>OY987303.1:34319352-35575822 GCA_963920635.1 Pseudeuparius sepicola
TCATATCTATTCTTTATTTCACTTTTCCTACAAATTTTTTATCGCCAGTACCGATGAGATCAGCGTGCTCGTTTCATAGGCGCTTATTCCGACAAAGAGAAAGTACTTTTTTCCGAGGAATTACATCACGTACATATTGCAAGCTGGTATTTTTTCTATAGGTGTTAGGTTTTTATTAGTTGCGAGTCTCGACATGTCTCGGCGTCGCGGACGCAAAAATACGCAGGCAGAGGTGGTAGCAAAATCCATGCATGGCCGCGGCTAAAGGTCGACAGGGGGACGTCATGGCTTAATTATGATTTAGGGTTTTTATTAGTTGCGAGTCGTGACATGTCGCGGCGTCGCGGCTGGGTCAACGGTCGGCGAAAGCGGGACTCGGGCACCTTCGGCAGGGTTGGGAGCAGGGGCGAAGGTCAACGGTCGGCGGACTCGGGCACCTTCGGCAGGGTTGGGAGCAGGGGCGAAGGTCGCTGGACTCGGACATCTTCGGCAGGGTTCAGAGTCGGTGCGATTGGCTGGGGGGCGTGGTTTGGGAGTAGAGGGGGTAAGTTTGGTCAAAAAAGTGCAGGATTTTGCTCCCATAAGAAATACATGGGGAAATTGCGCTAGAACGCACATAGCTATACTACTTGCGTCCTAGAGTGTGACGCCCTCGAGGACGACTCCGCTCGCGGCGCCAAACGAGGGTCGATCCTTGAGGGGGTGGCGCAGGGCACAAAGTCGTCAACGGTCATATCGCCCAACTGTAATAGAGAAAGACGCATTATTTCAAAAACATAGATTGTTAAAGTTCGCTTACAGGCATCGGCACGTAGGGGTTAGACTCCAAATCAGCTAGAAGGCTTGCATTTGGCTCTGGGATCTTTAAAAGGAAGGAAAATGTTATTTGACGAATTATCGATCAATGCAAACTTACGGAATGGTCATTTATAATTGAAATGACAGCATTCGCAGTCTTCTCGCCAGTTGGCTGAAAGTAAATTTGACATGTAAAAAAATAGGAATACAAATGGATGTACTTTATAGATTAAGTTTGTATGTAAGTCACTGAAATCTAAAAATAGTTTATAATACTATAATTTGTGAAAATCCAATTTTTTTTGTATTATTTTATATTTAAAAAGATGATAAAGATCGTTTGCAAATTTTACAAAACAAACCAATGATATTAGGGCAAAACCAGTCAATATTTAAATAAATAAATTAAAATGCTTTCATATAGAAAATCATTTAGAATATACGAGTAGAATTTTAGTACCTACTCATAAAATTAAAACACTTTAACCCCCAAACGCATTACCGGAAATCTTGAATAATAAATTTTACTACAACAATAAACCCAACCTGTATTGGGGTATGAAATACCATCTAGAATAGTAAATTTTATTGCTGTTAGATGTGTTTCTCACCTTAAAAATTAAAACCAATATTTTTTTGGACCTCAAACTTGCAACACAATTAGGTTTCAAATCTCTGGCATATTTCTCATTTATTTTATATATATACGTAGGTATAAGTTTCATTGTTTAATAAAACCAACTCGGCACGTTTCACGTCCTATGCGTCGCACTTGCTTCAGTAGATTCTCGGTCGTGGCCACAAAGACTCTATCGAGGCGTTGTAATATATGAAAAGTCTGAGTTTCGTGTTTGTTTTTCTTTGGAAAGATGGAAGTGTATCAGTACCTACTTCAGTATAATAGATACGCGTAGTTCAGTGAAATTTTGGATTACGGCAGTATCTATCTATGGAATTTGAACGGTTACTGGTTGTTTTTCCCGTGAAAATGACTGTGCCGTTGGAAAAATGATGTTTGGTTATATCTCATCGCTCGGGGATGTTTATTCTACTGTCTGGGGCATTAGATGTAACCTGATTTCTTTTTATACATCACCAAGAATCTTTTGGTGAGTTGTATTTTGTTTTCTTATCTCTAGGGTATTTTTTTATGTATTTGCGTCGCATTTTTAAACCTATATCGTAAAACCGGTGGTGGCACCCTGTGTTTAAAAACTATACTTCAAAAAAACATCTTGTCTGATCCAATTTTGTTATCATTTTCGTAAATGGGGTAAACAAATTAAACGTTAGCAATTATATTTGTATCAAAAATCCTTGCAAAACTGACAACGGGTTCTGCAACCAGTACCTATGATAATTGCATTACTTTTTCCTAGCTAAAAATATTTCCTTACATCTTCACCCCAATAAATTCAGTTTCGGCTATAATATCAAAATAATATATTTATATATATTTTTTTACTTATTTCCGACTCGCTATTTAGTGGTGGTTTATAAGGTACAAAGTTTTCAATTATTATTTTCACTGAATATTGGGACCAGGTTTTGTTTTTAAATGATAACTGGTAAACTAAATCGCCAGAAATAAATATATTTTTTGATCAACATGTTTGAGCTCATATATCTATTCTTAATATTTTGCGTGCCGCATGTTTGTATGACATTATGTTAACGTTTAGCCATGAATTTTAAGCAAGTCTGGTGCTTTTATTAAAACGGCTTACAACCCTCTAAGTAGTACGTGCAGTTTAGTGAAAGTTAGATTAATGTCTCTCATATCGAGTCCAGTCCAATTTTCTTGCTAGATCTATCATCAATGAAAACGTATAATTCAAAATGAAAATGTTTGGAGATTGAGCCGATATGATATTTTCTAGTCCAGAGGATACCGCCACCTCGAGCGATCACGCGGGCTATACGAAAATTTAGTCTATACTTTCACATACATCAAACTTTATTTATTCATCTAAGCCCCGTCATGGATTTTTTTACACCTTATTAAGCAGAACGCATTTTTCATAGGGCACGCTAACGGTGACATCGACGGCTATATTATGACATCAGCGTATTTTCTAATAATAGTTGATTTTTGGCACCCCGGTTTTTAGAACCTCTAGCAACAATTTTCAGTTTAGCTTTCTACATTATCAAAAAAAAAACATGATTTATACTATATTTAGAAGGGGGTTGTTGTATGTTCGATATTTTATTCATTAAAAATGTTGTATTTCCAGGGTAAAATTGGTTGAACTTCTTAGGGACGTATGTTGAACTTTTCACGCCTGGTTTTAATGCGGCAAATTATCATTCGCATTTTAAACGAATTTGATAGCGTAAATAGCTTTGGACTTACAATCGCAGTATTTCTTTTTATTCCTAGAAATCAACAAAATTTCGGGGTTAAACAGTTGACCGACAAGTTTTTTTTACTTTGAACGTACATGTTGATTATGCCTGGTTTGAAATTTTCATCCGTACTGTACCGGGGGATTTTAGATTCTATGCTATGGAAGTATGATTTACAGGGTTTTTTTAGATTCTACATCAACTGGGTCACACGTGTCCCTAAGGACAAAGGTCAAACCTCGAGCAGTAGCCACTTTGCACGTTTTGTTTTTGTCGAGCGATCACGTGGGATGGGCATTTTTTAAACATTTTATGAGTGTAGTTTCAATCGTGATCGAGCGATTACAAGAGCTAAAATCCAAATTTGTGGGATAGGCAATGAATAAAATAACAACTTAGATACGCGATTAAATATTTTAATATACAAGATGCCACGAACATTTTATCAGTTTTGTATACTTTTTCATCGGTGACGGGTACCCATAACTTTTTTATTTGCTGAATACGGATACAATTATTTTGCGTAGACTCCTGTCGATAGTATCAAATGTTTATTACCTTTACCTAAAGAAATTAATATCCATGTCCATAATCTAATTGTTTTGCTATATATTCCGTAAATTGGCCTTGCATTCATCCGGCGGTATTTATATTTTTAAATATGTGTGCGTCTCAAGTTTGATAATAACATTTTTAGTATACATCAGAGCTGCGCTTCATATTGTATTTGCTACTGCGGCATCCCAAGTCTGCCGCTTTAGTAGGTACCGAATTCACAGTAATAAAACTGTAAAGAACGAGCGAGTTTTGTTTGTGTACGAAGTGTTGAGATATATTACCCATGTAAGATAATATCCCATTCAAATTCGAACTATATGGGGCTTAAATATTTTATAATATTCTAATATATACTTATATGGTTACGTTATCTGTGCTTATATATAAAAGTGTGTGAAAAAAATCTTATTGGACATTCTATTTTTATCTAAGTAGAGAGAATTGTTTTTAGGTCGTCAACCTGTCCTGACAAGTTCCGGCTAGCGGATGTGAGTCATCCACCTTGCGCCCGGCTGCGATGCATTCGCAGAAATACTACTGTTGGGTGTTTTGGCGTTGGAATGATGGTTATTGTCCGGGTATTTTAGTGTTAATAATAATTTTTTTAATTTAATCGGAGCCTGCGGTACACATCATTAAAGGGACCTGCTGAGTCTACAGAGACCGGCGAGGCCTGCGGGAGCCAGCGGAGCCCTGCTACAACAGCGCGTCGAGATTATTACCACACTGCCAAGCATTTCCTAGAATTTTACTTAAATGCCGAGTGTTTGGCTTTGGAATGTGGGCTAAGGTTCGAATCCTGTATGGAACATATACCAGATGAAACCATAGGCACCTAAACACACTTTTAAAACCTGATTTGTTGAACCTATCGAAAATTAGTAATCAACAATTGTTTGTATATTTTTAGGTCACTTTCATTAATACCTTGTGGTTTGTTCTTCAAAAGCAGTTGAGACAGACCTGGTGTAAGGGTAATTTTGATCTCCAATACATAATACGTTATCTTCAACAGTTACTGGTATTTGTCCCATGACTAATCCGTCATTGGTGTGTTGGATACCATAACTCCTAGGTTCAATCTCAAGTGACAAAAACATGTCTTTAACTGAGAGTGATTGTATTATCATTCGATCACAGAGCATCGATCACGGATAATTTCCTTTTATGCTCTCCCCGAGGCAAATTTTTCACAGGGATATCCAAGACCATTTATGGTATTCGTTTTCGATAGTATTCCATGGTCTTTGATGGTATTTCATGGTATTCGATGGTATTCCATGGTATTCGATGGTATTCCATGGTATCCCGCTTTTCAAGTCGTCTAGTCGTTTTTCAGAATCGTCTAGTCGTTTTCCAGAATCGTCTAGTCGTTTTTCAGAGTCGTTTAGTCGTTTTTCCGAGTCGTTTAGTCGTTTTTCCGAATCGTCTAGTCGTTTTTCGAGTCGTCTAGTCGTTTTTCAAAGTCGTCTAGTCGTTTTTCAAAGTCGTTTAGTCGTTTTTACGAGTCGTCTAGTCGTTTTTTAGAGTCGTTTAGTCGTTTATTCAAGTCGTCTAGTCATTTTTCTAGTCGCTTAGACGCTATAAGCTTTTTCTTGGTAGGATAATGGATAGTCAAAAATGAACATTGTTTTAATTTTTATTATTGAAAAACATGTTGTATGCCCTCATTTTATTCCATATATAGACCGTTTAAGGGTTTTAAACCCTTAATTCAACCCTTTTTCCTCACGCTACACTTATGCCTTTGGGTTTTCGAAGTCGGTATAGTATAAAAATCATACGGTGAACATGGCATAAGTGAGAATTAGTACCTTTTTTTTTTGAAATTTTAAACAGGAAACGCGTTGCACAAAATCCGATTTTCCAGCTAGTCTTTCAACTTGATAATCGTGTGACGGGATATTTTTAAAAACTGGTGAACTTTGCACCTCTTATATTTTAGTCAAGTAATTTAAAACAGGGCCTGGCTTTCTCGGAATTGAAGAAATTTTACTTACCTAGATGGTTATAAACTCAACTAAAAATGGTTAATTTATGCCCCAAATTTAATGTCCACTTTCCTTTTGAGCAGTCCTATTCTCTAAATATAGGAAGATAGATTTTTGATACATCCTTAGGTAATGTAGTCAAGAAAATGTATACACTCATATGTATCTCATATCTATTCTTTATTTCACTTTTCCTACAAATTTTTTATCGCCAGTACCGATGAGATCAGCGTGCTCGTTTCATAGGCGCTTATTCCGACAAAGAGAAAGTACTTTTTTCCGAGGAATTACATCACGTACATATTGCAAGCTGGTATTTTTTCTATAGGTGTTAGGTTTTTATTAGTTGCGAGTCTCGACATGTCTCGGCGTCGCGGACGCAAAAATACGCAGGCAGAGGTGGTAGCAAAATCCATGCATGGCCGCGGCTAAAGGTCGACAGGGGGACGTCATGGCTTAATTATGATTTAGGGTTTTTATTAGTTGCGAGTCGTGACATGTCGCGGCGTCGCGGCTGGGTCAACGGTCGGCGAAAGCGGGACTCGGGCACCTTCGGCAGGGTTGGGAGCAGGGGCGAAGGTCAACGGTCGGCGGACTCGGGCACCTTCGGCAGGGTTGGGAGCAGGGGCGAAGGTCGCTGGACTCGGACATCTTCGGCAGGGTTCAGAGTCGGTGCGATTGGCTGGGGGGCGTGGTTTGGGAGTAGAGGGGGTAAGTTTGGTCAAAAAAGTGCAGGATTTTGCTCCCATAAGAAATACATGGGGAAATTGCGCTAGAACGCACATAGCTATACTACTTGCGTCCTAGAGTGTGACGCCCTCGAGGACGACTCCGCTCGCGGCGCCAAACGAGGGTCGATCCTTGAGGGGGTGGCGCAGGGCACAAAGTCGTCAACGGTCATATCGCCCAACTGTAATAGAGAAAGACGCATTATTTCAAAAACATAGATTGTTAAAGTTCGCTTACAGGCATCGGCACGTAGGGGTTAGACTCCAAATCAGCTAGAAGGCTTGCATTTGGCTCTGGGATCTTTAAAAGGAAGGAAAATGTTATTTGACGAATTATCGATCAATGCAAACTTACGGAATGGTCATTTATAATTGAAATGACAGCATTCGCAGTCTTCTCGCCAGTTGGCTGAAAGTAAATTTGACATGTAAAAAAATAGGAATACAAATGGATGTACTTTATAGATTAAGTTTGTATGTAAGTCACTGAAATCTAAAAATAGTTTATAATACTATAATTTGTGAAAATCCAATTTTTTTTGTATTATTTTATATTTAAAAAGATGATAAAGATCGTTTGCAAATTTTACAAAACAAACCAATGATATTAGGGCAAAACCAGTCAATATTTAAATAAATAAATTAAAATGCTTTCATATAGAAAATCATTTAGAATATACGAGTAGAATTTTAGTACCTACTCATAAAATTAAAACACTTTAACCCCCAAACGCATTACCGGAAATCTTGAATAATAAATTTTACTACAACAATAAACCCAACCTGTATTGGGGTATGAAATACCATCTAGAATAGTAAATTTTATTGCTTTGGGATTTTTTCATACAATGATATTCGACTGGTCAAATATTACTTTATAACCTAAGGCAAAATTTACAATTTTGGAAAGGTTCCTTGAAATTTTTATGCAGAATAATAAAGTTTACAATTTTGAAATTTCAATACAATGGTATTAGACTGGTCAAATATTACTTTACAATCTTTACGAGCTAAATTTACAATTGTGGTACCCCTAAACTGGATACTTTAACGACTAAGCAAATGAAAATTTTAAGCAGAATACTTGTCTACTTTGAAATTTCAATGATATTCGAGGGGCCAAACTGGTTTCTTTAGAAATTTTAAAAATATTGAACGAAATACAGATATACAGGGTGGGCAAAACAATTCATAGGTAACGCTTGTCGGAGGATATAGGAAATGTGGTTTTAAGACCTTTTGAATAAATATTTGCGGGATGACGGTTTTTAATATACAGAATGTTACAATTTATCTATATACTTATTGAAAAGATTTTCTTTTTAACCCATTAGTGGACAGCGTCCCTTTAAAGGGACCTGTACAATTTCTCACATCGGTTACTAGTGGTGGGGGTAACACATGATTTATTGGGTGGGAGATCTGTCAGAGATGTAAGAGGTTATGTTCAGTGCGTTTGTTGTTGTTTAGGCATACTGTGCAGTGAACAAACCAGTAAACCAGAACTTTATTCCTCCAGGCAAGGCGGGTAAGTTTATTTGTTTTCAAGGGAATAAATTTCAATTTTGTCTGTGATTTCGCACACTAATCGAATCGAATCGAACACTAATTTAGCGAAATAATGTTTTGTACCCATAATATATAGCGCCATGACTGTGCTACATTACAAAAATTCCCGTGTCCCCTATAAGGGACATTGTCCACTCCGGTTTCTTATAGGTATATTGCATTGTTTTAGGCTAACACTTGCTCAGCTTATGGACTTGATAGAAGAAGCAGATGACATTCCAAATTCAAATGTATACATCCTTCCTCCAGAGGACGGAAATGCAACAGAGGCTGACAGCGATGGATCTGATGACGAACATATTGGCGATATAAATTATTTGCCACGTGGAATATTGAGTCAACCCTGCGAAATTGTGCCAGTTTCGGAAGACGAGGAAGAATATGAACCTGAAGATCTCATTCCATTATCTGAGTTGCGGAAAACTTTATCTAATCAAAGAAAAAAAGTCCCTTACAAAAGATGAAATTGGTTGGAAAATCCTGAAGACAATAATATTGAGATTACTTGTAATCCTATCCAGCCTTCTTCTGAAGCTATGGAAGCATCAACTCCAGTTGATTTTTTTAGACTTTTCTTTAGCGATGAACTGCTGTCAATTGTAATAGAAGAAAGCAACAAGTATGCCTTACAAAACAATGCCCAACTGGATATATCTAAGACAGAAATGTACGTCTTTTTGGGAATACTTATATTGTCAGGGTATGGGAAATATCCAAACAGGCGGATTTACTGGTCTAGCGAAGATGATGTGCCCAAAATTGTGCGGCTGAAAAGATTTGAAAAAATTCTCAAATATATACACTTCAACGATAATACACAACTTATAAAAGAGGATAGGCTTTACAAAATACGACCTCTAATTGAAATCCTAAACAGTAACTTCAAAAAACATGGAGGCTTAGATGAAAATATATCAATAGATGAAAGCATGGTGCCGTATTACGGTAAACATTACGCAAAACAATTTATCAAAGGTAAGCCTATCCGCTTTGGGTATAAGAATTGGGCGTTGTGTTCAAGCGAAGGATACATGTATGGTTTTGAAGTTTATACTGGAAAGGACTCTACTAAGGAAAAGTGCTTTGGTTTTGGTGGCGATGTAGTTATGTCATTGTTACAAAAAGTTGAAGTTCCACCTAATAAAGGTCACAAAATTTATTTTGACAATTATTTTACCAGTTTACCGCTGCTGTCTCAATTGGCAAATATGAAATATTTTGCTACAGGGACTATAAGACCAAACCGCTTAGAGCAGTGTCCTATTCCCCCAAAAAAATATTGGAGCAAAGAAGCACGAGGAACCTACAAATTTTTTAAAAACGACCAATCTTTATTGGCTCAATGGAAAGACAATAAAATAGTCACTATAGCAACAAATTTTGAAGCCAAAGATGTTACTCAGGCTTCACGCTGGGACAGAATTGCAAAAGTAAAAAAAATGTGCCACAACCCAAAATGATTTCTTCGTATAACAAAAATATGGAAGGTGTGGATAAACTTGACTCTTTGGTAGCAGTTTATAGAACCAGAATCCGACAAAGGAAGTGGTACTGGCCTTTAGTAGCTTACTTTCTGGACGTGTCAGTTGTAAACGGCTGGCTTCTTATGAAGAAACAGCATCCAACGGATCCCAACGCTAGAAACCTACTAGCTTTTCGGCGATATGTTGCGCTGTGTTTTTTAAAATCACACGGCGTCAGACCTCAACAAGGACGTACCTTACTTGTCATACAAAATGAGATTAGGTATGATAATATCGGTCACCTTATAAAGTACAACGAGACTGACAGAAGATGCAAACAGTGCGGCAAGAAGAGTCAATTTATATGTGATAAATGTGACGTAGCTTTACATCCAAAGTATTGTTTTTATGACTTTCACACCCGCTTTTAGTGTACTTTTTGCCAAAATGTAGTTTCTAAATGTCTGTATTTCGCAGTTTTATTTCCAATATATAGTTCCACTTCACACAAGTACTCCTTGGCCACGGTCCCTTATGAGGGACACCGAAAAACAATAAAAATCTATGAAAAAATAAAAATAAAAATAATTTTTCTTGTTAAGATTTTAACATGAGAAATTATTATTCTGACCAAAATATATAGAAAAAATAAACAAACTAAAACAAAAATAACTTTGCCCATTAATGGGTTAATTATGAAACTACAAAATATGAGGATAAATTTGCTAGGGAACATAACATCGGACGTTATTAAACAAGTAAGGATATTTTAAAGCGTCAGTGGTATGCGTAAGGGGACAGCTTTCCGTTTTAAAAGAAAGACAATTACAAATTTTTAAATGATTCCACATGCAATAATTCTAAACAGAAAATATTTCTTTCAAATTTGCTACAAAGTGACTTGTAAAAATGAAATTTATTAACTGAAAAACATGAAAAATACATTTTTTCATATTAAAAACAAAGCTCACATATTTTTATTCAAAAAGTTCTTGAATCACATTTCTGACAAGTGTTGTAATTGACGAGGAAAGTAAAAAAAAATCAAAATTGATTCAATATTCGATTTTTAAAAGATTAATATGTTAACGATAATTAAATCAGTTCAGATGTTTAAATTTGCTACAAAGTGACTTGTAAAAATGAAGTTTTTTAACTGAAAAAACATGAAAAATACATTTTTTCATATTAAAAACAAAGCTCACATATTTTTATTCAAAAAGTTCTTGAATCACATTTCTGACAAGTGTTGTAATTGACGAGGAAAGTAAAAAAAATCAAAATTCTTTCAAAATTCGATTTTTAAAAGATTAATATGTTAACGATAATTAAATCAGTTCAGATGTTTAAATTTGCTACAAAGTACCTTGTAAAAATGAAATTTTATAACTGAAAAAACATGAAAAAGACATTTTTTGTAAAAAAATCAAAAGTCGTTCAAAATTCGTTTTTTAAAAGATTAATATGTTAACGATAATTAAATCAGTTCAGATGTTTAAATTTGCTACAAAGTGACTTGTAAAAATGAAATTTTTTAACTGAAAAAACATGAAAAATACATTTTTTTGTAAAAAAAAATCAAAAGTCGTTCGAAATTCGATTTTTAAAAGGATAATATGTTAACGATAATTAAATCAGTTCAGATGTTTAAATTGGCTACAAAGTGCCTTGTAAAAATGAAATTTTTTAACTGAAAAAACCTGAAAAATACATTTTTTGTAAAAAAATCAAAAGTCGTTCAAAATTCGATTTTTAAAAGGATAATATGTTAACGATAATTAAATCAGTTCAGATGTTTAAATTTGCTACAAAGTGACTTGTAAAAATTAAATTTTTTAACTGGAAAAACATGAAAAATACATTTTTTGTAAAAAAAAATCAAAAGTCGTTCAAATTCGATTTTTAAAAGGATAATATGTTAACGATAATTAAATCAGTTCAGATGTTTAAATTTGCTACAAAGTGACTTGTAAAAATAAAATTTTTTAACTGAAAAAACATGAAAAATACATTTTTTTGTAAAAAATCAAAAGTCGTTATAAAACTTATTTTAGTAATAAACATTGAACATAAGCTATAAATTTCGTTTTAATATTAATTTAGTCATAACAATAAAATTTATATTATTACATTTGCCATAAAATAATTCTCTTAAAAATTTCATCCAGTGCTCTCATTAGTCTAAAAAGAAAATTCAAAGAAAAAACAACTGCTTCTGGGTACATACATTTTAGCAAAAATTGAAAAAACCGGGTGCCCCAGTAGGTTCATCGTTAGTTCTGGAAATAATTTTTTCCAAAAATCAATCAGAAATATTGACATTTTTGATAACATTTTTGAAAGAAAAAGTCAATATTTCCTTGCACTTAGTCGTTGCCAGGCAACGGAAAGTAACTGTTAGGAAATATTTATTTTTGTACTGTAAGGAAATAATATTTATAAACTAAAAAAATGATTGAGAACAAGTTTTATGTTCTTTGAGTAATTTTCGATTTTCGGAAAAATAGTATGTATACCTCGTAGGAAAAGCCACATTCCCCGACTCCGTATTGCCAGTCTCGGCTTACGCCTCGACAGGCAATCTTTACGGTCGTCCGGGAATGTTCAGCTTTTCCTACTAGGTACACAATGTACTATTACTGTACAATTCAAGAATGGTGTTTGTGAAGTACATAGTGGATGCCGACGGTTTTCAAGTCAATGGGAAATTCTTAATTAAAGAATTGGGAATTTTCAATATGGAGCCCGGATATGTCACCTCAAAATATTTCCGGGTTGGTTGGTTGGAAATTATAATTGGACGATCAACTTTTATAGATTTAAGGAGATCCAATCTAATCATATCATTCGGCTGAATATGTTTAACTTTTAATTCAATGTTGGAAATTGTTATTTCTGCAGTTATGACAGGAAGCGGGGTTGCAGCGTCTTGGGTTAGTAATAAAGCATTGTTATCATTTCGGGCTCGTATTAATCTCACTGTTTGTTTGCCGCAAATTGCCATCTGATAATCGTTGAATATTCCAAACAGATGTGACATAGCCAAGTGCTTTTAAAAATTGCTGATTTTCCAACGAGAGCCGACCTGCACCCTTCCGTGAAATCTTTACTAGTGAATTTTTACAGCGTTGTGATTGCCTTTTATACGGTTGATATCTGTCACCAAAAACCAAAACCATTTTGTTTTCCGAACTATACGTCAAAAAATTTTATACACGCTTCAACTCCAACCGCACAATTATTTCCTCACCTCTAAAATTTACAGGTTGAAAGTTCTGATCGAGAATAGTTAACGTTAAATTATTAATCTCACGATTTGCAACTGGCATATACACCAAATTTTTCGGAGACTCGTCTATGGCGTAACCAGGATCACTGCTAACTGCAAACTCGTAAATCGTATGAGTTGGTTGATTTTTATAGTATGCTCCAGATGTTACGTTACAATCTATATGTATAGTTCTGACCTTCACGATGTTTACAGATATATCAGAAGCATGCAATTGACCAGACTCTAATAGACTAGGAGAAAACCCTAACACATGAGCAATAGAGTCTGTTGGTCGAAAATCTACTGTATATTTATGTCAATTTCACACTGTAAGGTGCTATTATTAGCCTTTATTGAAATTGGATTTTTCTGATCAGATTCCTCTTTTCTTAAAGCGCGAACTATGTACGCTTCTAGAGCCTCAATTTCATACGACCCTGTGGGAATCACTAAACAATTGCGATATCCATCAGCGTTTATATAATAAAATTTGTTGAAACCAACATCTATATTGGGTATGCTGTTATATGTGTGCAATCCTAGGAGTGCCAAACCATACTCAACATCTGGTTCTAAATGTATAGGAATATTAAAATCAATAGATAGTGTTGAAGTAAATCCATGCAGAGTGAACAGCAGCGACATGATGGACGAATTTTCTCCTCAACTACCACTTTTATAGAAAAACCTCAACCACAAACATGAAACATGAAACAACCCCTATGAGAGTATGGCGCCAACCGAAAACCCCTATGAGAGTATGACGCCAAACTTGTTGAGACGGGTTTGGCGTCATGCTCTCATAGTCTTACTACTCACAACATTCATTTTCAATTATTGCCTGGTATTGTTAAACAATTAAGCCGAAAGTGGTGGCCGGGGGCCGTAAGTTATAGAATTTATAAGGTTGGTGTTGCTGCTGACTCGGCCAGGTATCGCCATTGAATTTTAAATCAATAACTTATATGGCAATCTCCCATGGTTTTCGTGGTACCAGGCGTTACAGTTAGGATTTTTTGAAAGTATCTCTTGATATCTTCTAAAATAAGTGAATTATGTTAAATCAAATCACTAGAGTCTCTTTATGGCTATAATAGATTTAATTTTAGTAAAATACGAAAATTCATTATTATGCAGTGATGAAAGTACGGGAGTGAGCTAACCCATTTTTTTTTTAAGGAAAAAGAGATACGTCAGTGGAAATTTGATTTTTTTCTTGGCTATGGTAAATTTAAATGTTAATTCTAAGAAATTTGTGCTCTGGGATATTTAGCGAAAAATGCATATTTTTTTATAAAATCGGTCCAAAAATAAGATGTACAGAAAATATAAGTGCAGCAGGCTGAAGAACTAATGTAGCTCACCACAAGTTTCACACTAATAAACAATTTGAGAAGAAAATAATGGCACTAACAAGAATTTCAATTTCGACTTTCCAGCCCTTCCCTTAAAGCCCGTTAAAAAGGGCCATAAGGAAGTGTTTTTCTTTTTTTCTATCTGTGATAAAAACTTCAGAAAAAAATAAAATCGAAAACGCAAAATTTTACTTTCTTCAAAATAACTCAAAAATAATAATAATTATAATAATTCTCACCCTCACAATACTCCAAACTAGGAGTACCCCAGAAGCAACCACATGCTTGTGCGGGGGAGGGGGGCAATTACTATTATTTTGTCTTCGTTGCCATTTGCGGCTAGGGCCGACTTTTTTCCTGATAGAACTAGGATAGCATTCGCTCAGGTACTACGGAAAACCCTAGAAAACCGTAGTAATCCCAGTGAGTGTAGGACAATTAGTGAATCACACTGGTAAAGCTATTTAGGAGCAATACCGTGAACCCACATTTGTCCAGTGCTCTTGGCCATAGCGGTGTTTTTCTTTAAAGACATATGCATGTGCCTGCCTCGAACCGAGGTCGATCGAAGGCAGAAAAACATGCAGTCTAAAAAGTCAGCGCCGGTACGAGCGACGCCACCGCGGCGAAATCTGTTTGTGCCATTTTATTGACCTCAAAATTGCTCAACATTTTCTCCATTTAACCGTTGCTCTATCTCTCACCGTTTGCACTATCCCCATGCTGTTCATTCTTATCCGGGACACAGTGTATATTAATATAGAATAATTAGATATCTTATAAGTTTTGAGAGATATAAAATTATTATATCTATAAATTTAGAAATGCAACCCAATTTTCATAACTATAACCTAACCCCAAAACATAATGTTTTAACTTTAAACAGCTCATTTTAAGGTAAAATAATGAATAATGTAATTGCTTCAATACAATTTGTATTCTAATAATATTTATGTAGTACTTTCAGAACAGGTGGAAAATATTGAGCTAAGTTTGTTTTTTTTTCTTTTGATATACTGAGTGGTGTCAATTAATAATTAATTCTCCCTGTTCTTTCACTACCTCTATATAGATGAATCAAATACAAGATAACAATGTTGTGTGTGCTAAATAATTTTGTTATTTTGCCATGGTAGAGAGCCTGCAGGAGTAACAAAGTAATCCATCAAATTTTTTGAACTCCCAGAGCCTCTACATTTGTTGAGGCATATTTACATTTTCATCAAAAAAATCCTTTTCTAACATTTCGTCATTTTTACTTTGATTTTGTCGTATAAAGTTGGGTAATACACATGCACTTTTTATTGAGCTTTCCGTTAATTCTATGTTGGTTTCAATAGCCTTCTGAAAAATACCAAATCTTTTCGTTAATATGCCAAAGGCACATTCTACCGTACGCCGGGCTCTAGACAAACGATAGTTGAATATGTGGAAGTGCTTATAGTTAAAAAATTGGGAACCAGCATTTGGTTGACATTTTATTCGGCAATGTTTTCCATCAACACTTCCAATACAGATCGGCATTTCACAAATTTCTTGAAATAATTTCGCAATATCATTCCATTTCTGTATAGTAGTATACAGGGTGTCCGGTAAGTACCTCCTAATCTCTCGGAAGCATACAGGGGAGGTCAAAATAACCCTAGTTTGTCAAAGGAAAAAAAATCCTACAGTGCCCCTTAACGGAGATACAGGGCGCCAAAAGAGTACTTAGCGATTTACTTTTTTGGCTCTAACTTTTGAACCGACTTGTATAATTTAATGAAATTTTAATAGTTTATGTTGGCCATAAAGACTCATAAAACCATACTACCGTAGATATTTCACATCGTCAGGGAAGTCAGGAACGGACTTGCCACCACATTCGTTGGGCCAAATTTTTGACAGGTGTCATTTTACAGAGCTGAAAACTGTTTTTTAAATACTTTGGTCATTGCTCTTTAAAAAAGGTACTCTTCATTTCTTTCGACCAAATGAGCCGTTTTCGAAAAAATTAAGTTTTTTAACACGTTTACACAATTAACGAGTGCTTGTCCATAAAGGTACGGAACCCTAAAAATAACATAATACAGACTAGGCTGATATGCATTTAATTTATGGTGAAGCGCTGTCCAACTCTTCGAAGGCAAGAAGACTTTATGCTTAAAGATTTCCAGCTCGAAAACCTTTCAAAGGGTTGATCGGAGCTTAATTAATTTACAATGTTATTAAAACACAAAAATAATGAAAACGTTTAAATGTTATTTTGGAAAATGTTCAATATGAGCTCCACGTACTTCAATACATTTTCTTAGTCTTCGAATATTTTCCCGCTGCACTGCAAATAATATTCCGGCATTATTACGAACTTCGTTAGAATGCTGTGTTATTCTCGCTAGTAGTTCTTCTCTAGTATTTACTGGTGTTGAATAAACTAGTTGTTTTAGATGTCCCCAAAAGTAAAAGTCTAAAGGATTTAGATCAGGCGACCTTGGTGGCCATAAAACAGGGCCACCTCGACCTATCCATCGAGGGCCAAAAACGTTAGTTAAGTGTTGACGTACTATACGGTTAAAATGAGGTGGAGCACCATCAAAACAAAAACTTAATTTTTTCGAAAACGGCTCATTTGGTCGAAAGAAATGAAGAGTACCTTTTTTAAAGAGCAATGACCAAAGTATTTAAAAAAACAGTTTTCAGCTCTGTAAAATAACACCTGTCAAAAATTTGGCCCAACGAGTGTGGTGGCAAGTCCGTTCCTGACTTCCCTGACGATGTGAAACATCTACGGTAGTATGGTTTTATGAGTCTTTATGGCCAACATAAACTATTAAAATTTCATTAAATTATACAAGTCGGTTCAAAAGTTACAGCCAAAAAAGTAAATCGGTAAGTACTCTTTTGGGGCCCTGTATCTCCGTTAAGGGGCACAGTAGGAATTTTTTTCCTTTGACAAACTAGGGTTATTTTGACCTCCCCTGTATGCTTCCGAGAGATTAGGAGGTACTTACCGGACACCCTGTATAGTATACATATACAGGGTGGGCCAATAGTGGGGGAACGGAATATTGTGGGTTTATTGAGACATATTTTGATAAAGCAATACCGGTACATGGTGGTGGGTATGCAAGGCTACCAAACTAAAATATTTTCATTTGAATCGCAGCACGTATACTGGGTGATTCAAACCAAACTTATGTTTTTTTAAATAGAACACCCTGTATTTTATTGCATACTTGGATTCCCCAGTTAATTTAAGTTGGACTTTATGTACCATACATGGTGTCTAAAACTCATGGTGTAGAAGATACAGCGCATTTCTTGAAAAAGTGGAGGTTGGGGCAAAGTGATATTTTGGCAATATACCAGATCTCAGGAGGCTATGATTTTGTGTGGTAACTAAGCATGAACTGTGCCGATACTAACTAGAAACTCAGCAGCCAAACCCATATGTTTTGCGTGAAATCAATGTCAAAACTTAAATTTTTTTTTAATCGCGGCTAACTTGATTTTTTCAAATGGAACCATATAATTTTCTTCAGTTTATTGGACACGTCTTTTTGTCCTCTTTATACTGATATAGGGTTGTGGGTAGCTATCTCCAACTATAATATCTGGAAAAGCAATAATTAATACTTAGTAGCTGCTTCGCTATACTTATATGGTTAAAGCAAGCATGCTTTGGAAAACAAAAGTAAGCCATGGAAATAAAATAATCTGTTACATCTGTTACTGTCAAGAAACAAATAATATTTTTCTCCGGCTTTTCGTTTTGTCGCGTTTTTATCTATTCCAAAGAAAATGAGTACTTTTTCTAAAAGGGAATTAGTAGACATGGTTTTCGTTTTGGGAGAATGCGACAGAAATTGTTTATTGGCGAGCCGAATGTACAAGGTACGTTATCCTGATCGGCGGCAACCAAGAAGAAAAGCTTTTCAAGAACTATTAGATAGATTTGTCAATACTGGATGCGTCAACTATTCAAAAAATACAAGAAAAAAGAGTGTCACCAATGACGATAACGAATTTAGAGTTTTGATGTCAGTTATAGAAAACCCCCACATAAGCACACGCCAACTAGCAGATCAATTAGAAATAGGCAGAACATCTATTCGGCGTATGCTAGTGAAAAACAAATTTCACCCGTTTCATATACAGATGCATCAGGAACTAAAAGAACAAGATTTCTTAAACAGAATAAATTTTTGTTTGTGGATGCAACAAAACTATAACATCTATGAGTCAGTTTTGTTTACTGATGAATGTTCTTTTCATCGTAATGGATTTGTCAACAGACGGAATTTTCATTATTATTCTGATGTAAATCCGCGACAATTCAGGGTGCACTCTCAAAATCGTTGGGTTGTTAATGTTTGGGCTGGCATTTTTGGAACGTCAATGGTTGTAGGTCCGTATTTTTTTGACGGAGCGTTAAATGGTGAAAAATATTATAATTTTTTGAACCAAAATCTCTTTCAATTATTGGATGATGTTCCTCTTCAACTGAGACGGGACATGTACTTTCAACAGGATGGTGCACCATCCCATCACGCTCGTCTTGTAACAGAATGGCTCAATGAAGAATTTCCAAATCGTTGGATAGGCAGAGCAGGACCAACTTGTTGGCCACCAAGATCTCCTGACATCACTCCCTGTGATTTTTTCCTATGGGGGCATATAAAGGATATTGTCTACCAAACGCAGCCCACCGATGTCGATGACATGAAAAGGCGTATTAGGGATGCCTTTACAACTGTCACTCCGGACATGCTCGAAAGAGTACGAAATTCGTTTTTCAGCAGAATTCAGATGTGTTTGAATGAGCAAGGTCGCCATTTTGAACATTTATTTTAATTAGGTATCTATCTCACATGTTTATTGTTGATAATTATTATGTAGTTATGAGAATAAAAATTCATTTTAATTTCACATCTTTTAAAATAAAATAACAATGCGTACATTTCCCTTTACAAAGAATTTAAGTTTTAAGTCAGCTTTTCCAGTTATTATAGTTGGAGATAGCTACCCACAACCCTATATCAGTATAAAGAGGACAAAGAGACGTGTCCAATAAACTGAAGAAAATTATATGGTTCCATTTGAAAAAATCAAGTTAGCCGCGATTAAAAAAATTTAAGTTTTGACATTGATTTCACGCACAACATATGAGTTTGGCTGCTGAGTTTCTGGTTAGTATCGGCACAGTTCATGCTTAGTTACCACACAAAATCATAGCCTCCTGAGATCTGGTATATTGCCAAAATATGACTTTGCCCCAACCTCCACTTTTTCAAGAAATGCCCTGTATATTCTACACCATGAGTTTTAGGCACCATGTATGGTACATAAAGTCCAACTTAAATTAACTGGGGAATCCAAATATGCAATAAAATACAGGGTGTTCTATTTAAAAAAATATAAGTTTGGTTTGAATCACCCAGTATACGTGCTGCGATTCAAGTGAAAATATTTTAGTTTGGTAGCCTTACATACCCACCACCATGTACTGGTATTGCTTTATCAAAATATGTCTCAATAAACCCACAATATTCCGTTCCCGCACTATTGGCCCACCCTGTATAAATTGGTTGCAAAATATTCCACACTGCTGCATTGACTTGTTACTATTTAATGAATAGTACTTATCCCCATACGAAATGAGTAACTGGGTGACGTGAACAACTCTCCTGTTGCTAGGTATCTAAAATAAAAAAACAAACCTCAGTTCTGTACTTCGAACACATTTGTTTTTACGATTTGCAAAAAAAAAGAATCTGGGGAACATCTTAAGGCAATTTCGGAGCAGGCTGAAAATGACAAAGATCCGATTTATGTTTTTGAAAAGTTTGCTTCCTTCGATAAAGAAACTTGTACCAATCGAAAAATTATAATTTAAATCCAATGTTATTAACTTGATTAAAAGAAAACTAGAAATTGCAGAAATGTGTACTACTTCACATGGGGAAGGGATAGCGCTACCTTCCAATTACCCATCCACTCATTCACGCCCACATTCATCAGTTACCAGTGGAGAATCCTTTGCAACTGGTTCATAGTAACCAGAAGAAACCTCTGATCACACTGTATCCAGTTATTACTCATGTGAATATAACATACTAAACTTGCAATAAGATATTTCATATATGTATCTAAAGTCTAGACAATAAATAAAAAATAAGTATTACCTATATTATGAATTTCTTCTTCTTAAAAAATCTGCTAATTTTTCTTCCGGGGTAATCGTTACTCCGTAATTTGTATTTTGTTTTTTTAGTCTCGCAGCAGCAACAAGATTCGTTAACTGGAAAAATAAATCCACACTCATTCTAAAATAGTTATAAAACGTTCTTGGGTCCTCTAATAAATCAGGAACCAAATATAAGCCTTCTTCTGCTAATCCCATGAATCCACAATACTTTCGTTTTCCGCCTCATTTTTCTTCTTTTTTTGTAGTCGACGTAAAATTATTGCTTGAGGAAGCACGTCAATTTCAGCTTAATTCAGACTATAATAACAAATAATAAATCACACAATATCCACAATATCCTAATATCAAAAATATGTGAACATTCTTTTAATAACAATCATAGGATATTGTGGGATAGGTCCAAACCAATTCTCAAAGAGGAAGTAGGAAATAGACGAAAAATTAAAGAATCTGCATTTATTCTAGGAAATACGAACAACTGTGTTGCTTAATGTTCCGTGGAATTCAGTAAAATATTATTGCCACTTATTCAAAGAGAAGTTAGTATAGATAATTAGATAGAACACAGGATACAATATCAGGCAGGTGGCTAGGCTATTGTTTCTGTTGTCATGACATTTTAACCTGAAATTTATTAATCTGTCACTTCACTTTGACGTGGCATGATCTTCGAGAAAGGATGAAGATTTATTCTCCGAAAGCTCAGAAAACAAATTTGTTGAAGTTATTTTTTGAGTTACACGTTTAAAGCTTCGTTCATTCACTGTTAAGAATTTATGAATTTTCAAGGCAACTTGAAAAAGTTGTCTTTCGATCAGTTTGGTGGCGAAAAACCCAATTAAAAATTAAATGGATACGTAGGTCGTGTTAGGTTTTCAACGGACCAAGCGGTCTTGGGACCCCTTTGAAGGCGGAGCAGCGAGGGTTTATGGCTGTTGGTTCTGGCTGCGGCAATACAGCAATTTGGGGTGTGTATTTTTCAAGTTTTCATTGTTGAAAATTGGCTTTGCCGCCTATGTGAAAAATACCTCACCACCCAGGTTCGCTGTGCTTTTTGGACCATTAGTTATCCACCGATCGCCTTATCAGACCCGTTTTTGTTGTTTATTATAAAATTTTGTGGTGAAAAAGCTCACCGTTTCGAATTCGTTAGCACACGGTATTAAAACTAATTAAGTTGGAGTATTTACCATATCGATTCGAATTATTCTTTTACACTAAACCAGCTGCTTTTTGAGTACCATAACCTTGTATGTACATAACTGTAATAGTTGGTCATTGTAAAAGCCCCAGGCTTATTTTCTACGTGTTATAACGGACACTGTGGTTTTGTTTCTCTTTACATGTAACAACACAAAAAGGGAAGTGACTACCCTTAGGAGCAACATCACAACCAACCCTTATCAGACCATACTGATAGTAGCGAGCGGTCAGCACACCACGGAACCCCACTCGAGGCCTACGACCCGCTTCCAGCGAGAGCTAACTGTGGAAGTCCAATTTGCAACGGAAGAGTCTGGGCGACGTGTGGCTGTCTGGCTTTTTATACCTTCATTGAAGTTGAGGTATCTCCAAAACGGTGTTAGTCAAAAATTCCAAGGAACTTTTAACGTGTCGAGCGTTCTAACTAGTCGAGTTTATATACGAAATTTTTAACGATAAGTGAAATGACTTCTTGGTATAGGCGATTTATTAATCAGTTTTCTGTACTTGTTGCGCCCCTAAATGATTTATTGAAAGGCAGGAGAAAAAGCTAGTATATCAAATGGAACGAGGAATCCGAAAACGCATTCATAAATGTAAAGCAAGCTCTAACGTCGGCACCAATACTACGCAGTCCTGATTTTTTAAAGATATTTATTATACAGTGTGACGCTTCCAGCACAGGTATAGGTGCAGTATTATTAAAAAATATAGACGGCCAGGAAGTAACAATCGCATTTCCTAGTAGATCTCTCTCTCGCACAGAAAGAAACTACAGTCTTACAGAGCGCGAATGTTTAGCGGTAATATTTGGCACAAAAAAAATTTCGGTCTTTTGTCAAGGGCACTAAGTTTAAAATTATTACCGATCATTACTCTCTTTTATGGTTAAATAATATGAACTGCAACAGTTTGATTAAATTTTGGAACACCTCAAAGGAAAATTTAATGTTGTACCAGACTCTTTATCTAGAATATACCCGGAAAATCCTTAAAAACAATGACAGTGAAGTGCACGATGAAATATTTCAAATACGGAATGTGTTAAATAGGGGATTTTATTATTATTCAATGACGTAAGTACGAGGATGAGCTAGCTAACCTATTTTTTAACAAAAAAAGAAAAATTGTACGTCACTGAAAATTTTACTTTTTCTTACCTCGGGCAGATTTTAATGTGGAAAAGAGTGATCTTAGATAGTTGTCTAAAAATGCA
Source organism: Pseudeuparius sepicola (assembly GCA_963920635.1). NCBI lineage: Eukaryota > Metazoa > Arthropoda > Insecta > Coleoptera > Anthribidae > Pseudeuparius > Pseudeuparius sepicola. The sequence goes on from OY987303.1 coordinate 34,342,041, forward strand.
ATGGACATCTTTATTTTTTTTGCCACTGATTTCGAACAAGCAATCTTATGAATTAATAAATTTTGGCAAGGAAGTTTTATTGCCGTCAAAAGGACAAACAGTACAATCTTTAACATCTTGAGATCCGGTTCAATATTATCATTTTGTTGCGCTATTTACTTGTACTTTTAATTCCTTAGTAATATTTAAAGTTTTCGAAAATAACTTATCAATGTCTTTAAGGCTCAATGTACAGCACGTATGTGGTGATTCAACATTTTGACCCATAAAATGGCTTTTTTCGATCTGTAGCGAGTAACACGCACAATTTTAAACTTTTGGTCAATACAAATTTTAATTTAAGTAATTACTCACATTTTGAGACAAAAATTATTTAAAAATATTTATCACAATGACCGTTATTAGACTTTTTGCGCAAATGCTACACGGTTCATTGCAAACTTATCAGTCGACCTACATCTGTTCAATAAGAGCCATACCCAGCGCTTCTTTTTTTCCTAGGGCCGAAGATTTTATTATTTATAACCTATTACCGCAAAACCTAAAACAAATAAATCGACTTGAAATTAATCTACAAGACCACCTTAAAGGAATATCTAATAGAAAACTGGAAAATATACCTGACTCTAGGAACTTGTGATTCCAAAAATGATGACGTCATTGCTACTTACCACAGTTTTTATACTTCCTGCTTTCTTCTCCTCGCCCCCAACTCACCAAATTATTATAAGAACTCTATAAATGTTTCTAAGATCTGTTTGTGTTATGCCTGCAAATTTATGTCATACCTGTACTAAATTATGTTTTAGGTCTGAGATTGGGGACGCGTGCAGCACAAGCATAGTTTTGCTTAGGCGTGTGCGTTCCCCCATCTCTCACCAAAGTGGATTTTACTTATAGTTATAAACTAACTCAAAATCTTAAAAATATTAATTATTCAATATTACAACAAACTTAAGGGAAAAGGAACCACGCAGGAACTTTATTAATAAAAGCTTAATCACCGACCATTTTCCTTCGTTGCTCATCTTTTTTAGGCATATAACTTACGTAGCGCTCATTTTTATATCTTCACCCACCCCTGTAGACACCTGGTAGCCGCAGTATGATTTCCTTTTATTGAGAAGTGTCACGTGTAATAGAATACACGGAGTGGGGGGGGTGGTATCTTTCCTAAAACCCCAATCATAAACAACCACAAGCTTGGAGGCAGACCAAATTCTTAGGAATTTTTCGCCAAAAACAATAAAAGAGTTTTGAGCCAGAGTGCCAAAAACTCGCGCAAAAATTCTCAATCGATATTCTATACCAGACACTTATTCGGCTTGGTCCAGTATATAATATATTCTTTTTTGTACTTGCTGTAATATATTTTTTGAAATAAATCCGTTTTCCGCTGTGCAAAAACTCCAAATAGTTTTCTGACACGAAGATGACGAACATCAGTTTTTGACAGGAAGATTTCGCAGTGAAGAATGTATGATGCATAATCATGATTGACATGATTGTACCACGAGAGATTAGGACAGGACGTTACGCCCAAGACACAAATAAATAGTTAAAGTGTCGGGTAAATTATTTCCAGTCATATAAGTAGAAACTATTATTAAGTCTTTTGGGTACATTTCTTGTTATCCTTCTTGGGATGATTTTGTATCTATCTTTCTTCGAGACGTTTCTAATTATTTTTACAATTATTTGGTTATTTCTCATATTGTAAGACTATGCATAATAACAATAGTAAACATCTACGTTTAGCATATGTTGGAAATGGCGCGTCCGCATGCCGACCATAACTGGCGGCGGCCCCTAGCCAATAATTCACCGCAACAAGACGGGCGGTATGGCAGCGCGGCAAGTAAGAAGTCGTAGACGTATAACGCAGCTTCCAATATCGGCAGGAGATTCCGCACAACGGAAACTATTTGGGAATGACGGCGGCGACTTAATGGCCCGCCACTAAAGATCCGGCGAGCGGCGGGCGTATGTCATGCGGGAACTGGCCGAAACCGGCTCGTAAGCTGGAGGGTTGGACTCGGAGAGCTCCTTGCGGTAGGGTGATTCATATATCTATATATATCTATAAAAAGTGGTGAGTTGTGGGTTTAATAACTGTAAAGTCAATATTTGTGCTTTGTTGCTTCTTAGCGATTGAAGCTTGTTCTAATGACAATTCATTATTTTTTTACGGCGTGACCGATTTTCAAGAACTTTTTTTAAAAATATAGTGCTCCGAAAGATGTACATTTTGACACTAATTTTTTTCAGATTCGTCTTTTCCATGACACCTACTACGATCAAAATTATATCCCCAAAAACTGCAAAAGTACATTAGGCATTTCTTTAGGAAAGAAATGAATAGGACAGTCGTATTGGCCATACCCGCAAACCACACATACCATGTTTCATGGTCATAGCTTATACAGGGCGTTCAGAAAATAGCATCAAACCTACCAAAAATACAGTTTTTCGAAGTACCCTATACAAACACCGAGAGATATTTTAAAATTATTTCTTTGCAGTTTGATTAGGGCTCACATAAGCCATCAATTACCACAATTTCGTGGCCCTGCCTTATACAAGGCGTTCGCGATAAAAATACAAAAGTCGAAAATAATAGTTTTTAATCTTGGTGTTTTTTTACATGTTTTCTACATTTTTAAACTATGCCTATTAAAAAACATAAACAATATTAAATTTTAGAATTATAGGTACTTTTGATTTTGAATTTTGGGATCCTGTAAATGTATATCACTTCACCCGACCTAATTGGCGGCGATGTAACACTCACTATCCAGAAAGGAAATTACATTTAGCTGATTTATTCACACAAAAACAACTCACTTTATACCTTTTCAATTATTAAATCGTTTCGTCAATTGATCAGCTGCTAACAAGTATAGATTATCATCGCTCCGATAGTCTTGCTGCTGCGAACCTATATCTCGAGCTATGTCCATATTAGACCGGCGGTACATGACCAGGTAGATGAAACGTTTTTTCAAAGGGTGCGTAATTACATTTTTCGTTTGTATGAAAAATCGATGTCTCCGAACGATGTTCAAATGCATGCCAATAGTACAAAAAGAAAAGTTATGACAAAAAAAAAACAGCAGAAAATTATTGGCATGCAGTTTCCGTGTGCACAACAACTTTTTGTGAGCACATTAAATTGTAAAATTTTTTGGTATCTCCGAACGACTTTAAAATGCAAGCCAATATGTTTTACGATAAATTTGCACTGCCAAACGATAATTTACCGATTAGATGCAGTTCCGTAGTGCAGAACATGATCAAAAGGTAGTACTGAAAATGCAAAAAAATCAGGTATCTCCGAACGATTTTCAAATGCATAACGTTAACATATGTTATTGGTAATGAAGAAAAAAGATGACATTAATTATTGGCATGCAGTTTTGAGATGCATAAAATATTTGCCGACATTCAAATTATAACAAAAAATTTCAAGTGTCCTGAACGATTTTAAAATGCATGCCAATTAGTTTTATGAAAAATTTGCAATACCAAACGACGATTTACCGATTGGCATGCAGTTCTGTAGTGCAGAGCATCAGTAAAAGCTAGCGCAAAAATGCAAAAAATTGCAGGTATCTTCGAACGATTTTAAAATGCATGCCAATATTCTAATGACAAATTCGCACTACCAAACGACGACTTACCGATTGGCATGCAGTTCTGTAGTGCAGAACATCAACAAAATCTAGCGCGAAAAATGCAAAAAATTGCAGGTATCTTTGAACGATTTTAAAATGCACGCCAATCTTCTTACGATAAATTCGCACTACCAAACGACGATTTACCGATTGGCATGCAGTTCTGTAGTACAGAACATTATCAAAAGGTAGTACTGAAAATGCAAAACATTTCAGGTATCTTCGAAAGATTTTAAAATGCACGCCAATATTCTTATGATAAATTCTCACTACCATACGACGATTTACCGATTGGCATGCAGTTCTGTAGTGCAGAACCTTATCAAAAGCTAGTGCGAGAATTGCAAAAAATTGCAGATATCTTCAAACGATTTTAAAATACATGCCAATATTCTTATGATAAATTTGCACTCTACCAAACGATGATTTACCGATTGGAATGCAGTGTTGTAGTGCAGAACAAAGTGAAATCCGTCATTTCACTTTGACTTGACATTATCTTTGAGAAAGGAGGAATATTTATTTTCCGAAAGCTCAGAAAACAAATTTGTTGAAGTTATTTTTTGAGTTACACATTCAAAGTTTCGTTCATATACTGTTAATAATTTATTAATTTTCCAGGCAACTTGAAAAAGTTTTCTTTTAACAAGTTCAGTGGCGAAAAACCCAATTAAAAAATTTAATGGCTATGTACAGAGTGTTCAGATTTGATTCGGAACACCCCTCTAAAATTGTGATGCGCTGCACGATTTTGATGATTATTTTTTTGCATGTAGGATGTGCCCTTGTGAACTCGTGGCATATATCGTCAAGGTGACAGCGTTTTTTTTTTCGATACGATATTTTGGAAAATGCTGAAACCCCAATGTCCCAAGTTTTATTAATTTACTTCGCCAACTAACATTTCTACAGTGCCTTAAATTTGGGGAAAATTTAATTTTTTATTTTCAATTAAAAATCATGAGTGCTTTGGAAATATCGGGCAAACTTATTCGAACGAGTCCAAGAAATGTTTTATTAATAAATAATACGGCAAAGAACACCGTTTTATCGATTTAAAATAATGCTTAAATATTCCATATTTAAGTATGAGTTTTCGATTCGATATTTTAGAAAATGCTACTAGGGATTTTTTTATCAGAAATCTGGCAAGTAGCTTTATTTAGCACCACATGAATCCCCAACGTCCCAATTTTAATTAATTTACATCGCCTACTAACATTTCTAGGGGGCCTTATAAATGTTCTGTACTACAAAACTGGATGCCAATCATCAAATCGCCGATTGGTAGTGCAAACTTTTTCATATAACTAATGGGCGTGCATTTAAAAACCGTTTAGAGATACCTGAAATTCTTCGCACTACCTTTTGGATAATGTTCTGCACTACAAAACTGCATGCCAATCGGTAAATCGTCGTTTGGTAGTGCGAATTTATCTTAAGAATATTGGCATGCATTTTAAAATAGTTCGAAGATACTTACCTGCAATTTTTTGCATTTTCGCGCTAGCTTTTGATGATGTTCTGCACTACAGAACTGCATGCCAATCGGTAAATCGTCGTTTGATAGTGCGAATTTATCATTAGAAGATTGACATGCATTTTAAAATTGTTCGAAGATACCTGCAATTTTTTGCATTTTTCGAGCTAGCTTTTGATTATGTTCTGCACTACAGAGCTGCATGCCAATCGGTAAGTCGTCGTTTGGTAGTGCGAATTTATCATTAGAAGATTGGCATACATTTTAAAATCGTTCGAAGATATACCTGCAATTTTTTGCATTTTCGCGCTAGCTTTTGATAATGTTCTGCACAACAGAACTGCATGCCAATCGGTAAATCGTCGTTTGGTAGTGCGAATTTATCATAAAATATATTGCTACTCATTTGAAAATCCTTCGGAGATACCTACCTGAATTTTTTTGCATTTTCGGTACTACATTTGATAATGTTCTGCACTACGGATCTGCATGCCAATCGGTAAATTATCGTTTGGCAGTGCAAATCTATCATAAAACATATTGGCATGCATTTTAAAGTCGTTCGGAGATACTAAATAATTTAACGCTGTTTTTTTTGTCATAACTTTTCGTTTGGTACTATTGGCATGCATTCGAACATCCTTCGGAGACAACGATTTTTCGTACAAACGAAAAATGTAATTGCGCGCTCTTCTGCACGCGAGCGGCGCCTAAAATTCTCTTCATTGGCACATTCTTGGCATTTATATTCATATTTATATGATTGGCATGCATTTGAAAAACGTTTCATCTGACTGGTCGTGTACCGCCGGTCTATATCTCATTATCCTAAAAAGCAAATTACATTTAGCTGATTTATTCACAGGCCAAGAACTCACTTTATACCTTTTAAATTAACCAGTTTCACCGATAACACAGGCATCGTACCTATCCAGTATTCAATTCTTTCCACTCACCATATCGACATAAACTTACAAGTTGTTTTTGTCGATGATATTAATTTTGAGGCTATTTTTCTTTGAGGTTATTTTTTTCTTAGTTACTAATATAGGTAGGTATAACTGATACCGGTGGATCTGAGAAATCAGGTAATCTGGCAACACTCCGGTTTTCCTCATTTCAGCCAACGCCCCTGCTTCGCACATACAGGGTGTCCAACTTTAAAACTGTACAAATCCGCAAAATCTTCATTTTTGGAGATAATCGCCTAAACTTTTTTTTTGTTTGAAAGGCCTTCAAAAACCGCTTCTTTTGACCTTCCTGCCATTTTCAAAATGCAAATCCAGATCCGGCTGCGATTTTTTTTATACCCCCGATTTTCACGAAAACCATTTAGCAATTTTTTTTATTTAAAATCTGACCACACAGCGTTAATCAGAACACCCCAAAACCCCCATATACCAAATTTGAACAAAAAATATATAGGTAGGTAGGTTTATTGGGGGTTTTGTTGGACGAAAATTGTTAATTGTAGAACAGGCTGTAATAAATGGACTATTGTTTATAGGCGCATGTAAGCCTGCCTTGGTTTCAGCACAGCCACAACTGGGCACTCCTCAAGTTGGTGGCGCTCCGAGGTCTGTACCTTGTTTTCTCCTGTTGTTGATGAATTATTAATTTAATGAAAATTATAGCCTTGGCTTGTTGAACTCATTGGGATAAAAGTAAAAGTTGTAATCAGGAGAAAATATGCAACTGGTGATGAACAAAAATGGCCAGAAGATTATGGTGTATGGTATACAATCATTCTGGAGTATATTATCCTATAATGAGTTTGTTTTTGATAATGATGGTCTGTTTGTCCTAATTATAAGGTTTCCTTCACTTAGGTTATCACATGCTTGTTAACCCTCTAATTTATTAAAAACAAATCTCATTTTTCCGAATTTCCTTTCTTGCAGGGAGAACGGGAGGATTTATCGCGATCGCTTTCCGTAATTGGTGGCCCGTCAGGATCCCGATCAGTAACAAATGTCGGGTTTGCTGGCTCCGCCACTTCTCCGGACGAATATCCAGAAAGTATTCCAGATTTATTGCCGACCGGGACTGGGGTCATAAATCAAGGGGAATTGATGATTATAGAACAGGGCTTGGAATGTGTGTCAGATTTGTTTGCCGCCCGCGATTTTAGAACGCCTGCCCGTTCAGATATCCAGGACTTTTCCGGAAGTCGTGAGATGGTGACTGGTTTGAGAGAATGCTTTTAGTATGTCTCGATGTTGTGGCAGTGTAATTACTCCCAAAGGAAATAATCGTTCCAGCAAAAATTAATTTGCCACATAGCATCGCCTATGCTCGTAGGTACGTAGTAAGGCATAATATGCTGGAAATAATAGCGGTATCTTTGTATTTTGATGTAAACTTTTGGTGACTTAGAATATTTTCTGTTTCTAGCCGTGTCATATCTAGGTAAATACATTGTTTTTCAAATGGACAGATTTGTTTGAAATCTATTTACACATATTTCTGTATGCAGGGCCATAAAATTATATTTTTGTATAATAAAAACATTTAGAAAAAAACACTTTTTTATATTTGTTTCTCTATTTTATTGTTTTCAAATAGGATTTGATTGTGTCGAATAGATAATATATTGTCTAGTAGTAGTTAGTTAATAGTAGTATGAGTAACCTTTATAGTGTTAATTTACAAGTGATAAAAATACGCACCTATAGACTGATCATTTTCCCCTTGCCTCCCCAACACTAAACGGCAATATTCTCGCCTTCCATATACTACTTGTAGCTGTTATATAGGCTTTTTCCTGGTGTAATATTATATTACTTTTTTACACTGTGTAACAAATCTGGAAATTTCTGTACGTTATGCAGTCTAAATAAATCATTATTTATTTATTTATTAATCACTTTCATTTTTGAAATGGGCGATAACAATAACTACAGATGTAGTTGAAGTTGGAGAAGTCGCTGCACGGGAGGCATTCTAATGAGGTTAACCAGGAACATGTCGACAAAGTAGCGTCGAACTATTGGCTGACCTCGGGACGAATGTTCTCGGACGGAAGGCTTCTTACTGGCCATACAAGATCAGGTTATACCAACTCGCAACTACCTAACATTCATTGTAGAAGATGCATCGGTGGTGGATGACAGATGCAGATACGGGTGTCAAACTTCAGAAACAATCCAGCACATAACAGGAGGATGTCAGATGTTCGCATAAACGGAATATAAGGAACGACACGATTCGGTTGCCAAGAATTGGCGGAAAAACTGCTGCTTGTGCAGGCAGAGAGGCTCCCATATTACATCTACACACCGGAGTCTGTTCTAAAAAACAGCAACTACAAGATGTACTGGGATCGTACAGTTCTGACAGATCAACGAGTTGCCCATAACAAGCCAGATCTTAAAATAGTTGGAGGAAGACAACTCTGATTGATGTGGCCATCCCAAACAACAACAACGTGCTTGTGAAGCAGGCCGAGAAGATCGCGAAGTACAGAGACTTAGAAGAACGAATTAAAAGGCAATGGGAAATGGAGAACGTTCAAAAGGTTCCAATCATCGTGTCAACAAATGGTGTTATACCAAAAAGTTTGCTGATAAACATCAAAGAGCTGGGTCTAACTGATAATCTTTACAAATCCATGCAGAAAGCGGCACTACTTGCGACAGCCGAACCGTCAGGAAATTCATGGGGAATGTAGGAACGTTCAACAATATCAATGTCACCTAAGGCCAGATAACATGGCAAGGGTCTCGTCAGAGGCAGATCCTTATGGTATCCGGGATAGCCGGGATCTGAGTGAATGTTCTCCGTAGAGGGAGTGCGAATGCCTTTTGGCATAATACTGGGTGGAGCAGGGTTTAGGAATTATGAACAGGGATGAATGTTTCATGGAATGATTGTGGAGGTCGCACACCTTCCTCAACTTAGAATGCAATTATGTTGGGGCTCTTAGCTTATTAATTTTATACACCAGGCATGCCAGTTACACTTAATATATTTGATCCAGTCTCAGCCAACCCGTATCCGTATAATTTCCTGATACATGCTCGTATTTCTGCACGTTAAACAAAAAACGAATAAAATAATTTTGAATTTTCTGCATAGCACATTTATTGTTTTGTGTTAAAGCTGGCCAAAAGACTAAATCACAGTAGGAAATGATAAAAGAAGCGAGTCGCAGAGTTAAGTTAAATGTAGCTACTTAGATCATCATTTTGCAGGTTTAAGTGTCTGAGCTTCACGTATGGCTTTTTGACCAGAGAGTTGACTTGGGTTTCAAATGTCATATACATTATCTATGGAGAAGCTGTAATCAATTTGTGAATATAATATATCGCTTAAACCAGAAAAGCGCGTAGATTTCGAAAATCGCGACATTCATTTGTTTGTCTGAACACACAACTGAAATCGCAAGAAAATTTCATACAATTTTCATAATTACATTTTTTTTTTAATTAAAACAAAAAAGTTAAGGGGGTAGAATATTAAGTATATGAATAACCCTGTAGATAAGCCCTATTAATTGGGATTGAGAGTCAGTATAAAAAGTTAAGACGCGGTTTTTATTGAGAACTTGCGAGCTGAAGAATACTATTGGCCAGTGACAGTGTCTGACAAGTATATTTCTGAAGACCACAATAATAAAGGTGGAGTTTGGTTTCATCACAATATTTTATCGTTAACTGACGTATTAATAAGACTGCTCACGGCCATCACGACTGAAACTTTTTTTGCGCTTTCCGTAGACAAAATACAATGCAAGATACATTGATAGCCATCAGCGCCATTTTTTTCGTGGATATGAGGCTATGGCCGTAAGAATTCTTTATAAATATATCATCTATTTTATTTTTGTTTTTATGTCTAATGTAGATGTAGATAGCCCTCTTTATAAAACATAGTGTGTTTTTAATATTTTAGTGTCCTGATGATGATTCAATGAACGAGTCGAAAATTCGATTATTGTAAGTTAAGAGTTTTTGCTGATGTATTTGCGTGTATTAAACAAGCCGAACTGAAATATGGTATAGTACGACTACCTTCGCCTAAAGGCAAAGCATGTCGGTTAATTGAGTTGACAACTTATATAATTTTAAAGCTGTGTTTTTTGTAGGAAAGAGATAAGTTGCTATGAAAGTGTTCTAAAAAATTAAGCCCGTAAAGGACGCTTTTGAAAGAGACTCTAGTTCTAGAATTCTCACATGATCAATCTGCGTAGGCTTAAATAATAATTAATTATTTAAATAAAGTTATAGCTGTATTTTGAACCTTTCGGTAATTAACCCTTAATTTTACTGTATAAGATAAGCCAGTGGGGTCTGTTGTCGGTTTTCCCAACTCCACCTTGGATATACGTGCCTTTCTGCTGGCTTATTATTTGGGAATGTGCGGTCAAAAGTTTACTTTATAAAGTATTTAATTATATTCTTGTAGAATAATTAAATATAAACATCAAAAGCGGGTCCCTGGCTTCAGGAATTAACCAACCATTTGCCTTGGCCTTCTCCCCGGATAAAGATAAATTTTTGTGTTTTCTGAAATGAAAGTAACGAGGTTTCACAAAAATTATTGCACCTGACGCGATTTTTAGGATTTTTTTTTTCACAAAGAAAAATAATTTGAGAACATCATCTATCCGTATATAGAAAGACATTCTGAATCGCGATCAAAGCTAATTTTCTATCTTATGCGACGTTTTATGTGCGTCTCTTCTTTTGAAGGACTGCACATTGAACCGACATATCGACGCTTTTTTGTACTTTCGTTCTCTCTGAATCAGTCTCCATCACATTGTTTCATCAAAATAATGCTAAAATTGAATTCTTCGACACCAAAAATATATAGAAAACGAAAAATAATTCGATATTCTAAAATAAAATCCCTTGCAATCCTTTTTTTAAATGACAAAAAAAGCAGTTTCTAACAGCAGCAACAGTTATGAGTAGGTAGGATTGGAGGGTGCTATGTCGTTCCCTGACCTAAACATCTGATTGCTCCCACACCCCTCAATCCACTCCCTCAGAGAACTTGAAGACGACATGTCCCTTTCTCTCTATCTCATGTTTCTATACGGGGTGGGCCGAACAATTTGGGACTTTTTTTAATCATATTTTTTTTGTTTATCAACAGATAGCTTCAAAATTGCCGATTTTTTAAAATCCAACATGGCGGTGCTGCTTAAACTTAGTCTTTTGTTTGGGCTAATTCTTTTTGAAGAAAAAATGTCGGCAGGATGCCACCAATGCAAAAAGTGAGTAAAGTGGTCCTTCCTCTACATTTTGATTCCACTGCGAGGAAAATCGGTTCATCGGGGGCGGAACTATACGCAATAAAATAAAGCATCATTTTCATCATTTCTATGCTGCAGTAATAAAACTTCCTTCGTTCTTTTTCCCGTATTTTTTCTTTTTTTTACTAACTGATTTTTAAAAACGAGGCATCGTTGCTTGCGGAAAAGGACAAGCTATTGACAGAAAACTTCACAATTATTTCCGATTTTTTAAATCCAACATGGCGGCGATGTTTAAATGTAGCCCTTTATTTGGGCTAATTCTTTTTAAAGAAAAGAATGTCGGCATGATGCAACCAACACCAAAGTTGTATAAAATTGGAGTAGCTAAAGGGACGGTTCTGCCGCCCCCTCCACTTTCCTCCTAGGCCCCGCCCCTTTCCTCGCTGGCCAATCGTATCGCTCTAACCCATGACGCGCGCCTCGGCACGTGGTTCTGGTGCCAAATTTAAATTTCTGAAAATAAAAAAAACCCGCAGTAGGGTTCCAAGCTGCGACTATCGATTTACAAAATTGACGCTCTAACCAACTGAGCCATCGACGCATTTGAAAATATTGCCTTAAAATGGTTTAAACTAGAATCTCGGTGACGTCACAGAATTAAGATACAGGGTGTCTCAAAAGCAACGGACCAAAATGTAATTATACAGGTTGTGACAAAATACCAAAGCCAAAAAGACCTAATTTCATCGTAGAACTAAGAAACCGGATGTCTCAAAATTCATATAGGTACAGAGTGAGACAAAAACCAACTCATGTACAGGGTGGACAACAAAAAATTAGCATACAGGTTATAACAAAAATCCAAAGCTAAGAGACCTAATTTCATCACATGACCTCGTAGAACAAAGAATTCCGGATGTCAAAAAATTCATATAAGTACAAAGTGGGACAAAAGGCAATTCATGTACAGAGTCGGACTAAAAACAATGCTAGAGGGCTTTAAAAGTTTCATCACGTGACCTCATAGAATTAAGAATACGGGGGTCTCAAAATGACGGGTCTCAAAGGACGCAGATTTAATAAAATTTAAAAATTATAAACTGATGGAACAAAACAACTGATATGCGAAAAAATTCATATACAGGGTATGAGGAAATACCAAAGCCAAAAAAGGCCTTAATAGTTTTGTCACGTGACGACAAAGAATTAAATTAAGTACAATAATAATAACGCGTACAGGATGAGATAAAAGACATTACAAAGCCAAAAGAACCTTAATAGTTTCATCACGTGGGGCTACATAATTTTTCTCAGACGACGTACAGACTGGACAAAATAGTCCTAAGCGTCCGATACTAAATTTTTTAAGTTAAAACTTCCAAAAAGTAAAACTATCAAAATCTCCTAATATCAAAAAGGCCTTACACTCACGTCTTGTCGTCGACAATTTTCAGCTTAATGACAAAACCAAAAAGATGTTACTCTCTCACCACGCGGAATTCCATAGACCTAGGGATTATTTCCTAATGGTATTTTTCCTAAACGACGTGTATACTTAGTCGAAAATTATATTGAAAGACAAGCAAAACTTTTCGCGAAATTAGTTTGTTATAAAAATTGGATCTACAGTGTGTCCCATTTGGAATAGACACACCCCGTATTTTTTTTTATTTTTGGTCCAATTTCAGCCAATTTTTTTTTCTAAAGATTTAAAGGCATCTGGTGAGTCAAGTGTGTCGTGGAATCCCCTCAAAACAGTTGAATGATTAACAGGACTACTCAAAGCGTTAGTGTGCAAATATTCAACACAAAAATATATATTCTATTTTTCTCCGGGCCATCTCAAAATGCTGCATTTTTATTAAACTTTATACTGGTCAAGAATGCTCTGGAATTGTTGAAAAAACATTAATAAACACAAAGTAATTTATTTCTTTACAAATGCACACCAGCCACCTTAACTCATATGGACTTACTGACAGTGATGTAATGTATCCAGATACATGTATCTAGATACTGTATCTAGACATAGTAATTTATTTCTTTACAAATGCACACCAGCCACTTTAACTCATATGGACTTACTGTTACTGACTGGCAGGCTTCGGTGTTTTTAGACTTAGTTCGTTTATAGTGGCTGTGACGGTTTTGATATATTCGATTTACAGTTCCAAAAAATTCATTATTTTTAAGATGGTACAGAGAAAGACACTGCGCACATTTTTGTATTAGATCTTTACACACCAACAGATTGAGTGGTCCTGTTGACAATTCAACTGTTTTGAGTGGATTCCATGGCACACTTGACTTGCCACGTGCCTTTAAAATTCTTATTTTGCACAACTTTGACAACCCGCAGAATGGAACTCCCTGTATATTTTTTGTTCAAATTTGGTTTATTGGGGTTTTAGGGTGTCCTGATTAACGCTGTTATGTCAGATTTTGAATAAAAAAATCGCTAAATGATTTTCGTCATTTTTACAAGAAAAAGAAACGTATAGTAGGCCTTGAAAATTGAGATTAACATTTAAAATTTTGCACCAAAGTAAAGAGTTTTGTGTGACCTATCTTTAGAAGAAAATCCGGCTAGAATCTTATGAAAAAAAAGTTTACAGGAGTTTCTCTATTCCAAATGAAACACACTGTATATTATGGCTACCGAAACACTGGTCCGTCAACACCGGCCACGGGCAATGGCGTTTGTCATCATTTTTCCACTATACAGTGCGAATACTGTATCTTCAGCAATATAAAAAAAGTTGGTTGCATGCAGCGGCATAATAACGGGCGGATATCTACGTCTGGCAAAATATGTCCACAGGTGTCTAAATTCTGCACTTCTCAAGAAAACTAATAATTTAAGAAATAAGTAAAATACGGCACCAGGGTTCGAACCTACGACCACTGGAGTTAAATTCAACGTTCTGACGCCAGAGTGTGACAACAACCAAAAGGTGCTTAAATACATGACCTCGTTGAATTATTAGGAATATAGGGTGTATCAAAATTCATGTACGTACTGGGTGTGACAAAAAACAAAGCCAAAATGTCCTTAATAATTCCACCACGTGACATTGCTGAATTAATGTACCGGTTGAATAAAAAAACTATGTACCGGGCGTGACAAAACATATACAGGGTGTCCAACCTTAAAATTGTACAAATCCGTAAATCTTCATTTTTGGAGATAATCACCTAAACTTTTTTTTTGTTTGAAATGCCGTCAAAAACCGCTTCTTTTGACCTTCCTGTCATTTTCAAAATGCAAATCCAGAGCCGGCTGCGATTTTTTTATACTCCTGATTTTCACAAAAACCATTTAGAGATTTTTTTATTTAAAATCTGACCACACAGAGTTAATCAGAACACCCCAAAAGCCCTATATACCAAATTTGAACAAAAAGTATACAGGGAGTTCCATTCTGTAGGGTGTCAAAGTAGAGCAAAGTAGGAATTTTAAAGACATCTGGCGAGTCAAGTGTGCCATGGAATCCCTTCAAAACAGTTGCATGGTCAACAGAACCACTCAAAATGTTGGTGTGAACAGATTTACTACAATAATATACAGGGTATTTTTCTCTGAGCCATCTCAAAATTCTGAATTTTTATTAAATTTTATACTGGTCAGGAGTGCTCTGGAATCATTGAAAAAATATTAATAAACACAAAAGAAATTCATTTCTTTACAAAATGCCAACCAACAAATAAAAACAATTTAAATTATTGGACCTATCTCAACAAACTCACTGTCTAAGATGATACATTTTCTGTGCGTTTCCTGTTGTGGCACATCAGCCGCATTAACTGATATGGACTTACTGACTGGCAGGCGTCTGTATTTTTTAGATTTAGTTCGTTTAAAGTATGTGTAGCGGTTTTGATGTACTCAATTTTTGACCCGTATAAAGTTCCAAAAATTCAGTAATTTGAGATGGCACAGATAAGAACACTCTGTATATTTTGTATTGGACCTTTGCACATCAATACCTTGAGTGGTCCTGTTGACCATTCAACTGTTTTGAAGGGATTCCATGGCACATTTGACTTGGCAGATGCCTCTAAAATTCCTTTTTTTTTTTATTCAAATATCGTACATAAGGGTTCTGAGATGGTCTGATTAACGCTGTGAGGTCAGATTTTAAATAAAAAAATCGCTAAATGGTTTTCGAGAAAATCAGGGATTTTAAAAAAATCTCAGCCGGTCCTGGATTTGCATTTTGAAAATGGCGGAAATTCAAAAGAGGCGGTTTTTGAAGGCCTTTCAAACAAAAAAAAATTGTCGGCGATTATCTCCAAAAATGAAGATTTTACGGATTTGTACAGTTTTAAAGTTGGACACCCTGTATAAGGAAACCAAATGGACTCTCAGATGACAGACAGAAACTACTGATATACAGGTGGACTCAAAATATACTTACAAAAAATTAAAACGAAGCTGCCAGCGCAATGACAAACTGTATACTAAACCCTCAATCTCAAAACGATCTACAACCCAAGGGCGTCGCCAAAGGGGGGCAGAGAGGGGCTGCTGTACCCCCCTAGAGGATTCAAAAAAATCTGGAAAGTTTTTTGGTGAGTCACTCAGTCACTGCGCTTAACTTTCGTATTTTCCGTAAAATAATGTCAGTTGTTTTTATAAAATATAAATAAATGTGAGCTTTGAGCTTGTGAGTAAATTAAAATTTAGCTTTCTATTATTTTCATATATGCGAGTGAAACGATGTTAAGTTAAATATTGAATACATTACACCTACATTAAGTTGGCTCAGTAGGTACCTTACCTACAAGGAAAGTACGTACATACATACACATTGATAGAAAAGGATTTATTTGGAAATTCGGGAGTAATAAACTAGATTTATTAAAACTCTTTTCAGAAGTTTCTTCGAGACAAACAAATATTTATTACAATTGAATATGGTTGCATAAAATAAATTTATTTTAATATACAATATGTCTGTAGAAAAAAATTAAAAAAAATATTTTTTAAATGATTGTTTTCTTTATTATTCATTATCTTTCTGCTTAAATTTTTTTTATATATTTTTATTCATTCATAGTTTGAGAAAATTGAGAAAATGAGGTGATATATGATACGACAAACAAAAAATGATTTATTAAATATTAATAAATCATTTTTTATATTTCATATATTAATAAATATGCTTTCTAGTAAATGATTTGTTAACTGTTAATAAATATTTATTAGAGAATATTTGGTAATAACCCATTTCTTAAATATTAACAAATCTTATTGAATACAATTCTATCAGTGCGTGTATTCAAAAAAGAGTGAGCGTCGCGGGACACTCGACTTCTTAAGATATTATAGATATCAGTTTTTCTTTTTTCGTTGTTTCGTTAAACTTTTTTACCTAACAAATAGTAGTCATGGTCATGGTTCTGTAACAAATTTTTCACAGACAAAATAATTTTTTGTTTCATACCCTGACCCTTTCGCCAGCCGTCGCCCCCCCCCCCTTGGCCATCGGCTGGAGACGCCCTTGCTACAACCTGGACGAAAAACGTGTGTGAAAAGTACCTCTTTGGGCTTTATTAAGTTTAAATCAATTTTGGAAAAATGGGTCTAAATAAAATTAGAATTACCAGAAATTTGTAGTGAAGATTTGACCCAAATTCTAGGAAAAATTTCTGACGAATCAGAAGCAAAATCAAAACCAGAAATTAATATAATCTCCAACATATTAATTAGACCGGCTAACTAACAACCCGCTCAAAATAACACCCACTCACAGTTTATATTTACAAATTGAAAATGTCACCAATGGTATCCAAAATGACTTTAGACACAAATGAAATGGTCCACACGGCAGCAGAGAACCCTGTCCTTACAATGCGGATAACCGAAAAGTGCGTTAATTCGTTTAAAAATCAAATTATTGTTTCTTCTAATGGCAAAATGATACGTAAATACGTAATCAGATCACGATCTTTTAACGAAAATTCACGAATAACAGTATCACTACCTTTAAGAAAATTTAAACCAGAAGTTATAAGTTTTATTAAAGAGTATGTAGAACACAAAAGGACTTATTCTCTATATTTTAAAACATCCGAAATAATTCCTGACTTTCCTAATATTGTTCGTGAAATTTTTCAAAACTTTTCTTTCAAATTTATTCAAAGTCCAACATATTTAGACGACGTAGTTACTTACGAAGAACAACAAGAAAAATTATTAAAATATCATCACGACGGCAAAGTATGCCATAGAGGCATTAACGAAACCGGAATGTGTCTCAAAAAGCGCTATTTTTGGCCTAAACTTAAGACCGATGTAGAAAAGTACATAAACAACTGTGATATCTGCCGGTTATCTAAGTACGATAGGAATCCCCCGGTAGTGAACTTACGAGCTCCAAGCCATTCGAAGTTATACATTTAGACACGTTTCAGAGAGAAAATCAAAAATTTTTGACCGCAATAGACTCATTTTCGCGATATGCACAGGAGTATAAAATTACAGGAGCGTCAGCAATAAATACTCTTGACTGCCTTTTACAATTTTCAATTCACCACGGGACTGAATTCAATAATACCATGCTAAATGACTTTATAAAATTACCGAAAATTAACATCCATTTTACAATACAAATAATTCCAATAGTAACACTCTAGTTGAGCGTCTACATTCCATCCTCATAGAGCATATAAGATGCCTAAGATTGTCAGACAAATAAAGTCGCATAGATAAGCTTACGCTTTATGCCATTTTAGCGTACAATAACACTATTAATTCTGTTACTAGCAAACCCCTTTCGACGTTGCAAGTGGCCACACAAATAGTGTAAGTGCATTCTATATAACTGCCGATATGTTCATTAATAAATACCTACATAAATGAACACAAAAACAAGACATCCCCACTTTACGATAAAATTCATCAAATTAGTCAAAGTATGAAAGAAAAAGTCATCCAAAAACGCAACGAAAAACGCGAAGAACCGATATCCTATAGAGAAAAGATCAAAGAATCAAACCTCGTTTCAAAAAGGTAACAAGATCTAGGTATAAAAGCTAAACTACCTAACAAAATAGTACATAAGAAAAATCTTAAACGACCAAGGAAATTCACAAATCAATCTCTCTTACAGGATGACGAATAGAAAGACGATAACGAACGACATTCCTGATAATCCTGACCCTGACATCCCAAGCACTAGTGCTGGAAGTAAAAATTAATGATCTTAAAGATACCCCGGGCATTTTACTCTTTAAATTAGGAAATGCTCAGATAATAATTAAAAAACATACTTTTATCCATTATGTGCAAACCAAACCCCTAAGAAACGAAGTGAAGAATTTAATTTCTATATAATATAATAATCTCAATTAATCTATTTTTAATGAAACAGAATATGTATTCACATCTAGCTTAACAAAATTACGAAAATTTTAGAAGTAGAGAATAAGGTAAAGGGTATAAGTTTTAATAAACGTAGTAAACGCGGCTTTTTTCATATCATTGGTACTATAAACAAGTGGTTCTCGATGCGAAAGATGGATAACGATAACGCTATACGCACTCTCGAAAAGAACCAAGAGAAATTATTATCGCAAACTAATAATCAAATTTCGCTATTTAAAAAATTAGATTACAGGGAATATGGAACGCTTTTATGAACGAGTTCAACATGAAACATATTTTTTATAAGTACACCGTATACCTCAGTATACTAAATCAAATTTTCATCAATGCAAATGTTTTTATTACTTTATTGATAATTTAGAAAATGCTATAACATTTTCTCATTTGCATACGATTCACCCGGACCTTCTCAGTATTGAAGATTTAAAAGAAATACTAAGGGAGCTAAGTACACACTATTTTTCTGACGAAATTGTTGACTTAAGTCTGTACGACTGGTACTCGGTTATAAAAGCAAGCTGTTTTATCTCAAGTAATCAAATAATATTCTCCTTAGATATTCCCTTGATCCACCCGAATAAATTCGAATATTATCACTTATCCCTTATCCCCTACCCCTAAAACCCTACTTGACTCTGAGCTACACCAACTATCAATATATGGATAGCCCCTGAGAAGGAGTCAACGGAACTTACATTTGCCTTCAAGAACGCCTGATTTCCAACCCTAAGTAATACGGCGTTACTGTTCTAATCACTGGAGAAGAACCAAGCTGCAATATGGTTAAAATACAAATTCATAACCAAATAGTAGAGAAAGTTAACGACGAGTCCATAATTGTGATCCCAAAGAACAACGTGAAAATAAAATCAACCTGCAAGGATACTGAGTACAACGTATTACAAACTCCACACCTTATCTGGTTACCAACAAATTGTGAAATCAATGGAATTATTAGCAACGAAAAATTCAAGAGCAAGACGCACTCCTTGATACTGCCCGCCATTAAAACTAGTATGACAAGGGAAAATTTTGGCAAACTACATCTAAAATATATCTCTCTCAACGAACTGCATACTCTCCGAAAACACATCGACTCAATCAGCCCAGTTGTCATGGAACAATTTCAAGAAACAAACAATAATTGGATTGTATGGACAATTAACTACAGTAATAATATTGATTGGGTGTGGAGTCTACAAATGCCGAAATCTTTGGATACGTTCGACGAGCCCAAAAAAGAAGAAAGAGGAACAAGAAGAAAAGGTGTGTACTTTAGTCCTTTTCATCCTTGTTAAGGATGGAGGAGTTACGTACAGGGTGACCCCCCAAAGAGTACCACCCCCCTTTATTTTCTTAATTTTAGGGTATTTTATAAATCGTTTTTATACTAAATTGTTGCACTTCAATTAATAAAGAATTGTACCAAGTTTCATTTAAATTGCATAACTTCTGTAGAAGTTATTGCGATAAAGATGTTTTTCAAACTATACTTTCATCACCCTGTAACTTTCTTGTTATGCTTTTTAGCACCCATGTTTATACAAAAAATTAGTAAGGAAATGCCTTTTCTCTGGTTAATATACACTAAAATTAAGAAAAAAGGGGGGTGGTACTCTTTGTGAGGTCACCCTGTACATAGAAGTTCCTGATACATCAAAAGAAAAAGTGCAAGAACAGCTGCCACATCAGCATAAACGAATTTATAAAAACTTTGTATAGCATTCGCGACGTCACATTAAAGCCGTACTCCTTGTAACGCGTTTACTTAAATAAACGCTTTCTAAAAAGCCTACTGCTGCGTTGATATATGAAATTATTATCTCTGCATTACATTGTATCGATGCGTAATGATATTGTACGTCCGAGGAGTTACGTGGGCGAGCGTAACAAATTTGTTTTTAAAAAGATGTTTATTGGCAAAAGTTACAAGAGAGACTGTCGTAATAGAACATGTTTTAGTATATATAATATTAAAAGTGTCTTCTCAGCATGTAGCGTCTTCTTTCCAGAAACATGGCATATGTGTTCATGTAACTCCTCCGGCCCTACTGGGAAGCATATTCTTTAGGATGTGGTTCCCAAAAGTTAAATGATGATTTCTTCTCGGGTTTCCTTTTGTTTTGGGTTAATAGAAAATTTTTGAAAATGTTTTTTAATTAATTTGAGCAAGAGTAGTAATAAAACAATTAATATTATAATGAAAATAAAAATTGTAAAAATGTTAATTTTCTTTGTTTCAAGTGGTGACGACATGTCTTCTAAAATCTTCTTCTGTTCTTCAAGGGTGTCTTGAATACTTCTTGTTTCTTCTAAGTTGATTTTGTTGAGGCTGAGTTCTGGCAGACCTAGCTTCTTCGGGATGCTAGTGAGGTTTTTACTCGAAAAGTTTATAGAGGGTAAAGATACTTTTATAAAGGGTAGTTTGCTAGTTTTATAGCTTTGTAATATTATCGAATTTAATTTTAAAGTGCAATCGGAAAACAGTTCAACTAAGTAACTTCCTTGTAGTGGTGTATTATTTGGTACTGAGTTTTTACAGGAACTAACAGCTATTCGCTTTGACGGAACAGTTATTAGCCATTTATTTTTGACAACTTTGGCTATCTCAACTTTTTGGATAGTAGTCTTGAAGGGAGAACAGTTCGTTAAATTTTTGAATGATATTAATTGCACCTCGCAAGGAGCGTCATCATCAACATGCGTAGGACTAACTTCTTCACAAATGTACTTGGTTTCTTCAATTTTCTTGCAGATTTTGTCCATGGAAACATACTTTTCATTGTTAAGTGCAAGGAATGGTTTATAAGGTAGGCAAAAGTAAAAATCGGGTTCATTATTTTTTGGGATTGGTAATGGTAGGATTTTGTAATATTGGTATAACTCTGATTCAACCAAGGGTATTTCTAAAATAAATGTGATACTGAACTCTTTTGAGTAGCTTTTAATTTCAATAAGTTTTTCGAAATTCAAAATATTATCAATAGTTGGTGAAAGAGGTACTTTGCCTAACTTTAAATATTTTTCAGATTCTTTTATTTCTAATAACAAGTCTATAGGATTTATGATTGAGTTATGTAAAGTATTCAATTTTGCAAAAGAAACTGCTACTTCCATTCTATCAAATATATTGTAGATATTTTGGTATATATTAGTAAGTTGATGAATCAAAATATGAATTTGAAAATAATTGAAGTCATCTAGTTGGGCTTGAGCGAATTTCTCGAGAGCTTCTCGTATTTGATTAATTTTAAATTCTATTTGTTTTTGGTTGTGAGTTATGTTTGTCACTGTTTCCTCAAATTTCTTAATGGTAGATTTTAATAACGTAATTTGACTGAAGGCAACACCCTTTAATTTGTTTTGATTTTCTTGTAAGTTTTTATCTGCATGTCATATTTTTGGCTATCTTCTTGATCTAAATTTCCTGTAATACATTTATTGAGAGATCCCAAAGGATTAAGTAAGCCTCTTTTCTGTCTAGTTACATTTTGAATAGGATTTATTTGATTTATTTGTAAATCGATCTGCTTTTCTAATGCAAACAAATATGAAAATGAATTATTGTATTCGTCACCATAGTGTCCAATTTTACTTTTAATGTCATTATTAAGTTTATACACTTGATTTTTTATTTCGAAATATCTTGAAACTACTGGGGCTAAGTCGTATACTTGAACAAGTGGCCAGTGATTAGATACAATTTGTGTCGTTCCTAACTTGTATGGGAAGAGTCCGGGATAGGAGTTGAGGTTATGGAAGTTTGTGTCGGTTGCGTCGATGGTCCAGGTCCATCTGTAACAACGTGTTTTATTTTAGTCTCGTTTTTGTGTGTAATCTCTGTCTTGTTTGTTTTTGGGTTTTGTATTTCAATTTTTCCGTTTTCGAGAATTTTTGTAACCAAATAGGGGCCTGTAAATTTGGATTTTAATTTCGCTGACCTCGGATCCACTTGTTTAAAAACCTGAGTGCCTACTGTAATTTCAGCGGCTGTCTTACTACTGTTTCGCTTGTTAATTATATTTTCCTTTTTGTCAACACAGTCGGAATGAATTTTATCATAAAGCGCTTTCGTGTTATTCTGATGATTGTTAACATATTCCGTGAAAACTTGAGCGGGTATAAGTGACATCGGATCGCGAGAGTCTGTATGACCTGAGATTAATTCAAAAGGCGTGTGATTAGTATGAGAATGAATTGTGCTATTGTAAGCTATTATTGCGTATGTCATTAAGGTCGGTATATCAGATGTTTTGTCCTTTTCTCTAAGAATTCGAAGGTGCTCAATTAGGGTTGAATGTAGTCTTTCTATTGGGGAGTTTGACTCATGATGACGGGGGGTGGTGAAATGTACTTTTATATTATGAGTTTTCAATAAGTCATCTAAAACGTCGTTTTTAAATTCTGAGCCGTTATCACAAACAATTAGCTTTGGAATTCCGTGGAATGAAAAGAAATGAACTAGTTGTTGGCAGGCCGATATTGCTGTTCCAAAGTATGGTAAAGCTTGAGCAAATTTCGAAAATTTGTCTATTAAAGTTAGAAATTTATATTTTCCTGTAATAAATGTGTCAATATGTAATATTTCGAAAGGCCTAGAAGGGGTTTGAGTCAAAACTAGGGGTTCATTAGGAGGTCTTCTATTGTATTTTGACCGTTGACATATTTCGCATTGATTTATGTACTTAGAAATATCGGATTTTTGAGATTTCCAATAGTAATTTTGTTTTAAAAATTTATAAGTTTCGTCGATTCCACGATGATTTGTCTTGCCTTCGTGTTTGTATTTTATAAGCATCTGTCTCTCTTCCGGTTTAACATTATTAATAAGTTTGGTACATTCGATAAGTTTGCAATTTTGAAAATGTGTATTAAGTGATTCTTGGAAGTAAGGCCGTAATTCTTTAGAATGAAAGTAAATATACATGGTTTTGTTACTTATGTATTCTCTTAAAAATTTTGTTATCTCATTAATATTGGTAGGTAAGGTTGCATAAATGATATGGTGGTCGTCAAAATTTTCTTGTTCAATTTTTGAGTATAACTCGTAGGGTGATTTTTTGATTTTTTGATTGATGGTTTGGTCGATTGTTAATAATTTCGTCTAATATTGGGATATTGGTCGTAGTTTCGGGGGCATTGATACTATGCGCAGTGGCATCAGTAGTCGGTGGTCGTATTTGTATATTTTGCAAAATTCTTATTTTTTGTTTGGGGTTTTCAGGTAAGGTAAATTTTTGTAAATCATTCATTATTTCGTTAATTTCTTGCTTGTCAATATCATTCTGTTTTAAAGATTCGTCTAAGTCAGTAGTTAAGTCTGAAGTTGGGGAAGGATTAGGTAAAAATTTTGATTCTTGGCGCAAAAATTCATCTATGTCAAAGTCTATGTCTCCGGCATTATTAAAGGTAGATTGGGTTTCTATTGCATTTAACTGAATTCTAGAAAGGGCATCTGCATTGGAATTTTGTTTTCCTTTTTTATATATAATTTGGTAATCGAACTCTTCAAGTTTGAGGCGCCATCTGACTAATTTGGAGTTAGGTTCTTTCAGATTAAAGAGCCAAACGAGAGGGCGATGATCTGTGTATATAAAGAATTTTCTACCGTATAGATAAGGCCTAAAATACTTGCATGACCATAAAATTCCGAGTAATTCACGCTCAATAGTCGAATATTTTTGTTCCGTATTGTTGAGGGTGCGTGATGCGTATGCGATTGGCGAATAGTTAGGCGGGGTTCCTTGTGACAGGACTGCTCCTAATGCTACACTAGAGGCATCTGTTGTTAGAACGAAGGGTTTGTCAAATTCTGGATATTTTAAAATAGGGGCATTTATCAGCAAATCTTTTAAATGATTAAAAGCTTCGATAAATTTCGGAGAGTGATCTACTTTACGGTTTTTCTTGAGGCATTCAGTTAAGGGTTTACTAATTTTGGAAAAATCTTTGATAAACTTACGGTAGTAACCAGCTAAACCTAAAAATGACTTAATTTATTTTTGCGTACGGGGTATAGGAAAATCTTTAACTGCCTTAATTTTATCCGGGTTGGGCTTAACTCCGTCAGTGGTAATTTGGTGTCCTAAATAAGCTACTTCTTTATGTAAAAATTCCGATTTGTCCAGTTGGACTTTAAAGTTTGATTCTCTAAGGCGTTGGAAAACTGATTTTAGTCTGTCTATATGTTCTTGTAAAGATGTCGAGAAAATTATAATGTCGTCGAGGTACACTAAACATGTTTCGTTTTGTAATCTGCGCAGAACATTATTTATAACCCTTTGGAACGTAGAGGGTGAGTTTTTAAGTCCAAATGGCATTCTTTTGAATTCAAAATGACCGGTGTCTGTAGAAAATGCTGTTTTTGGGATGTCGTCCGGTGACATTTCTATTTGGTGAAAGCCGTTCGCCAAATCGAGTGTCGAGAAGTATTGGGCTTTTCCGAGTTTGTCTAGAATGTCCGAAATGTTTGGTAATGGAAATTTGTCGTCAATTGTCTTGTCATTAAGTTTGCGATAGTCAATCACAATCCTCCATTTTCGTTTTCCTGATGCGTCCATTTTTTTTGGTACTACCCAAATGGGGCTACTCCACGGGGAATTTGAATGTTGGATTATGCCGTTAGATAACATTTTGCTAATTTGCGTTTTGACTTCTTGTCTGTGAATTTCGGGGTATCGATATGTTTTTGTGAAAATGGGAGATTCGTCAGTCAATTTAATTTTGTGTTTTATTTGGTTCGTGAATGTCAAAGGAGTATTTTCTACATAAAAAATATCTCGGTATTCGAAACATAATTTTCGAATTGCGTCATATTCTTCTTGATTACAGTGACTTAAGCGTAAATTTTTTAAATTCTGTTTTTGTAGTTGTTCAATATGGTCGTCTAGATCTTGGTCAGTTTCCATTTTTTCGAAAAAATTTATTTCAGCTTCATTGATTAGTACAATATCAAAGGGCTTAAGAAATTTAATTTTGATTGGATTTTCCGAAATATTAGTAACAAAGGTAGTAGCGAATGAATCTACAATATTGCAAACTGCTTCAGGCATTTCTGCTTTTCCAAAATTTGTGTAAGGTAAGATACAAGTGCCAGAAATTTTATTTACGGGTACTTTTATTTTTTGTACGCTTCGGGGCTGTATAATTATTTCTAATGTCGTGAAATTTGCATTTATGAAATTTTAAACGATATATTCAGTGTTATTTAAGGGAATAGCTACATAAGGCGTAACTAGATAGGCACAACGTAAATCGATATTTGACATAATTTTATGTTTTAAGAAATCGGTGCCAAATAATCCTGCATAATTTTTTGAAAAATCAAATAAATAAAATTTATGGTTTCCATTCATTTGAAATGAGGGAAAAACTGGAATTTCCATCGCTTCGTTATGTATGGATCTAGCGTGGGCTGTTTTTACACAAAAAGGTTCTTCGAAAATAAAATCTGTAAAGTATTGATGAGCTAATTCGGGATTAATAAAACTTCTTGAACTACCTGTGTCTATTAAAAAATTTGCATTTAGTTCGGGGAGATAAACGTAAGGTAAGGTGGTTTCGTCGGTATTATTTAGATAAATTACGTTGTAGGGTTTTG
Organism: Pseudeuparius sepicola; assembly: GCA_963920635.1. Lineage (NCBI taxonomy): Eukaryota > Metazoa > Arthropoda > Insecta > Coleoptera > Anthribidae > Pseudeuparius > Pseudeuparius sepicola. Next base: position 34,368,390 of record OY987303.1, read on the forward strand.
GTTCGGAGTTATCTGAAAATTTTCGTTTTCAGTTGTTTTGTCTGAGGGTTGGGAAAACTCGGTATATTCGTCAAAATTCGGGTGTTCTGGGTAATATAAAAATTGGGATAATTCGTCATTTTCGTAGTAGTTTCCGTCAGGAATTTGAGGTTCAATTTGTAGGGTTGTTTCGGTACTCTCTACGGGGTCAATAACCTGGTTATAGCATTCTTCAGAAATAAAATTTTGATGTAAAACTGTATTTCCTGTTGTAGTGTCCATTGGTTCGTTTTTAGTTATTCGAGTAATTTTAGAGAAAGGTTTTGGAAAATTTTGAGGGGATCTTTGAAATTGATTCGGTTGATACTGATTTGATTGGTATTGATTTGGTTGATACTGAGGTCTAAAATTGGGATTCTGAAATCTTTGCATAGTGGATGGTGAATTAAAATTTCTATATTGGTTATTATAAGATGGTGAAGGGATATTTTTTGGTGGAAATTGAGGTTGTACGTTAGGTCGGGGATAATTAGAAAAAGTCGTTGGTTGGTACGTTGGTGGTCTTGGATAAGATTGGGTACTTGTAGAAGGTTGTAATCTCATGTTAGGTCGTGAATTTTGAAAATTAGGAACTATTTTAGTTTGTGGAATTTGTGAACGATTTTTGTAATATAAAAAGTTTTCTTCTTCTCGGACGAAAGCCATAGCTTGCTCCAAGGAATCGGGATTTTTTAATCTTACTATAAGCTGTAAATGATAATTGAGTCCATTGATAAAAGTTTTGAGAATAAGAGCTTCATACTGAGTTATTTTCAAAAGTTTTACGTTTGCTGTATCGTTAGAAGCATTAATTTTAGAGACCAGTAGACTTCTAGCGTCTTGTAATTTTAAGCCAAAATTATGATTGTTTTCATTTTTATCGGGTCTTAAAGATATAATATCTTGTATAATACAGTCCTCTGTTCTTTGATCAGAAAAAGTGACAATTAGGGCATTTTTAATAAGTCCCCAAGAATTAAGTTCTACTCGAGAAGCTATTAAGTCAGCTGCTCTTCCAACTAGCTTACTTATGACAGTATCAAACAGACAAACATTTATCGGTGCGAGAGGGGTTGTAGCATTTTGATGGTTGGTGAGAAAGTTTTCAACGCAACGAATAAATCTGTTAATTTGTTTAGGGTTTCCGTCGAATCGAGGAATGTTGTCGGCTTGGTACCTTATCATTTGATAGTCTGGGTTTGCCATAGTACTTGAAATTGTTGAATTTACTGGGTTAGAAGTAGGAATATTTTCAATTTCCGAAAGTTGGAGAGTGTTAAACAAATTTGCTAAATCTAAAAGTTCGTCCAGATTGGCGAAACAGAAATATAAACAATATATACAAAAAGGGGTTAATATGAATTTTGTTTTAGGATTCACTTACAATGCTAAGATGAAGATGTTTTTCTTCATGGAAATCTTCTTTTTCTTCTTAACCTACGGGTGCAATAGGAAAAACGATGCTGTCTTCTCCCTGCGGTGACCAAAAGGGTTGTAGGACGATGCTGTTCCTGGGGTCCCCTGGTCTGTTGAGCCGTCTTGTAAGAGCCAAGTCCACACCTTTCGGTTTCACACTGTTTTTAACCGAAGATTCGGGACCGATCGCGAGTCGATATCTATCGATAGGTCGAAAAAGGCAACAGTGATCCGCACGACTGCGCCAGTTACGTGGGCGAGCGTAACAAATTTGTTTTTTTAAAAAGATGTTTATTGGCAAAAGTTACAAGAGAGACTGTCGTAATAGAACATGTTTTAGTATATATAATATTAAAAGTGTCTTCTCAGCATGTAGCGTCTTCTTTCCAGAAACATGGCATATGTGTTCATGTAACTCGAATTTATAAAAACTTTGTATAGCATTCGCGACGTCACATTAAAGCCGTACTCCTTGTAACGCGTTTACTTAAATAAACGCTTTTTAAAAAGCCTACTGCTGCGTTGATATATGAAATTATTATCTCTGCATTACATTGTATCGATGCGTAATGATATTGTACCTCCGAGGTTCATGACCGTCAACATCCTGTGGAAGTTTTGTCTCTCTCTAATGTATAGGGTTCCAGTTTCTTTTTGATTTCGCGTAATACGCTAAATATTATTACTTTCGATATATCTTTTACGTATGTTTATAATGCATCTTACTTTTTCTTAAGTCCGTATATAGTTAAATTATTTTTAACCTACCTGGATCAAGGGAAAATTTTCTAAATCTTTGTAATTCTGCGTGATTCTGGAGACGAGTAGGGTCGTTTTGTCTTTCCTATTGCGTTGTGTTTCTACGCACCCTGAATATTAATTTTTGCAAAAATTGGTGTCGACCAACCGACTTAGAAGATTGTTATTTGAGGAACCAATTAGCAGACTATGTGAGTAAATTATTAAAGCACCCCGAAAAACACGAAAAAATGATTTTGTTCTAATTCCTGCGTTTATTTGAAGTCTCTTTAGCGTATCTTTTAAGCTCGTATAGAGGTTATTAGTACGAAGCATATTAACTTATATTGTTGAGTACTTGTTCTACAATCTGGTATTGCGAATTAAGATGTGTGATTTTTGTATTAACTTATTATGCGTTATGTTTTTTTTTACTTTCCCTAGATATTTTCATCGATTTTTACGGATTTTTCCGGTCGGTTGTGTGTTTGTAGCAGATAGCGTCAACTGACTTTATTTAGATAAATTTTTCTGAAATTAATTTATACTTAATACAACACTGGTAAAAAAACATTATTTAAATCGAGTTTTCGGTTTATTTTTTCGTCCAACTTACAGACCGTTATGAGATTAATGGTTTAGTACGCCATCCGTGCTTGCGTTGGTAGCTCCGTTTTAGCTTAAAAATTCGCGTATTATTAGGACAAACAGCAAAATTTTGAATTTTTAGACAACTAATACATGAATCTTGCAATTTCACGTGATGTTTTATTTTATGTCATGTTTTGAATGTTTATTTGAAGATTTTAGATTATATTTCATGCTCGTGTAGAGGTAATCATTACGAAAAATATAACTGTTGTCGGCTACTTTTTTACTATGAATTAAGATTTATGATCCTATATATTTTGCCAAATTTTTACGCTTTGTGCCGGCCGCTTGTGTTTGTAGCATGTAGCAGAGAACGTGAATTAATTTTGTTTAGATCCATTTTTCCAAATATAATTTATACTTAATACAGCATTGGTAAAAGAGGTATTTTTTACTTATGTTTGGGTCGTTAGTCCCGTTATTGGGACAGATACCATAGTTAGGAATTTTTGCAGTGTTTTATTCCCTCTGTAAAGTAATTTTTAATACACCGTGTATTGGTTTTTGGCCAGCCTGTATGCAGTCTGATAAAAATTCTGTGTCGTCACGTGATAAGATGTGGTTTTCCTATGTTTTTATCAACTCTGTATTTACAATTTTTGATATACTCTGTACATGATTTTTTTGACATATCAGTTATTTCCGCCTACCCTGTATTTTACTTATTAATTCTAAGCCGCCACGTGATGAGATGAGTAAAGCTGTTTTGTCACATCTTGTATTATGCATTTTTGTTGCCCACCCTGTACCTATGCTGTTTGATAAAAACTGTGACGTCACGTCATGAAATTATTAAGTTCCTTTTGGTTTTCCTGTTGGGTCGTGTTTTTACGCACCCTATATATTAATTTTTATAATATTACCGTTATTATGCTGAAAATCCGTGACGACCAGGCGACATAGACGATTTTTGTTTCAAAAACCGATGATTATTCAAACTATCCAAAAAATACGAACAAATACAATTTTATGTCAAATTTAGTGCGCTTATTTGAAGTCTCTTTAGATTAAACTCCAAGCTGACTGAGGTAATAATTATTACGAAAAATAAAATTGTTGTTGGATACTTTCTTGATATCTTGACCAATTTTACGATTTTTGCTGACCGGTTTTGTAGCATAAATTTTGAAAAAAATCGTCAATTTCGTCGTCAGAATCTCCAGAATGTACTACTTATTATTGATTTGATTTCTGCCACCATTTCGATAGAATTTATCGGGAAAACGCATCAGCGTTTGTATTTCCTTTGCCTTTCTTGTAAGCTGTCATATTGGTATTCTGAAAGTTTAAGTCTCCAACGCGTGAGGCGTGATACATGATCTTTAAGAGGAAATAAATATATGAGAGGTTTATTATATGTAACAATTTTGAACCTATTTCCAAAAAGATATGGCCGAAAGTAGGTTGTCGCTCAAACGATGGCGATTAATTCCTTCTCGATCGTGGAATAGATTGGTCCTGCCGGATTCACTGTCCGCAGAGCATATGCTACGGGTAAGTCGTTGCCTACAGTGCCTTGTGAAAGGACGGCGCCCAAGGCGTAATTTGATGCGTCTGTAGTTAAGTTGAACAGCTTAAATAGGTCAGGATAATGTAAAATTGGGACATTGGTAAGAATTTTTTTACAAAGATTAAAAGATTGAAGGAATGCATCATTATGGATTATTTTTTCACCTTTTTTATACACTTAGTCAATGGTTTGGTTATTTTTGCGAAGTCCTTAGTGAACTTTCGGTAATATCCTACAAGTCCGAGAAATGATTTTATTTCTTTGACAGTCTTGGGTATCGGAAAATTTATGAACTGCCTCAACTAATTGTAGGTCATTTATGTGTTCATCCAGGGTTGTCAAAAATATTATGATGTCATCAACGTAAACTAGGCATACTTGTCCTTGTAAGTCGCGAAGGAAATCGTCCATAATCTGCTGAAAAGTAGATCTCGCGTTTTTAGCCCAAATGGCATCCTTGCGTACACATAATGTCCGTTGTCAACAGTGAAAGCAGTTTTTGGTATGCTTTTAGGATCTATCTAAATTTGGTGGAATCCCGACGTTAGATCTTAGGTGGTAAAATAAGAACAGCGACCTAATTTATCTAATATTTCGGTTATATTTGGTATAGGATACCTGTCGTCAATGGTAATTTCGTTAATTTTCCTATAATCCACTACGATACGCTACTTTTTATGGCCTGACGCATCTTTTTTGGGAAATACCCAAATTGGGGAGGACCAAAGACTGGACGAAGGACGTATTATTTCATCGTCTAACATTTTTTTTTGTATTTCAGATTTTAACGCGTAGGGGTAGCGATAGGACTTTACGTGTATGGGATCTCCGTTAGTTGTTTTTATGTCGTGCTTAACACGGTTTGTAAAAGAAAGCTTTTTTTCTGAATTATGAAATAAATCTGAATAATTTCGACAAAGTTGTAGGATTTTCTATTTTTCATCCGAATTTAGTTGGTTAATTCGAATAAGGTCTTTTACGTCAATATTAGGATTTTCGTCATTATTATGAGGTGTATCGACTATTTCCTCGGTATTAAAAGGAAAATAATCATTATTTATTTCCTCGAAAATAGGTTTTTGGAACGGCTTATCTGAACGCAAGAGTTTAGTTTCGTTAGAATGGTTTTGTGTTTCAACAATGACGTGACCATTTCTTGCAGTGGTCAGAGTTTCTGGAATAAAAACACTTGGTAAAATTTTCTTTTTTATGTATTATCACGTCGCCTGTCTGCCTTGAAATAGGAATTTTTGCAAGGCATGTTTCTTGCAGGTTTACAAGAAATGAAAAAATATAAGAACTTTTATTATGCTTGTAGAAAATTTGAATGCAGGTGTTGTCATTATAAAAATATTATTTTTAAAATCTGGTTTAAATTTTAGGCGTTTCATGTCTTCAAAACCGATTAACCCGTCGAAAAAGTCATGAAAATGAAATAAATGGAATTCGATCGTCCAAACCAATCAAATCATCTAGAGGTATATCTGCTTTGAAACGGCATCTATTGACCATTAAGTTTTTATATAAAAATTTTTGTGGTATGTTTGGTCCGGAAAATATTTTTCTGCGAAATATGGGGAAAGAATAGATTTTGACTTACCTGTATCAATGAAAAGTATGAATTTGGGTTTATTTGTCTTTATATAGGTTAAGGTACTGTCACTGTCATAGTTATTTATTTCGTTTGTCGTAATTTTTGGGGTGCTTAGAGACATACTTGATGAAAATTTGGGTCATTTGGAACAGTTTCCTGTTTAACAATTTTCAAATTTAACAAAATTTTCTTGACAATTTTCCGTGAAATTGTATTGATTTTCGTATTCAGCAGCTTCCGTAGAAAGCATCTATTCAGAATTTTCGTAATGTTTGTTGTAAAAATATGAGTTGTCTATATCGGAATAATAGCTCGAGAGATATGTTAGTTCATAATAATAATTTTGAAAATTAATATTTTGACATTCAATGTTATGTAGTTCTTCTGATGCAAAATTTCTTGGGCCTGTACTAATGAAAAAGTTTGGAACATATCTTGGTAAAGCTTGCGGTAGCAAGGTGGGAAATCTTGAAGTTGTCGGCATCTGGGTTGGTACTTCATTACGAGTTCATCCTGTTGGTTTTGTAACGAAAATTTTGTCTAGTTTTCGTTACGACGTTTTAAGTGCATTGTTTCATTCCTATTAATTCGTCACACCCCGTATACACGTACCATTTTTAAAAATGTTGCCCTAACATCTGCAACCATCTATACAGGCTGATGTATAATATATTGCCTACTCGATGTAGAGCTTGTGTTCTTAAACAAACCATTTATTAAAGGGTATGTGCCGCTCGCAAAGGTGTTTAAATTTTATTCATCAATTGAAGGTATGTATTACTAGAACAAATATATTGTTGTAAACACTGTCTGATGTAAATTACAAAGATAATATTCACTTTATTCAGTTTCGCGATTGACTAGCGCCACGGTGTTGATTCCGTGTACTAACGTCACTCTTTGTGTTCGACGCTTCTTACTGGTCTAATATCAGTGGTAGAAGTTTGGCAGAATTGGCAGTGGCCTGTCATCTTGATCTTGATGTGGCGGTCTCCAATTATTTTTCTACATAGATTTAGCTTCCCATACCTTCTAGATCATGCTTGAAGCCGGAAGTTGTCATCATTGCCGAAAAGGTTATAAATAGGCCCGGCGACAAGAATCGCAGCACTTCCCTTTCGAACATTCGTGGTAAAAGTCGCGTGGGTGAAATTCGGCCTTGAATTTTCTGTATCGAAATTTCCATGTGAAAATCTCTGTTCAAGCCTAATTTCCAACTTTATGGTGGGCTTAAGTGGTTCTTTATATAGTGTGCATTTGTTTTCGCTGTGCTAATTAAGGTTTTCTGTTTTTTTACATGTGTTTTGTGAGCACGTGGCATTGAAGTGTGAGAACGGACGATTTCCATGCATTTTTCGAGTTCCACCAGGGAACTGCAGCAGGTGAACCACGGAGAAGACTCCTGGGAACACAGGCTGGGTGAGTTAGCCGCTCAATTTTTAATAATTTCTTATTAATAACGTCATTTTGACGACTTCTTGAGCTACTCTCACCTAGGCCTGTTCACCCCTTTTCTCTGTGGGCATTACGCTGCAAGCTGTGGCCATAATTTGGTTGTAAATTTGTTTATTAGCACAGATTTAGTAAAACGAACCCTTAAGTTGGCCGAGGCACGTGAAATTTACCACGGTTCCTTTTTTATGGCTATCTAGCTTTCGGGCTGTTATATTTTTTTGTCGTGTGTTTCGAGATCGAACGGGGAAGTCGCCAAACATTTTTGTATTTTATTAATGTTACCTTTTATCTTGTAAATTTTGTACAGTAAACTTATAAGGCAGGTTTAGTCAAGATAATTGGTCATTTTAGTTTAGTGAGGATAGCTACTTAGCTACTGCTTAAGTTAGGCCCTGAAACTTGTTGGTGGTGCGAGTTTTCCAGAACCAACATGCGTTTCACCTAGCTTGAGCGGATCATATAGGTTTTCTTTTCTTGTATTATTGAAATCAAAAACAAACCCAGTTTTCTATTCGAGTAATTTTGAGCCTGCTTTCCGTATACAAGCGTAACCACTTTAACTAGCCGTAGAGCGCTTAGATAGAAGCTTAACCCGCACGTTTCTTTGTTTCAGATTCGGGGATCTCTCTGGGCCAGCCGTGATCTACTATTGTAAAATAAATGTTACTTAATACATATTTTTGTTGAAATGTTAAATCAATAGACCGTGTAAAACTTGTTGAGTTGATTTACTTCCATCCTACCCTTAACTCACCACTGAATACTGAAATTAATTTTTCTCTGACGAATGCTATCCTGGGCATAGCGGAGCATACCGCTCTAAAAAAGCTGGCGCCTGAGCAACCGTCCCGCCGTAGCTCCGATTTTCTCTTTTCCAAATAAAGGGAGAAAATAGGATAGGCGTAAAAAGCAAACGCTATAAAAGTGCCCCCGTTATAACGTGAACTTTTCGTGCTAGTAGTGTTGTCATATTAAGCTCACGAACATCTCTGATTTTGTACCTTTAAGATTGAACATTTTTCAGTGTTTTCTTTAGTTTTCAACAGTAACAAATTCTAAATTGTAAACAATAAAATCTAACTACTCAGTTTACCAACTTCACTTTATTGTAAACATTTTGATGTACGATTACCACTTATAACTAAAAATTCCAACTTGTAAATATATTGTAAATTGGAAAATGTGTTATTTTATTTAACCAACAAATAGTTCAAGCTTCTGTCGCTCAAAGATAACCATTTTGGTTATACGAGTAGTTTAAAAACGTTTGTCTGGGGTGGTCTTGTACCAAAGACTTGTTTATTTGTGTAATTGGGCCTCTGGGAAATTGTTTCGATTGGAAATTTGGGAATCTTTGGGGTGGAATATTTGGTAATTGTTGGTTGTACGGAAAGATATGGTAGGAATTTGGAATTTGAAAGATTTGGTAGGAATTTGGAAGTTTTGTTGAATCAGCATTCTAGGACCTTGAAAATTGGGAATACAATTTTGAGAAAAATTTGGGTTTCTTACCTGTGGTAGTCTCTGAGGTTTAGGAAAATTACCTGATGGACCTGATGGTTGTGGAATATTAGAAAGTAAGCGATTTTGGGCATAAAAGAAATTGTGTTCCTCAATTACAAGCGCTATAGCATTTTCTAGGGTATCTGGGTTGCGGATTCTAATAATATCTTGTAGTCTTCCCGTAAGTCCTCTAACAAAACTTTTTAGAGCTAACTGCTTGTAGTTATTTAAATGCAAAATTTTCTCGTTCATGGATAAGAGGGGGTTGCCGACCGCGAAAGTGACGTTAGATTTCGTATTTTTTAAGTTGTATAGCACAAAATCTAATAACATTTTACCTGGCAAAAATTTAGTACAAACATCTCTGTCGTCATTTTAATCATAAGATCTTAAAAGCATATGCACTGGAATTATTATTTTTCCCAAAGTTTTCATAACCTATAAAACAAAACACTGCTTGTGAGTTCTTATAATTATAATGAAGGCAGAGATGTTTGCACTAAATTTTTTCCAGGTAAAATGTTATTAGATTTTATGCTATACAACTTAAAAAAATACGAAATCTAACGTCACTTTCGCTGTCGGCAACCCCCTCTTAAGTTACTGGAATTTATTTCAGATATTATTACAGTGTGCGCGTCTTGGATTCTAGCTCCAAATTGTGTAACGAAAATTCGGTCTAGTTTTCGTTACGCCGTTTTAAGTGCATTATTTAATTTCGATTCATTCGTTTTGCACCCCGTATAAACGTACCATTTTTAAGAATGTTGCCCTACTATCTGCCACCACCTATACAAGCTGATGCATAATAAATTGCCTACCTATGTAGTGCTTGCTATTTCAAAACCAAACTGTTGAACCGTATACAAAGGTATGTGCCGGTTGAAAAAGTGTTTAAATTTCATTCATCAATTGATGGTACGTAGGTATTATTGGAACAACTACATTGTTGTGAACACTGTCTGACGTAAGTCACAAAGAAAATATTCACTTTATTCAGTTTTGTGAGCGCAACGGTGCTAACTTCATGTACGATCATTCTGTATTTTCAACATTTCTGTCTAGTCTAGTATCAGTGGTAAGAGTTTGGCAGAATTGACAGTTGACACTCCAGCCTGCTCTCTTAGTTTTTCATTTTATATCTAGTTTTCAAGTTTTTTCCTAATATGACATTCAGGAAACGGATGTCGTCCGTATTGCGAAAAAGGTTATAGGCCCGGCGACAAGAATTGTTCGCTTATCAATTTTGTCACTCGTAAGGTTTGCATCAAGTGAGGTTTAGTTCCGAAATACTCATTCAAATTTTTTGCTGGGAAATCTCTTTTCGGGACTTAATACTCGTCTTTGAGAGTAGTTTAAGTGGTTTGGTATACTGCGTATGTTTGGTTTTGCTGTGCTAATAAGTTTTCTGTTTTTTTCTTTTACGTGTGATTGACCACGTGTCGGTAAACCTTGTGGGCCAGTTTTGGATGGTTTTTTCCCAAATCTATCAGGTTCAACCAGCGACCAACAGCGTGAGGGCCACAGAAGGCAGTATTCCGGGTGAGTTAGCTACATAGATTATGGATTTTGTCTGTATCCGATTCTTGTCGACTTTGCCGTAGCCATCTCATACGGAACCTGTTTCCCTTGTTCTGTGGGCTTTACGCGATGGGTCGTGTCCAAAATTTGTTTATATAAATTATATTAGGTGAATTTTTTTGCACAGAATCAGGTGAACCAATTCTTTACTTATTGTAAATAACAAAGTTTAACTTACCCAGTCAACTTCACCTTATTGTAGCAATTTATTGATGTATAATTTGAACTTGTAAATACATTGTAAATAGGAAAATGTTTTTTTTATTTAACCATCAATTAGATTGAGCTTCTGGCGCTCAAATATAACCATTTTGAAAATATAAATTACGCAGTCTAAGTTACTACAAATCTTCTGTATTTGGTTGTAATTAGGTTACCGGTTTCGCAAACACTGTTTGCAACATCAGACCATAAAACAAACTGCAATGACAGAAAATCCAAACATAGTCATGCATTTAAAAAAGATATACACACTGTATACATTCCCCCGCACAAGCATGTGGTTGCTTCTGGGGTACTCTTAGTTTGGAGTATTGTGAGGGTGAGAATTATTATTATTATTTATTATTATTATAAACTATAACAATGTACCTACGAATGTTTTAAATCAACGAGATTTGTCAAAGAATGTTGTAAAGAGGGTTACCGAGCAAAAACAACATGGTTTGAAGCAAGATTCAAATAATTCAATCCCAATTGGTGTAGATAAATAACGATAATTGCACAACTTCACTTGGACGCCATTCACCATAGAAAATTATTCCTTAAAAACGATAAATTACCATTATACAGTGTCTGCCAGAAAGTTGGGTACAAAGGGGAATTTTCTTTATTTGAAGTTTCTCAAAAAAAAATTATTCTTGATAAAATTTGGTGCTTGTGCTTAAACTTAAAATCCACCAGCAAAAATTTTGAAATTTCGATTCGTTTACAGGGTAGGTTGAAAAATATGAAAATTCCTCAAGAGTAAAGTACCCCTATTTTTAGAACTACATCAGAGTGGCACTAAGAAAAGTTATTTGGAATCCCAAGGCAATGTCAAATGTGAATTCACAGCAACCTACTGAAAATAAAAAAAAATCACACTTTTTGCATTTTTTTTATTCATCCCGCTGTATAATTTTTATTGTTGAATTCTCATTTAGTAAATAACTCTTAAATTGTTGCTCTATTAAAATATTTTTATGTTCCACAGATTAGATGCTATGTTATGTTTGAAATTGTAGGAGTATTTTACCTGGATACAAAAAAACGACAAACTTTGCAGAACTTTAACTTATTAAGTGTTTTTAATATGCTAGTTAAAAGTAAACAAAAATCATTGGTATCGTACTGTCATGCTCGAAGATGTGCCTCAAAATACATATCTAACATTATGTATTATACAGCGTGATGAGTAAAAAATGCGCAAGTGTGAATTTTTTTTTTATTTTGAGTAGGTGGCTGTGAATTCATATTTGACATTGTCTTGAGATTACAAACAACTTTTCTTAGTGCCACTCTGATGTAGTTCCAAAAATAAGGGTACTTTACTCTTGAGGAATTTTCATATTTTTCAACAACATCAACCGACCCTGTATACGAATCGAAATTTCCAAATTTTTGCGGGTGGATTTTGAGTTTAAGCACAAGCACCAAGTTTTATCAAGAATAAATTTTTTTTGAGAAGATTTAAATAAGGAAAATTCCCATTTGTATCCAACTTTCTGGCAGACACTGTATATTATAATACAGGTACAACAATTCACTTAAACTTACTTTCCGAGGAAACACATGTGCCCCATATTTTTAAAAAATTATAGTCGAAAACCTGACTTTTACACTTTTGTACTTGTTTGGGCAGCCATTTGAAGGAACTGAGCACAAAACGGTCTTCCTTGACAAGGACAGAACTATTACTCCAAGGAGGAACCAAACAGTAGGCAACCACCCATACATAGGGAAGCCATACATACATTTAATAAATATTTATCGCAAGCCAGGGCCGCGCCAACACTCGGTGGCGCCTGTGTGTAAAAATTTCCGTGGCGCCCATAAAAATTTAGTTTTCAAAAAAATATTTGTTTTGGTTTTGTTAAATTAAAAAGTAGATAAATAGAAACAAACAAAAAATTATTAAGTATAAAGTAATCCAGTAAATATACCTACGTTGTATACAGTGTGACCCAATTTGATACTGGACACCTCTTAAATAATATATGAAGGGCAAGGAAAACAAATTGTCACTATTTTTTTATTGGTAGTACTTACCAAGGGAGAGTATCTCATAGCTGGTGGTATTTGGATGGGGTAATTATTTCATGGCTTGCTATGATTTTTTAAAATAGCAAATTTTCAACCCCATTAGGGATTTTTTTACGACAAAATATTATTAAGGAAACTTGTTCAGAATGAGAAACTGAGTAGATTCGCAAAATTTTAAATGGCTATAAGTTCTACCTACTTTGATTTTTAGACTTTTTTCTTAGAAAAGTGTCCTTCCTGGAGCTTTCACGTCAAAATTTTATTTTTTCACGATGATCAAGTTTACTTAATAATATTTTGACGTGAAAGCTCCAGAAAGGACACATTTCTAGGAAAAAAGTGGGAGAAAAAGATAAAAATTAAAGTAGGCCTAGTCTTTTGAAATTTTGCAATTATTCTACTCAGTTTTTCATTCTGAACAAGTTTTCTTAATAACATTTTGTCGTAAAAAAATCCCTAATAGGGTTTCTTGAAAATTAGCTATTTTGAAAAATCATAGCAGTCCTTGAAATAATTACCCCATCCAAATACCTACTTTCCCTTGGGACTACCAATAAAAAAATGGAGACCATTTGTTTTCCTTGTCCTTCATATAGTTCTGAGGTGTCCAGTATCAAATTGGGACACACTGTATAACATAAAAAACATAAAATATAATATAACACAAATAATTATAAAATTAAAAAATCTCTTTGGCTCAAAAAAAAATCAAATAGGTACTTTGTGCAAGGTGCAAGGTCTAACTATCAATAAAAATAAATAATATTTTATTCTGTTCGATATTTACCCAATTCCTAATGTCACAAAATAAAATAATAATTAATATCTACAGTGACCGGCAGAAAGTTGGACACAAATGGAAAACTTTTTTATTATTAATTTCTCAGAAAATTTTATTCTTGATAAAAGTTGGTGCATCATTTAAAACTCAAAACGCACATATCAAAATTTAAATATATCTTTTTGGACACGAGGTAGATTCAAAAATGTCAAATTAACTCAAGAGTAACGTACCCTTATTTTTCAAAATACGGTAAAAAATTACTTACAAAAATTGTTTGGAATCAAAGGTGGATGTCAGATTTAAAGTCACAGCCACCTAGTAAAAAAAAAAGAAATTTAGCTTTTTTGTACTTTTTTCGACCACCCTGTGTATTACAAAAAATCAAAATACTGCAAGCGCAACTTATCATCGGATAACACATAAATTTGCTACTAAACTTTAATTTTGTTCGATTAACAGCTAGAAATTTAAATTAATCGATATCAGAGTTTAAAAATATTAAATTTTTGTGTCCAACTTTCTGTCGGTCCCTGTATAAAAGATATAAAAAATCTTTCGAATACTATTAACAGTCAACAATACATTTCAGTAAGCAATTTAGAAAAAATCCACTTTTCGTGCTTTCAAGTCAGCCTTATGGCGCCCATCGAATTTTGGCGTTTTTCGGCGCCCCTTCGCACCTGGCGCCTGTGTGCCGCCGCACACATTGCACACGTGGACGGCGCGGCCCTGTCGCAAGCCATCACATACAGGGATGATCATGCATCAATCTTCGTTTCATCGATACAATCAGAAATTATCTGCTTTTAATAGCTATGTTAACAGGTGCTTTGACATTCCGATGAATGAAATAAACCACAACAAAGAAGTTTCAATTATCAAACAAATAGCCCTCGAGCAGAATTTCCCTACTTCTTTAATTGATAAACTTGCTCAAAAAAAGTCAAACAGGAATTATAGAAATTTAGCTAACACCACGAGTAACAATAATAATAATAATATGACAAAATATTTTTCACTAACATTTAATGGTCAAATTTCTTACAAAATTGCAAAAGTTTTTTCGGAAGTTGATATTAAAATTGCTTTTCAATCTAAAAATACTCTGTCTCAAACTTTCGTCAATAACAAAGACTGAAGAAGCCAGGGATATATCAGTATCAATGTCGGAAGAACTAAAAGGAATTTTGATAGTAGATTTAAGTAACACCATAGATGTATTAGGAATATTAATGAGGAGTCACTATTTGCTAGACATATTCTCGAAACAGGACATGACATTGATGTTAATAATAAATACAAAATACTTCATGTTGAAAATAATTCAAATATACTTAATAATATGGAGTTATTGGAGATACTTAGAAATATAAAATTAAGATCGAATAAATTAATTAACTCTCAAACTAATTATCCTGATAAATTGCTTAATAGACTAACATATAACTTTTTACAAGTTCCATTTGGGCCTTCCCTTTAATTTTTCGCAGGTCCCCAATATGCACAATGGTTGCTAACTGTTTGGTTTCTCCTTGGAGTAATAGTTCTGTCCTTGTCAGGGAAGACCGTTTTGTGCTCAGTTCCTTCAAATGGCTGCCCAAACAAGTACAAAAGTGTAAAAGTCAGGTTTTCGACTATATTTTTTTTAAAAAACTGGGGCACATGTGTTTTCTCATAAAGTAAGTTTAAGTGAACTGTTGTACCTATATTATAATGTATAATGGTAATTTATCGTTTTTTAAGGAATAATTTTCTATGGTGAATGGCGTCTACGTGAAGTTGTGCAATTATCGTTAAAGATCTACACCCATTGGATTGAATTATTTGAATCTTGCTTCAAACCATGTTGTTTTTTCTCGGTAACCCTCTTTACAACATTCTTTGACAAATTTCGTTGATTTAAAACAATCGTAAGTACATTGTTATAGTTTATAGAATGTATACAGGGTGTAAATCTTTTTTAAATGCATGACTGTTTGGATTTTCTGTCATCGCAGTTTGTTTTATGGTCTGATTATGCAAACAGTGTTTGCGAAACCGGTAACCTAATTACAACCAAATAAAGAAGATTTGTAGTGACTTAGACTGCGTAATTTATATTTTCAAATTAATATCTACTACAATGAATGCTGTGAACTATTTATGACCATTTTGGTTATAATTGCACGGGGGTTAATTTTTGAAGGGTCTTAAAATTATTAAATCTTGCGCAAGGCAGTCTATATTCCTGTTGTCGCCAAAAGTTAGACGGAGAGAGCGTTCCCATGTTTTTAATTCAGCTCTAGTTCCTATTAAATCTAGTGCCCTACCTGTTAATTTTCCTATTACGGCTTTTAACAATAATTTATTTGGTGGGTCATTTAGGACACATCGATTCGAATATGTTCGTCAAAGGGAAATTTGGAGAAAATGTACTGCTGCAGCTCGAGCAAGGTGCTGTGTTCCTACCAAATCGAGTGACCGAAGACTTCAGACCACATATGAGTGAGTTTGAATCCAAAACATTTTCGATAATCTACAAAGGCGAACAAGATCTGGGAAAAAGTTACCTTGCAGCTAAATTTGAAATTGTAAATACCTGTGTGTAATATACAGTTTTTACGTATAGAATTTAAATAAGGAATAAACATTTTAAAAAGTAATAGTGTCTTTATTTGAGTAATAATAATGGTTTTAAATGGCCACAGTTTTTGGATTTATAGTCGCGATTACCTGAATAAAATTATACGATTTTAATTACAAACTAAAAAATATTTTCAAATTCAACCAAAATCCCAATAATTAATTGTAACACAATTATTCCCTTCTCGTCAACTCTTGGTGTTAGTTCTTATATTTTGAAATTGTAATTCTTCCGGGGTGTTGGAGAATCATTTTTCAAGAACATCAGAGACGTAGCCAAAAACTTTCAAATGTGAAAGGATCCTTTACAGAAAATCACATAAATACATTAATTTTAACTACGTCATCAGAGAGGTACATATATGCCGAAAACGCAAAAAAAAATTACTGCATGTTTAAATAATGGGGCAATTTATCCCAAATACCACGTAACGAGGCGCACCTGAACGCACCTGACTACGACGTTAGCTGCAGCACATGGCACCGGTCGCGACTTTGCCGTTATTTATTGATAATTTAAATACGAAAAAATATTCAGTTTATGAATTTACCTAGTTCACAGGAATAACAGGATGTTAGCACACTTTGGACTTGGCGTGTACAGCATCTAACTCGAGAGACCCTTATCACTACACTTTTCACAGCACGCCCTATAACAACACAAGAGGCATTCATAATCACACACACAAAACTCACTCAGTGTCTACAAACAGAGGCTGGAAAATACTGAAACTGTTTCCGAAATTCGATAGATTTTGGAGATTTAAGACAAAAGTTTTATTAAAAACAACGCGCGCGTCCCATCCGCGTTCCAGAACTATTGTTTATTACGTCAAACTTGGCAAGGATCTGCTGCCGGTTTCTATCACAGATTACCTATACTCTATTGAAACTAAATGCAAGTGGCGCGTAAACATTTACACGATGGAAGCACGTGAACAATTCTGAGGGCTCATACGAGGCAGGGCCGCATTAAGGGCGATCTCTATGAATTTTATAATATAAAATATTAAAATAATATGCCCCAGTATTAGGAACTTTAAAAACAAACTTTTATGGCACACTTAGACTTTTTGAAAATGTAATCGTAGCTCCAACAATTAATAAGCAGCGAAATAAATATATCTGAAAAAAAGAAAGGTCCACTTGCAACTCAATACACCTCTGTAAGAATCGCCGACTCGCTGCACTCGCGTGCTGGCCAATAGCAAGCCGATCACGTGCGTATCACGCTCTAGCCATGCAACAACTTGTGTTTATGTTTCACTTGAGTTTAGTTTGAATGGAGTTTAGTTTCTATTCTAGGTGGCGCCGTGGCGCCATCTCGTCATTGTTATTAACGTCACCGAATCTGTGGTAGAGCTCTCAGTCACTCCCCTCTGTGTTCAAAACCAAAAGTCTACAGCGCGCTTTCTGACACGGTACCCAGCGAGCCTTTCTAACAGACGGCAGCACGTACTACAGAAACCAGAGTTGTCTACATTCTGTTTATGCGGTACTCTTTGTGCAACAATTTTGCTTTTTTACCAAAATGGTTCTCTATAGACAAATGCGGAAATGATAGACATAATGATCCTTTATGGAGAATGCCTGCAGAATGTAATTCGCTACCGCGGAACAATTTAGGAGATGGAAGAAGAAATCCACGCCCAGCGCTCCACCTATCGGCAGGTAGCGAAACTAAGACGGCCCGCGTGCGAAACTTCACCACGTTTCATTACAGGAATTCTTACTACGAAGGTACTAGTGTCAATGAATGCAACATAACTTTCAAAAATATCCAAACAAAAGTACGGAGAATGATTTGCTGTGTAAAATACGGGAAACAAATAACATCACGAAAAGGCCCAAGAAGCCCAAACATATTTGCATATTATTTATAATGCGTACCCGATATTATGTGCGAAAAAGCTATAAAGATCGAAAGGAGACAATTAGAAAGATTCAAGTACTTACGACTGAACCAATGTCACAGGGGAGAACCACCCCCACGGAGACGATTCTATTGCAAATGTAGATCCCTAATAACGATGAAAAGCAAACATAACGAGAAATACGTGAATACACGAAATCATGTAAGCCCCCTAGTTGAGTACTTAATAAATCATCCAAAAATTAAAAGGTCACGTAAGCAGTCGTTTAATTTATTTTTCTCGTTGGCATTTGTCCCTCAAGTTCTTTCAGGCCAAAACTAACCGTTACAAGAGGTAAGCGTTAACATTTGTCCATAATTTCCGCAAGCATTTGGCAGAACATTCGCCTACAATACAAATAATTATGTACTGCAAACATTCCTTTAAATTTACGATAGTTGTGTACATCTCATGCGCCCTGAAAACAAGTCAGTGGCAGCCGTAAATAGAGGGCCAAATAGGTAAAAATGCGGTTCCACTGTTCACCCTGTATATATATAAGAAAAAGTGATAATGGGCATAAGCACTCAAACATAACCAACAAGACTAGAAACCGCATATACACGGATTTCATGCTATTTGGAAATCATCAGTACGGTGTAACATCAACCAAATAAAAAAGATAGGCATGATTTGGCAACAAATGAATTCCAATGACGTTACTGTATTTATTTACGTCTGGTCGTTCTCGTATTAGCTTGCTATGTATTTGCGTCTACTTGAAAACGGCTTAATATACCACAGAATGACATTATTTGGGATATATAAAAGTTTGTGAAGGTATGGGGCATCCTCTAGTCCTAGTTTCATGTCTTGCGTGTTAGTGTAGAGTGAGACTGTGAAGAAATGGCAGAAAATAACTTTGTTCAAGGGCGAAGCGATAATCTCCAAAGTGGATTCTTTTATGTTAATATAATTTATGAATTTATGCTTCAATGCAGCTGAAATTCGAGGAGTTAAAGCACTATCGTAAGTATATTTTTAATTAAGAATAATAGCGTTTATTCTGTGTAAGGCAACAATTTTTATGTTGTTAAAAATATTAGTAAAAATTGTGGTTTTAGATATAGCTAGTAGGTATTTATGATTTAAGATGTACTTAAATGGTTTACTTTTTTATTTTCAGCTAAACGAAGAACAAGAGACCGTGAAAAATGTGAAGTGTCACAGTTGTGCTGTTTCCGAAGGAGGTTGCAAACATGCGTTGGCTCTCCTAATGTAGGCTCACAAAAAAGTTGCCAACCTTTTCCATCTGAGGCCGAGTGTTACTGGAAAAAGCCTAAGCTTTCTCGAGTAGGATCAACGATACCATTTGTTGTTACTAAGGACTTTAGTGAAGTGAAACCAGGACAAAGCTCGACATAGACAGATGAATTCTTTCGAGAATTTTTGGAAGAAGGTACAACAAGTACGGAGCGCCACCAACTTGAGGAGTGCCAAGTTGTGGCCACGCTAAGACCGCGGCAGGCTTTTAAACGCCTACGCACCACACTCCATTTATTTAGAGTGCTCAAAAAATGTCCGATTTGATAAGGCCACAGCCAACTATGATTTACATTTAAAAAAACACAAGTTTATGTCATATCTCAAAAATCACAAACAACATAAAAAATTGGATTAGATTATCTTATTAATCCCAAAATTATCTAAAGTTTTTGTCTCTACAGTTTTTCTGTATAATCAAAAATAACGGAGCTACAGAGATCTGATGAAATAGCAAAAAATCACTCTTTTCAAAATATCTAGCGAACCATCTAAAAGAAAAAGTTTATGGAACAGAATGCATCACTCAGAAAATGCTTCGGGAGAGGGTAGGAATAGCGGTGGAGGAAATAAAACAGAATGAACGACTCTTAGGTCGAATTAAACATAGTTTCCTTCGTCGATGTAGACTATGCATAAGGATGAAAGAGGGGCATTTTGAGCATCTTTTATAAAAAAAAATATTTAACAAATAATTATGACATCTCATTAGTTTTGATAAGTTTTCGCGGAAAAATGTGACAAAGATCTCTTAAAAGAATATTAATTAGTAAAACACAGTAATTTCCACAAATATTGGCCTAACTAAACAAGTTTATCAATATA
The DNA here is from genome assembly GCA_963920635.1 of Pseudeuparius sepicola. Taxonomy (NCBI): domain Eukaryota; kingdom Metazoa; phylum Arthropoda; class Insecta; order Coleoptera; family Anthribidae; genus Pseudeuparius; species Pseudeuparius sepicola. The sequence goes on from OY987303.1 coordinate 34,388,507, forward strand.
AATTACTTCACTTTGATGAGTGGGTCGTTTTTTCAATCTTATGTCTTTCTTTGTCTATCAAAAATTTTCGGAGATTTTTCATGAAAACTTTAACTTAAATAAAAAAAAAATAAAAATTGCAATGAAATGGCGACAGGTACGTAAAAACGAAAGAAAAAGTTTTTGTAGAAAATGGAGTCGCCTATCTAAATATGCAATCAAATTAAATTGTGGACAGGGCCGTACTAAGTGTTTTCTTAAATTAATGAACCCTCCTCCCCTCTAACTCTGCCACTGGTTTGTTTTGGGACAGGGAAATTTCCCAAACTATGCCAACTAACAGCACACTATTGTGTACCAGAGTTGTTGCAAATATCTCAAACGGTTACGAAGATATTGTAAAAAAACCAATTATTCTCCAAAACTTCAACGCCCTGCATCACGAAAACGGTAAAGAATTGGATAACAATATATGGAGTTTTTCTTGTTTCAAATGACGTCCCCTATCATCCCTTACTGTTTGGACTATGACTTACGGGACACCCTGTATATACAGTTACAGATCAAAATGACACACCCTGTATATACAGGGTGTCTCATTTTGATCTGGAACACCCCTGTAAAATTTGAACTGGCTTACGGATTTTAATTTAATAATTTTTTGTATAAAGGGCTCTCCTAGACGTACTTATTAAACACTTTTCAATGACCATACGATTATTCCAGGCCGGATTAAAAAAAAATTTAGACCCAAATTAGTTAATGTATCAGCGATTTTTTATCGGAAATCTGATAACGTGGCGTTAATCAGCGCCCCTGAAAACCCCCAGATTCCAAATTTCAAGAAATTATTCCCACAAATTATACTTTTTATACCGCATCACAATTGCAAAAAATCAAAATTTCAATTTGAGTTCAGCTGTTAAGGTGGCTATGGAAACAAGTGAAAATGGTAAAAAGGGGTCCACAGGGGACAATAGTAATAAACCTGATCGGAAACCGTACTCTGTTTCTCTTTTCAGTATTGCTGTACAGTACAAATTTTATGCCATTTGAGACGCAAGAGAGCTCGCTGCCGTCGCAGGCAGTCGTGCAAGTGCAAACACGTTGAGAAACGTTAATTTTTACATTTTTTTGTTACCAATAATAAAGTTTAAAATTGTACACTACAAAGTACGTATTTGAAGAATGTAATTAGAAGCAGCAATATTTTAAACGACATAAATGTATTGACGAATCGATTAAAAATTACATTTTATACCCACTAAATTATTTTTAACACCTTAATTATTTTAGCAACATCAACCCCTGAATAACATTTGTTGTAAATGCATAAACTGACATTTCTGTAAGCCATTGTTTTTCCATGACTGCCTGCGACGGCAGTGAGCTCTGTTGGTTCTCAAATGGTATAAAATTTGTACTGTACAACAATACTGAAAAGAGAAACCGAGTACAGTTTCCGATCAGGTTTATTACTATTGTCCCCTCTGGACCCCTTTTTACCATTTTCACTTGTTTCCATAGCCACCTTAACAGCTGAACTCAAATTGAAATTTTGATTTTTTGCAATTGTGATGCAGTGTAAAAAGTATAATTTGTGGGAATAATTTTTTGAAATTTGGAAATCGGAGGGTCAGGAACGCTGATTAACGCCACGTTATCAGATTTCCGATAAAAAAAAAACGCTGATACCTTAACTCGAAAATTTGGGCCAAAAAATAATTGTATCGTCATTGAAAAGTGTCAAGTAACGTCTATTCAATTAACAAAAGATCTGACATCCAAAATATACCTAAGTGTTATTTACAACTATTAATTGACTTTGAATAAACAACAGCATACTTAATCCGTAGATGTTTGTCATTTTCTCCAGCCTATTGCTCTGTAATAATTATTATTAAAAATGTTTTATCATGTCTGGTTGCCTACTCTTTACATTATTTCGAATTCCGTTGCCACTCATAGTTATTAGACAACCAGTCCTACTTTTGTCCAATTGTGTTTTTTAGTTTGATTGACCTTCTTTTTGATGGTTGACGTTGACAGATGGTCCCCTCTTTCCCCCCAAAATGTAATTTTACTCGTGGGGTATTCCACCTTTTAATATCAATTTTAATGTGTTTTAAACCGTTTTTTAATTCTTGACTCCATGGTTGCGGTGTTCCAACATATTATAATGTTAATTTATCCTCTATATGTTTCGTTGGTTTTATAAATAAATCTCAACTTTGGTAAGATAACCTCACTTTATTTGTTTTAGAATTTTACATGTCTTGAAAAAGGAAATAAAACTTTCCGAAAGCTTGCCGTTTCAACACAAGAAAAACGTTTTTTATACACAGAATGACTTTTCCGAAAATGAGAAATAAAATGGTTTTTCCTTTTGTCAACTCAAACCGTTGAGGTGTATACATATATACTGACTGTATAAGTAGGTATATTTCAGAAATATTTTTTATGCCAAAACTTCTATTGCGGTTGCATCTCAGCAACCCCCGTTGCATGACTGACATGATTTTCGAACAACAGTGGCATCCCTTATGATCGCGTATAAATTAATAATTATTGTCACTGTCACAATATCCTCGACCCCGCGCAAACAATGACTCGTCGCAACAATCCGCCTCGGGCTATTAACACCCCTCCGGGCATCAGTTATGATGAATAGATCGACGGTCGAGTGCTGATAATAATATGGGTGAAAAATATCGCGTTAGCCCGGCTTCCTGGGGGTGCCAGACACAGAAGTCGAGAGCGGGAATTAAACTGCCATGGATACCAAGCATTAAAAAACCCCGGGCGTGGTAATGCGATAGATATTCTTTTGTGCCCCGTAACTACCTACACGGAAACGCCCGCTATGATTTTATAATGCCTCTGTGAGTGTTTAATACCACACAAGGCACTTTAAGTATCTTGAATGTCACAAGTATTATCTCTGTATTAGCCGAAAAACTCTGGAAAAAAATCAAAATCGCACAAAAATGGAAAAGTAAAAGCCATAACATTCGCCACGAAGGTATGAATGGTTGCCTGCGGTATTGCCGTCTTGTGCGACTCGCCACAAATTTTATGACGAAATCGTACGTACTAATATTCTTCTGTATTCTAATATAATTTTAAATGATCCAACGAATTATAATGTAACGGTGGCAATACAAAAAACTATGTATTAGGCGAGAAATATGGCGAGAAAAGTTTCTATTGAAAGTGTCGTCTGCAGTGTGTTTCACTTTGAGTCGAGACAATTTTATTTTTCGAAAGATAGTTCTCGAGCTTGAACATATTGACTTATAATTTTTTTGAAATAGTCCTATTCCATGGCGATGTTATTAAAAGAAGATATCCAAAAAGCACAAAATCATATTAGGCATTTTTTAATTGTGTTTTAAGTTATACAGGGTGTTCACCAAATGGGGCCAAGGTTATAAAAAATTGGGTTTTTGGAAGTACCTTGTATTCGCGAATAAATTAGGCCTTTCCAAAGGTAATATTTTACATAGTATCGCCAGCCTAGCTCATACATGGTGCTTCGTAAAAAAATAAAATTTGATTATTAAATCATTTATCAATGAAGTAAAATAACGGGTATTTCAGCCAAAATTATGTTTTATTTATTCTTTACAATAAACCAAGCTTTCGGCTATACTTTTGGCCTTCGTCAGGGCTAAAATAGTGGTAAAATATATTATCGCGTGAGAATTATTTATATACTTACTATTGAGATGAATATTGAAAAGTTATGGTTCTAATGAATCTAGACTTCCAAAAATGGAATAAATTGTTATGTAAATATTTTTTGCTGTTGTCAACTGAAAATTTTGTAATAAATATTTATAGTTGTTATACAAATTTGAAATAAAAGAGAATCTTCATATTATGAAGCAAGCCATGAAAAACAAATGATAGCAGACAGTAATATTGTTTTGAGGTTATAAAAATTTTAGGTTACTAAAAACTTTGACAATAAACAAAAGAAATCTAAATTTTAGGTTATTTGTCAAAAAGGTTTGAAATATTTGCCAATAAAAATGTTTAGTTTGAAAACCGAAAACTTGGGAAATATAGATATAGGGTAGTATACAATAATTTTACAGACAACTTTTTATAAATATAGGGTTATAGTGAGTTATTTTGATTGTTTTTCATCTAAAAGTAAAATATAAGAGTAAATACAACTTAGATCTTCTATATCAGTTATTTTGTTCATTGGATAATTTTCTTTATTAATTTCATACATCTCAAGGAATAACCTCTTAGTTAGATTCCTTTCTCTGTGTAAAATTTTAACATTGTTAAAATTTGCATGATGGCCTGTGATATTTATATGTTCAGAAAAAGCAAAAGAACTGATATAGAAGATCTAAGTTGTATTTACTCTTATATTTTACTTTTCGATTAAAAACAATCTAAATAACTCACTATAACCCTATATTTATACAAATTTGTCTGTAAAATTATTGTATACTACCCTCTATCTATATTTCCCAAGTTTTCGGTTTTCAAACTAAACATTTTTATTGGCAAATATTTCTAACCTTTTTGACAAATAACCTAAAATTTAGATTTCTTTTGTTTATTGTCAAACTTTTTAGTAACCTAAAATTTTTTATAACCTAAAAATTTGTATAACCTCAAAACAATATTACTGTCTGCTATCATTTGTTTTTCATGGCTTGCTTCATAATATGAAGATTCTCTTTTATTTCAAATTTCTAACACATCTATAAATATTTATTACAAAATTTTCAGTTGACTACGGCAAAAATATTTACATAACAATTTATTCCACTTTTGAAAGTTTATATTATTATTATATCTCAATAGTAAGTATATAAATAATTCTCACTCAATAATATATTTTACCTAACACTAGTTTAGCCCTGACGAAGGCCAAAAGTATGGCCGAAAGCTTGGTTTATTGTAAAGAATAAATAAAACATAATTTTGGCTGAAATACGCGTTATTTTACTTCATTGATATATATAAATACGGCCGTTATTAAAGAAGATCTATTATTATTAAATCATTTATTTTAAAATTATATTAATAGAAATTTTATTAGTCTCTCTTGGAAAAATATATAATATTTCATTTTGATGGTTCCTTACAATTATTGTAGGCATCATCCTCCATCCTTAATTGATTCTGCTTTATTCAACAAGTTGAAGCATATCAATCAAATCAGACTTGTCACGAATGCCAAGAAAACAAAAACGGTATCGTCTACCTATTCGACAGTTAGATACCTAGCGCCTAATGTAAAACCCCGATTTGAATCGCGAAGGACAAGCCTCTGAAGAATAACCATGATACATAACGTTGCTATGTAAATTTTTATTGTCAGAATAATAGAAAAAATGGCTCTAGTAAAGTATGTATAATATTGTCGCAATAAAGAACAACCCTGTAGCAACCCCATGGAGTCTCGTCGGCGGCGACTTTCAACTGCGTCAGCAGTCACGAGGCGCTCGAAGGAGAAGGGGACACATGTCGGCGCGAATACATAAAATGCATTGTCGCGTTCCACACAGGGTCATTTTAATTATACATTATTATTACATTAACAGTACTACTCTGTCGATTGATGGCCATTGCGCTATGATAAAAATGTAGCTTAAGAAAGACTCCTCTTTGTTCTCCCCACGCCCCAAGTGTACACGTGACAACTGGTGGAGGCGCCGGGTATTCCGAGTAAAAAGTTACAAGAAAAGAAAGCGGAAAAGTGCGGGCGCATGTTTACAAGAAGAAAAGCACAACAGAAAGCCGTAGAAACCGAAGAAAAAGAAGGTCAGCGACAAAGGGAATCTCAGCGACAATAAGAATACAGTGAAGAGAGCTTTGAATCTGGAAAGGGTGCGGAAGAATTGGAAGAAACAAATAGAAGAGGAAATAGAAGAGATGGCAGAGGCACAAGAAGTTTTAGTCACCGTACACCCGAAGACGTTCGCAGGACGAGCAGGAGAGAACGTAGAAGAGTTTTTACGACAGTTAAGAAGGGCTGCAATGTCGAACCGATGGTCGGAAGAAACCAAGCTCCTGCAGTTGCCTTATTATTTGGAGGCGGCTGCTTTGGACTAATTTGAAAGTATTGAAGAAGAATGTCGAGACTACATGGCGGCAGAGAACAAGTTAAAGGGTACTTTCAGAAGTGCAACATTAGCCGAACAATACAACTTCAGACTAATGACGAGACGACAAGAAGAAACGGAAGATTTGTGGAATTTTTATCACGACATCCTGAAGCTGTGCAACATGGTAAATCTCACCATGTCGGAGGCGGAGAAGATAGGGTTCGTTCTGCGAGGACTGAAGCCCAAGATCTTGAGAACTCAACGCTGGAGGAGTTTAGGAAGAACCAACCGAAGATAGAGGTCACCGAGTTCATGGTAGGGCCTTCCACGGCAGCCACGACATCAGCAGGCACGTCAGCCAGGTTTCCATCTACGTCCAGACCAGCCAGACACCACGGCAGCATAGGCCAAATTTTCAGAGCTATAAAAGTAACATCAAATTCGAGCCTCTAACTCCTGATGGCAAAGTGACTGGTTTTCGTTGTGGAAAATCTGGTCATTATGCTAAAAAATGCCATCAACCGGCAAGAAACTAGAGAGAAAAGCATTAACCCATACTAAGACGATATTTTATTACTTTTGTAACTCTAGAACCCACAAAAAACAAACTTGCAGATTTCGAAAGAGGTATCTTAAGAGTGTTTGTACTTACGTTATTCAAGAAAGTAGTTTCGATCCGATAGAAATAAAGGGAAAAATTTTAAAATAGAGATAATAGTATTTCGAGGGACGTGTTTAGGAGAAGTGACAGATTTAGATTGTGTTGAGGAATTCCCGTTAAAAACGGATGTAAATGTAGTAGTAGGCGTTGAGGAGAAAAAGTTGAGATGTTTCCTGGACTTATTCAGACTGATAAAAATTACATTAAAAGGACTTTTGTTCTTTTTCACGAAAGTGATGTCTTTTATTAGGATGTAAAGGAGATATGGGTAAAGATAAATGAAAAGTTAGAGGAAAAGCAACAGGAAGGGCTACTGAAATTGCTACATGAATTTAGAGATGTTTTTGCCAGTATTAATTTGGAATTAGGTAGGACAGATGTGTGTGAACAAACCATACATACCTACAGGCGGTGCATTGCCGATACACCAGACCCCCTATCGCATTTCCCCGCGTAAAAGGAAGATAATTGCGAGTCAAATTAAAGAAATGTTAGAGGCTGAAATTATAAGAAAATCCTACAGCCCATGGGCGGCACCGGTAGTGTTGGCAAGGAAAAAAGATGGGCATTGGCGTTTTTGTGTAGATTACAAAAAATTAAATCAAATTATAAAAAATGATTCGTATCCATTACCTGTAATAGATGACTTTCTGTCAGCTTTGAACGATTTAAAATACTTTAGTTCTCTAGATTTATTCTCAGGGTATTGGCAAATTAAAATTGCAGAAAAAGATAAGCCAAAAACACCTTTTATTGTATCGGATGGGTTGTATGAATTTAATGTGATACCGTTTGGATTAGCATCCAGTCCAGCATGTTTTCAGAGGTGTGTGGACCAAGTTTTAGCAGGATTAAAGTACAATACTTGTATTGTTTACCTACAGGGTGTCCAACTTTAAAACTGTACAAATCCGTAAAATCATAATTTTTGGAGATAATCGCCTAAACTTTTTTTGTTTGAAAGGCCTTCAAAAACCGCTCCTTTTGACCTTCCTGCCATTTTCAAAAAGCAAATCCAGGGCCGGCTGCGATTTTTTTATACCTCCGATTTTTCACGAAAACCGTTTAGCGATTTTTTTATTTCAAATCTGACCCCACAGCGTTAACCAGAATAACCACAATCCCCTATATACCAAATTTTAATAAAAAAATATACAGGGACTTCTATTCTGCAGGTTGTCAAAGTTGAGCAAAATAGGAATTTTAAAGGCATCTGCCAAGTCAAGAGTGCCATAGAATCCCCTCAAAACAGTTGAATAGTCAATAGGACCACTCAAGGTGTTGGTGTGCAAAGGTCCAATACTAAATACACAGAGTGTTCTTATCTGTACCATCTCAAAATACTGAATTTTTGGGAGTCAAAAATCGAGTATATCAAAACCGCTCCACACACTATAAACGAACTAAATCTAAAAAATACAGAAGTCTGCCAGTCATTAAGTCCATATCAGTTAAGGTGGCTGGTGTGCCATAACAGGAAACGCACAGAAAATGTATCATCTTAGACAGTAACTTTGTTGAGTAAGGTCCAATAGTTTAAATTGTTTTTGTTAGTTGGCATTTTGTAAAGAAATACATTAATTTTGTGTTTATCAATATTTTTTCAATGATTCCACAGCACTCATGACCCGTATAAAGTTTCATAAAAATTCAGCATTTTGAGATGGCACAGATAAGAACACTCTGTATATTTTGTATTGGACCTATGCACACCAACATCGGGAATGGTCCTATTGACCATTCAACTGTTTTGAGGGGGTTCCATGGCATGACTTGGCAAATGCCTTTAAAATTCCTATTTTGCTCGACTTTGACACACTGCAGAATGGAACTCCCTGTATATTTTTTTATTAAAATTTGGTACATAGGGGTTTTGGGGTGTTCTGATTAACGCTGTGGGGTCAGATTTTAAATAAAAAAATCGCTAAATGGTTTTCGTGAAAATCGGGGATATAAAAAAAATCGCAGCCGGCCCTGTATTTGCATTTTGAAAATGACAGGAAGGTCAAAAGAAGCGGTTTTTAAAGGCATTTCACACAAAAAAAAGTGTAGGCGATTATCTCCAAAAATGAAGATTTTACGGATTTGTACAGTTTTAAAGTTGGACACCCTGTAGATGACGTTTTAGTCAAAGGCAGCAGTTTTGATGATCATTTGGACAAATTAAGGGAAGTGTTATTAAGATTTCGCAAAGCAAAATTGAAATTAAAACCAACAAAATGTTCTTTTGGATTTCAAGAAGTAACAATTTTAGGTTACGTTGCTAGTAATTTTGGTTTATCGCCAGATCCAGATAAGCTAGCAGCAGTTTCGAATTTTCCAGTTCCTAAAAAAGTAAAGGACGTGCAATCCTTCCTGGGATTTGCAAATTACTATAGAAAATTTATACAACCATTAACCCTTTTGACTAGAAAAAATTTAAAGTTTAGTTAGAAAAACGAGCAGCAAAAAGCTTTCGACTAAATAAAATTTAAATTGGTAAATTGTCATGTTTTACATCATTTAAAAAATGAACTTCCTGTAGAAACACACACTGATGTTAGTGACTTTGGGATAGGTGCCGTTATCTTACAAACGAACGACACTGGTTCGCATCCTATAGCCTACGCTTCGAGACGCCTATCGTCACCAGAGATGAAATACCACACGATGGAAAAAGAACTACTAGCGGTAATTTATGGAATCGGATATTTTAGGCATTATTTGTGAAGAAAGAAGTTTAAAATTGTGGTTGATCACCAAACGTTGTGTTTTTTACATAAAAATAAAGATTTGTCGGGTACACTTGCAAGATGGGCTATCAAATTACAAGATTGCGATTTTGAATTTATCCATAAAAGCGGAAAAAAAGCATTTGGATGCTGACGGTTTGTCTAGAAATCCTGTTTTAGAGCCTACGGAAACGGACACCGTCACCACGGAAATTTTTGTTTGCGCATTTGAAATTGAGGACATCGCAAAATTGCAACGCATGGACGAAAAGTTGAACGACATTATGAATGCAATTCAAAACCCGGAAAGTGCAGACTCGAAATTAGCAAAACAAACGAGAAGTTACGTGCTTGAAAACGGCGTTCTTTACAAAAAACATTTCAGTCCACAGGGGGCTTCAAAATTATTAGTCGTTCCAGAGAAAATAAAAAAGGAAATTTTGTTATGTTTTCACGACGACCCGTTATCGGGAACGTTTTACTAAAACTTTTGGCAAAATAAAAAATCGTTATTTTTGGCCAAACATGTATATAAAGAAGTAGAAAAGTACGTAAAATGGTGCATTACTTGTCAACATAGGAAAAACGTCAATAAAGAACAACCAGGTTTGTTACAGCCGATTAAAGTAGGCGAACCCTTTCAAAAAATTGGTATAGACATTTTGGGACCATTTCCAAAATCTAGTCAGGGGAATACCTGTATAGTTACCGCAATGTGTTATTCGACGAAGTGTGCCGAAGCCAAAGCTCTTACGACAGGAACCGCAAAAAATGTAGCACACTTCTTGTTAGAAAACATAAGCTGTAGGCACGGATGTCCAGAACAGATAATAAGTGATAGGGGAAAATGTTTTACGTCTAATTTAGTGACCGAATTACTAAAAGGTATATTACCATCGCATACACTCCTAAAACAAACGGCGTTTTAGAACACTACAACGCTACTTTAGCTACAATTTTGTCTATGTACTACGTTAGTACAGATCAAAAAGATTGGGATATTTACAGGGTGTCTCATTTTGATCTGGAACACCCCTGTAAAATTTGAACTAGCTTACGGATTTTAACGAATTTTTTTTTGTATACAGGGTCCGCCTAGACGCACTTATCAAACACTTTTCAATGACCATACGACTATTCCAGGGCCGGCTTTAAAATTTTTTACCCAAAATTTCGAGTTAAGGTATCAGCGAGTTTTTTATCGGAAATCTGATAACGTGGCGTTAATCAGCGCCCCTGAAAACCCCCAGATTCCAAATTTCAAGAAATTATTCCCACGAATTATACTTTTTACACTGCATCACAATTGCAAAAAATCAAAATTTCAATTTGAGTTCAGCTATTAAGGTGGGTATGGAAACAAGTGAAAATGGTAAAAAGAGGTCCACAGGGGACAATGGTAATAAACCTGATGGGAAACTGTACTCGGTTTCTCTTTTCATTATTGCTGTACAGTACAAATTTTATGCCATTTGAGACGCAAGAGAGCTCGCTGCCGTTCTCAGCAAAATTGATTGCTAATTAGATTGTCGTTAGGCAACCTAGAAAGTGATTTTAGTTTAATTTTAAAGTCGAGCGACTAAGTTGGAGTTATCTTATAGTTTTTAAAGTAAAGAATAAGTTGTTCACAATGAAACTAGAATTTTTTATCAATTTAATGGTAATTTCGGTTTTGGATATCAAAAGTACCGAAATACATGTACTATCAGGAGTTTATTGGTCAAAACTACCAGATGTTTTGGTGTATGAGTCTTCTGTACCCTTGGTATACTCCGTGAAGTTTCCTACAATGGAAAATGGTCTTAGGAGGTTTCATCCTGAAGTAGAGAGTTGCGAAAATGACACAAATTTGTGCGAAGGGGTCAAGTTTTTACAAAAAGTTAGTCAAAAATTTGCACAACATGTTCGAGTTTTCCAAAGAAGTTTAGGACAACAGTCTGTCAGTAAATCGGATCACTTAAGTCACCGTAAGTCTCGTGCTTTGGAATTTTTGGGAAAAGCTTTGCATTGGTGTTGTGACGTCTTAACGAAAAGCGCAGTGGAATCGTTGAGCAAAACATTAGAAAAGTTGTACCTAAATAGTTTAAATTTAGCAATATTCGAAAATGACGCAGAACTAAGGGAAGTAATTAAGTCAATTCAATCTTATACTTCGCAAATGTCATCAGTTATTGGTCACACCAACTGTTAGGGCTCATTCAATATTTATGCAAATATCTGAATTATAAAAACTATAAATAATATAAGTTAGGTTAAATAGATTTTCAACAAACCAACAAGATGAAAAACAGGTAACAAGTTGTTGTCATGAAAATGCGGTCACTTTGAAATTCAATAAAAAAAAATAAACAACATATAAAAAAATGTTTATATTAAAATTTTGATCCTGACGCCGCTAAAAGAACCGAAGGAGAAGGAGAGCTACAGATTGTCCCCAACAAGTGGCGTGGGTATTCATTAGGCCCCCACACCAACCGTTATACGCATGAAATTTCAAAAGCATTCAATAATTTTAAACAATTTGTGGATTCTCAGGCTACTCAAAATAGTCTAAATTGTTTGTGGCGATTTTTATTAAATTTATCATTAGAAAATTTAGAAACTTTGCAGATGTTTAATAAATACGAAATCATTAGTCAGTGTAGGGATAAAAAGATACCAACCGAAATTATCGATCCTGCGCTTCTAAGGGAGGAAATTAGAAGACGTTTTAAAAAATACGCAAACTTATTATAGCGAACTTATTATCAAACTCTATTGAAAATAAAAACTTATTGTCGATTTGACAAATTTTATAAAACTATTTATTTAGTTACAAAATATTTTGTTATTTTATAACCGGCAAAATCTTCATTGTTGTGGCGAGGATCGCCACACCAGCGGGGGGCGCCACAACACCCCCCTGCGGAGTGAGTTGCTACGCCTTGTAAAACTCAGTGAAACGAAAACGTCGGCCTGGACGTGTGACGACTGTAGGGTGAGAGTGGTTCATTAGAGGACATGGAGATAAAGACTTGGTGCTACCATATGAATGTGCAGAACAAGCTGGAGTTGAAGTCAACAATGATGGATTCTTGTTCTTGGAGGGTCGGCTAGATAGTAAGCGGGCTTAATCCGGTCCAACGAGACTGTTGACCGCTTGCCCTGGCCCATGATGTCGAAGGTCTTGTCGGTTCGGGACATAACTAGGTAGGGTCCAGTATACGGGGGTTACAGGGATGTGCGGAGAGCGTCGCGTTGGTGCGTAGCATGACGTGGGTGCAGGTAGTCAGGTCACGGTAGGTGAAGACACCAGGTGAAGTATGTCGTGATGCTGGGACGGGGCGGAGTCTAGAATAAGACTCCTCCGGTGTTCCACGAAGTCTGAAGGCTCTAGGGAAGAGAGAGACGGGGAGAGGAATTTGCCAGGAACTCGCAGTGGTTCACCATATTCCAGCTCGGCAACAGATGATCTGATATCCGCCTTCCAAGCGGAGCGCAGGCCGAGAAGAACCAAGGGCAGCGAAGTCTGTCCAGGACTGTTCTTCGTGGCACCTGATGGGGGCCTTCAAACTGCGATACCAACGTTGATTCGCTAAAGGTGATAACTCGTTGTTCTAGATAAAGAAATACCTCACAAATAGTGCAGGACCAATATACAAGTTTTTCCTCGAGAAAGGAAATGATTTTTAACAAGCTACAAATTTGTTTATAAATAGTTCATACCATCCTCATTAACATACTAAAATTCCCAAAGTCTCCCATTTCGGGAACCCTGAAAAATCTTGGCCGCCATCTTGTTTTTTTAGTTTGTTATAAATAACTCGTTAACAGTGACTTTTTTGGGAAATATCTAATATACTTTTTTGTAGAGATTTAAAATACACACATTTTGTTTTTTTACTTAATACGGTAGGATAAATAACAAAAAAGGTATGGCGCAAAAATTTTGATGACAAATTTTAATTTTTAGATTTTTCCATTTAAGTTACTAATACTGCTTTTCCAACACTTGCAAACAACATTTTAAGCTCAATGTTTGACTGGTTTACATTGTTGAACCAAGACACAGACAGATGGTTACGACGGGACTGTGAAAACCAAACTGGCCATGCCGACCCTGTAGGTACTCTGTAAGGAAGTGTTACTTTTTGCACTTGGTATTTCTATGTTATACAAAGAATGTTTAAAATTTGAAAATTTGGCTGTTGTCAATCAGACCCAAGTGGTAAATACTGAGAATTTTATTCAATTTGTATTTGATAATGCCAATATAAATGTTAGAACTTTGGATGGTTATGGGACTTTCCATTCAATGGATGGTATTTTCTGTATTTCGCAAGACAACAAAGAAGAAAACGTTATTACTAAATCAAAGGAAAACATTAAAGCAAGTCAAATAGGAAAATATGGCACTTTACCAATCGGGGTAAAAACCTTTTCTGGTTATAGATTTAGTGCACTTTTTAATTAGCGTAGGCAATATAATATATTTATATAATAAAATAACACAGAAAATAATACTAATTATTTGTTTTATTTTCTTTTTTTTTTTCGACTTGTTACTCAGCAAAATACATATACCTATTTTTTAAAGAAACATATTCTCTTACCACTGGGAAAGCTTTATATTTAATTTTTTTAATTTTTCGTTTTATTATTACAAAAAGACTTTAAAATCTGGATTAAAATGGAATTACTATAACACCTATTAAAGAATATGAAAATCTGCGTGAACTGAAATCTGCTAAAATGTTGGTACGTTATAGATTGGTGGGAGTATATTTTTACCAAACACTTTTTCATGGAACGGTTACATGTCTTCAGTAAACTATACAACAACAATCAGTTCTACAAAAATATAACCATTACCATTATTTGTCAACCTTGATCCGACCAACCAAACAGCTTTAACATTCTGCTTTACTATTAAGAAAATCAGTATTGCAAGCCGAGAAAAAGAAATTACCAAATGATATATCAGTACGGGACTTACAGGTAGGAGAAGTATCAGTGCCTCACGATTTATCAGAGTTTTATTTCACTTTAATAGCCGGGAGTAACACCAAACGCAAAAATAATCCGAAATGCATTCGGCAAGTACAATCTTTTTGTGAAGACATTGTATATGGTATATATAACGGAAAATTTAAACCGTCTAAACATATTAAGCTCGGAATGGCTCTAAAAAGATTGACAAGTAGTCGTAAAATAATCGATATCATTCACAGATATGGACATTGTATTAGTTATCCAGGAGTTGAAGAACTGGAAACAAAGCAACATATACTTCAATACAAAAATCAAGTTTATGTTCTGAAGCTATTAAAAGAACACCAAATTTCTGCACCGGCGTTGCTTTCGATAGTTTTGATCGGTTTGTTGAAACTAAAGTGGTAAGGATACATTACACGATACGGTTGGGATTATTTATCAAAATGTTGACTCAAATACTCCAGAAGAATCCGAAATTAGAAATTTGCCCTCTGTCAGCAGCCAGCGGACTTCGAACTTGAGAAAAAGAAGACGGAGAACATTTGAGGCTGTAAATGTGGACGAAGAACCGTATCCAAAACGACCGAAGATGACAAATGATTTGTAAGTTTCAGTTCATGAAGACGAAAGTACACCGCCTTCAAATTTACAACTGTATAATACCATCGATGCAATTTGGATGTTGAGCCATGCGCTACAATTACCAAATCTCCCAATGTGGGTTGGATACAATTGTTTATTAAGTGAAGATAATAATACAAAGCAAATAGTTTCTCACCTTACTCCCATAAATTCGTCACCGACCAACACACCAGTTGTCTTGGAAACGATGAAGCAAAGTAAGAGCATTTGTCAAGAACTTAAACAATCTTCCATTCAAGTTACTTACGACCTTGCTATTGCAAAAGTAGCCATGCAAATTCAAGCTACCGAAGCGCCAAAGTTTGATAATTTATTTATACATTTGGGGCCGTTTCTTATTATGATGTCATATTTTAAAGCTATAGGTAAATTTATAGCGGATTGTGGCTTATCCAATATCATGGTGCAAAGTAATTTGCTAGCTTCGGGATTAGTTAGTGGCTTTCTTGAAGGAAAACACTTCAATAGACTTCATCCTTTGATGGCAGTGGGACTGGAAATTTTACATTTTAGATCGTATTTAAACATAAATGATATAGTGGTTACAAATACAATAATCGAAGAAATTACTCGTTTGCAAAAAAACTCCGATATCATCATTTAAAGTGGAGAATGAAGAACTAAGCGAACTATTAAATAACTATAATATTTACAAGCAGCAGTCTCTGAATGGCGAATATGGGAAAACACCGCAGTTTTATTTAATATATATTAATCTCGTTCATTATTATTTAACTCTATCAAGAAGCGTCCGCACTGGAGATTTTGAACTTTTTAAAATGGTACTACCGAAGATCACGAATCTATTTTTTATATGCAATCAACCAAACTATGCTCGATGGACAGTTCGATACTCTGCAAATTTGTTAAACGTTGCCGAAACTCACCCTGATTTGTTTCAGGAATTTCAAGGAGGTTTTTTTGGCATTCAAAGAACCAATAAGCCCTTTTCAAAACAGCCAATTGATTTAGTTATAGAACAAACTATAAACGCTGATGCGGCCAGGAGACTTACTGGTATAATACAATTCACAAATTCCATCTCGGCACGACAACGATGGACCCGAAGCCATGATATCAGATCAAAAATAATTAGTTCTGTTTATAAAGATTTAAGTTTGCAAAAAGATCAAGATGTTACAGGCGAAGTCACTAATCATTCCATTAAAAACAATATTAAGCAGTTGCAAAAATTTATCGATACTTTTAATTTGTTCATAAATCCATTTGATGCAGAAGTGCCAAAAGATATTTTAATTAACATTTCATCCGGTAAAACAGGGTCAGAGCCGGTAGAAAAATTTCTTCTTAACATTGAATAAAATGGTGATGTGAAACATAAAACGTTCATCGCAGAATGCGAAGCAGATGTTAGTAGATTCGAGAAGAGCATAAAAAAACACCGTTAGAAAACTTTACTCTGGATTATTGAAAAAAAAGAAAAACACAAATAGGTGGTAAAGTGCAGGAAGTACGAATCCAAAGAGATTTATTTGGGCGTATGCTCGGCATATCTATTGATCATAAAGTCGATATGGCTAAAATTTTGTCGTATCCTATAACCCCAGTTCCATTATCCATGTGCCATTTCGGTGGTGCCATTTGTAAAACTCAAAAGTCCACCTTAATGAAATCTTTAGAAAAAGCCGGTGAACACAATCTACCTCCTCAAATCGATATTTTATTAATTGATGGTTTTTTCTTGCTACACACGATGAGAAATATCCCTAAAACCCTTGGAAGTATTTCAAGGAAGATGCTTCAAATGGTAACACAACTAAAAGCGACAAGATACGACGTCATTTTCGATCAATACTTTTCTCCTTCTATTAAAAATTACGAAAGATCTCTTCGACAAGAGTCTACACAACTGGATTTCAACATTACTGGACCCGATCAAGTTCGACCATCTGATTTTGTGAAAGAGTTGAAGAATATACGCTTTAAACAGGCTCTTGTCGACTTCTTCATTCAACACTGGGCTACTGATGAAATGGTACCATTCATTGGCAACAAACGGTTTTTTATTAATTTTAGGCAATATCATGCATACATCGTTCATAATAACAAAGTTGTATCAAGTGTAGATGACAATTTATCATGTCCAGAGCATGAGGAAGCAGATACGAAAATTATTTATCATGTTTGTAATATTGGTGCTCAGGCACATTTTGTAATTAGATGTTCTGATACTGATATTGCAACAATAATGTTGGGTAATATGCATCATTTAAAAAATGACGATTCACGCGTATGGATATTCACAGGCACCGGTAATAAGCAAAGATATGTTGATTTAACGAAGATTTACGAGCACTTGGGACCGTCGTTATGTAGAAGTTTACCGGGCTTTCATGCTCTCACTGGTTGTGACTATAATCCTGCTTTCTTCAAGAATTTTACAAACGCTTGTTGATAAAGCGTTTGTAAAATTCGGCGAGCCAGAGTCATTCACTAATCATGATATAGAACAAGGTATATTCAACACAATACAGCAATTCATTTGCGATATCTACAGTGTTACTGGAACACTTGACGTAGATGCTGCCAGGCTTCAGCTTTTCATAAATAGCTACACCGTGTCTGACGTAAATGAAGAATTTAACCGCAAAAATATAAAAAACTTTGATGCAAGTAATTTACCACCATGCAAAAGTGAGCTTCTTCAACAATTCCGTCGAGCAAATTACATTGCAAGTATGTGGAATAATGCTAATGCAAAACAATTAAGCATTTTCACTCCTGAAAACAATGGGTGGACATTGAAAGAGAACCAGTATCGTTTTAACTGGTTTGATGGTGACCAATTACCGGGATTTGTCAGTGAATCACTTCAGGAGGAATCAGGTATTCTACTTTGGCATCAAATGTTGTTTTTTTTATATTTTCAGCTATTTGTATTTTAATTTGTTTTTTGTTGTTTTTGCAGAGAAAGATAACGATGATAATGGTGATGATGACTTGGACATACAGTATGAAGATTGGCTTGATGATGAAATATCTAACAACACTAACGATGATGACCATGAAGATTAAGGGACAATAGAATACTTATTGATAAATAATTACTGAAAATTAGTTACCTATCATTTTTTAAATTTTCACAATACATATTTTTTTGATTATTGTTACTTTTATAAATTTTCCATTATACAGGGTCTCATAAAATCGAGCATTCTTTAAGCTTTCCAACGATATATTACTCGATATGATTATTTTGAAAAATATCTAAGTTATGGCGGTTTTTCGTTTAATTCTTATTTTAACGGAGTTAGCCATGGAAACAATGAAATGCTTATTGACAAATGTGAAACCTGAGTACTAAGTTATGACGTTTTTTCTGTTTAATTTTTATTTTAACGGAGTTAGCCATGGAAACAATGAAATACTGATTGATAAATGACAATAATTTTGAGTTATGGCGGTTTTTCTGTTCCTATTTTTAACGGAGTTAGTCATGCAAACAATTAAATGCTTATTGATAAATGACAATCCTGAGTTATGGCGGTTTTTGTGTTTCCTGTTTTAACGGAGTTAGCCATGGAAACAATGAAAAATGCTTATTGAAAATGTCAATCCTGTGCAGTTCGACAATTAGTTCAGTCATTAGCTAATTTTCTGCGAAAACTTCTAATTTCTACAAAAAGAATGTATTTTTCAATCCTGGAAAAACGTGATATTGTCGAGTATATTCGGTGTAACTTGAACGCTGTTCGAGCTTCACATTAATATTATGAACGCTATACTTTGATCGCCGTCAGCCTTGCCTGCCTACATTTAAGAGGTTGTATGATAACTTGGGACAATATGGTTCCTTCAGTAGGCCAAAGGACACATCAAAACACATAAATGAAATTGCAGAAACAAATGTGCTAGCTTGTGTAATTCAGAATCCATCAACACGGCAAGTTGCAGCAGAAGCAGCTCGAACAACGTTCAAATTACACCGAATATACTTGACACTATCACATTTTTCCAGGATTGAAAAATACATTCTTTTTGTAGAAATTAGAAGTTTTCTCAGAAAATTAGCTAATGACTGAACTAATTGTCGAACTGCACAGGATTGGCATTTTCAATAAGCATTTCATTGTTTCCATGGCTAACTCCGTTAAAACAGGAAACAGAAAAACCGCCATAACTCAGGACTGTCATTTGTCAATAAGCATTTAGGATTTCATTGTTTCAATGGTTAACTCGGTTAAAATACGAATTAAACAGAAAGAGCGCCATAACTCCGATATTTTTCAAAATAATCATATCGAGTAATATATCGTTAGAAAGCTTAAAAAATGCTCGATTTTACGCGACCATAGCCAACTACGGTTTGCATCTAAAAGAAACCGAAGTAATATGTCATATCTCTAAAATGACAGCTCTCGTGCAAAATAGGATTGGATCCTCTTATTAGGAACATGATTCCCTACAACTTTTGTATTTACACTTTTTCTGTAAAGTCAAAAATAACGGCGCTAGCGGGATTTAAAGGAATAGGGAATATCTAGAAAGCCATGAACTTTGTCAAAAATTCAAAAGGCGCATTGAATTGGGCCCATAAAACTGCAAATATTTTCCCATTTAAACTTCCTTCTAGCTTCGCTGGTTTCCGAGATCCCCATGCTAAACATCGAAAAAAACTCACCTTGTATATTTAAATATTATTAAGTTCTTATTGAAGATTTTCATTTGCATCAATCCCAGTTTAAATTTAATAAACCTATGTTCACATAGATATCTTACTCGCTCTGAAACTCATGCATATAGTACCCTCGCGCTCATACTCACGGCAGAATTTTTTTGTGTCTGGGGGAAGTTTGGCCCCTACAATTTGTCTGGCTGATCACATATAGCTTTGAAATAGTCCCCTAAGTAACATATATAAAAATCAAGTGTTAGAATATAAGTAAAGTTCAATCATTTTTTTGGGAGCTTTAAAGCGTCTGGCGGAAATTATGGCCGACGGGAAGTGTCTGGCAGTGCTGAATATTAGTTTTTAATAACATTCTTCATAACATATATAAAAATCAGCCATTAGAATTTAAGTAAAGTGAGTCCTATTTTTACTTACCTTTCTCACCTGCTACCTGTAAATTGGCAGTCTACCCAACTTAGCGGATACGCATGCGTTCAATGTACATAGGAACACTACTCTATTTCGCACATTTTGTCTTTTAGAAAATAAGTTACGTCTGGGGGCCCTGGGATCTTACTCTAATAGCTTTTCTAACTTCAGTTACACTACTTTGTTCCTCAAAACTTAAAATGCCAATAAATAAACTTTAAAGAATCTCGATATCAAAATCACTCATCAAAATATGTCAGAAATATCATCAATATTATTCAAAAATTATCTTCAAAATCCTCACAGAAATAAAATAAATAAAAAATCTTCAAAAATATTTTAAAAATTACAGGGAATTAGGTTAAAGTGAGAACCAAAAGAGTAGGTACTCAATTCCTAAAAAATTAATAGTCGCAGGCCAAGGTCCTCTGGTGAGCAGTAATCTTTTTGCTGGACGACGTCTTCGGAACTAAAATTCCTCAGTTTCTCGCCACGCTGTAGAATGCGGTGCTGATGCCGTGGGGATTCCAAACTACGCACGAACGCGGAAACTGGACGCACATCCTACCGACTGCGCCAGTTAAATTAAGGAATTCGAAAAATAAGTTTTTAAAACAATTTTTATTCTGACAGTTACAGGGCAGCGATCACTGCTACAGATCAAGACTTAAAGCTAAAATACATGGAGCAGAGTTCGAATTTATAGATTTACAATAATAATATGCAAGCTTAGCCTACACGTGCCGCGCACTCAGCACTTAGTGCGAGTGTGCGAGTAAATATTTTAAAAAAGTAGGGGTGTTTGTCCATTAAAATGCGCCGCAGTCGAAATTTTTTATAAATATGAAGGACAGATTGTATTGTAAATAAGGGAGGGGGGGTTGAACCCCTTAACCCCTCCATTATCTACGGCCCTGGTTGTATATTTTTGCTATTTTATATTTTGCAGCATAAACCCACCCTCGCATATATATATTTATTTATATTGTAGTTTTTATTTTAAAATTTCAGCTGACATAGTAAACAAAAAATATAAACATTGCTTATATATGGAGACTATGGAGAGTGCCTTGCGGCCACCTTAACTTATAAATTTTAGGTGTGCGAGGCACAAACTTCACTGAATCCAGTATCGCCGCAGCAAGTGATTCCGCAAATCATCATAAGCTAATGTGGACAGCTGCTATTATAAATTGTTTCAGATGTGCATTTTATACAAAAACAAAAAGGCGGCCCAAACGGCCGAACGGCTTTTTCGATCGGGGTGCCCTCTAGTATCCGTGGGCGGCCCCACGCGCAAATTAAACTCGACCGGTGCTCCCCCTTCCAATCGCTAGCAATTTTTCCCGAAAAAAACGAGGAAAAAAATTCCGGGTGCCGATCGGCTCTCCCGATTCGGACACTCTTCAATAGGGTTGTTGCTCTTGAGCTCGGACGGCCGTATGCCAAATTTGGGCTCGAAATATCGAAAACTGCGTCCTGTAGACGAGAGCATAGGTATACACGTATTACTACACAGGAGCCGGGGCCATAACAAGGCCTATGGTCCGGCAGGGCCGGTAGGCGCTTGTTATTAACAAGAAGGCAGAGCTCCACCCACTAAAAAATTGTTGCTGTACTAGATTTCTGTTACTTCTGGCGAGAAATTTTTTAGCGTGGTAAAGGGTAAAGTAGCTTTGCTGCCTCTGGAAAGTACCTTCTTGGAGCTGTGAATATCTTCCCTGTAGAGAAAAAAATTTCTTTATTGTGGCAAAAACATGCCTTTCCTGTGACAGCAAAACTACTTCATAGATTCGGTAATGAGTTCCTCTATAAAGTAGTTATGTCGGGACAGATAAGACAATCTATTTGGTAAAGTGAACAGCAAAGTTTTTTCTTGGCGCCTACGTTGCCAAATTTTTTAGGGGATATGTAACCTTACTTTCTCGAAACACCCTGTATATTTTATATAAAAAATGTTTTCTCGGCCTACTGGGTTTTCGGGAAGATACGGTGTTCAACTTTCCTACAAGTTCAGATAGAAAGAACTGTTCAAAAAAATTGTGGCTTACTTTATCGAGACACCTTGTATATTTTATCAGAAAAAAAATTCTGTTAGTCTTACAACAAGAAGGACTCAATCCCCTAATTCCATTCCAAATTTCAAATGTCTTTAGCCTATTATCTACACTTCTTGTTGTGTTACATCTATCCAAGGACACACGGTATATTCGATATACGTAAGTATATCATTTCATAGATATACAATAAGATTAGGAAGTTGGGAATTTTGACAAATTATCATTACTGTTTCCAACTAAGAATAATGCAGTTGCTTGCTCGAATTCAGAACCCATCTGTGCGCCACTCTGTCCGCAACCCTCCAGTGTAAAGGCGTAGACGGATTTTGGGATTGCGTGCAATTTCCCCATTGAATATCGCAGTGTTTATATTGAATCGGTATTGCCTTTGTTCGGGCTTATCTGGCCCTATCTGTAATGAGATCTCTGTCATGTCCCGTCAGGAAGGGCTACCGTGGGCCGCGCGCGTCATTGTGTGCCCGGGCCATACTTTGTGGGTGGCCCGAGGCCCAGAAAAGAGACGAACCCGAGGCCAGCGCGACCAATATCTTCGGGTTTACCAGCTATCCTGGGAACGCGCTCGGCTTGATTTCGCAATGCCATTGTAGGAGACGGCTATTCTTCATTTTCCAATCCATGTGGAACTTTAATATAGTATGACTGATTTCAGTAATCGTAAAAATAGTACAAAATTACGGAAGAGGACTAGGGGAGAGTAGGTTATTGTGCGCACTTGAAACTATTCTATGATAGTGACAGCCATATTGAATTTCCTCTTTCTCACTTTTCTCCTTTAATATTTGATAAAACTTAACAATTCCTTTACCAATCGGCTTACATTTTACATAAGAATGGCGGATAATAATTTTTGATGCATTGAAAAAATAAAAAAATGGAACCTGGATTTTTCACCATAACATAAAAAACCTACCATTGAATTTTTTCTCAATATAACTTCTTCAAATTTCTTCTACCTTTTAGCATGATAAAATTCATTGTTTTGTTTGTAAATAGGACCCATACATCGTTTTTATTGAAAATCTCTTAATTGGTTATGATAATTAGTTGATTCGAAATCGCCGCAAATAAATATATTTCAGCACTTGAAACTCTTTACGTAGTATTCGACTGTACTAGATGGTACTACAAACAAAAATTAAACAATTATTTGCATGCGTTACAGTCTCTGAAGGAACAAATAAATTAAATTTATATGAACTAAGACTTCAGTTGCAGACACTCAGTTTAGAGAAGGAAAATAAAAAGTCAAACGTGTACGCTTCGCAGAAACTGTAGATGTTCAAGAAATTCCACAATGGGATAGAAAAGAACCATGGATGCAGTTTGCGCTTGACCGGTATAGATTTCAGAGACGCATTCAAGAGTGTTCGGCATGTCTATATATTGTTATTGTAAATAAATACAAAAAATACTTGAATACATGTAAAAATAAAAATAAATAAAACCACGCAAAACAATTGATTTTGTTTTCTTTGTTACTTCAATTTAATTATAAAGTAACGATGTTCGTTATTTTTTTACTAGAAAGGAACGTATTTTTCATTTTTTTCTGCCGACCGCACCTAGCCGAGTAGTTTTTATTATTTTCACCGGCTAGGTGAATGCATAAAAAGCAAGTAAAATATTTTTCTTGAAATCGGCATTAAAATGTCCCAAAATCGTCATTAAAAGCACAGAAATCGTACAATAATGTAGCCCATTATTGTACGATTTTTTCAATAAGTAGGCCTTGGCGAGATGTAAACATCAAACGTCAGACGCGGAGTAATCGCCCGTCAAAAGTGACCAAATATTCAAAACCCGGCCGATAAAGGCTCATTTAACTTTTCGTAAACATTGCGAAATTGTTTCCTATAGAAGCGCAATCCTTCAGTATACATATTTTAGTAAATTTGAAAATCAATAGATTTGTTGTGTAGGCTGCACAAGAAGCAGCAGTTTGGTTTTTCTGTCAGAAGGTGCCGTACATCATTATACTTGTCCTAGGTAGAGCGATCGGTAAAGTCAAGCAACGCCGCGCGTAGTCGGTTCGTGGACGGGTGATCCCTTATTATTATTTTCTTGCCTAATATAACATTTTTTTTTTCCGATTTCAAGAAAAATATAATATGTACCTCGGCACTGAAGTTCTTTTTATGACTCATGTGGTTTATTTGCCTCGGCCAGAGGCCTCAGCAACTAAACTCCACATGAGTCATAAAAAGTTGAACTTCAGTGCCTTGGTACATAAATAACTATTAATTTGAACGAAGTCTTATTTTCCGTATTTTCGTATTTTATATACCGTGTTTTGAAAGTCGCTATTTATTTTAGGCGAGCGATACTTCTGTAGAATATATTTAGTAGAAAATAATTGTTATTTCTAGGGCTAGAGACGCGTTTCTTTTTGAAAAACTGATTGAATTTATTCGCACTGTCTAGTTTTAGTACTGGAAGCTGCGTCACATGGCCGTTTGTTATTGGTGTATGAGATTTTTCTTGTTTTTTTTTTGTGTTTTTCGCACCGCACCAAGCCTCGATGCCGGCGTAGAAACCGAGTTATGTTCTTTAAACTGTCTACCTTAATGAAATAATAGACTTTGCTGAATTCACAAAAATGTCATGTATATAATCCATTTCAAGGCTAGACGCCTCAGTCTGTCTTCACCTCTTGAGAGAAATATTTTTTTTTTAAATAAATTCGTTTTCCTCTCTGCGAAAACTGGCACAGTCGGCCGGTAGGATTTGTAGAACGAATCCTCGCGTCGCGATTATTCGGTCCGTTTTTACGGTTTATCAACGAACGACCCTACGGGAAAATTTTGTTGCTCCAAGAAGAAGGCTCGCAGACCAGGGGAGCAGGACCAAGCATCGCCTACAGCCCTATTGGTACGGACGGAAGGACAAAAATCGCCTGAAGCCCATAGGTAGATCGACCAAGGGAACGAGACACGCATCGCTCATCACCCTATTGGTACGGACAGAAGGACAGCATCGCCTGAAGTCCATAATTAAGAAGAAATTGTAGCATAACACGCCCTGTATTGCTTTCAGCCTGGCTTTCTCACCTCTTTTTCAGATGGCGGCAGCAGTACCGTTCAGCCGCCTTTAATGTTTTGGCCTGCCTCATTGATATTTTTTGCCGCTAGAATTTCTTCGCGAAACGCGCTGCCGTAGAGTATTTGCCGGTATCGATAAGGTGAACCTGTGGTCTAGTTCATGGTTGCGCCTGGTCATTTTTAGGTATGTAATGTTAATGTTGTTGTCTCACAAATGTTTTTATCGATGTAATTAACATTTTTAGATACTGGAAAGTACCAATTATTAATAAAAGCTTGTCCGTCAACGATTGGCATTATTTCCAATTTTCGATCATTGGTAACGACCAGCAGAACCCCGAAAATAAAGAACGCGGTTCTTTCTCGTGTTCCGTAACAAAATCAATGTCAATCGCAGTTGTGTTACTGTAAGTGCATCCTTTCTTTTCTTTTCATTGTACATATTTTGTTGTATTTTCAAATTTTTGATTTTCCTTTTTCCCCAATTTTTCTAAATTTATCCTGGAAGATTTAACTGAGGCCTTTTAAAATTTAAAATTTCAGGAAAATAACAACTCAAAAAAGTCAAAGTTAATGTCTAACCCAAATTTTACCATGATCAGATACCAAGCTGATAACATACCCAATTTTGACGGAAGTACTAAGCAATTGAACCGATTTATTAGACTTTGTGAAAATTTTCTTTCCACTCATCAAAATAGAACCGATCCGAACGTATGACTGATTTCAGTAATCGTAAAAATAGTACAAAATTACGGAAGAGGACTAGGGGAGAGTAGGTTATTGTGCGCACTTGAAACTATTCTATGATAGTGACAGCCATATTGAATTTCCTCTTTCTCACTTTTCTCCTTTAATATTTGATAAAACTTAACAATTCCTTTACCAATCGGCTTACATTTTACATAAGAATGGCGGATAATAATTTTTGATGCATTGAAAAAATAAAAAAATGGAACCTGGATTTTTCACCATAACATAAAAAACCTACCATTGAATTTTTTCTCAATATAACTTCTTCAAATTTCTTCTACCTTTTAGCATGATAAAATTCATTGTTTTGTTTGTAAATAGGACCCATACATCGTTTTTATTGAAAATCTCTTAATTGGTTATGATAATTAGTTGATTCGAAATCGCCGCAAATAAATATATTTCAGCACTTGAAACTCTTTACGTAGTATTCGACTGTACTAGATGGTACTACAAACAAAAATTAAACAATTATTTGCATGCGTTACAGTCTCTGAAGGAACAAATAAATTAAATTTATATGAACTAAGACTTCAGTTGCAGACACTCAGTTTAGAGAAGGAAAATAAAAAGTCAAACGTGTACGCTTCGCAGAAACTGTAGATGTTCAAGAAATTCCACAATGGGATAGAAAAGAACCATGGATGCAGTTTGCGCTTGACCGGTATAGATTTCAGAGACGCATTCAAGAGTGTTCGGCATGTCTATATATTGTTATTGTAAATAAATACAAAAAATACTTGAATACATGTAAAAATAAAAATAAATAAAACCACGCAAAACAATTGATTTTGTTTTCTTTGTTACTTCAATTTAATTATAAAGTAACGATGTTCGTTATTTTTTTACTAGAAAGGAACGTATTTTTCATTTTTTTCTGCCGACCGCACCTAGCCGAGTAGTTTTTATTATTTTCACCGGCTAGGTGAATGCATAAAAAGCAAGTAAAATATTTTTCTTGAAATCGGCATTAAAATGTCCCAAAATCGTCATTAAAAGCACAGAAATCGTACAATAATGTAGCCCATTATTGTACGATTTTTTCAATAAGTAGGCCTTGGCGAGATGTAAACATCAAACGTCAGACGCGGAGTAATCGCCCGTCAAAAGTGACCAAATATTCAAAACCCGGCCGATAAAGGCTCATTTAACTTTTCGTAAACATTGCGAAATTGTTTCCTATAGAAGCGCAATCCTTCAGTATACATATTTTAGTAAATTTGAAAATCAATAGATTTGTTGTGTAGGCTGCACAAGAAGCAGCAGTTTGGTTTTTCTGTCAGAAGGTGCCGTACATCATTATACTTGTCCTAGGTAGAGCGATCGGTAAAGTCAAGCAACGCCGCGCGTAGTCGGTTCGTGGACGGGTGATCCCTTATTATTATTTTCTTGCCTAATATAACATTTTTTTTTTTCCGATTTCAAGAAAAATATAATATGTACCTCGGCACTGAAGTTCTTTTTATGACTCATGTGGTTTATTTGCCTCGGCCAGAGGCCTCAGCAACTAAACTCCACATGAGTCATAAAAAGTTGAACTTCAGTGCCTTGGTACATAAATAACTATTAATTTGAACGAAGTCTTATTTTCCGTATTTTCGTATTTTATATACCGTGTTTTGAAAGTCGCTATTTATTTTAGGCGAGCGATACTTCTGTAGAATATATTTAGTAGAAAATAATTGTTATTTCTAGGGCTAGAGACGCGTTTCTTTTTGAAAAACTGATTGAATTTATTCGCACTGTCTAGTTTTAGTACTGGAAGCTGCGTCACATGGCCGTTTGTTATTGGTGTATGAGATTTTTCTTGTTTTTTTTTTGTGTTTTTCGCACCGCACCAAGCCTCGATGCCGGCGTAGAAACCGAGTTATGTTCTTTAAACTGTCTACCTTAATGAAATAATAGACTTTGCTGAATTCACAAAAATGTCATGTATATAATCCATTTCAAGGCTAGACGCCTCAGTCTGTCTTCACCTCTTGAGAGAAATATTTTTTTTTTAAATAAATTCGTTTTCCTCTCTGCGAAAACTGGCACAGTCGGCCGGTAGGATTTGTAGAACGAATCCTCGCGTCGCGATTATTCGGTCCGTTTTTACGGTTTATCAACGAACGACCCTACGGGAAAATTTTGTTGCTCCAAGAAGAAGGCTCGCAGACCAGGGGAGCAGGACCAAGCATCGCCTACAGCCCTATTGGTACGGACGGAAGGACAAAAATCGCCTGAAGCCCATAGGTAGATCGACCAAGGGAACGAGACACGCATCGCTCATCACCCTATTGGTACGGACAGAAGGACAGCATCGCCTGAAGTCCATAATTAAGAAGAAATTGTAGCATAACACGCCCTGTATTGCTTTCAGCCTGGCTTTCTCACCTCTTTTTCAGATGGCGGCAGCAGTACCGTTCAGCCGCCTTTAATGTTTTGGCCTGCCTCATTGATATTTTTTGCCGCTAGAATTTCTTCGCGAAACGCGCTGCCGTAGAGTATTTGCCGGTATCGATAAGGTGAACCTGTGGTCTAGTTCATGGTTGCGCCTGGTCATTTTTAGGTATGTAATGTTAATGTTGTTGTCTCACAAATGTTTTTATCGATGTAATTAACATTTTTAGATACTGGAAAGTACCAATTATTAATAAAAGCTTGTCCGTCAACGATTGGCATTATTTCCAATTTTCGATCATTGGTAACGACCAGCAGAACCCCGAAAATAAAGAACGCGGTTCTTTCTCGTGTTCCGTAACAAAATCAATGTCAATCGCAGTTGTGTTACTGTAAGTGCATCCTTTCTTTTCTTTTCATTGTACATATTTTGTTGTATTTTCAAATTTTTGATTTTCCTTTTTCCCCAATTTTTCTAAATTTATCCTGGAAGATTTAACTGAGGCCTTTTAAAATTTAAAATTTCAGGAAAATAACAACTCAAAAAAGTCAAAGTTAATGTCTAACCCAAATTTTACCATGATCAGATACCAAGCTGATAACATACCCAATTTTGACGGAAGTACTAAGCAATTGAACCGATTTATTAGACTTTGTGAAAATTTTCTTTCCACTCATCAAAATAGAACCGATCCGAACGCTAGTTTAAATATTTGTCTTTTTGACACCATATTAGGTAAACTTATAACCAAAATGGTTATGTTTGAGCGCCAGAAGCTTGAACTATTTAGTGGTTAAATAAAAAGCACATTTTTCTATTTACAATATATTTACAATTTGAAATCGTACATAAAAATGTTTACAATAAAGTTGGTAATTGAGCAGTGAATGTTATTGTTTACACTTAGGATTTATTACTGTTGAAAAGTAAAGAAAATACTGTGAAAAATGTTCAATCCTAAAAATACAAAATCAGAGATGTTCGACAACACTAATAGCACGAAAAGTTCACGTGAGCAATTAAAGTCTTATTTACGAGCACTTCAAACATTTGGACTATTGTATCTCATAGAGTACCTTGAAAACTTCCCAAATTAAAGATGAGTAGTGGCCACCAACGCTCCAAGCTCCTTTTTCGTGGATTAGGACCTCGGCTAGGCCTCGAGACTCGAGCGGGTCGTGGGTGTCCGAGCTGGTGCTGGAAGGTGTGCTGACTACTCTAAGCCGGGTTGTAAGGTTGGTGTGCTGGTACTTAGTCCGCCACTGTCTCGCTTACGTGCCTCGCTCACGTACCGGAGTGCATGTAATAGAAAATACAACGAACAGTCTCCGAAAACACTGCAGTCGAAAAATCGATGCTTTTACAAGGTTCGTGTTACCTAAGTTACTTAACAATAGCTATATAAAAGAAATTATGAGCAATCTGTACAGATTCGTGACTTAAAGTTTACTTATACTTGAGTTACGTGGGCGAGCGTAACAAATTTGTTTTTTTAAAAAGATGTTTATTGGCAAAAGTTACAAGAGAGACTGTCGTAATAGAACATGTTTTAGTATATATAATATTAAAAGTGTCTTCTCAGCATGTAGCGTCTTCTTTCCAGAAACATGGCATATGTGTTCATGTAACTCCTCCGGCCCTACTGGGAAGCATATTCTTTAGGATGTGGTTCCCAAAAGTTAAATGATGATTTCTTCTCGGGTTTCCTTTTGTTTTGGGTTAATAGAAAATTTTTGAAAATGTTTTTTAATTAATTTGAGCAAGAGTAGTAATAAAACAATTAATATTATAATGAAAATAAAAATTGTAAAAATGTTAATTTTCTTTGTTTCAAGTGGTGACGACATGTCTTCTAAAATCTTCTTCTGTTCTTCAAGGGTGTCTTGAATACTTCTTGTTTCTTCTAAGTTGATTTTGTTGAGGCTGAGTTCTGGCAGACCTAGCTTCTTCGGGATGCTAGTGAGGTTTTTACTCGAAAAGTTTATAGAGGGTAAAGATACTTTTATAAAGGGTAGTTTGCTAGTTTTATAGCTTTGTAATATTATCGAATTTAATTTTAAAGTGCAATCGGAAAACAGTTCAACTAAGTAACTTCCTTGTAGTGGTGTATTATTTGGTACTGAGTTTTTACAGGAACTAACAGCTAGTCGCTTTGACGGAACAGTTATTAGCCATTTATTTTTGACAACTTTGGCTATCTCAACTTTTTGGATAGTAGTCTTGAAGGGAGAACAGTTCGTTAAATTTTTGAATGATATTAATTGCACCTCGCAAGGAGCGTCATCATCAACATGCGTAGGACTAACTTCTTCACAAATGTACTTGGTTTCTTCAATTTTCTTGCAGATTTTGTCCATGGAAACATACTTTTCATTGTTAAGTGCAAGGAATGGTTTATAAGGTAGGCAAAAGTAAAAATCGGGTTCATTATTTTTTGGGATTGGTAATGGTAGGATTTTGTAATATTGGTATAACTCTGATTCAACCAAGGGTATTTCTAAAATAAATGTGATACTGAACTCTTTTGAGTAGCTTTTAATTTCAATAAGTTTTTCGAAATTCAAAATATTATCAATAGTTGGTGAAAGAGGTACTTTGCCTAACTTTAAATATTTTTCAGATTCTTTTATTTCTAATAACAAGTCTATAGGATTTATGATTGAGTTATGTAAAGTATTCAATTTTGCAAAAGAAACTGCTACTTCCATTCTATCAAATATATTGTAGATATTTTGGTATATATTAGTAAGTTGATGAATCAAAATATGAATTTGAAAATAATTGAAGTCATCTAGTTGGGCTTGAGCGAATTTCTCGAGAGCTTCTCGTATTTGATTAATTTTAAATTCTATTTGTTTTTGGTTGTGAGTTATGTTTGTCACTGTTTCCTCAAATTTCTTAATGGTAGATTTTAATAACGTAATTTGACTGAAGGCAACACCCTTTAATTTGTTTTGATTTTCTTGTAAGTTTTTTATCTGCATGTCATATTTTTGGCTATCTTCTTGATCTAAATTTCCTGTAATACATTTAATGAGAGATCCCAAAGGATTAAGTAAGCCTCTTTTCTGTCTAGTTACATTTTGAATAGGATTTATTTGATTTATTTGTAAATCGATCTGCTTTTCTAATGCAAACAAATATGAAAATGAATTATTGTATTCGTCACCATAGTGTCCAATTTTACTTTTAATGTCATTATTAAGTTTATACACTTGATTTTTTATTTCTAAATATCTTGAAACTACTGGGGCTAAGTCGTATACTTGAACAAGTGGCCAGTGATTAGATACAATTTGTGTCGTTCCTAACTTGTATGGGAAGAGTCCGGGATAGGAGTTGAGGTTATGGAAGTTTGTGTCGGTTGCGTCGATGGTCCAGGTCCATCTGTAACAACGTGTTTTATTTTAGTCTCGTTTTTGTGTGTAATTTCTGTCTTGTTTGTTTTTGGGTTTTGTATTTCAATTTTTCCGTTTTCGAGAATTTTTGTAACCAAATAGGGGCCTGTAAATTTGGATTTTAATTTCGCTGACCTCGGATCCACTTGTTTAAAAACCTGAGTGCCTACTGTAATTTCAGCGGCTGTCTTACTACTGTTTCGCTTGTTAATTATATTTTCCTTTTTGTCAACACAGTCGGAATGAATTTTATCATAAAGCGCTTTCGTGTTATTCTGATGATTGTTAACATATTCCGTGAAAACTTGAGCGGGTATAAGTGACATCGGATCGCGAGAGTCTGTATGACCTGAGATTATTTCAAAAGGCGTGTGATTAGTATGAGAATGAATTGTGCTATTGTAAGCTATTATTGCGTATGTCATTAAGGTCGGTATATCAGATGTTTTGTCCTTTTCTCTAAGAATTCGAAGGTGCTCAATTAGGGTTGAATGTAGTCTTTCTATTGGGGAGTTTGACTCATGATGACGGGGGGTGGTGAAATGTACTTTTATATTATGAGTTTTCAATAAGTCATCTAAAACGTCGTTTTTAAATTCTGAGCCGTTATCACAAACAATTAGCTTTGGAATTCCGTGGAATGAAAAGAAATGAACTAGTTGTTGGCAGGCCGATATTGCTGTTCCAAAGTATGGTAAAGCTTGAGCAAATTTCGAAAATTTGTTTATTAAAGTTAGAAATTTATATTTTCCTGTAATAAATGTGTCAATATGTATTATTTCGAAAGGCCTAGAAGGGGTTTGAGTCAAAACTAGGGGTTCATTAGGAGGTCTTCTATTGTATTTTGACCGTTGACATATTTCGCATTGATTTATGTACTTAGAAATATCGGATTTTTGAGATTTCCAATAGTAATTTTGTTTTAAAAATTTATAAGTTTCGTCGATTCCACGATGATTTGTCTTGCCTTCGTGTTTGTATTTTATAAGCATCTGTCTCTCTTCCGGTTTAACATTATTAATAAGTTTGGTACATTCGATAAGTTTGCAATTTTGAAAATGTGTATTAAGTGATTCTTGGAAGTAAGGCCGTAATTCTTTAGAATGAAAGTAAATATACATGGTTTTGTTACTTATGTATTCTCTTAAAAATTTTGTTATCTCATTAATATTGGTAGGTAAGGTTGCATAAATGATATGGTGGTCGTCAAAATTTTCTTGTTCAATTTTTGAGTATAACTCGTAGGGTGATTTTTTGATTTTTTGATTGATGGTTTGGTCGATTGTTAATAATTTCGTCTAATATTGGGATATTGGTCGTAGTTTCGGGGGCATTGATACTATGCGCAGTGGCATCAGTAGTCGGTGGTCGTATTTGTATATTTTGCAAAATTCTTATTTTTTGTTTGGGGTTTTCAGGTAAGGTAAATTTTTGTAAATCATTCATTATTTCGTTAATTTCTTGCTTGTTAATATCATTCTGTTTTAAAGATTCGTCTAAGTCAGTAGTTAAGTCTGAAGTTGGGGAAGGATTAGGTAAAAATTTTGATTCTTGGCGCAAAAATTCATCTATGTCAAAGTCTATGTCTCCGGCATTATTAAAGGTAGATTGGGTTTCTATTGCATTTAACTGAATTCTAGAAAGGGCATCTGCATTGGAATTTTGTTTTCCTTTTTTATATATAATTTGGTAATCGAACTCTTCAAGTTTGAGGCGCCATCTGACTAATTTGGAGTTAGGTTCTTTCAGATTAAAGAGCCAAACGAGAGGGCGATGATCTGTGTATATAAAGAATTTTCTACCGTATAGATAAGGCCTAAAATACTTGCATGACCATAAAATTCCGAGTAATTCACGCTCAATAGTCGAATATTTTTGTTCCGTATTGTTGAGGGTGCGTGATGCGTATGCGATTGGCGAATCGTTAGGCGGGGTTCCTTGTGACAGGACTGCTCCTAATGCTACACTAGAGGCATCTGTTGTTAGAACGAAGGGTTTGTCAAATTCTGGATATTTTAAAATAGGGGCATTTATCAGCAAATCTTTTAAATGATTAAAAGCTTCGATAAATTTCGGAGAGTGATCTACTTTACGGTTTTTCTTGAGGCATTCAGTTAAGGGTTTACTAATTTTGGAAAAATCTTTGATAAACTTACGGTAGTAACCAGCTAAACCTAAAAATGACTTAATTTCTTTTTGCGTACGGGGTATAGGAAAATCTTTAACTGCCTTAATTTTATCCGGGTTGGGCTTAACTCCGTCAGTGGTAATTTGGTGTTCTAAATAAGCTACTTCTTTATGTAAAAATTCCGATTTGTCCAGTTGGACTTTAAAGTTTGATTCTCTAAGGCGTTGGAAAACTGATTTTAGTCTGTCTATATGTTCTTGTAAAGATGTCGAGAAAATTATAATGTCGTCGAGGTACACTAAACATGTTTCGTTTTGTAATCCGCGCAGAACATTATTTATAACCCTTTGGAACGTAGAGGGTGAGTTTTTAAGTCCAAATGGCATTCTTTTGAATTCAAAATGACCGGTGTCTGTAGAAAATGCTGTTTTTGGGATGTCGTCCGGTGACATTTCTATTTGGTGAAAGCCGTTCGCCAAATCGAGTGTCGAGAAGTATTGGGCTTTTCCGAGTTTGTCTAGAATGTCCGAAATGTTTGGTAATGGAAATTTGTCGTCAATTGTCTTGTCATTAAGTTTGCGATAGTCAATCACAATCCTCCATTTTCGTTTTCCTGATGCGTCCATTTTTTTTGGTACTACCCAAATGGGGCTACTCCACGGGGAATTTGAATGTTGGATTATGCCGTTAGATAACATTTTGCTAATTTGCGTTTTGACTTCTTGTCTGTGAATTTCGGGGTATCGATATGTTTTTGTGAAAATGGGAGATTCGTCAGTCAATTTAATTTTGTGTTTTATTTGGTTCGTGAATGTCAAAGGAGTATTTTCTACATAAAAAATATCTCGGTATTCGAAACATAATTTTCGAATTGCGTCATATTCTTCTTGATTACAGTGACTTAAGCGTAAATTTTTTAAATTCTGTTTTTGTAGTTGTTCAATATGGTCGTCTAGATCTTGGTCAGTTTCCATTTTTTCGAAAAAATTTATTTCAGCTTCATTGATTAGTACAATATCAAAGGGCTTAAGAAATTTAATTTTGATTGGATTTTCCGAAATATTAGTAACAAAGGTAGTAGCGAATGAATCTACAATATTGCAAACTGCTTCAGGCATTTCTGCTTTTCCAAAATTTGTGTAAGGTAAGATACAAGTGCCAGAAATTTTATTTACGGGTACTTTTATTTTTTGTACGCTTCGGGGCTGTATAATTATTTCTAATGTCGTGAAATTTGCATTTATGAAATTTGAAACGATATATTCAGTGTTATTTAAGGGAATAGCTACATAAGGCGTAACTAGATAGTCACAACGTAAATCGATATTTGACATAATTTTATGTTTTAAGAAATCGGTGTCAAATAATCCTGCATAATTTTTTGAAAAATCAAATAAATAAAATTTATGGTTTCCATTCATTTGAAATGAGGGAAAAACTGGAATTTCCATCGCTTCGTTATGTATGGATCTAGCGTGGGCTGTTTTTACACAAAAAGGTTCTTCGAAAATAAAATCTGTAAAGTATTGATGAGCTAATTCGGGATTAATAAAACTTCTTGAACTACCTGTGTCTATTAAAAAATTTGCATTTAGTTCGGGGAGATAAACGTAAGGTAAGGTGGTTTCGTCGGTATTATTTAGATAAATTACGTTGTAGGGTTTTGGTTCGGAGTTATCTGAAAATTTTCGTTTTCAGTTGTTTTGTCTGAGGGTTGGGAAAACTCGGTATATTCGTCAAAATTCGGGTGTTCTGGGTAATATAAAAATTGGGATAATTCGTCATTTTCGTAGTAGTTTCCGTCAGGAATTTGAGGTTCAATTTGTAGGGTTGTTTCGGTACTCTCTACGGGGTCAATAACCTGGTTATAGCATTCTTCAGAAATAAAATTTTGATGTAAAACTGTATTTCCTGTTGTAGTGTCCATTGGTTCGTTTTTAGTTATTCGAGTAATTTTAGAGAAAGGTTTTGGAAAATTTTGAGGGGATCTTTGAAATTGATTCGGTTGATACTGATTTGATTGGTATTGATTTGGTTGATACTGAGGTCTAAAATTGGGATTTTGAAATCTTTGCATAGTGGATGGTGAATTAAAATTTCTATATTGGTTATTATAAGATGGTGAAGGGATATTTTTTGGTGGAAATTGAGGTTGTACGTTAGGTCGGGGATAATTAGAAAAAGTCGTTGGTTGGTACGTTGGTGGTCTTGGATAAGATTGGGTACTTGTAGAAGGTTGTAATCTCATGTTAGGTCGTGAATTTTGAAAATTAGGAACTATTTTAGTTTGTGGAATTTGTGAACGATTTTTGTAATATAAAAAGTTTTCTTCTTCTCGGACGAAAGCCATAGCTTGCTCCAAGGAATCGGGATTTTTTAATCTTACTATAAGCTGTAAATGATAATTGAGTCCGTTGATAAAAGTTTTGAGAATAAGAGCTTCATACTGAGTTATTTTCAAAAGTTTTACGTTTGCTGTATCGTTAGAAGCATTAATTTTAGAGACCAGTAGACTTCTAGCGTCTTGTAATTTTAAGCCAAAATTATGATTGTTTTCATTTTTATCGGGTCTTAAAGATATAATATCTTGTATAATACAGTCCTCTGTTCTTTGATCAGAAAAAGTGACAATTAGGGCATTTTTAATAAGTTCCCAAGAATTAAGTTCTACTCGAGAAGCTATTAAGTCAGCTGCTCTTCCAACTAGCTTACTTATGACAGTATCAAACAGACAAACATTTATCGGTGCGAGAGGGGTTGTAGCATTTTGATGGTTGGTGAGAAAGTTTTCAACGCAACGAATAAATCTGTTAATTTGTTTAGGGTTTCCGTCGAATCGAGGAATGTTGTCGGCTTGGTACCTTATCATTTGATAGTCTGGGTTTGCCATAGTACTTGAAATTGTTGAATTTACTGGGTTAGAAGTAGGAATATTTTCAATTTCCGAAAGTTGGAGAGTGTTAAACAAATTTGCTAAATCTAAAAGTTCGTCCAGATTGGCGAAACAGAAATATAAACAATATATACAAAAAGGGGTTAATATGAATTTTGTTTTAGGATTCACTTACAATGCTAAGATGAAGATGTTTTTCTTCATGGAAATCTTCTTTTTCTTCTTAACCTACGGGTGCAATAGGAAAAACGATGCTGTCTTCTCCCTGCGGTGACCAAAAGGGTTGTAGGACGATGCTGTTCCTGGGGTCCCCTGGTCTGTTGAGCCGTCTTGTAAGAGCCAAGTCCACACCTTTCGGTTTCACACTGTTTTTAACCGAAGATTCGGGACCGATCGCGAGTCGATATCTATCGATAGGTCGAAAAAGGCAACAGTGATCCGCACGACTGCGCCAGTTACGTGGGCGAGCGTAACAAATTTGTTTTTTTAAAAAGATGTTTATTGGCAAAAGTTACAAGAGAGACTGTCGTAATAGAACATGTTTTAGTATATATAATATTAAAAGTGTCTTCTCAGCATGTAGCGTCTTCTTTCCAGAAACATGGCATATGTGTTCATGTAACTCTTGAACTTATAATCTCAAGATAAATTACGAGACGTAACTTTGACTTAATGACCCCTGACTATGAAATAAATTAAAAATTGATAACCAAAATGACCAATTATCTTGACTAAACCTGTCTTATAAATTTACTGTACAATATTTACAAAATAAAAGGTAACATTAATAAAATATAAATAGTTTGGCGACTCCCCCAGTCGGTACCGAAACACAAGATGAAAAATATAACAGCCCGAAAGCTAGATAACAAAAGAAAAAGAAAACGTGGAAGAGTCCACGTCAGTCTCGGGCAACTTAAGGGTTCGTTTCGCTACGTTTGTGCTAATAAACAAAAATATGCAACCAATTTATGACCACAGCCTACTGCGTGTAACCCACAGAGAAAAGGGGCAACAGGTCTAGGTGAGAGTAGCTCAAGAAGTCGTCAAAGTGACGTTATTAATAAAAAATTATTAAAAATTGAGCGGCTACTCACCCAGACTGTGCTACCAGGGGTCCTCTTCGTGGTTCCACCTGCAGCAGATCGCCGTCGAAACCCGAAAAATGCGTGGAAATCGTCACTCCACACCTCAATACACGTGGTCTCAGCACATGTAATAAAAAACAGAAAAACCCAAATTAGCACCGCGAAAATATATGCACACCACGTACAGAACCACTTAAGCCGTCCGTGAGACTGAAAGTTAGGTTTTGAAAAGAGTTTTCACACGGAAATCTTCTAGACAGAAAATCAAAACCGAACTTTCACCTGACGTGAGATCACCACGAGTCGTCGCTAGGGAAGTGGGACCGATTCTCCTCGCCGGTTCTTTTTATAACCTTGCCTGCCAAATGATGACGATTTCCGTTTCCAGAACGAATTGGAAGGTTTGGGGAGTCAAATCCATAAAAAAAAAACAATCGGAAGTCGCCATTTAGGACGACGATGGCAGGCCAGGGTGTAAACTGTCAATTCTGCCAAACTTTTATCACTGATATTAGACTAGTAGAAACGTCGGAAACAAAGAGTGACGTTAGTACACGGAACAACCGTGGCGCGCGAGTCAATCGTAAACTGAACAAAGTGAATATTATCTCTATAATTAAAGTCAGACAGTGATTACAACAATGTAACTGTTCTAGTAATACATACCTTCAATCGACTAATCAAATTTAAACATTTTTGCAACCGCACATACCCTTTAATAAACAATTTGTTTGGTAACAACAAAGTAGGCAACTTGTTATGCATCCGCTTGTATAGGTGGTTGCAGATAGTAGGGCAACATTTTTTTAAAATCGGTAGGTGTATACGGGGTGTGATGAATTAATAAGAATTAAATAATGCATTTAAACGCTGTAACGGAAATTAGATAAAATTTTCGTTACAAACTTTCTGGTAGAGCTGCAGACTTAATAGCCTCTAGATGTGAAATAAATTCCTGGCAAACTTTAAAACAATGTCTTATTGACACATTTTCTGATCAAAGATTTATCGATTGTTTAGTGCAAGATATTTTATCACCCGAATTAGCTTACAAAATTTATCCACAATATATTCAAAACGAAATATTTTCTGTTAGAAGTGCACACGCCACCTCATTTCACGACGAAGTAGCGGAAAGTCCTTTCTTTCCTATTTTTCAAAAATTAGGGTACCATAAGTATTTTGATTTTGATTTTTCACCCAAATTTGACGGACTATTAGGAATTGACCTTTTGAAAAAATTCGACACTAATATTCAAATAGGAAAAACCAATTTAGAACTTGACGAAGTATCTATCCCTCTACATTATATACAACACCCCAAAAACGAAATTTGTCAGTCAAATATTAAATCTCAAATTAATCAGAAAACACATTTTAAACCGACGCGAATTACTGTTCCGCCTCGTACGGTACAGAAGGTTAAAGTACCAGTCACCTTATCACATGGTATAGGTATATTAGATTACACGGATCCCACTTACCAAACTATTCATAGTAATAATGAACCTGATGATTTTGCCGAAATTCCAATTTTAGACGATATTATAAATAATAAATCAAATCAATTAATTATAAAAAGATCTCCTTACTCTCCCTATACAAAAATAGAAAACGAAACTTTTGAAGGACACCATATCGTCAAAGGTTCCTTACCAATGGATCTAAAAATTATAGTAGATTTTTTGAAACAATATTTGCGTAACAAGACAACATACATATACTTTTTCTCAAAAGAATTAAGAACATTTTTTCAAAAAGCGCTTGCTTTTCATTTTCAAAATTTAAAATTGGTTGAATGTACAAAATTAATTAATAACGCGTTACCAGATGAAAGAGAACTTTTAATAAAATACAAACATGAAGGAAAAACTAACCATCGCGGAATTGAAGAAACGTATAAATTTCTAAAAACAAACTATTATTGGAAATCCATGAAATCCGATATATCAAAATTTATTAATAACTGCGAAATATGCCAAAAGGCAAAATATCATCGTCATCCACCAGATCAACCCTTAAATTTAACGGAAACTCCATCAAAACCCTTCGAAATCCTTCACATAGACACTTTTATTATGGGTAATCAAAAATTCCTCACGATTATAGATAAATGGTCAAAATACGCGCAAGCATTACCATACGACGGAAATGCAACTTCGGCTTGTGAAAACTTAATAAAATATTTTTCTTTTTGCGGAACTCCAAAACAAATAGTAACTGATAACGGCTCTGAATTCAAAAATGAACATTTTAAAGCTTTGTTAAAATTACATAAAATTAACGTACATTTTACTACTGCAAGACATCACGAATCAAATTCACCAATCGAAAGATTTCATTCTACTATTATTGAGCATATTAGACTTTTAAAAGAAATTAACAAGCAATCCTCTGTCATATCCTTAATGCCATATGCTGTTATGGCATATATAATAGTACCATACATTTCAACACAAATTTCACCCCTTATGAACTTATATTTGGACACACTGATTCTCGTGATCCTATGAATTTAATTCCTACTCAAGTTTATACAGAATATATTCACAACCATCGAACTAACACTCAAGCTTTATACGAAAAAGTAAAAAATGAGTCATTACAGAAAAAACAAAAAATAATTGATAAAATCAATCAAGATAAAAAAGCATTAAAATTGAAAATTGGATCTAATGTTTATAAAAAATCTGAATCACGATCGCCAAAATTATCGAACAAATTTCTAGGTCCCTATAAATTAACTGGCATTCTAGAAATCAGTAAAATTGAAATTGAGCACCCAACGACCAAAAAGAAAGAAATTGTTCATATAAATGAAACAAAAATAATGCAAAATTCCGACGAAAATAATGACAATGACTCTAACCCCGATATTTACGACGTTTCAGATGGACTACCCTCCACCTCGTCGCAAGCGACGTGACTTTCCACGACTTGAACCAATATCCTGGACTCCTACCATATAAACTCGGAACAGCAAAAACTATTTCAAATTATTGGTCACTCGTACAAGTTTTTGACTTAATTCCAATTGTTGATGAAATTTATTTACTTAAAAAACAATCCATAAACTTAATAAGCAAAATTAAAAATTATTCGAAATATCATAACGAATATTTCAATACTTTCAATCCTTTGATGACTTTAGAAAACGAATAGTCGAACAAATAAATCCAATTAATCCTTTAATCGAAAATCCTAGACAAAAACGTGGTATTTTCAACTCTCTTGGATCACTTTTAAAATGCATAACTGGAAATTTAGACCAAGCCGACGCTGAAAAATATGATTCTCAAATTATAAATTTACAAAATAGTCAAGAAAAAATGAAAACAAGTATGTTGCATCAATTATCTCTTTTGCAAACAACAATCGATAAATTTAAAAAAAAAATTAGTAAGTAATATAACGCATAATGAAGATGTTTTAAAGGAACGAATATTACATCTAGAAAAAGTAATACAAACCATTGAACTTGAGAATAACTCATTTCTTGATTACTTCCAAATTCATACGATAATAAATCAAATTTTAATGGTGTCAATTTACCAAAATATTTACAATATATTTGACAAAATTGAAGTAGCTATTAGCTTGGCAAAACTAAACACTCTACATAATTCTATTATCAATCCTACAGATCTCTTTAACGAAATAAAAAAATTAGAAAATACTTTGTTAGATGAAAAACTACCCTTAGACGTCACTGTGGAAAACATTTTAAAATTCGAGAAAATAATAGAAATAAAAAGCTATTCGAAA
Source organism: Pseudeuparius sepicola (assembly GCA_963920635.1). NCBI lineage: Eukaryota > Metazoa > Arthropoda > Insecta > Coleoptera > Anthribidae > Pseudeuparius > Pseudeuparius sepicola. The sequence continues at coordinate 34,430,140 of OY987303.1, forward strand.
GGACCTAAAATTACATTTATATTAGAAGTGCCATTGGTAGACTCTGAAATATATCAATATTATCAATTACTTCCATTACCTATACCCAATAACCAAAATTGATTTAATCTAATACTACCCTATAAACCCTTCCTGGCATTCAGTAACGACAAGTACGCATATATGGAACAAGAATGCGATAGCCTAGCAAACAAAGAATATTGTATGTAAAGGAGTACACAGTGCTTACGTCACCGAAACTTCGCCCTGTGCCGTTCAGCTTATTAACCATCAAGAAAATGTGACAACATGCCAACCCTTCGAATTAACATTTCAAGAAATCCAATTTTCCCAAATTTCGGAAGGAAAATAAATGGATAGTAACTGTTCCAACGCACCAAATAGCTGCTTCACTCTGCAACGAAATGGAAAGCAAACATCCTTTACTTGGAACCTATCTTCTAGAATCAACCCCAGAATGTACCACGGAAATAAAATCATTCAAATTTGGTAGCCACAAACCCGGCCGTCTAAGTTTCAATGAAATAGAAATGCCCAAGTTCGACATTACCTACCAAAATAAATAATCGAAGCATTATTGCAACGTTTAACCCTTCCTCACTGGATCTTAACACGGTAAACTTCAAAGAAACCAGAGACCTCCAAGATGCAATCGAACGCCAAAAGTCAGATATTGAAGAGATGTCATCCCCAGTGTATTTTCAACGAACCAGTGCGTGGACACTTATATTGTACTTAATACTTAGGTATGTGTTTATTGATTTGTTTGATTTATCGAAATTTTATTGTAAATTATCTTCCATGTAAAAAACCTGAAAAATCAAAGGATGAGATAATTGTGTGAAAACTTAACCTTTGGATAAGTTTCCATCTACCCGCGGAGGAGTTATGTTCTTTAAACTGTCTACCTTAATGAAATAATAGACTTTGCTGAATTCGCAAAAATGTCATGTATATAATCCATTTCAAGGCTAGACGCCTCAGTCTGTCTTGAGAGAAATAAATTTTTTTAAAATAAATTTGTTTTCCGCTCTGCGAAAACTACCGGGCTCTTTTTGTCGACCCCACCAGCCTGCCCGGACTCGGGTATGAAAGGGGAACCTAAAAATACAAATTCTTGGTGCTGCTAGACAAGTGGCCAGCATCTTTATAAAGCCAGAAAGTAGGTAATGGGCCACCTCCCCCTCCTCTCCCAAGCCCCGCAACGCTCTGACATCAAGATGTGACAAGAAACCAAAAGGGCCTTAATAGTTTTATCACGTAGCCTCGTTGAACTAAGTGTACAGGGTGATCCAAAATTAATGTACAGGGTGTGACAGAAACAAAGCCAAAAAGGCCTAATTTCAGCACGTGGTCTCTGACGTAATATTCATATCGCAACGCTCTGACGTCTAGATGTTAAATAAATCTTAATAATTTCATCACGTGATCTCGTAGAACTAAGAACACAGGATGAGAGAAAAATATAAATACAAGGCGAGAGAAAAACTACAGAGTGAAAAAAAAGTTAGGTAAAAATTTTAAATCTGCCCTTGTGACACCTCGCTGGACTTGTCTCGAATCCAGGAACACGAATAAAATTCATAAATAGATGGTGACACGTAATAATTCATAAGTAGATGGTGACATGAATTAAATCTGAATAAAAACGTTTTTAATTCAGGCACATTATCAATAAAATCTGTTACATTATTACTTATAGTTCATTAGAGAGTAATAAATCATCGGATTAGTCCCAAATCGGTCGCTTGTCATAGGCGTGGATATTTCTGATCCGAATAAAACTGCAATAATTGTAAAGATACATGCAAATAATATAACAGGGTGATTGGATGATTGCTGGTTGCTTTATGATTTTTTCTGTTTTTGAACATTTTTCGGTGATACGGAGTGGGTGGTTTGTGCTGGCAATGAGGCTTCTCTTAGTTTGATGTATGATCGGTTGCAGGAGAATGGCAGTGGTGCAGTTTTCTAATGTGGGCAGTTGACATCTGGTTGTTGACATAGTTTGACAGGTGATTTTTCTTTCTGTAGGTGTGCATGTGGAATACCAACGATTATTCCCATAGTAAACAGCAGGGGGTACCAAAACGATATCTTCTTTGTTATGGATTGGGTAAACTTGGTAGAGTGGGAATACAAGTTCATCAAGGATAGGAATTTTTAGGATAATGAGTGTCTGACTTTCTGTAGAGATTATTGTACTTTGAGCAGTTTCGATTAGTTCAAAAGGGTGCATGTTATCGGATAAGAGAGAGGCTTTATTATAGATTGATTTGAGTTGATTTTCTAGTTTAATAATTTCAGAGAGAGAAAAGAGTTCAATGTTCGACTGTTGCAATGCAGCTAAATTAATAGTTCGAAGTAATTTTTGAAGGAATTGATTTAAACGATCGAGATTAAGTATTTCGCTATGAAGTGAGAGATATTTGTCAAATTCGTCGCTGAGGAGATTAATATCTTGTGCAATTTTAACTGTGTTATTATTAATAGTTTCAACTAACATGTTATATCGTTTTATTGTTTGTGAGGCATAGGTTGTAGAGTTATTGAGGGTGCCAATAATTTGAGATTGCTTGTTTTCGATAGCTTGAATATGTTTTTCCAAAAATATACGATCATTCTCGTCGAGATTACCTGTGATTGATTTAATGAAAGTACCTATATAGTTCATAATTCCACGTTTCTGTCTAGGGCGAATTAGTTTATGAAAATTGTCAAGAGTTTCATGATAAAGCAGTTGATATTGATTAAACATTTTGTAATAAGACGAAGTCGTTGAAGTATTAAAAAGAACTAAATTAACGGGGTAAAGTTTAAGGGTATTATCTATAGTGCTTAAGTTGAAAGTAAGTATGTGACGGTGAAAGTGGTCAAATAATTGTGCTTGGCCTACCAATTCTTGATAGTATCCATTATTAGGGATCGGGTGCACTTGAAGGGCCAGGCAGTTGGTTATTAGGAGGGTGTTTCTGTAACAAGGGAGGTTTGCGTAAGCGTTTGATTTTTCTAGGATGAGAGTTAGTGGGTTTATTCTTAGTAGTTAAGACTTTAATTTTTGTATTGTCAGTAGAGGTAACAGTAGCGGGTATATAGGGTGCGTCGAGTTTGTTACGAGTGTTTTTGGAAAGGTACACGGTTTGTCCTTGTTCTGGAGTAGGAGTGGGATCTGGTAGATTTTTGTTGCGGTTTTTTAAAATGCGGGTTTCTTTTTCGTGAAGTTTAGTGTAAAGGGAATCAATAAAAGGGCGGAGTTCATCTTTATGTCGTTGATTATATTTTTCATAAATAGGTAAGTCGTCGTCGAATTGTATTTCTTCGATATAGGGGCCGTAGAGGATTGAGAAAGGGGAGTAGCCAGTAGCTGAGTGGATGGATTGGTTATAAATAAGGACACAGTGGGTGATTAGGTCTTGGAAATATTCTCTAGGTCGTTCATCTTGCATAACGCGCAGTTTTTCTGTAAATGTGGAATGGAATCGTTCGATAGGACTGTTAGAGTTAGGATTATTAACTGTGGTAAAATGGAGTTCTATTTTGTGGAGTTTACAAAATTCTTTAAAGAGATTATTGGAAAATTCAGTTCCTTCGTCACAGACAATTTTGCGCGGATAATTGTGATGAGAAAAGTAATGACGTAATTTGCTGAGAATGGATATATTCATTTTGTCTTGTATATTGTAAACTTGAGCGTATTTGGAAAATGAATCTATGATTGTTAGAAAACTTTGACGATTACAGCAAAAGGTGTCTATGTGGATAATATCAAAAGGTTTTTGTCCTAATAGGGGGCATTTGAAGGGAAGTTTATAAGGGTGTCTTTCATATTTATTTCGGAGGCATATATCGCATTTATTAATATAATCGGAAATCGTAGTGCGCATATTTGGCCAATAATAATGGAGTTTTAAGTGATTGAGAGTTTCGAGTATGCCATTATGATTTTGCTTGTGGTAATCTTGAACACATTGAAGTTGTTTATCGGGATTCTCTATGTCTTGAGTTTGTTTAGAGCAGAAAGAGATACGAACGGTTTCATTAAAAGTATTGCGGACATATTCAGATATAAATTTTTGGATATCCGTTTGTTCTGTGAGGATATGGTAGCGTTGATTAGGAGATATTATAGAATGGAGAGTGTTTTTAATGTCAGTTTTCCAATCTTTTTCAGTAAGAGTTACGTAATATTGGTGTTTACTTTTGAATTTAAGGATGTATTGAACGTCATGTTTGTTTCCAAATTTTAAGATAATTTGATTAGGAAAATAATTAATGGGTTCTTCGGAAAATGGAATAGTTGCAATAGGGTTTTCGTGTGTGGAGTGTTGTGTGGATAGTCCAGTTTGTTTTTCATAAGTTTCGTTAATAAAGTCGTCAATATTAAAGTCATCGTCATGTGAGGGAGGATTTACACAGATCGAGTCTAATTCATGCATATTGAGTTCGATACGGGAAAGAGCGTCGGCTACAAAATTTTCTTTACCTTTGCGATATACAATTTCAAAATTATATTCTTCTAATTTGAGTTTCCACCGGGCGAGACGAGAATGGGGTTCCTTAATTTTATAGAGCCAGACTAAGGGATTGTGATCGGTTTCTATGGTGAATTTTACACCAAAAAGATAGGGCCGGAAATGTTTACAGGATTCTATGATTGCAAGGAGTTCTTTCTCGATTGTGGAGTAGTTTCGTTCTGCGGTAATAAGGGTGCGGGAGTAGTAAGCGATTGGTTTTCCTTTTTGGGATAGGACAGAGCCAATAGCAACGTTAGAGGCGTCAGTAGTTAGTGTAAAAGGTAGAGAAAAGTCAGGGTATTGGAGAATTGGGGAGTTACTTAGAGCGGATTTACATTTTTCAAAACAATCTATATATTGAGGGTGGTCAATTTCAATTTTGGTGTCTTTTCGTAAACAACGTGTCATGGGTGTTGTCATTTTTGAGAAATTAGGAATGAAGCGGCGATAATAGCCTATTAGTCCCAAGAAACTTTTAATTTCCTTAGTAGTTTTAGGAATGGGGAAGTTTTGGATTGCGGATATTTTGTTTGGATTGGGTTTAATGCCTTCGGGAGTAATCACGTGGCCAAGGAAAGCTACTTCTTTGTTTAGGAATTCAGATTTGTCGAGTTGAATTTTTAGGTTTACTTCACGGAATTTTTGAAAGATGGATTTTATATGTATAAGATGTTCTTGTAAAGATTTGGAAAATATAATGACGTCATCCATATAGACAAAACATGATTTGTAAAGGTATTCTCTTAGAATTTCATCCATCATGCGTTGGAAGGTCGCTGGGGCGTTTTTTAGACCAAACGGCATTCTTGTATATTCGAAGTGGCCATTGGGAACTGTGAAGGCGGTTTTTTCAACGGAGTTGGGGTGTACTTCAATTTGGTGAAAACCTTGGGCTAAGTCGAGGGTTGTGAAGTATGTGCATTTGCCTAAATTGTCAAGTATTTCGTCGATGCGGGGAAGGGGATATTTGTCTTCAACCGTATTATCGTTTAGTTTGCGATAGTCTATAACCATGCGAAACTTGCGTTTACCGGATGCATCCATTTTCTTTGGAACGATCCAAACGGGCGAAGAATAAGGGGAAATTGAAGGTCGGATTATATTTTGTTCTAAGAGTTTATCAATTTGGGAAGAAATTTCGCTTTGCATGACTTTAGGATGTCGGAAAGAACGGGAAAAAATAGGAGTTTCGTCTTTTGTGCGGATTTCGTGTTTGACAGAACTAGTAAATGACAGATCAGATGATTCATTGTAAAAAATATCTTTAAATTTATGACATAGATCAAGAATTTTTTGCTTTTCTTCGGAATTCAGATGTTTTGTTCGAATAGAGTTGGGATCAAATGAGTTATTGGAGAAGGGAGGTGATAATTCTTCAAAATCGGATAGTGGATAAACAGATATTGGTTCAGGGAAGTCAATATTTAAATTTTCTGGTTGTGGTATTTCTACAAACCCATCATTGGCATGGTGTATTGAAATTGGGAGTACAGTTTGGTTATCAAGGGTAATTTCTGGGAGTACAACTTCACCATTATTGATATTTACTGGAATACGGAGTCGATTATTCGAACGATATATAACTTCAAATGGAACGGAAACGCCTAATTTACGAATAGAAAATATATGAGTTTCATAATCTATATTTGCACCTAATTGGTCGAGTTCACCAGTACCTAAAAGAATATCGAAATCATTGTGCCAGTCGGCAATTCTAACTATAAACGGTTGATCAATGCCAATTTCGTTAAAAACGGGAAAATAAAGGTTTTCGGAGTAGGTTTTAGGAGTTTTCATAGAAATAAGAGTAAAGGGTTCAAAAAATTGATATTTTGGATCGAAATTTTGTGCAGCTTCGGGAGTTATTACAGTATCGGATCCACCAGAATCTATTAATACTTTAAGATTAGAATAAGGGAGATAGAAAAATGGAAGTTTGGTGGCTTTTGAAATATTATTTAATTCGATAATTCGGGATTGGGAGGAGATTCCGAGGCTTGTTCTCGAAAATTTTCGGAAAAGTATTCTTCGGTTTCTAAATTGGAATCGCATTCTATATTATTATGGAAAGTACGTGTGGACATTGGGGTTGGTTTGTAAGTTTGCTGTGACGGCAATTTTGAAGTTATGGACATAGGAGTTGGAGTTGGACGATATTGATTTTGGAAGTAATTATTGTTGGGTCTATTAGATGGTGGGCTGAATACTTGTCTATTAGGTGGAGGGTTTTGTCTTTGAGGAATGGGCCTATTTGTGTTGCCAAAATTTCTAGGTGAGTTTGAAGGACCTTGATTAAAGTTTTGAGGGAATTGTTGATTAAAATTTGGGTTCATATTCGTATTATGATTAGGTTGTGGGTTGCGAGGTGGTTGAGGATTTTGATTAGTAGGGCGATTGGTAGTGGTAGGTTGACTGTTTCTTTGATAATCGCGGGGATAGGTGGTAGATTTAAGATAAGACATATATTGCTGTTGCTGTTTGTGGTTATCTAAAGCTATGCATTTTTGAAGTGCTTCGTCGAGAGAGTTTAATTCAAAATGAGATAAATGATCGCAATAGGGATTGTTTATGCCAGTACAAAATGTTCTAAGGGCTTGTTTTCTGAAAAACGAAGCTTTAAACTCGATTGCCTGAGCGTTATTTTCATGTAAAGAAACATGCTGTAAAAGATCATTAAGTGCTAAAGTTATTCGGTTGTAATAGTCATCATAAGATTCAGAACGCTTTTGAACTGTGGTGGTTAATTGTGTTAATAAAATTTCTTCTGTGCGACGGTCGCCATATTTTTGGAGTAAAAGGGGCTTTATTTCTGCCCAAGAAGTTTTATTGTGTAAATTTAAGAAATCACGAGCCTCATTTTTAATTTTGGAAACGATATGAGTGTTAATTATATATAGTTGAGTGGCATTAGCACCTTGTTGAGTGAAAAAAGCAATTAAATTATCAACTGAATTTATAAATGTGGAGAGGTTATCTCCCGGTTTATATTCTGGAAGAGTGTTGCACAAATTATTAATGTCGGTATTTGTTAAAGCCATTTCTTGAGTTTTTGAAGTTGAGGGCTGAGAAATTAAAATTTGAGGGTTTTTTAAATCTTCAGGTAAATTTTTAGAATATGGTTTAAAACGAGGTTTTTGTTTAGGAGCTTTTGGAGTAATAGAAAAATGAGCTAAATCTTCTAATAATGAACCTTCAGGGTAATCAGAACTCATGAGAAAAAGGAAGTGAACTTACAGGACAAGAAGAATCGCTCTGGACATCCCTGCCGTATGGTTCTCCAATCTCTGCACAGGTTTCTTCTCCCAGGTCGTTGATAACTGCCAAATCGTTGAGACGAACCGATGATCCTCCTTTGGATTCCGTGCAGCTATCCTGTTCGCAGCGCCAGTTATGTTCCGGGGTCGAAAATCTTCGTTTTTAAAAAGGTTTATTGAACGTAGGGTATAAACTATTATTGATCGATTAATTGCGGTCGCGATATTTATATAAATTGGAAATGCGGTGTACGAAAAATAAAAAGCTGATTCCGCTGATTCGGGGTTTTCGTCCAGGTCGGTGTGCTGTGGGGTCGATGAACATAACTCGCAGGTACATATCTATATTGATATTATACTTACCTGTGGTTAATATGGATAATTAACTATTTAGGTATATAGAGTATAAAAATAACCCATGCTTTTAAATCTACATTATTTATTAACGACACTAAATAGAAATGGCGTGTACTTCAGGTTTTTCCCCAGCAAAAAGAATAAAAAACTGGGCGTTATCTATTAACGAAAAAGTTATACACAGTATCAAAAATGTGGCACGACAAGAACATAAAAAGTGCCCGTCAAGCCCACTTAGAAGGTTGGTCGACAGGAATAAAAGCACCAAGAGGAAAGGGGCGGAGATTAATTATTACGCATATTGGCACTGTTGAAGGTTTTCTGGAACAAGGTCTGTTAGCATTTAGATCTAATAATACGGGTGACTACCATGAGGACATGACAGCTGATGTTTTCGAGGAGTACTCTGAACAAATGGTAAAGTACATTAAGCCCGGCTCAGTTATAGTAATGGACAACGCCAACTCTCACTCAAGGCGATTAGAGAAAATACCAACAAGTTCTTGGAGGAAAGCTGAAATTATTGGATGGTTATTAGGAAAAAAAATAGAATTTGAAGTATCTATGGTGAAGAAAGAACTACTGGCTAAAGTGATCTTACACAAGCACAAGTTTATAAAGTACACCATTGAAGACATCCCCGAAAAACACAATATTATCATAGTTAGATTGCCTCCCTATTACTGCGAACTAAACCCTATTGAATTGGTGTGGGCGCAAATAAAATCTGTGGTGGAGATAACCCCTGAAAAATGGCGCAAGTACGTGAAACACGTTATAAGAGAGGAAAAGAAAATGTGGGATTAATGACGAATGTCCATCTGAATATCCTGACTGAAAATCATTTAGATTTAGAATATTGTATTGTACATATTATATCTCACCAATTTAAATATTTTTTTTGTATTGCATGTAAATATCTAATTTTATTTTATGTATTCACTTTATATAATGTACCGTGTGCTTTTCTTTCAAATTAAATGTGTAAAAAACTTAGAAGTTGATTTTTTTGCCTTCACATAGCTTTTTTAAATTATACTCGTAAAATACAACTTTTTTGGATTCTCGACTCATTAGGAAATTTAAAAAATGGTTGCATTAGGTACATATAATATGTTTGAAAAATTGGGTTTTTAATACTTACCGAAATCGGGGGCGGGAGGGGTGTTTATTACGGAATTTACCTCAGCGGACGCCTATAGTGGCCGAAAATATACCTGCGTTCCCAGGAATCCTATTGTTGCCGGCCAGTTTCGGGGTGAGTAAAATATTATTTTTTTATTTCTCTCTCAATTCGAAATGAACTATAGATGGAAAATTATATTGTCTTGAAATCGGCAGTAAAGTGTCCCAAAATCGTTATTAAAAGCTCAGAAATCGGCACTGAAGTAACCCATTATTGTACGATTTTGGCGAGATGTAAACATCAAACGTCAGACGCGGAGCCATCGCCCGTCAAAAGTGACCAAATATTCAAAACCCGGCCAATAAAGGCCCATTTAACTATTCGTACACATTGCGAAATTGTTACCTATAGCAGCGCAGTCTATCAATATACATATTTTAGTAGGTTTGAATATCAATAGATTTATTATGGAGGCTGCACAACAAGCAGCAGTTTGGTTTTTCTGTTCGAAGACGCCGTGTCTTTGTCATACTTGACCTAGGTAGAGCGATCGTCAAAGTCAAGCAACGCCGCGCGTAGTCGGTTCATGGACGGGTGATCCCTTATTATTATTTTTATGCCTAATGAAACATTTTTTCCGATTTCAAGAAAAATATAATATGTACCTTGGCACTGAAGTTATTTTTATGACTCATGTGGTTTAATTGCCTCGGCCTGAGGCCTCGGCAACTAAATTGCACATGAGTCATAAAAAGTTGAACTTCAGTGCCTTGGTACATAAATAACTATTATCAAACGTCTCTTCTTATCTTGTTATTGACCTTCAACCGTATCTATCTATAAAAATGCTTAACGGAAATTTCTTATCAAATGGACGAACGCTGTTTTTACTGGAATACTCCGTCACTAAGACCTTGCTGACAAAATAACAAATTGCGCAATATATTGAAATAATAACGGGAAAACCGTTGGTGTTATCTCGTTTTTTGTGGTGGTTTCTCAGATCGCTCAATTCGAGCACTTGGTCTCTGACATATTCTTATCGCTGCTTTCGATCTCTCGGTCATCGTCGTCGCGTCGTTGTCGGATCCTCGATTAATTCCTTGGATGCGACGTTGCCAATTCCTGGAATAACGCCAAATTTGGAAATTCTGAAAAATAAAAAATTGCAAAGCTCTGACGTCAAGATGTGACAAATGCCAAAAGGACCTTAATAGTTTCATTATATTACCTGATAGAACTAATGCAGAATGTCAAAAAATTCATGTACAGAGTGGGACAAAAAGCCAGAAGAGCCTTAAACGATAAGGTGACTGATAGGAGAGAGAAAATACAAGTATGTGAGAGAAAATATACAGGATGAGAGAAAAAATATAAATACAAGGCGAGAGAAAAAAATACAGAGTGAACAAAAGTTAGATAAAAATTTTAAATATGCCCATATGACACCTCGTTGGAATCGTCTCGACGCTAGGAACACGAATTTGAAATGCAAACCTTTAAAGTCTTATCGCGGGAGATCGGCACTAGGTACAAACAAACAAATAATTAAAAAATGATCAGGGGATCGAGGAGAATCTAAATATGTCATAAAATGACAACTTGTGGTGTCCATTTCCGGGTGTGAGGAATATGCCTTTGTGGCACCTCGTTGGACTCGGTTCGAGGTCAAGAACACGAATTTTAAATAAACAATCTTTAAAGTCTTATCGTAGGAGATCGGGCACACTTAGAACAAAAGTAATGAATAAAAAATGATCAGGAGATCGAGGAGAATCGTCATAAAATGACAACTTCCGGTGTCCATTTTTGGGTGTGAGGAATATGCCCTTGAAACACCTCGTTGGAATCGTCTTGGCGCGAGGATCATGAATTTAAAATAAAAAGATCTTCAAAGTCTTATAGCGGGAGATCGGCACTAGGTACAAAGAAACTAATAATTAAAAAAATGACCATGAGGTCGAATATACATGACCATGAGGTCAAATATACAATGGAATATCAACTTTCGAAGACGCACATTTTCAACATAAAAATGGCATTATACAGGATGGAGGCAAACAAAACACGTTTAAATATATGTAAAATACAGGTTAGAACAAAAATCTTGTAAAAACCGTCAAATAAAACACATAACAGAAAGTTCTTATCAAACGGACGCGGATTACTTCGAATACACACACCAACCCAGAAACGCTCCTGTAGCGTTATAGGTGACGGATCCCGGGCCTTTTAAAGGATAAGTAGCGCCGTTATTGAGATATAAATAAAAAAATATACTTTTGGGTCACCCTGTGGACCCGAATAACTTGGCAAGAAAAGCCAAAATCGAAAAATTTTATATGAAAGACCCTCCTTAAAAGGACCTGCCGAACGCACCTTTAAAATATTTACTATACATTCTGACTCACCGTGTATATTCGTAGCCGTCCATTGCTATTGTTGAGTACCACCCCTTGGTACTGCCAGGCAAGCGGCCTGGGCCGTTACGTAAACCTGAAAAGTCGACTACAGGCTATTTTGTAACTTGATCTCAGGTCTAGCTGCCGGCCATTGCTCATTGAGCGCCATCATTTGGTGCCGCTAGTCAAGAGGCCTGGTCCTTCTAGAAACCCTGGGAATTAAAGAAATAATAAACCGCGCTTGTCAGAGGGCAGCACTGAATTCGTTTTATCTATTTTCCTTTTCTAAGATCTACCACCGTCACTTAAGGCCTATAGTAAAATTTTATGTGCCACATTGTTTGATACGGAGAGAGTTCCTTGCTTATAACCGTAGATTCCACAATTTTTTAATTTTCCCTTATTATCAAACATTTCATAATTTCACGCCGTGTTGTTATACCACCGTTTCTATACTAGTTAGATTATTTAGTTGTCTCCAGAGACCGCATTTTATACGCCTAGTACCGTCTCACAGAAAAGACCTTCCATTGACGCCAATACAAAAATTAATTATATTTGTTCACAGATGTATGTATATTTTTATTTCGCCTCAACAACAAATTTGGAGGTTTCATTTGCTAAAAAAATACTTTATTTTTCTCATTGTGGCACAGTTCAACTTTACTTATAGTATATGATTTTGTAATAGTTATTAGTTGACTTTGTTGTTACTCCCTAGTCCCCAAGAGAACAAACAAAACGAAATAGCTGAACAAACTTTGGAACCAGGTTGAGGATTCCGAAGCGTGAAAGACTTTTTCGGCGGCCTCCAGGGCGGCAATGTGACAGCCAGCCTTGTCTTCAAGACCTTGATGTCGACACCCCCGCAATGACCTTGAAAACTTCTTCAGCGTCGACTTAGAAACCTCGCATTGAGCTTGAAAAATTTTTCAGCATCCTTCAACAGCTTCTGGTCATTGTCGGCCGCAATGATCTTGAAAACTTCTTCAGCAGCATTCAACAGCCTCTGGTCATGTCGACTTCAGCCTTAGGTTCTTCGGCAATGACCTCGAAAGATAGGTCACTTCTTCAGCAATGACCTCGAACGATGGTCTCTCCCGATACACAGGTGCCATCTTGATTCAGAAGGTAGGTCAAATTGGTCCACAAACCCCCTTACTATATGACGCGTCAGAGACCACGTGCCTAGACGCGCGTCATGGTTATAACGCTGTCATTGGCAATTATTAGTCACGTGATGACAAATTTTTAGTCATGCGATGGAACTATTCTTCTGGCATTGTTTTTTGTCACACCCTGATGTCGTAGATATTTATTTTTTTCTTGGTCCATCCTGTACCTTACTTATTCCTAATTCTGTGACGTCACCGACATCTTAGTTTACGCTATTTTAAGGAAATATTTCTGAGTGCGCCGATAGCCTAGTTGGTTGGGGCGTCGAACTGGTAAATCGACGGTTGTAGGATTAAACCTCGACGAGGATTTTTTATTAATCAGAATTTTCAATTTTCCACCATTCCAAGAAAAGGCAACGTAGCAACTATATATCCAGGAATTAATCGAGAATCCGGCAAAGCCGCGACGACCGAAAGATCGAAAGGAGTGATCAGAATGTGACGTCAGATGCCACGTGCTCGAATTCAACGCATCCAATTGGTCGGCGAGGTCAGGTGGAACGGGGCTTAGAATTAAAATGGCGTCGAAATTATCGATAAGAATTAAAATAAAGTCAAAAGTAGCGGTAAGAATTTGACATCAGAGACCAAGTGATCGAATTCGGCGCTCTCATTGGTCGGCGAGGTCGTGTGGGCGGGGCATACGCCTTAAATCAATGGCGTACGTGACATGCGCCTTAGGTCAGAGCGCCATGATTGGCTGTGAAAAAAGGGGCGGGGAAGTTGGGCGGGGTCTGGGAGGGAAAGGGAGGAGTCTGGGAGGAGAGGGGAAAGGGGAGGGGTTTGGTTAGAGAGAGATTTCGAAGTATGGAAGATCATAGTTATGTCATAGTGACGTCATTATGACGTCATCGTCTGCCTGTCTCGCCCAAATGGCAAATGGATTTTACTAATATTATCAGGAAGTTTGCCGAGAGAAAGGCCAGAAAATTTAATTTTTATTGATGACACGACTAAATGAGTAGACTTAAGAAGGCCTTATGACACTACACATAATTCTTTTCTAAAATCATTACCATACCATTGGTATATACTTCTGTTATAACTTATTTTGTTTGTTGTATATGTGTATGTAACTATGGAGACAATTATTTTAGAAAAACCAAGAGAATTCTCTCGAGAAAAATATATAGGGTTTTATAGCCTTAAGGAAATGTTGTTTCTTGTACAGGGTGTCCCAGATAATGTGATGAACCACATTTTGTGGCAACTTTGTAGATAAATTTATTAGTAAGGAGTATACTGGGACTCCCCGTATACGGGGGCCCCGGGAGTCGGAGAGTAACAATAAATGTCGGTTTTTATTTCTGACTTCCGTTTGGACCAGAAGTGACCATCATTTAGTCAGATTTTTTAAGACACCCCCGCATAAGCATTCCGTTGCTTCCGGGGTTTGGAGCATTGCGTGTGTTAGAATTATTATTATTATATTTTGGGTTATTAAGTTCCTTTTCTTCTCCCAATTTTAACGATATATAGTTTTATATAGTTGCCTCAAAAAGTAGGTTGAATTTTCATTTTTTCATGAATTCACATCTTTGCATGGAATGCTAAAAATATACCTATTGTTAGAGATAACTATACAAAATTAAAAATGGTTGGAATTGGTGGGAGGAAAGGAACCTGAAAACCCCAAAATAACAGGGTGTCTAAAAAATCTGACCAAGTGATGCTCACTTCCGGTCTAACCGGAAGTCAGAAATTAAAACCAACAATATTTTGTTACTCCTCGTATAAGCGTGTTAAAATGCAACATCACAATTTTTTAGAAAAGGGTGTTTTTGAAATAATTTTTTAACAACACCCTATATATTAAGTTTGACGCCAATTCCAATTACTTAGAAAATTCTAAATGAGTTTTTGAACCATCAATAATTTATCTTTGTACTTTGTACTGTACTTGGTACGTAACCAAAGAATAGGTGTTTAGTTCCTTTCTAGTGCAATATGTGCAGTTGTATATAATATAAATATGGTCCATTTTGGTTGTTATTTATTAACATTTTAGTGCGTTCCGTAGGTAAATAATTCAAATAATAACTTCTATTATCAACTGAAAGTGAATCCTTCACAAATATTGCCCATGGGCGCATAGGCGGCTTAGGCCGGCCCTGGTAATATTCTTTTCTGCCTTTGTATACAGAATATAAGTGGTAGGTAAGTAATGCGATTGAATGTCAAATGCAGTTCAAGGCATTTTTCATTTCAATTTATTGCCTTTGCACAACATTCTTGTTATATGGCCCCGACGGATGTTGGAGGCAATGCGTTGCGTGGTTTGTATTGGGAGTTGGAAAGAGCCGAAAAGCTATTCCAGAATCGGAATAATGTCGAACGACGAAGCCGAACTGAGAGTTTTCGTTCTTGTTTGTGGTTTTAAAACCTTTTCAGGAAATAATATATTTTATTTTCTATTACTAACAACAAGATTATTGAGTTATTCAGGAACAAGTACTGAATCTGGTCTTCCACTAATGTCCTGAAACCAAAATAGGGCCCGAAAATCTTTATGCAGATATCGCTGTATACGAGGGGAAGTCAAAAACGCCACCCAAGAATAAAGTACTCTTATTTTCCGTCTTAGGGCAAAATGCTATAAGAGAAAATTGTTTGCAATGAAGGAGATCTACAGGGTGAGCTTTTTTTGATAATCAGTAGGGGGATCTCGGAAACTAGCGGAGATAGAAGGAAGGTTAAATGGGGAAAAATTGCAGTTTTGTAGGTCCAATTTAATGTACCTTGTGGATTTTTAAAAAAGTCATGGCTTACTAGATATTTTGAGAAAACGAAATTTTGACGATTTATTCTAATCCTTTTTGCTTCGTTGTTTCTGAGTTTAGACAAAAAGTGTACCTAAATACAAAAGTTGGAGGTAATTGTTATAAATTGCAGAAAGGAATTAGTGAGTACAAAGAAGGACTTGAAATATGCAATCGAGGCAAGTGAAACAAGGCTACTTTTGAAATTAGAAGAAAGAAATAACAAAGTTAGAGAGTTGGAAAGAGAAAATAAAGAACTGAAAAATAGAATCGATCTCCTAGACAAGAGCAATAGAAAAAATAAATTACTTGTCTTTAGTTTCATTTCAACGATATTCATTAGGTACTTATGAACAGAGTCCTATAAAACTGGAATTGATCTCTTTCCTGCAGAAAAAACGCATATTTAAAATTTGTCATAAACTAAAAGGAACGAAGATTATAGTTGCTAATTACCTCACATAAAGCCAGAGAGAAGAAGGAAAACTATTAAGCCGGCATCTCCATAAAGCCAGACAAAATTGTAGTCAAGAATGTTAAGTTAAGGGAAACAAACTCTATGTTGCCAAAAGAGTGTACTCTACTAAGGATCTTAACCACATAATAGTGCTTCTTCAACTCCAACTACATCTGGCAAACAGGAGGAATCTCAAGATTTTGCAACGAAAGTTATTGATCGGAAAGCAGAATCAGGTATTCCTAAAATCATTGCACAAAAATTAAATCCACCCGACAAGCTTCCGTACTTAGAGCAAGAAACAGGTCCAGCAAGGAATAAAATAAGAGTAGGATAGTCTGTTCAGAATTCAGTGTATATTATATTCATATGTGGATGTCTTGTGTTTTTCACAAGTTTAGGTGCTGCACCCGGAGAACTATCTATTAACCAATTAACCATTAATAAAAATCTATTAATCTCAGAAAAATATCGGCTTTGACTAGCCCTCAATTAGATCACTTAGATATATGATTAATAAAAACACTTTGCTAAAAAGGGCTTATTTGCAATTAATAGACAAATTACATTGTGACTACTAATAAGATTATAATTTATTGTTAATATATCCTTTATTTCTGGCTAATATATTGACTTATTATTTTATTCAGAGTAAATAGAAAAACATGGTATGGTTAATAGAAACTTTTATTAAACTTGTTGCGGAGAATAGGAAAATACATTAAATTTGCTGTCGCTGCTGGAGGAACTTATTATAGTTATTAGATTTATCTACCTTATGTACCGAACGTACAATATTTTTTTAACAGCCGACACTCTTTATTTGACATTTTTCCCAACAACCAATACAAGTTTGTTTCCATAGCAACGAGAAAGCAAAGCCGTCTATACTATAAATCGGGACAGGAGAAGAGAATAACAGGGAGTTTTTTACCTTTTTCCGGCTTAGGCAGAGGAAAAATTCTCTAGAAAGGGTGTATTTTCTGGCCGGTCGGTTGAAAAAAATATATTGTAGTAACTATCACTGGTTGACTCGCAACTGAAAACTGAATGGTAACGCACGGAACCAATGCATAAGAAATACCCAAAACCACAAAACGCATGCGCAAAACCAAGAAGTAAATAAACTACACCTGGAAAGTTCATATTTTTGTGGTTAATAGGGCTGTTTCATTACAAATAGTTTCCCTATTTGAGGCAAGTAGAATGTCTTAGCAATGCTTACCTTTTTGTAATAAATATAAATTTTGCAATAGTAAATAGGTTCATTTATATTTTTATTTGCCTCAAATATATATCTGATTGTGACAACAAAATGATCTTAGCAAGATAATTTTTACTGGCACAGCAAGTTCGACTTTCTGTAGTAAACAGAAATCTTTTAACAACAAATAGATTTTTCTTAACAAAATTGTTTATTTGGTCCATTTTGCCTCAGTGTGATACTCTTATGTAGATCTTAAGGAAAATTTAGCTTTGTGTATGTTATTTTTTAGTTAATTAGTCGTTATTAGGATTCATTCATTTGGTTAAGTTTCGGTGATGATAATACTGTGCGTGCCTGTAAACACGAATTTTTGTTATTCATTGATTTACGTGATATCATTTTTGAAAATGGGGCAATAATATCAAATTTATTTTAATATAACGTAACTATTACGCTAGAACTTATCCAGTAGCAAGTAGTTTCTTTTCCTGTTTTTATGTAATATGTAGATATTATGGATACTTTTATCCGAGATTTGAAAGAGGAACAAGTAATATAAATGTCGAAGAGTTTAATGTGAGTATGGTCCATGGAAGTTTCTTCACACTCCACACTAACATACGAAGTATATAAAAAAATATTGGGGAATTACAGCTCTTATTGGCACTATTCAGAGACGACTTTGATGCAGTGGTTCTTACTGAAACTTAAACAGTGTACGACATTGAAATTGTCAAACTCAATGGATATAAAGTTCTTTATAATAAAGGCAATGTCAATAAGAATGATGGTGTTGTGGTATTTGTGAAAAGTAATATAAAATTTACACGCCAGATTATACACATTGGACCCATAAAAGCAATAGAATTGGATATGTGCATAGAAGGAACAAGCTATCAGTTAGTCTGCATATATAGACCTCCAGCAACTTGCGCAAGGACATTTAATGAAGATCTGCTAAAGTCCATTGAACAGGAAAAGGGCCATACTCTTGAGATACTTATAGGTGATATTAATATGGATCTGTTGGCAACTTCCGATCATGTAGAATAATACAAGAAGATTCTTAATTGTTACGGTTTCATTCCATACATATCAAAATGTACTCGAAAAAGAGATATTTACAATATAAAAGGTTAAAAGATGATTTAACACGAGAAATTTGGCACAGCGTTTACAACAGTATACTGATGTCGAACATGCCACTGTAAATTTTATTGATATCCTAAAACGGCATATAAACGACAATACGCAAATTGTAAGGCTAAAACTGAAGAACAAACACCTACCAGTTTGGATAACTCAAACAATAATAAACAAGATAAAGAGAAAGAATGAGCTAAATAAACAAACACTGACCGATCCAAATAATACAGGCATTGAAGACCAATATAAAAAAGTTAAATATGAAACGGAAAAAATTATTATAGAAGCAAAAAACTTATGCAAGAAACTTAATAGATAAAAACCAAAATCAAACAAAAACTTTATGGGAATATGTTAATACGATATGCAATAAAAAAACTACCATAACAATAGAAAATATTAAATTAGGGACAGGACAAGAGATATTTGATAAAGAAGAAATAAGTGAGTAATTTAATAAGTATTTTAGCAGTGTAGGAGAAAATTTAGAAAAAATATACAGAATCCAAAAAATTATGGCGAAGACAATCCTAATTATGTAGCTGAAACCATGTACTTATTTAATGCAAATGAAATCGAAGTCAAAAAAGCTGTACAAGAACTAAAATCGAAAAAGAAACCGGGATATGATGGAATTTCATCCGACACGTTAAAGCAAATAAAAGACCAAATATCAAAGCCACTCAGTCATATATAATAAACAGATATTTCGAAATGAGATATTTCCTAGAAGCTCTAAAAACATGAGTAATAATCCAATTTTTGAAGGCTGTAAAAAAAACAAAAATCTCAAATTATCGACCAATATTCTTGCTCTCAAACCTATTGAAAATAGTTGAAAAGATACTGAAGTGGAGAATTGTGAAGTTTTTAGACAAACACTGTAATATCTAACAACCAATTTGGTTTTCGACAAGGAAAATCAACGGAAGACGCAATAAGGTACCTATTTAACATCTAAACTCTATAATGGTACAAGGACGAAAAGTTGAGTTTTTCAGATACGGATGCGGCCGAGGCGCAGTCGAGACTAGCTCCTTGTATCATACAATATTTTATATTCGAATGTGCTTATATACTATCTACTTATTTCAAAAAGTAGAAAATTAAGATCGGATTTGCTACTGTTTACTTTTCATTACAATATAAATCTTAGTTACCTATGAACGTCTAGTTGGCCATGGAACAGAGCAAACTATTGAACTGTCAATGTGTCTGAACCGAAATTCAGTATAGATATACTTGAACCACGGCCCTTGTAAAATAAACTTGACTGCTTTTCCAATACAATAATTTGTCCCACATATTATATACATATTATGATCAAAAGTACCCCAGAAAGTAGGAAATTTGAGGACTTGATAATGTCTTTTAGACTATCATCTCTTATAAAGGAACCAACTCGAACTGAAGTGCGTAATAATAATTTGTGTAGTTCTGCTAGTTATATGGACAAAAACACCTGACTGTTACCAAAAAATTCAATGAATGAACATTTGTAGACCTAATCACTTTTTATTGTATAAAATACGACACACGGCTATCTGTGGGCATTAAGCCTCCGTCTTTGCTCCTGTATTTTAAAAACAAACTTTTTAAAAAGAACTCTGTGCCAGCGTGTTATTTAATTGGCGCAGTCGTGACGGATAGCGAGTCGCGAAACACTGAAGCATATTGATCGTATTGGGAATTCAAACTAAGCGATACGCCACCTGGTGGCCAAATGTAGAACTAGTCTCGATGACATTGGTTTTTTCCTGTCCCATGTGTTTACATTTGCCGGCCGTGAATTTCACCATTTTTATCACATTTTTATTGTTATTTTTTTGTTGATCTGTGTTATATTTTTGTTTATTCTTGTTAAATTCAATATCTATGTGATAGGACGTTGGTTTCACCTGGATAGTACAAAGAAGACCAAGCTAAGGAACATGGCTTCTAACAACGGTTATTGTGTGCCCCAGTGCAATTCCTGGACCAAAAAGAATACTAAGAGAAAGTTGAGCTATATGCGTTTCCTAGGAAAAACGCAGGAAAAGTTTATGTTGAGACTTGAGACTAATAATGGGATAAGAGAGTTAACTCAGGCAGATTTTTTCTAAAAACAAAAAACACAAAACAAACAAGTAGTAATCATTTTTCAATGGACATGGCTCATATTGGCTCCATGTAATGCCTTTTTTTCTTAGAAACCTTATACACTTGGTCAATAATAAAATTATAAAAGCCGAAATATGCTTGCATAGCCCTCCGCAGCTCCTGCCTTGCATAAAAAATGCATTTTTTACTGAATTTTAGCAGTGCGAATCTTTTAAGTCACTAATTATCTGATGGAAATCTGACTGCAAAGCACTTGTTTGCAGTCAAAAGGCAAGAGTTTAATAAAAGTAGGTATCCCATTCGTTTAAGCCATACAAAATAATGTGCCCTACAGCAAACACGTCTTTCTCCCTTTCAACCACTGATCTAGAGTTAATATTGTTAGGTAATATTGCCACAATCTACAAGGCTAAGGGTTATCCAAGCCTTTTTATTCTAAAAATTCTAGAAAACAGGAAGAATTACGAAAATTGAGTACACACCTGCCCTAGAAACAACCTATAACCACTGTTGGCTTTATGAACCTATCTCAACAAAATTAACAACAACAACAAATATATACAATTATAAAATAACAACATATAAACAATAAACACACAAAACAATTACAAAAATACACAGGAAAACTAAATAAATTGTTAAAAATCGTCCACCAAAAAAGTGAGATTATGAAACAATGTCATCGACGTTAGTTCAACTAATGGCCACTTGGCGCTGCGATCTTAATTTGAATTTGGTAAATAAAAAATTAAGGTCTTAATATTCTCACAGCTCAAATTTATTTTTTTAAATAGGCGACCGGTTTCGTGATTTTTAAAATTAATCACATCTTCAGGCCAAGACTACAACACAGAAATGTAAATAAATTAAATAAGTTATAAACAAAATACAAACAAATGACTTACGCAGCCATAATGGCATTGTACATTCAAAACTATATGTCATGAGGTAAATTTAAAATTAGAAAAAGAGGGGCAAACATTATACAAACAAATTATTTGTTAACAAACAGGACCAGGGTATAAAATAATAATGAACCAGTAAGTGCACAAATCCAAAAAAAAAATATGAGAAAAAAATAAGAAAAAACTACGTAGGAAAGCCAGGAATTCGCTATTGTTAGAGTAAACAGCCATTCAAACTGTCCAACTAGATCGCTACAATAGCTATCAGTGGAAAAGGTAATTAAATGTCTTAGATGATTCAAAATCAATTTGAGCATTCAAAACACTATCAAAATTAGTTTTACAATGTCTACATATCTCGAGTGATTCTAAATTATTCAAAATATAACCTTTCTTAGCAATATGTAAAATTTGGATATCTGTCGTTTGATTAAAAGTATGTCCCGTGTCAATCAGATGGTTAGCAAAATGGGACTTTCTCGAACCAGTCTTTAAACAATTAGTATGTTCTTTTATTCTAGTTTTAAAGTTTCTGCCAGTCCTACCTATGTAAAAACTATCGCAATCTCCGCACTGTAACTTATAAACTCCACTCCTATCCAGTATATTTATTTGGTCCTTATTTCTAACGAACAGGTTATGTAACGATCCAGAAGCTTTAAGTGAAATTCTAAAGTGTTCTTTAAATATATTAGCTAATTTATAAGAAGTTGGGCCAAAGAAAGTTAATGATCTAAATTTCAAATTTGAAGCTGAGTCCATAGAAGCAGGGTTAATGATATAAGAATTGTTTAAGTCGATTTTATGTTGTTTTTTAAGCAAAAGTTTATCTATGAGTGTCGGGTTGTAATTGTTTCTAGCAGCAATCTGTTTTATTGTTAATAATTCTTTGTTGAAGGATCCTTCTGATAAAGGCACTTTGAGGAGTCTATCCAAGTGACTATTAAAAGCTGATATTTTGTGTGAAAAAGGATGGTTAGATGAACTGTTAATTATTATGCCTGTGTTAGTATTTTTCTATAAATATCGAAACTATGTTTGTTGTTTTTAATAGAAATACTAAGATCTAAGAAATTTAAATTTCCCTGTTCGTTTTGCACTAAAAACAACATAAAATCGACTTAAACAATTCTTATATCATTAACCCTGCTTCTATGGACTCAGCTTCAAATTTGAAATTTAGATCATTAACTTTCTTTGGCCCAACTTCTTATAAATTAGCTAATATATTTAAAGAACACTTTAGAATTTCACTTAAAGCTTCTGGATCGTTACATAACCTGTTCGTTAGAAATAAGGACCAAATAAATATACTGGATAGGAGTGGAGTTTATAAGTTACAGTGCGGAGATTGCGATAGTTTTTACATAGGTAGGACTGGCAGAAACTTTAAAACTAGAATAAAAGAACATACTAATTGTTTAAAGACTGGTTCGAGAAAGTCCCATTTTGCTAACCATCTGATTGACACGGGACATACTTTTAATCAAACGACAGATATCCAAATTTTACATATTGCTAAGAAAGGTTATATTTTGAATAATTTAGAATCACTCGAGATATGTAGACATTGTAAAACTAATTTTGATAGTGTTTTGAATGCTCAAATTGATTTTGAATCATCTAAGACATTTAATTACCTTTTCCACTGATAGCTATTGTAGCGATCTAGTTGGACAGTTTGAATGGCTGTTTACTCTAACAATAGCGAATTCCTGGCTTTCCTACGTAGTTTTTTCTTATTTTTTTCTCATATTTTTTTTTTGGATTTGTGCACTTACTGGTTCATTATTATTTTATACCCTGGTCCTGTTTGTTAACAAATAATTTGTTTGTATAATGTTTGCCCCTCTTTTTCTAATTTTAAATTTACCTCATGACATATAGTTTTGAATGTACAATGCCATTATGGCTGCGTAAGTCATTTGTTTGTATTTTGTTTATAACTTATTTAATTTATTTACATTTCTGTGTTGTAGTCTTGGCCTGAAGATGTGATTAATTTTAAAAATCACGAAACCGGTCGCCTATTTAAAAAAATAAATTTGAGCTGTGAGAATATTAAGACCTTAATTTTTTATTTACCAAAAAATGGACTCACACGGAGTAACAGAAATATTAACAACGGCTAGTCTGGCAGAAGTTACTCGACAGTATAGAAGACTATCAATACGGAAGATGAAATTACGATGCAGCATTTACTTCAATAACAAATGTTTAGACTTGAATCTACAACCAAGGTATATTTCTATTAAGATCAATAGAAGGAATCTTTTCACCTCAAGCCAACGTTGCCTTAGAAATCTAAGGAAGACAATAATTAGAGAAGAAATCAAAAAGTGTTACCAGAAGTTGTGCTCTTTAGACATTAGTTTAAAACGTCTATATGACAAGATGAGATATTCCTGTGTTTTTGAAGTGCTCAATTACCACTTACATAATATCCATAGGACAGTTGAATTCTTGAAGGAACAAAAAATACGATGTCTGAACTCTAAAATTATAAAACTCCAAAAGTTTATATGTGTAAACCAAAATAATGTACCCATTAATAATGACCAAGAAGCGCATAAATTTCATGATCCTTTTGTGAATTTCAGTCAAGTCAGTTTTTCTGAGGATGAGATTGCTTTACTAAATAAAGGTATTAAATTTAATCTAACTAATGATAATCGCAAGACTAGTATGAGAAGTTTGGAAATGTTGGCGACGGAATGCGAATCCATAGTCCAGAGTGTTGATGACATAAATGTTAAAAATCAATTAAGGAATGATGTGGTGAGTACTATTAGGAGTGATAAGAAATCCCTAGTTACCAAGAAACATTTCCAAAATTCTAATAATGTAGTTAAGTCTATAAAGAATAAAATTTCTGACCACAATCTGGTTTTCACTAAGGCCGATAAAGGGAACTGTCTAGTCATAATGAAACGTGACGAATATAATAAGAAAGTTTTACATTTCCTCCAGATAAATAATTTTGTTAAATCTAATATTAATTTCAATTCTTTTAAAAACAGAACTAATAGAACTATTAAAGGAATTAATACCCTCTTCTCTGATTTGATTAGTGTCAGCCGCTTTTTGGCAAGTGATTCGTCGATACCAAGGTTGTATGGTACTCTAAAAATTCATAAGTCTGATAATTTTACCGATATGCCGATAAGACCAGTTGTTTCATTTTGTGGTTCTCCGACATACGAACTAGCCAAATGGTTGAACAACGTGCTTAAGAGTCTATTTTCGGGACACTTTAGTCACACAGTCATTAATAATATAGATCTCATAAATAAAATTAAACAGTTGCATGTGCCTGCCAACAGTTTCTTGGTATCTTTCGATGTTTCAAATCTATTTACTAATATTCCGAAAGAATTGACTGTTGATTTAGTAAAAGAAAAACTAATTGAAAGTGATTATTCGGATGAGTACACTGATGACATTTTAAATCAGTCAATCAATCAATCAAGTCAGAATAGCGGTCTGGCTATGGGTTCTCCATTATCACCAATCTTGGCGGATATATATATGCATCATTTCGAGTCTAGTTATATTATAAATGATAACAACCCACATCAAAACTCACTATTATACTATTTCCGCTACGTTGATGATATCATTGTTCTCTTTTCAGGCTCACGTAACGAACTAGAGGCTTTATTACTTTATATGAATTCTAAACATCCTTCCATACAATTTTCTATCGAAGTGCAAAACGAACAGGGAAATTTAAATTTCTTAGATCTTAGTATTTCTATTAAAAACAACAAACATAGTTTCGATATTTATAGAAAAAATACTAACACAGGCATAATAATTAACAGTTCATCTAACCATCCCTTTTCACACAAAATATCAGCTTTTAATAGTCACTTGGATAGACTCCTCAAAGTGCCTTTATCAGAAGGATCCTTCAACAAAGAATTATTAACAATAAAACAGATTGCTGCTAGAAACAATTACAACCCGACACTCATAGATAAACTTTTGCTTAAAAAACAACATAAAATCGACTTAAACAATTCTTATATCATTAACCCTGCTTCTATGGACTCAGCTTCAAATTTGAAATTTAGATCATTAACTTTCTTTGGCCCAACTTCTTATAAATTAGCTAATATATTTAAAGAACACTTTAGAATT
Source organism: Pseudeuparius sepicola (assembly GCA_963920635.1). Lineage (NCBI taxonomy): Eukaryota > Metazoa > Arthropoda > Insecta > Coleoptera > Anthribidae > Pseudeuparius > Pseudeuparius sepicola. Next base: position 34,455,688 of record OY987303.1, read on the forward strand.
TCACTTAAAGCTTCTGGATCGTTACATAACCTGTTCGTTAGAAATAAGGACCAAATAAATATACTGGATAGGAGTGGAAAAATGGACTCACACGGAGTAACAGAAATATTAATTTGAATTCCCAATTCTTGGGTATTCGCGTCGGTTAAACCGTTTACTCGCGAAGAACCACCCCCAGGCCATCGAGGTCACCAAGTAGCGACGCTGCGAAGCAGAGGACCAGAGCAAGAGGGCGACAGTAGCGGCTGAAGAAGCGAAACCAGAGGGTTGGCCTGCGACCAGCAAGGGTAAGAGCCATTTCCTTGTGTGTCTCCGTTTCTTGTCACGACATCCCCTAAGGCGAGACTTAATCATCAGTCTATCGGCAAGGCAAATTAGTTTAGGAACTGTTAAATTTAAGTCGGTTTAAAATTTAATGAGTAACAATCCACAATTTGACGATTTGTCATTTGTAGTAGAAACTAGCTCAGAAGTAAAAACTAGCTCAGAAGTAGAAACTAGCTTAGAAGTAATATTTTCAAATAATACAACGATGACTGCTCCAAATGTCAATTACCAACTCCTTAGGCTATATATCGAAAATATTCCTACATTTTCTGGAGATTCTCATACTCTAGAAATCTTCATAGATAGCTGCAATAGCCTAATCTAAACGTACAACAATCAGAATCAAAACGATCCAATCAACATGTTTCTCATAGAAGCAGTGATAGGAAAATTATCCGGTCGCGCTTCAATGCTAATAGGATCGCGTATCAAAACTTGGAATGAAATTAGAGATGCTTTAAGACTTACTTTTGGCGATAATAGGAACATAGATTGCATAGTGCAAGACTTGATTATAATGAGACATTTTAGGAACGAAATTCCACATCAGTTTGGCTACAGAATTTAGGATGCCTGTAATGCCTTAAATATTCATGTCAACGAAAAAGACCTTCAATTTCGAAATTACAGAGAACTAGCATTAAAAACATTCATCAGAGGATTACCTCCTAGACTACAAGATTTAACACGCCTTAGAGATTCGACATCGCTAGAACACGCCATAGCACTCGTTATAGAGGAAGAAAACTTTCAGTACGCTCAAAACCAGTACAGACATATTTCAGAGCAGTTTAATAAACATACCCCACAATAAATGACTATGACTAAACCCCAAACAATGTCTTTCCCTACTAATTCTATCATTCGATAGCCACCTATGCAAATTCAAAACCAGTCATATGTTCCACCAAGGAACATACAACCATTCTTACCACCAAGGCAATTTCCCGGAATTCCCCAAACTAGATTTCCTTCCGCACCTATTCCAATAAAACCACAAATTAACAACCAACCTCAAAAATATTTTACTAATAAAAATGTCTTTTATCCCCAAACATCACAACCACGAGGCACAAATGCTTTTAAGTCACGAGGTAAAACCCCAAGTTACAAACCTACCCCAATGTCAACAACGTCTCATATCCCAAACATTTACCCCCAACGTCAAACCACTCCAATGTCAATAACATCCCATATTCCAAACATTTACACCTAACATCAACCAGCTCCGAACAGAATATCAAATTATTTTCAATTGACTGGACCAAAAAATTTTGTATCAGAAAAACTGTATAATGTTTATTGTGATCAACCTGATCAGCCAGACTATAATTTTGACTATAACTGTTATAATAATCAATATGAACAAGATTATTATACAGACGAAAACACTTATTTCTAACGAAATTTTGTACCAGAGACAAACGACACCGTTCCCGAATCCACAGCAAACATTACCGAAATAACAGAAAATGATGTTTCCGAGGCAAATGTAAATTTTTATACAACCGGCCTCCCGGACCAAACGATATAATTTCCAACTCTTCCTTTCCAAATGAACTTAAGAATATATCCGACGAAGACGCCTTACCCTATATTGAAACAATTAACCCACCTTTAAGATTAGGTATTAATAGTTACAGGCGCAAGCAAATCTATATTAAATCCAAAAATTGCGGAAAAATTCTTCCCAGAAACTATTTACCATAAACCTTTTTCAATTAAAACATGCAACGGAGAAAATAAATGCAGATTTAAGGCGGACATTAACTTACAAAATTTACTGAACTTACCCGAGTCAGTCACTTTTCATTTATTCCCTTTTCATATTGATTTTGACGGATTTATTGGTTCAAACGACTTAAAAAGGCTCAAATTTCATATCGCAATCGAAGAAAATATTCTGTACAATAAAAATATTGAATTTTCCATATTTTACCGAAAAAGCCAAACAGCTGCTTCTTAGCATTGAAATAGAACCGTGCGAGATAAGACGAGTTAAATTACCAGTTAACACTTATTCTGGCGACGTTATTTTATGCGAAACAGAAATTAAAAACTGTTTTATTCCCGAAACTCTTACAACAGCAGATAAAGGATATGCATACATAGAAATACAAAACCACTCAGATAAATGCGAATCAGTAACCCTAACCGACCCTTTCGAAGTAATTCCTTTCCCTAATTCACGAAAAGAAAATTTTAAAATATACATTATGAAACATGTTCTTCCTCTAAATTCAAAAATAACGAAATTAAAGTAGAATCCCTTATTCAAACTGATCATTTAAACTATGAAGAGAAATCAAAATTAATTAAATTTTGTAAACAATTTTCCAACATTTTCCATAAAGAAAACGACAAGCTTACTTTCACAAACATGGTAAAACACCAGATCAAAACGACTGACGAAATCCCGGTACACGCCAAAACTTATAGGTACCCTTTCGTACATAAAGAAGAGGTACAGAGGCAGATTAACAAAATGCTTGAAGATGGTATTATCCGCCCTTCAAGTAGCCCATGGTCATCCCCAATTTGGATCGTGCCTAAGAAATTTGACGCTTCCGGTAAGGCAAAGTGCCGCTTAGTCGTCGACTACAAGAAAGTTAACGACAAAACTGTCGAAGATAATAGGTATCCGATTCCCAACATTAACGACATATTAGACAAGCTAGGCAGATGCCAATATTTTTCGACATTAAACCTCGCCCCCGGGTTCCATCAGATTGAGATGCATCCAAATAGAATAGAAAAAAACGCGTTTAGTGTAGAAAACGGGCACTTTGAATACACGCGTATGCCATTTGGTCTCAAGAACGCGCCCGTGGCCTTTCAGCGGGTTATAGACGACGTGCTTAAGGAATTACAACATAAAGTATGTCTAGTATACATGGACGACATAATCATATTTTCTAGCACCTTAGAAGAACACTTAGCCAACATAAAATTAGTTTTTCAAAAATTATTAAATGCAAAACTTAAGATACAGCTCGACAAATGTGAGTTTTTGCGTAAACAGGTAGAATTCTTAGGGAATGTCATTACTCCTGATGGCATCAAACCAAATCCGCGAAAAATAGAAGCTATCCAAAAATTTCCGCTACCCAAAACAGCAAAGGACATAAAATCTTTCCTAGGTTACTCGGGTATTATAGAAAGTTTATTCGACACTTTGCGAAAATCACGAAACCATTCACAAAATGTCTTAAAAAGAAGAGAAGATCGAACATGATGAAAATTTTATTAAGACCTTCAATTTTTGCAAAACAACTTTGACCAACGACCAACGGACGCTTCTAATGTTGCTGTTGGCGCAATTCTGTCACAAGAGCCTGTAGGTCAAGACAGACCAATTGCGTACGCTTCTAGGATGCTCAACCCGGCCGAATGCAATTACTCAACAATAGAGAAAGAACTCCTGGCCATCGTATTTGCCACGAAATATTTTAGGCCGTACCTTTTTGGCACTAAATTTAAAATCTTTACCGATCATAAACCACTCCAGTGGTTATTTTCTCTGAAAGATCCCAGTTCTATATTCATAGAAATTAATATAATTGAAACCGAATCAGTAATAGCAAATCCTGGCGCTATAAATGAAGACATAAATCAATATCTCCAAAATCCTGACGATCTCCCTTATAATTATCCGATGAACTTATAAACCAAGTCCTAAAATAAAATTCCATAATTTCTGATACGCATATTCGACCACCATTTCATACTTTTAACAGACCAAGAACATCGAAAAAATTCCCATTTTCCCGATTTTGACGACACCAACTATAATATTCCAAAAGAAAAACCCAAAATTGTCATAATTTCTGACATACAGATCCGACCCCCAATATACAAACTAGATACACCTATAAACCTACAACAAGAACACGTTCTTGACGAACTCTTAAACGAGACGAACGAGACAGTGCATACGTCAGTAGAAGAACCTATAATAACTATACCTATAGTAAAAAAATGTAATAATAATTGTTATAATAACCTAGTAATTTTTTCAACAAATAACAATCTTACCCAAAAATATGTGGTTCGATCAAAGCCGTTTTAAGAAAAAACTTGAATAATGGTTTCGTTACCTCTTAAAAATTTAGAACCAGAAATTATTTCATGTATAAAAGAATATATTGACAGCAAGAAAACATATTGTCTAATTTTTAAAGACGTTAATATTATTAACATCTTTTGTACTACAGTAAGTCAAACTTTCAAAAACCCCTCACTTAAATTTGTTCGAAGTAATATCCTACTCGAGGATGTCGAAGAATTTGACGAACAACAGCAAAAAATTAGGTACCACCATGAAACCAAGACCTGTCACCGAGGTATCAATAAAACAGAAACAGCTCTAAAAAGAAAATACTTTTTTTCCGCAAATTTAAAAATGACATCGAAAAATATATAAATAATTGCGACGTTTGTCAAACAGTGAAATATGACAGAAAACCCCAAAAGTCAAATTTAATATTACTCCTAGCCCTTCCAAACCCTTCGAAATTATACATGTCGACACGTATCAAATAGAAAATCAGAAGTTCTTAACTATAATTGATCCATTTTCGCGTTACGCACAAGCGTACAAAATAGTTGGAGCTAGTGGCATCAACACAATCGATTGTCTTTTACAATATTTAACATATCACGACATTCCCCACACTATTATTTCAGATGGTGGCACTGAATTTAACAACAGCATTGTTAAAGATTTCATTAAACTGCATAAGATAAATTTACACATAACTACCCCTTACATCCCTAATAGCAACAGCCCCGTCGAACGACTTCATTCTACGCTTTCGGAAAATATTAGATGCCTTAGAATTGAAGACAAAACCAGTAGGATCGATTAATTAATGATGTATGCAATTTTAGCATATAATAATTCCATACACAGTGTAACAAAGCAGACCCCTTTTAATATTTATTAGTGGACATACTAACACTCTCGACCCGTTTGACATGACAGAGGAAGTTATCATAAATGACTATATAGAAAATCACAAGAAAAATGCAAAACTAATGTACGACAACATTCATAACGTAAACCAAAGTACGAAAGAAAAAATAATTTCTAAAGTAAACGAGAACCGCGAAGACCCAATGGAATATCAAGATGCTGACGTTTTTGTAAAACAAAATTTGAGATCTAAAACAATACCAAAATATAAAAATCAAAACTAAAATCTAACGAAGGTATCAAGGCAAAATTAGAGAATACTACAGTTCATAAAAATAGACTTCGACGACCTAAAAAATTAACTACAAAAACTCTCTTACAGGAATATCACGCAGGGGCGAGCTGACCCGGCAGCAGAGGTCTGCGTCGCAGACGGGCGGCCAAATCAAGGGGCGGCCACAGGCCGCCCTTCCGTAGCGAAAAAATATTTGTTCAGAAAAAAGGTAGTAAGTCTCTACATTACTTGCATTCGCCCTCAAAAAGAATATCGTCAACAATGCAACAACAAACATATTGATATGAACCCGTAACGCATCTGCGGCGTCGGTCGGCTGTCGGCACTGCGCTACCTCTATTCTGGTCTTTGCTCCGTGGCAACTGCGCGGCGCGGCGTCTCGTTGGTAGGCCTCAAATTTCGTAGGGGATATCGACGCTTCACACCTGTATAGTGAGCTAAAAAATTTTAATATCTTTCTTCCATCAGAATATATTGCAAGTCCAAGAACTATTTTAGAGTACTTGTTCAAAAATTCTCTCACGAATAGTTTTCCGCCGTCCGCCGAATACTTTGCGCTTGCCAGTTACCGTAGCATCCGCGGAGAGATCATTTTTCCAAATTAAAAATTATAAAAAAAAACTATCTAAGGTCTTCTATGAGCCAGGAGAGATTAACCGATTTAGCAACAATTTCCATTGAAAGTATCCTAACTTGATACAATAAATATCAGTGATATAATATCAGAGTTTGCCAGTGTTAAAGCCAGAAAAGTACCATTCGTTTAACTTGTATCTTGTGCCTTGTACCTAAGGGATAACCCCAATATTTTAGAAATATTTTATTTTTTGTTTCATTTAGAAGAAAATGTTTTATTTATTCTTTCAAGTACCTACCTGTATTTTTTTCCGATGCAAAATATATTTATTTTCAGTTACATTATTACTTTGTAAACCTAATTATTTTTACATTTTTAGTCTCTTTTTCTTAGAAAATTATTTATTTAATTTTAAACATTTTTTATTTTAAAGAAACATTTACCTTGTTCCTTTCAGTCTGGAAATTCTACCAGGCCCAAAACATATTAGTCATTATAATAAGACTGATTGCCTGTGGTATTTTATTGTTATAAATACAGTGACCGGCAGAAAGTTGGACACAAAAATTTAATATTTTTAAACTCTTGATTTCGATTAATTTAAATTTCTAGCTGCTAATCGAACAAAATTAAAGTTTAGTATCAAATTCATGTGTATTCATGCGGTATTTTGTTTTTTTGTAATACACAGGGTGGTAGAAAAAATACAAAAAAAGTTAAATTTCTTTTTTTACTAGGTGGCTATGACTTTAAATCTGACATCTACCTTTGATTCCAAACAACTTTTGTAAGTAACTTTTTACCGTATTTTAAAAAATAAGAGTACTTTACTCTAGGAGTTATTTTGACATTTTTGAATCTACCTCGTATCTCGTATCCAAAAAGGGATATTAAAATTTTGATATATGCGTTTTGAGTTTGAAATAATGCACCAATTTTTATCAAGAATAAAATTTTCTGAGAAATTAATAATAAAAAAGTTTTCTATTTGTGTCCAACTTTTTGCCGGTCACTGTATATATTTTTGAGAATACCTATTATTATTTTTGTTATACCTACCTAATAATTTTTGCAATTACCTCGTAGGTAATTACAAGAGACGGAAAAGCCTAGCTTTTATAACCCGAAAGACATTTTTTATTATATTCTGCAGACGGGCGGCCAAACATCTAGGAACGCCACTGATATCACGACGATGAAGACGATACTATTATCATTTCTGACGATGACGCACCTGGTCCTAGCACTTCAAGAAATTGATATCTCCTCCTTAGAAAATAATCCAGGAATATTACCCTTTAGATTAGGTGACGCAAGAATTATTTTAGGAAAACATACCTTCCTACACTATGTAAAATTAGACAAATTACAAAATGAAATTGAAAACCTTAAATTAACTTATAAAAATTTGAACGCATCTATTTTTCAAGAAACCGCCTTCATTCTTACCGCTATTTTGCGGAATAACTATAATAATTTGGAACCGTTGTTTTTGGAAATAGATAAAAAAAATGCTTAAATCTTCATTTTTCGAATCAACATAAAATAAACAAACGAGGCTTATTTAACTTTGTCGGAACAATAAACAAGTGGTTCGCCGGTACTTTAGATGCCAAGGACGGTGAACGCTACGATAAGGCCATTGTAACGCTGGAAAAGAATCAGCACAAAATCGTGATTGAGGTCAACACTCAGATTACGCTCTTCAAAAAATTAACAGATGACGGTGAGAAAACGATAAATTCTATTGTTAAAAATCAACAGAAAATTATGGAATATTTCGAAAATATAGCGAAGTTCTTCAGGGCGAAACAGACATATTTTACAAATACACAGTTTATTTGAGGTTAATAGGCCAAATGTTCGTAAATTCATATATTATAATCATAACCTTTCTTGACAATCTCGAAAATGCCATAACTTTTGCTAGAATACACACTGTCCAAACGGATATCTTAACTATAAACGATCTAAATGATATTTTAAATCAGTTGACACAAATCTATACGAAAGACGAAATTATAAATTTCAATACTTTCGATTGGTATACTATGAAAAGAACAAATTGTTTCTTTGCCAAAGATCAATTAATTTTCGCCATAGAAATACCTATTATGAATCCAAACGTTTTCGAATCCCTACCAAAAATCATACCGCTCTTATTCCCCCTAATCCTTATATGGCTCTTCACTAAAATGAATACCAATATATGGAATCACCATGCGAACAAATCGGCAACCAATTCATCTGTCTTCGCGAATCGCTTATCACTCAAGTAAAAACGGACTGCATTGCCAGTGTTATTCGAGGAAAGAAAGAAACCTGTCATTCCATCGGAATTCAACCGGAGTTCCATGTTATTGAAAAAAATCAACGAAGAATACCTTGTCATCATGACAACAAAACAAGTAAAATCAAAGATAACTTGTCAACATTCAGAATTTGCAATACTTTCGGGGATCAAACTAATCAAAGTTCCACGAAACTGTTCAATCGAAATGGACAATGTTAAATACACCAACAAAGAAATGATAACCCAAGAGCATCCATTATTTTTATCTACATTAAACGTATATACAGAATACAAACCAAAAAACCAAAATTTTCCAAAAATTAAACTGACCAACATATTATTATCACTAAAGGATCTAAAGGACATGAATAAAACTCTTTAAACCCCGTTTCACTTGAAGACGTTCAAAGTAGCTCACAAACCTGTTTTCATTGGCTACTGACAGGACTTGTACTCGTTGCAGCCCTGTCTCTTCGTCTGTATAAATTTCACAGAAGATTCATCGAACCACGAAGAAAGAAGATGAATCAACTTCAATCGGCTCCTTCGGCTCTTTTCGATCCTGCCATCGCCGTCTAATTGAGGGAGGAGTTATATGGACAAAAACACCTGACTGTTACCAAAAAATTCCCTGAATAAACATTTATAGACCAAAGCACTTTTTATTGTATAAAATACGACACACATCTATCTGTGGGCATTAAGCTCCCGTCTTTGCTCCTGTATTTTAAAAAGAAACTTTTTAAAAAGAACTCTGCGCCAGCGCGTTATTTAATTGGCTATAGATTATATAATAACAAACATAGAGAAGGAAAGGTTGAAGTGTAGGATTTTTGATCCGGCTCTCTCGGATCATACCGCACAATGTTTGTCCTGAAATTCGTTTAAGAGCGTTGGTGGTGGTAACATTCTGCAGAATGAGAGCAGACGTTTTAATGATGGTAGTATGATGGTATAAAAAATAAAAGAGCTGTGGCTAATTTTCTGATTTTTTAAATTTTCACATAGTCGGCCATGGAATATTTTCATAATTACGTTCTATTTTATAATTAGACATACTTCAAACTTTCTAATATTTTGCTTTTAGCTGGTAACAAAATGTAACAAAATAAAACAAAAATTATCATGATGGAGCTCCACCACATAATTATTTGCCCGTAAGAAATTACCTAGATCAGTTACTATCCCAATAGTTGGAGAGGGAGAAATAGACTTATTTCCTGGCAGCCCGATCCCCCGATTTGTCTGTTTTGGATTTCTTTTGTGGGGAACAGTACAAAATAAAGTACGAGATAATTGTTGAATTAAGGGCAGCTGTTTTATAAGCAATTGCCAATATTAACAGGCGCTCTCTAAGAAAGGCGACAAATTCAGTTTTAAAAAAATGCAATATTTGCACAAATAATAATGGTGGATTGTTCGAACACCTTTTTTATTTTGAAAGGCGAGCTTTTAAAATAATAATAATTTGAATTTGAGTTTTTTAATTTTTGTTTTATTTAGTTACATTTTGTTACCAGCTAAAAACAAAATATTAGAAAGTTTGAAGTATGTCTAATTATAAAATAGAACGTAATTATGAAAATATTCCATGGCTGACTATGTGAAAATTTAAATAATCAGAAAATTAGCCATAGCTCTCTTATTTTTTATAATAACTATGCCGAGTATTATATCTTTGGAAAGCTAAAAAATTACCGATTTTACAAGGCCACAGCCAACTATGATTTATATTTAAAAAACAAAGTTTATGTCATATCTCAAAAATCACAAACAACATAAAAAAATTGGATCGGATTGTCTTATTAAGCCCAAAATTTTCTACAATTTTTGTCTCTACAGTTTTTCTGTATAATCAGAAATAACGGAGCTACAGAGATCTGATGAAATAGCAAAAAATCACTCTTTTCAAAATATCTAGTGAGCCATGAACTTTTTTAAAAATCCAAAAGAGGCATTGGATTGAGCATTCAAAACTGCAATTCTTTCCCCATTTAACCTTTGTTCTAGCTCTGCTAGTTTCCGAAATCCCCATAGTGGGCATCGAAAAAAACTCACCCTGTATAATTAGGTACTAAACAAAGTATCGGTAGGAACACAGTTAAATAAACATGGAAAAAACCTCTGAAAAAGTTACAGTACTTTTTGTGCGAGTTAGGTATACAAACAACGACAAAAACAACACGCACACGCGGCAATCCGCCTTACAACAAATTGCGAAAAGAAGTCTAGCAGGTATAATTTCAATAATTTTTGAAGAACTCTCTTACAGATTTTATTATCCATTGTTTTAAATATTTCTTAAGAATCGCAATTTTTTAGTATTTTGTATATTTTCTGGCAAGGCGGAATAATATTTTGGAACAAGATACTCGGGGCCTTTCTGACCTACAGTTTTCTTGCATCTGGGTACACGTAAGTTTATTAATTTATGTCTAGTTTTATAAGAGTGGGTGGCAGTTACCTTTCTCAGTTTTTCTTTTTGAACAAGTAGAATCAGTTTTTGACAATGTAATTGCCTTATGTCTAATATTTTACTTTCATTATATAGTTGTTCACTTGAATATCTAAATTGTTTTCTGTGCATAATCTTTAATACCCACTTTTTCAGCACATTTAAATTTGTCAGGTGATTATCTGTAACTCCTCCCCAACCTACTATACCACAGCTAATTTGGGACTGAAAGAGTGCGTAATATACTTGCTTTAAATTGTTTTCATCAAGGTATTCTCGGAGCCATCTAAATCTGCATAAAAGGCAACCCAACTTCTTCACCAACTGTGTTATATGTTGGTCCCACCGTAGGTGCTTATCAATGACTATACCCAAGTACTTTGGGATTTTTTTCGGGGATTTGAATTTCATCATTAACAACAAGTGGTCCCATATTAGTAGAATTATTTGTATAGGACGTGACAGGTAAGTACTTAGTTTTTTCAATATTTAGAGTTAATTTGGTTTGACGGAACCAATTTTTTAGTTGTACAAAATCACGCTCTGCGGTGTTTTTTAAGTCTGGCCATGTATTCGCACTATAAAGGATAGCTGTGTCATCTGCAAAACTTACTATTTTTCCGGACGCGCCAAGTTTAAACAAGTTATTAATATATATGGTGAACAGGAGAGGCCCCAATACGGTTTTTAACGGATTTTTTTGTAGATTCCAAGAAAACCCGTTACAACGTTTTTATTTCAATCTCAGACAGGCATAAACTAAGAATGCATGCCTAGTATAGGATGGTACAGCTTACATTTTCTTGTTAAATTGTTGATATTTCAATTTATAAATGAATTAATTTCGCGAGCGTACCGCTAGCGACCTCCTGTGGTAGGTAGCGCAACCCGCAAAAACTATCAATTTGTTTGCGTTATTCATGTTATTGTGTGGGTATTTACGAACAGGTTGAAGTAGAAGTAAGTATGTTAAATTGCTTTAAATATAATAGCATTTGTTTTGTTATTATTTAATATACAAGTAAAGAGAATCATTTAAAATAGACCGTCAATTGACTCCGGCAGCTCGATTCTTATTGGCTGCACTTTTTTATGTACCCCGGTTGTATACAATGAATCGAACGACGTAGCGAGCCTCTTCCCCTTTTTAATTTCGCTGTTGAATTGATCGGTACTGACAAGTGGCAGTCGCCGTTTCTAAATTTTTCTCGTTTTCTTTTAGCATTTTGGTCTAGAATATTCGCGAATTTGATCGGTAATACGGGTTAATTGTTGTTGGTGAAGTATTTTCATTGTAGTGCATGGTTGGGGTGACTAAATTGGTTTTCCTTTCTGTTTCACGGCGGAGTGGACGCCGCCATTGCAAACTGACGTAGTCACAAGCTGACTAGGATCTGGAATTGGAATTCTGGTGGCCAGGAATAAGAGCGAAGCCTACTAGAGGAGTAAAATCGCCTAGGTGAATGTGGTTTTTTCTATTATAGATATATCATATTTTCGTAAATTGTAATTTTTTTGATTCAGTACCACCTCACCTGCGGACATTTTCTCTTGAGGTGGCTGTTTTTTTCATAACTTAGCAGTTATACATTTTTTGGTACCTATAAAAAAAAAGACAGCTACCTAAAACCTTCGTTCTGCTGACCAGTGGATTTCCTTTCTTTTTATTATTTTTTTGACGTTATTTTTACCCCGAGCAAAATATTACCCGATCAAATTCGAGAGTAAATTCGAGAATAAATTCGCAAATAAATTCGCAAATAAATTCGCAAATAAATTCGCAAATAAATCGTCAATACATTCTCAATATATTCTTAATAAATTCGCATTAATTTTAGAGAGCTCCACTTAACAAAAATATTAATATTCAAGGCATAATTTTATTAAAAATTTCCAAGTTTCAATAAATAATTTCGAATCAAATTTCATAGTTTAACTAAAGTTAAACGACTAGCAATTTATTGCAGGTTTTAAATTCAGCTCAATTTTATATTTCTAATAATTAAGTCATAAACTAAGTAGTTATAGTTTAAGTTGAATTTTGTATACCTACTTTATAAATCATTGTGTACCCTAAGCATTTTATATCACAAATATTAGCATTCTTGGACTAACTGCTGCTCTTGTTGTGTTTGTTATATATGTACACCATTGACACGGAGACGTGGACACTGTGGACAGCAAAAGGACACCTACAGTCGACCAGTACGCTGCTGAGCTAGGCACTGAAACGGTACGGCAACATCTGCACAAAAACCTGAGATTGGCTCTGCTCTGTGCTAGTCACCACAAGCGCCTGCAAGCCACCCCGTTAAGGCCAGTTCGCAGCGGGAACGTCGTCACATCGAACAATCAGAATAGGAAAGTCGTCACATCGAACACTCAGACTATTCTCTGGTCAAGTGCCTCAATCGAAAGTATAAACTTACGTTCAAACCTCAAGTGCTAGTAGTTCCAAGAGACTTTCAAAATCACAGGATGTTTTCAATTTTATCTGTTTAAAAAGTCATTAAAAATTTACTTCTTTTGGCGTTATAAAACTTAACTTTTAACTTTAATTTTTAACAACTAAAGTAAGTTCTAAGTTGTCATAAACTTGTAATATTTTAATCGACACCTTATAGGTAATAAATATTGTATGTTGATTTTTTACGAGGTGTGTTTGATTTAGGAGGGGAGAATAGTTTGTCGGGGCAACGAATTCAGGTCACTAAAGGATCCGAACCCACCTAAATAAAAAACGAAAAAGCAGCTATACACATTTAGCACCTTCCAACTTTCTTTTATCGGTTATACATATTTGGCGCCCAACGTGGGGCCTGATTTGGTTGTCTTTTGACTTGCTACCCTTGCCTCTTGAATCACACGTTTGATCGAGGAACTTGTTTAAATTGCTATTTTGTTTAATCTTACATTTTTTCTTGGATTCATGGAATTGTTGTATTGAATAATTTGGAACTGCTTTCACGCTTTTGTTGAAATTTGTTTGGTTTTTAAATATTGATTTTTGCTGACGTTGTTGAGTATTTTTCTATCAAGATAATTTTCGATGTCTAATATGGAGCCAAAACATTTAAAAGATGGCGAGCTAACTTACGAACTACGAATAGGGAGTAGACTTTTCAGGTACTGTTGAGGTTAGACGTATACGATTAAGAGGAATCTTTCAGCAGGAGCGATCGAGTCGCAGTTTTTTGACTATTGCTAATCCTTTGAAGTTTTCTGATGATCTTAAGCAGTATTTAGATTATTTTAATGATATTTCGAGTAAAATTAAAACTTTTTCTGGAGTCAAAGGCGACTATGAATGCCGCAGATTAGAGACTAGGTTACAACATCTGTCACACCAAGCGAAAACTAGTTTAATAGACCTTGAGGGGGAATTTGAATTAAAATTTTTAGACTTTGAACCTCCTGCTGATAGAGTCTCCACTCCTGTGAGAGAACAATAATAATAATTCTATAATAATAATTCTCACCCTCACAATACTCCAAACTAGGAGTACCCCAGAAGCAACCACATGCTTGTGCGGGGGAGGGGGGCAATTACTATTATTTTGTCTTCGTTGCCATTTGCGGCTAGGGCCGACTTTTTTCCAGATAGAACTAGGATAGCATTCGCTCAAATACTACGGAAAACCCTAGAAAACCTTAGTAATCCCAGTGAGTGTAGGACAATTAGTAAATCACACGGATAAAGCTATTTAGGAGCAATACCGTGAACCTACATTTGTCCAGCGCTCTTGGCCATAGGGGTGTTTTTCTTAAAAGACATATGCATGCGCCTGCCTCGAACCAAGGTCGGTCGAAGGCAGAAAAACATGCAGTCTAAAAAGTCAGCGCCGGTACGAGCGACGCCACCGCGGCCCCAACATCCAATGGGGAGCAAATGTGTCCAAACCTCTTGTTAATGTTTGTAAATGGAATGTACACTACTCTGGTAACGAAAATGAATCTCTTATCGCATTTTTAGAGAGGGTGGAGCTTTTACGTCAAGCTAGGGGTGCGCCAGAGGCTGATTTGTTCTGTGCCGCATGTGATCTTTCCCAAGGGCATGCGTGGACATGGTATGTAAATAATAAAGACCGAGTTCGTGATTGACGTGATTTATGTCAGAAATTAAAGGAAAATTTCTTACCTTACCATTACGATCAAACTTACTTAATGAAATAAAGAATCGCACACAAGTTGCTCGGGAACGAGTAACAATTTTTATTTCTTCAGTCGGAGCTCTTTTTAAACGATTAAGTAGTCCCCCTGATGAAGTTACGATTGTGAATCAGATCAGGCGTAATTTATTACCGCAATATCATGCTCATCTCGCTTTATTAGACGTAATGACAACCTCTGAGCGCTTGGAGGAATCATATTCGTGGTCGGAACCGTATAGATCCCCACCTATTCGAAATACTGGTTTGTTGGAACCTGATTTGAGTTGTTTAGCTGTACATGATTCGCCCAGACGGATTCATGTAAATCATGTGTCGTTTGTTTGTTGGAATTGTCACAAAACGGGTCACACTTATCCACATTGTAGTGCTCCAAGGACGAAATTTTGTTATGTTTGTGAAAAAAAGATGTCACTATACCGACTTGTTCCAATTGCCGTTCAAAAAACGTGCAGGGCACCAGTGGCCGTCGAATGACTGTCACTGGAGAAACACCAACCACCAGAACAACAACTCCAGACAGGGAACGCCAACCAAGACACTAATCTCTCCCAATTCCTCTCTAAGCTCCTCTATTTCTGTCCGCTTTTCTCGTACTGAATGGAATGAATGGCTTGATGTAGTGGCTAAGTTTGTTGGTCAAAAATTTGTTTTCGTAATTCCTATTTTTGTTAAGAGATCTGATGACAATAGATGTTACTTACCTGTGTCCATTTTTAATGAGACAATTTTAGCACTCGTAGACGGAGGCTCAAATTCTACAATTCTTGGTCCATCCGCATTATCTTTGTTAGAAAAATATAAAGTTAAAATTTATGCGGATCCGTCAATCATCGTTTTATATCCAGATGGAACTTCTTCAAAAATTTATGGTTATTGTTATCTTCCTTTGACGTTAAAGAATTACACCAAGACAATGAAAGTTTAATTATACCACAGGGATGGACTTTTTAAAATTATTTAGATTATATGTTGATTATGGAAATTTTTCATATACTATTCCTTCTCAGACTTCGTCACATTTAGCTTTTATTGAGTCTAAGAACGGATCATGTAAAATACACTCAGTGCACGATTTATCAGAGACACAACAAACCGTTCTTGACCATGTAGTCGACTTGTTTAAGTCAATTTCCACTAAAGATACCTTGGGCTTAACGTCATTAATATAGACACTGGAAATGCTAAACCGATTAAAGTTCGTCAGTATCCTCTATCACCCGCTATGCAGACACACCTTGATAAGGAAATCGATGAAATGCTTAAACTTAAAATTATTGAGCCCTCTCAATCGCCCTGGTCCAGTCCTTTGTGGCTGGTTACAAAAAATCAGGAGAATATAGACTGTGATTCGATGGTCGCAGATTAAATCAAGTAACAGTTAAAGATACTTATCCACTTCCTCTTATAGATAATATTTTAAATAAACTTCGCGATGCTAGATTTATTACGTCCATTGATTTAAGAAAGGCTTTTTATCAGATTCCACTAGACCACGAATCAAAAATTAAAACTGCTTTTGCTGTGCAGGGTCGAGGAAGCTTTCAGTTCAGGGTTATGCCATTTGGACTTTCTAATTCACCACAGACTATGCAGAGATTAATGGATAGAGTTATTGACCCTAGTTTGGAACCCTTTGCATTTGTTTATCTCGACGATATTATTGTAGCAACACCGACTTTTGAAAAACACTTTGAGATTTTGGATAAAATATTTAATAGACTAAAACTAGCTAACTTAACTATAAATTTAGACAAATTTGAATTTTGCCGGTCTTCACTAAAATATTTAGGGTTTATTGTTAATAGGGAAGGTCTAAGAACTAGTCCAGAAAAGGTAGAGGCAATTGTCAACTATCCAGCTCCGAAGACCACTACGGAAATAAAACGTTTAATTGGTCTCATTAGTTACTATCGTCGTTTTATTAAAAATTTTAGTAGTCTAGCTTCTCCAATCACTGATTTATTGCACGGTCGTAAAAAAGGACAAACTATTAAGTGGACTTCTGAGGCTGAAGAAGCTTTTAATAAAATTAAATACTCTTTGACTAATAGTCCAGTTTTGGCAACACCATGTTTTGAGAAACCATTCATAATCCAGACAGATGCAAGTGATACTGGACTGGGTGCCGTTCTTTATCAAAAAATCGACGGAGCCGAACATCCGATAGCTTTTGCGAGTAAAACCCTTCATAAATGTCAACGTAAATATTCGTCTGATGATGCAAACAGTGTTTTGCGAAACCGGTAACCTAATTTAATCAAAATAAAGAAGATTTGTAGTAACTTAGACTGTGGAATCTATTTTTTCATATTTTTTCAAAGTAAATATTCAGTTACCGAAAGGGAATGTTTGGAGGTTTTATTCGGCATTGAGAAATTTAGAGGGTACGTAGAAGGTACTCATTTTGTAGTCGAGACAGACCACGCTTCTCTTGTCTGGTTCACGAATTTATCTAATCCAGCCGGTAGATTAGCTCGGTGGGCACTCAAACTATCTCAATTTTACTTTGAAAGACAGCATCGGAAGGGTTCTACAATGGTAGTGGTGGATGCTCTTTCAAGAACAACACCTGTCTTATTAAAATTATCAGTCCTGGATGTTGCAGAATTTAAGCCATGTAAATGGTATTCTTCTCTTTATCAAAAATTCTAACGAGTCCAGATGACTATCCTACGCTCATGGTGAAGAATAATTTGTTGTATAAACATGTTTTTGATAGAATACCATCCATTACTAATATTTCGGAATGGAAATTGGTAGTACCAACTCCAAATAGAAAACAAATTTTTTCAATATATCATGACAGCACTACCGCCGGACATTTTGGAGTGTCAAAAACTTTAGCACGAGTTAGGGAACTCTACTATTGGCCTAATATGCGTAGAGATGTTGTTAGATATGTCAAAAAATGTCCGATTTGTGGAGCTAATAAGAGCCCAAATATTTCACAACCAGGTCTTATGGGATCCTATCGAAATATAAACTTTCCTTTTCAAATAATATCAGCCGATTTATTGGCACGATCTAAAAATGGTAATCAATATTTACTGGTAATAGTCGATTGGTTCATTAAATTTGTCCTTGTACAACCTTTATTTAAAGCAACTTATAGTTGTTTATAACAACAGTTTCGGCCCGGTTATCGAAACCGGTTATATCTGACTCGTTATGATACTTGAAATAAAACACACATTTGAAAACAATTACAATGGTTGTTTATTGGCAACAGGTATGTAGTTGAACAATAAAAAAATGAATATTGAAAATTCGAGTGGCAAACTGATTTCAGTTTTTAATTAAATGATTTACAAAGAAAATTTGAATTTGAAAAGATTAATATAGAATTTACAGATATTTACTTAGATTAATTACAGACTTAGAATTCAAAAATACTAAATGCTTAAGAGGGAAGTAAAGTTATAATTTTAGTAGACACTGACCCGAGTACCTATTAAGGTCCAAAAAAACTCTGAGTTAATAAAGTTCTGCACGTGTAACTTAAAGTTTGGAACGCTTGAAACAAAGAAACACCTTACATGGAGAGTTGAAGCACTTGGGAATGACGAGCAGTCTTCGACCAAGCCTCTGTGGTGGCCTCTGACAAAGTCCTAGTTTCGACGGCGACCAAGCCTAACAGTCTGACAACGGTGATGGTGGCGTAGATCTTACTAGCTGAGGTTCTCAGGGATTTGCCAAGTTCCACTGTTACTGCGTCAGCTTGTGGTCTGCCCAACGTCGAAGGGCCTAATGACTTGTCAATCGTCTAGTTGTTCCGTGTTTCAGGTGCAGTTATCATGAAAAGATTTCAAGTGAATTAGACAGTGCTAAAACTTTTATACGTATAGTCTGTATAGTCAGGGTCACTGTGACTACTTATTTACAGAAGCAATATAGATAACAACAATTTCTACTTAAAATTTATAAAAAACTATACAAGTCCGGAACTATAGGCTAAATTAAATCCCATATATACTACAAAGCATATTCATGAATAAACTCCCCCTTTTTATATTCACTAATCACAACTTCGAATTTACTAGTTGAGAGCCAGAATAAAATGACAATAAGTTAAAAGTTTGATATTTTTAATTACTGAGGTCAAGGTTCTTTTAAAAACTAGTCAAATTTGCATGAAACTACCACAATAATTATTGGCCAAAATCAGCTCTATGAAAATAAGCTGCTCTCGGTGAACTTAATAAAAAATTACGTTAAACTTGACCCAAAATAGTCTGAGAACTACAAAAATATTTCAAAGAAACAGTGGCCCTCCGTCAGGTAACGACCTACTATGTGCATCGACTCATGTGAATGGTACCGCCAAAATACTACAAGACAAACTGAAACGCAAACCAAAATAATAATTGAACCGCGCAGGTCAAGACAAAGATAGCTACGTCTATTTCTTGGGGTAAAGGTGCTATGGAAGCGTAGAGATTAACTCTATCCAAGAAATATACGTGCCATGGAGTGAGCTACAGGTGAGTTTTTCCAATTTTGGAATTGACCAAAAAAATATAAAGATAACCTCAAAAAACTCACCTGCAACGTGTGCTCCGCTCCTGTCCTGTGCCTCGTTCCACGAAAATGGAAATGCAAGATTCCACTACCGCGTCGGCCTCGACCTCCAAAATGGTTGGCGGCTCGTCGACCTCGAAAACTCCCCAAAATACAGAAAGGCCGGCAACTCACATGAAACCAGAAAATATACCGTTAATCGGGTACAGCAAATTAAGCTACACAATAAATGCACATAAAATAGTCGAAAGGTAGCATCAGGCAGGCGATAAAGCTAGATAAAAATCTTCATTATTGGTAAAATACCTCATACCACCTTAGTTAGCTGACAAGAGACCGAAGACAGCACCACCGAGAGGCGAATTCGAGAAGAGCCCAAGAATGAGTAGAACGAGAGTGGTGGGAGGTGCTTTTTATAAGGTCAATTCCCAAAAAACATTCAAGTTAGGTCTGTGATCTCGGAATGTCAGCACTCAAGTACCCCGAACTGTTCGAGTGTTTTAAAAGAGTAGCACAAATTAGGGACAAAACCCCAGAGTGCACTGCGAACAGATCCTTGGACTCAAGCACTGACCTCCATGCACAGATCCACGACCGAACCAAAATGATTAGTGGAACAAACCCAGTTGGGGTATCCGAACAAACCGCCAGAATCTAAGCGCTAACTTAGATCCAGGCGAACCAAGCCGAACGACCTACCACATGTGCTACAGTGTACTCTAAGGTTCAACGTACCTTGGATTATTACAGACGGTTTCGTATTCACTACGTCACACCAAAAATCGATATCGAAACGAGAGAGAGAGAACTGATATTCGACTGAATCAAATTCGAACTTGCGATTTCAAAACAGAATACTCAACTTATGTGTTGAAGGTTGATCATCATAATTTAAAAAAAAATGGTAACGGAGTTCCCCAGATATTTTGTTGTGACAATGGAAGCCAACTCATTAGCAAAGAGTTCAAGACTCTCATGGGGAAATCTAGGGTGCAAAAAATATTTTATAATGCTCATTACCATCCGCAAATAAATCATACTGAAAGGGTAAATAGTGTCATAGGGACAGCTTTAAGGACTTACATTCATGAGAATCATAAAACCTGGGATTCAAATATACATCAGATTGCACAAACCATCCGCTTAGCTAAACACGAAATAACTGACTACTCACCAGCATTTTAAGTTTTCGGTAGAAATATCCCACTTTCAGGTGACCATTACGGTAAAATCTCAGAAAATGCCAATAACATTCCTGTAATAGAAGCAAAAAAACCAACTGGTAGATGACTTGCAAGAGTTACCTAAGATATTTTCTGATGTCAGATTTAAGCTCAGACGTGTTCACGAGAAAAACTCTAGACATTACAATTTAAGGAAGCGCCCTATGTCTTTTCATGTAGGAGATTATGTTTGGAAAAAGAATTTCCCTCTATCTAATGCTGCTAATGCATATTCGGCAAAATTGGCTCCCAAATACATCCCATGCATTGTGCATAAAGTTATTTCACCTTTAGTATATAATTTAAAAGATAAAGCCGGAAATAATCTGGGTATCTTCCATATAAAGGATATCAAACCAAATTACTCTGACGATCGAGAGACCGATGATGATCTTGACCAGTCGGGTGATGAGTAGGTGACTCGATTTGTGCTGTTCCTTTGTCAATGTACCTCATTATTATTTTCGTAACTTGTCTGGTGGCAATTTTCTTGTAAACACTTTATTATGGGTCTTGAATGGTGAAATGGTAGAGGGTAACTCTGAAATTAGCGTTCCTAATTATTTAAATTATGACTTAGGTCACCTCTAGAGAACAGCTAATATACAGATTTTAATACCACATTACCTGTATAATTTTATTGGATATTTGGCTGACGAGCCTGTTTTCTTTTGAGTTTATCGGAACAAGGATTCCGAGAAATTGGTTATTTTTTGAGTTTTTGGACTTGTTTTGAAGGTCCAATTGGTAGTGTTTAATATAAAAAATGTTGCCTAATGCGCTGGACATTGAGTTATTTTTGATGAAGGAGTTGCGGATTTCGGATTGCAAATTCATAATTTGGTGTTAGTATGTTTTGGGATTTAGGGTTTAGTTGGTGGGTACTTATTTATTAGTTCATGGTTCATCAACAAAGTACTGAATCTGATAACCATTGAACCTACCAGCATATCATAGCTGGTGAAAAACGTGTTATTTATTAATACCTAATATACCTTAACTTTTGTCTAGTACCAGCTGTATGAGTGGTGAGAAAGTGTTAAATTGTTTGGGTAATATGCCATGCTTTTATTGGTGTCACAATTCTCAGCTCTGCCATCAGTTTGGGAAATTCTGCTTGGGGTAACACGTGATTCATGATCATGTCGTTTGAGTAAGCTTGAGGTTTATATTTTGATTGGCTGGGGTTTTTTTTTATGAAGTTTGCTATTGTACCGGGTCTCCCAATATTTCAATTCCCGTATTGTTTAGTTGCGATGTTGCTTAAAATGGTTTCATGTTCGTTCCCCTTGGAACCTAGATTTATTCAAACAGAGCAAACGTGCCTGAGGGTGATCGGCCGTAAGTTTAGCGTGAAACTATTTTAACCAGTGGGGTTATTTTTTTTATTTTGGTTTCCTACCCTTTTGTCCCCCCTGTACAATTAGCCAATTTCACAATTTTTTTGTTTCCATAGTAAATAATTTCATCTTTCTGGAATGCTATCCATTCCAGACCCACTCTTTTCATCACTGCTCCACACAACAGGCTGAAACCCTCTTGTGTGATGATTTGGTTTCTATACATTTTTTTCTTTTTTAACAGACCAGTTAGTTCTTCCGGATAATTTTTTCCTCTATATCCTGCAATGACTCTCCGACAAGCAGGCAGTCTACTTTTATAAGGGACGGATATGGCAGATCTGGCTAAGACTGTCATATCTTCTTTTTCTGTCAGGTCCTTATCGCGCCTGTATGTCGGAGGGGTATGTTCGTTTTTGGGAGTTGAGATCCTCGGGTACTGAGAGTTTACTAATGTGACCTTCCGCGACAAGAACCACAGGTGCTCAGTACTGTGTGACTCAGGTCCAAAAGCTTACATATGTCGCTTTCTCCTCTTTAGGTTAAGTTGGGTTGGGTATAACGTGGAATTAATTTTTTTTTATTAAAATGATTTATTATGATTATTATCTTGATGGAATAGTGCGGGATGAAGCAAGAATCAGTATTTGTAGTTTCCTTTCATTTTGTACAACCTGGGGTAATTTAATGAAACCGTTTATTGTCAATTTTACATACCTACTTTGAACTGTCTGTTGATTGATTGAGGTGAGTGGCAATGAGTGGTATATCGCTTGTCGTAGGCTAGGATAGCACTTCGGTGTCCGAAAACAAGTGATCTGCTATTCTTTCCGCTTATCTATTTATCAATAAGTTTCACTGTCAAATTTTCTTGACGATTGACAGACCAGTTAGTCAATCGAACCTGTCTGCCAGCGACATAAGAAAGATGAAATTATTTACTATGGAAACAAAAAAAATTGTGAAATTGGCTAATTGTACAGGGGGGACAAAAGGGTAGGAAACCAAAATAAAAAAATAACCCCACTGGTTAAAATAGTTTCACGCTAAACTTACGGCCGATCACCCTCGCGCACGTTTGCTCTGTTTGAATAAATCTAGGTTCCAAGGGGAACGAACATGAAACCATTTTAAGCAACATCGCAACTAAACAATACGGGAATTGAAATATTGGGAGACCCGGTACAATAGCAAACTTCACCAAAAAAACAAACAAACCCCAGCCAATCAAAATATAAACCTCAAGCTTACTCAAACGACATGATCATGGCCAATCGGACGTTAAGATGAATCACGTGTTACCTCAAGCAGAATTTCCCAAACTGATGGCAGAGCTGAGAATTGTGACACCAATAAAACCATGGCATATTACCCAAACAATTTAACACTTTCTCACCTCTCATACAGTTGGTACTAGACAAAAGTTAAGGTACATTAGATAATAATAAATAACACGTTTTTCATCAGCCAGCTGTATTATGCTGTTAGGTTCAATGGTTATCAGATTCAGTACTTTGCTGATGAACCATGAACTAATAAATAATTACCCACCAACTAAACCCTTAGTAACACATTTTGAATGGTTGAAAAGTCCAAAAGTAATAAAATACCTCCAAATTTTCTATTTTCATTCTTGCATACGTTACAAAATACTCTTTCAAAATAATATCTAGAATTTTCGCTTCTTCAGCTGGTTGATCAGATCATTCCATAATTCCAAAATAATGTTTAT
Source organism: Pseudeuparius sepicola (assembly GCA_963920635.1). Lineage (NCBI taxonomy): Eukaryota > Metazoa > Arthropoda > Insecta > Coleoptera > Anthribidae > Pseudeuparius > Pseudeuparius sepicola. The sequence continues at coordinate 34,479,535 of OY987303.1, forward strand.
TCTTCTAAAATTCACCTAATGGTCTGTGCAGTGTGTATATCATTTTCTTCACGTGCATGAAAATTTCATGTTATCACAAACAAATCTAGCTATAAAAACTGTGTTAATAAGATAAAACTGTTAAATACGTTACCGTAAAAAGAAGGCAAATCGTAATAAAGCTGGATATTTAAAAATTGGGACATTTTAAACGTCAGAAACTGACATGCCAATAACCACAGAATACTCTCTTATAACCTATAATAAGTCGCCATTTTTTTCGTCAAGTAGCGCCACCCCAGTCCGTAAACAACAATGAAATATGACGTCATGCTCGGGTCTTTAATATAGTTCGGTCCAGGTCAGACTTTAGAAGCCGTAAATAAATTTGAAATATATCATTTGAGAAAAATTGATACGCTTTACGAAGAACAATTTTTTACTGAAATTTAAAGAATTAGCGTATAGAGAACTAAGAATCTAGAAAAATAAAATCTAGTCATTGCCAAAAAGTGAAAAACATTCTCCACAGCAATGAGCTTGTACTAACATCGCTGCGGAGGCTGCTAGCGACCTGCGAAATCTTCATAGCCCAAGATACAATGACAACAATGAGATGTAAGATTGTGAGTGTAAATGTATATACAACGATGTGCTGACGGAAGCTGCAAATGTGATGTTGGCTCCTGCCTGGACTTCATTTGTTGATTCCCAAATCAGTGTTACGTATAACGTCAATTTTCCTTGGGTGAAGGAAAACTGGTTATATGACTCGTTTTTGATAACCCAGGAATAAAACAAACGTTTTAAAATTATTTACAAAGGTGGTTTATTAAAAAAATATTAAGGAATGTTGTTAACAGTAAAAATTGTGAAAGATGATTTTCAATAGAGGTTATGTACAAGCAGTGAAATTGAAAACTTGACAATAGTTTAAATTTAAATCTAACTTGAGGAAAACTGGATAATACAATAAGCTCAAAGTCTAAAGTATACGAAATTGGCACTGATTGATAAAGAAGGTTCGAAAGCTCAAATTTATAGATAACAAAGTTCTGCACTGACGATTTGTCAAAACACCTTACTTGAACGTTTGTTCCTCACGAGGTTCCGGGATTGTTTTCCGAGGTTGTCTGCGACCAAGCTTCACAGTCTGTCACCTGCGTTATGGGCTCTGGTGGTTGGCTAGCATGTGCTGGTTGGTCTGCAGGCTGTCCTGTGTGTTGACTCGAAGCAGTTCGTAGAGGTGTTCGTGCCTTGTGCAGTTTTGAGCGCGTGGAAAATTCAGAAGCAATTAGACACAGCCAATATACTCAGTCAGTGACGTCAAATGTTTATAAATGTTTATTCACAAGAAAAATGCTATAAAAAATAATAATTATAAAAAGTACAACAATTTGCTTAAGTTTAAGATAATATAATAGTTGATAAACCCCAAATGTATATTCCAGAATATACCTTGTATAATAACACTTCATTGACTGGATTGCGAGTTAAAATCAACGACAAAAAAATTTACTTAGTTTAAAGAAAGATATCCCGACGTTTAGAACCCAAGAAAACCGACAATAAGAGGTCACGAAAATTTAGGAATTAAATTTACAAAACAACAATACGTTTAGCTATCTATCAGCTCAAACGCTGCTCTTTTAAATACGAAATAAAAAATTTACGGTCTAAATTGAGGTAAACGATAATTAAAATAACAACGATATTACTAGAAAAGATAAAAAATCTCCGTCAGGCTATTGGTACATATTGAGTGCGACGTGCAACTTTACCGATACAATAAAACTTACTTCCGAGCAGTCCAGGACAGAAAGGCAGCCACGGTTATTCCTTCTTTTATATTTGCAATTTAGCTGGGAGAAATCTCCCGAAAGAATAAACGTGCCTGGGGCAAGCCGCAGGTGAGTTTTAACAAATAAGGAAAATTACCAAAATTATAAAAATAATTTTAAATGAAACTCACCTGGTACTTGTGTCCACCTTCCCGTGATCTGCTCAAAATGCTCAAAGATCAACTGGTTTTTCAAAAAAAAATCAGGCGTCGCCCTTGAACGCCAAGATGGCTACCTGGTCCCAAATTTCCAAAAAATCTCCAGGTGTGCCAGGTCGAGATTTCACATGAAAAACAGAAAAATACGGTTTTATTCCGCTGCACCAAACTATTCCACAAAGTATGAGCACTCAATATTTCTAAATGGAGATAACAGGAAGCCGATAAAAGGAGATAATTAAATCGAGACACACAGCCTTACTGCTATCACCAGATACCTGCCGGACACTTCACGCTAAAGATTCAATCGGAAAGATGGGGCGAGACGGCTATCGCAGGTAGTTTTGAAAGCTTCTGCATTATAAAAAAACACAACGTAACACAGCCAATCACGACACCGCATTTGTCGATGTCATCTGGCCACCTGATCATAGAGCAACCAAAAAATTTCTTCTGTCAAAATTCAGGATGGTTTCCCGCCTAGGGCATGGAACCAGACTCGCAGAAAATATTTGCTCTGAACTGAACAAGTGACATCAACAAATGCGTAGCGGATTACTTGCTAATCACCTTAATGCTAAATGTTGGAACATACCTTCGACTCGATGCACAAAAAAATCACTGTACTTCCACTAGTGCATCTATTCACCGCTAGATGGAAGCACACATACCAAAAGAAATAAATTTAAATCGAAAATTGTGATTTATCTTACAAATAACGATGCATTATTATTTAAGACGTGGTAATGAAATTTTTAAAATAAAAATTCCGTTACAACCGTACTGATGATTTCCAAATAGCATCAAACAAGTGTATGCGGTTGCTATTTTTTTGTGTTCTAACTTTGAGTGCTTATGCCCATTATCACTTTCTCTTGTATATACATTTACACTCATCTTACATCTCATTGTTGTCATTGTATCTTGGGCTATGAAGATTTCCACGCAGGTTGCTTTAACAGCCTCCGTGGCGATGTTAGTACAAGCTCCGAATTGGGGATGTGCTGACGGAAGCTGCAAATATGCTGTTGGCTCCTGCCTGGACTTCATTTGTTGCTTCCCAAATCATTCCTATCTTTTTGATTTGATTGATGTTACACCGTACTGATGGTTGCCAAATAGCATGAAACACGTATATGCGGTTACTAGTTTTTTTGTTTTCTAAGTACCTTTATGTATTATGTCATTTCAATGATTCATATTGGCAGGCGTTGAATTCTCGCGGTAATACTCTCTGACTCTCTGATGGAAATTTTATTGGTTACCGGAATCAGTGTAAAGTCTGATATTCAACCAACATTCATCTAATCAATTTTTGAGGTCTTGACATTAGGCGTGTTCAAACCTGTGTTCTCTCTACTCCGACCATGCCCTTCGTTACGTCCCTTATCATATGGATCTCGAACCTAAAATCCGGCTCCGGCTGATTGAAAAACGGTGCCCCTGGGCAGGTTCGATAACATTCACGAGGTAGATTCCTCCCCTTCGCCGCAGACAGGAAAAACCGGCTGCGGCAAACCGGGGGGGGGGGGGGTAAGTGGATAGGTAAATAGGCGGTGTTAAAATGGCCGCGGTTGCCAGGATGGGCGCCGTATTGGATTAACGAGTGATTTCGTTCTGATGTACTTTGCGTTGCATGCAGCAGATACATACAAACAGGTTGATACATTGGACTAATATTAGATCATGTCTGACGCTTGACACTAACACCTACCTACCTACGAATTGAATGAATTGCTAAAATTATCATTAAAATAAATTCAATGGTGTTTATAATGACACAATTTCATCGTTATCCTGCAGCCATCCATTCAAGATAAGAAACAATCATATCTGTATAATGTAAAGTACGGTTGGCGTCAGACAAAACCGGATGCCAGAAATCCTTGAGATATTTGGGTTCTGTCCTGGCATTTTGCAACTTGACGTTTGTCAGTCGCTTCGTCCCTCGGGGCGAACTTGAATCCGTTGTTTGTTGAATGAATTTTTCATTATTTCTCTCTAAATAGCTTTACGTCGTTTGATTCCATCTGACGCCAACTGTACAAGGCATCTACGGGAATTTAGCACCCCTCCTTATAACTTCCTAATTTTTAGATAGGTACATTTTTTATATAGGGAATTTTATATAGTTGACAGTGAAAAGTTTTATAGAAAGTGTTCAGAAGTGTTGAGTTTTAATTTTCTATAGAGGTAAATAACTTGTTTACATCCGAACTTTATTACCGTGTGCAAAGTTTGGGGATTTTTCCAACATTTACATACTGTCGTGATAAGAATCCTGGGAACCTAGTGATCCTAATTTATCGGAAAAAATGCCGTTTAGGCTGTTCGAAATATTGCACAACCTTCTAAAATCCAATTTTTTTTTCTAGGACGTTATTTAATTTTTTTGAATTTGTTTGCTCAATTGGATCTGTAGGTTTATATTTTCTTACAATTATTCTTCTATTAAATGTACCGAATTAAATAGAAAATTGTGTTGTTATTAAAATTTTAAAATTGTATCAATAATTATTTTATAATTGGCATTAATGTAACATAAATTTTGATTTATTTTCCCACTATTCAAAATTTTATTAGCTTTTCTAATGGCGGACGACGAATCGTTAGTAAACAAAAACATAATATTTTGTATTTCTTTAAAATACCTGAAATAACATAACGCCGCGCCGTTTCAAGCCAAAGCACCGGAGCATCTGAATATCGGTCTAGGAGAGAGAGGTAGATCCGGTACTATCTATATCTTGGCAAAATTGTACAATTCAAATACTTTTTTCATGCTATTAATTAAGTCATACACAAGTGGAAATTGATTCCAAATTTCTTCTTCCACTCTATTTAATAAAATTAACTCCAGCTCTTAACATAGAGGTACGATGCGGCAAAAATATTATTTATTAAATCCTACGTACAAATTTACGAACCTACCACACATTCAAAATAATAGGAAATCTACCTACCTGCCCCTAGTTTTCCATTCCTTGCCAAGAATTGTAAATGAAGTTTAAACACAAGAATTAAAATTTTACGACATAAGAATTACCTACCTACCTACCCTTAAATTTAAACAATATATCTTAAAATTTAAGGAAAAGGCTGTTTTATTTTCAATAAAAGGTAGAACAAATGTCAGAATAAAAAAAATATAAAATTTGCCTGAATTTACCTATAGTACATTATATTCTATAGTATTATTATATACCTATAGTACATTATATTCTTAGTACATTATATTCTTAGGGCCGCGGTGGCGTCGCTCGTACCGGCGCTGACTCTTTAGACTGCATATTTTTCTGCCTTCGATCAACCTTGGTTCGAGGCAGGCGCATGCACATGTCTTTAAAGAAAATCACCGCTATGGCCAAGAGCGCCGGACAAATGTGGGTTCACGGTATTGCTCCTAAATAGGCTTTATCCGTGTGATTTACTAATTGTCCTACACTCACTGGGATTACTACGGTTTTCTAGAGTTTTCCGTAGTATTTGAGCGAATGCTATCCTAGTTCTATCGGGAAAAAAATCGGCCCTAGCCGCAAATGGCAACGAAGACAAAATAATAGTAACTGCCCCCCTCCCCCGCACAATCATGTGGTTGCTTCTGGGGTACTCTTAGTTTGGAGTAATGTGAGGGTGAGAATTATTATTATTATACTGAGTGGAATGGGTTATTTTTTGATCTGTCAAAATATCCTAAAATTTATGATTTTTTAGTACGAAAACGCAGGCGATCGCCAGGAATACGGCGGCGTAGGAAGCGACCATACAAATTTCTTATTTTACCCAATTTTGACACCTTGCAGAATGGGACTCTATATGGAAGAGTATATTTTTTGTTCAAATTTGGTATGTGGAGTTTTTAGTGCATCCTGATCATGTTGTGGTGTCAGATTTTAAAAAAAAGTAGCTAAATGATGTTCATATTTTTTTTTACTAGAAAAAAAATCGTCTTGACTTGAAAATCGAGGTTAAGACTAGAAACTCTCCTCCAAAATATAGTTTTTTTGGCCTATCTTTAGACAAAAAATAAAACACCTAAAATTTGATGAAAAATAAAAATTTTACGGGAGTACTTGCATTTCAAATGAGCTACCCTGTAAAAAAGGACATTCAAACTATCAAGACAAAAAGTTAAGGTCGATATTTGCCGCCCAGGCCCAAATAAAAAATGAGCTATATGGGCTATAACTTGGACTGGAGATTGCCTGTTACGCCTAGTAAAAAATTTTGGACAGATATTGATATAAGATTTTGAAGAACATACCGGGCGATTCACTTACGCAAATCCTAAATTTACTCGCTAATTTCAAATAGAACACCCTATATTTTAATACACATTTGGAAAGCCTTTAAATAGTAGATACTTTTTGGTATAGGGTATTATGGGTCTAACTTTAAAGGTTAGGGAGTTATTTCCATTTCATTCTAAGACAGTGCTTTAAAAGGGCCGATTACATGATTAGGGAGTCAAAATGTCACTTTTAAAGCTTTAAAAAATAAAAATAGTTGAAAACCTACCTGTAATAGGCCAGTAAAATTAGACAAAAATCGTCGAAACTTTGTTGTAATTCGATACAGGATCCCATATGGAATAATCGATATTTATTGATAACAAGGGATCCAATTTTGAAGTGGCGAAACATTGTTTTAACAATGGCTTAATGTCAAAAAATCGTAAAAAAATAGTTTTTTTTAAGTAGGTATTTTAGAGACTATTGCCGTTGGGTGTTTCAAATTTTGTATACTACTAGAACACTAAAAGTCGGTTAATTTGAGACCTGGTGGTAACGCAGGATAAATTTCTTCTTCGCAGTAGACTGTACACTCTCCGCTGGCTTACAGGAAAAACGAATGTCGATAGTCTATTACGCATATATTTTTAATTTTTTTTACTAATACGAATATTTTGTGACTATCTCGTCGACAGTTTCTGGTTCTTATTGTTGTCTTATCATTTTTACGTCAGTCTTTTTCAGCGCGCCGTTACACGGTAGTACATATACAATTTACGATAGAGAAGTTTCCTCTAATCGAATTTCGAAATAAAATGCTAATCAGCGGATGAAGTATCACCAAATTACACTACTAGCACATATCGCACCCCCGCTAAAAAAGTGTCACAACTCAAAAAAAAACATGTTTTGAGAAAAGCAGTATTGAAGTAATAACTTGATTTGTCTTCAGATCTAGAGCATATGTGGTTGAGGTTGTCTTTTGGCAGATTGACATTAATCTTAGGGATTGTTTATCGGCCTCCAAAGGGAAACATGAATTCGGCTCTGGCCAGTTTTGAAAATGCTCTTTCGGTCGCCTCAGCTCACAGTGATTTGATTCTCGTATTGGGCGACTTCAATGTTGATTTTTTTAACCCCAATAATAAAATATTGCAATGTCTTCACTCATATAATTTGGAACAAGTGTTGGGCGAAGCCACGCGAATCGTGCAACACTCGCAAACACTACTAGATCCGATACTTTGTAATTGTCCTGAGCGTTGCTCTGATGTGAAAACTTTGAATGCAGATTTATTCTCTGACCATAGAATGGTGAGTTGCAGTTTTGACTTGCAGGTGTGCAGACCCCTGAAAGGTTTTCGAAATTTCGACATGGATTCTTTTAATAAAGATTTGTGTAATGTTCCATGGTCGGATATTTTTTATATCAAGGATATTGATGACAAGGTTGACTTCTTGACAAAGTGGATAACTCATTTGTTTGATTGTCATGCGCCTCTTAAAACTTCGCTAATCAGCAAACCGAAAGCACCTTGGCTAACTGATAATCTACGGTACATCTTTAAATTGAGGAATAAGGCATTGTCAGTTTATAAAAAATCACAGACAAATGAATCCTGGGAGCATTACAAATACCTCAGAAATTATGCCAAGGCCTCTCACAGAAGGGAAAAAGCTGCATACCTCAAGTACCTTCTCTCACAAAAAGATACCAAAACTTTTTACAAATCTCTTAAGTCGCTTAATATTCAGCCTTCGACCAACTGTGAAATTCCCCACCACTTGCAAAATCCGAGTGATACAAATAACTATTTTTTATCTGTTTTCCAAAACAACGATACACCTTGTCTCGATAAAATTCAATTTTATACAAATAATAGCATTAATGGCAAGAACTCGTTTAAGATCGAATTTTCAACCGTAGATAAAATAGTTGAAGTAATAAATAAAATAAGGGTTGCGACGGTATAAGCTTAGACATGATCCGCTACTGTTTACCTGTTATCGCTCCGCATGTAACTCATCTGTTAAACTGTTGTATTGAACACAGTTACTTTCCAACTACTTGGAGGGTGGCTGTTATCACTCCGCTGCCTAAGATTGAGAACCCGAAAGCTTATTCCGATCTGCGCCCTATTAGCTTGCTACCGATTTTTTCTAAAGTTCTTGAGAAAATAGTATCTGAACAACTTGTGAACTTCTTGGAGGTAAATAAATTATTTCCAGAGAATCAATCAGGATTTAGGAAAGCCCATAGCTGCGTTTCGTCTCTGGCAAATTTGAGTGATAACATTCTAAGAGGTATTGACAACGATGAAGCCACTGCTTTGGTTCTCTTGGATTTTAGTAAGGCATTCGATACTATAAGTCATAATTTGCTGATTGCTAAATGTAAATATATCGGTTTTGATAATTCTGCATTAAAATTCATATCTAATCACTTAAAGGATCGGTTTTAGCAGGTTAGTATCGGAAACAACGTCTCTGGACGATCACTTATTACGTCGGGTGTCCCACAGGGTTCTGTGCTGGGGCATACGCTTTTCCTCGTTTATACTTTCGACCTAATGAATGTTGTTACTCGATCAAATACTCAGGCTTTTGCCGATGATATGCAAGTTTACTTGAATTTTCACCCCAAAAATTATCTGGTAGCACAGAAAACTTTGAGTGAGGATCTGCTATGTATAAATAAATATGCTATAACTCACAATTTGCATTTGAATCCGACAAAATCTAAACTAATTATATTTTCAAAAAAGAAGCATGGAGAATTTCTGAAATTAAATATGCGAGTTCAAATAGATGGTTCGGATGTGACTGTTGTGTCGACTGCGAGGATTCTTGGTTTGACATTTGATGAGGTACTTCGATTCGTGGATCATGTTGTTGGGTTGACCAAGGGATGCTACTTGAGACTAAAATTGCTATACGCAAGTAGGAGCTTATTGGATATGAATACAAGAAAGCTTCTCTGCGAAAGCTTAATTCTTTCAAAAATTCATTATGGAGATATTGTATATGTACCGTGTTTGGATAGTGCGACATTGAACAGATTACAAAGAATACAAAACACATGCTGCAGGCTAATTACAAACCTAAGAAAATATGATCATATATCTCCATCCTTCAAAGAATTAAAATGGTTGGATGTTAGGGGCAATTTTGAGCTACATATGCTCACTTTTTTAAATTAAAACATTATTAAAGCCTCTTCTCCTCCTTACTTAGTAAGAAAACTTGTGCCACGCGCTGCAATACATAGCTTAAATGTTCGTCACACAAATTTATTTACAATGCCTGCCCACCGCACATCATTCTTTCAGAGGTCTTTTTCTTTTAACGCTGTTCACCGATATAATTCCTTAGATACAACTTTGAGGAACGAAATTGGCAACAGAGTTTTTAGCGGAAAGGTAAAGAGGTTGTTGCTTTCTAGATGATGGTGCTTTTTATGTCACTGGACACTGTTTTCGTCGTTGGCTATAACTTTATTATATCGTTTGATACGCCGTAGTTTAAAAAAATTTATAGGCTATGTTTTGGGTAGATATAGGTTAGATATAGGTTAGGGTTAGGTAAAGGTTAAGTATGAATGGCACTTGTTGCCAGACTTCGCCTTTGTACAGGATACCTACATGTTTTGTACTGTATTCTTGCAATAAAGTCGTATTATTATTATTATTGACTGACTTGACATTGATGTTGTTGGATGATCCTGCATTCCCCATGAATTTCCTGACGGTTCGGGCTGTCGCAAGTAGTACCGCTTTCTGCATGGACCTGTAAAGACTATCAGTTAGACCCAGCTCCTTAATGTTTCTCAGCAAACTTTTTGGTATAACACCAGTTGTTGACATGATGATTGGAATCGTCTGGACGTTCTCTATTTCCCATTGCCTTCTAATTCGTTCTTCTAAATCTCTGTACTTCGCGATCTTCCCGACTTGCTTCACACGCAGGTTGTTGTTGTTCGGGATGGCCACATCAATCAGAGTTGTCTGCCTAGAAATTTTATCAACTATTATAAGGTCCGGTCTGTTATGGGCAACTCGTTGATCTGTTAGAACTGTACGATCCCAGTACATCTTGTAGTTGCTGTTCTCAAGAACAGGCTCAGGTGTGTAGTTGTAATATGGGACCCTCTCTGCCTGCACAAGCAGCAGCTTTTCCGCCAGTTCCTGGTGCAAGATCTTGGCAACCGAATCGTGTCGTTCCTTATATTCCGTTGATGCGAACATCTGACATCCTCCTGTTATGTGCTGGATTGTTTCTGAAGTTGGGCACCCGTATCTGCATCTGTCATCCACTACCGATGCATCTCCTACAATGAATTTTAGGTAGTTGCGAGTTGGTATAACCTGGTCTTGTATGGCCAGTAGGAAGCCTTCCGTCTCGGGGAACATTCGTCCCGAGGTCAGCCAATAGTTCGACGCTAACTTGTCGACATGTTCCTGGTTAACCTCATTAGGATGCCTATATGCCTATATAGGGTGGAGCTGTTGGCCTGCCTGTAGAAATAATTACGCAGATTTAATATTTGTTGGTCCAATTGCTTGCTGAGATCTGCCAATCCTCTTCCTCCTAGTTGACGTGGCAGAGTTGTTCTTTCTACGGCGCTACGGGGATGATGTTTATGAGCTTTTGTCAGTAGTGTCCTAACTTTTCGTTGCAGGTTGTTGATGTCCGTGTTGGTCCAATTCACTATTCCGAACGAATAGCTGAGTACAGAGCACGCATACGTGTTCAGGGCCTTAAACAAATTCCTGCTGTTAAGATCAGTTCGCACTACTTGTCTTACTCTCTTGATGAATTCATTCGTTAAATCAGTCTTCATTGTTCGATGGTCTATCCTTTGAGCTTGTTTCATCCCGAGATACTTGTATGTATCTCCCTTGCTCATTGCTTCGATCTCCTGGCCGTCCTGCATCTCGTGTGCGCTTTGTTCGAGCTTTCCCCGGATGATATTAAGGGTGCGGCACTTGTCCAGTCCAAACAGCATTCCGATGTCCCTGGAGAACTCCTCTACAATTTTAAGCATTTGCGTTAGTTGGTTTTTGGTTGCTGCGATCAGTTTTAAATCATCCATATATAATAGGTGATTCAACTTGATCGCTTCTGCGTTGTTGCTTTTGATAGCGAAGCCATATTTTGTAGAGTTCAACCGATGTGATAGAGGGTTCATCGCTATGCAGAACCACAGTGGACTGAGTGAATCTCCTTGGAAAATCCCTCTTCGGATGTTGATTGTGTCGGTCTCGATGTTACTGTCTGCGGTTCTGAGTTGTATCTTAGTGCGCCAGGTTGTCATAACGTGTTCTAAAAAGGAAACTGTATGATGATCTATTTTATACAGCTTTAAGATACCTGTGAGCCAGTCGTGAGGTACGGAATCAAATGCTTTTTTGTAGTCCACATAAGCCATGTGGAGGTTTGGTTGCTTGGAATGAGCCTGGTTGCAGATGACAGAGTCTATGATGAGTTGCTCTTTGCATCCCATTGCGCCCTTCGAGCAGCCCTTCTGCTGCATTGCAATGATGTTGTTCCGCTCGCAGTGAGCATATATTCGCTGCGTAAGACAAGATGTGATTAGCTTGTACAGCGTAGGCAAGCAGGTTATTGGGCGGTACTTGGCAGGGTTATCCGTATTCCGCTGGTCTTTTGGTAACAGGTAGGTTGCACCCTGTGTAAGAAACAATGGCATTTTCAGAGGATCGAGCAAGACTTCATTAATTAAGGTAGTTATCTGTTCATGCGTGCACCACAACTTCTTAATCCAATAATTTTGGAGATGATCTGGACCTGGTGCCTTCCAGTTGTGGGAATTCTTGATGACATCGGAGACCTCAGCGGTTGTGAATTGCTCGTGTTGCATCTGGCTATAGTTCCGGCCCATCTCGCGTTCTTCGCTGATCCAGCTTGCACTGACATTGTATGGACCTGGTGTGGCAAGTTGATTTCTCCAGAAACCGTCGACCTGTTCTCTGCTAGGGTAACTCGCATTTGTGGCATCGGCGCTAGAATTAAAAGCACGGCAGAAACCCTTTTCTGATCGTTCAAAGAGTTTGTTGTCTCGTTTCCTGTTGTTACTAGCCTTGTATCTCCTCAGACGCCCTGCGAAAACAGAAAGTTTTTGTTTTAATGTGTCAAGACATTGTTGAGCAGTGATGTTCGCGGGGTCATGCCGAGAATGCATTTGGGTGCGGCTCATTATTGCCTGCACCGCCCTCTGGATCCTTCTAGTTCTTACTCCTCTGATATATTCCGTCACTTGTCCTATGTCTTTACGGTGACTCTCGATCTTCCGATTTAGTCGCATTTCCCATTGAGCCATTCGTGGTTCTGGTCTTGCACGATTCAACTCTTGGACCGTTCGGATCTTGGCACCCATTACAGTGGTGACTGCCGTTGCGGCACAGTAGATTAACATGTGCATACGTTCTAATGTTGGTGTCACTGAAACATAGTTTGGTAAAATTCGTGTGTTCATAAGATCTAGCACGATCGCAAGTTTCCTGGAAGAATTTAATCTTGGTAGCGGTGGCCTGCTCAGTGGGTCTGTGCCTTCATATCGCACTACTGCCTGTCTCATATGTGTGTTTAAGCCTTCACAATGTTCTTCGTTAACCGATTCCAGACTCTCGGTTGTTGGTTCTACCGTTTCGGCTTCTAGTTGTTGTCCAGGCGCTTGAAGTTCCCCATTGTTGTTGTTGTCATCTATGTCTATGTGTTCGCCGTGGATCTCTAGCTCAACTTCCCGTTTGATAGCGTTAAGTCGCGTTTCTGGAATTCGGTTATTTCTTAGAATAGTTCGATACTGATCTGACACTCTTTGTTCAGACACTTGCATGTGTGGAAACTCCCTGCAGAACTCGGCATGCAGTTGTTGTCGGTAGCCGATCATCTCTTGTCCTAAGTTTGTCACCCTGTAAAAAATACGCATAATCGATTCATTCATGGACACAGTCCATTTCATGCGTCGTCGTAGTAATCCCGCCTCTGTGAACGCTGGCTGAAGTTCCCGCGCAGCACCTTCGGTGGGTGGAACCCTAGTTCTCGTTTGGCTCCCATGTTGTAGATGTTCGTGTTGTTGATGGGCTGTAGCTGTTTGTGCAACAGCTTATTATTATTATTATTATTATCTCGACTTAGCCAAAAGGCATTCGCACTCCCTCTACGGGGAACATTCACTCAGATCCCGGGTATCCCGGATACCAAAAGGATCTGGCTCGGACGAGACCCTTGCCATGTTATCGGGCCTTAGGTGACATTGATGTTGTTGGACGTTCCTGCACTCCCCATGAATTTCCTGACGGTTCGGGCTGTCGCAAGTAGTACCGCTTTCTGCATGGACCTGTAAAGACTATCAGTTAGACCCAGCTCCTTGATGTTCCTCAGCAAACTTTTTCGTATAACACCAGTTGTTGACATGATGATTGGAATCGTCTGGACGTTCTCCATTTCCCATTGCCTTCTAATTCGTTCTTCTAAATCTCTGTACTTCGCGATTTTCTCGACTTGTTTCACACGCAGGTTGTTGTTGTTCGGGATGGCCACATCAATCAGAGTTGTCTGCCTAGAAATTTTATCAACTATTATAAGGTCCGGTCTGTTATGGGCAACTCGTTGATCTGTCAGAACTGTACGATCCCAGTACATCTTGTAGTTGCTGTTCTCAAGAACAGGCTCAGGTGTGTAGTTGTAATATGGGACCCTCTCTGCCTGCACAAGCAGCAGCTTTTCCGCCAGTTCCTGGTGCAAGATCTTGGCAACCGAATCGTGTCGTTCCTTATATTCCGTTGATGCGAACATCTGACATCCTCCTGTTATGTGCTGGATTGTTTCTGAAGTTGGGCACCCGTATCTGCATCTGTCATCCACTACCGATGCATCTCCTACAATGAATTTTAGGTAGTTGCGAGTTGGTATAACCTGATCTTGTATGGCCAGTAGGAAGCCTTCAGTCTCGGGGAACATTCGTCCCGAGGTCAGCCAATAGTTCGACGCTAACTTGTCGACATGTTCCTGGTTAACCTCATTAGGATGCCTCCCGTGCAGCGGCTTCCCCAACCACCTCTGTAGTTTATCGTTGTCGGTTCGGTGGTGATTTTGACGCTCGTGTTCCGTCAGACGTAGCGGTGTTGAGACGTCTGCTCCGCATATAGCCCTATGTAGTGTGGAGCTGTTGGCCTGCCTGTAGAAATAATTACGCAGATTTAATATTTGTTGGTCCAATTGCTTGCTGAGATCTGCCAATCCTCTTCCTCCTAGTTGACGTGGCAGAGTTGTTCTTTCTACGGCGCTACGGGGATGATGTTTATGAGCTTTTGTTAGTAGTGTCCTAACTTTTCGTTGCAGGTTGTTGATGTCCGTGTTGGTCCAATTCACTATTCCGAACGAATAGCTGAGTACAGAGCACGCATACGTGTTCAGGGCCTTAAACAAATTCCTGCTGTTAAGATCAGTTCGCACTACTTGTCTTACTCTCTTGATGAATTCATTCGTTAAATCAGTCTTCATTGTTCGATGGTCTATCCTTTGAGCTTGTTTCATCCCGAGATACTTGTATGTATCTCCCTTGCCCATTGCTTCGATCTCCCGGCCGTCCTGCATCTCGTGTGCGCTTTGTTCGAGCTTTCCCCGGATGATATTAAGGGTGCGGCACTTGTCCAGTCCAAACAGCATTCCGATGTCCCTGGAGAACTCCTCTACAATTTTAAGCATTTGCGTTAGTTGGTTTTTGGTTGCGGCGATCAGTTTTAAATCATCCATATATAATAGGTGATTCAACTTGATCGCTTCTGCGTTGTTGCTTTTGATAGCGAAGCCGTATTTTGTAGAGTTCAACCGATGTGATAGAGGGTTCATCGCCATGCAGAACCACAGTGGACTGAGTGAATCTCCTTGGAAAATCCCTCTTCGGATGTTGATTGTGTCGGTCTCGATGTTACTGTCTGCGGTTCTGAGTTGTATCTTAGTGCGCCAGGTTGTCATAACGTTCTAAAAAGGAAACTGTATGATGATCTATTTTATACAGCTTTAAGATACCTGTGAGCCAGTCGTGAGGTACGGAATCAAATGCTTTTTTGTAGTCCACATAAGCCATGTGGAGGTTTCGTTGCTTGGAATGAGCCTGGTTGCAGATGACAGAGTCTATGATGAGTTGCTCTTTGCATCCCATTGCGCCCTTCGAGCAGCCCTTCTGCTGCATTGCAATGATGTTGTTCCGCTCGCAGTGAGCATATATTCGCTGCGTAAGGCAAGATGTGATTATCTTGTACAGCGTAGGCAAGCAGGTTATTGGGCGGTACTTGGCAGGGTTATCCATATTCCGCTGGTCTTTTGGTAACAGGTAGGTTGCACCCTGTGTAAGAAACAATGGCATTTTCAGAGGATCGAGCAAGACTTCATTAATTAAGGTAGTTATCTGTTCATGCGTGCACCACAACTTCTTAATCCAATAATTTTGGAGATGATCTGGACCTGGTGCCTTCCAGTTGTGGGATTTCTTGATGACATCGGAGACCTCAGCGGTTGTGAATTGCTCGTGTTGCATCTGGCTATAGTTCCGGCCCATCTCGCGTTCTTCGCTGATCCAGCTTGCACTGACATTGTATGGACCTGGTGTGGCAAGTTGATTTCTCCAGAAACCGTCGACCTGTTCTCTGCTAGGGTAACTCGCAATTGTGGCATCGGCGCTAGAATTAAAAGCACGGTAGAAACCCTTTTCTGATCGTTCAAAGAGTTTGTTGTCTCGTTTCCTGTTGTTACTAGCCTTGTATCTCCTCAGACGCCCTGCAAAAACAGAAAGTTTTTGTTTTAATGTGTCAAGACATTGTTGAGCAGTGATGTTCGCGGGGTCATGCCGAGAATGCATTTGGGTGCGGCTCATTATTGCCTGCACCGCCCTCTGGATCCTTCTAGTTCTAACTCCTCTGATATATTCCGTCACTTGTCCTATGTCTTTACGGAGACTCTCGATCTTCCGATTTAGTCGCATTTCCCATTGAGCCATTCGTGGTTCTGGTCTTGCACGATTCAACTCTTGGGCCGTTCGGATCTTGGCACCCATTACAGTGGTGACTGCCGTTGCGGCACAGTAGATTAACATGTGCATACGTTCTAATGTTGGTGTCACTGAAACATAGTTTGGTAAAATTCTTGTGTTCATAAGATCGAGCACGATCGCAAGTTTCCTGGAAGAATTTAATCTTGGTAGCGGTGGCCTGCTCAGTGGGTCTGTGCCTTCGTATCGCAATACTGCCTGTCTCATATGTGCGTTTAAGCCTTCAAAATGTTCTTCGTTAACCGATTCCAGACTCTCGGTTGTTGGTTCTATCGTTTCGGCTTCTAGTTGTTGTCCAGGCGCTTGAAGTTCCCCATAGTTGTTGTTGTCATCTATGGCTATGTGTTCGCCGTGGATCTCTAGCTCAACTTCCCGTTTGATAGCGTTAAGTCGCGTTTCTGGAATTCAGTTATTTCTTAGAATAGTTCGATACTGATCTGACACTCTTTGTTCAGACACTTGCATGTGTGGAAACTCCCTGCAGAACTCGGCATGCAGTTGTTGTCGGTAGCCGATCATCTCTTGTCCTAAGTTTGTCACCCTGTAAAAAATACGCATAATCGATTCATTCATGGACACAGTCCATTTCATGCGTCGTCGTTGTAATCCCGCCTCTGTGAACGCTGGCTGAAGTTCCCGCGCAGCACCTTCGGTGGGTGGAACCCTAGTTCTCGTTTGGCTCCCATGTTGTAGATGTTCGTGTTGTTGGGCTGTAGCTGTTTGTGCAACAGGGGCCCGCCTCATCAGCGCCCTGTCACCGACGTCCCGCTCGCTGTCATGCCCAGCGCCGGCTCCAGACATGCCCTGGCGATCCCCAGGCAGCGGCCCTATGACAATACTCCTATTAATCTCCATTCCATGGGTTTCTCCCGTAACGTGGGAGTGACGGCCCTCGGTCGCCTTTTACGACTCGCGGAGCCACGATAGGAGTATTCTAACCCGCTACCCATACGGGTCAACTAGGATAACGCGGGATCGTTACTCCCGAGGATCTGCCCCTGTCACCGGCCAAACCCCTCCTTGCGTTAACTGGGAAACACGGGATCGTTACACCCGAGGATCTGACCCTCTCACAGGCTAGACCCATCCCTGTGTAACTGGGAGTCGCGGGATTGTCACACCCGAGGATCAGCCTCCGTCACCGGCTAGACCCCTCCCTGCGCAACTGGATATCGCGGGATTGTCACACCCGTAGGTCTGCCCCTGTCACAGGCCAAGCCTCTCCATGCGTAACTGGGAATCGCGGGATCGTTACACCCGTGAATCTGCCCCTCTCACAGGCCAGACCCATCCCTGCGTAACTGGGGAGCGCGGGATTGTCACACCCGTGGATCTGCCTCTCTCACAAGTCAGATCCCCCCTGCGAGTTTATTATTATTATTATTATCTCGACTTAGCCAAAAGGCATTCGCACTCCCTCTACGGGGAACATTCACTCAGATCCCGGGTATCCCGGATACCAAAAGGATCTGGCTCGGACGAGACCCTTGCCATGTTATCGGGCCTTAGGTGACATTGATGTTGTTGGACGTTCCTGCACTCCCCATGAATTTCCTGACGGTTCGGGCTGTCGCAAGTAGTACCGCTTTCTGCATGGACCTGTAAAGACTATCAGTTAGACCCAGCTCCTTGATGTTTCTCAGCAAACTTTTTGGTATAACACCAGTTGTTGACATGATGATTGGAATCGTCTGGATGTTCTCCATTTCCCATTGCCTTCTAATTCGTTCTTCTAAATCTCTGTACTTCGCGATCTTCTCGACTTGCTTCACACGCAGGTTGTTGTTGTTCGGGATGGCCACATCAATCAGAGTTGTCTGCCTAGAAATTTTATCAACTATTATAAGGTCCGGTCTGTTATGGGCAACTCGTTGATCTGTCAGAACTGTACGATCCCAGTACATCTTGTAGTTTCTGTTCTCAAGAACAGGCTCAGGTGTGTAGTTGTAATATGGGACCCTCTCTGCCTGCACAAGCAGCAGCTTTTCCGCCAGTTCCTGGTGCAAGATCTTGGCAACCGAATCGTGTCGTTCCTTATATTCCGTTGATGCGAACATCTGACATCCTCCTGTTATGTGCTGGATTGTTTCTGAAGTTGGGCACCCGTATCTGCATCTGTCATCCACTACCGATGCATCTCCTACAATGAATTTTAGGTAGTTGCGAGTTGGTATAACCTGATCTTGTATGGCCAGTAGGAAGCCTTCAGTCTCGGGGAACATTCGTCCCGAGGTCAGCCAATAGTTCGACGCTAACTTGTCGACATGTTCCTGGTTAACCTCATTAGGATGCCTCCCGTGCAGCGGCTTCCCCAACCACCTCTGTAGTTTATCGTTGTCGGTTCGGTGGTGATTTTGACGCTCGTGTTCCGTCAGACGTAGCGGTGTTGAGACGCCTGCTCCGCATATAGCCCTATGTAGTGTGGAGCTGTTGGCCTGCCTGTAGAAATAATTACGCAGATTTAATATTTGTTGGTCCAATTGCTTGCTGAGATCTGCCAATCCTCTTCCTCCTAGTTGACGTGGCAGAGTTGTTCTTTCTACGGCGCTACGGGGATGATGTTTATGAGCTTTTGTCAGTAGTGTCCTAACTTTTCGTTGCAGGTTGTTGATGTCAGTGTTGGTCCAATTCACTATTCCGAACGAATAGCTGAGTACAGAGCACGCATACGTATTCAGGGCCTTAAACAAATTCCTGCTGTTAAGATCAGTTCGCACTACTTGTCTTACTCTCTTGATGAATTCATTCGTTAAATCAGTCTTCATTGTTCGATGGTCTATCCTTTGAGCTTGTTTCATCCCGAGATACTTGTATGTATCTCCCTTGCTCATTGCTTCGATCTCCTGGCCGTCCTGCATCTCGTGTGCGCTTTGTTCGAGCTTTCCCCGGATGATATTAAGGGTGCGGCACTTGTCCAGTCCAAACAGCATTCCGATGTCCCTGGAGAACTCCTCTACAATTTTAAGCATTTGCGTTAGTTGGTTTTTGGTTGCGGCGATCAGTTTTAAATCATCCATATATAATAGGTGATTCAACTTTATCGCTTCTGCGTTGTTGCTTTTGATAGCGAAGCCGTATTTTGTAGAGTTCAACCGATGTGATAGAGGGTTCATCGCCATGCAGAACCACAGTGGACTGAGTGAATCTCCTTGGAAAATCCCTCTTCGGATGTTGATTGTGTCGGTCTCGATGTTACTGTCTGCGGTTCTGAGTTGTATCTTAGTGCGCCAGGTTGTCATAACGTGTTCTAAAAAGGAAACTGTATGATGATCTATTTTATACAGCTTTAAGATACCTGTGAGCCAGTCGTGAGGTACGGAATCAAATGCTTTTTTGTAGTCCACATAGGCCATGTGGAGGTTTCGTTGCTTGGAATGAGCCTGGTTGCAGATGACAGAGTCTATGATGAGTTGCTCTTTGCATCCCATTGCGCCCTTCGAGCAGCCCTTCTGCTGCATTGCAATGATGTTGTTCCGCTCGCAGTGAGCATATATTCGCTGCGTAAGGCAAGATGTGATTATCTTGTACAGCGTAGGCAAGCAGGTTATTGGGCGGTACTTGGCAGGGTTATCCGTATTCCGCTGGTCTTTTGGTAACAGGTAGGTTGCACCCTGTGTAAGAAACAATGGCATTTTCAGAGGATCGAGCAAGACTTCATTAATTAAGGTAGTTATCTGTTCATGCGTGCACCACAACTTCTTAATCCAATAATTTTGGAGATGATCTGGACCTGGTGCCTTCCAGTTGTTGGAATTCTTGATGACATCGGAGACCTCAGCGGTTGTGAATTGCTCGTGTTGCATCTGGCTATAGTTCCGGCCCATCTCGCGTTCTTCGCTGATCCAGCTTGCACTGACATTGTATGGACCTGGTGTGGCAAGTTGATTTCTCCAGAAACCGTCGACCTGTTCTCTGCTAGGGTAACTCGCATTTGTGGCATCGGCGCTAGAATTAAAAGCACGGTAGAAACCCTTTTCTGATCGTTCAAAGAGTTTGTTGTCTCGTTTCCTGTTGTTACTAGCCTTGTATCTCCTCAGACGCCCTGCGAAAACAGAAAGTTTTTGTTTTAATGTGTCAAGACATTGTTGAGCAGTGATGTTCGCGGGGTCATGCCGAGAATGCATTTGGGTGCGGCTCATTATTGCCTGCACCGCCCTCTGGATCCTTCTAGTTCTAACTCCTCTGATATATTCCGTCACTTGTCCTATGTCTTTACGGAGACTCTCGATCTTTCGATTTAGTCGCATTTCCCATTGAGCCATTCGTGGTTCTGGTCTTGCACGATTCAACTCTTGGGCCGTTCGGATCTTGGCACCCATTACAGTGGTGACTGCCGTTGCGGCACAGTAGATTAACATGTGCATACGTTCTAATGTTGGTGTCACTGAAACATAGTTTGGTAAAATTCGTGTGTTCATAAGATCGAGCACGATCGCAAGTTTCCTGGAAGAATTTAATCTGGGTAGCGGTGGCCTGCTCAGTGGGTCTGTGCCTTCGTATCGCAATACTGCCTGTCTCATATGTGCGTTCAAGCCTTCAAAATGCTCTTCGTTAACCGATTCCAGACTCTCGGTCGTTGGTTCTACCGTTTCGGCCTCTAGTTGTTGTCCAGGCGCTTGAAGTTCCCCATTGTTGTTGTTGTCATCTATGTCTATGTGTTCGCCGTGGATCTCTAGCTCAACTTCCCGT
Organism: Pseudeuparius sepicola; assembly: GCA_963920635.1. Classification (NCBI taxonomy): domain Eukaryota; kingdom Metazoa; phylum Arthropoda; class Insecta; order Coleoptera; family Anthribidae; genus Pseudeuparius; species Pseudeuparius sepicola. The sequence goes on from OY987303.1 coordinate 34,500,503, forward strand.
TTGACAGCGTTAAGTCGCGTTTCTGGAATTCGGTTATTTCTTAGAATAGTTCGATACTGATCTGACACTCTTTGTTCAGACACTTGCATGTGTGGAAACTCCCTGCAGAACTCGGCATGCAGTTGTTGTCGGTAGCCGATCATCTCTTGTCCTAAGTTTGTCACCCTGTAAAAAATACGCATAATCGATTCATTCATGGACACAGTCCATTTCATGCGTCGTCGTTGTAATCCCGCCTCTGTGAACGCTGGCTGAAGTTCCCGCGCAGCACCTTCGGTGGGTGGAACCCTAGTTCTCGTTTGGCTCCCATGTTGTAGATGTTCGTGTAGTTGTTGGGTATTATTATTATTATTATTATTATTATTATTATTTGTGGCCTCAATTTTTCTGCAACCATGGCTTATTATTGAATATAAGTTATTTTATTTTGAGCGTAGACATAATACATATTATATTATAATATAATAAGTTTGTAAGCAAGCTTTGTTAATCTTCATTTTATAAATAAATAAATATAATAATAAGAATAAATAAATAAAAGAATATAATATTAACAATTTTGAAAATTAAAGGGAGAGAATATGAAAATAAAATACAAAAAATTAAGTGAAAATATGTTTATTCATTAAACAAGGCATTAAAAAATTGTAAATAATATTTAGGAATATGATTATTTTCTAGTAAATTCAGAAGATCCCTTTTTTGTTTACTTTAATTTTAATTTTATTTTTGTAGGCCCGCTTCAAATTTGGAATAGATTTTTTTTCGGCATAATTTCATTTGTGTAAATTACTTATCTTTATAAGACTTTTAAAATGAAGAATGGTAGGATTTTTTGAGTCAATTTCAAAACTTTTACTTCCGAAATCTTTAAAGTTTGAAATCCTGTAAGACCCATGTCATCAATCAAAGATTTTAACAAATAAAAATCGAGGTACCTAACATAGTTCATTAACATGGTAGGGCTTTCCCTTTTTTTTCGCAATGCGTATAATTTGTGCATACTGACTAGGTACGTATATAGGGCCAGACCTCAGAGTCTCCTTTATCGCCTTTTCTATTGTGGAATGAACAGAATCCCCTTCGTTCTGACTGTGCCCGCTTATCAAATACTTGTGAGTGATTGAAAGTATTTTAGGGTACTTAGCCAAAGCATAAATATACATGGAAAATAAAAATTTATTTTTTTTGTTGCCCACAACAATTATCCGAAAAGAAAACAAATTCCAGCCCATCAGAATTATCACAAGTATTTACCTTTTTTCTATATAATGAAGTATGCCGCGTACGCCGAAATAATTCGAAAAAATCAAATTTACTATGAAACCATGACACATATGAAAAAATTCTAAGGGAACGTTTTTGTCCACGTCCACAGTAGTGTGGACTATCAAGCCTTTATTTCCTCAGTTCTCAGGTTTAATCGGGATATGACATTAGAAAGATGCTTTATGTTTATTTTAGTTTTACCAGTTAAATCATTTTACTTTCATGTCAAAAAAGTAACTAGGTATTCTAAATAATAAAATTATATTATGAAAAATCGATTATACATATTCTTAAAAGTAAAATATAAAAATGAGATAGGTATCATAGTTCAATCTGCTCGAAAACGTACAGTCTGACAACAGTGAAAATTCCAATCTAGGCATCGTTCTGTGGCTTGTTTCACAGCGGTTTACGGCATAACCGATACACCCAGGTTGGAAGAAAAAGATATAGCAGAGTACGTTTACATAGGGAAAAACTATTGTGACGTAAATTTTTAAAAAGCGCTCAAATTGGCAGAAAAACAGAAAATGGATTTTCTCTCTTACAAAGCTGCAAAATAGCAAATTACATGTACTACGATATTGTTGAAGGTAGAAAGAATCAACTGGCACTAAATTTGAAAAACCGTCAACGTCCCTATTATTCTTAGAATTCAGCGCCACTATACCGCCTCTCTTGAAACGTGTAAGTCTCGACACTATCAATATAATAATAACAAATGGTACATTCATTAGTAGACAGCAAACAAGTAAATGCGTATATCAAACAATTGTTAAACTAAATTAAATAATCGTGTTTGTCGAGTCCGAGTAATGCGCACTACTAACTTGTAGCGTTCTTATTGAAGCTGTTTTCAGCATTATTGTCACTCCGGGAATCATGGTGAAATGTAAAAATTACAAATTTTTGAAACTGCACGCTTTACTATTGCACCATTTAATAGCACGCTCGCAACACGAACAATTCCATCTTCTTCAGGATGTAGATCGGTAATTCTTCCTATTTGCCACTTCATTGGTGGTGAGTTGTCTTCCTTGATTACGACTAGTAGTCCCTTCTTAAGTAGGTATTGATTGACATTCTTCCTTCCATTTGTATCTGGTCTGCATATTTGAAAGATACTCTAAGTGCCATCACTTCCAGTAATGTTGGATGATTTTTTGCAAACGTTGGTATCGTTTTAATTTGTTCTCATTTATATCAGGTATTGCAGTGAGCCGTTTAACAACGAGAAAATGCGCAGGTGTCAGCGGAGTTTCGTCGTTAGGATCAGATTTTAATGGATGGAGAGGTCGGGAATTCATAATTGACTCGATTTGCACCAGAACCGTTGAAAAATCTTCAAATGTCAAATGACTGTTACCTATAAAACGTTTTAAGTGATATTTCATACTTTTTAATGACGATTCTCAAATTCCACCGAATGATGGCGAACGAGGAGGTATGAAATACCATGTAATACAATTTTCTGCTTAGTTTGTACGAATTTTCTGATATGCATTTTCTAAAAATACGTAGGTATAAACGCTTTACCTCCGAAGAAGCTCCTACAAAATTTTTACAATTGTCGCTATACATACTGGTGGAATTCCGAGATAAACTGCTTTACTACTCAAGAAAATAAATAGACAGGCATAACCCTTTATTAATTTTGCACCTCTAGTTCTCCTATCCTCCAAGAAAAATGGACCTGCGTAGTCAACACCCGTGTTAGAAAATGGAACGTACTGATTGGCTCTATTCTCTGGTAAATTTCTTATTTTATACTTTTCTGGAATAGGGTCACCTCGAAAACAAGTGACGCACTTACGTACAACAAATCTAGCAAGGTTACGCCCATTAAGAGGCAAAAAATTTTCTCTTACTGAGGCTAATAGCATCGCAGGACCACAGTGCAACACTCTTCGGTATGTAAACTTTGAAATATTAATTTACCTGGCAAGATAATTGGATGTTTTCTCCCATATAGACGACCTCCTTCTTGTGGATTGTTGTATTGTTTGACAAAGCCGATATAATAAGAATATTTAAAATATTGCTTAATTCACTAGTGGAAAGATTTCCCATAATTTTTTCGCTTTTATTCTTGAGATTGCGAATAAATCGTAAAATGTATGCTAAGGTACGTTTTATTTTATTGAAATTCCAGAATCCGCTAATGGAAATTCATGAATAAATTGAAAATTATTTTTGTTAATAGAAATATTGAGTATTGTGCGTTGTTCGGGAATCGCATCTGGGATTGGTTGCAATGAAATTACGTGTGAATCGAAATAATTGTAATTTTTGAGCCACACTGGCCCGTTCCACCACAAAGTGGGATTTTTTAACTCTGACAATAATAACACCACGAGACACTATCTGCGGGTTTACTTTTAGAATCGACATGATGCCAGTCTTCTGTGTTAGTTAATATTTGAATTTCGGCGACTCTATTCGCTACAAATGTTAAAGCACACTTCGCAACAATGCGTAACTAACGTTAAACATTATGGGGCTTATGTTTCAAAGGTACCTACTCTATGCAAAAACAATTAATTTGATATTACGGCAAGCATAATGTGTGACATATCATTTTAACCAGAAACAATTCCTCTTTTCAAAAATGCAAAAATACAATATGGCGCCCATAAGAAGAAAAAAAGTTGATCGTCATATTTTTGTCCAGGAAAACGACAAAAAAATGCGAGGTCATATTTAGATTCCTTGTAAAAAAGTGTTTTAATAATGTTTATACCTAATTTTCAGTTTTTTCGCATTATTTGCAAATCGAGAAGGGCTAGCCAAAATTTTTGCAATGCAAATGTCATTTTCTGAATAAATATTTCATATAATACGTTCTGAAATAGAGCTGAAAAAGGTATAGTAAAGTGTTTGCCTCTTATTAGGGTCTTCAGGCAGTCATAACCTTTCTCAAGGAATGTAAACCTACATTGTGGTTATTGTAGATTAACAATACTAAGCCTATAACCTATAATAATGCCAGAAAGGTAGATTGGTGAGAACCGGAAGGACTTACATTCAGTACTCGTTTAAAGTTTGGTGGCCGCGGTTGGATCATGTTCTGTATGAATAAGTCTTGAGTCCCGAAAATTACGCTTATTTAGGGAGGGGTTAAAATAGGCCGAGCATTGGCGCCGCATACCAACTGTTCCACTAAACGCCGCGTACGCCCTACAACCACCTCGTCCACCCCTTGATCATTAATCCTAGCGATTGTCTGTCGATGAAATGCGGGCGTACAGACGGTTGGGGGCCTCCGTCGGCGCACACTTGACGCAGGCAAATGGCATGGACCCCCAAATCGAGTTAACGTCGATTGAGAGTCATGTAGGCGGTAATTGCACCCGGAGAACAACGGGTTCGTTGATGATGTGTGCTGCGAGATGTGTATTGATGGGGTGCTTGCGTTATGGTGTAAGCAAAGAAAGGAAAGCGAAATAAAAGAAAAAGTATTCGCCTGCGTCTGGGTATTTTAGCGTTTTCAATGAATATATACAGGGACCGGCAGAAAGTTGGACACAAAAATTTAATATTTTTAAACTCTGATTTCGATTAATTTAAATTTCTAGCTGCTAATCGAACAAATTCGTATATTATTCGATGATAAGTTGCGCTTGCGGTATTTTTTTTTGTAATACACAGGGTGGTCCAAAAAAGTACAAAAAAAGTTAAATTTTTTTTAATTTGACTAGGTGGCTGTGACTTTAAATCTGACATCCACCTTTGATCCCAAACAACTTTTGTAAGTAACTTTTTACCGTATTTTAAAAAGTAAGGGTACTTTACTCTTGAGGTATTTTGACATTTTTGAGTCTACCTCGTATCTAAAACGAGATATTTAAATTTTGATATGTGCGTTTTGAGTTTGAAATGATGCACCAACTTTTATCAAGAATAAAATTTTCTGAGGAAGTAATAATAAAAAAGTTTTCCATTTTTGTCCAACTTTCTGCCGGTCACTGTATATATATATTGTATGAATATATATATATATATATATATATATATATATATATATATATATATAACCGGCGCTTAAAATATTGATATGCACATGTACAGGCTATTCCCAGCAGTTTTGTAATGTAATATATTCGATTTTTTGAAGCTTCCAAAAGAATAGAAAATAAAAGGCGACCAGTAAAAACATTATTATTTTAAAATCAACATGTTCAAGGTGTCTAAATGTACGCAATACGCTGCTACAATTAAAAAAGTCGACAGTATTTGGATTTTTTGGAATAATTATTGTTCTTTATGAGTTTTAGCGACATGTATTGTGTACACTCTGACACCTAGAACATAAGTTTTGAATTTGAAATAACAAAGTTGAAGTTTTTAGGCTGTATTTTCTTTTCAGCTTTAAAGCAGCTTTATTCCAAAAATAAAATTTATACCTACGTGGAAATTGTCACTCAATACGTGAGGCTACAATATATTATGTTGACTGCACACGCCTGGCTTATCACCTCAGGATCATTGCTCCTGCATTTTCTTTATAAAATTAATTTTCAAATAGAAAATTAAAACAGTTTTTTCCTTCTACACAACTACCATTTCCCGCAGCATAATGTCGGGAGGCTACGGGAAGGAGTTATTGCTTCAAGCGGTAGTTTTCTTTATGGGGTGTCGAAACTGTCGATGTGTGGCAAAAATCCAACACTAGTTTATCGAAGTTTTTATATTGCAAGCTAAGTAGGCCTTATAAAAAATCAACTGTGCGTTTAATATGAAAAATGTATTATTTTCAATAAACGTTATAACTAAAGGGCGGAATATATGCAAATTGCATATATATGCATTTTTTGCATATTTCGTTCAATTTCGCAAAACATTGCATATTTCTGGGAAAACTATATTTTTGTGCATATTTGCATGTTATTCCTATACTTATTGATAGATATAAGAGATAACCAAGATTATGAGAGCCCAGAGGCAACTCGCAGTGTGTGCATTGTCAAGAAACCCTGAAAAATGCGGATGTAGCAAACCAGCAAACCATTGGATGGTAAATCATCCAACGAAGTTGTACCTTGGCCTTGTACCTTACTACCCAAATTAAAATATTGTATTGTGTATTACATCGGCAGATGTTGAGAGAAGATTTTCTATATATAAACATATTTTTACCGACAGAAGGCAAAGATCTTTATTGGAAAACTTTGAAAAGTATATAATACAATTTCAAATTAAAATGTTTTTATAATTCTGCTTTATTTGGCCAAATAAATGCATATTATTGCATATTTTAAATAAAAGTGATGCATATATATGCGCATATTTCGACTGAAATTAAATGCATATATTCCGCCCTTTAATTATAACAAAAACGTTGTATTTTTTATAACAAATAAAAGGAACCAAACTAACTAAAAACAAGTAAACGGTGCACTATTAAGCATTTTTTTTTCTACTCACTTTTTTCTCATAACCAGTTCTAAAGTAGTAAAGAATATAACGATTCAAAAGGTATGTTGGAAAAAACAAAAACAAAGCCCAATAATCTAATGATAACAATTTTTTATTGAAAATAGGTATGTTCGTAACTAGTTTTTCATATTAAATGCACAAATTTATTTCTACAATGACTGCTTAACTTGCAACATAAAAACTAATATTGCATTATTTTCAAATTTAAATACGACGACTTATGGTACTTGAATAAAATTAGGTACAGACATGTTTTTGGATAATCCTTAATGTCGTTATGACAGTTTCAAAATTATCTTAAAACAAGAATTGTAGCTACGTTCCTCTGTCCACTTAACGTGGACACGCTGTATACATATAAATATAGACAACAAACAACTATATTTGAATTAAATGTTATAACATTCCACTCTCATGAGAGCTACCTAATGAAAACGGTGTAACCAAGCAAGTCTAAGTATTTTACAAATGTAAAAGTAGGTACAGTGCGGCAAACGAAAGAAGTCCAATGAAAAACTCAGTCTAAGCGCCATCCGTATATTATTAATGTGGGCATGGGCGGTTAGGCTGAGTTTTTCATCGGACTTCTTTCGTTTGCCGGACTGTAGGTATAGTGTTTCTCAAGATCACAAAAAATGGGTTCCTAATAACAAAAAACTGAGTAAAAATTCGACCATTTTAGGTCGTGCCCTGCTTAATTACTAAATAATTTCTACCACATTTTCAGCTGCCGGAAATTAAAATAAACCTCGACATAAGCGGAAAAATACAATCTGATCCGGCCTACTTTCTTCTTTCCATTTTAAATTGGTAAAACGCCTTTGCTGGACAGGGTGTCTCACGAAAGATTTATCTCCTATAAATTTTATGTTTGTGGACCAAACAATAATTACCCATCACATTTTAAGCCTCATTTTTTATTTGTGTTTCTCTGGCTATTCTTATTTTCAATAATATGAATTTCAATATTTTAATTGCTTATATAGGACGAAGGTTTAGAGCGAACATAATATGACATATTTATATCGATTAATTGTAAAGAGCCGACATTTTCTAAAATCCAAAATACATATCAAAACTATACAGGAATTTGAGATAACAGAAACAACAAACTTTACCTCTATCTATAAAACGAGAGGCAAAAAAATAATTATTGTTTTGCTGAAAAGTGTGCTTATATTATTTTACACTTTTTTCGTAGTCCAGAAACAAAAAGTTATAGGGGACAAATTTTTCTCTATAAGAGACGGAAATATCTATATTATTGACGAAAGTAGTTATCCAGAATAAGAAGCTATGCTGATGCACACAATTTGGAGACTGATCGATCTACTTTGATTTAATGTCTATTTTTATTTTTAATCGTAGAAAAATCACCGGGATTTGGTCAACATGCTTAGTTTTTTATCCTAAGTAGCTTTAGCTCTTCTTATTAGGTACCTACTTACCCAAAAAGTGGAAAAAATCCACCAAGTTCAAAATAGTTTTGAACTTTGCAAAGGACTTAATTTTTTATTCTAAACATCCCTTGTTAAACAAATAGAGAAGAAACCTACTCTGATTCTTGGATGAACATATTATGTTAGAAATGTCCTCAAAGTGAAGCAGGGCTAGACCCGAAATTGCCACATTTTTTTACATATTTCACGCCTCTCTTTTTTTGCAGTTATCATAAAATACTCTATACTTTTTGCAAAACACTAATTAGTAATTATGCTGAAATTTATGCCAATTTAATTAGGATCTTATCCATGACAATGACCTTGCTAAGGATAAAAGTATTAGATTAACTTCATAAATGCATAGTATCTCTATTTCTTTTTCCTTTATTTTCATACAGGGACCAAAAGTAGTTCTGAAGCAGAATGCCACACAGGTTTATGTTCTCCCATAAAGGTAACTAATAAAATGTCTTCTATCATGTTAGTCAAGCAAGATGTTACACATTCATGTATATAAAAATTTCCACAAATAAAAAAGTTTCTCGCTTAGTGAAAATTTCATTACACTTTTTATAACCTTGCAATTTTGTTGCTATTTAAAGTGGTTAATAATCAATATTGCACAACAACAATGGCATTCGTTGTAAGCGCTCATATGTTAGCTTCAATTAAAAAAAATCGAATCGCTAGCTTCACTATTCTCAAAGATATGACGATGGAAACGTAAAAAAACACAATTTCCGTAAATTGCCAATTTCGACAGTTTATTCGAAATAAAAAAGGTCTCGCCCACAAAAAATGTCGTAAATCTGTAAATCACCATTTCGTATGAAGAGTGATGTACTTAACAACACCTACAGGGTCTGATCTAGTTCTACCCTCAAAAATTTTTTTCGAGAACGGACCGACTTTTTAGCCCCATTTCGCTCCACTATAGGTATACTCAAATTATTTTAAGAAGTCCTTACTGGGACTGTCAATTGGTAATTTCGATATCCTAAGTTGGCATCAATGCAGCAAAAAATGCAACCGGGTCATAAGTTGAGGTCAGTAACGAGCCCATTTGCACTAATAATACGAAAAGTAACAAGAACAAGAACAACTCAGATGACGGTAAAACTCACAAAACGTAGAAAACCCGCGAATATTTTCATTACCGAATGTTTGAACCAGTTTGAACGATCTGGAAAACCTTCACTGTCACTTTGACACACCGAAGCTAAATTTGCCTGAGTCCGCCCCTAGACGCTGCCAAAAGCAGCTGATTATTACAAAATACCAAAACGAAAGTGTTTCCATGACGTTTGAAATTATTATTAAAATGAGTTGTCGTCATAGTTATTTTTATTTGTAGCGGCATAATCGTGATTGCAATAGGGTTTTTATTTTATTATGCTCTTTTTTTCGTATCACTTGGGTAACTTTTCACATCATAAATCAACGAGTGACGTCATTAACTGGTTGAGACACCAATGTTATACCCATGGTTAACAAAAAATTCCTAGGGATTTTGTGGAGAATGTCATCTGACAAAATCGGGACTTCTTACAGTAATCGGGGTATATAGTTTAAGCAGAATAGATATTTTTCTTACAAACAGTAAATTTCTATGGTAATGCTATGAAAAGTGCTTTTAGACATTTATCGGAAACTGCATAGTTTTTTTTTTGAAAACATTATATAACCAAAGGCAGCTTGTTATGAATAATTGTTTTTCGTCTCAATTTCTAAGGATTTTTATTGCTTTTATTGTACTTAAATGAGGCAAATAGAGGCAGTCAGGGATGAAACGTTTTCCATTATCTCTTGGTCACCTCTGCAGTGCATTACGAGCACTATTTGTAGGGGGTTTTCCAATGAAATGACTCACCCCCATGTTTTCTTTATTTTTGTTCCCGCAAAAAAGTTTTACATAAAAATTAATAACTTTTTGCCAGCTTTTGGAATATGTATTTCAAGTGTCAAATAGATTAAAATAAATATGAGCATTTTCTTTAAACGAAAGGCCCCGTTTGTTTTGTTTTCGAAATCTACGTCTTTTCAAAATTGCAACTATACATATAACTGTGTCACATACAGTGTGTCACTCTTGTAAAAGAAAAACAATTTTCGAGCCCTGCTTGAATTGAAACTAATTTGTGGCATAATTTATGTTTAGGAAAATCAAGTATGCCTTGGAAATTTCCAAAAAACTCATTTCTTTACACAAGTAAAGTAGCACTTCTGTAGGAGCTACTATAAAATTTTATTAAGAAAAGTTGTTCCGAATGAAAAAATGGTACCTATGCAAAATTTCAAAAGTCCTAGGCCAATTTGATTTTTGGTATTTTTTATTAGAAAAGTGCGGAAAATTGCTCTTTTGGTAAAAGATAGTAGAAAATGATATTAAAAAAAGCTATTCAGAATGGAAAATTATGTCCGTATACAAAATTCAGATCTCCCTACCACTTAGTTTTAGAGCGTTTGCTTTTTAATAAATTCTTGAAAAATAAAAAACAAAGTTGGCTGAGAGACCAGAAATTTTCCATTTGTGCATAACTTTCGCTTCCGAACAACATGTCTTAATAACATTTTGTACTATCTTGTACCAAAAGGCACTTTTACACACTTTTCTAATATAAAAAATGGTAAAATCAAAGTAGGTCTAGGATTTTGAAATTTTGCACAAAACAGTCAGTTCTTAATTAAAAACAATTTTTCTTAATAAAATTTTATCGTAGCTCCTACAAAAAGGGCACATTACTATAGTTTAAAAATTTTTCTTTTTTTTTTCAAACGTCCGAGAAACTCGCCATTTTATGCTTCACTGTAGGAGAAAAAGTACCTAACACTTTTTCTCCGGCCACGGGCAGCAGAGAAAGTAATTATTGCCATAGCAAAATTTAACTTTTTCTCCGCTCGCGAAATTAATTGTGATACTTGTAACATTCATGTAACATGCTGCGAGGGAAATGTGCCCAAAACATGAAAGAAGTTTTTGTTAAAAAAAATTTACCTATAGCGCCTATAGTTTTTGAATTGTGATTTTTTTGTGGCGCGCGCTACTCACGTGGAAAATTAATCCCTTGCGTGAGAATATCCACGCGTGAGTACTTCCAAATAGTTTGCCAATGTAAACCCTCTCAGGGAGAACTCTCTGCCAAAAAGAGTAGGTACGTCTCTGGGAGCGTTTACAAAAACAATTTGGAAGTACTCTCAGATATACGACTTGTGATAGTTTTACCTCTCCGTGTGGACTATTCTATAACAGATCGCTGGTAAAATAAATTAATAATTTTAGACCAAATAATGTGGGTTCAAGCAGACCAATAAAATAAAATAAGAAATGAAATAACCATATAGTTGATATTTGTCAATTTTTGAGCAGTAATTACAGTTGCCGCAGATGAAAAAACAACCACTTGCTTATTTTATTTATCATACAGATACAGTTGCAATTTTTCTTATTACAGTTTTTGTCGAAACAAAAAAGTTTAAAAAATTTATGGGAAGCCATTTGTCGTTTACTGAAGTCCATCCATAAGATCCAGGAGCTTCTAGTTGTGACTTCGCAACATTACTTGAAGACCCACTATATTTTTAACTGCTACGGGCACCTGCAACTGCCAATAATTAAACAATACAATATATAATTTCAAACCAGTAATACCTCAAAAAATGTTGATAAAAAGCACAGTCAGTAGGGGGAAGATCGAAAGAAGGTTTATTAGATTTGGTGGCCATTGCGTCTAGTGACTATGGCCACATTTGTATGTTTCCACTCTTTGTTTTTGATTTTAAAAAGTCACGAAACGTATGCACCTATCTAGGACCATGCACGTTAAAATCTATAAAATAAATAAATATTTTATTTCCAAACAAAATTGTACAAAAATTAGGGCAGACTTTTATCGATGCATCGTTTGACGGGATGCGACAAGCGCATTTTAGAAAATTGGAAGAAAAACCGCTTTTCAAGTTCTACAGACAAATATAAATGTGCTTGAAGGTACAAAATATGTTCTCCTATTATATAAATTCAAAAATGTGGCCAAGTCACTAAACGATTTGCGCCTAGCAATCGCCACCAAATCTAATAAACCTTCTTACGAATTTCTCCCTACTGACTGTGTTTTTTATCAACATTTTTTGAGGTATTACAAGTTTAAAATTATATATTGGATTGCTTCATTATTAGGAATTGCAGGTGCACGCAGCAGTTAAAAAGAGGGTATTCAAGTAAGGTTGCGAAGTTGCAACTTGAAGATCCTGGATCTTATGGATATAGACTTCAGTAAACGACAATTGAATTCGCATATTTTCATCTCAAGAATCCATATCAAACATTGTACGCCAAAGCTTAAGCCGACAAAAAGTGTAATACGAAAAAGTGCAACTGTATCAAGGAAAGACTGAAATGCTGTGATCGATGTAAATGTGGCAGGTGCAAATAATAGTGATAGTAATGTAGAAAATACCGAAGATGAGTGAGTATGTTGATAACGTGAAAGATATTTTTTAATATTTATTTTATACCTATATTTAGGTGCTATGATATATAGGTGTAGTTGCACAAAGATTTAATTATTATAAAAAATCAATATAAAGAAATGTTTATTTTGCAGTTTATTAAATAAATGGCGACTTTAAACAGATACATAAAATAAGCAGGTGGTTGTTTGTTCATCTGGAAAATGTAATTACTGCTCAAAATTGCCAAATATCAACTATTTGGTTATTTTATTTCTTATTTTATTTTATTGGTCTGCTTGAACCCACATTATTTGGTCTAAAATTATTTGCCGGCGATCTGTTATAGATCTGTTATAGAATAGTCTACACGGAGAAGTCGTATATCTGAGAGTACTTCCAAATAGTTTATGTAAACGCTCCCAGAGACGTACCTACTCCTTTAGAGATCGTTTACAATGGCAGGTTTACATTGGAAAATTATTAGGAAGTAGGTACTCTAAGATATTTATACTTGTGATAGTTTCACTTGCGCATGTAAAACTACTCATTAGTTGTTGAGACATGCCTGCCACGCGTGGATATTCTCACGCAAGTGATTAATTTTGCGTTCCATGTGAGTAGCGGGAGCTACAAAAAAAAATTCACAGTTCAAAAATTTTTTTTTACCAAAAACTTCTTTCATGTTTTGGGCATATTTCCCTCGCAGCATGTATATAAAAATTTCCACAAATAAAAAAGTTAATCGCTTAGTGAAAATTTCATTACACTTTTTATAACCTTGCAATTTTGTTGCTATTTAAAGTGGTTAATAAACAATATTGGACAACAACAATGACATTCGTTGTAAGCACTCATATGTTAGCTTCAATTTAAAAAAAAATCGAGTCGATACCTCTACTACTCTCAAAGATATGACGATGGAAACGTAAAAAAACACAATTTCCGTAAATTGCCAATTTCGGCAGTTTTTCGAAATAAAAAAGGTCTCGACTACAAAAAAAATGTAGTAAATCGCCATTTCGTATGCAGAGTGATGTACTTAACAAAACCTATGGGGTCCGATCTAGTTCTACCTTGAAAAAATTTTTTGACGCCTTTTTAGCCCGATTTCGCTCCACTACTACTATAGCATACCATATTATATTATGTTATCCATGTAGCACATTTAACTCAACGATTTATCTTAAGACGTTGAGTGACATTCAACGCTTAAGAGGTATCAAGAAAACACTTTTTAGAAAATGCTAACTTTAACGCCCTGAACAATGAAAACCAGTTTCTCCGTAATTTTGAGTCTAGAATTTAAAAAACGTAAAAAAACAAAATGTGGCAATTTTGGTCAGCTAGGCAATGCCCAAAAATAAATTAGCATCCATGGCCAACTTCTTGAGCAATTCCAAAAAACCTTTTATCGAAAAAATATGAATGATCGCAGAATGTTTATTTCAAAAATTGATTGCACGGAGGAGCTTCATGCCACCGACAGCAGAGATAGTTTCAGAAAATCATACAGGGTCTTTCTGCTCTCTTGAGGCCACAAAAAAACAACTTAGGTAAGGTAGGTAGATGCCTCTGAAAAGGGAATCGAAATCCATAACCAACTTGATGCGTAAAAATTCGTGTCCTCAAGAGAGCAAGATTTTCTAAGCTGTCGGTTGCATGAAGGTCCTCCGCGCAATCAATTTTCAATCTGAACTTTTTATTTATCCCTTGAAATAAACTTTCTACGACCATTAATATTTTTTGTCGATTTGGGTTTTTTTTTGGAGTTGCTCAATAAGGTGAACATGGATACTAATATATTAATTTTTGGGCGTTGCCTAGCTGATCAAAATTGTCACATTTTGTTTCTTTACGTTTTTTTTTGTAAGACCCAAAATAACCGAGAAAATCGCTGTAACCATTCTAAAAAAGGCATTTTATATACAGTATGATTTATTGATAAATACATTAATTTTCAAGTTGGGTAAAGAAAAAGCACCTTGAAGCGAATTTCCAATGCACCTTTTTTGTAAGTCGTAATTCATTTTTCAAAAACCACATTTTACAGGCATTTGTGTTAATTTTTTTCTTATTTCGGTTTTTTTATTTATGTAGAATTTAAACCAACCCACCAAAGAAATAAACAAAATAAAAAAAATAATTGGTTTTGCCGGGGATGGAACTCCGACCGCGCGCGTTGCCTCATTTTCTTGTTTATAGCGCCATGAAATCGGCAATACGCTCCAAACACATTTATTTTTGATGCCAAACTCCCCGGTTGCGGCATTGCCAGACTTAGGGTCTGGAATTGTCGTATGAACGCACATGGATCTGGGATCGCCTTACACAGATTTCGGGGCGTCCTCTGCACGGTGCTCACGCGAACTAAATCTGTGTATAATTGCATAAAAAACCGAAAGTACAGACCCCCTGAAAATTCACCCCTTCATTCCCCTAGACCCCCTTCATCTATAATCAGGCTTAAACAATCCCAGACCCGGAGTCGGGTCTGGGATTGTAAAATTTGGCTTGGGATTGTCGGCAGAATATGGCAAGTTGAGCCTGTGTAAGCGGTTTAATAAAACTATATATATATACAGGGTGTTTCATCTTAAGTGAACACCTCCGTAAAATTTTTATTCTCCATCCGATTTTAGCCGCGTTTTTTTCTAAAAATAGGCCACAAAAAATTCTATGTTGGTGCAAAATTTCAGGTCTTCATGTCAATTTTCAAGGCCTACTACAAATTTTTTTCTAGTAAAAAATGACGAATACCATTTGGCGATTTTTTTATTTAAAATCTGACACCACAGCGTTAATCAGAACAACCTAAAACCCCCGTATACGAAATTTAAACAAAAAATATACAGGGAGCTCCATTCTACAGGGGTCAAAATTGAGCAAAATAGGAATTTTAAAGACATCTGGAGAGTCAAGTGTGCCATGGAATCCCGTCAAAATAGATGAATGATCAACAGGACTACTCAAAGTGTTGGTGTGCAAAGATTCAATACAAAAATATACAGGGTCTTTTTCTCTGGGTGATGTTAAAATGCTGAATTTTTGTAATGTCTGGGGTCGTTTTGATATACTCGATTTTTGACCAGTATAAAGTTTAAAAATTCAGCATTTGGAGTTGCTACAGAGAAGAACACCTTGTATATTTTTTATTGGATCTTTTCACATCGACACTGCGAGTGGTCCTGTTCATCATCCAACTGTTTCGAAGTAATTCCATGGCACACTTGACTCGCCAGACGAGTTTAAAATTCCTATTTTACTCAACTTTCACAGCCTGCAGAATGGAGCTCCCTGTATATTTTTTGTTCAAATTTGGTATACGGAGGTTTTAGGTTGTTCTGATTAACGCTGTGGTGACAGATTTTAAATAAAAAAATCAAATTGTAGTAGGCCTTGAAAATTTACATTAAGACCTGAAATTTTGCACCAACGTAGAGTTTTTTGTGGCCTATTTTTAGAAAAAACCGCGGCGAAAGTCGGATGGAGAATATAAATGTTACGGGGGTATTCGCACTTAAGATGAAACACCCTGTATATATATAAAATACAGTTTTGTCGTTTTTTGATGATGTTTCGGGTAGCGAAGGAATTTCGAAATTGTTTTTAACGAAATGAGCAAAATACTTTTATTCCCTCATGTGCACACTTTCCTAAAGTACGATGTATGTAATTAATTTATTTGTTGGATTAAGGATAATTTATACCTTAAAATATGCAAACCGCAATCTAAAGAGTTCAACAAAAACTGAAAAAACTAATCAAAAAATAAATATATTAAGCCACTTGTAAGATCAGCTGATATCTATAACATTTTTGAATACTTCGTTTTCGTGGTTTTGAATTCCTCATGTATTATTTTAATTAATTGTTTCGGTCATTCATAATAATTCAGTGTAAAAGTATGTAGTTTAACAATAATTGTGTAGTCAATATTCTCTTTTGTTGTTGTAAATAGTGATGGGCAGAATCGAGTAAAAGTATCGATAGTACTCGATTCTTTAAAGTACTCGTAGTATTCGGGTACTGGTGTACGAGTACCGAGTACGAGTACTCAGTATTGCTATTGAACAACGAATACAATATCGAAAACACAAAACATAGAGGTTCAGCGTTATTAGGGTTTATTTTATGGTGTTTGCCAGTGTTTGGTCTTCCTGTACTCGACTCTCGGGTTCTCGGCACAATATCTCTCGTACAAAGACAAAATTTAAGAAAAGTAAGAAAACACAAAAGTTAGGTTAGGTCACGAGTTACGATACACGCATCCACATATGTATCGTAGGTTTTATTTTTCCTCTTATTCTAAAAAAGTTTGAGTACTTGTAATCGATAGGTACTTATTCGATTCTTAAAAGTACTCGCATACTAAGTACTCGATTCTCAAAAATATTCGATTCTGCCCATCACTAGTTGTAAACCACTTAAACAAGCATAATATAATATTTTAAGCTTCGACTGTTTTGTGTTAATCAATAATTAAATACATTAAATCATACAAATTTGTAAAATCTATTGGTGCGCCCAATCTTTTTCATAAAACAGCCCGACATTATAAATGCATTAGTGCGGGCAACATACGTCTGCTAAATCAACCTTGAATTGCCGTTTGCCGCTAACTTACGGATTTGCCTGGTTAATCTGTGACTGATATCCAACAAATAAAATGCTGTTAAGAAATAGATCAACAAGTAAAATCATATTCCCACTAATTTTCAGTAAATATCCTCTTTCTATAGTGCTCACACAAAGTAAGGGGGAGGGTGAGTTGTCAGTACGTAGCATATTTTGTATCGCATGTTTGCAAACAATAAATCCTTCACTGCGAATTGCCGTCCATTTGCTGAAGGGTGGCTTTACAATAGCCATGAAATTGAATTAGATAAGAACTTCGACAGACTGTTAAGTGTTTCAGCCCAATATAGAGATAGGGAAGTCTCTCTTTGTACCTACGTGCAACTTACTAAAAAATCATGGCAAATCATGGGATTACGTCACCTGAAGGCAAGTAAATAGAACCCACTATTAAAATTTAAACTATTTAACTAATTTTTCGATAAGTAAGGATGTATGTACAGGATTTCCGTATATTTTCCACCCCCCCCTCCTAGAACCTCCACTTTTGATAATAATAATTAGAAAGTTATAGCATTTTTTCGTACCTCTCGGAATCTGTTAGCACCTGAAACAAATGAACTTCGGAAAAGTTATGAAAAATATACATTGTCCGGCAGAAAGTACACACCTTTTCGGCATTTTTTATGATGTATCTGGTGTAGTAAATAAAACCACTTTATTTAATATGCCAGTTCCGTTTCAAAGAGGCTTTATCATTTATAAACGTGAGTGCCATAAAAATATATTTGTACTATTTTTTGTGCAAAATTTCTGCTATATACAGGGTGATTTGTTCATAAATACAATAATTTTAACCAGATCATCAGGGAGGTACATGCATATCGAAAACGCAAAAAAATACTGTATGTTTAAATAATGGGGCAATTTATCCCTACTCTCACGGAATAAGGCGCACTTGAACGCACGGTAATGAGACTTTCCGGTGGGGCACATGGCGCCGGCCGAGATGTTACCGTTAAGTTTTCATAATTTAATAAGCAAACTAAATCCAAAACTACCGCCCCGTGTCTTCTTGTCCTCTACCAGTAAGGTAATTGAAAGGATTCTTGTTGAGAGATTTTAAGATTATTTTTAATATCGGAATTTTTCAGTCAAATATGGATTTTTTCCGAATTCTTCAACGGAGTTAGCTGTTTTCTACACAGTACAGCTCCTACTTAAAAAATGAAGAACTATGCAGTACGTGGTAAAGCACTCTCAATCCTAAAAACCTATTTAAAGGGCAGATATCAGCACGTCTGCCTTAGAACAAAGATTGACAGCTCAATGGTGACATCTATGTCAAAAAAAGTTATTGTACCAGCGTGTCCCTCAAGGATCAGTATTGGGGCCATTACCACTCATTATACAGTGTCCTCCAAAAAGTTCGCACCATAGTTAGGAAATTTTTAATTAATGTTTTATTTTGAAATTTAATTTTGGGGTTACCTTTTGCTTAAAAATATGAAAAATGACCCACTCTAACGTGGTCATGTGGCTTTCGTAATTTGAACGCTCTAATAAAAGATTTAGTTTTTTCCCAATTTTTAATAGGTATTTATGAAATTCTGAAAATTTCAAAAACTCATAACTTCCTAAAAACTATTTTATATCACTAGCTTTATCATGCTATTAACTTTTTATTAGTAATTAACGATAAGAATGGGTACTTTCAAAAGAAAATGATATTGACGCTATAAAATTCTGTTATATTTGCTGCAAATTTTGCAGTGCAAAGTTGATGTACCGTCTAGCATTTAGGGTATAAATTTAATAACATTACGTTTTCCAGTTCTAAATTGATAATAATAATAAAAAAATAATAAATTAAATTATCATTAAACTATTTTATGTATCTAGGCAAAATTCTTGACTTTTATGGAATGATGAAATGAAATGATTTTTACCTTTAAGTTTAAAATGAAAATGGAAATGGAGAAGAACTTTCATACGTAAAGGACGTAGACCAATGGACATGAAAGAAAGAAAATCGGATATAATTTCAGAAAAATTAAAAAGGATTTTCTGTCAGCGTCGGGGGACGAACCCGGGACCTCTCGCTTGCTAGGCGAACGTTCTACCCCTATACTACGCTGAACCGGTGAAATAAGTCGGTCTGTTTGTATAGTATCTGAATGTAGAAGCCATCGTTCGCGCCATACCACAGAAAATACTCTCCAATTTCCTCCGAAACACACCACACTTATAGACACAACCTTGACGTTAGATACCGTTGTACAGGGTGGCCCATCCAAGCGGAAAAAGTGTGCTACGTGGAGACAGGTTAACATAAAATCGTCATTCAAAAAATGAGGTTGTAGTAAAAATTAAGGGGAATTCGAGGGTGTACCCTGATTTTGTATACGAGGGTCGGTAAAAAAGTTATCGCGAAAAAACATTTTTTGCAAAATAAAAAAAAATATTTTACCTACACATCCATTAGAGAACCTTTAAGTAATATTCCCAAATATTCAGTTTTTTAATATAACTTCAGGTTATAGCGGAAATGAAAGTGGTTTTATCTATTTTACAACTTACACATTTCTCTTAACCATCACAGGATTCCTTTTCTAATTCTGAATCCAACGATATATAATTTGACCTATTTATCTCCAACCGTTTCCGAGATATTTATCAGAGAAGCTCCATCAAACTAGATACATGGTCTCATGGTCGGTGTCTGATGTTCGATCTGAGTAGGCCAAACAATAAAACCAAATTTATGACAAATCAAGTCAGCCATGATAATAAAACTGACAAGCGAGTAGGCTGAATGTTAAAGTGGCTATAGCCATTAAACTGCATTCAACTTAATTTATTATTTTTACTACTTAAGGGACGATTGTTTAAACTATCAATTTCTAATTTTACTCGTCTTTAAATCTCCTCAACATTTTCGGGGCGGTTCTTATAAACTTTATTTTTTAAATACCTCCACAAGAAAAAATCCAAGGGGGTTAAATCTGGACTACGTAGCGGCCACCTTATCGTTCGATGTTTACCAATCCAATTTTCAAACGAATTGTTCAAAAATTCCGTTATGGGCCCACAGTTATGGAAGCAAGCGCCATCTTGCTGCCATATTAATTGTCTTTCTTGGAGTTGGTTAAAAAAAAAAATGGCAACTAAGTATTGTTCCAATTCGTTCTGGATTAAATGTAGGTGTTTCCTACCTGTCATGTCATACTTCCTGAATAAAATTTCCCACAATTCCGCACCAAACACCCTCGGAATTTCTGCCGGATTTCACAACTTCACGAAATGCCCGTGGATTGTCAACAGACCAAAATATACTATTTTTCCGGTTGTATATTCCCGCCGTTGTAAATGTAGCTTCATCGGACCAAATAATTTGTTTAAAAAATCCAGCTCCACCTCTTGCAAAATTAAAGTTTAACATTGTTTGACAATATTAGCCTTTGAACAGGAAATATTTTGAAGGCTTTAAATTTGCTTAATTTCATTACCCTTTTTATAGTAGACCGGGGAATTTGTAAGTTTCTCGCTGCATCTCTCTGAGATTTTTCGTTATTTCTTCTGAAATAATTTAAAATTCGTTCTCTCTCGTCCTCACTAATTCTAAACCCTTTTTTTCTCTTGCTAATCACACTTCCTGTCGATCTGAATCTTCGATACAGCTTACATATAAATGAAGCACTCGGAACATTTCTATTTGGATATTTAAGAGAATACTCCCTCAAAGTTTCTACGTATCTTTTATCATTTTTGATGATCTCTAAAATATCACAGCATTCTTCTTTCAAAAACATTTTTTAAACTGCAACTACTAACAGCTTCAGCAACAAAATGTTAGACTAATCTGACACGTAAATAGAAGTATTGAATTGACAGCCTACTCGATTGTCCGTTTTATTATCATGGCTGACTTGATTTGTCAAAAATTTGGTTTTATTGTTTGGCCTACTCAGATCGAACATCAGACACCGACCATGAGACCATGCATCTAGTTTGATGGAGCTTCTCTGATAAATATCTCGGAAACGGTTGGAGATAAATAGGTCAAATTATATATCGTTGGATTCAGAATTAAAAAAGGAATCCTGTGATGGTTAAGAGAAATGTGTAAGTTGTAAAATAGAGAAAACCACTTTCATTTCCGCTATAACCGGAAGTTATATTAAAAAACTGAATATTTGGGAATATTACTTAAAGGTTCTCTAATGGATGTGTCGGTAAAAAAATATTTTTTTTTTATTTTGCAAAAAATGTTTTTTCGCGATAACTTTTTTATCGACCCCCGTATACAAAATTAGGGTACACCCTCGAATTCCCCTTAATTTGTACTACAATCTCATTTTTTGAATGACGATTTTATGTTAACGTGTCTCCACATAGCACACTTTTTCCGCTTGGATGGTCCACCCTGTACCACCATACAGTTTGGAAGTCATGCTGGTGTAGTCCCTCGCATACGAATCTCTCGTAAGCAATGATTGAAAATGAAAATGGAAAAGGAGAAGAACTTTCATACGTAAAGGACGTAGACCAATGGACATGAAAGAAAGAAAATCGGACATCATTTCAGAAAAATTAAAAAGGATTTTCTGTCAGCGCCGGCAGTCGAACCCGGGACCTCTCGCTTGCTAGGCGAACGTTCTACCACTATACTACGCTGAACCATTGAAATAAGTCGGTCTGTTTGTATAGTAGCTGAAAGAAGAAGCCATCGTTCGCGCCGTACCACATAGAAAATACTCTCCCTCTCCAATTTCCTCCGAAACACACCAGACTTATAGACACAACCTTGACGTTAGATACCGTTGTACCACCATACATCTTGGAAGTCATGCTGGTGTAGTCCCTCACAAGTTTAATTTCACATTAATCGATATTGATGAGTGGGCCATGGAGAGAATAGAAGCATTTTTTTTATTTTACAGTCAAAACAGACAAAATTGAAATTGTTTTAATATGTGGAGAAAATAATATGACATATCGGCAAGTTGCTGACATTTTTAATGCATGACATCCGGAAAAAATGTACATAACTGGACTATGAGTAGAACTTTTGTAAAATTTAAAAGTACAGGTTCAGTTTTAAATAATTTTAAAAAGCCTCACAACCCTTGGAAAAATACTGAAGAGTTGCGACATAATGTTTATTCTTTGGCTAATTTGGGAAATACTGGATTCTTCATGTTGTGTCACGTCTAAAACAAACATATTGCACTTCTTCAGTATTTTTCCTAGAATTGCGAGGTTTTTAAAAATTATTTAAAACTGAACCTGTAATTTTAAATTTTACTAAAATTCTACCCGTAGCCGAGTTATGTACCACATATTTTCCGGGCATTAGAAATTTCATTAACTTGCCGATATGTCATATTTTCTCCACATATTAAAACAATTTCAATTTTGTCTTGTACAGTCAACATTTCAACAACGTTTCAAAAGTTGTCAAATAAAAACAATTGCTTCAATTCTCTCCATGGTTTACTCATCAATATCGATAAAAAATGTGAAATTAAACTTAAGGGTAATAATTATTTCTTTCATAAATGTCAATAATTTTCTTAGATACGTAAAATAGTTTGATGATATTTTAATTTATTATTATTTTGGCATCAATTTGAAACTGGAAAACGTAATGTAACTAAATTTATACAATAAATGCTAGACGGTACATCAATTTTGCATCAAAATAACAGAATTTTAAAGCGTTAATATCATTTTCTTTTGAAAAATACCTATCTTTATCAGTAATTAGTAATAAAAAGTTAATAGAATGATAAAGCTAGTGATATAAAATAGTTTTTACAAACTTAGAAGTTTTTAAAATTTTCCGAAATTTCATAAATATTAAAAATTGACAAAAAACTAAATATTTTATTAGAGCGTTCAAATTTGGTACACTTCCGTAGAATTGAAAAAGAAACAACCTTTTCAAGCAAAACTTTTTGATATTTTAATAAATAAACCAATTTTTGGCGATGTATTTTTTTAAATGTCGTTTTTGACAAATAACGAAAGTTACATGACCACGTTTTTCCCCCTATGTTGAGAACTTTTTGGAGGTCACTGTATATGTCAATGATATAAAACAATGTTTAAATAATCAGGTTATTACACAATACGCTGATGACACTACTTCAATCGTAACGGCTGGTAACTGGGTCACTTTCAGCAGGTGTTCTTGACAGATAAACGAATGGGTTTCGGAAAACCATCTTAAGTTGAATGTTGAAAAGACGGACCTTGTAGTTTTCAGTAAGTAGTTTTGTGAAAACAGGTCTCTATAGGTTCAAATTCATGGACTGTCTTTGCCGAATCGAACTAATGCAAAGTTTCTTGGTCTGACAATTGACAGTTCCTTAAGCTGGACTGACCATATAGCTGAATTGAGGCATCGGCTTACTTCAGTCCTGTATGTGGTGCCTTTTATATGGGATCACGTGGCTTTGTCATCACTAAAACCTTACTATTTCGCCCATGTCAATTCATTGCTTACAATATGGTGTTATTATGTGGGGCGGAACGAGTGGGGCCGGTAACATTTTTAAAATCCACAACCAAATTTTGAGATGTATCTTAAAGTTGCACTTTCAAGCTTCCTGTGATAATCACTTTATTGACCACAGGATTATGTCCCTCCCTTCTTTGTATGTTTTTCGACTGGTTATATTGTAAAATGCAATAATCATTTATTTGTGTAGAAAGCCCCAATTAATCAACACCGTTATGGAACTGCGAGGAGGGGCGGATTTATCTGTTCTAGTGCACAGGTTGACACTTTTAGAAAAAGGCCCTAAAATATGCAGCTATCAGGGCATACAATAATCTTCCTCACAACATTAAAAATCTACAGTCAGGGCAGAGTTTTAAAGCTGCAACAAAAGAATTTTTTATACGAAAATGTTTTTATTCTTTTGATGAATATTTGCGAGGCAAGAGGTAATATTAATTTTAAGCCCTCTTAGCCTGTGTTGTTTTTTTTATTGTGTTGTATGTAAGTATAAGTAGTTTTAACCATTTTTATATTTTGTGATGATGCCTGTACTTTATATTGTGGCGTTAAAATCACTCAAATAAAATTTAGGGGTGCTACTCAGGGTTAGAGGAGAGCTGGGTTATTCGCAGGTTCGTTAAAATTTATTATAGGTATATTTATTTATTTTTAGTTAGAAATAGGGCGCCACCTACTTTTGAAACTTTTCTTATATCAAAATCCCTTCTTAAAGTAGGAAATGGAAGTAAATATTGCCAATAGATAAACCCTGTATCTCTGTATACCCTGCAATAAAATTAATTAGAAAGATAGGTTTAGTTTAGTCCTTCATTCAAATTCTGCCTTCTTTTTCACAAATAAAAATCACAAATGCGTGGAGACATTTATTAGTATTTTTTTAAAAGTTTACATTTACTGTGAAGCAACCATTTGCTTATAATGTCACTGCCAAAATGACAGACACCTTTCCAAGATATAATTAAATTTAAAACCAAACTTTAGATTATATATTTGCATCTACGAAACTGTTTCGAAACTCTTCGTTTACAGTTAGCATAATGTTAAACTTATTATCCTTATATGATCATAAATTTGGAAAGTTGATTTAAATTTTTACGACTATTAGCAATTATAATTTTAAGGTTAAGTTTATACTACAAAAATCATCAAAGTTCATGTACGCCAAATCGTAAAATCACTGTTATAAAATTATCAGAATCACAAGTCAGATAAGTTGAATACAGATAAGGGTTGATCCTACCTCAGCCACGTAGACGATGTCTAGATGCTGCGAACCATTACATACAATCAAACAAACCCCATGACTCGGAGGCAGTCGTTCTTAGCATCCTTCAGTTGACGAACACGCATGTGTGGTTATTTCTGTATGAATCTTCCTTATTTTCCAAAATCTAACCTCTTGACAGCAAACTTCAAAATATTTACAAGCTTCCAGAAATTTTAACCTCTCATAAACTCTCGGAAAATTTAGCATATCTTAAGTTTTATCTGATCAGAAGTTCCCTATAAAAAATTATCGGTTTTTTCCTTTTTTCTTCAAAAATTTTTGAGTATACTCACCACTATTGAGTGGGAATCCTTTTTAAATAACTCAAAGAAAAGGAGTCAAATAGGCTTCACAGAATGCATAAAAATTTCATGAAGGTAGTTTTTTTTTTACCTAAAAAAGATACACATTGAAAAATATCAATGAAAACTAACAAAATGACGGCACAACTTACGAAATCAGCTGTAGGATGACAAGGGTCAGAAAACATAATCAATGGGAGTATTTCCATCCACAGGAACTACTACACTCACTCGCCATTTAACTTCGGCATGGTCTCCAATCAAACCAAAATAGACTTTGTTGAAAAGTTTCTTAGAATCTCAAATCTGTGCCGAAAATTTTGTTCTTGTCCCCATCGCCGGAATAATAAATTAATATCAACAAAAACAAAACAACAACCGTTCCATTTCGGTGGTAACGAAAGAACTAAACAAATGCGTTGCCAACGCCGTCTGCACGCGACTAGCTAAGTTCTGGAAGGTGCTAGAGAAAACGCTCGCGAACGGCGTGTCAGTGGAATTTAGCAAAGAGGAGCGGAAAGTCACTTCTCACCACTACCGGTAGGTGGCATCACTTGTTCAAATTATATTTCTGTAAAAGATGGGAATTTGCAAATGTTACAATATTTTTTGGATATAGGTTTGTGGTATTGTGGTTTTGACAATGTTGGTGTCCTTTGGATTTTATAATAATAATTAAATTATTATAATTGTTTGTGAGATAGAATGAAGTGTTGAGTGTTGCTTCCGAAATCTAGCAGGCCTCCCTCCTTCGTGCAGGCGGGCTTGAGAAGCAGTCGTTGATTGTTAGCCGAACTCCCGGCATCATGTTATACAGTCCGCTTGTACAATTTCAATAAATAAAGGCGTTTCAATAAAAGGCAGTGTCTCAATAGTACACCAACAGATGCTACATGGTTCCGTCGAGCCGCATGGAGACGGTATGCGAAGGAAACTACAAGAATACCGGCGAGTTTGCAAGTAAACAAGCGACTAGCCTGAGATGCCATTAGCTGGCAGATCGGGCGGACGGCGGTAACCGGCCAGGCGGCCAGTACAAGGAGGAGCACAGCGCGCTCATTTCCCGGGTCTAAGGCAGTGTTCCGCCAGTAAGATAGCCGACAATAATTTGAGACGAGGAAAGGATGTATCCTTTCTTTAACCACACTAACGACTATTCCTAACCCACATTCTCCTTGTTAGATTAGTTCCAGTTGCGTGAGTATCTATGTGAGTTCCTGAATCTCACCAATAGATCCAAGTCTCACAATAGCATTTTTTTGTTAAAATTTCGGTTCGTACAATTTGTAAGGTCGTTTTGCCTTGAACTAGGTATATAACGTGGGTCAACAAGCGTTTAAGGAAATTATTGATATATTTAAAAATGACAAGTAAAAACCAGTATCAAAAACAAAAGTCTTACCCTTGATGCTGGGTCATTTGAAACTGGGTCCTGCGGTGTAGAAATGGTACGGAGGCCTCCTTGGTCGATGACAATCAGTAGCTTCAACAACTCTGGATGACCTTATTTCGCCCTCAACACATCCAAAGGAATCAACTCGCGTTATTGATACGGTTTATACGGTTCATAAAGAGTTTTTATAATAAATCTTTTAAAGACATTACATTGACATTTTTTTTTATTTTTCTATCTATCACAATAGTTATGGCCGTATGAACAATGGTCCCGTTTGTGTAAAAGTGCGGACAAAGTGCTGAGTGCGCGGGCACGTGTAGGCTAAGCTTGCTTTTTGTATACTTATAAATATGAGCTCTGCTCCATGTATATCTAGTCTTGTCTTGTCTTGTAGCGTGAATCGCTGCCCTGCTGTAACTGTCAAAATAAATTGTTTTAAAAACGTATTTTTCGAAATCGTTAATTTAACTGGCGCAGTCGGTAGGACGTGCGTCCAGTTTCCGCGTTCGTGCGTAAGTTTGGAATCCCCACGGTATCGGAACCGCATTCTACCGCGTCGCGAGAAGCTGAAAGATTTTTATCTTGAAGACGTCGTCCAACAACCCTGATCTTCGAGGCATCGCAGAGAGGCAGCCCCTGGATCAACCCAACTCCCGGCAGACAGCACGACCAGCAGCTACAACAAGACATTGCTCACCAGAGGACCTTGGCCTGCGACCATCGATTTGGTAAGAGTTGAGTACTCCTTTGGTTCCCATTTTACCCTATTTCCCTTTATTTTTAAGATATTTTGAGATATTTTTGATTTTTATAACATATTTTTGAGTTTTGAATATTTTTGATGAGTGAGAGCGATATTTCTATTGATATAGAGAGTCTTTCAAGTTTATTCACAAATAATTTAAGCTTTGAGGAACAAAGTAACGTAACCGAGGTTACCCAAGTTATTAATAAGGAAAGTGATCAAATAATAATCGCAATGGCGAACGAAAAAATTGACCTGCCAATGCTTAAGATGTATGTTGAAACGATCTCTGAATTCGATGGCAATGCGACTTCTTTGCCCAAATTTATTTCTTCTTGCGATTATCTTTTCGAAACATATAGCGGAATTAATGACGAATTTTTGCAAAACTATTTAATTAGAGTAGTCCAGATGAAATTGACTGGACGTGCCGAATTATTGATAGGCTGTCGTAACGAATTGGACACTTGGCAAAAGATAAAAGACGCGTTAACACAATGCTTTGGCGATCGTAGGAATCTAGAGTGCCTAGAGCAAGACGTATTTACAGCTAGACCCTTTAAAAACGAATCACCTTTAGATTTTGCAAAACGTTTACAAGTCATGCGTAGTAACTTAAGACAAAAGGTAAATTCTGATATTTACTTAAACCAAGCTGCTAAAGATATTTATGGTAGGCAGTATGATGAATTATGTCTACGAACATTTGTTAGAGGTTTATCAGGTCCCTTACAGACGATAATTCGTTTGAAAGAACCCGCATCCCTAGAAGATGCTATGAATTTAATTATACAGGAAGAAAATTTCAATTACACTCAGAATATTTTTAGGAATAGTCCACAAAGTAATTTTTCTAACTCACCACAAAATAACCCACGGACTAACAGACAGAACTCGTACCAAAATAATTACCAAAACAACCTTTCTCGCCCTAATTTCCAAAATAACTTTCCAAGGAATAATTATCAAGGATACAACCATCAACCTAGGAACAATTTCCAAAACCAAAATTATTCTCCTAGACCAGTTTTCCCAAGTCAACCTATTAATGTACAACCAAATTATAATAACCAACAAAGACGTTTCCCTACCAACAGACAAGTTTTTGGTCCACCTCGTAATGTTTTCAGACCTACTGGACAAAACATACAAAGGCAATACGAGCCTATGCAAACTAATTCCCAAACCAGTAGAAATAATAATGCTTTTAATCCTAGAAATCACGAAGCTATGTCTACAAATTCTAGAGTACCCTCTAATGTTCATAGGAGTTTCTCTGCTAGACAAAATAATTTCCCGAGAAATAATTTTCAGCCACAAAATACTATAACCGAAGAGTTATATCAGATTAATAGTGAAAATGCTAATAATGGAAGCCAGTCAATGCGCAATGCGTATGACTTGGTCCCCTCTCAGAATGAAGTTCAAATTCAAAACAAAAATGATATAAGTCCCGGAAATTTTCAGCAAGTCAGGTTGTCCCCGAAACGGAAGAAATAGAACCCGAAATTATTGAAATCCACACTGAAATCTGCAATAGTTTACCCTATATTATTGTAGAAAATCCCCCTTTAAAATTACTAGTTGACACTGGTTGTTTTCAATCCCTTTTACGACCTTCTATTGTTGAAAAATATTACCCAAATTTCATTTATACCTGTCCAACAAGAATTCGAACTAGTTTAGGCCAAACCGAAGTTCAAATTAGAGCGAATATACCAGCTCCTGATATTTTTAAAACAGATCAAATGTTTATATGTACACTTTTTGATTTTCATGAATTTTTCGATGGAATTTTAGGACTACGTGAAATGAGGAAGTTAAAATTTATTATTGACCTCGACAGACAATTTTTAACAAATAATGTAACAAATATCCCATTCTTTTATCGTGATACAAAGGAAAATTGTCACACCATCTCGGTAAACGCACACGAGGCTGTGTCGGTAAAAATACCAAAAATACCTCAATATAACAATGATATTATTATTTTAGAGTGCAACATAGGAAACCTTTATATTCCAGAGACGCTCACAACCGCTAAACAAGGTTTTGCTTATACAGAAATTCAAAATAATACGGACAATGCTATACAGTATACTTTCGATGCACCGCTACACGTGCAAGCCTTTCCAGATTCGCATAAGGAAAATTTTTACTTATTTAATATTGAGAATTTTATTGATAATAATAATGATAATGACCACGTTCACGAAAATAAAAATAACTTCGACGCTACTTACGCAATACGTATGAATCATTTAAATGAAGAAGAGAAAAACGCTTTGATTAAACTTTGCCGCGAATTTTCTGATATTTTCCACCAAGATGGTACGAAATTAACGTTTAGAAATCAAATGAAACACGAAATCAAAACTACGGACGAAATTCAAATTCATACTAAATCTTATAGGTACCCTTTTATTCATAAACAAGAAGTCCAGAAACAAATTTCAAAAATGTTAGACGATGGTATTATTCGTCATAGTCAAAGCCCATGGAGTAGCCCAATTTGGATAGTACCAAAAGATTATCGGAAAGTTAACGAAAAAACTATTGATGATAGGTACCCTTTGCCAAATATAAATGACATTTTAGATAAATTAGGCCGTTGTCAATATTTCACAACCATTGACCTTGCGTCAGGTTTTCACCAAATTGAAATGCATGAAAATTCGATAGAAAAAACTGCTTTTACTGTAGAAAATGGACATTATGAATATGTCAGAATGCCGTTTGGTCTCAAAAACGCACCTTCAACTTTCCAGAGAGTTATGGATAATGTACTTCGGGAGTTGCAAGGCAAAATTTGTTTACTTTACATGGATGATATTATAGTATTCTCGTCAAATCTTGAAGAACATATAGCTAATTTAAAGTTATTATTTTATACACTGAGAAAAGCTAAACTTAAAATACAACTCGATAAATCCGAATTTTTATGTAAAGAAGTTGAATTTTTAGGTCACGTGGTGACTCCTGATGGAGTAAGACCAAACCCGAAAAAGATTGAAGCTATTAAGAGATTTCCGATTCCAAAAACACAAAAAGAAATTAAGTCATTTTTAGGCCTCTTAGGTTATTATAGAAGATTCATTAAAAACTTCGCGAAATTAACAAAACCATTTACACAATGTTTAAAGAAAGGCGAAAAAGTAGAGCACACGGAAGAATTTCTGAAAACTTTTGAAACTTGTAAAAATTTACTTTGTAACGATCCAATATTACAGTATCCTGACTTTACAAAACCATTTAATTTAACTACAGATGCTTCAAATATTGCTATTGGCGCCGTATTAAGCCAAGGAAAAATTGGTAGCGACTTACCGATCGCTTACGGCTCTAGAACGTTAAATCCCGCAGAACAAAATTATAGTACTATAGAAAAAGAGTTATTAGCTATCGTTTATTTTACTAATTATTTTAGACCTTATTTATTTGGAAGAAAGTTCACTATTATTACTGATCACAAACCATTACAATGGTTATTCAACCTCAGAGAACCAAACTCACGTTTAGTTCGCTGGAGGCTGAAGCTCGAAGAATACGATTACGAAATTAAGTACAAAACAGGAAAAACAAACACTAACGCTGATTCACTATCTAGAATTCAATTAAAGAGTGATAATAACATTAATAATTTTCTATTTCATGATATCGACTCAGAATATCAAGAATTTAGGAAAAATACAGATAATAATAGCGATAAAATTATAGAAGTTAGGAAGGATTTATTTGAAATGCCTGAAACATATTCTTTAGCTCACTGTGTATCAGAAGATTTTAAGTTAGGCGCTGGGATAGCCCTACAGTTTAGAGAGAGGTATAATAATATTGAATATTTAAGAAACCAAAATATGAAGATAGGTCAAATAGCAATTTTAAATTACAAAAAACGATTTGTTTATTATCTAATAACCAAAAAGTACTTTTACGAGAAACCTACATACTATAATGTGTTCAAATGTCTTAGAAATTTAAGAGATCATATAATTAAAAATAATATCAGATACTTAGCAATGCCAAAAATCGGATGCGGACTTGACCAGCTAGACTGGAACATAATGAAAACAATGATTAATTTTATTTTTGAATTTATACCAGTAGAAATAATTATTTGTTCTATAAACAATGATATTTTAGAAAGTTACCCAATATTCTCTACAAACAAAGACCCACCTGAACCTATATACGGTTTACCAAAAAATGTAAAAGTTTCTATAGATGAAAATCAACGCACAGTTAATTTTGAGGAACCGATAAAATTCTATAGAGAACGTACAGTTAACGAAAATGAAATAACAGTAAAATATATTCCCGAAAATAATGTTCAAGCGAGTAATGCAGATTTAGAATTTGAGTTAAAGCTGAATGAATTTTTGAGACAACAAAAAGAAAAAATTAGGAAAAGTCGAAATAATAATGACCTTAACGCTATTGAGAATCAGTCAATTTTAGGAAATCCCGGTGATATTGATGAAGAAATTCATAGATTTTTGAATAACCCTATAACCAATGATGAAATAAGAGAGTATTTAGAAACTGAATTCCCCGAAGAAAATTGTTGATTGAGGAAATTATTGATATATTTAAAAATGATAAGTAAAAACCAGTATCAAAAACAAAAGTCTTACCCTTGATGCTGGGTCATTTGAAACTGGGTCCTGCGGTGTAGAAATGGTACGGAGGCCTCTTGGTCGATGACAATCAGTAGCTTCAACAACTCTGGATGATCTTATTTCGCCCTCAATGCATCCAAAGGAATCAACTCGCGTTATTGATACGGTTGATACGGTTCATAAAGAGTTTTTATAATAAATCTTTTAAAGACATTACATTGACATTTTTTTTATTTTTCTATCTATCACAATTCTCTTTTTTTTTTAACAATCAAACCAGTGAGTTACACACCAATGGCTCTTATTAAAAATGCAAGGTCCTGGACGCAACAATCTAAGTTTTAGCACTATTTTCTTCAATCAATAAGCACTATTTCCTCCTAAAATGAGCAACACGGGTGATCAATTAACTCGCAAACGAGGCGCAATTAAATCCTCTCTCACAAATTTCAAGAATTTCTTGGTCAAAATTCAGTCAACGGGTGCTTTAGATAACGCCGACAAAATTCAACTTCAGGAAAGGTTATATAGGGCTGACCAGTTAATTCGGGATTTCAATCAAGTGCAATTTGAAATAGAGCAGACTGCGAGGCGAAACTTCTAACGGGCAATATAGATAATAATGCAGACTCAGCCTCTGAGCACGAATCGGTTCACGGTTCAAACCATTCCTATTGACCCAGCCCAGGCTCTTCTTCAAATATGCAAGGTATAAAATTACCATAAATATAACTGGCTAAGTTTGACGGCAACTACCATTCACGGCTGGAATTTCGAGACTCCTTCGACTCCCTGATTCATGCAAACGATACACTCAATAACATTAAAAATTCCATTACTTGCGTGCGTCTTTAACGGGAAATGCACTTTCAGTGATACAAGCGGTAGAGTTAACTGCGGAGGGATACACGATTGCGTGGAACACTTTATGTGAAAGATTTAATAATTCTAAAATTCTGATACAAAATCACGTGAAAGCGTTATTCTCTTTGGGAAATCTACATAAATAATCTTCACAAAATATTCGAAAATTAGTCGATGACATTTCTAAACACCTCAGATCTCTAAAACAGCTCGGTGAAGAGACTGATTCGTGGGATACTCTCCTTATTTTTCTCATTACTACAAAGTTTGGAGATAAAAAAATACAGGAGTGGGAGAAGTACACCACGAATCTATCTCCAAACCCTAAATTACAAGATTTAAAGCAAAGGAGAGCCGATCTATTAGAAGCCGTTGAATTCAAAAACATCGGTAAGGTACAAAACAAAAACGAGCGCTCTACAGATCGCAAGCAATTTGCAAGAGTAATGCAGATTTAGAATTTGAGTTAAAGCTGAATGAATTTTTGAGACAACAAAAAGAAAAAATTAGGAAAAGTCGAAATAATAATGACCTTAACGCTATTGAGAATCAGTCAATTTTAGGAAATCCCGGTGATATTGATGAAGAAATTCATAGATTTAGATTTAGAAACTGAATTCCCCGAAGAAAACTCAGATATAAATGACAATAATGAATATCAAAATAATGATAGAGTTAGGCCAAAAATAAATATTATTTCGGATATACGTATAAAACCCACAGGTGAAATTGAAACAGTTTATCACAATACCCCAGTCTCTACAGTTCACTCTGCTATTGAAGACCCAATTTTAACTATTCCAATAACCGAAAATTGCTTAAATACTTACACAAATCAAATTATATTTATTCTAAAAGATTCAGGAAGATACCACGTTATCAAAACACACCCTTTTCCCAATAAAATGAGGCTAACTGTCAATCTAACATTAAAAAACTACGCTTATGAATTAATTAAATTTTTCAAAGAGTATATAAATCCAAAATCAGTTTACAGTATTTATATTCAAAAAAGTGAAATTGATTTGAAACCGAGAATCTGCAATTTACTAGCAAAAACTTTCAAAAATCATGCATATAAACTTAATTTCTCTAATATTTTCTTAACTGACATTACTGAAAGAGATAGACAACAAGAATTATTACAATACCATCATGAAACAAAGACATGTCATAGAGGCATAAATGAAACCTTATTAGCTTTGAAAAGATTATATTATTGGCCAAACATGAAAATAGATATAACTGAATATATTAATAAATGCGAATATTGTGACGCTAAATATGACAGGAATCCACCTAAAATTAAATTTGCATTTACCCCTACTCCTTCGCAACCTTTTGAATCTGTTCATATGGATACTTTTCAAGTCTTAGGAAATAAATTTCTAACCATAATTGATGTTTTTTCAAAATATGCACAAGCTTATTACTTAGAATCTTGTAATTCTACTGATGTGATTGAAGGAATCTTCACTTTTGTTTCTCATTTTGGCATACCCAAGTCAATAACATGTGACAATGGTACTGAATTTAAAACAACTCTTTTATCTGATTTTTGTAAACTTCATAACGTTAAATTACATTTCACTACACCCGGTAACTCGACAAGTAACAGCCCCGTAGAAAGATTGCATAACACATTACTTGATAGTATACGCGTACTTAAACTTACTCATCCGAACTCAAATATAAAACAATTAATGCAGTATGCTATACTAGGATCCAATAATTCCACTCAGCGTAACAAAACAAAAGCCTTTTGATATCGTTACAGGTCATACAAATGCACTCGACCCCTTTGATATTACGGATGAAATAATATTAAATCAGTACATAGACGAACGTAAGAATAAATTAAAAATAATTTTTGACAAAATTCATGAGGTATCATTAAGTGAAAAATATAAACAAAATACAAGACACAATAAAGATAGAGAAGAACCACAAAATTACGAACCTTATACCACTCAATTTCAGAAAAATAAGGCATCACTAAGAGATAAAACTAAACCAAAACATTTGAAAATTCAAATTGAAGAAGATTTAGGAACGAAAGTTAAAACTTATGACAATAAAATAATTCATAAATCGCAACTAAAAAGGTCAAAACCTAATTTGAATCCTTGTTTGCAGGAAAATGAAAATGAACCTTCGTGCAGTCATGTTATTCCTGACAACGACAATATTATTAACATTGACTCCAGTACTGACGACGAGTGACATGACATTTGCTCCGATAAAAACTCCTTTGCTACCCTTTCAGCTAGGAGATACGAAGATTGTAAAAACCAAACACACTTTTATCCATTATATTAGATTTAACCCTATAATTAAACAGCTTAATAATATTCGAAAATTTTACACTATTATAAAGTTATCCTTAAATAAGAGTAATATATCAGAAATTACTACTAACTCATACTCTAATGTTCTATATAATTTACTACAGCATGTAGAATACTTAATAATGGAA
This sequence comes from Pseudeuparius sepicola, assembly GCA_963920635.1. NCBI lineage: Eukaryota > Metazoa > Arthropoda > Insecta > Coleoptera > Anthribidae > Pseudeuparius > Pseudeuparius sepicola. The sequence goes on from OY987303.1 coordinate 34,535,875, forward strand.
GTAGAAAGGAAGTTAGATAACATAACTCCACATAATAGGAATAAAAGAGGCTTAGTAAACATAATAGGCAAAGCTTCCAAATGGCTTTTTGGAACGCTAGATTCCGACGACGGTGAAAAATATGAAAAAGCAATTTACGCCCTTCAAAACAATCAACAATCCTTTACAAAGGAAGTTTCTTTACAAATTTCGTTGACCAAACAGCTTATTAATAACTATAATTCTACTATAACTATATTACAATCAAACCAAAATTTAATAAAAGAAAGATTAGAAAATTTTGAGTTGAATATAAATAAAACGATTAACGACATTTCAGCATACTTGCAAGCTCAAAATATTTTAGATCAAACTATCCTTAATTGTCAAAATTTGGTGACTTTTCTAGATAACTTGGAAAACGCGATAATGTTCGCAAAACTAAATACCTTACATAGTTCTATTATCCCCTCTTCACAATTACGTTCTATGATTAAATCATTGGAAAATTTATATCCTACTGACTCTATTTTAAAATTAAAAAATGTTATCTCTTACTACCAAATTGCTGGAATTCAAGTAAATTTTAAAAATGACAAAATTATATTTGCAATCCACTTTCCAATTTTCTTACACGAAAATTTCCAAACTTATCGATTATTCCCAATTCCTATAAAAAATTCAATTATTATCCCGAGTCATCCCTACCTTGTACTTGGCTCAAACCAACAACAATTCGAGAATGAAGAATGCCCGAAGATAGAACATTTCTACATTTGTCAAAATTTACTCACGCCTCACTCAAATGAATGTATCATCTCCATGATAAAAGAAGCCGAAGGAAAATTTTGTCATGGTTTATCAATCAACTTAATTAACCCAATAATACAAGCCGTCAACAGCGAATATGTCATCGCCATTCCCGCCGAGGAAACATTAAAAATTTCAACAAAATGTCAGAACAAAGAAGAATTCAAAATTATTAACGAACCAAATTTGATCCATCTACCAGAAAATTGTGAAATCAAAGTCAAAGATTTCCAATTTATTAATAAAAAAGAGGGAATTAAAGGAAAACCATTTAATTTACCCGAAATCCAAGTCAACGAAGTCAACTTTAATTATCTACGAGCGAAACCTCTTCAACTACAAACAATTAATTTGGAAGATATTCATAAATTACAAGAAAAGTCTACACTTCTGCAAGTTCCCGACATTCAGAAAATTCACACCTTAAGCTATGGATTTGCCACTAGTATTATCATTATTTTATTATTAATTACTGCATATATAATATGGAAGATATACCAGAGAAGATGTATGAAGAAGAAAAAACAAGTTAAGTTCGAAATGGTGAAGAAGAACGAAGAAACGGAAAAACAACCCTCCAGGTTGATATTTTCCTCTAAGGGTGGAGGAGTTATGGCCGTATGAACAATGGTCCCGTTTGTGTAAAAGTGCGGACAAAGTGCTGAGTGCGCGGGCACGTGTAGGCTAAGCTTGCTTTTTGTATACTTATAAATATGAGCTCTGCTCCATGTATATCTAGTCTTGTCTTGTCTTGTAGCGTGAATCGCTGCCCTGCTGTAACTGTCAAAATAAATTGTTTTAAAAACGTATTTTTCGAAATCGTTAATTTAACTCAATCAAACCAGTGAGTTACATAACAATGGCTCTTATTAAAAATGCAAGGTCCTGGACGCAACATTACCGCCCCCTCGAAAACGCATTAATATTCATAATTTATTATGCGTTTTCCAAAATAAATTTCACTCCTAAGTGATTTTAAATTAATTAATAATATAGAAATTATAAAAGAGAAAAAAAAAAGACTTAGCAAAAATAATACTTTACTAAGGAAACTTATATTAATTAAGTGGTAAAGGGCACAACTTTACTAAAGGGCGTTTACATTCACCATTTATAGTTTTAACTGTAGCAACTCTGGTCACCTTATCAGAACCTGGATGCACCATTATAATACGACCAAGACGCCATTGCATAGGTGGCAATAATTCATTTTTTATCACCACAAGTGTGCCAATGTTTGGTTCGATTTGTTCGCGATGCCATTTATTTGTTTGGTGTAAAGTATTTAAATATTCTTTACTCCAACGTTGCCAAAAACTTTGATGCATACGGAGGATAAGGTTCAAACGGGTTAAGCGATTGATGGGAGTCGTAGTATGATTAGGCTCTGGGAAAGGATTAAGCGGAGAGAGATTTAAGAAATGTCCCGGTGTTAGTACGTTAAGATCATTCGGATCATTGTTTAACGGTGTAAGTGGACGTGAATTTAGCAATGCTTCAATTTTGATTAGCAATGTGTCAAGTTCTTCAAAATTCAAAATTTGTTCACCTACTACGCGTTTAATATGCGTTTTAACAGATTTTATTCCGGCCTCCCAAAGACCGCCAAAATATGGGGCTGAAGGTGGATTAAAAAACCAATCGATATGTTCAGAAGTAGCAGCTTGTTTAAAATATTCCTTTAGAACTCTAAATGCGCCAACAAAGTTAGTACCTCTGTCGCTGTACAATGTTATACATTTTCCTCGACGTGCTAAGAAACGTTGTAATGCAGCTAAAAAAGCTTCGGATGTAAGATCTGTGACGACCTCTAGATGTACAGCCTGGCCATGCATACAAATAAACATATGTATGCTTTAAGTGTTTTACAGCCACGGTGTCTGTGCATTGTTATATTTATCGGACCTCCTAGATCGACACCAGTATGTAGAAAAGGTTTAAGTGTGGATAAGCGAGAAACTGGTAAATCTCCCATTGGTGGAGAGTAGGGTTGAGGGTTAGTTCTCCAGCATTGAATGCATTTAGAGAAAACGGAGCGTACAGCGCGTTTTGGGGATATAATCCAAAAATTTTCTGCTAATAAAAATTGAGTAGTGCGTAAACCGGCATGCAGATATTTTCGGTGATAAAACTCTATTAAAAGATGAGTCAAACGGCTAATTTGTGGTAAGAGCATTGGATATTTTTTACAGAAAGGAATTGGGGCATGTCTTAAGCGACTTCCTACCCTTAATACGCCTTCTGGATCTACAAAAGGATTCAATTTGCGAAGCGGTTTAGAAAAGCAATTATTTTCAATTTCTTTGGCGAATATATAATTTTGAGTAAATTTCACAAGTGTGAATAAAGCATGTTGAAGCTCAGATGTTGACAGTTGACCAATATTTTTATTTCGAGGATTTTTTGTGTTATGGATAAAGCGAAGAGCGTATGCAAGAACGCACTGTAAGTGAGAAAAAGAAGAATTATTTTCGATCAGAAAATACAAAAAATTGTCATTAGGAGTATAAGTGACAAGTGTAATTTTCTTTTGTTCAAGAAGTTCAATAGGAAAGTCATCCAAAGAAAAGGCGGGTTGATCATAATTCTGTTGGGATAAAAATGAGGGACCTTTCAGCCACATCTCATTTTCTAGAAAGGCGTTAGGGAGGGAACATCGGGATGCAATATCCGCGGGATTCCGATGTGTCTCGATATGACACCAAGTAGCGTTAGGTAAAACTTCTTGTATATACGTTACTCTATTAGCAACGAACAGAGGCCATCTATGGGGAGAGGCAGCGATCCAAGCAAGTGCTATTTTAGAATCGGAATAAGCGTAAATTTGTGTAAAATTAATTTTATTGCAATAGTAATTCAAGGTAAGCGATAACAGTTTTGAAAGCAAAACTGGGGCGCAGAGTTCGAGGCGAGGTATAGTAACCTTTTTCAGTGGAGCTACTTTTGTTTTAGAGCAGAGGAAAGTAATTTTATGAGAGTGTGAAATTAGGTCAAAATATCTAATATAGATTACACCGGCGTATCCTTTTTCACTGCTATCACAAAAGCCGTGAATTTCAACATTAATATAATTAGCGGAGAATAAATATCGAGGAAATCTAAATTTAGATATATTAGGTAACTCAGCGCGAAATTGTAACCACACACGAATAATGTCATTAGGAGGAGTGTCATCCCAAGCGACTTCAAGACTACACAAGCGTTGAATGAGATGTTTAGCAAGAAATGTGATTGGCGATAAATACCCTAAAGGATCATACATTTTTGTAATTCCGAGAGCATATTCCTTTTGGTGCATGTCACGTCTGAAACGCTTAACTGAAAAAAGAAGTTGTCAGAAGACGAATCCCATTTAAGTCCCAGAATTTTTAGGGTTACGTTAGAACATAAATTGTCATCAAAAGAGCGTGATTCAGGAGGTAAATGAGCTAATAATTGTGGTTCATTAGAAGCCCATTTTCTAAGTTCAAAACGTCCTAAGCGTAATAAAGATAAAAGTTCTCGTTGAAGTTCTAAAGCTCCCTCTCTAGTTGAACTTCCAATTGTAATGTCATCCATATACGTATTATGACGTATAGCATCGGATGCCAAGGAATATTTGGTTCCTTCGTCTTCTACTAATTGTAGAAGCGTTTTTATAGCAAGATAAGGCGATGATGTCACACCAAATGTGACAGTTTTCAAGCGAAAATCTTGTATGGGGTTGTCTGGTGAGAAACGAAATATTATTCTTAAATAATCGGTTTCAGAAGGAAGCACCAATATTTGTCGAAACATTTGTTTTATGTCACAAGTCATGACGTATTTATGAAGGCGAAAATTAAATAATATTTGTACGATCTCCTGTTGTAGTTTTGGTCCAACAAATAGTTTATCATTAAGTGATCCATAACCGGGAACTTTAAAACTAGCATTGAATACTACGCGAACAGGAGTCGAAGTACTAGAGGGTTTTTCCACGCAGTGATGAGGTAAATAATAACATTTATTATTAGGCGGTTTTACTTCGTTAGGTGGTACTGTCTCCATTTGTTCAAGATCGAGATATTCCTTGATAGAGTCACAATATGTTTTGTATAAAGCGGGACATTTTAAAAGGCGTTTTTCTAAGGCAAGGAAATTTTTTATGGCGTAATCTCTTATACCTGGGAATTCAGGTTGAATATCTTCGTCGCGGAAAAGCATAGGAACCACATAGCGACCAGATTCAGTTCGATAATGATTTTTAAGATATAAATCGTTACAATGTTCATCTTCAGGAGACTTTATATCGTATTGTGGAATAGAGTCAATTTCCCAAAATTGTTTCACGATAGCGTTTAAGTTATTATCATCAGAACGAGAAGAAAAAAATGAATTTGTGATAGTTACATTTGTGGAATCGGTAGATCCCATCACTACATATCCAAATACTGTATTTAGCAAAGTAGGAACATCATCTCTGCCACTGCAGATTTTTCCGTCACAAACTAATTTTGGATACACACTACATCCAAGTAATATATCTACTTTGCCTGGTATGTTAAAGTACGGATCAGCAAGTTTCAATTTGGAGAAATCGTAAGGAAACTCTTTAAGTTCAATCTTATCGAGCGGTATTGTACTTTTACAAATTTTAGGAAGAAGATAGGCCCGAAATTCGAAAATAGGATTGTTTTTTCCTACTGGTTTAAGTGAGAGCTTTCTATAGTCACTGGTGAGAGCGAAACCGAACCTAATTCAACCGTAGTAGACATATCTTCTAACCCATCTATGTTCAAACAACTTTGGTTTACAGCAGTGACTATAGAAATTCCTTCTATAGTCACTGTTTACAGGTAATTGCAAAACGTCATAACTTCTTTTTGAAATGAATGAAGACATACTTCCACAGTCTAGTAATGCGCGAAATTTTTTATAACACCCGAAGTTGTCCTTCGCTTCCACAAAAACGGTAGAGAGAAAATCCGTGTAGTTTTTGGCTGATAAACCAGCAGTTACAACTGAATTAATCGAAGTAGGTCCCGGCGGTGATGACGTTTGAATTGGAGGAGTTCGCGTGCCAGATCGTTCTGAAAAGCGGACGCTAGCGTTGGCATTGTCCTCCGTCAAGTTTCGGACCGTAGTCGACTGCGGTGGCTGCGGTGGAGTTCGATGATTGAACGTCGAATTAGTCTGATTAGATCGTTTTTGACACAGTAAGGAATGATGTTTAAGTCCGCAATGTCGACAAAGCATATTTGATTTGCAAAGTTTATATGTATGTAGAGTACTTAAACAATTAGTGCAAGCGTTAATTCTTTTACAAAATTCATATCGTTCATTAGGATTTTTAATTTTAAATGAAGGGCAATGATATAAGAAATGATTCGCCTGACAAAGTACACATTGTGTTTTATTGACAGAAACGTCGTTTAGTAGCGATATATTTCGTTGTTGTTGGGATTTAAATTTATGTTGTAATACGCGAGTTTGTGAAAATTCTGGCTGACTTGATTCCGTGGGAAATTTCAAAGTATGTAAGGAACAGCAACGTTTATTTAAAAAATTTTCCAAATCGGAATAACTTGGTATTTCTATATCTCCTACAGTTAATTCAAATTTGGAAACAATACCTTGCGGTAATCTTTTAAGAAGCATTACAAACATAATGAAGTCCCATTGTTCAACATTGAGTTCTAGTAACTGTAAAGCAGATAAATTTTCAGTAAATGTATCGATCAGATTACGTATCCCTTCAATGTCATTTTCATTCGTGACTTTTTTAGTAGTTTCAATGTTAGTCCAATGTGCGAATACGCGTAAACGTCTATTTGAGTAACGTTCTATTATTCGATCATAGCAAATTTGATAATGATTTGCGGTCATAGGTACACCTTTTGCTAGAGTGAGGGCAGGACCTTCTAGAGAATTAATCAGATAATTAAATTTTTCAATCGGAGACAAAGACATATTGTTATGAACTAAAGCATCGAATAAATCGCGATAAGTGTTAAAATTTGCGTAATTCCCGTCAATTTTTTTAAGCTCGGTTTGAGGTAACCTAGCGCGGGAATGATTTGGTAATTCAAATAAGGAGTGGTTGGCATGGACATTAGGAGATCGAGGAGGAGAACTTGTTTTGGATTGCGGATTTGCAATAATATCTTCATAAATCGTTTTGACAGTGAAATAGTCATTTAGAAATGCTTCACGGACTTGTTCATCTATCGTATAATCAGAGTTTTCTTCTTTTGACAAAGCAGCGATAATTGAGGTATGATGTCTAATGAATTCTTTATAAATATCTTCAATTTGGTTATACCTAACTTTAAAAAGTGTTAACTGAGACGGATCGGTTTGACATTTATGAGCGATTTGGATTAGTGCGTTTATATCTTGTATACATGAATTGCGTGAGGCTTTGGCTATGCGTAATTTATCCATATTAGATTGGACAGGTAGTCGTAGGTAAATGTAAAAATGCAGAACTGATAAGGTATCAGAGTTATATGGAGCGATACAAATAATTGAATGTGAAAGGTGATATGGCGTTTGGACAATAATTAAAGCCCTGTAATAAAGCGGAAACTCATGACAGACGTCATTAAATCAATTATTATAAATCATTTGATAAATGGGAGAGTAAATAAGATTTGTGAATTATGAACCGACTGTTTTTACAAGAAAAAAAAACTTTAATTGAAAACTGAAATGGCGTAGACCAGAGACCTTACCTTTTTAATAAAATATGAGACATTAAATATTGCTTTGTTATGATTTATGACAAAAATAATATTTGAGAAAAAATGTAATTTTATAGATAATTTTCGAAAAAAGGTTCAGCGAAAAAGACCTTACAAATGTATCGTGCGGTTCGAAGGACCAAAAAATGTGAGTTCCTGAATCTCAACAATAGATCCAAGTCTCACAATAGCGTTTTTTTGTTAAAATTTCGGTTCGTACAATTTGTAAGGTCGTTTTGCCTTGAACTAGGTATATAACGTGGGTCAACAAGCGTTTAAGGAAATTATTGATATATTTAAAAATGATAAGTAAAAACCAGTATCAAAAACAAAAGTCTTACCCTTGATGCTGGGTCATTTGAAACTGGGTCCTGCGGTGTAGAAATGGTACGGAGGCCTCTTGGTCGATGACAATCAGTAGCTTCAACAACTCTGGATGATCTTATTTCGCCCTCAATGCATCCAAAGGAATCAACTCGCGTTATTGATACGGTTGATACGGTTCATAAAGAGTTTTTATAATAAATCTTTTAAAGACATTACATTGACATTTTTTTTATTTTTCTATCTATCACAATTCTCTTTTTTTTTTAACAATCAAACCAGTGAGTTACACACCAATGGCTCTTATTAAAAATGCAAGGTCCTGGACGCAACAATCTAAGTTTTAGCACTATTTTCTTCAATCAATAAGCACTATTTCCTCCTAAAATGAGCAACACGGGTGATCAATTAACTCGCAAACGAGGCGCAATTAAATCCTCTCTCACAAATTTCAAGAATTTCTTGGTCAAAATTCAGTCAACGGGTGCTTTAGATAACGCCGACAAAATTCAACTTCAGGAAAGGTTATATAGGGCTGACCAGTTAATTCGGGATTTCAATCAAGTGCAATTTGAAATAGAGCAGACTGCGAGGCGAAACTTCTAACGGGCAATATAGATAATAATGCAGACTCAGCCTCTGAGCACGAATCGGTTCACGGTTCAAACCATTCCTATTGACCCAGCCCAGGCTCTTCTTCAAATATGCAAGGTATAAAATTACCATAAATATAACTGGCTAAGTTTGACGGCAACTACCATTCACGGCTGGAATTTCGAGACTCCTTCGACTCCCTGATTCATGCAAACGATACACTCAATAACATTAAAAATTCCATTACTTGCGTGCGTCTTTAACGGGAAATGCACTTTCAGTGATACAAGCGGTAGAGTTAACTGCGGAGGGATACACGATTGCGTGGAACACTTTATGTGAAAGATTTAATAATTCTAAAATTCTGATACAAAATCACGTGAAAGCGTTATTCTCTTTGGGAAATCTACATAAATAATCTTCACAAAATATTCGAAAATTAGTCGATGACATTTCTAAACACCTCAGATCTCTAAAACAGCTCGGTGAAGAGACTGATTCGTGGGATACTCTCCTTATTTTTCTCATTACTACAAAGTTTGGAGATAAAAAAATACAGGAGTGGGAGAAGTACACCACGAATCTATCTCCAAACCCTAAATTACAAGATTTAAAGCAAAGGAGAGCCGATCTATTAGAAGCCGTTGAATTCAAAAACATCGGTAAGGTACAAAACAAAAACGAGCGCTCTACAGATCGCAAGCAATTTGCAAGAGGGTTGATAACCACCAACTATAAGTGTGCGCACTGCAAAGGTGACCACAGCATTTACACTTGCGAAAGCTTCCTAAAGCTGTCGGTCAAAGAAAGGCAGGACAGCGTGGTAAATGCGAAACTTTGTGTAAATTCGAACATCACAACATGTCTTATGTTTTTCTATCAACCGCCATTGTCGATGTTTTGGACTGCAGTAACAAAGCGCACAGGGCCAGAGCGATAATAGACCCCGGATCGCAATCATTTTTCATCACAAAGCGCTTATGCAGAAAACTAGGACTAGGCGTAAAATCCGCAAACCTAGAAATTCTTGGTCTATGGATAATTCTTCATTTTCACCGTGGCAATCTGAAATTAAACTTCCGTGGTTGGCGAGCCAAGGTAACGTCCGCCTCCCCAATGCGAATGCAGCCCAGTTTTGCCAGAGGATCTCTCGAGAGCACCCTGCAGAGCCTAGAAGCTGCAGGCGTGCAATTGACGCCCTCGCAGTAGGCCCGTCAGGCACTTCTCTGTGAGTTCCTGATCTCATGTTTATAGAGTCTTTGGAAGACCTGTAGTCCTCCCAGTGGACTCCGAGGCCGGAACGTTTGGCCTATTCAAGAGCCTATGACCCTGCCTTCTGATGCGTTCTAGGTTGGCATTTCACCATGGTGTTTTGCCCTCCTTAGTCCTTCTTTTCAGGGGACAGTTGTCCTCATAAGATTGAACAATAATGGAGCCCAGTCGCTCAGCGGTGGCAACGAGCTCCTCCACGGTTCTGTGTTTGCGCGGGAAACCCGCCAGCCGCCCCTCTAGTTCATCTCTATAGTGGTCCCGGTTGGTTGCTCGCGGATTTCTGTACTCTAGGTCTTCCTGATGGGGTTCCTCCGATAAAAAATCCCCAAAACTTTTGAAATTGTATTATTGTGGATTTATTTCTTTTAAGCACCATTTTGTGTATTATTTAGTAAAGCAAATCCGTAATGAGGGTTTAAGTATAATTTGGATGCAGTTTCTTTACTATTGGAAAAGGCTTAATTGCAAATCGAAAAGGTTTAAGTCACAATGAACTTACCAAAAGGCGTTAAATAAAAACTTAATTCTAAGGTATTAAACATTTCTGGAATAGGTATAGTTCCTGTTAGTTATTATCATAGACTATAATGGCGCAAATGGCAACGAAGACAAAATAATAGTAATTGCCCCCCTCCCCCGCACAAGCATGTGGTTGCTTCTGGGGTACTCTTAGTTTGGAGTATTGTGAGGGTGAGAATTATTATTATTATTATCGACTTAGCCAAAAGGCATTCGCACTCCCTCTACGGGGAACATTCACTCAGATCCCGGGTATCCCGGATACCAAAAGGATCTGGCTCGGACGAGACCCTTGCCATGTTATCGGGCCTTAGGTGACATTGATGTTGTTGGATGATCCTGCATTCCCCATGAATTTCCTGACGGTTCGGGCTGTCGCAAGTAGTACCGCTTTCTGCATGGACCTGTAAAGACTATCAGTTAGACCCAGCTCCTTGATGTTTCTCAGCAAACTTTTTGGTATAACACCAGTTGTTGACATGATGATTGGAATCGTCTGGACGTTCTCCATTTCCCATTGCCTTCTAATTCGTTCTTCTAAATCTCTGTACTTCGCGATCTTCTCGACTTGCTTCACACGCAGGTTGTTGTTGTTCGGGATGGCCACATCAATCAGAGTTGTCTGCCTAGAAATTTTATCAACTATTATAAGGTCCGGTCTGTTATGGGCAACTCGTTGATCTGTCAGAACTGTACGATCCCAGTACATCTTGTAGTTGCTGTTCTCAAGAACAGGCTCAGGTGTGTAGTTGTAATATGGGATCCTCTCTGCCTGCACAAGCAGAAGTTTTTCCGCCAGTTCCTGGTGCAAGATCTTGGCAACCGAATCGTGTCGTTCCTTATATTCCGTTGATGCGAACATCTGACATCCTCCTGTTATGTGCTGGATTGTTTCTGAAGTTGGGCACCCGTATCTGCATCTGTCATCCACTACCGATGCATCTCCTACAATGAATTTTAGGTAGTTGCGAGTTGGTATAACCTGATCTTGTATGGCCAGTAGGAAGCCTTCCGTCTCGGGGAACATTCGTCCCGAGGTCAGCCAATAGTTCGACGCTAACTTGTCGACATGTTCCTGGTTAACCTCATTAGGATGCCTCCCGTGCAGCGGCTTCCCCAACCACCTCTGTAGTTTATCGTTGTGGTGATTTTGACGCTCGTGTTCCGTCAGACGTAGCGATGTTGAGACGTCTGCTCCGCATATAGCCCTATGTAGTGTGGAGCTGTTGGCCTGCCTGTAGAAATAATTACGCAGAATTAATATTTGTTGGTCCAATTGCTTGCTGAGATCTGCCAATCCTCTTCCTCCTAGTTGACGTGGCAGAGTTGTTCTTTCTACGGCGCTACGGGGATGATGTTTATGAGCTTTTGTCAGTAGTGTCCTAACTTTTCGTTGCAGGTTGTTGATGTCCGTGTTGGTCCAATTCACTATTCCGAACGAATAGCTGAGTACAGAGCACGCATACGTGTTCAGGGCCTTAAACAAATTCCTGCTGTTAAGATCAGTTCGCACTACTTGTCTTACTCTCTTGATGAATTCATTCGTTAAATCAGTCTTCATTGTTCGATGGTCTATCCTTTGAGCTTGTTTCATCCCGAGGTACTTGTATGTATCTCCCATGCTCATTGCTTCGATCTCCTGGCCGTCCTGCATCTCGTGTGCGCTTTGTTCGAGCTTTCCCCTTATGATATTAAGGGTGCGGCACTTGTCCAGTCCAAACAGCATTCCGATGTCCCTGGAGAACTCCTCTACAATTTTAAGCATTTGCGTTAGTTGGTTTTTGGTTGCGGCGATCAGTTTTAAATCATCCATATATAATAGGTGATTCAACTTGATCGCTTCTGCGTTGTTGCTTTTGATAGCGAAGCCATATTTTGTAGAGTTCAACCGATGTGATAGAGGGTTCATCGCCATGCAGAACCACAGTGGACTGAGTGAATCTCCTTGGAAAATCCCTCTTCGGATGTTGATTGTGTCGGTCTCGATGTTACTGTTTGCGGTTCTGAGTTGTATCTTAGTGAGCCAGGTTGTCATAACGTGTTCTAAAAACTAAACTGTATGATGATCTATTTTATACAGCTTTAAGATACCTGTGAGCCAGTCGGGAGGTACGGAATCAAATGCTTTTTTGTAGTCCACATAAGCCATGTGTAGGTTTCGTTGCTTGGAATGAGCCTGGTTGCAGATGACAGAGTCTATGATGAGTTGCTCTTTGCATCCCATTGCGCCCTTCGAGCAGCCCTTCTGCTGCATTGCAATGATGTTGTTCCGCTCGCAGTGAGCATATATTCGCTGCGTAAGGCAAGAGGTGATTATCTTGTACAGCGTAGGCAAGCAGGTTATTGGGCGGTACTTGACAGGGTTATCCGTATTCCGCTGGTCTTTTGGTAACAGGTAGGTTGCACCCTGTGTAAGAAACAATGGCATTTTCAGAGGATCGAGCAAGACTTCATTAATTAAGGTAGTTATTTGTTCATGCGTGCACCACAACTTCTTAATCCAATAATTTTGGAGATGATCTGGACCTGGTGCCTTCCAGTTGTGGGAATTCTTGATGACATCGGAGACCTCATTATAATTAATATAATATTATTATTATTATAATTGGTTTAACCACCGAAAATTATATAGGTGTACATTATCAAGAGAAGCATGTTTTGTCTTGTAAACTTTGGCAAAAGCCGCTTACGCCTTTCTGTCGGGTCACCGTCAATATGTATATAATACCAGAATAAAAACTAGTCTATTATAGACCACTACCACTAACTAAAAGTATTTAGTACATTTTACATGTTGTATCTTTCTGAAACGATCAAAAGTTAATAGATTGGGGTTTTTTGATTTGCTCAAAATTGATAATTAAGAACTCCAGGGCCCCTTATAAATGTGAACTAAATTAATTTTTTGGTCATAAATTTTGATCCGATTGGCCGATTTTATTCATTACTTGGCAAGGATTGGTAAAAACGTTATCATGCATGACCTGATTTGGTCAGATTTACCATAGCTACTAGAGGGCTAGGGGAAAGTTTCGGCTATACTCGAAGGGATTATTTAGGGAATTTTTGAATAGAGGAGTTTTTGTATTAAAATTGACATCAAAAGTGTCCTTGCATATTCACACCACAGAATTATGTCAAACGGTAATACTATTTACGTAGATAAAAATATATATGTTTTCATCTTTCCGTTTTATTTAAAAAAGTAGGTATTTATTGATATTTACATTTACTTTTCACCAGACGAGATAAGGTAAAGAAATATTTATTTTCTTATTCTATGAAGGTTATCGACATCATTTATTATCACGTAAATATATAGTAAGATAACCAGATATTGTTTGAGAAAAGTGAAACTAATAAAATAATAGGGAACATTTAAATTTTCTCACGTAATTAAAATTACTTGTACAACTACTACCGGAAATAACTTTCCTAAAGGATACATAATTATTCACTGCTGGTCGCACTGCACGATAATTAAATTAGAAATCTCTCCTTTTGTTGCTCCCACCTTAAAAGTGTATAATGCTGATGCACCTAAATTTTGTATGGTTTACTAATGGTCATAAATATGCTATCTACTAAGACCTATTGTCTGGTGCATTGGAGGTCCTTCGTATGAAATTTCAAAATTTACAGTTAATATTTTAAAATTTTATAATTCCAGATAATTATGTTAATTAGACTGCAAGTCAAGTATCTTTTTACAAACATACCTAAAGTTCTTTAATTATTGAATCTTGGGAACTTATTATATTACATACTGATATTATAACGGGAGCGAGTTTTTAAAATATTGTTCTTTTTACTTTTGAGAGTAGTTATTTTGTTGATGGAATATTTGATCAAAAAATAAAAGGAAATGCTATAACAGCATCACCTATAAACGCTGAGATTGTTATGAACATATTTTTAAAAATACTTATTTCAATACTCCCATTTATTAAATTATTCCCATTAATACTGAATTACAAATTTATTTTTTTTTACAATTATGATTCTGATGTTCAATTTACAACTGAAATTTATTAAAAATGATAATAAGTTACCAGATTGGTTTATTAACCCATTATCATCGAAAAGGGTACTTAATTTCTAAAATAACTTTAAGATAATGTTTATCCCTGGAAAATTATAAATGAATCATTATACCTACAAATAATACACCGACTTCTAATTTTTAATAATTTAATTAATAATCGTACATTACCTGCTTATATTAATACTCTAATACAGCGTTACTTTATACCATTTGTTCCTGGACTTTTTAAAACTTTCTAAGAACTTGTCTAAAAATAGAATACAAATTGTTCATTTTTATTCCGCGCTGGCGATGTTCGTAGCGTTGCCGAATTATTCCGACTTCGATCGGCTTTTGTTATTATATTATTATTATGTGACGAGTGATGCGAGGCGCCAAAATTGACGCACGAGGCAGGCCGACGGCCTAGTGTGGCAATAAGTACAGGGGTATCCATAGTGAATGGGACGTTCGAGATTAGAGATGGGAAAACCAAATTGGACCTGTTATTTTTGGAACAGGTACGCCACCGAAAGAATCGGAACAGATACCTTCTTGAAAAAAAAAACAGGTTCAGTTGCAACTGTCGCCTGAGGCGACCGGTGACGGCGGTTACTGGACCCGTGTTCTGTGCCGGGCCCTGTCCCAATCCCATTGCGTTCACCAAATTTTTAAATTTGTACTATAAAAACTATTTAGCGTACTCTTTTAAGAAACTGAAGCATTATTTATCAATGATTCAATAATAATATTTACTTTGAGACCTTCACGCCCACATAACCTCAAAATGGCTTGTTTCTGTCAGCGCATTTACAACCAGTCCGACACACTAACGATAATAGAGTTGTCAGCGAGTGAATCAAATCGTACCTGTTGTAAGCGATCTGAGCGCTATGTAAGCACTGACAGCGCGATTCGGACCACGGCCTTAGAAGTTAATAATATTGCAACGGGAACAGGTTTTTTAAGAACAGGTATTGCGTGGAACTGGAACAGGTTGTACCTGTTCCAAGAAAACGCAGTTCCACACCATCTCTATTCGAGATTGGCGCGTCTGTTGCGGTAATGAAGGTTGGGGTGGGGAAGCCACCGCGTGCCACAGCAGATGGAGAATTTCTAGTTAAAAATATTATTTTAATTTTTCTTTGAAAATTTTACAAAAATAAGGTAGTTTTTTTATTTTTTTCGAGCCCGCTAAAGAATTCCAACCAAATTGGGTACATATTATGCATCGGTTGTTTTCCATTTTGTGCAATAATTTGGCACCATTCAGATGACCAGAGGCATAGATACAAATAGTTACTCTAAATAATTGTAAAAAAAAGTAGTACGATCCTGCGAAAAACGAAAAAAATTGCCATTTTTTAGATAGCCCATTTAATTTGGAACAAAAAGCGCCTCTAGTTATTTTTTTATCTAGTACAGTTTTTTCGTAAATTCGGATTTTTTAAACTAGTGCGAAGGCGATAATGCTGGCATTATTATTACCCTCGCCGACCGTTGACCTTCGCCCGATGTCCAGCCGCGACCTTCAGGTGACTGAGACTCTCTCCGCCGGAGCTAATAATTAAAAAACCTAACACCCGTCCCCAAAACGTTGCAAATAGAGGTCATGTAGCTTTCACGCGTCAAGGTGAACTAAAAAATGATAAAACGTTGTGCCAGCTAATATTTAAAAAATATGTCAGTCAGCCCCTCGCAGAACCCTCCAACCCCCTACAGTCGCATAATGCATGATTCGCAATGGTTAAAATAAAATGCCATACGGAATATTTTCAGGAAAAAAACAGGCATGAAAAATCATGAATGTTCAGAGTAAAAAAGCCGTTAATTGGTTTAAGTGTCCACGGAAATCTGCTACATTTCTAGAGAAGAAAATACTGTTTACGCTGTTACTCGAATTTTAAGGACGGAATTAAAACGTCATCACCTCGCGACGACCTTCATTTGACCGTGTTCCTAACTAGGAAAAATGTTTCTAAAACAGAAATTGGGTACTGGAGTGCAAAAATTGCGCAAGTGTCTGTAACGTGGCGCTGGAGTTGGAAAGCGGCCATTGATACAGAGCGAGAATAAAAAGTAATGTTTCGCCTTGCTAAAATAAGTTTCCGTTCATCATAATAGTGCGCTTGGCCTTGTTTTGTTGCCTGGCAAGGTCTTTGGTCGGAAGCAGGGGTCTAGGGGGAGGCAGGCGAACCGACCCCCTTTTCTATATAAATAAACAGCACATCGCTCCGATCCTGGCGAATAATATGAATATTATTTATGCTCCTTTATTTTATTATATAATAACGAAAAATGCCTCTAAAGTTGTTATATCAGCTTTCAATGAATATGTCTGCACGGTTTTCTAACCTACTCGAAGATTTAGCAGATAAATTTTAAGTTTGGGTATTCTACTTACAGTTTTATAATGTTTGTAATTAATTTAGGGGCATTTTCCGTCACATCTTTGTTGGCCTGAGGCCCCCAGGGCCCCATTTTCCTTTTGTTTTCATGGGTTTCCCTGTAAAGCTTCCATAACATTCTAGAAAGTTTGCTAGAACTTATGATTTGTAAACTGTCATTGGCCAGGAATATTCTAGAGTATTCTCCAGTCTTCCTTTTTAGTATATAAGCCCTGGGAATTGGGTCTGGAAGTGAAAAAGGTTAGAAACCGATTTTGTGCGAATTTTGGAGCTGAAGGAATATTCTTGGACAGTGACAGTAATCTGACAAGTTTATTGGAGATTTTTGAAGGCTAAACAATAAAAGTGGTAACCAAGGCAACGAGTTTGGACTTTGATTGTTGAGATACAGTACATTTGGTGTCAGAAGCGGGATTTTAAGAGGACCTCGAGGTGAATGCCCACAACCAGAAAACATACCGCAATGGAAATGGAAAAGTTGATGGAAATGTTTATGAACAAATTTGATGAAATGGACAAAAAACATGAAGAAAGAGAAAAGAAACAAGAAGAATTAATGAAGAATCTTCAAGAAGAGAGAGAAAAGAAACACGAAGAATTCATGAAGAATCTCCATGAAGAAATGAAGAACGAATTAAAGAAGAATGACGAAGAAAGAAATTTGAAGCAAGAAGAACTGATGAGTAATCTGAAAGAAGAAATAAAAACCGGACGAGACGAAACCAATAAGAAATTAGAAGAGATTCAAGTAGAGTTACAAAAGAAAATTACCAACTTCGAAGGGGTTGTTGAAGAAGAAATAACCCAAATGAAAACAGAAATCAAGGTGGAAGTGCAAACGGAAATCGGAGAAATGAAAAATAAGGTACAAATCGAACTTGATAAAATAAAAACGAGATTTGACAACAGTGTATCAAAACTAGAAGCAGGCATGACCACATCCTCTATAAAAATGAAGCCTCCCAAGTTTGATGGAAAAGTGGCATGGAGCACTTACCTTGACCAGTTTGAGGCTGCTGCAGAAGGAAACTTCTGGACAGGAGAAGAAAAAGCTCGGAATTTGAAGTTATGTCTACGAGGTGAGGCTACCGAAGTGTTGCGAACGATACCGGCCGACGCTCAGCATGATTATAGTTCCCTGGTTAGAGCACTGGAAATGGGAAGCACATTTACAACAGGTATACCAGGTGCAACTGAAAGGTCGACGACAACGCACTGATGAGACCCTGCAACAATTTGAAGCCGACATTGCCCGCCTGGTAAATCTGGCCTATCCATCGGCTCCAGTCGAATTCCGGGAACAAATTTCGGTAAGCGGCTTCATAGATGGCGTGCGCGACAGCGAGACTAGCCAAGCGCTTCGGCTAGCCTGCCACAAAAACATCTCAGAGGCCTTGGCACATGCTTTGGAATTCGAAGCCGCCACGCAGGCAGCACGTAGACAAGTGAGGTTAAGACAGGTGCGACCGAAAAACAGAAGCAGTACCAGTAATGCCAACGTAGAACAAATGGTACGGGATATCCAAAACATCCTTTCACGTGCTACGACCTCCAAAGATGGGATGGGTGTTCGAAGAAGTACACCACTGCGCTGTTGGAACTGCGGAGTTGAGGGGCATTTGAAACGCCAGTGCCCCAATCCTGTTGATGGTGAGAAGCAGGAAAACTCCGAGTAGCCAGCTTTGAGGGGCGAAAGCTGGCTGGGTGCTACCAAGCCCCACCTATTAGGATAAAAGTTAACCGGCTGTTGAATTCAGGAGACAGCTTGGTAGTACCAGGAAATGTGACATTGTGGTGGACACTGGTTCTAGTCATACCATCGTGAGGCCGAACATCATAGCCCACTGCAGGATTGCACCACCACCAAACTACATCGTCGAATTGGCAAATGGTGAAGAAATTCCAGTTACAGGAGAGCACGACGCCTTTATAATCATAGACTCTAATAAGTTCAAGCACAGAGTCCTTGTGGCCGAAATAACCGACGATGTCATATTAGGACTAGATGTCATGCGTGAACAGCGGTTCAAGATAGAAGTTCACGAGAGGATTTTGAGGACAAAGACAGAAGAGATTCTGATGACACGTCCTAACATGGCTGGCAACACTACCCGAACTGTGACCGCTTATGAAGATACCACGGTTCCGGCTAATTCAGAAAAGGTTATCAAGGCCACCTACGCTGGACTGAATGGCGAAACAATTATTGTCGAACCCGAAGAAGAATGCGGACTGTATAAAAGAGGTATATTTCCTGCAAAGACGCTGACCAACAAAAGAGGGCGTGTAATATTTGTGCGGATTGCTAACCTAAAGAACTATGATCAAAATTTGAGCAAAGGCGAGAAGATTGGGTTATGCCATGAAGTTCAGGCAGTTATGAGAAATCAGGTTGCACCAGAGCAAGTTCCACAGCCCCTACCAGAGAGTCTGAAGAATATGGTTGAAGAAGCCGCTGCTTACTTAACAATGGAGCAGCAGTACCAACTGCGAAAACTGATTGAAGAAAATCGTGATGTGCTTGCTACGTCTGAATGCGATTTTGGAAGGACAGGTTTAGTACAGCACAGGATAAATACTGGTAATAGCCCTCCGATCAAACAGGCTCCTCGAAGGATACCCCTTGCTAAGCAAGAAGAGGTCTCAGCTATGATGGAGGAAATGGACAACAGAAAATCATTGAACCGTCACAGAGCCCATGGACCTCTCCAGTTGTCCTAGTGAAGAAGAAGGGTTCTATGAGGTTCTGCGTAGACTATCGACGGTTAAATGACGTCACCAAGAAGGACAGCTACCCTCTACCCAGAATAGATGACACTTTAGACACTCTATCTGGTTCTAAATGGTTTTCCACGTTGGACTTGAAGAGTGGGTACTGGCAAGTCGAAATGCACACTCAAGATAAAGAGAAAACTGCATTTTCTACTGGTACAGGTTTATGGCAATTTAATGTTATGCCATTTGGCCTCTGTAATGCACCAGCAACCTTTGAGAGGCTCATGGAGTCTGTGCTAAGAGGTATGACATGGAAAACCTGTTTAGTATATCTGGATGATGTCATTATTTTGGGAAGAACATTTGAAGATCACTTGAAGAATGTCCGAGAGGTATTCCAGAAGTTACGAGAAGCTAACCTAAAACTAAGCCCAAAGAAATGCTGTTTCTTCAAGAAGGAAGTTAGATATTTGGGGCATGTAATTTCAGAGCAAGGAGTTAAAACAGACCCAGAAAAGATAGAGACAATTGAAAAATGGCCGCGACCGAAAGATAAACATGAACTAAGGAGATTCGTTCTAAACTTTGCACACATAGCCAGGCCGCTGCATAGGCTCACAGAGGATGGGATCGATTATATGTGGACCTCAGATTGTGATGTAGCATTTCAGATCTTGAAGAAAGCTTTATGTTCTTCACCGATTTTAACGTTTCCCGTTCCTGGAAAGACATTCATCGTGGATACAGATGCCAGCAACTTTGGTGTTGGGGCAGTGCTATCCCAGGAGCAAGAAAGGCAAGAAAAAGTTATTGCCTACTTCAGTAAAACTCTGTCAAAGCCAGAGAGAAACTACTGCGTGACAAGAAGGGAACTGCTAGCAGTGGTCAAGGCCGTTGAACATTTCCACAAGTATTTATATGGCCAACCTTTCATATTAAGAACAGATCACGCATCACTAAAATGGCTATTCCAGTTCAAGAACCCAGAAGGACAAGTGGCAAGATGGCTTCAAATGCTACAGGAATATGACTTCAAAGTGGAACACCGCAAAGGGGACAACCATAAGAATGCTGATGCATTGTCAAGAAGACCCTGTAATGAAGACTGTCATCACTGTAGTCGACAGGAATTAAGAGAAAAGCCGGATCTAATTTTATGTAAACGAACTACTGTCCGTGGACCTGAAAATTGGGATTCGGAAGTCATCGCCAGAGAGCAAAGCGAAGATCCCATATTCGGTATAATATTTGACCTAAAATTAAGACATATACCCAAACCTGAATGGAAAGATGTTTCGGACAAATCACCAGAGTTGAAGGCATACTGGGCACAATGGGACTAAAAGAAAAGCTATTTCTGACAGTACTTCCCAAGAAGAGAGTGTCGGAGGTCCTGAAAGCCGTGCACGAAGGCGTTGGAGGTGGACACTTTGGCATTAGTAAGACCTTGAATAAAGTTAGAGAGAGGTTTTACTGATTAAACTCTCGGGAAGATGTCGAAGAGTGGTGCCGCCGGTGTGAAGAATGTGCTTCGGCGAAGGGACCAAAAACTAGGAACAGGGGTAAAATGATGCAATACCTGGTCGGAGCTCCTTTTGAAAGGATTGCCATCGACGTAGCGGGACCGTTCCCAACCAGCGAATTTGGCAACCGTTATGTGTTAGTCGTCATGGACTACCACAGTCGCAGAGGTCTTGTTCCAAAATTGGGTATGTCGTTTTGGTGTCCCAAGAGAACTGCACTCTGATCAGGGCCGCAATTTTGAGTCGGAGGTATTCCAAAATGTCTGCCGCCTGCTAGGGATTTCCAAGACAAGAACAACACCCCTGCACCCCCAGTCTGATGGTATGGTGGAACGGTTCAATAAGACTTTAGAAACATACCTGAAGATTGTAGTGAATCAGAAACAAAGTAATTGGGACACATGCATACCACCTTTTCTATTGTCCTACCGTTCCGCTGTACATAACGCGACAGGAAAGTCTCCAGCTAAGATTATTTTCGGAGACGATCTAAGGCTTCCTATCGACATCATAATTGGCCGACCAGAAAATCCAGAATCTACTGATGATTACATGAGTCACCTGAGAGAGCGCCTCCAGTTGGTTCATGAAGACGTTCGCCAGACGTTGCATCAAGAAAGTGACAAGATGAAGATCCGCTACGAACTGAAAGCAACCAGTGTTGAATTTAATGTGGGTGACAAAGTGTGGTTATACAATCCCAAGCGAACAAAAGGTCGGTCTCCGAAACTCGATAGAAGTTTGGAAGGACCATACATCGTCGTGAACAAGATTAACGATGTCTTTTATCGTATAAGACGTAGCCCAACAGCAAAGATGAAGATAGTAAATATCGTCAGGTTGTCTCCGTACCATGAGAAGATAGATGAAGGTCATATAACTTGATCGGGACGATCAAATGTTAGAGGGGGGCAGTGTAACGAAAAATGCCTCTTAAGTTGTTATATCAGCTTTCAATGAATATATCTGCACGGTTTTCTAACCTACTCAAAGATTTAGCAGATACATTTTAAGTTTGGGTATTCTACTTAGAGTTTTATAATGTTTGTAATTAATTTAGAGGCATTTTCCGTCACATCTTTGTTGGCCTGAGGCCCCCAGGGCCCCATTTTCCTTTAGTTTTCATGGTTTTCCCTGTAAAGCTTCCATAACATTCTAGAAGGTTTGCTAGAACTTATGATTTGTGAACTATCATTGGCCAGGAATATTCTAGAGTATTCTCCAGTCTTCCTTTTTAGTATATAAGCCCTGGGAATTGGGCCTGGAAGTGAAAAAGGTTAGACACCTATTTTGTGCGAATTTTGGAGCTGAAAGAATATTCTTGGACAGTGACAGTGACATCTGACAAGTTTATTTGAGATTTTTGAAGGCTAAACAATAAAAGTGGTAACCAAGGCAACGAGTTTGGACTTTGATTGTTGAGATACAGTACAATATTTTTTATATAGTTGTAAAGAATATTGTTGAGTGGAATATTTAGTAATAGGACTACCTACCGGCTGTCAAATCTACTGTCATGACATATAATAATTCTCCCACAATCCCTCAAAACCTCATGAATGATCAACATTTAGAATTTTATGTCACTATAGTTTTATCATTCTATTAACTTTTCATTACTTAATATTTATAAACCAAAAGAAAACGACATTAGCATTTTAAAATTCTGTTGTATTTGATCCAATGTTGACAGTGAACTTTGTTAGATACGTGAAATACTATCTGCTGATATCTTAATTTATTTTGGCATACATTTAGTACTGGAAAATAAATAATGGAAAATTTTGTAAATAAATTTATATACTAAATGCTTGACGGTACATCAACTTTGTGTCAAACATAATAGAATTTTAAAGCATTAATATAATTTTCTTTTGAAAAAGACATACTCTTATCGATATTTTGTAGTAAGAATGAAAAGTTTATAGAATTATTGTCTAAGGATATTTTCCCCGATCCACAAACAAACGCTTCATATCGTCATTTTCTTCAAGAAAATGATTAAATTTAGGTTTATACGGACGAATTTTATTGACATTAAATATTTTTTGTAGTAGAGATTTACTTAGGTACATTCCCAATTGGACAAACCCCTTTTCTTAACGACAATTTGGGAAAATTTCTAGCCGAATCCATTGCTATTAAAGTCATAGCATCATCTTCATTATACTCTTTCTTATTTCTTTTTTTATTCAAAACACTACCAGTTCTCGTGAATTTTATTACAATTTTTTTACTCCGTTATCCGTGAGAGGAACCTCAGGCCATATCTCATGGAATTGTCTAACGACTGCCATACAGCTTGTTTGATGTCCTAAACCATAACATCGGACGATATAAATTTTTTGTTATAACGTAAGCATCTTCTAATTATTTCACTATTATGCAGATTTATGACAAAATTATGGCACAACTATCAACAAACTGAAGATCACAATTAACATATTTCATTTTCTTAGAACAGGTTACTTGATATTGTTATTCTAATAGGTATTTTATTTCTAAGAAATCAAAGTATACCTAGGCCTAAGCTACACAAAGTGCACTTTTCTAAAGAAAAGTGGGAAAAAATGCCAAAAAATCAAAGTAGGCCTAGACTTTCGAAATTTCGCAAACCTGATGTGGAAAATTAGTTTTTTCAAAATTCCCAAGGCATGCGTGATTTTTCGAAAGTAAAGTTACGTCACAAATTAGTTTCAAACCAAGCAGGGCTTATCCCCAGAAGCTCAAATTTCACCTCGAAAATTTTTTGTCATTTACAACCTATCCGAAGTCTATCCGTGGACACACTGTATATTTTATGTAGGAGTATATTTTAACTTCTCAAAATACATACAAGGCATATATCACTCGCTATTCTTTTTTATAAAATCAAAATGCCCCGACAATTAATTAGGTACTAATTTCGTTGACGAAAACTAGGTAAGTATTGTGAAAACCAAGTATTTCGTCCCACGGATTTACACCCCTTCGCGATTTTGCTCAAGCAATCCGTTCTCATTGTAGACAAGATTATGTATGCCAAGTTCTGATGTCTTCTATTCGAAAGTTATTGTGGGAACACACACACATGCTTTATTACGTGCTCATGTAATATTTATTAATTGTTCAGGATTACTTATTTTTTTCCATGGCAACAATTTATTACTGACATCCATAAAAGGTATTTAATTAATCAAACTGTTGAAAAGTTAAAAAAGTTAATATTTTATGTTTATTTCAAACATTTTTAACCGAGTATATAACAGCGCCTCTAAAAGGGTACACAACTTTTCTTAAGGACGGAAATAAAACGTCATCACCTCGCGACGACCTTCATTTGACCGTGTTCCTAACTAGGATAAATGTTGCTAAAACAGAAATTGTTTACTGGAGTGCAAAAATTCCGCAAGTGTCTGTAAGATGGCGCTGGAGTTGGAGAGCGGCCATTGGTACAGAGCGAGAATAAAAAGTAATGTTTCGCGCTAAAATAAGTTTCCGTTCCTTATAAGTTGTTTTGTTGCCCGGCAAGCAAGGTCGTTGGTCGGAACCAGGGGTCTAGCGAGAGGCAGGCGGACCGACCCCCTTTTTTATACAAATAACAGCACATCGCTCCCATCCTGGCGTATTTTGGCATTGAAACTGTGAATTGTTAAACACAAAATAATAATATGAATATTTACGCTCCTTTATTTTTCTATATTTTGTCATAGTTATTAAGAATATTGTTGAGTAAAATATTAAGTAAGAGGACTACCTACCGGCTGTCAAATCTACTGTCATGACATAATAATTCTCCCTCAAAACCGCATGAATGATCACAATACTTACCCTAACTGACATTTAGAATTTATGTCACTATAGTTTTATCTTTTATCATTCTATTAACTTTTCATTAAGTACTTAATATTGATAAACCGAAAGAAATTAAAATTCTGTTGTATTTGATCCAAAGTTGACGTAAAGTTGTGAATTTTGTTAGATACGTGAAATACCTACTATTTGCTGATATCTTAATATATGTATTATTTTGGCATACATTTAGAGTAATGGAAAATGTAATGTAAATAAATTTTTTCTACAAGCGTGCGGAAAAGTACACTTTTCCGTACGCATTTTAGTTTAGAAAGTGTCACTTTTCCGCACTACTTTTCCGCACTAGTGCGGAAAAGTGACACTTTCTAAACCAAAATGCGTGCGTCTTACATTACACCTCATAATATGCTTCAACTTTTATGTGATTTTCGTTTTTGAGATATTTATAATAGCGGCATTTATTAAAATGGAACACCCGGTATAGAGAATTTTCGACATACCTATACATATAGAGACATAGACATGAATCCTCCCCTAATGTCAGTTTATATGCTAACGATTGTGTTTTCCTCACGAAAAATACATAACGGCGACATAACTATAAGAACAACAGTACCCAACCCACACGTATAAATAATGCAAAGTCAACTAAAGCAGTTTTTAGTGCCGCCGTGTACCTTTCAAGCTAAAAATCAATGAACCATTGCTAAAAAGAGAGGGGTTAAAATCACAGATCGGAGTCTTTGAGCTACGAGGGTCTCCCGAATATACCTCTTGAAGTTTTATATTATTTTAATATTAAAAATTCACAATTCATAGTATATAATAATATGGAAGTAATACAAAAACATAAAAAAGTAATCAGAAAGCTTAGTTGATTAAATATTATATCGCCAAAACGTAAAATTGAATATACATTTTTTTTAAACATACATATGAACATAATATATGTAATTATTAAACTGGACCTGTAACAACAGCGTCAACCGTTCATCGATCGTCTGTTTTTCGCGCCATCTGATAAATAATAGCCACACTTTTGCATTCCCGCTGCATAATTTAAGGGGTATTTTGCCTATGTTTTTTATTTACAACAAGACTGGAGAATTACAATGTTTATTACCGTGTTTTCGATCGAGCATATTCCGAAACCTATGCCAATCTTAACGAAGGTAAAATTCCGGCTCAAGAGACAAAATAGACGAATTTATGCCGGCATAAAGTTTGAAATTCAAAAAAAAATCTCGCCCATAACTTTTAAACTAGTGTCATTAGTATCTATGGATATTTTAAAAATACCCGTGTTTTTTGTAATCCTTTGAAATTCGCTACTTTTTCCAGCTAGTTGGAAATAAAAATACATTGATACAGGCAACCAAACATACAATGGCGAGCCCCCCCTTAATAAATTGGGAAACTTCTTCACTTATTATTAAATAGTTTATAATTTTGTTTTTTTAGAAACTTGATGGGTGATAATCGTGTTCTAAAAAAATTATAGTCCAGGAAAGGTAAATATTTTGTTTAAAATTGTGTAATATTTTGAAACAGCATCTAACAACATTCCTGAGAAACCTCTCAGTAAAAACTTTATTTTCAATCCAGAGAAATTAATTAAAAAACTTTCGTGAGAACACCCAAGGATATTTTAACATTTTTATGCTTTTCAGGAGGTTTAATAATAATTCTCACTCTCGTAATACTCTAAATTAAGATTGCCCCCAAAAAGCAATTAAATGCGTGAGTGGAAGGGTTTCAGTTACCATTATTACTTCATTGTGATTTGCAGCTGGAATCAACTTTCCATATAGAACTGGGATAGCATTTGCTCAAGTGCTACTAGAAAACCGTAGTAATTGAAAAGATTTTCATTGCAGATAAAAAAACAATTTGTAGGATTGTTTTAGCCTGACTGGCTATAGCCTGACTGGCAAATTATTTAGTCTCGTCTGACTATTTTAAAATAAATTACTTCTTTTTTATGACTGTTTTTATTTATTTATAATCGACAACTTCTAAAACAATTATTTTTATACAGTGTGTCTAATTCTATCATTAACATTCTCCCCCTTCGTTTGACAATAATAATTATTCATCATGTTCCATTTCCATGTCGATCCTACATAATTTTGATACTGGTCGCCAACAAACTCCCTTTTCAGTCTTTACATCAACAACTCTGATACGTCCATCACATCCTGGTATAACTGTAATTATTCTTCCAAGTTTCCAATGTTTTCTAGGTACATTTTCTTCAACAATTACCACTAAATCATATTTTTTTAATTGACTGCCATCTTTAGTCCACTTCGTCCTTTTTGTCAATGTCGGTAAATATTCTTTTGTCCATCTCTTCCAAAATATACTCTTTAACTCTTGTATTTTTACCCACTGTCTTCTTAAGTTGATTTTATTACATTTCTCAACATCTAGATCATAATTTGCATATCCTAATAAAAATGATTTGGTGTGAGGGCTTCCATTTCATTTGGGTCAGTAGAAATTTTTGTTATAGGCCTTGAGTTGACAATATTTTGTACTTCAGCAAACAAAGTTAATAATATTTCATGTTTCAACTTCTGATGCTTAAGAAGAACGGTAAATGTACTTTTTACAGACCTTATAAGACGCTCCCAAGTTCCTCCCATAAATGGAGCTCCTGGAGGAATAAATTTCCAATTTATTCCTTCTCTTCGCAAACCTTCTTGCAATCGTTCGTGATCTATTTCCTTTAAGACCTTCTTTAACTCTTCAGATGCACCTCGACAATTTGTGCCATTGTTTGAGTAAATTTCCTGAGGCTTTCCTCTTCTACTCATCCTGTTGAGAGCCATAATAGCAGAATCTGTATTTAAAGAATGTGCTATTTCCAAATGAATGGCACGAACTGTCAAACAAGTAAAAATGACACCCCACCTTTTTTCAGAATGACGTCCAACTGTGACATGGAGTGGCCCAAAATAATCTATACCAGTAAAGGTGAATGGTCTTACATTTGGTGTTAGTCGGAAAACAGGTAAATGTCCCATTAAAGGTGCTCTTGGCTTTGCCTTCTTTATTCTACACCATTGACACGGAGCATATTATTATATTGTTTTTAATTCAGATCTGATATTTATTATCCAATATTTTTGTCTTATTTCTTCTTTTGATAGCTTTCGTGCATATCCTTTCGTTACGTGATTCTTTATTGTATCACAATATTTTTGATGTAGTTCTTTATTTTGTTTCATTTTTCTTTCTACAGATATTAATCTCTGTAGAGCAACTGTCTTACTTTCAGGTAATATCATATTTTCTTCCTTCCATGGTAGTCCAATTTAATATTCGTTACCAATATATTTTGTAGTATTTTCCATAATTTTAACAGCTAAATGATTTTCTTGAGTTATTCTTGTGTTTTCAAAATTAAATCCTAAAGCATCAAAGTTATGAAGTTCTTCGAAATTTTCCTGTTTTTCTTTCTCACAAATATGAAAAGAAAAGAAATGTTCTTGTTTATTATCACATTTTCCATGAAATATCCAACCCAGCAACGTTTTTGTTCCCATAACATCTTGATGTGGTTCTTCCGCGGTGGCGTCGCTCGTATCGGCGCTGACTTTTTAGACTGCATGTTTTTCTGCCTTCGATCGACCTTGGTTCGAGGCAGGCGCATGTATATGTCTTTAAAGAAAAAAACCGCTATGGCCAAGAGCGCTGGACAAATGTGGGTTCACGGTATTGCTCATAAATAGCTTTATCCGTGTGATTTACTAATTGTCCTACACTCACTGGGATTACTACGGTTTTCTAGGGTTTTCCATAGTACTTGAGCGAATGCTATCCTAGTTCTATCGGGAAAAAAGTCGGCCCTAGCCGCAAATGGCAACGAAGACAAAATAATAGTAATTGCCCCCCTCCCCCGCACAAGCTTGTGGTTGCTTCTGCGGTACTCCTAGTTTGGAGTATTGTGAGGGTGAGAATTATTATTATTATTTTTCATTATTTCCTCTCCCCACCGTAGCTTCATTAAATCTGGTAACTTTTGTACTAAATCTTTCAAAACTTGAGGATTTCTAAGATGGTCATCACAGCCGAGAGATCTTATTGTAGCAACTAAACTGTTGACATGATTGGCAAACTGAATCAATGTGTGCATATACGAGTACTGTTCCTTTATTTGTGGAAATAATTTAATTTTTTTAAATAAGTTTTTCTATTATTTGATCTGGTCTTCCAAATCGCATTCGTAATGTCTTCAAAATAAGATCAACATTGTTTGGAGATATCATCATACCTGTGACTGCTTGTCTAGCTTCACCTTTTAGACATTTTTGCAACTTAATTAATTTTTCTTCCTCAGTGTAATCACAAAGCTTACTAATTCTGTTGAACTGTGAGAGAAACATGGGCCAATCTTCGGGATTCCCGTCAAAAAACATGAAGTCTTTCTCCACTACTTGTCTAGCAGTGAATTTATCATTATTACGAGAACTTGGACTTGCCACTGTTTTCACTGCATCTGCGATCGTTTGACATAACATCTGCATATCTAAAGAATGTGTATCTTTTGGCGCCTGATCAATCCATTCAGAAACCTTTGTAACAGTATCTTGTTCTGATAGACTCAACTCCATAATATCTTCGCAATTTTGTTCGTAATTATTTACGCTCCTTTGAGGACTGGTTTGATTTGCTTGTCTGCAACTTGCTGCCTCAGATTGTAATTCTTCCATTTCTCTTTGTAACTTTAATCTATTTAGCCTCTTTTTCAATATTTCTTCTAATATTTTTGATGTCTCTATTTCCAACTGCTTTTCCTTCATCTTAAACGAAACAGTATTCTTGGAATACCTTGAATAGTCTTTAGTAACAATACTATTCTTTTCCTGAACATCAACATGACTGGAATTTGTCATTTGATTCTTTGATTGCTCAGGTATAGGTAAACAATGATCATTATCTTCAGGTAAAATTTTTGAGTTTCCTGACAGCGATTTACTTTTACCAAGAACTTTCTTCTGAATTCCAAAATTTGCAGGCCATATGAAATTTTCGTCTAAATCTCTTGTACCTCTAGCTTTCCTTTTGCTTTCTTCATTACCATTCTTGTCGGAATTCATGGTGTAAGAATAAAAATTGATTAAGTCTCCTCTACACAGGCCGTGTTTTTCCTTAACTTCGGGGTCACCAATGTTTTAGCCTGACTGGCAAATTATTTAGTCTCGTCTGACTATTTTAAAATAAATTACTTCTTTTTTATGACTGTTTTTATTTATGTATAATTGACAACTTCTAAAACAATTATTTTTATACAGTGTGTCTAATTCTATCATTAACAAGGATATTTTTAGTGTATTTTGCTTTTTCGGACATAGGTTTAAAATTGCATATCTGAGAGTTTTGAAACAAACACATTTTAACGTACTTTATTTTATGTTGGTATTGATGATTTATTTGAGAATGCATTGTTTTCACGATCGAGGTGATTTGAAATTATAGTTTTTTAAACAAAGGATCTCTTTAACAAACATTTTGTTGTAAATTTTCAGGAATTTTTTTGTTTTCTCAATTTGGTGATACAAAAACTTCTGAGAAATGTGACGAATTTTCTTGGAAACTCCCAGAAATTTTTCTTTTAACAAGGTGTTGGTGATTTGAAATTTTGAACATTTGGCACACAATTTGGCTATTCAAAGCCCTGATTTTTAACAACACTTTGACGATTTTTCTGAGAAACTTTTCGAATTTTCTTGGAAACATTCGGGGATTTTTCTCTTAATGAGGTGTTAATGACTCCAAACCCTGATTTTTAACATCACTTTGCCAAGTTTTCTGAGAACTGTCTCGAATTTGCTTTCAGGATTGTTTTAATGAGGTTTGGCAATTTGAAACCTAATATCACATTCCCAAGTTTTCTTAGAAAGGTCTTGAAGTCTTTTTCCGAGAAATTTCCCGACTTTTCTTCGAAACTTTCTGTTTTTTTTTTGTTTTCATAATTCGGCGATTCAAGATCTAACATTACTTTACCAAGATTTCTGAAATATATGAAAATGTTAAAAAGACAAAATATCTGGGATTATTAATTGATCAACACCTTATATGGAAAGACCATATTTTGTACATGAATAGCAAAATTAGAAAGGCATATTACAAATTTTCTCAACTTAGGAAAATTATAAATGAAAGACTTTTAAAAGTTGTGTATTGTTCATTGATTGAATCCATACTCGGATATTGTGTCATTGTGTGGGGGGTATAAAGTCAAGTTCTATAAGGCCACTTGAGGTATGTCAGAATACAGTATTAAAGATAATGTTTAAAAAAAGTTTTATGCATGCAACAATATTGTTATATCGCGAATGTAAGGCATTTATTTGTTTACAGCTGTGTAACTTATGTGGCCAAGATAGTAATCTCTGCCCAACAATAGAATAAACTCCTTACTTATACATCTCTAACACAAAGATTTGTGACCTATTTTGCTTCTAAAATATTTAACATGGTACCGGCTCAAATAAGAATTTTGTTCTACAACAGAAAAATATTTAAGATGCAAATTGAAATACACCTGGCTGAAAACCCGCAAAGGTACGTATAGAACTCTTTTAGAGAGGCAATCATTTTATTTATTTCTTTTTTTATAATTTTTTTCTCAGTGGTCCAGCATGGTCTCGGGGGGGGGTGTCTGTTCTGCGTATCATGTTCATCAATAGATGGAATTAGAAAAGGAAGACAGAAAAGAAACAGGAATGGAAAAAGATTTATAGTAGGATTATGTTTATTTAGATTATATTATTAGATCAGATGCTAGTGGACTTAAGAAGGTGTGAGATGAGGGTAAAGCATACAAGTCAAGGCTAAGACCCTCGTCTTAAAATTATTAACTACTATTGTACCACAATTACTTTATATAAAAAAAAATATTTATGTTACGTCTAGAGTTACACCAACATGCGTAGCGAGTAGATGTGTATTTTGTGCTGGCTCCAATAAAGTTGTTTTTTTTAGTGGGTAAAAGTGGCCTGGCAAATCTCGGATTTGGACAAGTAAGTAGATATTGGTACGGATCACAGTATTGTAGATACATAGTTTTATGGTGATTTCGTTAATCGAAAGAACAAACAATAACCACTTTGTCGATTTGTAGTCGTACCAAGGCAATCAGGATGACGTCAAGATCCAGGCAAGCAACACAAGTACTTACAAGAACAAATGCTAACTGAGGACTTACTTAGTGAAATTTGCAAACAACAAGCCGAGTTGATGAGAAACTAGCTAAGATACAGGAACCAATACAACTGTTTATGGACGAATTGAAGGGGTCTAGAAAGGATATTGAAAAAATAAAACATAAATGTGATGATTTGGAGCGTTTATATAAAGCGAACAATTTGTTATGGTATGGAGTGGAGGAAGCTTCATGTGAAGGGTCAAGGGAATGGGCCTGTTTCACACTTTTTTTATTTTTGATTATGAATCTTAATAGTAAATAAAACACGAAAATATTTTTTTCCGATTTTTTTCGGCCGGGAAATGCCCTAAAAACGTTTTTGAAATTCAAATTCCTTGGGCCCGTGACGTCACGGGCCCAAAAAGCTGATTGGCTACTGTTTTACGACATTGACACGATTTACGGCAATATCGATGTTTCTATTTGAGATTTGTGAAGATTTACCTAACTTATATTTTGTGGCAAAAGCCAAATAGACATAATACATGACTTCAATATCAGGGAGCGGCGCGGCGGTGCACGAGTGGGTGGTCTTTCATGGTTCCCCACGCTTTAGCAAAGTACCTCGCCCCATAGTGGCTAGATTATTGCTCGAAAAGAGCAGAGGCCATAAAAAGAAATAAAAAAATAACCTCAATATCAATTAATTTAATAATATACCACAATCGCAATATTTTTCCCTCTATTGAGTTAAAAGTTACTTCCGAAATGATCACCAACTCCAAACCTAAATAAATCTGGCTTATAACAATATTTGGACAGTCAATTAACTATACATAATCTTCACAATCCAAATTTAATTTATTAACTCAAAATATTCTGACATCGTTGGTTTTTGCTGTTGATCTTGTTCATTTTGCAATTATTCTTAAAGCTAACTCTCGAATGTGTTTCTATCATCCCCTAAAATGGCTGTCAAAAGGTATTCCAGATTACCACAATATTCATTTCTCCTTTCTCTCAATTACGGGATCTATCAGTTTTTCTTCGGGGAGGTAACAATACTGATAATGCTAAATAAGTGCCTAGCACCATCCTTATTACAAGACCTATTAAATTTGATTATATACTTAATTATTATTTATATATATATGCTTTTGCTCTACATCAGTATTTTTGAATATATATATATATATATATATATATAAATAATATATAATATATATATATTTATATATATATATATATATAATATATATATAATAATAATATATAATATATATATATATATATATATATATATATATATATATATATATATATATATATTATATACAGTGTGACCCATTTGTTTTGGGGTCAGTCTGTAAAAAGTGTATCAATCGTGCGATTTGGCTGATTTTTTTTTTAAATTGTAGAGCTCGATGAACTGCACATTTTGAACAAAAATTGCCTGGTTCGCATAAAATCCAAAGCCTACTATGACCGTTTTTATGAGCAAAATTTTAAGAAACCATATTAGCGTTTTTTTTTGAAAAAATCTGTGTGCGCCAATGGATTGAGCACCCCTCGAAATGGGTATGTACAAAATTTCATCAAAATATTTCAAGTAATAACGATTTTGTAGAAAAATTAAAAATGCAGCCAAGGTACGTCTTTATTTTCAAAAATTCAAAGTTGTCCATGGAAAATAATTGAATTGTTTACTTTTATTAAGTGTCAAACTGTCTAAATTGAGTTCAGAAATTGTTTGTGCTCAATACAATTAATTATCATAATTATGGAATATTTAAGCATAAGAGACAAAATAGAAATTGTTCGACTCGTGGGCGACAACGAGCGCTCGGCAGCAGAAGCTGCGGCCGAATTTAACAATAGACACCCAGGTAGATCAGTGAGTCGAAGTACTGTACAACGTATAAACAATATTTTTGATGAAACTGGATCGATTTCTAAAAATTTATTAAAAACTAGGCAAAATGGACGCCGTGGACTTGTTGAAAATAACAATCAAATTCTGCAATACTTTAGTGACAATCCTCGAAATAGTGTTCGAACGGCTAGTTTAGACCTTCATATACCCAGAGAGAGTATAAGGAGATGTTTGAGACAAAACAAAATAAAACCGTTTAAGCCAAAATTTTTGCACACCCTGGAACCAGGAGATGAGGAGAGAAGATTAGAATTTTGCTATTGGCTGCAAGGTGAATATCTCCATAATGGCAACTTTTTAAATGAAATTTTATTCACCGACGAAGCCACGTTTACTACAAATGGTGTAGTATCAAGTCAAAACTGCCGTCACTGGTCAGCTGAAAATCCAGAGTTTATAATAAAAGCAAGGAGACAATATTCACAAAAAATTAACGTTTGGTGTGGAATACTACGCGACAGAATAATTGGCCCATTTTTCTTTGAAGGGAATTTGAATGCGGCTGGCTTCTTGAATTTTCTAGAAATTGAATTTAGAAATGCTTTAGATGAGTTACCATTAAGATACCGTTTAAATTTAAAGTTACAGTTAGATGGCAGTCCTATTCATAATGCTCGTTTAATCAGAAACTGGCTAGATAATAATTTTGAAAACTGTTGGATAGGGCGAAATAGTCCTTTCTGTGAGTGGCCACCGAGATCTCCGGACTTAACTCCTTTAGATTTTTTTCTTTGGGGTACACTTAAGCAAAATGTTTATAAGTCAAGACCCCATAATTTACAAGAACTGCAAGCTAGGATAAACCGTAGTTGTGAGGAAATTACTCCACAGCAAATACGAAATGTAATTTTGAATGTACGCAAGAGGAACGACAAATGCATTGTAGAAAATGGAGGCTTGGTAGAAGTTACAAAAATTTTATAATTTTAATTGTTTTTATGTTTTGTGTTTATAAGCATAAGGTTGTATTATTACAATTCAATTATTTTCCATGGCCAACTTTGAATTTTTAAAAATAAAGACGTACCTTGGCTGCATTTTTAATTTTTGTACAAAATCGTTATTACTTGAAATATTTTGATGAAATTTTGTACATACCCATTTCGAGGGGTGCTCAATCCATTGGCGCACACAGATTTTTTCAAAAAAAAACGCTAATATGGTTTCTTAAAATTTTGCTCATAAAAACGGTCATAGTAGGCTTTGGATTTTATGCGAACCAGGCAATTTTTGTTCAAAATGTGCAGTTCATCGAGCTCTACAATTTAAAAAAAAAATCAGCCAAATCGCACGATTGATACACTTTTTACAGACTGACCCCAAAACAAATGGGTCACACTGTATGTATATATATATATATATAAATATATATATATATTATATATATATATATATATATATATATATATATATATATATATATATATATATATATATATATATATATATATATAAATATATTTTATATATTATTATATATATATATAATTACAAGAAAAGGTGATAATGGGCAAACACTCAAAGTTAACAAATAGAAAAAACTAGTAACCGCATACACGTGTTTCATGCTATTTGGCTGATGGCTCCTGCCTGGACTTCATTTGTTGCTTCCCAAATCATGCCTATCTTTTGATTTGGTTAATGTTACACCGTACTGATGATTGCCAAATAGCATGAAACACGTGTATGCGGTTACTAGTTTTTTCTATTTGTTAACTTTGAGTGTTTGCCCATTATCACCTTTTCTTGTAATTATTACATTTACACTCGCTAATCTTACATCCTTATTGTCATTGTATCTTGGGTTATGAAGATTTCCACGCAGGTCGCTTTAGCAGCCTCCGTGGCGATGTTAGTACAAGCCCCAAAATAGGGGATGTGCTGACTGAAGCTGCAAATGTGCTGTTGGCTCCTGCCTGGACTTCATTTGTTGCTTCCCAAATCATGCCTATCTTTTGATTTGGTTAATGTTACACCGTACTGATGATTGCCAAATAGCATGAAACACGTGTATGCGGTTACTAGTTTTTTCTATTTGTTAACTTTGAGTGTTTGCCCATTATCACCTTTTCTTGTAATTAATACATTTACACTCGCTAATCTTACATCCTTATATATATATATATATGTTTATATATATATATTTATATTTATATATAACTGTATATATATATATATATATATATATATATAGTTGAATTGTATTCTTGACGGATAGTTGGATAATAAACTTCTTTTTTTGGGGTGACCGTCTCAAATAGGGCTATAAGATTAAAACTCTTGTTTACTGCACCAAGCTTTCGGAAATATTTATTCCCTTTATCAAGGTTTAGGTGAGTTAATAAATGGAGAAATGCATCTTTTTGATTGACATACAAAAAATTTTGAAATTTCACTGATAATGCTAAATAAGTGCCTAGCACCATCCTTATTACAAGACCTATTAAATTTGATAAAAATAAATTTGATTATATACTTAATTATTATTTATATATATATATATATATATATATATATATATATATATATATATGTATATATATATATATATATATATATATATATATATATATATATATATATATATATATATATATATATATATATATGTATATAGTTGAATTGTATTCTTGACGGATAGTTGGATAATAAACTTCTTTTTTTGGGGTGACCGTCTCAAATAGGGCTATAAGATTAAAACTCTTGTTTACTGCACCAAGCTTTCGGAAATATTTATTCCCTTTATCAAGGTTTGTAAGGTGAGTTAATAAATGGAGAAATGCATCTTTTTGATTGACATACAAAAAATTTTGAAATTTCAATGCATCTTTTTGATTATATATATATATATATATATATATATATATATAATTAAGAGGAGGGGTAGTCGTGGCTTGACTAGTTAAACAACAAGAACCAAATTTAGTGGGAAATAAGCCAATTTTTAAGTGTGAAGACTCTTTTTATTGGTGAAAGCTTTCGCAGTTGTTTAACTGCTTCTTCAGTCACTCTAAAATTACATTAAAATAGTTTTTGTGATATAAATTTCAAAATTACTTACAATTAAGTGAGTTCCTAATATAATGTAAAGATGTTAATGCTTGAATTTTGCATTGGACAGGGCAAAAGTACAAAATTTTTAAAATTTAGTTTTGACAAAAATCTAGTTCAATATGACACTTAAAAATAGTTTATTTTTAAAGGTATATAAATGTCACTAGTTACTATTATTATACCTTTATCTAGGTATATTTGAATTATTATTGTTGTTAGTAAAATTTGGTTTGTTTTCTAAGAAAAGTAAATTTGAAAAAATTATATTAAGGTCCTGAATATCTGTTTTTTGTTAAGAGTATTTTCAACTTGGTTAATGTAACACATTTCAAGAAAAGAACGCTTAAAATAATTTCTTTCAGTTGCCAAAACTTTAGTATTATCAAAATCCATTTTGTGTCCTGTTGAATTAACATGTTGAGATAAAGCACATGATTCGGGCCTTAGACGAGTATCACTTTTATGCGAAATATTTCTAGATTTAATGCTTCTGCATGTTTGACCAATGTAAGTTTTATTACAATTAGTGCAATTAATCTGATAAACTACATTAGACCTATCTTGAGTATTTACCTTGTCCTTAAGATTCGTAAAGAGATTTCCTACAATTTTTATTGTTTTATTAGCAATTATGACATTGGTTTCTTTTTTTTAATAAATTTGAAATTTAGGTTTTTAATATAAGGAAAAGATCTGTATATTTTAAGATTTAAATTAATATTATTACTCGAAATTGTACTAGGTTGTTGATCTAAAGGTTGCTGATCTGATATATTATTAGATGTTCTTGTTGAAAACAATAATTTGTTTAAAAGTTTTTCAGGATAAGAATTATCAATAAAAAGTTTTTTTAATTTAACTAAATTCTTTTTTATAAGAGATGGGTGACATAATTTTGAGATTCTATTTTTCATACTTAGCACTAAATTTATTTTAGTTTTTTCAGTGTGGTACGAAAAATAATTAGTGTATCTACCAGAACAAGTTGGTTTAGTATACCAATCCAATATTATTCTATTATCTGCTTTTCTGATCACTTTAGTGTCCAAGAAAGGTACACTATTATGATTTTCAGGTTCCAGAGTAAATTGTATATATTGGTTGTAACTGTTAAATACTTGTAAAATCTCTTGCTCTTTACCTTTAGGTATTGAACAAATTATATCATCAACATATTTTAATAAGAATGGTAATTCAAAAGATAATTTTGGTATACAATTTTCAAGAAGTTCATCCGTAACATATTGAGCAATGATTGGTGAAATATTAGATCCCATTGGTGTACCAAAAATTTGTTTATAAAATTGATTGTCTAATGAAAAATAAGTATTATTAAAAATAAATCTCAAAAATATAAACAGACTTTCCTTTTTAATAGTACAATGATGTTTGATACTATTCCATTTTCTTTCTATACAACTTAAAGTAAGTTCTAATGGAATATTAGTGAATAAAGAAACAACATCTAAACTTATAATGACATAATTTTCAGGGAGTTGGAAATTATTGAATTTTTCTGCAAAACTAAAGGAATCTTTAATAAAATAAGGATTATTTTCTTCATAAGATGTACTAAGGATGTTAGTTAAATACTTAGTGATTTTACTAGTTGGTGAATCAATTGAAGCAATGATAGGTCTAAGAGCTAAGTTAGGTTTATGGATTTTTGGTAATCCATAAAATTTTGGGGCAATAGAATTGTATATTTTTAAAGATTTCGCAACATCTTTTTCTATTTCTTTAGTTTTAGTTAAATTACTAACTAAATTATTAGCTTTTTGTTGTATGGTATTAGTTGGATCTCTTGGTAATTTGATATAATAAGTTGGATCTTGTAACATATTATTTGCAAGTTCACTGTATTCATTTTTAAACATGATAACTGAAACATTACCTTTATCAGACTTAACTACAATAATTTCTGGGTGCTCTTTCAAAAACTTTTTTGTAGTATTATACCAAATTTAAAATTAATAAATTTACTTTTCTTAGAAAACAAACCAAATTTTACTAACAACAATAATAATTCAAATACACCTAGATAAAGGTATAATAATAGTAACTAGTGACATTTATATACCTTTAAAAATAAACTATTTTTAAGTGTCATATTGAACTAGATTTTTGTCAAAACTAAATTTTAAAAATTTTGTACTTTTGCCCTGTCCAATGCAAAATTCAAGCATTAACATCTTTACATTATATTAGGAACTCACTTAATTGTAAGTAATTTTGAAATTTATATCACAAAAACTATTTTAATGTAATTTTAGAGTGACTGAAGAAGCAGTTAAACAACTGCGAAAGCTTTCACCAATAAAAAGAGTCTTCACACTTAAAAATTGGCTTATTTCCCACTAAATTTGGTTCTTGTTGTTTAACTAGTCAAGCCACGAC
The DNA here is from genome assembly GCA_963920635.1 of Pseudeuparius sepicola. Taxonomy (NCBI): domain Eukaryota; kingdom Metazoa; phylum Arthropoda; class Insecta; order Coleoptera; family Anthribidae; genus Pseudeuparius; species Pseudeuparius sepicola. The sequence continues at coordinate 34,575,082 of OY987303.1, forward strand.
TACCCCTCCTCTTAATTATATATATATATATATATATATATATATATATATATATATATATATATATATATATATATAAATAATAATTAAGTATATAATCAAATTTATTTTTATCAAATTTAATAGGTCTTGTAATAAGGATGGTGCTAGGCACTTATTTAGCATTATCAGTGAAATTTCAAAATTTTTTGTATGTCAATCAAAAAGATGCATTTCTCCATTTATTAACTCACCTAAACCTTGATAAAGGGAATAAATATTTCCGAAAGCTTGGTGCAGTAAACAAGAGTTTTAATCTTATAGCCCTATTTGAGACGGTCACCCCAAAAAAAGAAGTTTATTATCCAACTATCCGTCAAGAATACAATTCAACTATATATATATATATATATATATAGTTATATATAAATATAAATATATATATATAAACATATATATATATATATATATATAAGGATGTAAGATTAGCGAGTGTAAATGTAATAATTACAAGAAAAGGTGATAATGGGCAAACACTCAAAGTTAACAAATAGAAAAAACTAGTAACCGCATACACGTGTTTCATGCTATTTGGCAATCATCAGTACGGTGTAACATTAACCAAATCAAAAGATAGGCATGATTTGGGAAGCAACAAATGAAGTCCAGGCAGGAGCCAACAGCACATTTGCAGCTTCAGTCAGCACATCCCCTATTTTGGGGCTTGTACTAACATCGCCACGGAGGCTGCTAAAGCGACCTGCGTGGAAATCTTCATAACCCAAGATAAAATGACAATAAGGATGTAAGATTAGCGAGTGTAAATGTAATAATTACAAGAAAAGGTGATAATGGGCAAACACTCAAAGTTAACAAATAGAAAAAACTAGTAACCGCATACACGTGTTTCATGCTATTTGGCAATCATCAGTACGGTGTAACATTAACCAAATCAAAAGATAGGCATGATTTGGGAAGCAACAAATGAAGTCCAGGCAGGAGCCATCAGCCAAATAGCATGAAACACGTGTATGCGGTTACTAGTTTTTTCTATTTGTTAACTTTGAGTGTTTGCCCATTATCACCTTTTCTTGTAATTATTACATTTACACTCGCTAATCTTACATCCTTATTGTCATTGTATCTTGGGTTATGAAGATTTCCACGCAGGTCGCTTTAGCAGCCTCCGTGGCGATGTTAGTACAAGCCCCAAAATAGGGGATGTGCTGACTGAAGCTGCAAATGTGCTGTTGGCTCCTGCCTGGACTTCATTTGTTGCTTCCCAAATCATGCCTATCTTTTGATTTGGTTAATGTTACACCGTACTGATGATTGCCAAATAGCATGAAACACGTGTATGCGGTTACTAGTTTTTCTATTTGTTAACTTTGAGTGTTTGCCCATTATCACCTTTTCTTGTAATTATTACATTTACACTCGCTAATCTTACATCCTTATATATATATATATGTTTATATATATATATTTATATTTATATATAACTATATATATATATATATAGTTGAATTGTATTCTTGACGGATAGTTGGATAATAAACTTCTTTTTTTGGGGTGACCGTCTCAAATAGGGCTATAAGATTAAAACTCTTGTTTACTGCACCAAGCTTTCGGAAATATTTATTCCCTTTATCAAGGTTTAGGTGAGTTAATAAATGGAGAAATGCATCTTTTTGATTGACATACAAAAAATTTTGAAATTTCACTGATAATGCTAAATAAGTGCCTAGCACCATCCTTATTACAAGACCTATTAAATTTGATAAAAATAAATTTGATTATATACTTAATTATTATTTATATATATATGTATATAGTTGAATTGTATTCTTGACGGATAGTTGGATAATAAACTTCTTTTTTTGGGGTGACCGTCTCAAATAGGGCTATAAGATTAAAACTCTTGTTTACTGCACCAAGCTTTCGGAAATATTTATTCCCTTTATCAAGGTTTGTAAGGTGAGTTAATAAATGGAGAAATGCATCTTTTTGATTGACATACAAAAAATTTTAACTGCTTCTTCAGTCACTCTAAAATTACATTAAAATAGTTTTTGTGATATAAATTTCAAAATTACTTACAATTAAGTGAGTTCCTAATATAATGTAAAGATGTTAATGCTTGAATTTTGCATTGGACAGGGCAAAAGTACAAAATTTTTAAAATTTAGTTTTGACAAAAATCTAGTTCAATATGACACTTAAAAATAGTTTATTTTTAAAGGTATATAAATGTCACTAGTTACTATTATTATACCTTTATCTAGGTATATTTGAATTATTATTGTTGTTAGTAAAATTTGGTTTGTTTTCTAAGAAAAGTAAATTTATTAATTTTAAATTTGGTATAATACTACAAAAAAGTTTTTGAAAGAGCACCCAGAAATTATTGTAGTTAAGTCTGATAAAGGTAATGTTTCAGTTATCATGTTTAAAAATGAATACAGTGAACTTGCAAATAATATGTTACAAGATCCAACTTATTATATCAAATTACCAAGAGATCCAACTAATACCATACAACAAAAAGCTAATAATTTAGTTAGTAATTTAACTAAAACTAAAGAAATAGAAAAAGATGTTGCTAAATCTTTAAAAATATACAATTCTATTGCCCCAAAATTTTATGGATTACCAAAAATCCATAAACCTAACTTAGCTCTTAGACCTATCATTGCTTCAATTGATTCACCAACTAGTAAAATCACTAAGTGTTTAACTAACATCCTTAGTACATCTTATGAAGAAAATAATCCTTATTTTATTAAAGATTCCTTTAGTTTTGCAGAAAAATTCAATAATTTCCAACTCCCTGAAAATTATGTCATTATAAGTTTAGATGTTGTTTCTTTATTCACTAATATTCCATTAGAACTTACTTTAAGTTGTATAGAAAGAAAATGGAATAGTATCAAACATCATTGTACTATTAAAAAGGAAAGTCTGTTTATATTTTTGAGATTTATTTTTAATAATACTTATTTTTCATTAGACAATCAATTTTATAAACAAATTTTTGGTACACCAATGGGATCTAATATTTCACCAATCATTGCTCAATATGTTACGGATGAACTTCTTGAAAATTGTATACCAAAATTATCTTTTGAATTACCATTCTTATTAAAATATGTTGATGATATAATTTGTTCAATACCTAAAGGTAAAGAGCAAGAGATTTTACAAGTATTTAACAGTTACAACCAATATATACAATTTACTCTGGAACCTGAAAATCATAATAGTGTACCTTTCTTGGACACTAAAGTGATCAGAAAAGCAGATAATAGAATAATATTGGATTGGTATACTAAACCAACTTGTTCTGGTAGATACACTAATTATTTTTCGTACCACACTGAAAAAACTAAAATAAATTTAGTGCTAAGTATGAAAAATAGAATCTCAAAATTATGTCACCCATCTCTTATAAAAAAGAATTTAGTTAAATTAAAAAAACTTTTTATTGATAATTCTTATCCTGAAAAACTTTTAAACAAATTATTGTTTTCAACAAGAACATCTAATAATATATCAGATCAGCAACCTTTAGATCAACAACCTAGTACAATTTCGAGTAATAATATTAATTTAAATCTTAAAATATACAGATCTTTTCCTTATATTAAAGACCTAACACCAAAAATTTCAAATTTATTAAAAAAAAGAAACCAATGTCATAATTGCTAATAAAACCATAAAAATTGTAGGAAATCTCTTTACGAATCTTAAGGACAAGGTAAATACTCAAGATAGGTCTAATGTAGTTTATCAGATTAATTGCACTAATTGTAATAAAACTTACATTGGTCAAACATGCAGAAGCATTAAATCTAGAAATATTTCGCATAAAAGTGATACTCGTCTAAGGCCCGAATCATGTGCTTTATCTCAACATGTTAATTCAACAGGACACAAAATGGATTTTGATAATACTAAAGTTTTGGCAACTGAAAGAAATTATTTTAAGCGTTCTTTTCTTGAAATGTGTTACATTAACCAAGTTGAAAATACTCTTAACAAAAAACAGATATTCAGGACCTTAATATAATTTTTTCAAATTTACTTTTCTTAGAAAACAAACCAAATTTTACTAACAACAATAATAATTCAAATATACCTAGATAAAGGTATAATAATAGTAACTAGTGACATTTATATACCTTTAAAAATAAACTATTTTTAAGTGTCATATTGAACTAGATTTTTGTCAAAACTAAATTTTAAAAATTTTGTACTTTTGCCCTGTCCAATGCAAAATTCAAGCATTAACATCTTTACATTATATTAGGAACTCACTTAATTGTAAGTAATTTTGAAATTTATATCACAAAAACTATTTTATTGTAATTTTAGAGTGACTGAAGAAGCAGTTAAACAACTGCGAAAGCTTTCACCAATAAAAAGAGTCTTCACACTTAAAAATTGGCTTATTTCCCACTAAATTTGGTTCTTGTTATATATATATAATAAAACTAAATATTTTTCTGAAAAACTGCAAAAGTTAAAATTTAAAGTGTATATATATATATATATGTATATGTATATATATGTATATATATATGTATATATATATATATATATATATATATATATATATATCAATGTATATATATATATATATATATATTCATTTGTTGCTTCCCAAATCATGCCTATCTTTTGATTTGGTTAATGTTACACCGTACTGATGATTGCCAAATAGCATGAAACACGTGTATGCGGTTACTAGTTTTTTCTTTTTGTTAACTTTGAGTGTTTGCCCATTATCACCTTTTCTTGTAATTATTACATTTACACTCGATAATCTTACATCCTTATTATATATATATATATATATATATATATATATATATATATCAATGTATATATATATATATATATATACACTTTAACTTTTAAGTTTTGCAGTTTTTCAGAAAAATATTTAGTTTTATTAGCTCTGTTTACTTTTGCAGTTTTTCAGAAAAATATTTAGTTTTATTAGCTCTGTTTACATTAACAAAATGACATGTCCAGCGACCAGCCCACAGATTGTTAGAGACACGACACACGACCCACAAAACAACTACCTGATGTGTCTGTACGGTCGAGTTCGGACAACCGTTTAGAGAACTGTCTTTCTCTAGAGAATCGATTTCGATTCAATGTGCACGTCTGTGCACGTCTGAGATTAGAACGGAGATCGAATTTTTGGGGTTTCGATAATCGGTATCGATAATGGATAATCGGCAACGTCGCAAACGCAATTTCATTGCTCCAAATTAAGGCGCGCAGTTTAAAATTTTTAAATATTTTTTTAGTTAATAACAGAATTAGGCATTGACGAGAAAGAAGCTAATGGGGATTTTATTAAAGAGTTATGTGATTAATTTCATTCTAGTAGTAAGAAATATCGAAATCCGATTGAGTGAACAAGGCCCATTGGAGGAAAAATTAATGAGCATAATTCGCAACAAGCTGGAGATATAGGTACTTCGTATGAAACAAAAAAAGCAATGCACGTAACAATGGCCAACAATGCAAACCGACTGTTGGCCGTATTTTGCCCGCCTTGTCTTAAATCTGTCACTATTAAAGTCCTTTGGTCCCACCCACGCATTTTGTTACACTGTGTATTCTTAAATCTGCCACGTTATGAAATTAGGCCTTTTTGACCGTGTTTTGTCCGCCTTGTATTAAATCTGTCACGTGGTTATAAAGTGGTTATAAAGTCCTTTTGGAGTTGCCTTTAGCCCACCCTGTATTTATTCTTATTAATTCTGATACGCCTCAAAATTAGGTGTTTTTGGTTTTTGTCACACCCTGTAAATTTTTTGTTGTCCACCTATTTGAGAAAAATTGTGAAGGTCCTTTTGACTTTAGATTAACTACGTTTTAGCTTTGTTTTTTGTCCTATACATAATTTTTAATCAGTTTCCTTTGTCACGCCCTGTACTTATTCTTATTAATTATGAAACGCCTCGAAATTAGGTCTTTTGGCTTCTGATTTACCCTGTATACATTTTTTGCCAGTTCCTTTTTGTCCTGTATATTTAGTTCTGTGACGTCACCTAGAATCTAGTCTACACCATTTTGTTTATAAAAGAATCTCGTATTGAACACGTCGCTATACAAAAAGAATTAAAAACACAAATGGATTATGAGCTAGGCGGTAGAGAGAAGGACATAAAAGATGTTAAGAAACAAATTCAACAAATACAAACCGACTACATAATACGTTTAATAACAGACCTTGACAGTGATATGAAAAATTTACGGGGTAAAATTGAAAATGTAGAAAATGGTCTTAAAACTAAAGTAAATTTCGTCGAAATAGCGGCGGAAAAAGCCATTTTGGAAATCAATAAAAAGCTGGAAGTGGCACGGAAAATAATAGAGACGCAGGAGCAGCAGCCGCAGCACCAGCAGAATGAAACATAGAAACAAAGAAACCTAAAAATTAAAATGTGCGTTCCGATCATTCCAAAGAAAAAATTGAACTTATCGAAGAGTTGCATAAACCCGCACAAAAACCTTATCCTCGTCGTAGAATGGTAATTAAAGGACTTGATGATCTCTGGCAGGCAGATCTTGGTCAATTGGATCAATATGCCAAACAAAATAGAAATCTTAAATTTATTCTGGTCGTGATTGATTGTTTTTCAAAAGTCGTGTGGTGAAAACCGCTTAAATCGAAGACGGGCGAAGAGGTCACAAAGGCATTTCATGGCATTTTAAAAAAATCTTATAATAGACACCCGCAAAATCTTCAAACAGACCACGGAAGAGAATTCTACAGCACGCACTTTAATAAACTGATGAGCACTTTCAACAATAATCATTACAGCACATTTAGCAATTACGAAAGCCGCTATTGTGGAAAGAGTGATTCGGACTTTAAAAGAAAAATTATTCAAATATTTCAGTTTAAGTGGAAAATATAAATGGATCGACGTACTGCCTGCTTTCGTAAGCGAGTACAATAATTAAAAACATAGAACTACTCAAATGAAACCTAAAGATGTTAATAAGAGCAACGAACAAGAATTGTTGAAAACCGTGTACACTGTACAGTCACTTGAAGATATTAGGTAAACAAAAATTTAATACCGGCGTTATGGTTAGAATCAGCAAAACCAAGCATGTGTTCCTTAAAGGGTACAAGCCAAATTAGACCACTGAACTATTTAAAACTGTCAAGGTTCAAATAACCAATCCTGCGACATATCTGTTGGAGGATACAACCGGAAATCCTATAGAAGGTGGTTTTTATGCCGAAGAATGACAGAAAACTGTAAATCCCGACGTTTGCCTCGTACAAAAGATTTTGAGGAAGGTACGCTGGCTTGGTCTCGACAAATCTCACGATTCGCGGATAGATGGCGCTAATGTTTTATGAAAATTTTGGCGGCGCTGGCGGTGGTGGAGATGACATTCTACAAGAGCAGAATTTGAAGTGCGAGGCGTTCAGTTTGCACCAACAACTGACAGAACACGGTTTTGTAAAAATGTGCGACTACGACGACAAAACTAGATAGAATGATTAGTTTCTATGAGGATGAGGTGAAAAACGAAGACCATTTGATTCTGGACACGAGCTTTACACTAAAACCAAACAATTATTTTCCTGTGCACAGTGGGTTGAGTCCGGCGAGATGTTTCACACCGGCAGTAAATATTATTAATCAGCCAAATTCGCAAAATAACAACAATGTATATATGGACCATTTGGAATGGAGCGAGCTAATTTTATGCTTGAGTAAACTGATCGACGAATTTTTTAAGTATAATGTTACCGTTACTACTACTACACCTATGAAAATCGGCAATTTCGAATTAAGAACGATGATCGGCTTGGACGGATTGAAATTCGTAGTTCTTACAAAAAACAATATTTCTCAATTTTTTGTCGAATCTGATGCTTCAGAACTGCTTAGAATTGATAAAATTATTTCGCTAAAAATAAATTTTTTGTTAACATTTAAAATAGCCGATTATTACGATAATTTTTTGGATAGAATTAATGAACTTTTAATGAAATGTAATAATGTCTTAAGTCCTGTGGATATTATCGAGTTAAAATTATTTTTATAACGGTAATATTTTATATCTTTGGAAATTCTAAAATGAAGAAATGTTAATAAAATCGGTTTATTAAAAATGTTTGGCTTAGTTACTAAATCTTATGGAAAATAGTGACCGTTGTTGAAAATTATCATAAAATTTTGTTTTCGACCAGGAAGGTGAAGGTGTGATAACCTTTGGTAATTTTTAGCGATAAGTACTTGTTATGAACAAAAGTCTGTTAGGGTCAGCGTACGTTGATAACCTTTGATATTTTTTAGCGATATAGTAGAATACAAATTTGATATTTGAACAGTATAAATTAAACACATATAACTTTTTTATTTTTTTTTTCTATTGACACAACGCGTCAGCATGTGATGAAATTAGGCCTTTTTAGCTTTGTTTCTGTCACACCTTGTACACGAATTTTGGATCACCCTGTATTCTTCCTTAGTCACGTGATGAAACTATTAACGACCTTTTGGCATTGTTTTTTTGTCACACCCTGACGTCAGAGATAATTATTTTTTATTGGTTCACCCTGTATCTATAGGAGTTTTGAGACACCCGGTATATTACTTATTCCTAATTCTGGGACGTCACCGAGATTCTAGTTTACACCATTTTAAAGTAATATTTCCGAGTGAGTCGATAGCCTAGTTGGTTGGGGCGTCGGACTCGTAAATCGACGGTCGAAGGTTCGAACCCTGCCACTGGCGTTGGCGTTTTTTTAATTTCCGCCGTTCAAGGAAAAGGCAACGTCGCATCCCAAGAAGGATTCGAGGATCTGACAACGCCGCAACGATCAAGAGATCTAGAAGATGGAATTAAAACCTCATAAGAACTTTCCCTCGGAGCGATCAGACAGAGGCGCGTGCCGTAATTAACACCTCTTATCAAAACAACTAACACCCAAAGGTCACCAAGGTCAAAATAATTAACACCTAACGGAGCGATCAGACAGAGATACGTGTCGTTGACTCACCTGTAATTAACACCTGAGGGCGCTGCCGTTGATAACCCCCGACCCCAACTGATAACACTTGACCTCTAACTGATAACCCCTGACCCCAACTGATAAGGATTTTCCCACGGTCCCACAAATTTTCCCAGGCCAAGATGCCGCATTACCTACTTCCAACTTAACAATTTTTTGGAAAATGATATTTTTTTAAATAACTTTTTAACAACACTGTGTATAATAAATCATATTGAAACCATCAATTTTTCTTGAAAATTACCGGGGAAATCCACATATTCAAGCAAATAGGGACACCCTGTACAAGGACTTCCCCTATCCAAAAAAATTCAGAGCATTGTAGAAATTTCTTTTGCTAATACGAGCAATTCAGTTATGGCTTTTAAATGATTATTAATAATTAAATATTGTCTATTGTTTTCATACATACTTTTTAGTAAATCAAGTGCGGTTTCGTAGTTACCATCTGTAAAATCCAAATTTTGAACCACTTGCAAAGCATCACCATGTAAACATGACTCCAAATAACAAAACTTTTGAATGTTTGTCAATGTGTCATTTTTCCAATTAACGCTTGAGGTGAATCTTTAAAATCTTTAAAAACTTGCACTGAGCGTAGTTAAAGTTCGAAAGAAAAACGACTCGGGCCATAAAATTTTTTTTGAAAATCTCCATAACCAGAAGTAAAATACAGTATAAAATTTTTTAATCTTTCGACTTATCATCATAATTTTTACAGGCGGCCATGAATCTCAACTTTGCTGATGACAAAAAGCCTTCTGGAATACCTGTGGATCGCCCCAACCCCCAATTTTTTATGACAAAAATTAGGCGAAATATTTTCATTGAGCCTCTTAAAATGAACACCCTATACTCTCTAAAGGGTATTTATTTTCTTACGACAAAGTAGTGTTAGTGTTAAAACATTTTTACAACTCACTAAACAATAACGAACTTATTCTAAACTGCGAGCGGGGAATATTAGCAAATCATCGCCGAATCATATTTTATGGGAATGGAATGGAAGTTATCCATTACCGAGGCATAATTCTCTAATGCCTGGGGCAAACTATGTTAGCATGCGGAGCTTCAATCTTGTGTCAATATACGGAAGTAATTCGATTTGTATGCAAATTTGTAGTTCTTTGTACTCCAAAAAATGCCATTAGTGTGTTTTTCAGAGGTCCGATTTCTGATTCGGAGGGGCAATAAAGTTGGAATGCAAAATATTTTCAACTCATTGTGTTGAATTTCTTCAACGATAATAAGCTCAATGATTTTTTTCTGCAAGTCGGTAAGTTATGTTTTCACGCCAGGAAACATTAGGACTAAACACTATAGTGAAATATAATTTTGTATATTCGACACTTTGGCCTTTTTCACACATTTTCTTTATAAGTGCAACATGAAGTATGTTGAAAATAAAGCTCAAAATTATTTTTTCCGATTTATTTGCCAAGGGTTTGCTACTATATATTTTCTCCCGATTGTGAGTTGCCCGGAAAATTAAATTATTTTAAATTTTGATTCGATGACAAACAAACAACTGACTTTAGTACCTACTGTTTAATATGTCGATCATAATTATTATGACAACAAGGCAAATCGGTACGTACTCTTGTTGATACAAAATGTGCGGGAAATTAAAATTTTGTTACAACTTCTTTGTCCAATAATAATTGTGTTCTGTCTTAAAAATCGCGCCTTATTACCGGGTTATGCACATGTCATTCTACCCATTTAACTTTTTTTATTTTCAAATTTAGAAAAAAGTTGTAAATACGAGAATTGTAAAAATTTTTCTTGCAATTTCAGATGAATCTGGTTGTAATAATAACTGTTTTGAAATTTTAAATGGCAATCTTGCTTTTGTCCGGAATTCAATACTTATTCCAAAATTGTGTAAACTACTAGTGCAAACATATTATTATAACAAGCACAGACCTCGGAGCGCCACCAACTTGAGGCGTACGGACCTCGGAGCGCCACCAACTTGAGGAGTGCCCAGTTGTAGCCGTGCTGAAACCATGGCAGGCTTATAAACGCCTACGCGCCATAATCCATTTATTAGTAATAAAAGTAAGAAAATTCCATCACGTTTCTGAAATAAGGGAACTTTACTCTTGTACAATATTTATATTTTTTCACCTACCCTGTATGCTGTTTGACATGCAACCATTCTAAGTGTGTCTAATATGATTATAGAACATGCACCAACTTTCAGCAAAATCTGCGTATTTTGGTTGTGAAATTTAAAAAAAATCCCATATGTTGCACACTTGAATGACCACACTGTATAAGATATTTGGATTTAGGACTCAGGACAGGCAAAATCTATCTGAAAGATGTCTTAAAAATATATAAAAGTTATATTCATTTCCAAGAAAACCGGAAGTCGACAATGAATCTGACATTCAATCAACAATTAACAAATTTGGGGGAATCCAATCCACTAGGGTAGCTCACAAGTTATGGCGCGTAAGGTTGTCCTACAAACCGATAAATCGTTGGTCAGCAGTTAAGAGGGCGTTCCCCACTGAATCATATTCGGTTGAGGCCCCTGAAACAGGATGATAGCTGAAATGATACTACTTAGGCGTACAATGCACTTACCGGAATAGACTCGGAGGCCAAGAGGAGGACATCGGATACTTGGAAGACAGATATTAACAAATTTGGGGGGAATCCAAGGGTTTATAGTCGCCTTGGGCCACGGGGCGCACTTTCATTTGTTTTTTTTTTTTGTTGTTGCATAAGCGAATATAATAAAACAATAGAGAGATAATTGTGGTCTACAACTTAGTAAACGTTTTCACGTTAAATTTGTTGCAGCACAGTGATTTTCGGGGATCCACAGGTGAGATCCTACACTTGTGATCTAAAAAAATGAGATTATAACACATTTAAAGTTTGAAACGCATTTTTTTTTCAATAAAACGTACCGAAATTTACAAAAATTGGTTTTAACCGCCAACTTTATACTCATAAAATAAAAACTAGCGTCGATTCGAATAAAAACGAATGTTACATCCCGTTGTTCTGTGAAAATAGTGAAGTTACAATACAGTAAAAGAGGTTTTTCTCGAAAAACTTACCAAAATGTCCACAAAAATAGCCTGAAACCACCTATTCCAACACACTATACGCTTTTCAACCTCAAATTGAGAATAATCAATTTCAAATTGGGAATAAACAACTTCAAATTGAGAATAGTCAACTTCAAATTGGGATTAATCAATTTCAAATTGGGAGTAGACAACTTCAAATTGGGAATAGTCAATATCAAATTGAGAATAAACAATTTCAAATTCGGAATATTCAATATTAAATTGAAAATCAATAACTTCATAATATAAAAACACAGAACAACTCAATTTGTTAACTATATAAAGTTTATAATATTAAGCAAAATTTCGACTGCCTGGTAAGGTTCAAAAAGACTTGGCCAGAAATCTTAGAAAGAAGACAAAGCCCAAATCATTTATCGCAAACTAAATTTAACTTTTAGAAATTAGAAAGTATAAGTAGTGCAAAATAAACATAAATAATAAATTAACTGTAGCGAGTTGCACCAGATATTTAGGATACACAGATACATATACCAAAAATATTAAACGATAGACAAAGATTAAACATATGGCAAAAATATGATATTTTAAATTCAATAAGTATTTTGTGTTACTTAGATATATGTAATTAAAATATTGCTTAATATGAAGTTGTTGATTTTCAATTTAATATTGAATATTCCCAATTTGAAATTGATTAATCCCAATTTGAAGTTGACTATTCTCAATTTGAAGTTGTTTATTCCCAATTTAAAATTGATTATTCCCAATTTGAAGTTGAAAAGGTATATAACGTTTTTCAATGGAGTTGCACCAAAAATTCGGTTTTTTATTTACGAAAAAAGGAAAAACCCTTTGTTTACATAATTATTAATTATCAATGCTCTGAGGGTGGCCCACATACCTATAGGTATGTGGGGTGGCCTAACCAACTGGCGCTCTAATGTCAGACGACGGGTCAGACTAAAGGCGGCCACAGACCTCGAAATTTTTCGTCGGTCATCTGTGATCACGACATCACGACAAGCCGTCGTGACAAAACCGAAGTCTGTGGGGCGTAAAGTGTCCCGATGCACCATTACGACGGATATCAGTCGGTGCTTGATTTTCTTCGCGACGATGCATCGTGCGTCGTAGTAAAATCTAGGTGTGTGGGGATTTCCTTCCAACGTGACAGTTTAAATTCAGTACCGTCTCGTCTCAACGCCCGTTAAAATTTTTATATTGCTTATTAAAATTCAAAAAATGGATATAAAAACCTAGACGGAATTTTTAGTGGATTTATTGAAGCCTGCAAAGGTTTATTAATAACTCTGAATACGTCCATTCTTAAATAATTAAACCAATCTCCAAGTCCAAGCCTTAATTCCCCACATTAACTAATTTTCACATGTTAATAAATTCATGTCAAAACCGAACGTTTTCTCTTTTTTTCGCTTTTAACCGCAACAACCGCCGCCACTGTCAAAAGGCATGCCCTGTTCATCGCGAATAGTCTACAAAACTGCTACTTTGACACGAGGTCTGTGGGCTCATCGGGAGTGAAAAACAATCGCGACGGATTGTCACGATCACAGACGACCAGTTACGCCACTGGAACCCCTGCGCTACTGAGTTGCCGCACACCTGAAGATAACGCGCGACCTAGCGCCGACTAAAGACTTTCTCAAGAATAATCATATCAAATTCTTGCGGTGCTAAGGTATCCTTCGAGAGTTATCTTATGAACTTTTTACATATGTAAACAGTTTACATTTTATAAACTATTATATATTTTATAAACTATTCTGATTACCCAAATGAGGAAGATATCACAAACCTCCTGAGACTAAACCACCTAATTGAAGAAGAAAAAACCGAGACTAATACACTTCTGTCAACAATTTTATAAAATATTTCAATATCCAAATCAATCACTGTCAGCTACCACACAAACTACTCTCGAAATTAAAACTACCGATGAAGAACCAATTTTCAGCAAATCATATAGATTCCCAGAAATTCACAGAGGAAGTACAAAACCAAATAAAAAAATGCTTGAGGACGGAATTATAAGAAATAGTACAAGCCCATGGTCAAGTCCGATATGGATGGTACCAAAAAAAAATGATGCCAGCGGATCAAAGAAATGGAGAATCGTCACCGATTACAGAAAGCTGAATGGAAAAACTATTCAAGACAGATTTCCAATTCCTAATATTGACGACCTTTTGGATAAACTCGGCAGAGCCCAATATTTTACAACCCTGGATTTAGCCAGCGGATTTCACCAAATTAACATGCACAAAAATAGCATCCAAAAAACCGGCTTTTCTACAGATTTTGGACATTATGAATTTCTTAGAATGCCCTTCGGGCTGCGGAACGCCCCCGCAAGTTTTCAGCCAATAATGAACGAAATTCTAAAAGAATTTATAAACCAAATTTGTGTAGTCTACATGGACGACGTAATTGTGTTTTCCACAACTTTAGAAGAACATTTACAAAATCTTAAAAAATATTCAAAAAATTCGAATACCACAACCTTAAGGTGCAGTTAGATAAAAGCGAATTTTTTAAAAGAGAAGTTGAGCTTTTAGGACACATCGTAACTCGTAACGGTAGAGAACCCAATCCGAAAAAAAATTGAAGCAATAGTAAATTTCCCACTGCCCAAAACACACAAGGAAATAAAAAGTTTTCTAGGTATGATTGGATTCTACAGAAAGTTTATTAACAATCTTGCCAAAATTACTAAACCTCTAACGACATGCCTCAAGAAAGGGAAAAAGAGTTTAAAAAGGCATTTGAAACCTGTAAATCAATTATCTGCAATGACCCTGTACTAATAAGACCCTATTTTTAAAAAACGTTTACACTCACAACAGGTGCCAGCAAATATGCCATAGGTGCTGTGTTAAGCCAAGAAGGCGACCCAATTTGTTACGCAAGCAGAACATTGAACCCCGGAGAAGTGAATTACTCTGTAACAGAGAAAGAATTATTATTATCCGTGGTATGGTCAGTTAAATATTTTAGACCTTACCTATTTGGACGTCACTTTAAAATAAAAACAGATAATAAGCCTCTAAAATGAATAGAAAACTTTAAGGAATCAAACTCAAAACTAGTTCGATGGAAACTCTTACGTTCGGAATTTGATTTGAAATTGACTATATAAAAGGAAAAGAAAATATCGTGGCCGACTCACCATCACGGAACCCTTGTGACAAGATTTCAATGTTAAATGAAACCGGAGACAAAGACAAAACTATTCAAGACTTTTTAAAAAACAATGAAACATATACAGGGTGATTCAGCTTTATTCTGCGACACTTCAACAGGTGATAGAGAACCAAAAAGTAACCGCACTTTCTTCTATAAACTATATCATTTTAAGGCCTTATTAAAAAGTTACAGGGTGTTAAAGTTTTAAGAAACCTGTGGTCTTTATTGAATATTTACCAAACTAGTTGAGATATTTAAGTTATATTTGGTACACGTTATAACGGCAAGGGTTAGCATAAAACCTGTTAATATCAAACACCTTGAAGAACCAGTGGCGTAGAAGTGGGTAATTAGTATAATTGTTTTTAGAAATTACTGGAAGAGGATTGGTTAATAGTGTCATCAACAGTTTGCCAGTCGAATTACACCTTCCCGGCTATCAGTACTGTGGTCCAGGTACAAAGTTGGAGAAACGCCTTGCTCGAGGAAATCCTGGTATCAATAAGCTAGACGCAGCTTGTAAAGATCACGACATCGCATATTCCAAAAATAAGTCTTTGGAAGGGAGACATAAAGCCGACAGAGAATTGGAAAATCGAGCGTGGGAGCGAGTGAAATCAAGGGACGCTAAATTTGGTGAAATACTATGAAGGTCAAACGCAAGGTCGGCATAGGTATAAAGAAGCGCCCAGTTTCGTTTTAAAAAAAACATTGTCAAAAAAGTTGAGAGATCTCTGAAGAAAACTTTAAGTGACAGTCAGATGAACGACATAAAGCACTTGAAGAAGGCGTCGCTGGTTGCTTTAAAAGCAGCACGAATAGCCGTAAAGAAAGCGGGTCGAAAGAAAAACGTGAAAATTCCACGAACAATTCCGTTTCAGCACACCGGTGGATTTCTTCCTTTACTTACTTTGCTAGGAGCCTTGGGCGCTCTCAGTTCGGTGGCAGGCGGCGCTGGTGCTGTGGCTAAAACAATTATCGACGCAAAAAAATGTCAAGAAAGGGTTGGAAGAACAAAAACGTCATAATCAGGCGACGGAAGCCATTGGAAAAGAAGGCTCTGGTCTATATTTACGAAAAAATAAGAATGGGGTAGGACTGTTTCTGAAGAAATAAAAAAAACTCCCAATGAAGCTGTCCGAAGAAGACATCGAATTATGTAGAAATTTTAAAAATACCACATTTCAGAGGCGTGTTTATGAGAGATACTCTTCCATCGACGCCAAGAATTAATGAAACGGCCGTTTTAAATTTAGACGTGCAGCGAAACAAAGGAACGCATTGGGTAGCTTACAAAAAAAAGAGGTCACGTCGTAGAATATTTCGATAGCTTTGGCGCTTTAAAACCGCGCAAAGAACTGATTAGATATTTTGGAAAGGGTGTTAAGTTCACGTACAATAACGATGCCTATCAAAATTTTAACGAAATAAATTTGTGTCATTTGTGTCCCGAATTTCTATATAATAGGTGGAGGTCACCTTAGAAGTCGCCAGTCATGTCATTGTTATTTACTCTGCACGGACGTACGCTCTCCATGGATTTCGATAGCCCGATAGTTGTAGACCCAAACGCCGAATACGGCTTAGCTTTGCTGGTATTCCACACGTACAACAGCATACCAAATATCGAAGAGGAAAGCGGTGACAATAATTTTTATTACGTAACCGGCAGTTTTGGTGGTAGCAGAGTAATAACATTTCCCACCGGATCGTACGAAATAAAGAATATAGAAGAACACATAAGAAAAAAATTTAAAAAGTCTGAAGACGAAAACGATAGCGGTACCATATCGATAAAAGCGAATAAGAGTACTCTGCAGTGTGAGATCTACAGCGATCAATATACCATCGATTTTATTACGCCCGGGTCTATAGGTAGACTTTTGGGTTTTTCCGAACGATATTTAGATAAAGGAAAAGTGCATCTTTCGGATTTGCCAGTAGATATCGTTAAAGTTAGAACGATACATATAGATTGTAACATCACTGCCGGTGCTTATTACGTAAACCGACCTTCGCACACGATTTACGAATTCGCCGTTGGGGGGTCGATCCTGGTTACGCCATAGACGAAACTCCTAAAAATTTACTCTACGTGCCTGTCACGAAACGTGAAATAAACAATCTGACCATAAACATCCTCGATCAGAATTTCAAGCCTGTCAATTTCAGAGGTGAAGAAATTATCGTTAAATTGGAAATGAAACGACTGTCTGTGAAATGCGTTTGGTTTTTGGAGGCAACTACCAATCGTATAAAAGGTGGTTTAGTGACCTCCGACCCTCATTGTCGAAGACGTCATCGAAGTGGAAACACCATTGCAACTTGAATCTAACGCCGAAAAACCATCGATTTCTAGAAGCACTTGGCTACCATGTCGTTAACGCCCCAAGTATTCGACGTGCACCGCACTCCAACCTTAGATGAGTCCATTCAGCGATTAGAGCAACGAACATATTACCCGTTTGTGAAATCTTTTCTGAATAATGACATTGTGGAGATAACGATTAACCAAGGAGACACCTGGTTATTGATGTATGACGCTGCAATTTATATCAAAGGTAAAATAGAGAAGAAAACGGGAACCGGGAAATGTAGTTTTGCTAATAATGAAGCTGCATTTCTCTTCGATTCGATTTCATATGAACTGAATGGAAAGGAATTGGAAACAGTTCGAAATCCTGGAATTGTGAGTGCTATCAGAACATGTCTATGCTACGCCCCCAGCGATGAAAAATTCCTGGTAACTGCAAGTTGGTCTAATCCAACCAAGCCTTTGACCGTAAATTTGGATGGAACATTTAGCTTGAGAATACCTCTGAAACATTTGTTTGGAATATTTAACGATTATCAGTTGGCCACTTGCGGAAAACAAACTTTAAGATTATCACGAGCTAGAAACGATAACAACTCTTTACTTCTGGAAGATGATGCTGAAGCTGTTGCCGAATTGACGGCAGAAATAACAGTTTCCAATATCGAGTTAAAAGTGAAACATATTCAACCGATCGATTTCATTAGATTGGATCTGCTTCAATATAATTATACCGTATCGTAAATGGGAACTTCATGAACTGCCAAATCTTACGGTCAATGCCAACAGAGAAATTTGGTCAGTCAAAACTTCAATGGCCGTGTCGGGTCCTCGATACGTTATAGTGGGATTTCAAAGAAGTCGCAATGAAAATGCTAGAAAGGACCCTTCCGTATTCGATAATATAAATATAGCGGATGTCAGATTGATTTTAAATGGTGAATATTTTCCTTTTGAATGGCTGAGATTGGATTTTAATGGCAATGACTATCTGGAGGCCTACCATAATTACGTAGACTTTTGCTCTAGTTATATGAATGAGAGGCACCCCTTGCTTAGCTACACCGAATACAAAAATAACGCAGCTCTCTTTGTCATCAACTGTTCCCGACGAATAGAGTCCATGAAAAGCACCACGGTTGACGTAAAGCTGGACATCGAGAGTAACGAAGGATTTCCAGCCTCAACCCGAGCTTATTATATGCTCATTATATGCTAAATGATAGTACCATCGAATATTTACCATTAAGTGAAGTAGTTAGGGAACTTATGTAGTTTAATTTTAAGGAGAGTTTTTTAGGTGTAAAGTATTGTACTTGTACTTGACCTAATAAAAGAACAAAATAAAATATCGGTGTTTCCTTTCCCCCTCCCATTACCATAAATTTTTCGAAATCGATAAATAAAGTGGTTGGGGTAGACAAATCCGTAGTGGACGCACAGGGATTTATGATAGACGGACGTTTCTGTCCTAAAGAGCTGACAATAAAAGTTAACGATGAAACTTTACATATTCTTATAAGACCTCCGAAAACCTTTAGTGATCTCAACGAACGCGACAAAAGACAAGTGCGATATTTGGAGAAAAATCATTTGGGGATCGCATACGCTAGCAGGCATGTGGACTACGTCGAGATGGAAGGTCTCCTAAAAAAATATCTCAGTGTCGAGCGCGTCTACGTCAAGGGCCAACAGAAAGAACGCTTTCTACGAGAAACCATCGATGCCGAAGTAATGAACCTGTAACGCCATTTAGGTGTACCTAAATTTGAAAAAAGCATTTCGATGTGTGCACACCACAACCAAGAGTCAATGTGGATGTGCAGTTTCATAAATTGCGAGAAATTGTTTGCCTGGCTCGGTAGTGAGAGGCAGGCGCCTCCCATTAAGATTCCCCCACCACCAACGCCTCCCACTTCTGTTTCATACCTATTTAAACACAGCGAGCATGTCCCTGTTGTGTAAAAATGGAAAAAGTGTGTGACTATAGAAACCGAAATGATAGATTGAAATCTTTCGCGAAGTGGTCAAATCCGTCAGTAGGTAACGCGGCACCTTGGAGGACCCCCACTTTCCTCCTAGGCCCCGCCCCCAGCCAATCGTAGCTAACCTCTGACGTCATGGCGCCAAATTCTAACCGTGAGAGATAATGGTCCATTATCTCATCTCCAGATCTAGCATCTCATCTCGTAGTCCAGCATCTTGGGGTCCAGCATCTCCAGCATCCCTCACGCCTCTTCTCGCGCTCTGACGTCACAAATTCTGAAAATAAAAAAATCCGCCAGGGTTCGAACCTGCGACCAGCGGTTTACAAAATCGACGCTCTAACCAACTGAGCCATCAACGCATTTGAAAATGATACTTTAAAATGGTGTAAACTAGAATCTTGGTGAGGTCACAGAATTAAGAATAAATACAAGGTGTCTCGAAAGCAACTGATAAAATTTATATACAGGATGCGTTAAATCAAGGGAAAGTCAAAAGGGCCTTAATAATTTAATCGCGTTACGTCACAGATTTTTTCTCAAATAGTACAGGGGGCGGAACACAAAAATATACAAGGTAGGTAAAAACAGTTGATATGTAAAAACAAATCAAATACAGGGTGACAAAAATAAAAAAAAGTCTAATTTCATCACGTGACGTGTTAGACTTAAGAATAAGTAAAATACAGGGTGAATCAGAAACTAAAGCCAAAAGGACCTTAATAATTTTTCGTTACAGATTTTTTCAATTAGCATAAGTACAGGGTGGACAAAAAAAGTCACGGGTGTGGCAAAAGCCAAAAAGGCCTTAATCATCACGAGGCGTCTCAGAATAAGTAAAATACAGCGTGTCTCAAAATTCACATTTGTACAGGATAGAACAAAAACTAAAGCTAAAACGGCGTTAATCTAAAGTCAAAAGGACCTTAATCGTTGTGTGACGTGACAGATTTTTCTCAAATAGTACAGGGGTGGACAACAAAAATATACAAGCTGGCATAAGAAAGCCAAAAGGACCTTAATAATATCTAGGTACGGGGTGTGACAAAAGCCAAAAAGGCCTATTTATATCACGTGATGTCTCTGACTTAAGAATAAGTAAAATACAGGGTGAATCAGAAACTAAAGCAAAAAGGACCTTAATAATTTATCGCCACAGATTTTTTCAATTAGCATAAGTACAGGGTGGACAACAAAAATATACAATGTGTGACAAAAAAAAAACGACCTGAATAAGCACGTGGCGTCTCTCTTATGGGGCATCTCCGTTATTTGTATAGATAGAAAAAAACAAGGTAGGTGTTCATGAGTTCATTTTTTGAGATATTTACGATCCTCAAAACAGATCTCTGATATCTCCAATACTTTAGGAAATACAGGGCGTTTTCGAAATTTTTGCAATTATCATAGCTCATTTGTTTTTAAACCTATATATTTCGTTGAAAACGCTTTGTACGCACTTTTTTACGTAGAATCCATTGGAGTAAACAGTTTTTCTATAAAATAGTTATTTATGTACCAAGGCACTGAAGTTGAATTATTAAGTTGAACTTCAGTGCCTTGGTACATAAATAACTATTTTTTAGAAAAACTGTTTACTCCAATGAATTCTACGTAAAAAAGTGCGTATAAAGCGTTTTCAACGAAATATATAGGTTTAAAAACAAATGAGCTATGATAATTGTAAAAAATAGCAAAAATTTCAAAAAAGCCCTGTATCTCCTAAAGTATTGGATATATCAGAGATCTGTTTTGAGGATCGTAAATATCTCAAAAAATTAACTGATGAACACCTACCTTGCTTTTTTCTATCTATACAAATAACGCGGATACCCCATAAAACCATCGAAAATGACTCAGTCTGTACAAATTAGCCAACAACAGCTATATTTTTCGTAATAATTGCCTCTACACGAGCGTGAAAGATAATCTGAAATTTTCCAATAAACGCACAAAATATGACATAAAAATAAAACATCATGTGAAGTCGCAGAATTAATGTATGGTTGTATAAGAATTCATAATTTTCCTATTTGTTCTAATAATTCGCGAATTTTTAAGCTAAAACGTAGGGACTGATGACGTACTAAACCCCCAATCTCAAAACGGTCTGTAAGTTGAACGAAAAAATAAAACTAAAACTTGATCTTTAAAATGGCTCTTTTACCAACGGACCGGCAAACGCCGTAAAAATTGATCAAAGTATGCCGGGAAGGTAAAAAGACACGACACATAATAGGTTAATACAAAAAGCACACCGCTTAATTCGCAATACCGAAGTGTACATAAAGTACTCGACAATAGAAGCGAATATTTTTCGTTATACCTCTACACGACAAAAAAAATTGCAAAAAACATTGTCAGCGGTTTCACAAACACAAAATCTAGTTTGCGGCCGGAAGGAATGGTAAAGGTCTCTAAATTAAACATAAAAAAATAACGTTACAGGATGTCTCGAATTTCTTGGATGAGACAAAAACAATTTTTATTAAAAAACTAGCAAAAAGTAAGACAGTCGAAATCTCCCAATCTCAAAACGATCTTCTAACCACAGACGATTTTCAGCTTAATGGCGTGAATAAAAAATCGATATAGGTACACATAAAAACGAAACAAAAAAAAAAGCCATCACGCGGGGACCTTAATCGTCACGTGACGTCACAGATTATTTTCTCAACAAAATATACAAAGTGGGCAAAACAGCTGTTAAAAAATCTCTTAAACCAAAGCCAAAAAGACCCTAATAGGTCGTAACAGAATTAAGAATAAATAGAAGATGTCTCAAAAGTAACGGACAAAAATTTATGTACAGGATGGGGCCAGAGCCAAAAGGACTTTAATAGATCATGACAGAGTTAAGACTACAGGTTGGGCAAAAAAGAACAACTGTAAAAATTCATGGATAGGACAAAACCCAAAAAGGCCTAATTTCATGGATGGGACCAAAGCCAAAAGGACTTTAATAACCCGTGACAGATTTAAGACTGCAGGATGGGCAAGAGCAACTGTGAAAAATGCACGGATGGAACAAAAGCCAAAAAGATCTATTTCATCACGTGACGTCTCAGACTTAAGAATGAGTAAAATACAGTTAGGTATTTGCAAAAATTCTGAACTATTCGTTCTAATTTTTCACTTAAAACTACCAAAGACAATCGACGCAATGTCTGGTCGCGCAGAATTACTCACAAATATTAGGATTTTTCGCGAACTTAGTATGTTAAAATTGAATCTTAGCGTGAACAAAGGTAGGCTACTGAACACAGGGCGCAGGGATTTAAAATATATACGCCAAAAGCGTGTTGGGAAATTAGCGTTTTAGACAGAAAAAAAGGGACATTTCAGGGTCAATACGTTGGCTCAGTCATTAACCCCTGGAGCTTGCCGACAGGGACTTGCAGAAAAAAAGCTTGCTCGGCACTTTTCCCAAATATTTCACAAGTGGTATATCAACAGCTACAAGAAAAAGAATCTTGGTCGCGGGTAGCGGCGTACGAAAGAAAGGATAAATGGCAAAATACAGGTCTCTAAATTGAACATTTTCTCAAAAATTAACGATACGGCGAAATTCATGGTGGAGACCAAAGACAAATGGACTTTAACAGTGACAGAATTAATACAGGGTATGCCAAAATGTATGAGTGTGACCAAAGCCAAAAGGACATTAATAGGGCAGATTTAGTACAGGGTGTACCAAATCATGGGTGTTACCAAAGTCAAAGCAGTTTAATAGATCAGATTTAATACAGGATGGGCAAAATACGGCAAAAAAAAGCCTAACTTCAGAATTAAGTACAATAATAACGGCACAGAGTGATTCAAATACCAAAGCCAAAAAAGCCTTATTTCATCACGTGACAGATTTAATACAGATTGTTCAGAAACCGACGTAGATATCCATCACCAAGCTCCTAAGAACGTGTCTCTAAAGGTTAAGGAAGAAAACTCTTTAAGTAAGTAAAACATATTGTTTCTACTGTGCGTTATGAAATTTCGAAACGATAACGAAAATTTTCAAAATCAGCATAAGGCATCAGCAACAACAAACATGAAAACTAGGCCACGGGAAATGGCGTACGAACGGGAGGGATAAAATGGTAAAATTTCAGGTCTCTAAACTAATTATTTTCTCAAAAAATTAACGGTACAGGATGTCTCGAAATTAATGTGTCTTAGAATACAGGACAAAAATTCACGGATGGGACAAAAGCCAAAAAAGGACTAATTTCATCACATGACAGAATTAGGAATAAATACAGGGTGGACGAAAGCAACTGATATGTCAAAATTCATATACAGGATGGGGCAAATACCGAAAGAACCGTAATATTTACGTGACGTTACAGAATTACTTTTCGACGACGTACAAATTAATAGCAGATGAAATATACTTGTAAACATCCCGAACTATGCAATTTCTCCTAATACTAATTTTCAAGTTAAAAAAAAAGGTCTGCCAACACAACAACGGGCGGTGTGCTAAATCCCTAATCTCAAAACAACCTGGTAGAAAAATCGTAAGTAAAAATACCTCTTTGGGCATTATTAAGTATAGATTAATTTAGAAAAATGGATATAAATTAATTCATCTCCATCAAACCGGCCATCAATTGTTTTGAATCTTATAATTAGGACAAATAGATAGTTCAACCGTGAAATTAGACCTTTTGGCTTTTGTTTCACCTAGTATATGAACTGCTTTTGGACCCATTCGATACCTATGTAAATTTTGAGGCACTCGGCATTCTTAGTTCTACGAAGTCATGTGATGAGATTAGGTCTTTTTGACTTTTTGTCACACCATGAATTTTTATTGTCCATCCAGTACCTATGCTAAATGAAAAAAATCTGTGACGATCTATTATTAAGGTCCTTTTGGCTTCTGATTCACCCTGTATTTTACTTATTCTTAAGTCTACCACGTGATGAAATAAGGTCTTTTTTTTGTCTCACCCTGTACCTAGACATTATTAAGGTCCTTTTGGCTTTCTTATGCCAGCTTCTATATTTTTGTTGTCCACCCCTGTACGAGAAAAATCTGTACGTCACACAACGATTAAGGTCCTTTTCACTTTAGATTAACGCTGTTTTATCTTTAGTTTTTGTTCTACCCTGTATAAATATGAATTTTGCGACACCCTGTATTTTACTTATTCTTAAGTCTGAGACGCCACGTGCTGATTCAGGTCGTTTTTTTGTCACACATTTTATATTTTTGTTGTCCACCCTGTACTTATGCTAATTGGAAAAATCTGTGGCGATAAATTATTAAGGTCCTTTTTGCTTTAGTTTCTGATTCACCCTGTATTTTACTTATTCTTAAGTCAGAGACGTCACGTGATATAAATAGGCCTTTTTTCTATTTTTATCTCACTCTGTAGTTGATTTTTTTTATATCAACTGTTTTTACCTACCTTGTGTATTTTTGTTGTCCACCCCTGTACTATTTGAGAAAAATCTGTGACGTCACAGAACGATTAAGGTCGTTTTGACTTACCCCAGCCTGTACATGAATTTTGAGACACATATTTAATCTGCGTCGCCACGTGAAATTAGGCCTTTTTGGCTTTTGTCACACCCCGTACCTAGATATTATTAAGGTCCTTTTGGCTTTCTTATGCCAGCTTGTATATTTTTGTTGTCCACCCCTGTACTATTTGAGAAAAATCTGTGACGTCACACAACGATTAAGGTCCTTTTGACTTTAGATTAACGCCGTTTTAGCTTTAGTTTTTGTTCTATCCTGTACAAATGTGAATTTTGAGAAACGCTGTATTTTACTTATTCTGAGACGCCTCGTGATGATTAAGGCCCTTTTGGCTTTTGCCACACCCGTGACTTTTGTTGTCCACCCTGTACTTATGCTAATTGAAAAAATCTGTAACGAAAAATTATTAAGGTCCTTTTGGCTTTAGTTTCTGATTCACCCTGTATTTTACTTATTCTTAAGTCTAAGACGTCACGTGATGAAATTAGAGTTTTTTTTATTTTTGTCACCCTGTATTTGATTTTTTTGACATATCAACTGTTTTTACCTACCTTGTATATTTTTGTGGTCCGCCCCTGTACTATTTGAGAAAAAAATCTGTGACGTAACGCGATTAAATTATTAAGGCCCTTTTGACTTTCCCTTGATTTAACGCATCCTGTATATAAATTTTATCAGTTGCTTTCGAGACACCTTGTATTTATTCTTAATTCTGTGACGTCACCAAGATTCTAGTTTACACCATTTTAAAGTATCATTTTCAAATGCGTTGATGGCTCAGTTGGTTAGAGCGTCGATTTTGTAAACCGCTGGTCGCAGGCTCGAACCCTGGCGGATTTTTTTATTTTCAGAATTTGTGACGTCAGAGCGCGAGAAGAGGCGTGAGGGATGCTGGAGATGCTGGACCCCAAGATGCTGGACTACGAGATGAGATGCTAGATCTGGAGATGAGATAATGGACCATTATCTCTCATGGTTTGAATTTGGCGCCATGACGTCAGAGGTTAGCTACGATTGGCTGGGGGCGGGGCCTAGGAGGAAAGTGGAGGGGGTCCTCCGTCGATTTCCCCAATACAATTGGCTGATTACACAGATTATGAGGACGTTGTCAAGTGTCCATTTTGCTTCATAGAAGGCTACCGATGGAAAGAAGGCGACGATCCATTGGAAGACCACGCAAGTTGGAGCCCCAGTTGCCCTTTCATCCAAGCAAGTAATGCGGGACTTAATACGACGTTCGCGGATATTAAACCCTTGAAAGTGGTCGAAATACTACCAAACTCCGTCGTCGAAAATACCGCAGTTCGTCAACCTCAGACCGCATCAAAAAGTAATTTATGTAAAATTTGCTACGACAACGATATACAGGTTGTGATGATTCCCTGCGGACACGTAATGTTATGCATGGAATGCGCACTTCAAATCTCCTCATGTTCTTTGTACAGAACGATGATACATGAAAAAGTGCGTGTCTATCTACCATAAGCTATTTATATAGAAAATGTATAAAACAAATAAATTTTTAAAACAAAAACTTGTTTTTGGGGTCAGTCACCTATATATTGAGAAGTCGCACGCAGAATTTCTCAGTTGACAAGATTCAAGTTCAGCAACAGCAAGTTTGTCTCCCTATCGAAAATCTAGATGTCATACAAGGGGGTACGGTAAAATCAAAACACGGTACCCTACTACCAGACTCGTTTAGGGCAATCTTGTGTGGACCTAGCAGGTGTGTTAAAACGAACGCACTCCTTAGTTTGATTTTCAACGAAAACGGTCTGAAATTCGAAAATATCTAATTATATACCAAATCGTGGTACCAACCGAAATATCAATTATTGCAGGATGTAGTAAAAAAAGTCGGTTGCATCGGCTTCTTTCCGTATACGATAAACGAGGACGTCATCGATCCGTCGGAAGCTCTAGAAACTTCGATATTCATATTTGATGATGTATCCTGCGATAAACAAAATAAAATCAAGAATTTTTATTCGATGGGACGCCACAAAGCGGTGGACGTCGCTTATCTATGTCACACGGAGATGGTCTGCCTGTGAAATTTGGTTGTGACATGGAATTGGACACCATTAATTCGGATGGATTAGAAATCGTAACGCTCGGCAGAAACGGCGTATATTTTTACTTCAGCGAGGCATGCTGTATCGAACTGCCACGCATAGATAAGAATATTTCCTTTAAAATTGCTTTATTGCATAGTTTTAAGTTAGTTGATTTCTATTATAATTTTTTACATACGGCAAATGAGATGTTAATAAAAAGTAATTTTAGAATAAGTATTAGAGACACTATTAAGTTACTTTGTAATCCAATGTGTAACACAGAAAAGTACTGTATTTATGAACTATTTTATCTTGACAGGGAGTTTTTGTTAGCTGACTTGTATAGTAGAAGGTTTTCTTAAATAAAACAACATTTTAATCTACATCTATGATATCCTTATGACCCCAAGGCAAGGTGATGATATTGTCGAGGATATATCGTTTGTTATCGAAAGGGCTGAGACCGATTTTACTTTGTTTGATACTAAACACCGTATGGCCGCACTGGCAGGCGATTGTTTCTTTTCAAATAGGCAATCGACATAATCCTGGTGCGTAATCTTATTTTTGACTACATTGTATTTAACCCCCTTTGCTTTTTTCACGCACTTTTCCTCCTCGTCTATTAAGTATGAATACATTTTTGATCTAAGCCCGATGAAATGGGCTTAGATCATCTTTCATTAGCCCTGGTACTCTTTTATTTACAAGCGGAATGTTGTATTTATTATTTGGTGGGTAGTCGGAGGTGTCAAACCTAAATATATTTTTCAGAATGAGATCCCGATAAACATCATCGTAACAAATTTCGTAGATAAGACTGTCCGTATCAGTGTATAGTAATTGACAGTCGGAGGATGAATAGTTTTGTATCATAAAATCATAATGGAATTCGTAGATGCAGGTTTTGGATATGTCTAGAATTGCCATTCCAACATACAGGGGCTTGTTAAAGTTAATATTCGTTTTATTTAATTCAACGCTAATTCGGTTTCCATCAAATAGTGTCCTGCATCTAAAAGTTGGACTTGAAATTAGATTTTTGGCACCGTATCTCCTCTCCCACTTATTCACTAATTTCACGATTCTATGTTTCCTAATATTTTCCATAGTTTTACCATAGATAGCGTTGTTCATAAGTTTAATGTCTTGTTAATGTCTTAATGTTAATGTTTTTTTTTCGAAATCAAACTTGGCCTTCGTAATTAATTGTTATATTTGATGTATGGCGCCAAAAAGCGGACTGTTTAAACTTTAAAATTCTGTGGGTCTTTTTCAAGACCAGACCGTGGTTCAGGGCCTGTTTGAGCGCCCTGTAATGTATCACGTATTTTTCTTTGGGATAAAGGGTAGTCATAAGTTTAGGTAATTTAGATTCTGGCGGTACTCGGTGTTCGGCCGCAAAAGGGAGATCTTTATGCAAATCGTGCAACCCGTCAGGATACTCTAAGTCAACCTCTAAAATATACCCTTCTTTAGCATCGTTGAGAATTTTAGTAACGTCAATACTGTCAATGTCGTCTACCCATTGAAAACCGCCTTGAGGCAAACACTCACACATCGCCCAACCGTACAAGTTATTTACGTCTAGATACAGAATATATTTGGAGGGATCGCCCGGATCGTGCCTTTTCATGTATTTATTATTGGCTTGCGCGAAGCGCTTAGAACATTGGCTCAAGCCGCCTCAGCCGGTTAATTTTAACATA
This sequence comes from Pseudeuparius sepicola, assembly GCA_963920635.1. Classification (NCBI taxonomy): domain Eukaryota; kingdom Metazoa; phylum Arthropoda; class Insecta; order Coleoptera; family Anthribidae; genus Pseudeuparius; species Pseudeuparius sepicola. The sequence continues at coordinate 34,603,938 of OY987303.1, forward strand.
CAATCGAAAGTATAACCAGGCATGGTATAATACTAAGCGAAATCTAGACCGTAATTATCGTGACACGACTTTCTGAACGTTTCAAACACGTCACTTAGCAACATTATGTCAGTTTTGAGGTGCAGATCCGAGTATTCACCGATCGTGCCTATATTGAATTTTTCCCAAACCAGTTGAGCGTGAGCTTATTCATTTTCATTGATATTGGTGTTATTTAGTTTGTTATAAAATTTATCGATAGTTGGAAGCGAAATCTCTTGTAATTTGTCTCCATTGTCGATGTAGTCATAACAAAAAACGCCTTTTCTAGTTAATAGGGTCAACTGATCCGAAGGGATGTCACAAAATTCCTTTTTAGTGTTAACGAAATCCTTGCTTTTAAGAGAGGAGGCTAGTGTCTCAAGAGAAAATCCCATGAATCTGAAGGAATCTATAAAACGAAATTTTACACTGGTTTCATTATCGAAAATTGTAAAACTTATATATTTTTCTTTATTGATGGGAAGAAGGGAGATATGATTGCGCTTGGCAAGATCCCTGAGAATGAAATGACTGACGTAGCAGCTGAAATTATGAAATACCACTGGAATCATGAACGAGTTTCGATAATTTAGATTACATGCCTGATGGGCGTACCCACGAAACCTAGAAGACAAATGGCAATGATCACGAACTATGATATCATAGGGAGTGAACGATTTTTCACAAATGTGACAATTTGCCGTGGCATTTTTCAAACTTATATTTTGATCCATCGGTTGTTAATTTCGACGCAACGAATTTTGCGATTTCCTCCATTTGATCCGCATACATACAATCGGGCCCTCGATAGCTTTTGAAAAAAGACAAAGAGTCGTCGTAGGAGCATTTAAAATAAAAAGCGGCACTTAACGCCTCGTGTTTTTGGTACTTGGTAGTCTGCGACATCGCCTCCGAATCGCGATAAGGTTTTAACATGGACTCGAAATCTGAATATATATCAAAAGGGGTGCGTTCTTTATACAGGGTTAACTATCACTTAGTACAAAAATTTTTATGGCAGATAAAGAAAAATTAGACTTGCTAAAATAAATTTTCAAAAATTTTCTAACATTTGTCTTAAGCCTAAAAAAATTTTTTTTCAAATTGTATTAAACCCCTCAAAAAACGCCGCCTATGGACGCCCGCGCGACATGTCTAAAAATTTCGCATATGTCAATAGCGCGGCGTTGCCACGTCTATCAATTTATCCGAGGATTCACCACAAAATTTCGATTTCCTTTTAAAAATTACTTTCTAAGGAACATGTAGAATGCCTATGAAACACCTACCTTACTGACATTTCCAGGATTGTTTGCATCATTTTCTGTTTTCTTGCTTTTTTACATTAAAAGTCACACAACACAACATTCACATTTTTTAAATCTGTTGGGGATCTCTTGGTTTCCCTCTGCTATTCCTTTTGTTTGAAGCGAGGTACTCAGCCTGACGACCACGACGAGGTAGATCCCCTCCGCCAGGAAAACCCCGAAGGGTAACCGAAAAATCACAACTGCACTAGCACACATTGCACAAATGCACATGCAAAGCACTACAGTAGCTGTTCAAAGAGGCCGCCGTTAACTTCGATGCACAAATTCACTCGGTTAACTAAAGAAGTCCGGATACGTGCAAAAAGTCCATGATTATTCCGGATTTGAACAGCTGCACCTTCAATTCGTTCACGTAACTGCTGCTCGTTGTCGATTTCCTGCTCGTACACAATCGCCTTCATGAATTCCCAAATACAAAAATCCATTGGATTCAAGTCTGGTGATCGCGGCGGCCATGCAATTGGCCCTCCTCTTCCGATCCAACGGTTGGGGCATTGGTCGTCTAAAAGTGCACGAACAGGTCTCGCAAAATGGGCTGGTGCACCATCGTGCATAAACCACATGTCATGCAGTACTTGTAGTGGCAAATTATCAAACAAAACATTTGTCAGAAAATACAAGTATCGTTCAGCGTTTAAATTTTCCGGTAGAATGTATGGTCCAATTAATCGATCTCCATAAACTCCAGCCCAAACATTGATGGAAAACCGACGTTGGAAATTAAACCGCCGAACAGCATGTGGGTTCTCATCGGACCAAATATGGCTGTTGTGTCTAAAAAAAAAAACAAAAATTATAAATATTCACAATTTTGGCGAAGGCGTTAGGATTGACATAGCCAATTTTATAATAAATAAAAAAGATAATATGGAGGAGAGAAAGCTATAAGTAAGTAAAAATTTACATACGTGTTTAAAACCCCAGCACGTGTGAAGCAGCATTCGTCTGTCCAAAGAATGTTGAAAACAAAGTTTGGGTCTTGAGCGATTCGATCACGTAGCCAAGTGCAGTAGGTCATTCTCACCGGAAAATCATTTGCTTCTAATACTTGGACCTTTTGTATGTGATAAGGGTGAAGGCCGTTTTCCCTTAGAATCCTCCATGCCTGTAAATAATTGTATTGTTACATTTTAAATTTTATGTAGGTATTAGGTGCAAGCAAAGACAATCCCATCACATGGGATAGTCTTTGGTAGAAGTCAGTTTTATTGGTTTTATTTTACTTGCCTTGTTCTGAGATATTCCCAATCTCCTTGCAATAGCTGTAGTGCTTATGGAAGGTTGCTCTTCCACCAAATCAAGCACTGACTCAACATCGTCCATGTTCATTTGCCCTCCAGGCCCACCCCTTCGAGCTTGCAAAACACCCAGTGTTTCGCATACGTTGTACAATGTTCACGAAAGTACGTGGGTTAGGCATATTTGCCCTGTTAGGAAAACGAATACGGTATTCTGCTGCAGCTCGATGTGAACTTTCATCGCATCTCCCGTACATTATAACCATGTCCGTTAACTCGGCGTTCGAATACTCCGGCATTTTCACAAAGACGCTGAACGATTTGCCGCGAAAATCAAGACCAAACTGGGAAATAACGCCATGTTACATTCGCAAATGCCCTCCGTCGGCTACTAGCCAAACTTGAAAAGGTTTGTTCCAACAGGGCCAATAACCGTGCTCAAGCACGTTCAGCGCATGCGCACTACCCCGCTGACTGTTCCAACTGAATTATGTACCTACCGACACGGGACGATACACGCACTGTTCCAGCCGATTTATGGATCATTTGTGTATCGTCCTTGTACGATAAAAACGGTGCCTGGTCTAAAGCAATAACCGCGTGTACTGACATGCGCAATGTATAGTCATGTGACAGAGATAAACAATAACCTCATATTTTTGTTTTTACGTAGATGGTTTTAAATCGATGGCTGGGATCGTGTTTTTTATTTCTTGTTGGCCAAGGCGGCGATTTACAGGGAAAATAGGGGTCTTTACCCGTTTTTTTAAAGATCGTAAAAAAAATCTAAAAATATTTTTCTATGTTTTCTTAAGCCACCCTGCGCACGTGGTAAAAATTTTTGTACTAAGTCATAGTTAACCCTGTATACGTAATTTTTAAACTTGACAAATTTTTCTTTGGGGAACGACACCTGGCAATTATTAAATTGTTCATAGTAAACAGTGTGGTTTTCCAATTTCTCCTGGGTGTGGAAATAATTCAGGCATCTATCGCATATGAACTTTTTGCCGTTGTGTTTATTCATTTGCGTGGAAATTAGACCAAACAAATGTTTAATCCAACAAAAATTATATTTTATAGCTGACATTTCGACATCTTCCGCGGGAGGGGTCTCGTAGTCATTCATTTTTAGGAAATATTGATCCTGAATGAGTAGCAAGTTCACGTGTCTATCCATCTTCTTTTTAGTCAATCGCACCGGGCCAGTACAAAATTTACGCGTATTTTCGCATACTAACTCTAGGGCGTATACGTTTACGGAAATTTCATTTAATTTTTCGAATCTTTCGATTTTAGGAAGCGTTACTGGAAAGTCCTCCAACCCGTCTGGGTTCAAAACTTGTGCATAATGGGGGTAGGAACTAGTGCGCTCTGTATTACGATCTACGGGGTAAAGAGCGGAAATGATAGCCCACATGAAGCACGCGTCATCATCGTTTCTAAAGTTAACCCAAGCTCTTTTCTTTAAAATCTCATCCGGTAATTTCACGTACGACCTACCGCCGTTCCCCATTTGGACTTTGTTAATATTAACTTTCAAATATAAAATCCTATGTAGTGCCCAGCCAGAATCACGTTCCTGGAACTCTTCGAGAGCTTTTAAAATGGTGTCGGTGACGTTGTCTGCAAACCAACGTTTCAGCTCTGTCCCCCCGTCAATAGTAACATTTTTCGTATTGAAATATTTATGATCCAAAATTTCTTCATCTCCCTTTTATAAATTCTCCACAGAAAACGGTGTTAACCATTATTATGTTGTATTCTTTCTCGATTCTAGACAAGCGTGGTTTTAGAATGCGAAAAGCGTCATTCAAGAAATCCACTATGTCTTTATGCTTAAGATTTATAATGACTCCCGAACGAATTCTACTTTTGAATGCGGACTTAGTGTCTCCCCATTTGACCCAACTTCGTCCACTCGCTTTTACTCCGCACCCCGCGTGTTTCATCGATTGTTATCAAGCGAAAAGCCCTTTCACAAACGTTAACAATATCATCACTTACCTCTGCGATTGCTGCAGCCATGATGTCGATGTGGTTCAGTGAGTATACAGCTCTGCTGTGCGGAGAAAATGTGTGCTCTTTATATACCAAGGCGCAACCGCTAGAAAATTTAATTTCGCAACTAAGCAAAAATTCATGTCCTGAAACCTACAATCTAGAAAAAAATGTTTCTAATGAAATATATTCCGAGAAAGAAGCTAAATGCTTTTATCAAATAAAAACAGCAGGGTGTCATTGAAAAAACCAACTTAATTGTCATATGACCTTGAAAACGTCATCAGTGAATTTTCTTTTATACACATTTGATTAGCCTCTTTGATATACTGTGACTTTTATTTGAAACATTTTTTTGTAGAGTCCTTAGTTTCCAAGATATTCATCTTTCAAGTACATGACGTAATTATGAGACCAGTTGACCATCGCCCGGGCGGCCCACGAACGCGTCTGGCGCCGGACGAAATCGAAAAGCAGGCGCTAGCGGAATCGTTAGCCGGGGCCGCCCGGGCAATTGTCAATTCGATTTCTTACATTCAAATAGCTTTCATTATTTTTTCTTTTATTATGTTCAGGAGGCGTCACTGTTTTGTTGTTGATTATCACACGTTAGGAAAAGATTCACACTGAAAAGGCAACAAGCAAGGACAAGCAGAAAAATTTAGTAAGGGACAAAGAGAAAAAACAAAAATTAAACACTTCACCAATGAAATGGAGGTGCTGTTTAGGAGTTGAAACTTGCGATTTTTGAGCGAAACGTAACCTTCTAGCTGAAAATGTTTAACGTTCAATACAAAAGTAGCAGATATTAAAAAAAATAAAACTTTCATAAATTATTATAAGGCATTTATCAACATAACCTCAAATTTTCGGAGAACATGGCGGAAATCTGATTTTTCGTTTTTTTTTTCTCCTTAAAATTACTCAATTTACATGAAATTTTGTGAACGTATACGTTTTTTAGAGATAGAGAGAAGGTTAAATGGGGAATGAATTGAAGTTTTGTACCTTTTAGATGTTCGAAAAAAGTCATGGCTTACTAGATATTTTGGAAAAACGAAATTTTGCTGATTTATTCTAATCCATCTGGCTTCGTTGTTTCTGATTTTAGATAAAAAGTGTAAAAACCAAAAGTTGGAGGGAATTGTGTTCACAATGCGGTTCTCATGTCCTACTTTCCGTGGCAGCCCATTTTCGAAATATGACTCAAATTCGTGTTTTTTTAAATGGAAACCATAGTTATTTCCGTTATTTTTTTGAAAACTATTATCGAGTATTATGGGCGAGTTTTTAAAGTCAGCATACATATTTGATGGAATACAACAATGCAATGTGATTGGGCCATTCAAAAATTTCTGCACAGGTGATTGGCTTGATGAATCCCATCACATATTTGTGTTGACTTTAAAAACTCGCCCTATATCGTTGGAAAGCTCTAAAAAGGCCTGATTTTTTGAGACCATGACCAACTATGGTTTCCATTTAAAAAACACATATTTGTGTCATATCATATCAAAAATGGCAGCTGTCACGGAAAGTAGGACATGATAATCACATTGGGGACACAATTCTCTTCAACTTTGGTATTTACAGTTAAGTCCATATTAATACAATACAATGTTTCCGTTATTTCGTAAATCGCCGACGTATTAATCTAATACGTCTGTACTTTACGAATTTGATGTTATTATGCAAATACTTTCAAGGTAAATCGCCGATGTATTAGTCTAATACGTCTGCACTTTACGAGTGTCTGATCGCAGCACCCGAATTGTTCAGAAGCGGCTAATGTGTCGGCGAATTCCGAATATGCGTCCGGGCCACAAACCTCGCACTTTCTTACTATTTTTTTACTACGTTGGATACGAGGCCGTGTAAGTAGTGAGGCATTGCCTGCGGAATCAGTTGGCACGTAGATTCGCGTGCTTGAACGATTGTTTTGAAACATGTAAATTAGGATTTACCGCTGATGGAGTATCACTTCTGGGACCTGTTCCTAACCAAAATTCAACTTTTTTGCTTTGGTGAAGATGTCACTTCTAGTACCTTGAACAAGATAAGAAGGCGGAAAGAAGACGTGAAATAGAGCGATTAAAAAAAAACAGTAAGTATATAGAAGGTGGCAAATTAATAATTACATAAGTATTGTTTTACTATACAGGGTGTAAATGAATAAGTGTGAAAAAATGCAAGGGGTAAATCTTTGAGTGATTCTAAGACGAAAAATTTATATAAACATAGGTCCGGTAATGCTTCCTTTTCAAGATACAGGGTATCAAACTCTTCTTAAAAAATCGCTTTTTCGTAAATATCTTAATAATCCTTTAGCCGATTTTGTTGAAATTTGGCAGTGTTATTTGTGGTAGAAAGAGGCTAATTTATTCCCTACTAGATTAAAATTATTAAGTACAGTGGCGTCCCGAGGGCACCTTAACCAATAATTTTGTAAAAAATTTCGCATTCAGCACTATAAGTACAACTTTTTTGTCTCTTGAATTATTCTCGAATCTCGCTTTGTTTTTGAGAAAAAAAAATTAAAATCACTTTATTGCATGTCTCCGGGACAACATAATAAAAAATTAAAACTACCAATTAACAAAAACTAGGGTATACCCGATATTTTTTCCATATTAATAGTTTATTCTAGTCTTAGAAATTGCTATAGACGGTAATGCTAGCTATAAATTTTTTTTGTTTTATTATAATAATTATTAAAAAATTTTTGACACCCTGTATTTTGAAAACGAAGCATTAGCGGACCTATTTTTCTAACTTATTTTTCTCCCTGTACCTACCCCGTTGCTCGTGTGCTCGAAGGTCAAGCTATATCAATAATTGTCTTTGTTCTCTGAACGTTGTGAATATGTGGTTTGACACGCAGCATTCCTCAATTAACTCTTTCCAAATATTCTCATATCTTATTAAATCCGTATCTAGTGGTTCAAAACACAAATCCTCCAAAAACCCACACCTTATAGGAGTCACCTTAAATATTTCCAAACCCATAATAGGTACAGTCACTATTTTATTCAGGTGAAAATAAAAATTAAATCACGATTTTTCGTGTGGCAGCTGTGGCGCCACCTTGTAATCAATGGCCCGCACTACGCATAGCCAGTAAACAAGGCACCATAAGTTGCAGGCCTGCAAGCGTTTTCGAAATAAAAAAAATACTAAGGCATTTTGAAAACGCTATATATCGTATCCATGCCCTATATCAGGCATATTTATACATATACAGTGAGCATAAATAAAACAAAGTATATGCATTTAAACGTTTATTAAAGAATCAATTACATAAGTTAATGTTCTTTATTTTCTTATTAACTTCATAAATTATGATTTCGTGCTTCAACGTTTCTAATTTATTTAAATATTGCTCCAGTTTTCTTCTATAACACAACTTTTCCATCCTTCGAACATTTAATTTTCTAGAACAAATTCGATATGTGTAGTCCTGCCGACTGGCCCAAGACTCTTCAGGTAATACCTCCTTCCATTGCCGATGTCCTTGTTCATGGCCTCGATCCATTGGGGCGTAAACTGTGCTATGTAGCGTTGCGGTAGCACCGTTTTAAATTCGTCGCACTCTACGAAGATTTTTTCTCCATACTGCGTGTTCACCTTGTCCACCATCTTTATTTGAAATTTTTCACCCACTTCCAAATTCTGCAAACTCTCGAATCTTTTCAAAACCAAATTCTTGTTCAAACTTTCCACGAACAACTGCATTTTTTGGCTTAGAAATTGTTTTTTTACTGCAACTGGCTTAAGAATGGTGCAGGAATTATGCTCCATCAAACATACAGTGTGGATAGAAATTGTGGAATATTGCTTATATTTCTTAAAATATTCCTCATATCAAAAACATGTTTTAATAAAAGTGTTAAGGGAAATTATTTCCCGTTTAGTGATATCAAGCAATCTTTCGCAGCACAAAAAATGTGGTTGCCATGGTAACCGATTTAATTTTTTTAAATGGCACAATATACTTTTTTTGGTGAAAATTGATACATTGGAACTTTCTGAATACGATACAATACAATTTTAATGGGGTCGCATAAAAAAATACAAAAAAATTAAGTTTTCTATTATGCTATTGACAATGTTTATCAAAATAATTATTAACATCAAGGTAGCCATGCCAAAATCAGAACAATGCGAAACTGTCACTAGCTGTGTAACTGTGTACATTGTTACACTAAACGTACTTCTTTACTCAATTTTCTGTGTACTTAGTACTTAGTATTTTAACCTGTATTCTTTCCGTTTCACTTAATTCAAGCGCCATTATTACTTACTAAGTAATTAAGTACACAGACAATTGAGTAAAAAAGTACGTTTACTGTAACAATGCACACAATTACAAGCATCTGACAGCTAGTGACAGTCTCCCATTGTTCTGATTTTGGCATGGCTAACTTGATGTTAATAATTATTTTGATAAACATTGTCAATAGCATAATAGAAAAAAAAATTGTATTTTTTTCTTATGCCACCCCATTAAAATTGTATTGTATCGTATTCAGAAAGTTCCAATGTATCAATTTTCACCAATAAACGTATATGGTGCTATTTAAAAAAATCAAGTCAGTTACCATGGCAACCACATTTTTTGTGCTACGAAAGATTGTTTGATATCACTAGACGGGAAATAATTTCCCCTAATACTTTTATAAAAACAAGTTTTTCATATGAGGAATATTTTAAGAAATATAAGCAATATTCCACAATTTCTATCCACACTGTATAGGCGTCACCTCTCCACCGGCGGCAAGAGTGGGGTCAGGGGGTGGGGGCAAGCCGCGCGGCTTCCAAGAATCGAAGGTCAACTGGGGGTCACACGTGTCCCAAAGGTCAAGTGAGGTCAACCTGTGACGTCACGTGACCTCGGCTGTGACGTAGCCAAAATGCACGCATTTCTGGTCTTATGGAGATTAACATGGGGGTCGTGAGTTGGAACTCTCTTAGTATATCTACTTGAAGGCATTTAGGCCTTGGCCTGAACTACTTCTACTACTACTTCTTAATATTTCACTCATTCATTTAAGTTTTTGAAGGCTTTTTGTTGCTTCGAATAAAAGCTTATTGTAAACACTAAATAGGTACCTAACAATGTCCATATTTTTGATACTGGTTGAACATTTGCAGCATTTACCTGAATATTGAGTCGCTCAGTGCGAAAGGGTCTACCTTTTTAAAACATTTAGTTTGTATTTATAGCTGGTAGCTGGTCCCTGCTTTGGGATTTTGCGCTTGTAAATTTGTAAAACGATCATCCATTGTCGATGTCAACTGTTTATATGCACTTCTTACACAATAGAGGCACCCGAAAATAAACTAATACTACAATTATTATTAAAGTCATGCAAAATTAACACAAAGCTTTTTTGACCTCCAGACGCCATTTTGGTCTAGATCAACTATTTTGTTCTACTGCCCTATTTCAAAATGCAAAAATTCTCATATCGAGTCAAGTATGCATTCCCAAGTCACATAGTGACGTCTACTCCTAACCTCTTGATCATTTTCTTGGCAGGTAAAACACCTGACAAGAATATAACCTGAAAATAGGTTAGCCATCATTTTTAACGTTTAAAGGTGAAAAAGGTTGTATACCTGTGGGTTGTGAAAAAAAATCTCTCAAAACATGGCTAAGTAGCGGGAATCTGTTTTAACCCTTTTCTTGAAAATGACGTTCGCTGGGAAAATAATGTTTCAAGTAACTTTTTTACTTTCGCGTGCCCTTTACACCCCGAAGAAATGAGGTTTCTATCTTTGAAAACGGTTGCCCGGGTTGTGTCGAAAAAAAAGTTTTCGGCGTTTTCTCCAAAATCATGTAGGCGGGGAAAATTTTCTAGGCGTCGTTTTTTTGCCTTTCTCCGCCGATCAGAACGCATCATAAGGAAAAAATTTTCGAAAATTTTCCCCCTGGCATTTGGGGAAGAACGAAAAAGCCGGAAGTCTCCATCTCTACTAATAGGAAAGTTATTTACCTCGTAAAAACCAAGGAAGGTCAAGCAAAACATTTTTTCGGCGCATCCTTATTTCAGCTACTGCACCTGACGCAGTTTGTCCCGTCTCTCTATCTTCACGCATAAGAAACTCGTGTTTCCCTGCGAAATCGAGTGAATTTTCTTTGTCGCATTTCTCAATCATTTTACCTTGGCATTCCAACAAAAGAATACTGAAACTTATAACAAACCGAGGTCTGCTATAGCTGGGTCTGTTCAATAAAATCCTGTTACCTTATTACAATATAATTTATTGATAACAAATTTGAGACTCACAATAATCAACTTTAGCATGAAGTTAAATTTGAGCAACTCTTTAAATATAACGAAAAGAAAATAGAGTTAAATTTTAATTAAAAATTGAAAGTTAAATTTTAGTTAAAAATTGGTTTGAGAACAAACTAAAAGATCAAATTGGCATTACAAATAAACTCTGACTGTTCAGCTTTGATTATGATTCACTCTGAATGTTAAGTTCGAACTGCGTCTTCAGTGGCTTACGCTCAAAACGAGGCTTGTGGTAGTGCGAGGCGAGGCTAGGGCTTCCTCCGGTCCTTGTCTGCTCGTGTAGGCGCTGCAGATGTTGTGGCTAGCAGATCATCTCAGGGGTTTCCGCCGAAGTAGAGCTGACCAGGAGTCAGCACCTATGCCAACGCAACTCCTCTCGATGCCTACGCAACTCTCGTTACGTTGTTCGTCGTCAGAGGGCTGTGGTCGTAGCGTCCTCAGAGATGGTGTGCAAGCATGAACAAATCAGAAAGTAGCATTAAACAAGGTCTAAGCCTTTTACAAAAATTATAAACCAATAGGTTACGATTAATATTTAAACTAGAATTATGATACCAAAGTTATTTAATATTGACAAATAATGATACAAATTAAATGGTTAGAATTATACTAAACTATTGCGAACTATGCATAGCTTTTAAATTTTTAGATAATTAATATAATTTAACTGACCGGAATAGCAAAGTGCTTATAATTTAATTAAAAGAAAATATTGTGAGAATGCTCCAGCCCGGATTTTGAAATTTAAGATATTTTAAATCAAACTTAACACGAAGAATTTATTTGGGACCTGAACGGTAAGTACGGAATTTAAGAAAATTGATAAAACTAAAGTTAATATGAATTTACTAGAAAAGTGAAGATATCGGTGTCAGATTTATTTGAGTGGCCCGGTACCACAGAATAGAGACCTAACTCGAAAAATAAGAAAGTAACGTATGACTAATGTGACCAAAACTTGAAAATATTCAATAAGATAACAGCCGCAAGATGGTGGGTATTCAAAAAAGGACAATGCTATGTAGCACGAAACGTATTTAATAAACTAAATAGTGTTTATGTTCGAATTATGCATCAACAGAACCGAAAAATCGAGTAATTCATAATACAGATTTTAGATACATACCTGACGATAGGTAAACACACACTGGAATTTTCGTATTTTGAATATGCCAGGGTTCGAGGCTAGGCTGAAGCTGAAGGCTGACGTATACGGCGCGCGAAAATTTGAATTATTTGAAATTTGAAAGAAAGTTTTAAAATTTGAAAAGGTCGTAATAAAATCGAATACAATGTTATAAATGAATTGAAACTGTACGAAAAATAAATTAGTTATTAAGTATGAGATATATGTTTGAAAATAATGACTTTATGTTAATAACAAAATATAAAAACGAGTAACGGATTTTGAAATGAAAAAATCCGTTACAAACTGATCTTAAAAAGCTAATAAAAGCAAAACCATTGATCCTGTAAATTATGTTCACGCACATACAAGATGCAGCTACAGCTAAAGAGGTTTGGAATAAGTTGAAGGCAGCATTTGAAGATTCTGGTTTAACACGAAGAGCTGGATTATTGAGAAGCCTGATAACCACACGATTAGAGAACTGTAATACAATTGAATAATATGTGAATAGCATAATTTGCACTGCACATAAATTATCAACTATTGGTTTTCTCATATCAGATGAATGGATTAGGAACTCTTTTATTAGCAAGACTGACAACAATATAGGCCGATGATAATGGGCATTGAATGTTCAGGTTCAGATAACAGGAGGTTCAATTAAGATGAAGTTACTTCAAGATATCAGAAAAGAAAATATGAAGAATGAAAGTGCTTTCTACTCAAAGAAACTTCATAAATATAGCAAAAAGGGGCCAAGATGCTTTGGATGCAATCAGTATGGTCACAAGACTCCAGATTGTCAAAAAAGGAACACAGATAGGAAAAGTGAAGATGGAAAAGAGAGTAAAAAGGATGAAAATGGCCACAGTCAAGGTAATTCCAATAAATTCCAATTCCAAGAAATCACACATAGGACTTTGTGCTGGTTTTGGCTTTGGAATAAACACCAAGAATAATAAAGATTGGTATTTTGATTCAGGTGCTTCGTGCCATATAACAATGAGAAAAGACTGGCTTGAATATTTTGAAGAATCAGAAATTCAAGAAAATACCGTTGCAAATGATTTTAAGCTTCTAGTAACAGGGAAAAGTAAAATTAACATGCAAGTGTTGGTAGAAGAAGAAAAAAGTCTCGGTATAAATGATGCATTACATGTTCAGGAACTTACGACAAATTTGCTTTCTGTTGCCAATATTGTATATTGAGGTTTTGAAGTAGTATTCAATACAGAAGGTTGTCAAATATATGAAGGTGACAATATTGTTGCTACTGCTTCTGAAATAAACAATATGTATAAGTTGGATAGAAACCCCAAGAATTATGGTTAAGCGGTTTTTTCAAATTCTCAAAAGATGATTTTCAATTGTGGCTTAGAAGAATGGGTCATATTAATTACAGGGACTTATCTTTATTGAAGAATTGTTTGGTAAAAGGTATGAAATTCAACTGTAAAGAAAATACCGAAGTTTGTATTGCTTGCTTAAAATGAACACATAGTAGAAGACCGTTCAATCGTCTCAAGGTACAAGAGCTACTGAGGTTTTGGAGCTGGTTCACTCTGATCTGTGTGGACCAATGGAAAATGTTTCCTTAGGAGGCGCGAAGTAAGGTATTTGTTTATTTTTTGAAGCCAAAGACAAATTTAACATCAATCTTCAGTGACTTCAAGAATTTGATTGAAAACCAAACTAATAAAAGAATAAAAATCTTTCGCACAGATAATGGCACCGAATATTGCAATAAAGAATTCACAAGTTTTTTGACTTTTTTTTGTATCTCCAGAAGCAAGTAATGAAGTAGGCAGTACCTACTTACCGTAAGTCAAATACCAAAACTTTCATACCCTGAGTGTTTAGAGAAGTAATTTTATCTTATTTTTTTTAACGCTTCATCGGCTTCCATTAGACGGTTTTTTAGTTTTAATCGACAGAGATAAAGCACCACAAGTAGAGCACTAGTGCAAGTTTTTTAAATTTTAATCCAGAATTTTGAAACTCATTCCTGTAAGAAGGCAACGCAATGGGATTTTCCTCATTCTCACAATACAACTTGTACATTATAGTTAGGTTTAAGTGACTAGCTAGGTACTGTCTGTTAGTATGTTTCCTAGTAATAATGGGATTCATACGAAGGAAATGTGTTTTTTAACTTTTTCTATTCCTTCTTTATATGTTTGACTCTTAAATCATCTTTAACAAATTTAAGTACTGTTACCGATACGATTTTTTCTGATTCGTCTAAGGTAGATAAGAAACACTGCTTACAAACAAATATTTTTTCGCGATTTTCGACTTCAAATTCGTAAGTATTTAATTCTTTTGTCCTTGAAATTTTGTTTCGTAGTACTGTAACAGAACACAGAAGACAAATTTTCCTTTTTTCATAGGAAGCCGTTCCTTACTTTTATGATATTTCCTTTTACAGTCTCGTATTTTTTTCCTGTTTTTCGGTTTTCTTTCCTTTTCTTCCTATTTTGAAGGCTCCATTTCCTCTCATTGTGATAATTTCCCATATCTTCCTCGTCTTCTACTGTTTCCTCATGTTCTTGTAACGGTTCATCTAAAGTAGAGTAGTTGGAATGGGTGACTTTGTCATCAACTACCATAGAAGCCGGAATACATCTATTTTGTCTAAATCAGCTGTTTCCACGTCGATGTTTGTGGCAACTAAAAATACAAAACAGTTATTAATATTAACTAAAAAAGGAATCTGGCATTACTTACTTTCTGAAAAAGTTGCCGATAAATCCACATCAGTTTGCATAAAACAGCAAAGTTTGAGGTTCTGGCTGTTTCGCCTTAACAACTTAGGAGATTTCTAAATTAGGCACCGAATCAGATTCGCAATTCATTATTTTGTCTAAATTAGCTGTTTCCACGTCGATGCTTGTGGCAATTGAAAATGTAAAAAAAATTAACTACTAAATAAGTTAATATTTATGTTACATTATTTGTTTTTACAAAGCATGTCGGGCCAAGTATTCAGAAAGCATCAACTAATTTCGCTGATAAGAACTTATATTTTATTTTGAAATAGCGCGAGAAGTTTTGTAAAAACAAATAATTTAACATAAAATATCAACTTATTTTGAACGTTTTATTTCATAACTTTTAATATACTTTTTTTTTAATTTATTTTTATTTTTTGTTATGTGCTGTTGTTATTTTAAACTGGCGCCTAAAATTGCTCGCGTCATCTGACTTCGAGATTTCGGAGTTTTAGGTAAGGAGAGTTTGTTATTCATATTAAAGAATTAAAAATTCCGGTTTTAGGCTCGTCATCGGAGCAGGAGTTTTAACGCCAAAAGACTATACCCATACCCAAGTAACATTTTAAATTCCAATTGGCCTCTAGTATGTTTTATAAGAGTTTTATGGCTACTTATAAAAGCCAAAGAGCTTTAAAAAGGTTCTGATAATTGCAAACTTTACTTGAGGTGAAATGGTTTTATGATAAAGTTTTATAGTAGCGCTCTAGAACTAAATTATAGAGCTTTTTTATCTTGAAATGCTCATGCCCTTATATAGATGCTTTATCTTTGCATGGTAATAAGAGCTTTATAAAGACACTTGATCTTAAGAGGGTGTTAAATGATTGAATCTGTCATTTCACTTTGACGTGACATGATCTTTGAGAAAGGAGGAAAATATATTCTCCGAAAGCGCAGGAAACAAATTTGTTGAAGATATTTTTTGAGTTACAAGTTCAAAGTTTAGTTCACTTACTAGGTACTATTTGGGTTACGGATACGGATCACGCGTATTTCGCTTAGAGCACAAGTTATTGTATGACGAAAAGATTTTAGGAGGGAACACCATACAATACGCTTATAAATATATGTCTGACGATACGCAGAAATATGCATAGAAGGCAAATAAATCTTCTTTGTGGAAAGCTTAAAGCAAATTAACTAGCTCCCAGGATTTCTCAAATCCACTATAAAACCACAAGAAACTACACTGCCAATTCTAGACCATTTAGTCTTAGTACTCAGTTTAATGAAGGTTTTATAGCAGCTTTATGAACGGCTTTATATATACCTCCTAGAGTCACGTGAGTTCGCGCCGCGCCACGGCCTGTATTTTTCGTTGGCCGCGTATATACGTTGGTATAAGGTTTGGCACCTAAGGTGGGGATAAGGCAAAAATGTTTTATGACAGTTTTATTATTTTACCCTTAGAACCTTAATAAAGTTCTCCACTTTTGATTTAAGGCCGTTTTATCTTTGCTTTCAGAACGTTCTGAAGGCAAAATAGCTTTAAGAGAAACCCTTGAAAACTAGCTCCCTTGCAAACCATAATAAAACTTAAAATATTACTTTCGTACCTACTCTATTCTACGGACCCAGTGAACAAAAACTACCCTTAAACGGAACCTTTGTATTAGAAATGGAAGTGAATAATTGTGAAGTGCAAGTGAATGACTTTAAATTAAAATTTATCAAAGCTCAGAAATTAATTATAAAAATATTGTCTTACCTAAATATATTCTAAAATTTATTTGTGGCGTAGACAGATCCATTGAATTTTAATTGGGTTTTTCGCCACCAAACTGGTCAAGTTGCCTGGAAAATTAATAAATTCTTAACAGTAAATGAACTAAACTTTGAACTTGTAACTCAAAAAATATCTTCAACAAATTTGTTTCCTGAGCTTTCGGAGAATATATCTTCCTCCTTTCTCAAAGATCATGCCACGTCAAAGTGAAATGACAGATTAATAAATTTCAGGTTAAAACGTCATGACAACAGAAACAATAGCCTAGTCACCTGTCTGATATTGTACCCTGTGTTCTACCTAATTATTTATACTAATTTCTCTTTGAATAAGTGGCAATAATATTTTACTGAATTCCACTGAACATTCAGCAACACAGTTGTCTGTATTTCCTAGAATTTTTCGTCTATTTCCTACTTCTTCTTTGAGAATTGGTTTGGAACTATCCCACAAAATCCTATGATTGTTATTAAAAGAGTGTTCACATATTTTCGACTTCGAAATTTGATTTTGCCTGATATAATTTTTATGTTCTTTTAAACGAACGTTAAATAGCCTACAAGTCTCCCTTTCCACATTCGCAAGGAATTTTATAAATGCAATTTTTTGAACTTTGTACCTCATTAAATGGTTTCGTTTTAACTAGCCTCGATCTTAATGTATTTTTGGTTTTAAATACTGTTCTGACATTAAAACGATTGCCTATGCGTTTCAGCTTATCTGATAGTCTAGAAATATAAGGAATAATTAAATTTACTAGTCGGTCCACCAGATTTATTTCTCTAATTCTATTAGCATTGTTATTTTGTTGGCAATCCTGAAAAATTTGCTCAATGAATTCAGTAGGATCACTACTCTTCTCAAGAACATGTTTTATATGTTTAATTTCCTCCTCAAGTTTTGTGTTATTAGAACAAATCTCTTTAGCCCTGTCATACAAACTTTTAATTACTCCTTTTTTAACACTAATATGATGATTGGAATTAAAATGGAGATATCTATTAGTATGTGTTGGTTTTCTATGGACACTAGTTTCTATACTATCTGATTTCAGTATAGAAACATCTAAGAAAGGTAATTGATTATTATTTTCAATTTCCAAGGTAAACTTAATAGAAGGTTCTTGCGAGTTTATAGAATTTAATAATGAATTTAAATCAGCTACTCCATGTTCCCATATAATTAATATGTCATCTACATATCTCCACCAAACAATAGGTTGGTGAACATATCTAGTCAACTCATTTTGCTCAAAATCTTCCATAAATAAATTGCTTATGAATGGTGATAAAGGAGACCCCATAGTAGGGTGGAGTGAAATGAGCCAAAAAAATTTTTTTCACAAATTTTGGTACCCCTGTATTACTAACCATTGCTATGAATAAATAGCTACTAAAATGTGTAAAAAAATGTTTTTTTACTCTTCATCTTCAGGTGGCGCAGGAGACTTGTAAATTTACAAAAAAAAAAAGATTAAATTTCACGAAAAATTTAAATAAATAAAACAATTATTTATAGACGTCTAAATCTATTATCTGAATTAAAAATACAAGAAATACAAGAAAAATAACAAGTTTTTATCATTTTAGTCTTCAATCTTATTATCTGCAGGCGGGGTAGATGGTTGAACTTCAGTAAAAAACTGAGATTTTGTGTCAAATATTGGCATTCGTTTTCTGGATTTTATTTTTGCTCGTATGTATCCATCGCGTGCTTCATTTCCACAAACGTTTAAACTGGCTTCAGTGACCAGTTTCACACCTCTCTCTACAGCCTGAGTGTGACATGGAAAATTTTCAAAATACATGTTTATATTTTTATTCATAATTTGGTCCCATATTTCATCGTCACTATATTTTGAAGTGAACGGTGGCTCGAAGATTTTTTCTGTTGTCCAGTCTATCAAATCATAATAGTCGTTGGCTTCAAAGTTTAATTTCGGAGTCAGAAACTCTCTTACTTTCTTTGACTTTGTCGTTTTTCGAGCTTTCATTATTCGTCTAAGTGCTAATTCTTTTACATGGTGCCTTTCATCTTGTAGCATTGCTAATAAAATATTTTCGGAATGTGCGAAGTATGAGTTTCGCTGTATTACTCGAAACACAATTGTTTTTAGCTCGTCTTTTAAATATGAACATCTTTTTATCATGTTTAGGACATGTCTGGGACCGTGTTTGCATGAAGGTTTCGTTTTTATGCTGAACCATGTTGGCGCGTATACTTTTGTCACGAAATTAGCAAGCTCCACGAGATTTTGAGATGGGAATTTTGTGGCCACGTAAAGTCTCAATATCCTGTTTGCACAGGTTAGCCAACGAGAGTGTGCCAGCTTTCCTGGTTGCTTATTAGCCAAGTCAGTGGATACGCTACCTTGTGTAACTGCCAGACAAATTTGTAAGAGGTATTTTTGATCAGTGCTAAGAATTTTCGCATCAATCTCAGGTAACACTGTCTCTATCTTCTCAAATTCAACCACAGGTAAGTCTTCACAGTGCTGTAACATCTTACCAATGACTCCTGCAAACGTATTGGGACCTGACGTACTGCCGTCCAAAGTGTTGAAAAGATGACGCAGTGGTAGTTCGTTTGCGTGGAGCAAACAGATAAACCAATGTAAAGGTCGATTTAATCGTTTTTCAATCAATGCAATCGCTCCATTTTTGGGGCCCGTATTGACGGCAGTTCCATCGCATCCAATGGCCACAATACTTGACAAATCTATTATGTGCAAATTCAAAAATTGATTTATACTATCTTTTATAGAATTACCGGTTCCAGAAAGAGGTGCGACGTGGCCAATGTACTGAGAATCTGGTTCAGAAAGCAGAACAATATATTCTTCTGTAATTGTTTTTCTGTGGTACTTATTCCCACGTTTTTCTTGAACGATGGTCCTGTCTTTCCGACCATCAAAATATAATCCAATTATTTTACAGTCAGAACTCACCAAGCTTGAATTTTGCAAATTTCCACGGACTTTTTGTCGCTCACGTCGTATCTTACTTCTGTCTATCACTTTTGAGGAATCCTTGTTGGAAATTAAACCCATGTCTTCAAGAACTGCACTGACAATGATTGATGCTGATCTATCAGAGACACTAGTTCTGTCACAAGCAGTGGCGAGGTTTTCTAGTCGGTGCCTCATCTGCTTTACATGTATTTTCGAGGTGGAAGGCAAAGATAAGGATGCATCCGATGAAGGTTTAATATAGAAATCCGGATCTTGGTTGCTATCTGATAAGCTTTTACTATCAGCCGAGGTGTCTGAATCTGTAGATGATTTAGTATCTGGTGAGGGGCTTATACGATGCTCAACCAACTGTTCTTGAAGGAAATTATTTCTTTTCTCCTGTCTCAGTTGCCTGCGCTCCAATATACATTTTGCGGCCCCCCCTTTGGTCTTGCAAAAATTCCATCTCCTTTTTTGGAACTTTCGTTAAACACTTACAAAAATTGGCACAGATGCATTTACAAACAGCAATGTCGAAAAGATTTCTCATTGCGTCTTTGTAAAAATCGGTTTTCTTTTTAGCCACTCGACATTTCTTTATGTTTTTGTACTTCTGATAATATTGTGTTAGTCTATTTATGATTTGTTGTTCAGATATGACAGGAATAGAGGCTTTATTCCAAAGCTTTATTAAATCACTTGCAATTATTTCACAAATGTCTTTCACAGAAGGATCTTTTCCATTAGATAACCACTGCAATTCATTTCTTATCAGCAAGTAATACTTTATTAACTTTATTATATGTGAATACGTTGGCAACACATTTTCTTTTAACTTTTCTGGACCGCCAAATATGGAACACGACGAGTCTTTTCTTGTTTTAGGCATTTCACTGACAATCGGTCGCGCGGTTACTTTCAAGGAACGTACGCTTCGCTCTATTGATTGACTGTGACTGGCACGGGCCGCGGAAGTGCCCGACGGTGGCAGGCGGTATTGTAAAGTGGGTGGGAGGAGAGGGGAGCGTAAGATTTGTGTACATAAATACGTTTGCGACGTAAAACTGGACAGACAGGATGTGTTTGTGTACTTTCAAGATGTGGCAAAAAAATTTTTTTTTCGTCAATATTTAGAGTCAGTGCGCTACCTGAAGATAATGTTAGAATTTGATGTTATTTGGTATACATTATTAGGAACCATCAAGGCATCGATTGATAATACAGGAAACGTCAAATTAAAAAAAAAATTTTTCACTCCACCCTACCCCATAGCCATTCCAAATTCCTGCTGGTAAAATTCATTTCCTAGTTGGAAATAAGTGGTTTTAACACAGAGTGTTGTTAGTTCTAATATTGCATCTATATTCAAATTTGTCTGATCATTTTCTAACTTTCTGCGTAAAATATTCAATGATTTGTCAACAGGGACATTAGTAAAAAGACTAACCACATCAAAGCTAGCTAATATATAATGATCCGGAAATTGATGTTCCCTAATTTTTTACAAAAAATGATTACGGATTCTGATAAATTAATTTGAGTTTCCTACCAACGGATTAACAATTTTAAGTAAATATTTTGCCAACGAATGACTTGGTGAATTTATTGAACTTACAATGGGTCGAAGAGGAATGTTAGTTTTGTGTATTTTTGGTAATCCGTATAAGTGTGGAGGTTTTGAATGATGCGGAGTTAAGAGTGTCCTTTGTCTCTGTGTCATTTGTTCGAGGTATTTATACAGTGTTTTGTATATTTTAGTTTCTATTGAAGTTGTAGGGTCTTTGTTTATCCTCTTGTAAGTTCCTTCATTTAATAAATCATTTAATTTATTATCATACACAGTTTTTTCTACAATAACTACCCTTATCTGCTGGTAATATTTTAATTATCCTATCTGATTTAAGTGATCTAATTGCTGCTTTTTCATCCTTTGAAATATTTGACTTTGGTTTAAAATCTTTTTCTAAGATTATTTTTGACCTGACTCTAAATTCTTGGCCTAATTCCTCAGGTAATGCTTGAGCTGTTTCCTCTACCGATGCTACTATGTCAAGCTTAGAAATCTTGTTGTCAGCAACAGAAAAATTTAACCCTTTTGCCAAAACTACCATTTCTGAGTTCTCTGTTAGATAAATTAATTACTGTTCTGTTGACAAAATCATTGTCTATATGATTCAATTCCTCACTATGCTTTTCCTCAACTAATCTTCGAAATTTGTTAATCTGCCTAAGTTTGACTCTATCAAAATGCCTATTATAGCTTATGCTGATACAATTTGATATGTAATTTGTTTATGTTACTTCTTTGGTTCTGGATTCTCTTATCAGCATCATACTACATCTAAACAATATTGGTTTGGAACTATCCCACAAAATCCTATGATTGTTATTAAAAGAGTGTTCACATATTTTCAACTTCGAAATTTGATTTTGCCTGATATAATTTTTATGTTATTTTAAACGAACGTTAAATGGCCTACAAGTCTCCCCAACATAGAACTTTCCACATTCGCAAGGAATTTTATAAATGCAATTTTTTGAACCTTGTACCTCATTAAATGGTTTCGTTTTAACTAGCATCGATCTTAATGTATTTTTGGTTTTAAGTACTGTTCTGACATTAAAACGATCGCCTATGCGTTTTAGCTTATGTGATGGTCCAGGAATATAAGGAATAATTATATTTACTGGTCGGTCCACCAGATTTATTTCTCTAATTCTATTAGCATTGTTATTTTGTCTTGAGAAAGGAGGAAGATATATTCTCCGAAAGCTCAGGAAACAAATTTGTTGAAGATATTTTTTGAGTTACAAGTTCAAAGTTTAGTTCATTTACTGTTAAGAATTAATTAATTTTCCAGGCAACTTGAAAAAGCTGTCTTTTAACCAGTTTGGTGGCGAAAAACCCAATTAAAATTCAATGGATTGTCTTACCTAATTTAAATTTCGAAAATAATGTTCATTATGATTTGATTGATAATTTTAGAAATTTCAAATTGAATTCTGTAAACACAAGCGAATGTAATAATATCAAAAATGCTTTAGATTTACAAAAGGAAAAATTATAACATATTACTGAAGCACGGATTCATTTTAATAAACTTAGTTTCTGGACTATATTGATTTACCTCATAATAATAATTACCTTACTTTCATTTTTATTTAAATTTTTCTATCAAAACACTTCTTCTAATGTTATAAATTATAAAAGATGTAAAGACAATGTTTAGTCAGTCTTGTACTCCGTTCTCATAATAAATTGTTTTTAAAAAGCAATTGTGGTCTCGTATCGTAGTTCGAGTATACAGGGTGTCTACTGACGGAGGGCCACTTGGAAATATCTCGACAAATATGCATTTTTCGGAGAACTTTATTTGAAAGAAAAAATTTACCTTTTGGATGGCCCAACTTTGTGTAAAAACAAATTCGAGATCCATGGCCTACTTTCCAAGAAATTTTTGAAAAACACGGGGAAATTGCGGAGACTTTTTTGCCATGTAACTTTTTTATTTCAAGAGCTATCGAAAAAGTTTCTGAATAGAATTTGTAGGCAAAATTGATTACTTTAAGCCTGCTTTATCATAATTTGGCAAAATGCCGCGGTTTAGGGGGTGCTCTCTTAGTGCTTAAAAAAAGTTACTCAACTATAGCAGGCCATGGCGTCAAAAAATTACCTATTTCATGCACTTTCGATCGATATATCACAAGCGCTACCTATCCCTTGCGTTAGCCTGATTTACAATTTTTTTAGAAAAAGAAATTAAAATTTAGATGTCTTGGAAAAATGCTTTCAAAGTTCGGTTAAATAAACTACAGCTTCGATTAAATTAATTTCACAACACATTACATTGCAAATCTTTTGTCGAAATGAAATTTGTTGCGAGAAATCTGCATCTCCCACATTTTTGAAATTTTCTAGTATTCCTTGAAAAACAATAGCAACCAGCTTCTGTCAGTCAATCAATTGCATCTTTCAAACATTATTGTTTGATAGAAGTTGAAAGAATTGATTCAAAAAATAGGTACTTGTATAAAATTAGCATGGCATTTTCAAATGAAGACAAATTCAATTTATTTGCAATGTAGGAAAGCAACTTTAATTCAACGCTAGCGTTAAGACAGTATCAACATAGATATCCAAACGCCCCTAGTCAATATAGAACCATATTTAAAAAGTTATCAAGTAACTTAAAAAATCATGGCGCGTTTTCTTACACATCTCCGATTTGATGATTTTTTAAGTTACTTGATAACTTTTTAAATATGGTTATATTTGACTAGGGGCATTTGGATACCTATGTTGATATTGTGTGAACGCTAGCGTTGAATTAAAGTTGCTTTCCACGTACATTACAAATAAATTGAATGTGTCTTCGTTTGAAAATGCCATGCTAATTTTATACAACTACCTATTTCTTGAATCAATTCTTTCAACTTCTATCAAACAATAATGTTTGAAAGATCCAATTGATTGACTGACAGAAGCTGGTTGCTATTGTTTTTCAAGGCATACTAGAAAATTTCAAAAATGTGGGAGATGCAGATTTCTCGCAACAAATTTCATTTCGACAAAAGATTTGCAATGTAATGTGTTGTGAAATTAATTTAATCGAAGCTGTAGTTTATTTAACCGAACTTTGAAAGCATTTTTCCAAGACATCTAAATTTTAATTTCTTTTTCTAAAAAAATTGTAAATCAGGCTAACGCAAGGGATATGTAGCGCTTGTGATATATCGATCGAAAGTGCATGAAATAGGTAGTTTTTTGACGCCATGGCCTGCTATAATTGAGTAACTTTTTTTAAGCGCTAAGAGAGCACCCCCTAAACCGCGGCATTTTGCCAAATTATGATAAAGCAGGCTTAAAGTAATCAATTTTGCCTACAGATTCTATTCGATTCTATTCTTTTTCGATAACTCTTGAAATAAAAAAGTTACATGCCAAAGAAGTTTCGGCAATTTTCGGGTTTTTCAAAAATTTCTCGGAAAGTAGGCCATGGATCTCGAATTTGTTTTTACACAAAGTTGGCCCATCAAAAAGGTAATTTTTTTTTTCAAATAAAGTTCTCCGAAAAATGCATATTTGTCCAGATATTTCCAAGTGGCCCTCCGTCAGTGGACACCCTGTATACTTTTGAATGCTAGATGTGTTATCTTTGTCCTCGTGATTTCTTGGACTCCTCGGAACTCGCATTTCTTGCATCTCCCCCTGCAACCCGGGAATGACTCAGACGCCGCCTACGCGACCGCCGCTCCCTCAGATCCGAATTAAGAACGCTCGACAGAGATCAGTGGGGGCAGGAGGGGATACGGGGTGCGGTCGACGTGCGTCAAGTGCAGGCAGTGAGCGCGCGGGTACGCCGGAACGCCCGCTAATTGGATCGAACGTTTAATTAATATGAAGATTTTGGGAACGCAGACCGACAAACGTCCGCTAGCTTTCTTTTTCGACGCGGCGCGCGCGGTTGAGCACGCACACAAATCCGACGGCCAACTTGACGGCGTGGGCCGTGGGTACCGGGCGTTTAGTGCCAAGGGGTGGTGTTGTGGCATTTTTATTTTCTTAAGTTTAAGTACTAAGAAACCAATCAATTTGATGTATTTGGCAAATAAAAATTAAGGTCTTAAAATTCTCACAGCTCAATTTATTTTTATTCAAACAGGCGACTGGTTTCGGGATTTTTAAATGAATCACATCTTCAGGCCAATAGCAGCCGGATGTGATTCATTTAAAAATCACGAAACCGGTCGCCGTTTGAATAAAAATAAATTGAGCTGTGAGAATTTTAAGACCTTAATTTTTATTTACCAAAAAATGGACTCACACGGAGTAACAGAAATATTAATTTGATATATGTCTGGTTGTAGACTTATAGTGAACAGCCTGGCGATATTAAATATATATTTACTTTAACAATCAACATTCAATTTCTTACATTTTACTTCATAAACTTTCTCTACTTAGTATGGTTCATACATTTTGTATAATTACAAAATTATCAGCACTCAGTATATTGCAACATACATACACTCATGAATTTTCTTATGTATAGCAGGCATTTGTATGGAATGTATATGACGCGTCATGCTTGTGATGTTTGTATGATACCTTGAACTAGGTACTTATAGCTTGATATGGCAACGCTGCGCACCAGCGGCCGCTGTACACCAGTATCGACATGGCTGGAGCACACGGCTCGTCGGCTCTCGCTTCTTGTATACCTTGTACCGGAAATACACACCGTTGGTAAGTAAACGCCTCGTCTTTATTTACAATAAACCCTAACGGAGGACCTAACATGGTGGCAGCTAGGTAAAAGCGCGGCGGTAGTGTGAAACAGCGGTGTCAACGACCAAGGTTGGCGAGGTGACCATGGGAAGGCGGCAAGCGAATTTCGGCGGTCAAACGCGCACCGGTGCCGTGTGTCGGTGTCATCTGGTTGAAGAGAGAACTTACACCGAAAATGGCGGAACAAATAAAACCTCCCTAGCAAATTTAATGCTGTTTAGAGGTGATATAGCTTTCAATTGGAAACTATGGAAAAAAGTACAATTTGTTCCTATTGGCTGGTGGCAAAAATACAAAACGTGATGAAATTAAAATAGCCATTCTCTTAAACCCGTTAGGCGATGAAGGTCTACATATATTCAATACCTTCGAATATGCCGCCGGTGAGAGCGATCAATGCTTAACTACAGTGCTAAAGAAGTTTGAGGATTATTGTAACCCCATACAAAACATAGTTTACGAACATTTCAAGTTTTTTAAGCGAGATCAGCTGCAGGGGGAAACAGTGGACCAATTTATCACAGCACTAAGACAACTTTTAGCTATCTGTGAATTCAAAGATATGAAAGATACCCTAATAAGAGACCGATTAGTAGATTAGGAGTGCGAAATTCTAGAATCCAGGAAAAATTACTGCAACATGCGGACCCCAAATTGGCTGATGCAATACAAATTTGCCGAGCAATGGAAAGCAGCGCTGCTACACAGGAGAAGATTTCGAGAGAGCAGTCAGCATCTGTGTGTGTTGTGAGAGGTTTTGCGAGTGTAGTGGCTACAACAACGGCGGCGAAGAATCGCGGGCAGGAGCCCCGCGCGAGAAACCACGGCGGCGGCAGCAACACAGGACAGGGACGGCCTCAGGTTACTCAGATAACAATAATTGTAATTTTTGTGGTTTGATACATCAAAAAGGTAAGTGCCCAGCGGCCAATAAGTAGGTACTGCAGTAGATGTAATCAAAAAGAGCACTACCGAAAACTTTGTAAACAAAAATTTGTGCATGATGTAGAATGTGATAGCGAAAATAGCGAACAAACATTTGAAGATATCGATTGTGTGAATGATGTACAACTTTCTGAACATAAAAATGCCGGTACAAATGCTAACGAATCAGATAGTTTTGTTTGGACTGTTTCAGATTGTATAAATTCTAAAGTACTCTATAGGGTGGCGCGAACAAATAAACTTTTTTACTCGTGACACTATTTTGAATATTAATAGATACGGGCAGTGAAGTCAACAACTTGAATTACACTGATTTTGAAAAGTTAAACATACCCGATTCAGCACTTGTGTCTTCTAGAGCTAATTTAGTCATATAGTGGTCATAAAATAGATACTTTAGGTAGGATAAAAATTAATTGTGCAATCGGAAATAATCGTAGCCAGCTGTATTTGTATGTCATAAAATCTGTTAGATTTTTGGGCTTGTACGGGGCACGATCGTTAAATGTAATTGCTAATGATGATAACGATGTTAGAAATAATATTAGTATAAACACTGTTACTGTTTATGAAGATTTTGTACAATCAATCGTTAAAATGCACCGGTCTGTGTTTTCGGGTCACGGAAAGATAGACAAACCGTATAAAATATCGCTTAAAAATGATGCGATTCCTCAAGTTTTTGCCAGTCGTAAAGTGACAATCGCGATCAAAAATAAAGTCAAACAAAAACTAGATGATATGGTAAATAAAGGAATCATTGTTCCAGTGACCGAACCCGCAGACTGGGTGCACCCTATCTATAGTGGTGGTGCCCAAGCTCAATGGTGATATTAGGGTATGTATGAATCCTCAATCCTTAAACAAATACGTGAAGCGTGAAATTTTCCCGATACCCACAACCGATTCCTTGTTCAATGAGCTTATTGGCTCACACTATTTTACACTTTTATATGCTTTTCAGGCTTTTCTTCAAATTCCTTTAGACGAGCTTTGTACTATAGTGACATGTTGGGGAAGATACCGGTACCTTCGGCTTCCTTATGGGATCTCTATAAGCGGTGTCATCGCTTACTTCGATGATATTCTCGTGTTTGGTAAAACTAGAGAGGAGCATGATCAGAATTTAGAAAAAGTATTGACTAAAATCTCCAAAAGTGGCTTAACCCTAAATTTGTAAAAATCCAAAATATGTCAAACATCTGTTAAGTTTCTTGGTCACATTATTGGTTCGTCAGGAATCTCTGTCGATGATAGCAAGGTTCAGGCTATAAAGAGTATGTCTGCTCCAAAAAATGTGAAAGAACTACAAAGATTCTTGGGCATGGTAACATACCTGGCTAAATTCATAAACAATCTTTCGCAAGAAACAGCTCCTCTGAGAATACTCTTAAGTAATAAGTCTGAGTGGGAGTGGACTGAAAACGAGCGACGTTCTTTCGATAAGTTGAAGTCTCTAGTCACTACCTCTCCCGTCTTAGTCTATTTTGACAATAGCAAATTGACCACGCTTTCAGTCGATGCAAGCCCCTATGGTATAGGAGCTGTGGTTATGCAACAGGGTCACCCCGTAGAATATGCGTCCATTTCTTTGACGACAACTCAGAAAAGGTACAATCATATAGAGAAAGAACTTCTAGCATTGGTCTTTGGCTGTGAGGGATTTCATTACTATCTGTGTGGCAGAAGGTTTAAGATAGAAACTGATCATCGTCCGTTGATGGGTCTTTTAAAGAAACCGTTAGATGATCTCTCCCCTAGGATACAAAGACGTGGGATTCGCCTTATGAGATATAATTTTGAATTAGTGTATATTTCAGGAGAAGATCAAATAACGGCTGATGCCCTTAGCCGAGACCCTAGATCTGAAAATGTTTCCACTAAACACCTAGATAAACACCTTATGGTACATTCGGTAATAGCCACTTCTCACGAAAACGAACAGAAATTCCGTGGGAAAAGATCGGAATCGATTTTAAGTCATTCGGGGTCATGGATTTTATAGTCATTGTCGATTATTACAGCAAATTCGTGGTCGTGAATAAACTAAGCAATAAAACAGCTTCTAGTGTAATACTCTAAAAAATGTATTTTAAATACATGGCTTCCGACAATGGGCCCCCATTTAACTCGAAAGATTTTGCGAATTTTACTAACAAATACGACATAAAACACAGTACATATAGCACCCACTATCCAAAATCGAACGACATGGTCGAACGAGCAATTCAGTATTTAAAAGGCCTACTTACTAAAGCCTCTAAATAGGGTGAGGATCCCTTTACGTCTATCCTTCAGTACAATGTTACACCAAAAACAGATATGCCTGCTCCTTGCGATTTATTGATGGGAAGGAAATTACGCACAATGTGTCCAATGTCTAGACAATTGTTAAAACCAAAATTCCCTTGTAACAATATAAGAGATAAGCTTGAAGAGAGACAAATAAAGCAGAGACAGCATTATAACAAGTCTGTTAAATCAACGTTACAACCTAACCAAAGGGTTATTTTGCAAGAAATCACACGTGAGTGAGACCCGCAACTATTGTTGAAAAATCGGGCCCTAATGATTATATAGTAAAGACTAATAACTTGATAACGATGCTGAATATCGTAGGAAACGTTCATTTATAAGGCCTTTCACCGAAAATCAAGACGGGATTGAGAAGGCTTCGTCCTCCACTCCTTCCGCTCAATTTACTCCCAACCAATCACGTAACATTATTGATAATGCTTCACCAATCATGACAGAACTGCCCAATTTAGACTTGAATTCAAAAATTAACGATCCTAATGCTCCTGTTACTAGGATTGGACGTATTGTAAAACGCCCTTCTAAACTAAATTTATAGATTTTACATTATATTCTTTTCTGTATGTATGATATCTTGAAATAGCTACTTAAAGCTTGATATGGCAACGCCGCGCACCAGCCGCTGATACGCCAGTTCCGACATGGCTGGAGCACACGGCTCGTCGGCTCTAGCTTCTTGTAAACCTTGTACCGGAAATACACACTGTTGATAAGTAAACGCCTCGTCTTTATTTACAATAAACCCTAACGGAGGAACAATGCTAGAGGCTTCGTTTGATAAGGATTGACAGTAAATATTGTCACACTTTATGCTTAATGGATCCGAACGATTGTCCCGGGGAATTTCCCAGCCCGTCCCCAAAACTTACCAGGGTCTTCCTGCGGAGTCCGGTCGATATAAGCATCTTCTTGGGTCAGTCACCTAAGAGTAGGTAGGCCAGTCCAAAACGGAGCAGACAGAGTCGGGACAGTAACAATATTTATAAGAGCAGCATCTTGCCGAACGTTGACATTCGCTGGGCGGAGGCGTCTTGCGGTGGAGAGAGCGACTGCGACAATGTATGCAGGAACGTTGTAACTCCTAGTGCGAGCTGCATCAGGCGCCGGTAGGAATTTTTCAGTTCCCTTGACCGCCTTTGAAAGCACCAAAATCTCGTTAGACTTAAGTCGCCGGAGATACGACGGTCAGGCCCGGACATCTATTATTGCCCAATCTCCAGTTTCCTAGTAGGAGTCGTCTTCACTCGCTGAATCAAATCGAAGGAGCTTCGGCCCGGAAACCTATATGCCTTCAATTCAGCCAGCGATATTCTCTGTGTTATAATACCATCAAACTCAAACTTTTTTCATTTCGTGCACAACGGAACAATCTATTTTCCAACTAATTCGCCGTGCTATTGACACCGGAAAAAATCCGCGCGCAAATTGGCATTTACGGTTTGCTGACCTGTGAAGTGAGTGTTTTTTAGTTTTGGCGCTTGCCACGGCTCACTTGTAAAAATTAAAAGCGCAGAGGGCTCAGAACTGCCAGCCTACAAATAATTGCGCCGTTAATCTTGCTTTGCGCGGATTAGCGACGAAACGACCCTAAATAATTGATCTGATTAGTTGTTTTTATGGGAGTTTATCGCGGAATAGCGTCACCCTGAATTATAGGGCCACGTCCGATATGCACGAAATAACTTTTTTCTTTTGGTATACAACGATTGTGAGCAAAATATACAGACTGATTGAGGATAACTGTTTACAAAGAATTTATAAATGCTGTGTCGGCGGCCTGTCGTCTTCATTTTCTAGATGGCAAGCTGGAATAGGGATGATATAATTCCTGCTCCCAAAGATTCAATTATTATTGTGAGGGTTAGCGAAACAATAAATAAGTCTTCTTTATTTTTCTTAAACAGTGGCTTCTACACTTAACACGAATTTTGCCAGTTCGGCATCTAACTCCGACTTCCTTACGTAATAAATCCAACCTACGGCCGCTTCGGCTACGGAAACAGTTAATTCCTCATTATAGCTCATTTCGAAACCCAAATAATATTCTAATGTCTATACGAAAGCCCGGTGCGCGTTGCCTCGGTTCCCGTAGTGCACAAAAAGTACACAAATGCATAGCGCGCCAAACCCGCGGTGAAGAGAAAAAAACTATAATTTTTCCCCGCTTCGTCCATCCGACGGCCGGCGATTTTTCTACAACGCTATATAAGTCAATAGATCCCCATTAGTCCCTGGTGATTTTTATATGTTCAGTCGGTTAAAAAACTTTTTGCTACGCAGCAACAGATAAGTGAATCAAATTTAAATCGGAATCGGTATTCATATGACCTCTCTTCCCCTGTATATACAGGGTGTACGGAAAATACATGTACAACGTTTGATGACAGACTCAAGATGTCAAAATAGGTCGATTTAATCGAACTTACCTATATCCAATATTGCTTCAATTAGTCTGCAGAGGGATTAAAAAATATTAGTTTATCCGAAAATTTTCAAAAACGTGAGAATCGATTTCAATAATTTTTAGTGCTGAGTCTTAGGCCAAAAAATGACGTTTTCTTTTGGCATAGTGACCGGCTGTAATTAACTGGAAGTATTATAAAAGTGACGTCATATGTAGCTATATCTTCTAATGTTTTATGTCATTGACTTACTGATAAATCAGATATTTTTTCTAGTAAAACAATGTATTTGGGAGATTTTCCCTCTCTTGCAAACTTTTGCTAGGATAAGTAGTTATTCCAGAAAAAAATAATTTTCAAGTATGTGCAAGATATTTCATTAATAGTAATAAGAGGTCATTACTAAACATTGTTTGCTGGTAACTTCATTATGTTCTCTTGTTCCTATGACATTTAATATTTCTGTCGAAAAATTGCTGTCAGAGTTTGTACATTTAAGCCATTATTTTAGTACTAAATTCTTTTACGATCTTTGATGCCCTCTGCAGGCTAATTGAAGCAATTTTGGATATAGGTAAGTTCGGGTATCGTCCCAGATGCGGCGTTCCCATTTGCGGCGGCGGCCATTTTTCGTCCCATTTGCGGCGCCCCTAGGTACCGAACCAGGCTACTGAGAATTTTGCCGAAAACGTTTTCCCATTTGCGGCGACCGGTATATTTCTCAAGTTTTATTAAACAGGAGGGTAATAAATAAATGCTATACACACTACAATTATTAATTATTGTATTAAAAACATAAATAAAATACTGGGATAATTTATTGACTTCTAAAATTCTGTTGATCCTTTGGTCCAGTTTAATGTATTCCTTCTTGCGTTTCTTTCCTTCCAAATTAAAATACAATCTATCGTGCTCAAAATCTGCAGCCTTGCTTTCATTTTTCAAAGCACTCAGAAGCTCGAAAATGCTTGGACTTTTTGTCTGCACAATTGAGTTGATACGATTATTCCAGCTTTCAACGGTGTTGTTAGTACGGTGTCGTAATGATCCACAATTCCAAAGGTTCAATGGTGCACTGGGGTTTGGAAGCCATTGATCTACAAAATAGTTAAAAAATTGATGGAGCTGTGGGCTGGAAGGGCAGGTTTCTTGAATGGCAAGCCAGCCATCATCTATATCTTCTTGCGGCAGATATGCCAGAGCCGCGCACATTCTGACATAAAGTCGAACGTCTTGATTTCGCACATAATCTGTTGCCAATCCGATATCCTGCACTTTTCTCCTTTTTTGATTGAAGTGATAATTGCAGCCTTTTATCACTGCTCGCGGAAAGACAGACTTGATGGCCGATATAGCGCCGCTTTCGAAATCCACCATTACTGCAGCTGGATCCATCTCGGTAGAAGTTTGCTTACAATATGAAACAAACGTTGGTATGTCGTATTTTTCTTATCAGGAAGCAATGCGAATATTGTTGGTATAACGTTGGTTTCCTCATGGCTGCTTCCAATGTCAGCATGAATTGTGTATAACTGCGTAAATTGCGGACAACAGCGGGAAAATGTTCCATCCATAAATATAACCTTTGCACCTTCAAGAGCCTCTAGTTCTTTAGTTGTTGCAAAAACCAAAATTTTATCGGCGGCTCCGTCATTGGCAAGTAGGAAGTCCGTTCCGTCATGCAATTTTGTATCGTCGGCACTCAAATCAATGTCGTTCCTGGATTTAGGTTCTTGTCGAATTACTTGTGAGGATTTCCTTGATCGGTACATTGAGCTTTTCATACCTCTCAATGTAGGAAGGTCTGTTACAAATTCGTAACCCCGGTTAAAAAGACCACCTATTTCTTCCTGATATATCTTCCGGATCGATTGACTGTCTTCTCTAGCTCGTTTCCTCGCAGAACTGACGTGCTTGTGGGCGGTTACTTTGGAGACATCTGGTTTGCATGCATTCGTGTGTGCTGTGAGCCTGAGTTCTTCGCCAACTAAAGTAACAATTTTTCCGGTGCCCCGAAGTTTCTTGTCGTTGATGCAATACCATGTTTTTTTTGCCATCTTTTGTGGAAGACTTGAAGCAGTACTGGTGGCCGTCGTGGATAAGCGCTTCCTTTCTCTTGCTAGTTTCGGTGAACTCCATGGTTAGCGGTAATTTAGCACAACTCTCAAAAATACCAAACTATAAACTTCCTACCTCGCAATTATTATCCTTTTATAGATAGAATTCTCCAATATCAGTGGGTGTAACCAATAGAATTCCGTGCAAGATAATTAGAATTAATCTTCTTAGAAAAGGCCCTCAGTACCAGTTTGCGATATTATTCAAACGACCCTAACTGCCTGATTTGGCATTAGCGGATTATGGGTACAACAAACCTTTACGGAATATTCAAAAAATCTTAATAAGATTATTGCAAATTTTGGTCGCCGCAAGTGGAAAAATGTTCTGGGCCAAGTTCTCGAAAGCCAGGTTCGGTACCTATAGTCCAAGAGCCAGCGCCTAAAAAACTGTTTGAATTTACTAAGGCTAGTTTTTTATAGTTCATTACAATGATTGTGTTTACAAACATACTGCGGTCAGTCAAGCGAAACCGAGAACAGGTGACTCAGGTGCGCTATCAAAGGTGTCGTATTTGCCGAGGTAATAAAATGATTTTACTAAGGCTGAAAATTGTTATACAACTTGTATATTGCATGTAGATAAAAGTTGTGATGGTCAGTCAGCTGATTATGGGGACGGAGCTGGTCAGTCGGGCGCCATGTATGTACAAAAAATAAATAATGTGCAATTCATTTACTACACCTCAAATTTCGACTCCTAGTAGACGGAGAGCCAGCGCCTAAAAAACTGTTTGAATTTACTAAGGCTAGTTTTTTTTATAGTCCATTACAATGATTGTGTACACAAACGTACTGCGGTCAGCCAAGCGAAACCGAGAACAGGTGACTTAGGTGCGCTATCAAAGGTGTCGTATTTTCCGAGGTAATAAAATAATTTTACTAAGGCTGAAAATTGTTATACAACTTGTATATTGCATGTAGATAAAAGTTGTGATGGTCAGTCAGCTGATTATGGGGACGGAGCTGGTCAGTCGGGCGCCATGTATGTACAAAAAATAAATAATGTGCAATTCATTTACTACACCTCAAATTTTTCGAAGGGAGTTATGGCCGTATGAACAATGGTCCCGTTTGTGTAAAAGTGCGGACAAAGTGCTGAGTGCGCGGGCACGTGTAGGCTAAGCTTGCTTTTTGTATACTTATAAATATGAGCTCTGCTCCATGTATATCTAGTCTTGTCTTGTCTTGTAGCGTGAATCGCTGCCCTGCTGTAACTGTCAAAATAAATTGTTTTAAAAACGTATTTTTCGAAATCGTTAATTTAACTGGCGCAGTCGGTAGGACGTGCGTCCAGTTTCCGCGTTCGTGCGTAAGTTTGGAATCCCCACGGTATCGGAACCGCATTCTACCGCGTCGCGAGAAGCTGAAAGATTTTTATCTTGAAGACGTCGTCCAACAACCCTGATCTTCGAGGCATCGCAGAGAGGCAGCCCCTGGATCAACCCAACTCCCGGCAGACAGCACGACCAGCAGCTACAACAAGACATTGCTCACCAGAGGACCTTGGCCTGCGACCATCGATTTGGTAAGAGTTGAGTACTCCTTTGGTTCCCATTTTACCCTATTTCCCTTTATTTTTAAGATATTTTGAGATATTTTTGATTTTTATGACATATTTTTGAGTTTTGAATATTTTTGATGAGCGAGAGCGAAATTGACCTGCCAATGCTTAAGATGTATGTTGAAACGATCTCTGAATTCGATGGCAATGCGACTTCTTTGCCCAAATTTATTTCTTCTTGCGATTATCTTTTCGAAACATATAGCGGAATTAATGACGAATTTTTGCAAAACTATTTAATTAGAGTAGTCCAGATGAAATTGACTGGACGTGCCGAATTATTGATAGGCTGTCGTAACGAATTGGACACTTGGCAAAAGATAAAAGACGCGTTAACACAATGCTTTGGCGATCGTAGGAATCTAGAGTGCCTAGAGCAAGACGTATTTACAGCTAGACCCTTTAAAAACGAATCACCTTTAGATTTTGCAAAACGTTTACAAGTCATGCGTAGTAACTTAAGACAAAAGGTAAATTCTGATATTTACTTAAACCAAGCTGCTAAAGATATTTAGGTAGGCAGTATGATGAATTATGTCTACGAACATTTGTTAGAGGTTTATCAGGTCCCTTACAGACGATAATTCGTTTGAAGGAACCCGCATCCCTAGAAGATGCTATGAATTTAATTATAC
Organism: Pseudeuparius sepicola; assembly: GCA_963920635.1. Taxonomy (NCBI): domain Eukaryota; kingdom Metazoa; phylum Arthropoda; class Insecta; order Coleoptera; family Anthribidae; genus Pseudeuparius; species Pseudeuparius sepicola. Next base: position 34,639,678 of record OY987303.1, read on the forward strand.
AGGAAGAAAATTTCAATTACACTCAGAATATTTTTAGGAATAGTCCACAAAGTAATTTTTCTAACTCACCACAAAATAACCCACGGACTAACAGACAGAACTCGTACCAAAATAATTACCAAAACAACTTTTCTCGCCCTAATTTCCAAAATAACTTCCCAAGGAATAATTATCAAGGATACAACCATCAACCTAGGAACAATTTCCAAAACCAAAATTATTCTCCTAGACCAGTTTTCCCAAGTCAACCTATTAATGTACAACCAAATTATAATAACCAACAAAGACGTTTCCCTACCAACAGACAAGTTTTTGGTTCACCTCGTAATGTTTTCAGACCTACTGGACAAAACATACAAAGGCAATACGAGCCTATGCAAACTAATTCCCAAACCAGTAGAAATAATAATGCTTTTAATCCTAGAAATCACGAAGCTATGTCTACAAATTCTAGAGTACCCTCTAATGTTCATAGGAGTTTCTCTGCTAGACAAAATAATTTCCCGAGAAATAATTTTCAGCCACAAAATACTATAACCGAAGAGTTATATCAGATTAATAGCGAAAATGCTAATAATGGAAGCCAGTCAATGCGCAATGCGTATGACTTGGTCCCCTCTCAGAATGAAGTTCAAATTCAAAACAAAAATGATATAAGTCCCGGAAATTTTCAGCAAGTCAGGTTGTCCCCGAAACGGAAGAAATAGAACCCGAAATTATTGAAATCCACACTGAAATCTGCAATAGTTTACCCTATATTATTGTAGAAAATCCCCCTTTAAAATTACTAGTTGACACTGGTTGTTTTCAAACCCTTTTACGACCTTCTATTGTTGAAAAATATTACCCAAATTTCATTTATACCTGTCCAACAAGAATTCGAACTAGTTTAGGCCAAACCGAAGTTCAATTTAGAGCGAATATACCAGCTCCTGATATTTTTAAAACAGATCAAATGTTTATATGTACACTTTTTGATTTTCATGAATTTTTCGATGGAATTTTAGGACTACGTGAAATGAGGAAGTTAAAATTTATTATTGACCTCGACAGACAATTTTTAACAAATAATGTAACAAATATCCCATTCTTTTATCGTGATACAAAGGAAAATTGTCACACCATTTCGATTAATACACTCTCAGCTAGAATCCCGGTAAATACATTTAATAATAACGCTATTGTTCCCGAGTGCAACATAGGAAATCTTTATTATCCAGAAACAACAGACATTGTTTTAAATAACGACGATGGTTCTGATGATATGATTAATTCGCTATATTTAGATTTTCAAGATTTTAATAATGATAATGATAATGTTAATGACGATATATTTTATAAAACTTGTGAAATAAATGGTGTTTTTACAGAAGGAATTAATAAAGTTAAAAGAAATAAAAATAAAGTTAGGAAAAATAAAAGTAGAGTTAAGAAGAATAAAAATAAAGTTGAGATAAATAATGAAGATGTTATAAGAGAAAATAACGAAGTTTTAAGTTGCAATAATAATGAAGTTTATAGCGATGATAATAATCTTACAAATGAAGTTATTAATGAAGTTAATGAAGTTCATAATTATGATATAGATAATAAAGAAGTTTTTATTAATAATAATTCCCCTAGTTATGTACATGCAATATTTCCAATATTTTCTACTAATTCAACTAAAAATAAAAATCAAAATTTTAGGTTCAAAGTTCCTATAGGCACTAGGAATAGGAAAATTATCTTACACACAAATAAAAAGAAGGTGAAGATAAAGAAAAGGGTAAAAATTAAAAACAAAAATTTCAGTCTCCATCGAACTAGTTTTCCAACAACAAAATTAAAACCAAATCTCGAAAAACTAAATTCACGTTTAGTTGACTCGAGGCTGAAGCTCGAAGAATACGATTACGAAATTAAGTACAAAACAGGAAAAACAAACACTAACGCTTATTCACTATCTAGAATTCAATTAAAGAGTGATAATAACATTAATAATTTTCTATTTCATGATATCGACTCAGAATATCAAGAATTTAGGAAAAATACCGATAATAATAGCGATAAAATTATAGAAGTTAGGAAGGATTTATTTGAAATGCCTGAAACATATTCTTTAGCTCACTGTGTATCAGAAGATTTTAAGTTAGGCGCTGGGATAGCCCTACAGTTTAGAGAGAGGTATAATAATATTGAATATTTAAGAAACCAAAATATGAAGATAGGTCAAATAGCAATTTTAAATGACAAAAAACTATTTGTTTATTATTTAATAACCAAAAAGTACTTTTACGAGAAACCTACATACTATAATGTGTTCAAATGTCTTAGAAATTTAAGAGATCATATAATTAAAAATAATATCAGATACTTAGCAATGCCAAAAATCGGATGCGGACTTGACCAGCTAGACTGGAACATAATTAAAACAATGATTAATTTTATTTTTGAATTTATACCAGTAGAAATAATTATTTGTTCTATAAACAATGATATTTTAGAAACTTACCCAATATTCTCTACAAACAAAGACCCACCTGAACCTATATACGGTTTACCAAAAAATGTAAAAGTTTCTATAGATGAAAATCAACGCACAGTTAATTTTGAGGAACCGATAAAATTCTATAGAGAACGTACAGTTAACGAAAATGAAATAACAGTAAAATATATTCCCGAAAATAATGTTCAAGCGAGTAATGCAGATTTAGAATTTGAGTTAAAGCTGAATGAATTTTTGAGACAACAAAAAGAAAAAATTAGGAAAAGTCGAAATAATAATGACCTTAACGCTATTGAGAATCAGTCAATTTTAGGAAATCCCGGTGATATTGATGAAGAAATTCATAGATTTAGATTTAGAAACTGAATTCCCCGAAGAAAACTCAGATATAAATGACAATAATGAATATCAAAATAATGATAGAGTTAGGCCAAAAATAAATATTATTTCGGATATACGTATAAAACCCACAGGTGAAATTGAAACAGTTTATCACAATACCCCAGTCTCTACAGTTCACTCTGCTATTGAAGACCCAATTTTAACTATTCCAATAACCGAAAATTGCTTAAATACTTACACAAATCAAATTATATTTATTCTAAAAGATTCAGGAAGATACCACGTTATCAAAACACACCCTTTTCCCAATAAAATGAGGCTAACTGTCAATCTAACATTAAAAAACTACGCTTATGAATTAATTAAATTTTTCAAAGAGTATATAAATCCAAAATCAGTTTACAGTATTTATATTCAAAAAAGTGAAATTGATTTGAAACCGAGAATCTGCAATTTACTAGCAAAAACTTTCAAAAATCATGCATATAAACTTAATTTCTCTAATATTTTCTTAACTGACATTACTGAAAGAGATAGACAACAAGAATTATTACAATACCATCATGAAACAAAGACATGTCATAGAGGCATAAATGAAACCTTATTAGCTTTGAAAAGATTATATTATTGGCCAAACATGAAAATAGATATAACTGAATATATTAATAAATGCGAATATTGTGACGCTAAATATGACAGGAATCCACCTAAAATTAAATTTGCATTTACCCCTACTCCTTCGCAACCTTTTGAATCTGTTCATATGGATACTTTTCAAGTCTTAGGAAATAAATTTCTAACCATAATTGATGTTTTTTCAAAATATGCACAAGCTTATTACTTAGAATCTTGTAATTCTACTGATGTGATTGAAGGAATCTTCACTTTTGTTTCTCATTTTGGCATACCCAAGTCAATAACATGTGACAATGGTACTGAATTTAAAACAACTCTTTTATCTGATTTTTGTAAACTTCATAACGTTAAATTACATTTCACTACACCCGGTAACTCGACAAGTAACAGCCCCGTAGAAAGATTGCATAACACATTACTTGATAGTATACGCGTACTTAAACTTACTCATCCGAACTCAAATATAAAACAATTAATGCAGTATGCTATACTAGGATCCAATAATTCCACTCAGCGTAACAAAACAAAAGCCTTTTGATATCGTTACAGGTCATACAAATGCACTCGACCCCTTTGATATTACGGATGAAATAATATTAAATCAGTACATAGACGAACGTAAGAATAAATTAAAAATAATTTTTGACAAAATTCATGAGGTATCATTAAGTGAAAAATATAAACAAAATACAAGACACAATAAAGATAGAGAAGAACCACAAAATTACGAACCTTATACCACTCAATTTCAGAAAAATAAGGCATCACTAAGAGATAAAACTAAACCAAAACATTTGAAAATTCAAATTGAAGAAGATTTAGGAACGAAAGTTAAAACTTATGACAATAAAATAATTCATAAATCGCAACTAAAAAGGTCAAAACCTAATTTGAATCCTTGTTTGCAGGAAAATGAAAATGAACCTTCGTGCAGTCATGTTATTCCTGACAACGACAATATTATTAACATTGACTCCAGTACTGACGACGAGTGACATGACATTTGCTCCGATAAAAACTCCTTTGCTACCCTTTCAGCTAGGAGATACGAAGATTGTAAAAACCAAACACACTTTTATCCATTATATTAGATTTAACCCTATAATTAAACAGCTTAATAATATTCGAAAATTTTACACTATTATAAAGTTATCCTTAAATAAGAGTAATATATCAGAAATTACTACTAACTCATACTCTAATGTTCTATATAATTTCGGCTGCCCCGCCGAAAAACACAGTATCCAACATTTTAAAGAAAATTTAGTTTCTTTAATTTTTGCATATACTGTGTGTGTCTTCATCATTTCCTACACTCAAAATCCTCAATTTTTCAATAGTTTATGATTTACAGAAACAATAAACACAGTATCTGCTTCCAATAATATGGTTTTCCCATCGATAAACACAGCATCTTTGAAAATAAAATATAAACACAGTATCTGACAGATACTGTGTTTATAATTTATATCGTTAATTAAAATTATTATGCCATACACCGTACATAAACACAGTATATGGTAGATACTGTGTTTTTGGTTAGAAGGTGCTATCACATAACCTCAAAAAATTTAGTTTGCTTGTCAACAACTAACAGTCAGTGCGGTTTAAAAATCTGTTGAAAATGGAAACAAACAAAACAAACAAATATTTAACTCGTTCACAACGAATACTGAACATGGTTAATCACCCAACAAGGTATGTATGATATGTATAAGTGGTTTTATTTTACATTTTCTATACTATGCTTTCATTTAGAGCGTAAATCGCTCTCCTTCTTACTGTTTTGCTGTTTTGATAAACTGTAATTGTTTGTTTTGAATTTTCGCGAAAAATTGGCAAAGCATTTTTAATTTTTCAGTTAGTTTTCATATTTTCAACTATAAAACATTTATATTTAGGAGACTAGGTACCTACTTCAAATTTTATTTTTGGTTTCAGTTCAAAAATAGCCCCATCAGAAGAATCCCCTGTAGAAGATTACGAATTGTTGGAAAGTGATGACGACAGCCTTGCTGATCCAAATTTTGTTCCTGAAGAAGCTGATGACGGTCTACTTGAAATAGAAGAAATGCAGGTAGAATACGAAGATGAAAATATTATAAATAACTTCTATTGGGCAAACGAAATAACTAATAATGAAAAAAACATTACTGGTAGTCAGCTACTTGATGCTGATTCTCTAAATACTATAGACAATCAGCAATTAGAGGACCATGTGGTTGCTGACACAGAAAATTCTGTCCCAAACGAAATTCAGCCAATAGTGAAACGACGTCGTAAAGAAAATATAAAAAGGCCCACGTTAACATTCGATGAGAAGTTTGAAAGAGACACGAAGAAACATCCCATGCTTTCACCATGTTCCGGCAATTGCAAAAAATCACAGTGCAAACAAATTTTTACGAAGGAGGACCGTCAAAAAATTTGGGAAAACTACTGGCGTTTAAGTTATTCGCAGCGAAGAACGTGGCTTGCAAAACATATCCATATAAGCGATGTTAAACGTCGAACAGTAGAAGCAGCAGCTGGTGACTTGGGTTATAAGAAAAAAATTTCTAGAATATTTTTTCTGCCAAAAGACGAAAAAACTGTTAAAGTATGTCGAAACTTTTTATTAAGAACATTGGGTTATACCAATGATTCGGTCATCACAGAGTTATGTAGTGCCATAATGCGAGCCCCTTTAGGACAAGCAGTAAAAGAGAACAGAGGAACATATAAACGAAATGAACTTAATCGAGACACAATAAAAAATCATATCGAGAGTTTCCACCCATGTGTTAGCCACTATAGACGTCACAATGCTCCGAACATCAGATACTTACCAAGGGACTTATCAATATCCTTAATGTTCCAAGACTTCCAAGAAAAACATCCAAATTTTTGCAAGATTGAAACTTATCGGGAAGTATTGAGATCGATGCATATATCACTAAAAATGCCAAAATCCGATAAATGTGCAGAGTGTGAAATTTTTGAGCTTACTCAAAAAGATGCTCAAAGAAAAGGAGAAACTTTACCTCCCGGTGTTGAAGAGAAATGGAGTTTACACAGACAAATGGCCTATAAATCTCATAAACAGTACAAGCAAGATTCTCTGGACGCTACAACATGTAACAGTAATGTCAGATATTTCTCTATGGACTTACAGAAAGTTTTATTAATACCAATAATGCCAAGAATAAAAGACTCCTTTTTTACGAGCCGCCTGGTATGTTTTAACGAGACTTTCGCACCCATTCAACAAAATTCTGGGTTAAATAGTTATTGTTCTGTATGGCACGAAGCACTGGCAGGCCGTAATGCACCAAATATTGTTGATGCCATGCTAACTTTAATTCAGGCTGAAAGAGATATTAAAAAATTCGTGTTCTGGGCTGACAATTGCACAGCCCAGAACAAAAATTGGATTTTGTTTACATCTTTAGTGGTTATTGTCAACAATAATGACTTGGAAGTTGAAGAAATAATCATAAAATTTCTAACCAAAGGACACACCCACATGTCAGCTGATGGTGTGCACGGAAATATTGAAAAACGCATTGGTAGGGTGGGAAATGTTTATGACTTTAACGATCTTAAGGAAGTCATAAAATCTTCCAGAAAGAACATTGCAGTTTTAGAAGTTTCAAAATTCCACAAATGGGAAAAGAAAAGAAGATCTGCCAGGAAAAAAGACGATGAATTTTTGAGAGACTTGCAACTCAATTCAGTAGTAGAAGTTAAATTTACTGCAGGATCTCGAAATCTTCAATTGAAAACCGATTTTGAAGGGGAATATACAGAACTTGACTTCCTACAGAAAAAATTTAACATATCAAAATTTCCAGAACTAATTCCTGCGCAACGTGGCATTGCTAAAGACAAGAAAGACAACATATTGAAAACTTTGGGTTCAGCAATGCCTAGCAATAGGAAGAAATTTTGGGAAGAAATATTGACCAATGACCAATCACTGGACTTAGTGTCTTCATTTGAGGACGATCAAGAATAATTAAATTAAAAAATTACATTTCTTTTATTTTGTTAAAAACAATACAAGTGTCTGCACATACTTGAAGTTTCCTGTTCTTCTCTAAGTAAAATTCCTTAAGAAAAAACACAGTATATGCCTAAAAATTGTTAATTGTGTAAAAACGATTTTTTAGGAAAGTTTCCTATAATTTCTAAAGCATTCTAAAGGTCATAGTCAAAAAACTACAACAGTGACATTTTCTGTTTACTACGGCAATACCGTCAAAGTTTTTCTCATTTTCCCGCAAATTCTTACTTCTCCACATACTGGGTTTTTCGGCGGGGCAGCCGATTTACTACAGCATGTAGAATACTTAATAATGGAAGTAGAAAGGAAGTTAGATAACATAACTCCACATAATAGGAATAAAAGAGGCTTAGTAAACATAATAGGCAAAGCTTCCAAATGGCTTTTTGGAACGCTAGATTCCGACGACGGTGAAAAATATGAAAAAGCAATTTACGCCCTTCAAAACAATCAACAATCCTTTACAAAGGAAGTTTCTTTACAAATTTCGTTGACCAAACAGCTTATTAATAACTATAATTCTACTATAACTATATTACAATCAAACCAAAATTTAATAAAAGAAAGATTAGAAAATTTTGAGTTGAATATAAATAAAACGATTAACGACATTTCAGCATACTTGCAAGCACAAAATATTTTAGATCAAACTATCCTTAATTGTCAAAATTTGGTGACTTTTCTAGATAACTTGGAAAACGCGATAATGTTCGCAAAACTAAATACCTTACATAGTTCTATTATCCCCTCTTCACAATTACGTTCTATGATTAAATCATTGGAAAATTTATATCCTACTGACTCTATTTTAAAATTAAAAAATGTTATCTCTTACTACCAAATTGCTGGAATTCAAGTAAATTTTAAAAATGACAAAATTATATTTGCAATCCACTTTCCAATTTTCTTACACGAAAATTTCCAAACTTATCGATTATTCCCAATTCCTATAAAAAATTCAATTATTATCCCGAGTCATCCCTACCTTGTACTTGGCTCAAACCAACAACAATTCGAGAATGAAGAATGCCCGAAGATAGAACATTTCTACATTTGTCAAAATTTACTCACGCCTCACTCAAATGAATGTATCATCTCCATGATAAAAGAAGCCGAAGGAAAATTTTGTCATGGTTTATCAATCAACTTAATTAACCCAATAATACAAGCCGTCAACAGCGAATATGTCATCGCCATTCCCGCCGAGGAAACATTAAAAATTTCAACAAAATGTCAGAACAAAGAAGAATTCAAAATTATTAACGAACCAAATTTGATCCATCTACCAGAAAATTGTGAAATCAAAGTCAAAGATTTCCAATTTATTAATAAAAAAGAGGAAATTAAAGGAAAACCATTTAATTTACCCGAAATCCAAGTCAACGAAGTCTACTTTAATTATCTACGAGCGAAACCTCTTCAACTACAAACAATTAATTTGGAAGATATTCATAAATTACAAGAAAAGTCTACACTTCTGCAAGTTCCCGACATTCAGAAAATTCACACCTTAAGCTATGGATTTGCCACTAGTATTATCATTATTTTATTATTAATTACTGCATATATAATATGGAAGATATACCAGAGAAGATGTATGAAGAAGAAAAAACAAGTTAAGTTCGAAATGGTGAAGAAGAACGAAGAAACGGAAAAACAACCCTCCAGGTTGATATTTTCCTCTAAGGGTGGAGGAGTTATGGCCGTATGAACAATGGTCCCGTTTGTGTAAAAGTGCGGACAAAGTGCTGAGTGCGCGGGCACGTGTAGGCTAAGCTTGCTTTTTGTATACTTATAAATATGAGCTCTGCTCCATGTATATCTAGTCTTGTCTTGTCTTGTAGCGTGAATCGCTGCCCTGCTGTAACTGTCAAAATAAATTGTTTTAAAAACGTATTTTTCGAAATCGTTAATTTAACTAGGGGTATTAAATATTATTTTAAACATAAAAAAATAGTCAGTCATCGATTTAAAGGGACAAGGCCCATCAGTTAACAAAAAAGGAATAACAATATCGCGGGCGCGCGCTCCGCTTTGCAGGTGACAGCTTGCTTCTTCATTATATTCTTTATTTATTTAAATTAACAAACTGGATTGATTAAGCAATTTATTAATTATAATTTATTAATATTCAGACAAAAAACAAAATATACAGTTAAATGAATATTTTAATGAATTCATTATTCATTGTAGAATTCTTCCTCCGACTTATCAAATTCATTGATGTCGCTCTGATCGGAAATGTGAATGTCGGTTGTTTCCGATTGAGTTTCAGATGGAGAATCTGAAAAAATAATGTAACTGCTCTAGGTAATTATACAGGGTGACCCTGTATACAGGGTGATTCAAAAACTCCTAGTACCTACAAACTTTAAGGGCGTACTTTTGAGGTCAAAATAAGACTTTTTTCCCTATAAACAATGTATCCTATAATGCACTTTAACACCCCTCTTAATTCCTCCAAAAATTAGGTTTACGTTACTTTTGTCGCAAAAATAAATATAGCCCTTAAAATAACATAGTATAGTCATAGGTACACATTTTGGAGAGATTTGATACAAACTTGTGGCCACACTTTAAAACAATCAATTTTTTTCATGCAACTTTGGAGCGCTGTAGGTCGGAGGGGGTGCATTTTAAGATACATGTTTATGGGGAAAAAAGTATTATTTTGACCTCAAAAGTACGCCCTTAAAGTTTGTAGGTACTAGAGTTTTGAATCACCCTGTATACAGGGTCACCCTGTATAATTAGAGCAGTTACATTAATTTTTCAGATTCTCTATCTGAAACTCAATCCGAAACAACCGACATTGACATTTCCGATCAGAACGACATCAATGAATTTGATGAGTCGGGGGAAGAATTCGTCAATGAATAATGAATTCATTAAAATATTCATTTTACTGTATATTTTGTTTGTTTGTCTGAATATTAATAAATTATAATTAATAAATTGCTTAATCAATCCAGTTTGTTAATGTAAATTAATAAAGAATATAATGAAGAACCAAACTGTCACCTGCAATGCGGAGCGCGCGCTCGCGATATTTTTATTCCTTTTTTGTTGACTGACGGGCCTTGTCCCTTTAAATCGATGACTGACCATTTTTTTTATGTTTAAAATAATATTTAATACCCCTTCAAAAAATTTGAGGTGTAGTAAATGAATTGCACATTATTTATTTTTTGTACATACATGGCGCCCGACTGACCAGCTCCGTCCCCATAATCAGCTGACTGACCATCACAACTTTTATCTACATGCAATATACAAGTTGTATAACAATTTTCAGCCTTAGTAAAATTATTTTATTACCTCGGAAAATACGACACCTTTGATAGCGCACCTAAGTCACCTGTTCTCGGTTTCGCTTGGCTGACCGCAGTACGTTTGTGTACACAATCATTGTAATGGACTATAAAAAAAACTAGCCTTAGTAAATTCAAACAGTTTTTTAGGCGCTGGCTCTCCGTCTACTAGGAGTCGCCGCAAGTGGGACAAAAAATGGGCCTCGCCGCAAATGGGATCGCCGCAACTGGCACGTATTCGATTAAATCGACCTATTTTGACATCTTGAGTCTGTTATCAAACGTTGTATACGTATTTTCCGGACAGACTGTAGAGCTGTTTTGTTTACCTTACTCCAACTCAAAACTTCACGGACCTTGCTCGGGTACCCTAGTTTGTAACGGTAGTCTCTATTCGGACACTACCTTGTTACATGCGTTTTATTTCGGTACGGTATTTTAGACTTTTACTTAATTATTTATTATATTTATGTTAGGTTGTGGGCTTGCTATTCGCCTCTTTTGAAAGTAATAATAATAATAATAATAATTCTCACCCTCACAATACTCCAAACTAGGAGTACCCCAGAAGCAACCACATGCTTGTGCGGGGGAGGGGGGCAATTACTATTATTTTGTCTTCGTTGCCATTTGCGGCTAGGGCCGACTTTATTCGCTCAAGTACTACGGAAAACCCTAGAAAACCGTAGTAATCCCAGTGAGTGTAGGACAATTAGTAAATCACACGGATAAAGCCTATTTAGGAGCAATACCGTGAACCCACATTTGTCCAGCGCTCTTGGCCATAGCGGTGTTTTTCTTTAAAGACATATGCATGTTACGGGCGACGTGAAGACGAAGACTTTTTAAAAAACTTTTATTTGGGTAATGCGAGTTACAGAGTTTTTGCTTAGACTACAAACAAGACTAGAATTAACACTCTTACTTTACAGGTCCTATTTATACAGATCTGTTATGCTGAGGTGTTGTGGTTCTCATGGGAAAAGAATATAATAAACAAAGAGAAGATCATATTCTGCAATTCTTGCAGTAAGCAAGTTTTAACAATACTCAAAAGGAATATGATATGTTCTATACTAAAATCGAGCAATCCGTACGCCTGGCGTAAATAAAACCACGTGTTCAATGACGTTCCGCGATTGGTCGGTAGGCTATAAAATTTCACCCGACTCGGCAACAAGGGACGTACTCGATCGCAAAAGTGTAGTTACGCGGTTTTATCTTGTTGTTTTCGGCTATTTAGACACTGCCACAAATAATTTTATCGATGTTTTGAACCATTTTAATGAAACCAATAATTCTTTTCCGAAATATTTTGATGTAAACAATTGTAAAACTAAAATTAAATAAAGGTCGTGCCTCAGTGCAGCCCTGGCCAACATATCAAGCCACGTGCTATTGTTTACGCCAGGCGTAAGAGTTGCTCGATTTTACTATAGTAATCATTGTAGAACAATATACAATGAAAAATGATATCTTTGTAGTAAGCATCTTGAACAATAGAGAATGAGAACATAATATCCAACTGTAAACAGAATCAAGGGTAAAAACAAGGTTATGATCAAGGTGATGCTTGAGGTCGGATATAACATGCATAATATGCATGCGCCTGCCTCGAACCAAGGTCGATCGAAGGCAGAAAAACATGCAGTCTAAAAAGTTAGCGCCGGTACGAGCGACGCCACCGCGGCCCCTAAAGTGAAAGTCTAGTTTACTCAGGCGCCAGGCTTTTTTAGCGCTGGCCTCCGCTTTTGTCATATAAGTATAGTCAGAGAAAATAAATTATTCCAGAAGTGCAAATGTAGTGTTTTGAGGAAAATGAGTAAATTTAAATAGTAAATTTTTCAAAAGGAAAATGAAGCTCAAATTACTTGAGAGCCAATAGTTTCAGTAATCAAAATTTTTTAAATATTGATTTTGGGTACTTATGAAGTATATATATAAGTTATGCTGTTCGCAGCATATCTCACTTAAATCGAAGCGTTTTTGTGTGCATTTCTTTCGTTCTCCTATTTCTTCTTATATTTCATTTTAAATTAGATAAGTTACATTTCATACTTGTTACGTTGAATCTAGGTGGAAAGCTAATTTCGCTGCAATAATAGTAAGTTTTTGCTTTCGGCTTCAACAGCGCCTTCCATCGTGAAGGATGCTGCTTATGTACTTTCTATTTGGAATAATAAATGTATTATTATTATCTCGACTTAGCCAAAAGGCATTTGCACTCCCTCTACGTGGAACATTCACTCAGATCCCGGGTATCCCGGATACCAAAAGGATATGGCTCGGACGAGACCCTTGCCATGTTATCGGGCCTTAGGTGACATTGATGTTGTCGGACGATCCTGCAATCCCCATGAACTTCCTGACGGTTCGGGCTGTCGCAAGTAGTACCGCTTTCTGCATGGACCTGTAAAGACTATCAGTTAGAACCAGCTCCTTGATGTTTCTCCGCAAACTTTTTGGTATAACACCAGTTGTTGACATGATGATTGGAATCGTCTGGACGTTCTCCATTTCCCATTGCCTTCTAATTCGTTCTTCTAAGTCTCTGTACTTCGCGATCTTCTCGACTTGCTTCACACGCAGGTTGTTGTTGTTCGGGATGGCCATATCAATCAGAGTTGTCTTCCTAGCAGTCGCTTCGGTGGTGATTTTGTTGCTCGTGTTCCGTCAGACGTAGCGTGGTTGAGACGTCTGCTCCGCATATAGCTTTATGTAGTGTGGAGCTGTTGGCCTGCCTGTAGAAATAATTACGCAGATTTAATATTTGTTGGTCCAATTGCTTGCTGAGATCTGCCAATCCTCTTCCTCCTAGTTGACGTGGCAGAGTTGTTCTTTCTACGGCGCTACGGGGATGATGTTTATGAGCATTTGTCAGTAGTGTCCTAACTTTTCGTTGCAGGTTGTTGATGTCCGCGTTGGTCCAATTCACTATTCCGAACGAATAGCTGAGTACAGAGCACGCATACGTGTTCAGGGCCTTAAACAAATTCCTGCTGTTAAGATCAGTTCGCACTACTTGTCTTACTCTCTTGATGAATTCATTCGTATTATTATTATTATTATTATTATCTCGACTTAGCCAAAAGGCATTCGCACTCCCTCTACGGGGAACATTCACTCAGATCCCGGGTATCCCGGATACCAAAAGGATCTGGCTCGGACGAGACTCTTGCCATGTTATCGGGCCTTAGGTGACATTGATGTTGTTGGACGATCCTGCATTCCCCATGAATTTCCTGACGGTTCGGGCTGTCGCAAGTAGTACCGCTTTCTGCATGGACCTGTAAAGACTATCAGTTAGATTCAGCTCCTTGAATTTTGATTTTTTGATCTTTTGATTTTTCGAACTTTTGATTTTTCGACCTTTTTTGTTTTCGATTTTTTTTTAATTTGTGTTTCGACCTTTTTTCCGCCAATCTTGCCATCGCCAATCACGAAATGAGTTTTGAGAAAATCGGGTAGTTTCGGGTGCATTGCCAAAGGTAAATAATAAGGCGGACAATTTAAAAAGTTGCTCACTTCAGTCTATTGTGATTCTTAATACAAAAATGAAATGCGCCGATAAGTTAAAAATTCGTTAATTTAGCTTTGAGATTATATCAGTAATAGGTATTTTTGATACACACTAGTTTAATTAATACAAATCTGTTTTAAAATATTACAAGGGTTTCAATTGAGCTCATTGAGAGCAAAACGTACGCGCGATCAGCTTATCAGAAATCCGCTCTCGTCCAGCGGAGAACGCCGTAGATGGCTATGCGCTGTGCGGCCTCGGCTAGAGATACCTCCCCTAGAGCTAGCACGGCGGCAGCGTCGCTGTACTGAGCGTGTCTCCCAACTCCAGTTTTCAACAAGAACGGAGCTTCTATCATGAAGTTGGACCTAAAACCATGTTCTACCTCTCTTCGGCTATCTTAACCCCTTCGGTACCTCAAGAAACATTTGGTCCACGATCAAAAATCAGAAATGAACTCAATAAAGTAATGCCGGTTGGTTTACGGTTTGGAAAAGAAAGAAATAATTCGGTTAAACTGAAAATAAAATCCTGAAAATCTAGTAACTTCGTTGCAGCGTGGAGTGAAGGAATAATAAGAAGCGCTACCTCCATGTATCATAGCGAGTCCACCGATTCTTGAGGCTGGGATCTATCCCCTACCGCCCCTCAAATCACGAAAGTACCGATTCCGATGCCCTCTACGGAATATTTAATTTCACGACGCGTAGCGCGGGTCCGCCGGAATGTGACTCATCATAATATGATCGATAGGTCTGTTACCAGCGGAGTCTCGAGAATATCCCAGCTGGCAAAAAATAGTAACTCGCTCCGTATTATTTCTATTCAAACAGCACCCGAGTTTTCGAACAGAAAAAATGTATGCGGCTATGATATACATGTTATATCCGACCTCAAGCATCACCTTGATCATAACCTTGTTTTTACCCTTGATTCTGTTTACTGTTGGATATTATGTTCTCATTCTCGCGATGCTTACTACAAAGATATCATTTTCCATTGTATATTGTTCTAGAATGATTACTAGAACATATCATATTCCTTTTGAGTATTGTTAAAACTTGCTTACTGCAAGAATTGCAGAATTTGATCTTCCCTTTGTCTTTATATTCTTTTCCCATGAGAACCACAACACCTCAGCATAACAGATCTGTATAAATAGGACCTAATAAAGTAAGAGTGTTAATTCTAGTCTTATCTGTAGTCTAAGCCGAAACTCTGTAACTCGCGTTACCCAAATAAAAGTTTTTTAAAAAGTCTTCGTCTTCACGTCGCCCGTAACAATTTGGTGTCAGAAGTGGGATCCTCGATAAAAGGGTCTTCAACGAGGGAGATCCGGAGGCACTTAGAAGGACAGTCTCCTCGGGGGTCACCACACCACTACGATGGGAGCCAGCTGAAAAGGGTCTTCGACAGGGAGATCCGGAGGCACTAAGAAGGACAGTCTCCTGAGGCCAGCATCCAGCAACAACAGCAGCATCAACGACATCCAGCGAGCATGAAGTTACTTCTATTGTAAGTGAAAAACTTGAAGTGAATTTTATTTGTGATTTTTTTTTGAACTTTCTACGTTGCTATTATTGAACTTTCTACGTTATAGCGATATTACCTTTTCATTTCAACATGCCGGATAACGAAGCTATAAACTCTAATGTTCACAATGAAGCAAACGCTTCAAATAACGACGAAGTACCATTTAAATTAAGCGAAATATTTTCTATCATCCCTGAATACGATGGGGATCAAATCAATTTAAATACTTTTATCATTGCATGTGATAGGGCCATGCAAATGACTGTTGGCGACCAAGCCATTTTACTTGTTATAAAAATTAAAAATCAATTAAAGGGACGTGCAGCCCAACTTATCAATTCAAGAGATTTGAGTACCTGGCGCGAAATCAAACAATTACTTAACGTTCATTTCGGAGATCCTCGCGATCTAACTTCGTTAATTCAAGATTTACAAAGAATGTGTCAATCCCAAAATGAAAATGCTTTGACTTTTGTAGGCAGAGTTCAAACTCACTGCTCAAAAATGTATGCCGCAATAGGAAAACAAAGCCCTCTCACTAGGGAACAAAAAGAATCGCAAGCTACATTAATCGATAGCATGTGTCTAAATACAGTTTTGACAGGTCTAGAACCAAGAATAGGGCAACTAATTCGTGCTAGCACTCCACCAAACAAGATGGATGCTATAGCTTTAATTAAGAGAGAATTGCAACTTTCTTATTTTGAAAATCAAAAATTTCAGAGGCAAAATCGTGTACCAGTCTTCAATAATAATGTTAAGAGAACTAATAATAGTTTTCCAAAATTTTTTAATTATTGCAAAAGAAATGGACATACTATCAATGAATGTCGATCAAAAAATCAAAATAATTATTACAGAAATGGTCCAAATCTTTCTAGCTTCTCTAAAATATTCCAAAATAACTCCCAAAAAATAATTTCTCCCAAAATAGGTTCCATCAAAGACCATCTTTTCCTCAGCAAAATAATTTTCAAACTTCTTCTTTCCAACCTAGGAATCACCCTCAAAACTTCCAACCAAGAAATCAACCTCCTAGAAATTTTTCTAATAATATTCCTAGGAACAATTTCCCAAGAACATTTAATAATAATTCAGGTTTCCAGCCTTCTAATCAAAATTTTACTCCTAGATTCCCAAATTCAAATCCAAATAACCAAAATAGAGCTCCCAACAACATTATCTGGGCCAAAGCGAAAATTTTCAATTAACAGCCTCGGACCAGAATCCTATTCCGAATTTCAAGAATCTTGGTATGACCAATACGGACCAAACGTTTGCATAAATACCGTTGACAATAGTAACTTATATTATATTAAAGATAATACCGATAAGTACAAAATTTTAATTGACACAGGAGCTGGTATTTCAATTTTCAAACCAGAGACGGTTCAGCAATTTTTAAATCGATGTCCAGAAAATTTTCAAATTAAAGGTATTTCTGGCCAATCAATTCCTATTACTGAAGCGGTATTTGTTTCTTTTACGGGTCCTCTTTCTCCCCATAAAGTTTATATTTGCGATCTAGATATACGATTCGACGGAATTTTAGGCGCTGACTTTCTAGAAAGGTACGGTGCAATAGTAGATTTTAGGAATAAACAATTAATTACGTACTATAAGGTACACGAATTACTTAAAGACGGAGATGAATTAAACGAGTTAACGAATAATAATGATAATAATAATCGAGTCGTTTATAAAAGACAAGTTAATGTTGACGAAAGGTACGACAGCCTCCATATAAACGCTTATGAACGAAATAATAATAATAATGATTATACGGAAAATATAAATAATTTTGAAAGCGAAAATACGAGTTATAATATAAATAAGGTTACGATAGAACCGCGTTGCGAAAAAATATGCAAGTTTCATACGAATAGATATACGAATAAAGAAATGATTTTATGCGCACGAGTAGAAAAGGTATACGTGCCAAATGCTATAGTAAAAATAAACGAAGACGGTAATTTTTATACGACAATATTAAACGCTAATGCCATAACAAAGGATATTTGTTTCGAAGAATTTGAATTTGAGCCTTACATTAAAGAAACGAACGCTAGTACTAATATTATTTGTAATTTTAATAAAACAAAAAGCAGAGTAGAAGAAATAAAAGAATCATTAAGGCTAGAACATTTAAATGAAGAAGAAAAAGAACTAATTACTAATTTATGTTTGAATTTTGAAGATATATTTTACTTTGACGGAGATTTCCTAAGTTTCACTAACGAAATAAAACATACTATCGATACAGGCGACGCTAAGCCAATTTTTACTAAATCTTATCGATATCCACAAGTTCACAAGGAAGAAGTAAAAACACAAATTAATAAAATGCTTTCTCAAGAAATAATTAGACCCTCTGTTTCACCATGGTCGTCCCCAGCATGGGTCGTTCCAAAAAAATTAGACGCTTCAGGCAAACAAAAATGGAGAATCGTAATTGATTATCAGAAATTAAATGAATTAACAGTTAATGACAGGTATCCGCTGCCTAATATTTCAGATATATTAGATCAGTTGGGTAATTGCCATTATTTAACTACTTTAGATTTGGCTTCTGGTTTTCAACAAATTGAAATGAATCCAGAAGACATTTCGAAAACTGCTTTTTCCGTTGAAAATGGTCATTTTGAATATTTACGTATGCCCTTTGGCCTTCGTAATGCGCCCTCAACTTTTCAGAGGGTTATGGATAATATACTAATGGGGATACAAAACGAAAAGTGCTTAGTTTACATGGACGACATTATTATTTATTCTTCCACAATTAATGAGCATATCTCTCGTATTACTGAAGTTTTTCAAAGATTAAGAAATTCAAATCTAAAAATACAGCCAGATAAGTGTGAATTTTTACGAAAAGAAGTAATTTATTTAGGACATGTTATTACACCTGAAGGGGTTAAACCAAATCCACAAAAGGTACAAGCTGTTATCGATTTTCCTCAACCTGCCAATACTAAACAAATTAAACAATTTAACAATTTTTGGGTCTTACTGGTTACTACAGGAAGTTTATTCCAAATTTCGCAAAAATGACAAAGCCTTTAACTCGACTTTTAAGAAAAGACGTACCATTTATTTTTGATAAAGATTGTCGTGAATCTTTCGAACAACTTAAAAATGAATTAATAACTTCACCAATTCTAATATATCCTAATTTTGAAAAAGAATTTGTTTTAACTACAGATGCAAGCGCTTTTGCTGTAGGCGCGGTACTTTCGCAAAGACCTTTTGGAAATGATCTTCCCATAGCATACTTTTCAAGAACCTTAAGTCCAGCAGAAATGAAATATAGCGTTATAGAGAAAGAACTTTTGGCAATAATTGCTGCCGTAAAAAACTATAGACCTTATCTTTTCGGACGAAAATTCTTATTGGTTACAGATCATAGACCTTTAACCTGGCTTTTCTCAATAAAAGATCCCGGTAGTCGTTTAGCACGTTGGCGACTTAAATTAGAAGAATATAATTATCAAATAATTTATAAACCTGGAAAAATTAATCGAAATGCCGACGCTTTATCTCGAATCAAAATCAATCATATAAAAGAAGCTGTTTCCTTTCATACTTCCCTAGACGAACCATCTACTTCCCATGATAATCCTCAAGACATTGACCCGCCTATTGACAATAATGAGACTGACGAAATTGCTATAATCTGTAATGAATTTGACAGATTTTTTGATTTATACAAGACGACTTCAATGATCGACTATTCTAAAATCCAATACACAAATAATCAACTTTTAGACAAAACACACAAAGACATTGTACTAATTTTTCAACAAGACAAATTAACAGACCTTCACGAAAAAGTTATTGATGATTTACTTGAGCTAAATCCTGATTTTAACTATAATAAAGCAAATGTTCTTTCCAGTCAAACCGTAGCTAAAAGAAAATATTATATAATTCCTGTTCCTTTTAATTTTGAAACCGCAATACAAGTACTCTTCATATCTCTTTATTACAGTAAAGATATATTCGAAGAAAATAAAACTTATTACATTGAAAACAATCCAGATTTTCCAATTTTAAAAATGTTTAATTTTTTGTTCTCAGACAAAAACTTTCAATTAACAATTTGTCAGAACATTGTGACTATGCCAGACGAAGACCAAATACCTATAATAATAGATCAATTTCATTCAGGCAAAACAAACTTACATCGAGGAATAAACGAAACAATTAGACGCATCAAACAAAAATATAATTGGACAGGACTAACTAAAGACGTTGAAACATTTATTCGGCAGTGCGAAATCTGCCAAAAGACAAAAATTTGTAGACAAAACTTGGACAGTCCCTTAGTCATTACCGAAACTCCTAAAACTCCTTTCGAAAGAATAAATATTGACATTCTAGAAATCCCAGTGAAAAATAATATCCTTACCATAAGACACGAACTAACAAAATTTACTCAAGCTTACGCACTTTGTAACGGATTTTTCCATTTCAAAATCCGTTACTCGTTTTTTATATTTTGTTACTAACATAAAGTCATTATTTTCGAACATATCTCATAATATCTCATACTTAATAACTAATTTATTCTTCGTACAGTTTCAATTCATTTATAACATTGTATTCAATTTTATTACCACTTTTTCAAATTTTAAAATTTCGAATAATTCAAATTTTCGCGCGCCATATACGGAAATGGCCGTGTACTTTCGCCTAGCCTCGAACCCTGGCATATGCAAAATGCGAAAATTCAAGTGTGTGTTTACATTTCAGCAGGTATGTAGTTAAAGATCTGTATTATGAATTACTCGATTTTTCGGTTCTGTTGATGCATAATTTGAACATAAATACTGTTTAGTTGATTAAATGCGTGTCTTGCTAAAACCTGATTGGTCGGATGACGTAGGTCCTGCCAGCGATCGGTCGGTAGGGCCCGACCTGAGGAGAGTTTGCTCCCGTCTTCGTGTGTGTCGAGTCGCGCAGAGGCATCTGCCCATTTCCCGCCAAATTTTCGGCATTATCGGCTTTTATCTAGTTGAATTTTTGCCATCGGTGATTTATTTGAGTAGTTTTGTATCTTAATATCGGGGATTGACTTCGTGTGACTAATATTTTTGCGTTTTTCTCTTTTCTATGTCCACGGCGTCGTGAGGCAGCGACGCTTGCCCGAGGCGTTTCCTTTTTGGCTGCGTAGCTGAGGAAGCGCGGGACACAGCAAGCAGGTGGTGGCTGTTTCTCCTGGAAAACCCCACAGGTGAGTAATTTCTTTTGATTTTTGCTTAGTTCAGCAACTTTACTACTCACCTGTGGCGTTTTTTTTGACGTGCTATTTTTTTGAAGGACTCATTTCGTCCGGGGCCCCGGCCATCTTTAACTCAAAAACATAGCATTGTCCTTTTTTTTGAATACCCACCATCTTGCGGCTGTTATCTTGTTGAATATTTTCAAGTTTTGGTCACATTGGTCACACGTTACTTTCTTATTTTTCGGGTTGGGTCTCGATTCTGTGGTACCGGGCCGCTCAAGTAAATCTGACACCGATAAATTCAGTTTTCTAGTAAATTTATATTAACTTATATATTTTTTAACTTTCTTAAATTCTGTATTTACCGTTCAAGTCTCAAATAAATTTTTCGCGTTAAATTGGAGTTAAAATATCATAAATTTCAAGAATTCGGGCTGGAGCATTCTCAAATTTTTCTTCTTATTAAATATTAAGCACTTTGCTATTCCGGTCAGTTCAATAATATTATCTATAAAATTTAAAAAACTATGCATAGTTCCCCTTAGTTTAGTATAGTTCTAAACGTTTAATTTTTATTATTATTTGTCAATATTTAACAACTTTAGTAACCTATTGGTTTATAAATTTCTGTAAAAGGCTTAGACCTTGTCTAATGCTACTTTCTTTCTGATCTGTTCACGCTTGCAACACCATCGTTGAGGACGCTATAACCACAGCCCGCTGTCGACAAACAACGTAAAGAGAGCTGCGTAGACATCGAGAGGAGTTGCGTTGGCATAGGTGTTGACTCCTGGTCAGGTCTACTTCGGCGCAACCCCTGAGAAATTTGCTAGCCACGACATCTGCAACGCCTATTCGAGCAGACAAGGACCGGAGGAAGCCCTAGCCACGCCCCACACTTCTACGAGCCTCGTTTGAGCGTAAGCGACTGAAGACGCAGTTCAAACTTAAGATTCAGAGTGAATCAAAATAGAAGCTGAAAAGTCAGTTTAATTGTAAAGCCATTTAATCTTTTTATTTGTTCTCAAACCAATTTTTAACAAAAATTTAACTTGCAATTTGTAACTAAAATTTAACTTGCAATTTGTAACTAAAATTTAACTTCATGCTACAGTTGATTTAATTATTTATAGTTGTCTTTTAAAAGTTCTCTCAAATTTGTGCTAAATAAATCTTGTATATTTAACGAAGGTAACAGGATTTTATTGGACAGACCCAAGTATAGCAAACCTAGGATTGTTATAACTTCCTAATAAAACAGCGAGATCTGTAGTAGACGCTCTTTTACTCTATTTTCAACATTTTGGAACTCCTTTAAGAATCCATTGCGATGTAGGTAAAGAATTTAATAATCAATTAATGAAAGATCTTTGTAAATTATACAATATAAAATTAACTTTCTCTAGTGTTAGCCATCCGCAATCAAATGGTTCCTTAGAAAGATTTCATGCCACCTTAACTGAAATGATACGCGCGTGTAGTACAGAAAATCCTAACGAACACCCATTTCAAATGCTTCCTTACGCTTGTATAGAATATAACAATTCTATAAATAAAACACGCGGCTTTACTCCTTACGAATTGCTATTCGGTCACACCTCGTCTCGACCTCCAGAAGTTTTGTATAATCAGCAAGAATTAATCTCTAAGTACGTTCGCGATTTAAACAATAAATTAAAGCATTATTATGAAGTGGCAAGAAAGCGTACGGATATGCGCAAGCAAAAAGCAAAACAGCGATTTGATACACACGTTTCGGAGCAGCGACAATTTCGCGTAGGAGAAAAGGTTTATGTCAAGGAGTCCCAAATAAAAAATAAACTAGCTAACAAATTTAATGGACCCTATAAAATTAAAGAAATTTATACGAATTCAGCTTTGCTACATAACCCAATTACTAACCAAGCTACAAAAATGAATTTTGATATGCTAAAGAAATGTCACGAATTGGAGGAAGAAGAACTAACGGTTAAAGAATTGTTTTATACTCTAGATCGAAAAATCCCTATTGAAAATAATGTTTCCATTGAACTGGGCAATTTATTTGATGCCCCTGAAAATATTTCATTAGCTCACTGTGTATCTAAAGATTTAGAAATGAATGCAGGAATTGCAAAAGAATTTAAGAATAAATTTGGACACGTAGATGAACTAAAAAATCAAAATAAGTCAATTGGTGAAATTGCAGTACTTCAACTTCCGACAAGAAATATTTATTATTTAATAACTAAAGAATTTTTCTATTATAAACCAACTTATGCTAATTTATTTAATTGCTTAAAGGAATTATGAACAATTTGTCTCGAGAGCACTGATGAAAAAGATAAAATTATAGCTATACCCAAGTTAGCTTGTGGATTAGACAAATTAGATTGGGACACAGTTCTCCCTATGATCAAATATATTTTCAAAAATACTGGTATTAAAATAATTTGTTATATCGAACCAAGTTCCTAATTCTGAAACTTCGTTACAGATTTTCTTTGTTCGCTACCGCTATGGCACAATATACACTGCGACCAATTAATAACACCATAGGCGTGTTCTATCAAGAGCAATCCAGACTCAAAATTTCTAATGACAAGTGGAGTTTATTGGTGTATAAAGACATTTCATCTCTAAAAACAACATTCGAAAATAATAATAAAATTTTAGAAAATATGCAATTTATAATTCAGCCAAAAGACGTACGAATGGCCGCCTTTCTAAGCGAAGTTAAGTCACATCTCACTTTACTAAATCAACTTTCCGAAAACATTGCGCTCAAATTTGAAGAATTAGCTATTGATGTAAGAAGATATAAAAGAGGTTTAATTAATGGTTTAGGGTCAGTTTGGAAATTTATTACCGGAAATTTAGACGCTTCAGACGGACAGTATTATAACGATTGTATCGACAAAATTAACAGAGATGAACACGAATTAAGTTAAGTTGTCCGCAACTAGAGCTCCGAAGGTTGGAACCACTGGGTACCTACCTGAAGAGCAGAGACTTCAATATAGCCCTGGTTCAAAAGCGTCTGCCGAGCCTGTCGTCTGTCTTAGATTTTAGCGTAATTCATTTTGTTACTGCATTGTGTTCTATATAAAAGGTCATACAAAATGTCCCAAGAAAATCCATTTCATTTAAATAACGAAAACGAAAATGAAACTGGCTATAATGTAAAGGATATTTTTGCACTAATTCCTGAATTCGAAAGAGATTCGATCGCCTAAATACATTTTTATAGTCATGTAATACGGCCTTCCAATTATGCGATAATAATCAGTCTTACTAACAATATGAATAAAAAATCAAGTGAAGTGTAGAGCAGCTCAAATCGTAAATTCAAGAGATCTTTCCTCATGGGATGACATATCTAGTTTACATCAAACTCACTTTGGATATCCGGGAGATCTAAATGCACTAAGATCTGCAAAGAGTTAAGCAAATGCTAAATGAAACTCCACTAAACTTCTGTACCCGAGTTATCAATCTCAATAATTGTATCTCACAAACCCTCAGAAAAAAGCTCAAGCTATGTTAGTTGAAGAAATGACACTTAATACTTTACTTACCGGACTAGAACCAAGAATCGGTCAAATCATAAAAGCTTTTAACCCTCCTACTATTTTAGAAGCGGTAAAGCGAATTAAAAGAGAACTACAATTATCTTACCTTGAAAATCAGAGAAATCCTCAAACAAATTCAGTTAGTATCCAAAAACCCCAAAGAAATCCCAAAAGTACTCAAAAATTGCGTAATTACTGCAAGAAAAATGATCAGTAAATTAACGAATGTCGGAAAAGAAGCTATTATAATTCTCAAAATACAAATTTTAATCTTCAAAATAATTTTCAAAAACCAAGTACAGGTTTCCAAGGACCAAATACAAACCTCCAAAGACCAAACACAAATTTTCAAAGATCAAATACAAATTTTCAAAAGCCAAATAATTTCCAAAATTCTAACAACTTTCAAAGACCTGATAACCTTCCAAGACCACATCAAAATTTTCAAACAGATTATTAACGATTCCGGAATAACAGACCCAATTTCCAAACAAATCGCATAATCTTGCAAACTCCAAGACAACAAATAAATCCACAATCGCACTCTTTTATACCAGAAACTCCAAATTTTCGTCGGAATGCGTCAGAACAAACTTCAACGAATCTAGACCTATCTATGAACCAATGCCAATTATATATGTAAGGATACTTACTCTACATTCTCCAACTCTTATGTACGTTAAAGGCAAAGTCTCAAATAATAAATACTTTGTTGATACTGGTGCCCTTATAACCATTCTTAATTGGTGTTTGTGACATATATTTTTTTCTTTTTTATATTATACTTTGGGTGTATATTTTCTGGGAAATAAAAATTATTATTATTATTATTATTCTGAAACCTCATGTTGCAAATAATTATTTAGACTACGGCGTTCGTTAATAATGAAAATTTAATACTAAGAGGAATTACAAACGAAGAACTTTCAATCACGAGATCATTAAATTATCCAGTCGGTCCCAATTACATTCTTCTTTAGACTAGATTTTTCAAAAAAAATTACTGCAAAATTTTTATTAATGACAAACTATTGATCTCAAAGTATGATGTTAAATCTTTATACTTTACCGAAAACGTATCACAAACTCAAAACCAAATTTCCCAAAATATTAACATAATCCCCCAAGAAAATAAAATTCAAACTCCGACAATGGAATCTAAAAATATCCTCTGTATAGAGCCTCGCGTCCAGAAAGTATGCAAGTTACATACGCTAGCATTTCGAAACAGGGATGCCATTTTACAAACTCTGCAAATTGACAAGGTCTTTGTCCCAAGTTCATTAGTCCATATTAAAGCCCAACGAGATTTTTTTACGACAGTTTTAAATACGAATGATGAAGAGAAAACAATAAATTTTTATAACTTACAAATCGAACCTCTTACTAACGCTGAATTAGGGTAAGAAAAGTTACCCAAAATTTAACTGGTCAAACGATCACGAATTTTTAGAGTTCAAAACCACAAAAATGGCAATCTAGAAAAGGTAATCGAAGTTAATATTGATCTGTTTAAAATGCCAGAAAGATAGGAATGCTTTAGCTCACTGCGTTTCAGCCGATCTTGATATGAATAAAGGCATAGCTCTAGAGTTCAGAAATAAATTTAATAATGTCAAATCTCTAAAAAATCAATTTAAAAATGTAGGTGAAGTTGCTAATATCAAGAGTCAAGAAAGGAATATTTTTTATTTAATTACAATGTACTCTCACGAAAAACCAGGTTATTGATACCCTCTGGAAATGCTTACAAAACCTTAGGAGGGTTCTTTTGGAAAACTATATGACTCATTTCGCTATTCCCAAAACTGGATGCGGTCTAGATAAACTCGAATGGAAGAAGGTTAAGAAAATGACAAACTTTATATTTTATTCTACTCCAACTGAAATAATGTCTTGTAAATTTTCTCAAGTACAACTTAATGAAGATAGAGACATTTCTATATATAATATTTCATCTTATTATGATAGAAAATCTGAAATAAAAAAGAAGAAAGAACATTTAAATAGCGAAAAAATACATTAAAATATATAATTTCGTATATTATATAATTTAAGTAAAGCCGAATTCACAAGATTTCAAGGTTTTCGAGAGTCCATCTAGACTGTGCTGAACTTGAAGTTTCTATGGCGTAACTTCTATGATGAGGTAGCATCTTCTAGATAACTAGAGCAAACACTGACAATACTTTAGGTACACAGTCGCTGAACAATAAATTATTTTTTAAATCCTAATGAAATTTTTAATTCGTTGAAAAATCCTGGGGATATTCGCCAATAAACAGACTATTAATATTTTTGGATGGGTTCTGTAACTAATTGTTTTTATATTATATTGTAAAGCTAATTATTTCATTACACCCCAAAGCCATGCCGTGATTTTGCGCCGAAGCTCCCCGCAGACCGAGAAAGCCCTAAATTTCGAGTACATCAGTTTGTTGTCGGAGATCTCATTCCGGCGCATCTGCCCCGCTTATAACTGCTATTGTCTACCTCTTCCTCTTATTCGGCTTATCTCCGGTTCCGCTTCCAATCGTTTCCGACTAGTGCACACGAAAACCGACCTCTGCGGAGGGCCGCAGCGCCGATATCTGGCTATTATATCTGCACCGCAGCCTAGCCCGGGTCAAATGCGCCAGGAATATTTATTTTTGAGGGATAATAGAATCCGAAACCGGGGATGGATGAAGGGTTCTCGGGCAGTAGACGGGGTCCTTTTAGGTGTATGTTAGTGTCTCTGAGTTCCGGGCTGTTGCCCATTAAAGATAGCTGCACTCTTTGTTGGCCTAAATGTACAGGGGTATCTCCACGTGGTGAGTGGTGAGTGGAACCATATTGTTTCGGCAAAATAATAATAAAAAAACATTTATTCCTTAAATTAGTTTAAAATATTGCAAAACATGGGAAACCAAAGTTTACGCAAAACAAAATTTGTTGTCTCTGTGTGGATGTATGTATGCTGCTTCGATAACTTTCCAAGGATGGAGATATCATTTTTTAAATATTATGGTATAAATAATCTTACCTGCCATAGGACAGTCCGGATTACTTTTGGGCAAATTGCACTACGCGAAGGGATGATATACTATATAGTTTTTCGTGACAGTAGTTTTTGGAAAAATAAATTAACACATAATTATTGTTACAAATAATTGTTATTAGAGAGCATCTTTGACATTATTATATTATAATAAATTTTATAATAGTGAGAAGTTTGACCTTTTCTATGTTTTTGGGCTCCAGAAATTCGATTTTGGCATTATTTTGCAATAAAAAAGTAAATGAGAATAGTTACTAAATATAAAATAATGTAGAAAAGTGATCCATACAATACCAATCTCAAATGCGTGTATGCATGGAAGTACATCACGAAAGTACACTAAAACCACTCATCTAAGTCGGTCGATATAAAATCTAGGACATCCTGAATACATACATATAATCTTAATGTAGGTAGTATAAGTAAGTACTTATACTTAATATAGCCAACCTTAGACAATTGAGTAGAATGACATTAGCTTAAAGCTGGTCGTATCTAGGGAAAGGTGGACGAGTGAGAAGAAATAATAAATGCTAGCCTCCAAATTTATTTTAAGGGAAAATATGTGAAATATTTGTATAATAGTAGTGAAACATGTTTGTTATACAGCGAGTTATAATTATTAGCGTTTGATAAAATCTAATCTAATCACTGACGGATTATCCATAAAGCTTAAGACTAAAAAAAAAGCAGAAGAAAGTGCAGTTTTCGGCAAATCTTTAACATCAATCACTTTATCCTTGGAATAATTAGGAAAGTCAAAGAAACACTGAAATATATGTGGCGTGCACACGTTCTGAGAGAAAATATTTTAGGTGACCTTGGTTGCTACGCAACATTAATATGTACCACATTTGGTTCATGTATCCTTTATTTTATGACATTTTCTGTGGATTCTCGAAGTTTTACAGATAAAAATTTTGCCATCCTGTTACGAAAATGAGGAACCAATGGCTGTAGAATATTTTAGTTTTTAAAACTAGTCTCTTCATAAAAAGTATTATGCATTCTTATAATTAATTGTGTATGTATAGAAAACGTTAGGAACATAGGCTGTGTACTTGTGACTTATCATTTGTATTGATCTACTTCGAGATTATAATATTGATTATTTCCTGAACGTCACCTAACTGCAAAGCATTGGGTATATAAGAAGCAGCCAAGAAAGGACGTAATAATTAGTGTTCTAGTATTTCCCAAGCCGCACCACAATGAAAGTGACAACTACTGTAATTTTATTGGCAGTTCTGGTCCTATCTTCGTTTCAAGTAAGTCGTTGTTGAATGTATTTACAACTGAAGCGAGAGATCGAATAGTGGTTTCATTGCGGTATCTTATGTTCAGTGGAGCCGCTATATCACTCATGTTCCAAACACTACTTGTCAAACGCAATAAAACAAGTCTTCTTTCAGACTAGTGATGCATTTAGTCTCAGATGGCTATTTGGTGGTGAATATAATGTTCCAAAAAACCTGGACAATGGCGAAACGATAACTGCAATATCTGAAGAAACCACGGCATCCGAAGGGGTTGACGATTTGTTTGAGGAAACGTTTCATCCTTCTTCTTTTCATGCATTAGTAGAGGAAAGTTCAGGCTCGCCTTCTCCCGATCGACTATTTCAAGAATCTTCGGAGTCTACATCGTCAGAGGGATTGCTTGAAAAGACTTCTACTTTGACAACTTCAGATGTTTATTAATTTTTTTAGACAACCTTTTAAGCTATAAATCTGGTCTTGGTTATGCTTTTTAATAATAACATAGAAGTCCATCAAGTGTGTCTGAAAATGGAATGTAGTTATTTAGCTTATAAAAAATCCCCAGAACGTTTTATTTGAATTCACAGATATATTTTTTATAGTCTACTAATTTAAGTACTTAATTTTCTACTTAGCAACAATAAATTACTATAACTAATTACAATACAAAACAAAATATAAAAAAATAAATATGAAAAAGCTCTTTTAAACCTTTTTCTACCAGAATGGTACCTAACACTGAAGAGGCATTTCCACTTGAATTTGCAATGTTTAGTTTCAGACGAATAGAACTTGAATTTATTGACAAAAATCGTAAATTCCGTAAGTTCTTAAATTTGTAATTAGTTGACAAATACATGTAGAGTGCTCATTTCTATACTTAATTATCATTAAAATTGTTAATTACAAACTAAAATTTCTTCTGATTTGTTATCCTTGATGGTGAAGAGGTCGTTCATAATTATTATTGTCATGGTATTCTTCATCTTCTGGTGTCTCTTCAGCTGCTTGGAAGTCGTGATCGCCTAACGTTTTTGCAACGTTATGGACCACGACACAGGCAACGATTATCTTTGGAATATTTTACAATTTTGCGCTACACACATACTGTAAGACTGGGAATCTACGTTTCAGTTGGCTAAAACATCGTTCAAATATTACTCTCTTTTTTCAAAAGTTGGTTCTCAACTCAACACCAGGCGTAGGCTTTCGAAATGGAGTCATGAGGCATGGCTCTATTCCATATCAGTTTATCACCAAGTAGCACAGCAATGCCTTTATTTTGTAATTGTAAGCACACTTGTGTATTATATCCTCGAGTCGTGCCCGGATCCAGGCCAAGTGACATCAACACTAGTGAACATTTATTTGGCATCACAAGTGGCCTGCACATTCAGAGAAGGCCTACCTTTTCGATTAATGTACTCATCTCCATGCAGTTTTGGTTTCAGTATCCCAATGTGGGTGCAATCGACTGCACTAATAGCTGTCGGAAACTTATACTTCATTTTCCAGAACTATTTTGCATCTGTTATTTCTCTGTTGAGAGTTGGAAACTTTATCCATTCATTGGATTGTGCAATTATGCTGTCAACTACTGCATTGACAGGCCGAGATACCGTAGCTTGACTAACACTCAAGTTCTTGACCCACACCTTGTTGATAGCCAGGATCACTGAGATAACGCAAACATATCTTGATTCTATGAACGGACGACAACGCACTTTCCCGAATGTTTTCACTTGTACCTAAGAATCTGCCCGCAAGCCATTTTACATTTCTTTCTTCATACCGGTATAATATTTTAAAATCACAACAAGTGTAGATAAGCGGGGCTTGTAGTGTTTAACATCCCTCACATCTACAATAATATCTGCCATCGCGCTTAAACTCGGATAAAACAATCTTTCACTACTGCGTTGAGTCTCCTACCAACCAACCTCAATTTTTTGAAGGATACGCTTTTTCTTTAAAGTAAAGGGACAGGTTTAGGTATATCCATTTACTTTTCTATGAGTATGAGGATATGCTTCGACTCTACATATATAATGTTCTGCTTCAAATTATTATGAATAAATGCAGAAGGATATTCTTTTTTTATTAATACGACCCAATAACACCATATGAAATCAAACCATGGGCGAAAGTAAAGTTTTAGACTGAAGTAAGTCGATGGTTCATTTCAGCTCGATGATCAGTCTAAATATAGGAACTGTCAATTTTTAGGCCAAGACACTTCGTCTTAGTTAAATTCGACAAACACCTACCATGAATTTGAACCAATTGACCGTTGATGATGTCATCATTCTGATAGAAGCGTCTTAGAGGGAAATTTCGTTATTAATGATTTATTCTGAAATTTAATTTTGTGGTAAAATTATGCTGGGGCCACTGTGGCGGTGTTCGTAGCGTCGCCGAACTATTTGAACCGAACGTTTTTCTGCCTTCGATCGACCAATATCGCTGAACAAATTGTGGATTCACGGTATTGCTCCTTAATAGCTTTATCAGTGTGATTTACTGATTTACTGATTTACACTCACTGGTTTTTTAAGGTTTTTTATATAGTACTTCAGCGAATGCTTGCCAAGTTCTATCGGGAAAAGTCGGCCCTAGCCGCAAATGGCAACGAAGACAAAGTAATAGTAGTTGCCCCCCTCCCCCTGAACAAGGAAAACATATTTTTGAAAAACTGTAATTTTTTTGTATAACTACCTCAAATTTTGCACAAAGATCTAATATTACATTCTGAACAACTTTTTCCAATAACTTTTTGTGATTCCTCCTCATTTAACCTCCAGGTTTGGTTTTTACATCACATTAAGGCCAACTGAAAAATCGTACAATAATAGTTATTTATGTATCAAGGCACTGAAGTTTTTTTTTAAAATCGATCTGGGGTACTCTTAGTTTGGAGTAATGTGAAGGTGAGA
Organism: Pseudeuparius sepicola; assembly: GCA_963920635.1. Classification (NCBI taxonomy): domain Eukaryota; kingdom Metazoa; phylum Arthropoda; class Insecta; order Coleoptera; family Anthribidae; genus Pseudeuparius; species Pseudeuparius sepicola. The sequence goes on from OY987303.1 coordinate 34,671,560, forward strand.
ATTATTGATATTATGTCGAAAATTACATTTATAAAATAAAATCGCTAAAATGGGCTTCTTTGTTGAAATTTCAAAAAGTTTTACTTAAAGCAGTTGTTCCTTCTTCAATTTTACATTCCAACTCTCTCATAAAAGATTTAGTTTTGCCATTTTTTCATATTCATAAAAATTATGAAAATTTTAAAAACTTGTAACTCCGTAAAATCTACTTTTATCACTTTTATCATTCCATTAACTATTTATTACTAAATATCGATAAGAATATGTCTTCTTCAGTAGAAAATAATATAAATTCTTTAAAGTTATGTTATGTGTGACGCAAAGTTCATGTACAGGGTAGCCCAAACAAGCGGTGCGTTACGTTATTCAAAAAATTAATTTGTATTGAAAATTAAGGGAAATTCGAGGGTGTGTGTTATTAAAATAAATTTTAAAAAATGTGACCTAAGTTCATTGTCTCAAAATTCTAGAGTAGTTTCTGAAATGATTACTAAATCCTCTTCAGTTGATCCAAACTTAAAGGTAGTAGACCAAAAAAATCTTATTCTACTAGGTTGTCCAATTTCAAAAATTGGTGTAAATTATATTAGAAAATAAAATTCTTACATTAAAGAGATTTTATAATAATCCCGATGTCTAACGTCCCACATAGCGTTCTTTCTTCTAAATAATTATCTTTCAATGCCTAGATTAACATTTTTATTACGTTGTTTCGCTTGTTGGAAAAGTCCAGAATTGTTAAAAGAATATGACGGTGTTTTAAAAACTGCAACTCAGTCTATTACGAACTGTCAATTTGATGAAAATTCTTGGTCTATTTGTAAGCTTAATGTTGGTTTAGAGGTTTGGGAATCAGGAATATTTCTTCACTAGGTCCAGAAAACCCATCTGCACTGGCTCATTTCACACGGCAGCGTAACAACATTTGGAAAATACTGTGTTATGTTATCAAAACCGAAGACAAGTACTTACAAAATGAAATTAATATAGACATAATCACAGAACAGATAATTCAGATTGACAAATATTACCTATTGTAATTTATAAATTATTATACTTAATAGTTGTGTAAGATAATAAATTTATTATTTATTTGCTAATAATTATTTAAATTACTTTTTAATAAAATTCATCACTCGCAATTTATTTCTGTGCAATTACTCTCCAAGCACGCCACTGAGATCTGTATTAATATTTACGATTTCCTACAAATCTATTCTAGGAATTCTCCGCCTTCAAATTTTGTATGATCTGTATCATTAGGGTTAAATTCTCTTTCACAAATATGACATGTCGGTGTTGAGTCTTTTAGATTGACAGCTTTCTTCATCGGTTCGATGTTTTTTAATTTTGATGAAACTAAATTTGCAATTTCATCTAGCTGATCTGCAAACCAAGTCATACAATCAGCTCCGCGGTAACTTTTGTAAAAAGATAATGTGTTATCGTAACTACATTTAAAATAATATCCCGCACTAAAAGCTTCATGTTTTTGATATCTAGCTGTTTTAGTTATTATTTGTGGGTTATTGTAGGGTTTCAGAATGGATTCAAAATCTGCTAAAATAACAAAGGGTACTTCTTCTTTATGAACGTAATTTTTGAACTCGATATATTTATCTTTAGGGAAGGATATTTTACAATTATTTATATCTTGACAGTAGCTTATATGTTCGTCGAGCTTTTCTTGAGAATAATAATAATTAAGGCACCTGTCACATATAAACATTTTACCTTTATGTTTATTTGTTTGCCTTGGAATGAAACTAGATAAATCTTTATTCCAACAATAATGGTAGTGAATGTCCACTATTGATTCATCGATAGGGACAGCTTCATGATCGTTAATTTTTTGAAAATATTTTATCTTGAATTGGATGGAGATATAGAACAAAGAACCAAACGCCACATTTTAAAATTCGCGGTCTTTTAGAGGAACACACCCTTAATGTATTCCTAATTTAGGAACACACATTTTCAGAAGGCCAAACTACACCTAGCGCCATCTAGTTACATTAGAACTAAGTTCTGTATCTGTACTTGTTCATACATTGTTTTCGAACAAAGACCCACGCCTAAGATTAAATTTTTTCCTGAAAATCGTAATTTACTCTGAAATTAATATGTCCAGAGGCAAATATATGGTCAACCTAGTGTTAGGAAGTTGTGAGAACGAGAATTCCATTCAGGTATGTACAAATTACAAAGAATACATAAACAAAGCCTTATTCTAACCTAAAATTTTTTATTCTGTGGTTCCTTGTTCTGTAAATAAAAAAGTAAAAGGAATATTCTGGTTGCCTATCTTATGACTCCTGGTTCTCTTTTAAAAAACTCAATATGTGTAAAATCAAGATACACAAAGCTTTGGCTCCTTGTTCCAAAACTAAAAAGTCTATTTTCAACTACTTCAGCTAAATACATGTGGTTCTTTTCGTTAACTCCTTGTGATAATGTTTTATTCGTAATATTCAATTGTTCTTTATTTTCAGAGTGCTGGGGTAGAAAACACGAAGTTAATTCAAGATAAAAAAGATAAAGATCAGAAAGTAGTGATTATTAGTGATATAATCATCACTCCCAGTGTTCAGAACTTACCACCGCCAACTCCATTAACTGATGAAGAAAGCATAGCAGATGATAACCTTATTGATCCGGATTATGAAAATTCTGACGACTCAACGACAGATGATTCAGAACCGGATGTTATACAGGAAGATTCGCCGGAACTTCAGAGACATAATAATATCGAATTTCAAAAAGAAAATACAGGTCGTCCAAAGAAAGGACGGAAAAGAAAACATCCACACCAGACAGAGAAAATTAGAAAAATTCTTAAAGATACAAACAAACCTTTTATATCAAAGCGCGGCAAAGAGATTTTGAGCAAAACGTTTGTAGATTACCATTATACTTGCAAAGAGCAATGCCACGAAAAGATTAGCGTGGAGCAAAGGAAGTTAATCTTTGAGAAATTCTGGAGTATCGGTACATACGATTTACAAACAGAATTTTTAATTTCATTAGTTCGAGAAGAAAAGATTAAACGTAGACGGGCACAAGTGTCGGAGCATAGTTGTATGTTCACACGTAGTTATAAATTCGACGATTGCAATGTTTGCAGAGAAATGTTTACAAAAACATTACAAATATCCACTAAGCGGGTTAATACTTCCCTTAAAAAGTCTAGATCGCTTATTCTAAAAGATTTGCGTGGGAAACACAAGCATCACAATAAAATATCTGGTGAAAGAAAGAATCAAGTAATACAGCATATTAACAAAATTCCACTGTACAAGTCTCATTATAGAAGAGGTCAATCAGATAGAGAATATTTGCCATCCGATATGGCACTAGATCGCATGTACAAATTGTACAAGAGTGAGGCCGAAGTACCTGTTAGTTTTTCTTTCTACAAAAAGGTATTCTACACTCATTTTAATATGACACGTAAAACACTAAAAAAGACACATGTAATAAGTGCGACACATATTCTGCAAAAGCTGCAAGTGCTGCTGGGTTAGAACAAAAAGTATTGCAAGACGATCGTCAGCTGCATTTGAAGGAAGCAGAAGACGCAAGACAGAAGATGAAAAGTGATTTTCAGAGAGCTAAAGTAGAAAACAATGTAGAAACATTAACGTTTGACCTTGAAAAGACCTTGCCTATTCCAAGAATACCCACTAATATAATATTCTATAAACGGCAACTTTGGCTCTACAATCTAGGGATTCATGTGGCTAAAAAAAATGAACAAGCATATTGTTTTGTATGGCCTGAAGGTTTGGCCGGGAGAGTCCTGCACAGGAAGTTGGTTCGTGCTTAAGGATCTTTATAAATAATTTTCTGCACAAAGGGGTTATAGAACTGAATCTATGGTCTGACTCGTGCGGCGGGCAGAACCGTTAAAATATATCTTGAAGGAACATACAACCTTGCAAAACATACACATGAGATTTTTAGTTTCGGGTCATAGCTTTTTGCCGAATGATTCCTATTTTAGCCATATTGAAAAAGCACTTCAACGGCAACAGAGACTCTATACACCGCAAGACTACATAAACATTATGCAAACCTGCAAAAAGACAAACCCGTTTATAGTCTACGAAATGAAGCGAGAAGATTTTAGAAGTAGTGCGGGATTGGAAAAACAAATAGTTAACCGAAAAAAAGATATAGTCGGAGAAAAAATTAATTGGCCATGAGTAAAAGAAATTAAGCTAGAAAAAGGGCGCCCGTTTAGCATTTTTTTCAAATTTACGCATAGTGAAGAAAGCGCCTACACAGAAGTGGATATAAAAACCAAACAAAAAGGGAAAATATCACATTCAGCGATGGTGAGCTAGATTTGCTATGGCCAGAAGGAAAACTTATTTCTGGTCCTAAGCTTGAAGATTTAAAGGCTTTATTCCATTCAATTCCCCAAGTCGATCAAGATTTTTACAATCGATTATTTAGTGATGAAACCGTTAATGACGACATCGATGGCTATAACGGCGAAGTAGACTTTGAATTTGAAAATAATATCTGAGCAGCTTGTTTTGTTCCTTTTATTAATAATAATATTGTTGTTGTGGATCCCTGTTGTAGTTGTTTTTTTTAACTAGAATTTAAATATTTGGTTTTCATAGAAGGAACCACACCATGTTTGCTTCATTTAGACGTTTTTAGCATTGTGTGTTTTTATAAAAAGACCAAAGCTCCTGGTTCACAAACAACATAAACATTTTGTAACTCATTCTGTCATATTAGTGGTTTTAATAGGGAAGCAAGTGCTTTGGTACGTTGTTGAAGAATTTAATAAAATTTATTTGTGTTCCAAAAAAAAGGAACCAGGCGCCAAAAAGTATAATTTTTGAAAAAATAATACTAAAAAATCTCTTAAATAATACTTTTTATTTACCTTTAAAGGTTCTCTGTAGCACTTTATTTTTTTTTTATAATTATTACAAAGTTATTTTAAAATGATTTATCAAATGTTAAATAAGCCAAAACTTTGATTCTCATAAATGGTTCTTGGTTCTCTGTTCTATATCCCCATCCAATTAAAAGTAGATTCACATGTTTTTGCATTTTACTTTTTGTAATTCACCCAGGTGAAGTAATAAACGTTAATTTTCGAATTTGATTTAAAGTTAAGGGAAGTTTCAAGCCTCTTAAATTTAATACCGTGGAAGGATGTGGATATGAAGAAGTGCGGGACGGTACCTTTTTTCCATTAGGGGTGTATAGAGCTGAAACTACAGCCCATAAGAAACAAAGATCATCATTATTTTTAACATTAACGCACGCTCGCTTAGCTGCTATGGATAGATACATAGATTTTATAAAACACCATTGGTATAAGTATATACATAGTGCATGTCAAATTAAAACAATACACATGTAGGAAAAAAACAATTTCCAAGTAGACAATTAGATACCCAAGTAGTCATTTACACTATAATACTCGTATACATTATCTAGTAACATATTAGACACTGTTCGCTTAAATACAACAAAACTTTGTATTAACCTGAATGACAGTGGTAACCCATTATAAATTTTAATGAAAGAATAATTTGGTGATTTTGTATAGAAAGCATTTTTGTGGGAGGGAATCATTAAAACATCAGAATTGCGCGTGTCATAACCATGGTTGTGGTTCAGCTGTCCAAACCGACCCCTGTTTTTATGTACATACAATAAGCATTTTAAAATAAATATGGACGGAACAGTTAGGATTCGTTTCTCCTTAAAAGCCCTTTTACTCTCTAGACGGGATGTTAAACATCAATCGAACAAGCCTTTTTTGACAGATAAAAACTCTTTGTGAATGTGCACTGAATCCCCACAAAACTATATTATTAGCTATATAGCTGTATCCTAAGGCATAATACAGATTCATTATCTCCCTGGTTCCTATTAATGCTTTCATTTTTAATATGGCAAAGTAAGCGCAGTTTAATTTGGAGCAAACCTACTTCACATGCTCAGCCCAATCTAACTTATCATTAATTCTAATACTTAGGAACTTAGTGTCCCCGTATGCCAATATTATATAGTTTATCCATGAGGAAGTCAGGATTTACTGTGTCGAAAGCACAGGAGAAGTCAAAAAAATAGCCAGTACATAGTTTTTTCGATCTATCTCTTCATGGACAAAGTTCAATAGATCATAAGAGGCATCCTCTATAGACCTTCTCCTAAACCCATACTGGCTTGGAGTAATTAAAATGTACTTTTCTAAGTAATCTATGATGATACTTGCAACTATTTTCTCAAATACCTTCGATATGATATTTAAGAGTGAGATTTGTCTGTAGTTAGTAACATTATTTCGTGAATCCTTCTTATGTACTGGTATTACGCATGCCACCTTTAAGGCGTCTGGAAAGATACCGCTCTCTATCGATCTATTCAAGATAAGGGTTCACTCACATAGTCAGCAACCGATTTAAGCAGTTTGGCACATATCTCATCAAGGCCTGTTGTTTTTTTTATTTTTTAATTTGTAAATTTCCTTTTTTATTATATCCGGCTCAATAAATGGCATGTGCATTGTTTGAGCGACCATAGAGGATCTGGTACAAGGTAATGACAGGTTTTGTCCCAAATGGGCGGTTAACTTATTCTCTGTGGCAGTACTAAAGTGTTCTATATGGTTTATACACAATTTAATATTATTTATATTTATGTTATTTCTACCCAAATTAATAATATGCCATGATCCTCGGCATTTGTTAGGCGCATTTTGTATTCTGTGTGAGTAATATTGAGATTTAGCATTAGTTATGGCTGCCTTATACTGGCGATGCAAATGGTTGTAGCGCATTTTTATATCTGGATCATTTAGGGTACAGGCGATCCAAAAAAGTTGTTCAAGTCGTTTACGCTGCAATTTCAGCGTTTCCGTATACCATAAATTTTTTGTAGGCCTCTTACCCTTTTTGAATCGAGTTATTAACGGACAGTTTGCATCAAGGCAAAACCTTATAATTTCTGCGAATTCACTATAGAGACTATCTACATCCAGATGCTCTTGCAGAGTCGTTGTCCAGTCTATATTTTTTATGTTATTAGTAAAATTATTTACATTACAATCCGTTTTTTGTCTGTAGGTTATTTTGCGGTAGTCAGTATTACTTATAATATTAAAAGTCTCAGAAAACTTTAAATTAAAAATCTCTGCAAAATGGTCAGAAATATGAGGATTCATGATATAGCTACTGTAGTCTTTTTTTTGGAAGATTTGTAATGAAATAATCTAATTTGCTCTCAGAGGTATGTCCTAGATGATTTGTGAAGATTCTAGTGTCTTCAGTTGAAGTAAAATGCATTGAAAATGAGTCCAGTATATCGCACAAACTGCTCCTCTCTACAGATTGTTTACTATAGTCTATGTTTATATTACCACAGATAATTACATGTCGCGTCCTTTTGTCGACCTTCTTTAATATGTCTACAATATTACTGAAAGAACCGCAGGGCTTCCCTTTCAAAACTACTACCACAGGTTATGTCACACAGCTCTATCTGACCCTCAACACTCATTCGTGAGATGTTCAATTCAGACTCCTCCACACACAAACCAGTTCTACAAAATATGGCAACACCTTCGTGTATTTTTTCTAATCTACCATAATAGGCCACTAAGTGCAATTTAGGGAGAGATATATTTAATATTTTATCACCCGTAAGCCAGTGTTCACATACACACAGTATATCTATATTTATTACATACACTTTGCATATTTAAATGACAAATTTTTATATTATTGTAGGCTGTAATGGAAGATTCTATCCTAAAAAAGATTTATTGTCAGTTATCATTTGATTGCTGTTAGGTTGTATAAAGATTAAGTTTTTACTGTTTAATAGTTTGTTTGTAACAATGTTACAGATTTCTGACCATAGCTGGTGATTTTTAATGGGTGGCCATTGACATGGTTGGAGTCCGGAAGCTTGATATAAGACTTACCGCCGTTTCCTACTTCAATTTTGTTGATATTGATTTCCAAGCTCAAAATTTTATGTAAAGTCCAACCGGAATCTCTTTCCTGAAAAGATTCTAGTTTGTTTAAGATTTTGTCTATAACACAGTTTTGAAACCATTTTTTAAGCTCTGTACTTTGATCAATTATTTTCTTTTTCGTATTAAAATATTTATTTTCTAACACTTCATCTTCTCCTATTGTTGTAATAAATTCACCACAAAATACTGTGTTAACTTTAATAATTCTAAGAGTTTTTAGGATTCGGCTAATACGGTTTTTGAATAAGAAAAAAGCATAATTAAAAAATTGAAGGATATCTTTGTGTTTTAAGTTTACTATAGTGGCTGAGCGAATGCGACTTTGAAACACCGATTTGGTATCCTCCCATTGTACCCGGCCATTTCTATTTTCTATCCTACCTTTACCTGCCCCCTGGTGTCTATATGTTTTCAAATAAGTTCTGAACCTAATTAGATGTAGTAAAAAATTCTCCAATTTTATTAAGGTACCATGATTGTAAATTTCCTTCTTTAATGCCCTACGAATTAACTTAATGTTTACGTTTATTATCTTTTTCGAATGTTCTATAGTTCGTTGATTTGTGTTTCTTCGAAATAGTCTAAAACCTTTTTCACAAACATTGATAATGTTGTCACTCACGTTAGAAATTTCGTCAGACATTTCTAAGTTGATCTATACCGTGATGTATATCTCTCGGAAATGCAAACGCATATGAAAACCTTACACCAGTTTAAATGTTATATAACTGTTCTTCCCCCCACCTATTTGTGGTACTATAAATTCAGTGACCGTGTTTCGGAAATTTATTAGTATTCCACTATTGTTGAACACTATATTTATTAAAACATGAACTCATTCCTAAGTTTTTTAAACAAGAATTTATTTTCCCCATGAATTTCCTGACGGTTCGGGCTGTCGCAAGTAGTACCGCTTTCTGCATGGACCTGTAAAGATTTTCAGTTAGACCCAGCTTTTTGATGTTTCTCAGCAAACACCAGTTGTTGACACGATGATTGGAACCGTCTGAACGTTCTCCATTTCCCATTGCCTTCTAATTCGTTTTTCTAAGTCTCTGTACTTCGCGATCTTCTCGACATGCTTCACACGCAGGTTGTTGTTGTTCGGGATGGCCACATCAATCAGAGTTGTCTTCCTAGAAATTTTATCAACTATTATAAGGTCCGGTCTGTTATGGGCAACTCGTTGATCTGTCAGAACTGTACGATCCAGTACATCTTGTAGTTGCTGTTCTCAAGAACAGGCTCCGGTGTGTAGCTGAAATAGGGGACCCTCTCTGCCTGCACAAGCAGCAGTTTTTCCGCCAGTTCCTGGTACAATATCTTGGCAACCGAATCGTGTCGTTCCTTATATATTTCGTTGATGCGAACATCTGACATCCTCCTGTTATGTGCTGGATTGTTTCTAAAGTTGGGCACCCGTATCTGCATCTGTCATCAACTACCGATGCATCCCCTACAATGAATTTTAGGTAGTTGCGAGTTGGTATAACCTGATCTTGTATGGCCAGTAAGAAGCCTTCCGTCTCGGGGAACATTCGTCCCGAGGTCAGCCAATAGTTCGACGCTAACTTGTCGACATATTCCTGATTAACCTCATTAGGATGCCTTCCGTGCAGCGGAGCAACCATGGGCAATTCATAACCGATGAGGTCTCTAATGTCATCAAGAATTTCCACAACTGGAGGAACCAGGTCCAGATCATCTTCAAAATTATTGGATTAAGAAGTTGTGGTGCACGCATGAACAACTAACTATCTTAATTAATGAAACCTTGCTCGATCCTCTGAAAATGCCATTGTTTCTTACGCAGGTTGCAACGTACCTGTTTCCAAAAGACCAGCGGAATACAGATAACCCTGCCAAGTACTGACCAATAACCTGTAAGCCTACGCTGTACAAAATAATCACATCTTGCCTTACGCAGCGAACAGAACAACATCATAGCAATGCAGCAGAAGGGCAGTGCGAACGGCGCAAGGGGACGCAAAGAGCAAATCATCATAGACTCGGTCATCTGCAACATGGCTTATGTGGACTACAAAAAAGCATTTGATTCCGTACCTCGCGAGTGGCTCACAGGTACAGGGTGGCCCATCCAAGCGGAAAAAGTGTGCTACGTGGAGACACGTTAACATAAAATCGTCATTCAAAAAATGAGATTGTAGTAAAAATTAAGGGGAATTCGAGGGTGTACCCTAACGGTCGGTAAAAAAGTTATCGCAAAAAAACATTTTTTTGCAAAATAAAAAAAAATATTTTTTTACCTACACATCCATTAGAGAACCTTTAAGTAGTATTCCCGAATATTCAGTTTTTTAATATAACTTCCGGCTCTAGCGGAAATGAAAGTGGTTTTCTCTATTTTACAACTTACACATTTCTCTTAACCATCACAGGATTCCTTTTTTAATTCTGAATCCAACGATATATAATTTGACCTATTTATCTCCAACCGTTTCCGAGATATTTATCAGAGAAGCTCCATCAAACTAGATGCATGGTCTCATGGTCGGTGTCTGATGTTCGATCTGAGTAGGCCAAACAATAAAACCAAATTTATGACAAATCAAGTCAGCCATATCGCTGGATTCAGAATTAAAAAAGGAATCCTGTGATGGTTAAGAGAAATGTGTAAGTTGTAAAATAGACAAAACCACTTTCATTTCCGCTATAACCGGAAGTTATATTAAAAAACTGAATATTTGAGAATACTACTTAAAGGTAAAAAAATATTTTTTTTATTTTGCAAAAAATTTTTTTTCGCGATAATTTTTTTACCGACCCCCGTATACAAAATTAGGGTACACCCTCGAATTCCCCTTAATTTTTACTACAACCTCATTTTTTGAATGACGATTTTATGTTAACCTGTCTCCACGTAGCACACTTTTTCCGCTTGGATGGGCCACCCTGTACTTTAAAGCTGTATAAAGTAGATCATCATACAGTTTCCTTTTTAGAACGCGTTATGACAACCTAGCGCACTAAAATACAACTCAGAACCGCAAGCGGTAGCATCGAGACCGACACATTCGAAGAGGGACTTTCAAAGGAAATTCACTCAGTCCACTATGGTTCTGCAAGACCATGAACCTGCGGTTGAACTCTACGAAATACGGCTTCACTATCAAGAACAACAACGCACAAGCGATCAAGTTGAATCACCTATTATATGGATGATTTAAACTGATGGCCTCAACCAAAAACCAACTAACGCAAATGTTTAAAATTGTAGAAGAGTTCTCCAGGGACATCGGAATGCAGTTTGAACTGGACAAGTGGCGCACCCTTAACATCGTCGGAGGAAGACTCGAACAAGGCGCCCACGAGACACAGGACGGCCAGGAGATTGAAACACTGAGCATGGGAGATACATACATGTATCTCGGGATGAAACAATCTCAAAGGATAGACCATTGAACAACAAAGACAGATAGTGCAAACTGCTCTTAATAGCAGGAAATTGTTTAAGGCCCTCAACACGTAGGCGTGCTCCGTGCTCAGTTATTCGTTCGGAATAGTGAATTGAACCAACCGGGACATCAATAACGTGCAGCGAAAAGTTAGGACACATCCCCGTAGCGCCGTAGAAAGAACAACTTTGCCACGTCAACTAGGAGAAAGAGGATTGGCAGATCACAACAAGCAATTGGACCAACAAATCTTAAACCTGCGTAACTATTTCCACAGGCACGCCGACAGCTCCACACTACATAAATCTATATGCGGAATAGACGTCTTAACACCTCTACGTCTGAGGGAACACGTGCATCAAAATCACCGCCGAACCAACAATGATAAACTACAAATATGGCTGGAGAAGCCACTGCACGGGAGGTATCCTTATGAGGTTAACCAGGAACATGTCGACAAGTTAAAGGTTTCTTACTGGCCATACAAGACCAGGTTATACCAACTCGTAACTACCTAAAATTCATTGTAGGAGGTGTAGTGATAGTGGAAGGCAGATGTAGATACGGGTGCCAAACTTCACAAAACAATCCAGCACATAACAGGAGGATGTCAGATGTTCTCGTCAACGGAATATAAGGAACGACACGATTCGGTTGCCAAGATCTCGCACCAGGAACTGTCGGAAAAACTGCTACACACCGGAGCATGTTCTTGAAAACAGCTACTACAAGATTTACTGGAATCGTACAGTTCTAACAGATCGACGAGTTGCTCATAGCAGACCGGACCTTATAATAATTGGTAAAATTTCTAGGAAGACAACTCTGATTAATGTGGCCATCCCAAACAACAACAACTTGTGTGTGAAGCAGGCCGAGAGGATCGCGAAGAACAGAGACTTATTAGAACGCAATGGGAAATGGAGAACGTTCGGACTGTTCCACTTATCGTGCCAACAACTGGTGTTTTACAAAAAACTGTGCTGAGAAACATAAAAGAGCTGGGTCTAACTGATAATTTTTACAGGTCCATGCAGAAAGCGGTACTACTTGCGACAGCCCGAACCGTCAGGAAATTCATAACGAGGGTCTCGTCCGAGCCAGATCTTCATGGTATCCGGGATACCCGGGATATGAGTGAATGTTCCCCTTGGAGGGAGTGCGAATTCTTTTTGGCTTTTTAGTCCATAATGATAATGTTAGTGATAACGATAACCATAATGTTCGAATCGAGGTTGAGGCATAATAGAAAAAACACCGCTGTATTGCTCCTTAGTAATCTTTATCTGGGTGATTTTTACTAATAAATAATCAATATAAACCCTCATTCACTGGTAGTATTACAGTTTTCCGAAGTTCTTGAGCAAATGCTATCCTAATTCTATCAAAAAAGTCGGACCTAGCCGCAAATGGCAATGAAGACAAAATAATATTGATTATCTCCCTTCCGTTCACAAGTATCCAGTTTCTTCCGGGGTACTCCTAGTTTGGAATATTTTGTGGGTGATACTGCTATTGGTATTGGCATTGCTATTGCTACTGCTATTGCTACTGGTACTGCTACTTCTGCTTCTACTGCTACTGCTACTACTACTACTACCGTTACCGTTACCATTACCTTTACCATTACCGTTACCGTTACCATTACCATTACCATTACTATTACTATTACTATTACTGTTACTATTTGTTGGGGCCTTGTAGTATTTCGAGTACAAACCGTTGTAGGCGTCTAATTGAATTGATTATGAAGATAATAATAATAATAATTCTCACCCTCACAATACTCCAAACTAGGAGTACCCCAGAAGCAACCACATGCTTGTGCGGGGGAGGGGGGCAATTACTATTATTTTGTCTTCGTTTCCATTTGCGGCTAGGGCCAACTTTTTTCCCGATAGAACTAGGATAGCATTCGCTCAAGTACTACGGAAAACCCTAGAAAACCGTAGTAAGTGTAGGACAATTACTAAATCACACAGATAAAGCCTATTTAGGAGCAATACCGTGAACCCACATTTGTCCAGCGCTCTTGGCCATAGCGGTGTTTTTCTTTAAAGACAATGTGCATGCACCTGCCTCGAACCAAGGTCGATCGAAGGCAAAAAAACATGCAGTCTAAAAAGTTAGCGCCGGTACGAGCGACGCCACCGTGGCCCCCAGATAATTTGTAAGTTGTAATATGAGTCCTCTTAAACCTCTTAGTAAAACTCTTAGTGCTAAATTTCTGCAATATTTTGCTACAACTGCACCTTCATTTGCATAAATGTTTGAAAACATGTAGGGAATTTGTAAATCCAAATTTTGTTTTAATTTATTGTAAAAATCAAATGGACTTTCATTAATAGTTAACTCTACAGGGTGAGTCTGAAATAACTGGCATCCTTTTTTTTGATAATGGAGATGGTCATTCTGAACCACTTTTCTTAATAATTTTTTTCCTAGCGCCGAGATTTTTCTATAATGCATCACCTCAAAATCCCCCCTCTATGAAAACACGGCACTGGCGCCCTGCCAACAACCGAGTAGAAAATGGTAAATCATCAACTAGTATAGTATTTTGAGACCGAATTTACGCTATTCTATCCGTTGTGTATGAAATAAATGTTGGTAAATTAAAAAAAAAAATAGAGAAAAATTTCGGCGATAGGAAAAAAAATTATTAAGAAAAGTTGTTCAGAATGACCATCTATCTTACCCAAAAAAAAGGATGTCAGTTATTTCAGACTCACCCTGTATATTCTAAATGTAAATATTTCTTTTATCAGAATAAACATTAAAAAATATTTTTCAAATCGTCCAAAGTATTTATGCAAAATAACGAAATATTTAGGGCACGAAGCTTCAGGCAACTTGGCAACTTGGCAACAGACATTCATTCTGAACCTCATTTAAACCAACAGTATTGTAGAATTTATTTTCTAACTTTTATGAGACTTCTAAAGTATCGTAGAAAACAATTTAGGTTTTAAAGTAGTAACAGCCTTTTGTCCGACTTGAGCCATTTTGTTAATTATTTCGTCGCTCGATTGCAATATTATTATTTTTTACTGTTAACTATCTAGTTTTTATGTTTCGGGGTGAGAGTGTAACGAATCAATATCTGATTCCGAATCTTTTTCGCTTTCAGAGGAAAAATCACAAGTTTTGCCACGAAACGACATAAACCACTTAGAGCAATACCACGACTGTTTCCATACGTCTTGTCCATTTCTCTCGATGATCTGCAGGCGGCTTGGACGTTGAGAATTCCCCGGGTTCTTCTCATTAGGCTACCTAAGCACCTAACTTGAAACCTTGAAGGGATGATCGCAAAACCGATTTGTAATTCGCGAAATTTCCCGTAGATTCTAGGACACTCAGTAAATCGTTGTACTATAATGACTGAGCATCCTACCGACTACGCCACTTATCTTTCTGGCACGGAAAATGCTTTTTTAAAAATTATTATTTATTTAGAAGCGAAATGTAGAAGTTGCGGATTAAAACTAACTAATGAATTTAATAATAAAAATTTCATTTTATGCAGCGGAGGCAACATTACTAAAATAATATAACATTTCGTGGAAGACTGCTGCGCCCGGCGCTACTCTGGGTCGGCGGCACTTGCTAACTTAGCATTTCTGTTGGAAAGGGCCACATAACTCATATATAAAAAAGTTATGACAAAAGGAGGCGGGAAGCTACACCTGAAAAGAGCAATAAATTGCGCAATCATTTGTAGCGAGATGCGAACAATAATGGGGAGGCAAGTGGTGCCATTTAATTAGATGGCGCTCTTTTGGGGATGATAGGGCGTCTCTTAGCGACCAGATCAGGAGAACACGGCAAATATCTGCTTTATTAGGGTCTTTTCTCGCATGTCCCCATTGGAGTCCTCCATGTGTAAGAGTGATTCTGTAGGAGGGGAGCACCAACATCAAGGTGTGCGAGAAGTGATCTCATCGGCTGTTTAAATCAAATCCAGAAGCTTATGTCGCTAGGACAATAAAATACATACTTAAGAACAGCTGTGATCAGCTGGTTTAAATTGGTGTCCCGTTTTTATTTTATCCAACGATAAGTGCAATTGAGAAGATTCTAGAGTTTCCTCTCAAGTTTCCCTGGGTTGTCTACACACTACTAGTACTCGTGCCAGAATAATTTGCACTTGCAACTATAAGATTGCAATGTGCGCCTATTTGGGGTGCGACAATTCGGGTATAAACTCCAACTACTTAAATTAAAGATAGTTTTGAAGCATCTTTAAAGGATAGATTTAGGGGACTGATCTGGACGTTCTTTGTAAAAGAATGCTTAACGTATAAAATATAAAGAGAGCGTTTGATAATCTTATAGTTTACAAAAGATACAATTTTATAAAATGAAATACAGGTACAAATCTAATAAATATTACCTTAGATGGCGAGACCCATCATATTTCGTCCTTTATTTTAGCGGGAATTGGCCTCGCAGCTATGTGTTACAGTTGTGGAATACAAAACAGGATCTCGCTGCTGCTAGGTATATTACATTTATGGAAGGTTTTGAAATCATGACTTTTTTATATTATTATATTTTTTGTCATCTGTCCTCATATTATCTTCAAAATTATGTATTGTTGCTTCTTTTATTTTCTGGTTTGGACTTTACCTTTTACAACATATTTTATATTATTACATAAAAGAACAACAAATTAAAATATATATTTTATAAACTGCAATTTCAGAACATTAGTTTTTTAAATGAAAAAATAGAGAATAATAACTCTGGACACAACATAGCTGTCCCCCGAAAACGTATTAATTAGGAATGCGTTTTCCAAAATTAAACAAGAAGACTTGAACAACTATACTTGAAGGCAAGTGCTCAATAATTAAGATGAGTTATCTAAAAATAATTATTAATTTAAAGGCAGAGGGCATAATTTTACCAATGCACGTTTAAAGTCGCCATTACTAGTTTTGACAGTGGCGACTCTGGTAACCTTATCGGGACCGGGGTGTATCGCAATAACGCGACCAGTACGCTATTGTAAAGGAGGTTATAGCAAAGTCTAGAGAATATTATAAGTCGGGTCACTTCTTTGTTCTCTCGGGAAAAACAACAATTTTTTGCGACTGCTCGTAAATCAGCGTCACCGCGGCCTGTGTAAGCTTAAAGGGTCCCATTCACGTTGAGATTGGTATCGATATATATTGCAAGTATCAGTATCTTGATTCAAATCGCATAGGTAGGTAGTGTATTTAGTTGTATCAGCATCAGCTGGTATCACCGTCTGTATCACTGTAGTGAAACTTCGATACCGCGCGCATGCAACTGATACTTGTCACAACTTGTATGTTTATGTTTTTGTATCGCGCTACTAAAAAATATAAAACAGTTTATTTTCAACATGGCAGATTGCGAGTTTTGGGAGGAATTTCTCCGTAGTTGCAAACTATATCCGTGTTTATGGAACTCGAAGTGCAAAGAATATTCAAATAGACAACATAGAGAATCGGCAAAAACAGTTTTGGTAGAGGAAAGGTATGCTAATAGAAATAAAATAAAATAAATAAAATAAATAAAATAGAAAATACACAGCTTTCGTTGCGCCGTTAGACGAGAACTTAAAAAAGTTGTTGCACCATTTCTGCATAACATGTGAACTGAATTGATGTTTCATGAGTTCGTCTCAACGTGTATGAACAGAAAACAAATGGAAACAAATCTCAGATACATGTATCGCCATTTGTCGTGATACACGTATCCATACCGATCTCAACGTGAATGGGGCCCTTTATTTTCTTCTACCAGAAGGTATCGATCGCCGTACTCCGATGACGGCGGGCCGAGGGAGCGGGAGAGGGCAAGGGGGAAACGTTTGTTTACACAAGGCCAAGTGCTCAGACTTATTAGTATATCTCTGGACGCTGGTTATAGTTCATTTTTTATAACTACCCACTACCACTTCATTCTTTCATGCAAGGTATTTAAATATTCCTTTTCCCAACGTCTCCAGAAACTTTGATGCATGCGTAAGACCAATTTCCACCGAGTTAATTGGTTAATTGGTGTGGAAGTATAATCAGGTTCTGGAAACGGATTAAGAAGAGAAAGATTTAGGAAATGACCAACAGTCAATACATTCAGATCATGGGGATCATTATTAAGTGGCGTAAGCGGCCTTGAATTTAATAAAGCTTCTATTTTAATAAGCAAGGTATTAAGTTCTTCGAAACATAAGATTTGTTCACCTATTACCCTCTTTATATGAGTTTTGAGAGCTTTTATTCCGGATTCCCAAAGACCACCGAAATGCGGAGCGGAAGGTGTATTAAAATTCCTACTAATTTGTTCTAAATGAGCAGCTTTTTCAAAATATTTATTTAAAACCTTAAAAGCTCCTATAAAATTGGTACCAATATCACTATATACCTATCACATTTTCCACGTCTCGATAAAAAGCGTTGTAAAGCTGCTAAAAAGGCTTCAGAGATAAGAACTGAAACCAGTGGCGTATCCAAGATTAACGTCTGGGGGGCAATCAGTTATAAATAACAAAACTCTGTCGATAATTTTAATGAATAAAAACAAAACAAAAACATATTTTCTAAAATAAATAAATACAGGGCGTCCGGAAATAAATGCACCAACTTGAAAAATTAAAAAGAAAAATGGAAAATATGACGAAAAGTTCATATGAACATGGGTCCGCAGATGTTTGGTTTTCGAGATGCAGGGTGTTGAAATTGAAATTTTATTTTCGATTGTTTTGAGTGATTTTTTGAGACGACAAAATTTTCTTGCAAAATTTGGTAGCCGGGGTTTTTTGGGAAGAAAAGTCATAATTTGGTATTATTTTTGGTGCAATCCGTAGAGGGCGCTGCGTACGCTATCATTATTTAATTTAATTTGCCCTAACTTTTTTCTCTTCCCACATGTTTTCTAAGCAAAAAAGGTATAATACTTGGTGAATAACGCCAAAGGTGACCTTTTTCGAGAAATTTTCAAATTTCTGCATCGATGCAGGTGCATATCGACACTCGTATGCAATTAAATTCAAAATAAAATTTAAATAAACAAGCACATTTATTTGTTGACAGTTTAATTAACTTGTTGTTGTTTTTTTGCAAGAAAATTTTGTAGTCTCAAAAAGTTACTTAAAAATATCGAAAATAAAATTTCAATTTCAACATTCTGCATCTCGAAAACCAATCTTCTGCGGACCTATATTCATATGAACGCTTCGTCATATTTTCCATTTATCTTTTTAATTTTTTAAGTTATTACCGGACACCCTGTATAACATAAAAATAATTCTTCTTCGTACCAGTAAAATCTATATCACAAAATCAAGTATTCTTTTTTTGGTCTTGAGCTCGTCAAACATCTCCTCTGGAGATATGGGTGTTTCAGAGTACACATAAAGTAGTGTTAACCCATTCAGTCGGTTTTCGCTAACATTGTTTCTAATTTAAATTTTTAAAATTTTCAGTTTTGCAAATGTTTTTTCTGGCGTGGCGGTGCACACTGTAATTGTGCAAATTATGTTTAGTAGCTTGCTTTGCCTAATTTATTACGGTTACGCGCTGCGACCGACGGAGTGTGCATAATATAAGGCGGCGCGTTCTCAAATATACTACAAATAACAAATTGTAGATGTTTGATGTTCACTGCATTTTCAGATTACGACAGGAGTATATAATTTTTAAGATTATTAATTTTGATATTCCAAATCTCGTTTATCTCGACAACTCTGGGGGGGGGGGCAATTGCCCCATTTTCCCCCCTGAATACGCCACTGTCTGAAACTATTTCTAAATGTACTGCCTTAGTGGCCATGCAGATGAATAAACGAATGTACACCTTAGGGGTCTTTGCACTATGGTGTCTATGCATTTTTATGTTAAGAGGGCCTTCTAGATCTACTCCCGTGGTAAATCTCCCATTGGAGGATTATAAGGTTGAGGATTAGTACGCCAGCATTTTATGCATTTACATAAAATGGATATAAGAGCTCTCTTTGAAGACAAAATCCAAAAATTTTCAGCTAATAAAAATTGAGTGCTACGTAACCCAGCGTGAAGGTATTTTTGGTGATAAAAATCTGTCAAAAGATTAGTTAAACGACATTTCTGAGGTAAAAGTATAGGATATTGTTTATCGAATGATATTGGTGCGTGACGGAGGCGATTTTCTACTCTTAGAATACTTTCAGAATCAAAAAATGGATTTAATTTGGGAAGAGGCTTTGAAAATTGATTATTTTGGATCTCGTTTGAAAAATATAGATTTTGTGTATATCGAACAGGGCGATTAGAGAAGAGTCGAATTCGAAACTTGATAAGAAACCTACCAGTTTCGCCGTAGGATTTCTAACGTTATGAATAAAGCATAGTATAATATGACACGTTGTATAATATGAGAGAAAGGAGAGTTATTTTCTAATAAAACATGTAGGAAATTATTGTTAGACTGCATTGTGACGAGCGTGATTTTCTTTTGTTCAAGAAGATTAATTGAAAAATCATTTTGAGAAAAGGCAACACTATCAATAATAGTTTCAGATAGTACAGAAAACACAAACTATTTTCTATAAAAGCGTTAGCTAAGGAACGTCTAGAAGCGATATCTGCGGGATTCTGAGAACACATAGTTCTAAGCGAGGAATTGTAATTTTTTTGAGGGGAGCCACTTTTGTTTTCGAACAAAAAACAAAATTAGTTTTGTAACTACTCTTAGTCAAATCAAAATATCTTATATAGACAGCGTAACCCTTTTTATTACAATCTGAAAAGCCGTGAATTTCCATGTAGAAAATTGAACTGAAAACAAAAAACGGGGCGATTTTAAATTTGATATAATAGGTAGTTCCGCTCGAAATTGCAACCACATTCGGAGGATGGCAGATGGAGGAGTTTCATCCCAATCTATTTTGGGACGCCATAAGCGTGGAATTAAGTATTTCGCAATAAATATAATTGGCGATAAAAAATCAATGCATCATACATTTTTGCTAACTCGGAAAGCATGTTTCTTTTTGGACAAGTGATATCAGAAATATTTAAGCGAAAAGAGAAATGGTCTGAGTGAGGTTACCAATGCATTCCCAGTATTTTTAGAGAAGAGTTTGAATGCGAATTTTCATCAAAATCTAGCGAACTAAGAGACACATGTTCCGAAGGTAAGTGTGAAAGTAATTGAGGATAATTAGATGTCCATTTTCTAAGCTCCAAACCTCCTAAACCTAAAAGACAAATGAGTTCCTTTTGAAGTGCCAGAGTTTCATCAACACTAGAACTACCAATAACAACATCATCCATGTAAGTGTTATTACGAATAGCTTCAGACCCGAGGGGATAGTTTTTACCCTTGTCTTCAACTAATTGTAAAAGAGTTCTTATGGACAAATAAGGAGAAGAGCTTACTCCAAAAGTTACAGTTTTTAAACTAAAACCTTGAAGGGGTTCGTCAGGAGAAAAGCGGAATATGGTCCTTAAGTAATTAGTTTTACTAGGAAGGACCAGAATTTGTCTAAACATTTGCTTAATATCGCAAGTTATAACAAATCTTTGTATATGAAAATTTTATAAAATTTTTACGATGTCTTGTTGAAGTTTGTAAGGAAAATTTTGTCTAATTTTCGTTACAACGTTTAAATGCACTATTTTGTTTCATTCCATAAAATAGACTCAGTATATCACCACGCGTTTTAAGAATGTTGCCCTACTATCTGCAACCACCTATGCAAGCTGATGCATAATAAATTGCCTACCTGCGTAGAGCTTGTTGTTTCAGAACCAAACTGTTGAATAGTATAAAAGGGTATGTGCCGCTGCAAAAGTGTTTAAATTTTATTTATCAATTGAAGATATGTGTTATTAGAACAATTACATTGTTGTAAACACTGTTGGATGTAAATCACAAACACTTTATTCAGTTTTGCGATTGGTTAGAGCCACAGTGCTGACTTCATGTTCTAACTTCAGTCTTTGTGTTCGACGTTTCTTTCTGGTCTAGTATCAGTGGTAAAAGTTTGGCAGAATTGACAGTTGCCTCCCCATGTTTGGTGATATCTAAATCAAGTATGTTTATTTGAATTGCATTGCATAAGGATATAGGGAATTACTCCGAAAATGTATTAATATCTCTAAAACGGTTAGAGATATCAAAAAGTGATTTCTATGTTTCCGATAACAAATTTGATTATCTATGCGAAACCAATATCCCTAGATCGAATAATTCACCATTTTAAAGAAAAAAGTCATTTCCGATTAAACCGGAAGTGATATCGAAAAACAGATATATATTTTTTGGTCCCTTACCTACCCATAATCGATAATCGGTCATTTTGTTTTTTTTAATCAGTTTTTTGACCTTAACTTTGTTGTCTGAAGTACAATTTTCTCTTTCTTAGCGGCATTGGATTCCTTGGAAGAAACTGCACAAGATTAGTTTTGAACCATCAATTTATCTTTAAAATGACCTAGAAAACCGGATTTATCACGTTACCTGGGACACCCTCTACGTTATATTGAGGATCGGCGAGTTTTATCTTAGTAAAATTATGAAAATATCTATCAAGTTCAACCTTTTCAAGAGGTATGAAATTTTTACATATTTTAGGCAAAAGAAAAGCACGAAAATTAAACAAAGTATTTTGATAATTAACTGGCTTAATTGACAAGTTGACAGAACCAATTTCAAATGTAGTAGTCATGTCTTTTACTCAGTTGATAGTCAAATAGCTTTGAAATATAGGCAACTGTAGACAATCATAACATGATTTAGCACAGTAGAAAGAAAATCCATAGAGCGTTTTGAAGAAATACCAGTCATCACTACAGGACTATTTTGTAATGATGGCGGCGGCGTGTGACTTCGAGGTGTTTGATCATCTTCCTTTCTATCTGAAGCAATTGCACTAGACACGTTAGAAGTGACGTCGGTGCTAGTGTTAGTATGAACATTGATATTGTTGTGAAATTTCCTTTGACAAAGAAACGAATGGTGTTTAAGCCCGCAATGTCGACAAAGTACACTTGATTTACATAATTTATAAGTATGCAACGTGCTTAAACAATTAGTAAAAGCATTTATTTTTTTGCAGTTCACCGATAGCTGATATAGAACATTATTTTCTTGACAAAGTTAGCATTTCCCTTTATTGGCAGAGACATCATTTAAAAAGGAAATATTGCGTTGCTAATGAGGTTTAATTTTGCTATAATTCGAAGAGCGAATTGCAGATGTTGAAGATTCATGGACGAATTTTAAAGTGTGTAGAGATGAACCGTATTTATTTAGAAATTCTTTTAACTGTTCATACGTTGGAATTTCCGTTTCACCAATAAGTAATTCAAATTTAGGAACAAGGCTTTCTGGTAATCGGTTTCAACAAAATTATAAATAAGATAAAATCCCGCTGTACAACATTAAGATCAAGAATAGAAGGCGCAGATAAATTTTGTGTAAAAGTGTAAACGAGATTGCTCCAATGAGAAAAAACTCGCAAACGCCTATGTTTAATCTAAATTAAATCATTTATTCGTAATTATATTTCAGGTCACCTAGAAACGCAACGTACTGACGTTGCAGAACAGCACGCGTGACGCACGTAGTATGTGCGTCAATACACATAAAATATAAACAAATATTTTGTATAAATAAAGCACCACAAAATGAAATAAATCAGATCCAACTCGTTTGTGTAGTTTCTCATACCTATCGCTATGCTCAAGACACCTTGGCTCTAGCAGAGAGTGAGGCTGCTCTCTGGTAGCGATATAGATCCCCTCACAAAAACCTTACCACCACCACTATGACCAAGCCACAATACCGTCGCAGGGAGTGAGGCTGCTCTCTGACAGTGGTGTCCGAAACAAACATCCTTTACTACAAGTGCCTCGTCTGGTAGTAAATATATACCTTCATCATATTTGCTACAAGTGCCTCGTCTGGTATAAAATAAATACCGTCCTTCTGTTGCTACAAGTGCCCAGTCTGGTAGCAACTAAATACCTTCCAAACTTCTGTCTGCCACAAGTGCCTCGTCTGGTGGCAGATTAAACCTCTCAGCCCTTCCTAAACCTGAGAGAACGCAGAAGAGTTGGAAGTATTCCACTGCCGCAAAGGGCAGAAGTGAGTTCCGGGCAGCAGTGCCAGGGCGTTGGTCCTACGAGCCATCGAACCAGAGTCTTCGTTCCCAGAGGACCCCCAGAGAACCATCCAAGTCTTCAATTCCAGAGGACCATCCGAGTGTTCGCTTCCAGACTATCCAGAGTCTTCACTTCCAGAGGACCATCTGAGTCTTCGCTTCCAGACCATCCGAGTCTTCGCTTCCAGACTATCCAAGTCATCAATTCCAGAGAACCATCCGAGTCTTCGCGTCCAGACCATCCAAAGCCTTCACTTCCAGAGGACCATCCGAGTCTTCGCTTCCAGAGCATCCTGAGTCTTTACTTCCAGAGGACCATCCGAGTCTTCGCTTCCAGACCATCCAAGTCTTCAATTCCAGAGGACCATCCGAGTCTTTGCTTCCAGGCCATCCAGAGTCTTCACTTCCAGAGGACCATCCGAGTCTTCGCTTTCAGACCATCGAGAGTCTTTACTTCCAGAGGACCATCCGAGTCTTCACTTCCAGACCATCCAGAGTCTTCACTTCCAGAGGACCATCCGAGTCTTCGCGTCCAGACCATCCAAAGTCTTTACTTCCAGAGGACAATCCGAGTCTTCGCTTCCAGACCATCGAGAGTCTTTACTTCCAGAGGACCATCCGAGTCTTCACTTCCAGACCATCCAGAGTCTTCACTTCCAGAGGACCATCCGAGTCTTTGCTTCCAGGCCATCCAGAGTCTTCACTTCCAGAGGACCATCCGAGTCTTCGCTTTCAGACTATCCAAGCCTTCAATTCCAGAGGACCATCCGAGTCTTCGCGTCCAGACCATCCAAAGTCTTCACTTCCAGAGGACCATCCGAGTCTTCGCTTCCAGACCATCCAGAGTCTTCACTTCCAGAGGACCATCCGAGTCTTCGCGTCCAGACCATCCAAAGTCTTCACTTCCAGAGGACCATCCGAGTCTTCGCTTCCAGACCATCCAGAGCCTTCACTTCGAGAGGACTATCCAAGTCTTCAATTCCAGAGGACCACCCGAGTCTTCGCTTCCAGACTATCCAAGTCTTCACTTCCAGACCATTTAAGTCTTCAATTCCAGGGGACCATCCGAGTCTTCGCTTCCAGACCATCCAGAGTCTTCACCTCCAGAGGACTATCCAAGTCTTCAATTCGAGGGAACCATCCAAGTCTTCGCTTCCAGAAGGCCAGCCTGTATCCAACACTACTGACGAATAAAGAAGAATACCACCCAAGATGTCAACAGAAGAATTAAACCAATTAGCCCTACAACAAGAAAAGCATGGAAAGAAAATCATGCAGCTTATCTCAAACTTCAAGAAAGACCCCAACTCTAGAAAAACAGAGAAATACATTTCCGAACGGCTGAAGCTCCTAGAAGAAATTTGGCAAACCGTCCAAACTACCAACAGCAAGATAAAACTAATAAATATTCCGACACATTCCTATTTTACCACAAACTTCTTTCAACAAATCAAGGAGAAGTACGAACAGTATGAGAACTACCTGTCCGAATACCCGAGAGCTGCAATCGTCAACCAAAACACAGAACAACAACTACGCCTCAAAAAACAGTACTTCAAACTAGATCAGATTAATAATACAATTCAGCAAGTGAATCAAGAACTTCAAGAAGAAAAATACAAAGCCCAGTATGAACTACAAATGAAGAAAATGCAGAAGCAATGGTATGGTATCTAAAATCTTCACGAAGAAATCATGATGCACGCAGACTTCTTGGACGAAGAATACTTCATACCCGTAATCAATGGCGGGTACGAAAACTGGAACTCCTTTCACGATATCTTCCCAAGGGTTGTCCACGAGTCTCCAGCACTGACAAAAGCCGAAAAAATGCAGTACCTAAAAACCCACGTTGGAGGAGAAGCTGCCAAAGTAATCCAGCATCTCTCAATAACTGAAGCCAACTACGAAGCTGCATGGGCCCTCCTGCAGAACCGATACCAAAATAACCGGCTCCTTGTTACCAAACTAGTAGATAGAATACAACTAACAATCCAGCAAGAGAATGCAGAACAGATCAAACAACTGCATCCCAGCCAGCATAGTGACGTCAAAGTACATCTAAGTCACGTCGATTGTTGGTGACATACGTCACCCGTGACAAATAAGTCTTAGAGTCACGTGAAATTGACGTCACTTCATGGTGACAGGTGTCACTATGCTTATGCTAGTTTATAAATTACGTCTAAAATACGTCACAAACTCATCACACTTGTGACTCGTCATAAATATGTATAAATGTGACGTCATTATTATGTTTTTAATTGACGTTTATAAGCAATTATTAATAGGTACGTGAATATAGATAATATAAAGAGAAATATCCATCTTTTATTGTTTTCAAGGTTGTAATTCCTTTCTATATTTCACCCAAGAGCGAAAACACCTATTGTTATAATAATATATAGGAGATATTATAAATTATTGTAACTATAAAAATAATATGGATTTTATTCTGAAAGTAAAGAAAAAATTAACATAAAGCATGTAATATTCTACACTTACTTATTTTACACCTAATGCTGATTAATTTTAACAAATAAATGAAATACTTTTTCTAAAAGAATAATTTATTTTTATCACGAAACTCAAAGTAGACATGTTTTCGAATTTCCCGCCGTTATCTCGCTATAATTTTGTTTTTGGGCATTCATTGCGACATTGCCAGATCTCCAAAAGTTCTTCATCATTAGAATGTAATTATTTAACAGTATGGCAATAATATAATAACCAGTAATATAAGGTGGATTAAGGTAAATTTAGTGTTTATTTTTAGGACTATTTTA
Organism: Pseudeuparius sepicola; assembly: GCA_963920635.1. Lineage (NCBI taxonomy): Eukaryota > Metazoa > Arthropoda > Insecta > Coleoptera > Anthribidae > Pseudeuparius > Pseudeuparius sepicola. The sequence continues at coordinate 34,697,897 of OY987303.1, forward strand.
TTATAAACATTTAAAAACACCATTATATAGCGGTCAGTAATTTTGCATACTTGGCAACACCGGTAGACCCTCGCGGCGGCGCGGTGCTTCGCCCGCTCGCGGATGACCCGCTGCCGCGGCCGGCGCGGCCATCATTGTTGACAACGGCGTGTGTCGTGTGTTCCTAAAGTCAGTGCGCGGCGCGTGTGGTCTCTTATCAGTTTTGTAGTTGTAGCGTCGTTATGCTTGTGGACGTGCTGGAGAGCTGGTTAGTTCTGCTGTGATTATAGCGCAATAATAATAGTTTTCAGTGGATTGATAGTGTGATTTTGTAGAATTGGTTTGCCATTGCTATTGAAGGGGAGGCCCATATTTTCGTCGGTGCCATATTGGATTTTGGATTATTAGCGTTGACGCGTTGACTAAACGAACATTAGAACTATTGGTTAGTAAGTACTCCCCGTCGGTATTTATGTTTTTAGAACTAAATTACCCATTTTATAGTAGCCTCCAACTGCTGGGCTTGTGCTTAATTAAAAAATATCTAACGAAGGTCATACCTACCTAATAATAGTACCTATATCAATATGGCTTTCTTAGGAGTCCCGTTTACTGAGACCGATGGTGGTACCATTGCCCTTATACACAAAAAGTGGTTGACTCCCCGAAAAAAAGAAACTTGGTGGCCACCATATAAACAACAGGACCAATTTAATAGGACACTAAAGAAGGGTGTTTCTCCCGAAGAAAATTGGAAACTTTATAAATTGGAGAAATCTATTTTTGAGGAAGGTATGTGAATGTTTATAAAAATTTACATCGTAAGTGCAGTTTTTGTGCCGATCGATGTTTATATCTGTGTTATTATTGCTGATAAAAATATATACTTTATACATATGTCCTATATAATAATATATAGGAAGTGGCTATTTATACGTCCGACGTATATGAAAGTCGGTATACGTCTTGTGCTCTGATTGGCGAGTTGAGTCACGTGACTTTCTCCATACACGTCCGAAGTAAACTGATTTAGATATGTCGGATGTGCATTTTTCTCAAGCATCGTTGCAATAAGGAGTGTATGCTCTACTTTTTCGACGATGGGCGCTGCGATATGAAAAAAGAAGTGCTAATTATTTCCGGTGTAACCCACCCCCGATTTTCTTGAAATTTTGGCTACCCGCCTATTTTTAACATTTATCTTTTTCCGTTTGCCGTTGCCTCTCCGGCCAATGAAAGTGCCTTCTTAAGGGTCACGGTCACGAATACTGAAATCGAACGACTTCGCTCCGATAATGATTGTTTTTATTTTTCTGTCATTGCGATAACACACAGGCGTACAGGAAATTCTAAATGGAACAGAAAAAGATTATAAACGACTTGGAAACAGCAGCTGCGTCAACGTCAAACGGAATCTTCAAAGTTTATAAATCCGGATTTTTTACAGCGCCGAACTTCGGGCGGAAATAGGGAGTACCCAGCCAAAATTTCAAGAAAATCAGGGGTGGGTTACACTATTGGAAATAATTACCACTTATTTCTTCACACCGCAGCGTCCATCGCCGAAAAAGGAGGGCATACAGGCTTCTTATTGCAACGATGCTTGAAAAAAATGCACTTTCGACGTTTAATCAGTTTACTTCGGACGTGTATGGAGCAAAATGTGCGTCCAAAGAAGTCACGTGACTCAACTCGCCAATGAGAGCGCAAGACGTATACCGACTTTCATATACGTCGGACGTATAAATAACCACTTCCTAATATATATTATACCGCTGTTTATTTAAAGTATTTCATTAAAATCAAGAAACGTGTACGTATAATGTGTGTGTTTTCTCTACTACTCCGTTTATATATTATTATTGTCAGGATATATTTTTGGTGGTAATGGGTGGTGATATTTGTTAGATCTTAATGTGTTACATTGTTTTTTATGTGTCCAATCAAAACTGCTTACGATTCAGGTTACCGATTGCATTACGATGTCCCGTAAGATTATGCCATATTCTATAATAATTAATTTATCATATTATCGTTGATTAAATAATTTAACCTACTTCACTCAACAATATTAGGTATATGCAAATTAACACATTTTATAAAATATGTTGTTTTCATATGTACCCTTATTTTTGCAAGTAAAAATGATTAAACAATTACCTAGGTATTGCCATTTATGTTGTTTTTTAACTTTAATTTTAGATTTCTATTTTAAGGCAACAAATAAACTTAAGAAAGATGAAATAACTTCCGATGTTGCAAGTGAAACAGAAAAAGATTGTCCATCTAAAATCTGCACCGCCAAAACGATTACTATTTGATAGCTCCGATTCTGTCGAGGAAGTTGATCGAGGTATTTCTGTATCTTTGTCCTTACCACCATCTATAAAGGGTTTGGAAGAAGTTTTAAAAAAGAGAAAACATAGTAAGTAAAACAATGTTCGTTGTACTCTACAAGTAATCTATGTGCGGCATTAATTTCAGATAAAGAGGAAAGTGCAGTTACCACCGTTTGTGAAACCCCGATACTGTCACAACCGAAGTCACAACCTTTATTAAGTAGTACTACTAATCCAGTAGCTAAAGACTCGGAGATCATTAACTGGAAAGTTTTTCATTTCAAATAAGATTTCCTGTAGGTAGTTACTTATTTCCCTCAGAGTGATGTTATATTTTACTTATGTTGTGTTGCATAGAAGCAACTAAAATTTACCATCTTTTAAAAAATTGGATTTTTACTTTGTAGTCGAGAAGGGTATATTTTTAATCAATTCTTTTTTCGTTATTCCTTAATATTAAATATATAAGTGTGTAAAAAGCAAAACATTTTCAACATCAAAATTTGAACTTGTTTAGAAACAATGCTTCATGTTATGTAAGTACAGGGTATTTCAGTTAACGCCCCACTACATTTTTTTCTAGATCATATTTTCAAAAAGAACAAAAAGCTCACCAAAAGCTATTTAGACACAAATTTATTTATAACTCGATCTCCCTTTTTTTGGTAAGTATTTTGCCCTTTTCCACTTTTGGAACATACAGGGAGATGCCCAAGTTTTTAAGTAGCTTTTAATTGTATTTTTTGGTCTTGAATTTTCAGCGGATCAACGGATGTGCTTCAGATTTGTCTCAGTATATTAGAAAATATTTTTGCATTATTTATCTCACTAAATTTGCAGGAGTCACATTTAAGACTTGTTTTATTTATCAGATTTTGTCATACAGTTTTTTTTCTAATACCGATATAGGTCCTGCATTTAATATAAAATTTAGTTTTCTACAAAAAAATATTCTTACACTTTTAAATAAAATGTGCCATTTTTGAAATAAATAACAAATAATACGCCCATGTACAGGATGTCCCACAGAAAATTGCCACCCCCTCCCTTTAACTTTTTTTATTTTTCAAAACAGAAAAATATGTTTCAAATGAAAGTTATGGGAAACTTATATATTTTTTAAAGTGTCAACTCTTTTTATACGGAATGATGCACAACAGCACGGCAAACCAAACTTTGGTTTTTTAAATGGAACCACCTATTTTTATAGGATACCTATCTGAATTCTACTCATTTTTCTGATTCCAATGATATATTTATATACAGGGTGTTCCATGATAAGTGAGCCATTGAGGTGTAAAAGACAAACAATTTTCGAGTTGAAATTTGATCGTTTGAAGTTCTGGCCTTCTTATTGACTGGAAACTACCCATTTCAATTAAAAGCACCTCCATACCTTTTTTGGTTTTTGTCCGATTTTAACCGTTCTTTTTTCTAAAGATAGTTCACAAAAAAACTAAATATGATTTTGAATTTTTGTGCCAAAATAAATTTTCAAGGCCAATGATTTTTTTTCTTGTGAAAAAATCACGAAACTTACCTAGTGATTTTTTTATCTAAAAACTGACGATATACTCACATTCTGGACTCTTTAAAATCGGTTTCTACCAAGTTTCATCAACAAATAAATATTAAAAATACTATTTTTTAAATTAATAATAAACCAACTATCAAAACACCTTTAGAACTACAGTTTTTTTATGTCCAAAGAGTAGGAATAAGTTTTGGAGGCAATCGTATTAAAAATAAACTAGCTACGGGGACAGTCAGATTCTTAAATTTTCAATACTGTTTATTTTGCAATACTTTAATAATATTCATTTTTTGATGAAACTTGATAAAAACCCATTTTAAATAGTTCCGAATGTAATGAGAGTCATCAGTTTTTAGATAAAAAAGTGCCAAATTTTAGTTTTTTGTGGCCTAACTTTAGCAAAAAGCACGGTTAAAATCGGACAGAAAACAAGAAAACTATAGGGGTGTTTCCATTTGAAATGGGTCACTCTTGTGTTCAAAATTTTGCACAAACCTTAAATATCGATATATTAATTATTAAGCTATTAATAATTTACTGACAGATAGATCGCCTTACTATTGCATTTAAGTTTTGTTTTTTTTTTCCTTAGATTTTGAGGGCAAGTCTTTAAATCTGCTGTTACAAATAAAAACCCAAAACACAGAGATATTGAATATTCTTAATCAGCAAAAGACAACTACAGGAAAATGCTTAAATTTACCCGATAACATCCCAGTAGATCTACCATTACAGAGTAATACTGACTTGGGAATATTTGAGGATTACTTGTCGGACAAAAAGAACTTTACTGCTGTTGTAAGTTTGCATGATTTTTACTCAAATCCAGCTGTAATAAACAAGCGTGAACATAGCAGCCCTTTTGCTGGCAGCCAGAAGTTTCAACTTCAATTTTTATGCGATTTCCTTATTTTCCCCCTGCTTTTTAGTCTTAATATGATTTTAAGAAGAAACGTATCCTTTTTATACATTTTGTTTTTTACAAAACGGAATTCGGATATAAGAAATATATTGTAGACATTTTTATCTGCCAGCAAATCGGTCGTTGGTCTGTAAATAATTAAGGCTTATTAAGTGGGAAGCCTACTGATGGAAGTACAAATGTGAGTCCCTAAATGTAAGATGGAAAGTATAATATTTATTTTGGGGGTGATGCCAAACACCTACCTCAGCTATAATAGTTCCACTTGCAGAGGTTTGCAATTTAAAAATTTATATTTTTTGAAAATAACCTTCACTACATGTCTGACGAAGGCAGTTTTCAAAAGAGCTGTTTTTATATAAAGGGTGTCCCCGTTTTAAGTACCTTAATTTAAGGAGGTGGTAGAGAAAGTAATTTTAAGCAAAAAGTTTCATATGAATATATATCCGAAAATGCTTTATAAAAATGGTACAGAGCCTTAAAATTTCATAAAAAAATTAATTTATTTTTTAATTTCTAAACACCTGAAGATATTTCAATGAAATTTTATACACAAAGTACATGTATGAAGTGACATGTGAGTGCATAATATCAAGTTTCTATATTAACCAGTGGCGGAGATATGGGTAATCCATATCATTAATTTAATTTTAAAAAAAAACTAGTACGGGCCGGGCCAAGAAAAAAACGAATATCATTTTTGGAGGTGGAATTTAATTTTGAATAAAAAGTGTGCCTTGGTATTTTTTTGTAAATCGGAATACGCTGCTATAATTTTCATAACAAAAAATACTCTACTAGGAATAGTTTCGCTTGACATTATGTACTCATACGTCATTTCATGCATGTACTTTGTGTATGAAATTCCATTTAAATACAGCTGGCAGTTTTAAAATTTCAATTTTTTTATAAAATTTTAACGCCCTGTATCTTTTTTATAAAGCATTTTCCGACATATGTTTATATGAAACTTTTTGTTTAGAATTACTTCTTCTACCACCTCCTTAAATTAAGGTACTTAAAACGGGGACACCCTGTATGTATATTAATTTGAAAACTGCAGTAAGTCAAAATTCAAAAAAATCAACATTTGGCTTCATCAGAAGCATACAGTTGTAGCATTTGTAACAAACATCAAGAGGTGTGTTTTAATTCCCAAAAATAAAGGCTATTGTTTAAATGGAAGCATACAATATTCTCGGCTGGGGTGTTGCACCTTACGTTTTTACTGTGGTAGTATGAATTTTGTTTCTCATGTTAAATTTGACTAAAATATTGGTTATGGTTATGGAATCTTTAAGAATTTTTAATTTTGTTATTATTTTTTTGGATAACTAGAATAGGTATAATCTAAGCCATAGTCACTTTATTATATCCGGTTTTTATTTCAGGTCTCATATTTTGCTACGCTAGGAGGGAAAAATCCAGTATCCAAAACGAATATATTATTAAAAAACATTATTTCAAACAAGATAGCATCTGAGTTTAATTTTCTCGGCTCAAGAAACAACAAAAAATCATTTAACTCATTAAGCCTACGGAAATTAGTAACAAGTAAGTTTTATTTTTAACAGTGACAAAAAACTTTGAAAAATGTGTAGGTGTATTTATGGTACAGTTGAAATTGTTTAGTATCTGGCTCTAAGTAGTCATTTCTGGTTCTAATAATTTTTTATAGTGTAAAGGTATTGGCTTATTATTCTAGGGGTATCAATTACTCAGAGGTTCAAAATTAGGTGTCTTAAGCCCCCCCCCCCTTCCATTTTTATATACAGGGTGTCTCATAATTAGCCTGCCAAACTTAAACAGGCGATAATAGGACACATCGAAAAAATCAGAAAAGTTTATATGAACATATGCCTTATGTCGTCACGTTTTCATAATACAGGCCGTCAAAGATTTTTTTAGAAATAATAATTTTGGCTCTAGTTTTGTCAATTTTTGAGATATGGAGTTAAAACTTGACACAGGTACATTTTAAATGATGGGAAATATGTGAAATTATTACTATTAATCTATCCTCTAGGGGGCGCTAGTGGCGCCATTTTGTTTCTTTATTTTCTATTGTAACTTTTTTATAATGTCGTTTTTCCACACCGTGATCATTCACATTGATGGAGTTTTTAATTTTGAACGAAAAAGCGACTTTTGTTTGATCACCGTAGGATGAAGCCTTTGCCCTAAGATCGCAAAAATCCGCGCTAAAACACCTGTTGATCGCGATTTTTTTTTCTTAAAAATGTACACTAAGGTTATCCAAGTTCTGCAGATCAACTCTACAGCTGAAGATAAGGAAAAAACTTCATATGATTAATTTTCACGCAGAACGTAATATCCTAGAAAAAATACATTTTTTTTTATTTAAAATTTTGGCATCCATCAGTAAAAAAAAAGAAACGTTTTTGGGGAATGCTAATATAAAGTTTTTTTCTTGTGTTAGGAAATAGAATTGATCTGCAAAATTTAGCTCATCTGATAAAATATTTTTAAGAGAAAAATTCTCGATCAACAGGTGGTTTAAAGGACATTTATATAATTTTAGGGCAAACGGTTCATCTTATGGTTATTAAACAAGAGCACCTTTTTCGTTCAAAATAAACTTCTCCATCAATGTGAATTATCAAGATGATCAAATTTTAATTACAGTATAAAATATAGAAAAAAAATTGCGTCACTAGCGCTCCCTATTAGGAGATGGTTGAATAGCAATAATTTCATCATATTTCCCATCATTTTAAACGTACATGTGCCAAATTTCAACTCGATATCTCAAAAATCGCCAAAACTAGAGCCCAAATCATTATTTCTGAACAAATCTTTGACGCCCTGTATTACGAAAACGTGATGACTTAAGACATGTTCATATAAACTTTTCTGATTTTTTCGATGTGTTCTATCACCAGTTAAAGTTTGGCAGGCTAATTATGGGATACCCTGTATATTACCGCCATATTAAAATTTTCAACTATCAATTTCACACTAAAACATAGTATTTTATTTATGTACCCATTACCAGGTTTGAAAACTCTATTTTTATACGTCCAGAAAATTGAAGGGGGGGGGGGACATTAAAAAAGCACTGTATATGCATGCACGGCAAAAAACCACAACTGTGGTAGTATCGTCTTTATTAGTAAGGTTGTGATTACATAATATGCCTCATTTCAATTGAAATTTAGGCAATATGAAATATTTTTTGGTATTTTGAATTTGATAAGGTCAGGTTTCCTGTCTCTTGAAGGAGAAATCATTTTTTAGATGCTGTTTTGTCAACGTGTGATGTTACCGAAAACGAGGTGGAAGGAGCAATAAAAATCTGGTTGAAGCATGCACCAAGGCGACTTTTAAACGAAGAAAAAAAGCGAAGTGATTAAATGTAATTATTTTATTTAGAATTTTTCAATTTGAACTACATATCTTTTTACTGTCAACTAGGTAAGTGTTTATAATGCCAAATCAGAAATATAAACTAAAAAATTTGTTTCAAACAGACAAACATATAGACGTGTTAGAAATGAATTTATACAAATTAGCAAAGATATCACTTGTGCAGAAGAAAAACATACAACCTGCGACACTACTGAAACACTTCATTTTTCAAGGGATAATTCAATTGCTGACATATCTAATGATTCTCAAAGTAGTAAGAATTCTGATGAAGAACTGAGCGATAAACTAAATGACATTGATAAAATTTTCCATGAGAGTTCTGACTCTGAAGTGGATGTTCCTCAAATGATTAATTCAAATAACTTACCAAATGACTTAAAGTCGCAATTAAAGATTTGGGCTACTTCAGAAAATATTCCACACTGTGCAGTTACAAGCCTTCTTCATATTTTATCTCCCTATCATCCTTCACTTCCTTTGGACAGTAGAACGTTGTTGTGTACACCACATTTTCTTAAACCGACTAATTTAGAAACAGGTCAATATCTGCATTTGGGTTTGCAAAGAGGACTACAGATATTTATTGATAGTGACAAGACATTTCTTGATACACAAATAGAAGTTAGTTTCAATGTCGATGGAATGCCTCTGTTTAAGAGTTCAAATTCTCAAATTTGGCCAATATTATGTACCTATTGTTAAAAACATTTCCAAAGGACAACCATTTGCAGTTGGAATATTTTTTGGAAACGGCAAGCCCAAACCATTGTCTACTTTTTTTGAGCAATTTATTGAAGAATACAATTTATTGAATAAAAACAATAACTATACTATTTCATTACATAGTTTTATTTGTGACGCTCCTGCCAAGGCATTTATTAAGTGCACTAAAGCTCCAGGAGGATATTCTTGTTGCGACAAATGTGTTGATTATGGTGAATATTTCCAAGGTAGAGTTATTTTAAAAAATATGAATGCTCAGAAAAGAACAAACGAGGCTTTTATTACACAAGTGGATGAGGATCATCATGTTGGTGTGTCTCCATTGCTTCAAGTAAAAAATATTGACATGATAAACAATAGATTATATGCATAATATTTGCTTGGGAGTCACCCGTAAACTATTGCTGTCTTGGATATCTGGCCCTTTAAATGTCCGAATGCAAAGTAAAATAATCTCCCTTATTTCCGAAAAGCTGATACAAACAAGAACTTGCATACCTTATGAAATAAATCGCAAACCAAGATCTTTATCAGAAATCAATCGTTATAAGGCAACAGAATTTAGGACATTTCTTTTATACAGGGTGAGTCACATCTAAAGGCAGAGCCGAAAACACAAGGTAGAACTCGCTAAAATAAGCACATATTCTTAATAAACATTAGCTCAAAAACGCTTGGTTCTCCATATACAGGGTGTTGAAAATTTTCCAAAAATAACAAATTTTTTAAATTTTTTTCGATCCCGTTTTAGAATTTCAACCAAATTTGGTACACATTATGCATCGGTAGGTTGCCATTTTGTGCAATAATTTGGCCCCATTCAGATGACCAGCGGCGTAGATACAAATAGTTACTTTAATAATTGTAAAAAAAGGAATACAGTCCTGTGCAAAACCAAAAATTTTGCCTGTTTTGGATAGCCCATTCAATTTGGAACAAAAGGCGCCTCTTGGTATTTTTTTATTTCTGGTACAGTTTCTTCGTAATTTCGGATTTTTTAAACTAGTGCCAAGGTGATTATACTGGCATTTAAAATAAAATAATTTATATCTACGCCGCTGCTCATCTGAACAGGGCCAAATTATTGCACAAAATGAAAACCCATAATATGTATCAAATTTTGTTGTAATTCCTAAACAGGCTCACAAGAAATAAAAAAATATATGTTAAAAGTTTCAACACCCTGTATATGGAGAACCAAGCGTTTTTGAGCTAATGTTTATTAAGCATATGTACTTATTTTAGCGAATTCTACCTTGTGTTTTCGGCTCTGACTTTAGATGTGACTCACCCTGTATACTGGCATCGTGGTGTTAAAGGATGTAATCGATAGCAATATCTACAACCAGTTTTTATTACTCCATTGTGCAGTTCATTTTTTAATGTGCAATAATGAAGAATTAAGAAATTGGAATTGTGAAATGGCATCTAAACTGTTAGTGGCTTTTGTCGAACACAGTCGGACTTTATATGGTGATGAATTCGTAATTTATAATGTGCACGTTCTTATCCATATATGTGATGATGTATTGAAATTTGGGCCTCTTGACTGTTTTTCTGCTTTCCCTTTCGAAAATTATTTGGGACAACTTAAACGTCTAGTTAGATCCCCAAATAATCCACTTCAGCAGATTTGTCGCAGGTTGTATGAAATAATGATGGTCCCATGATTAATGCTAGGAATAGAAATCAGTTCAAAAAAATATACACAGGTGATTATTTCTTATGTATACATTCCCATGTGATTTCTGATTCTTATTGCTTTACTAAGGAAAATGTGTTTGAGATACACAATATTCTCGAGAATTTTGATAAACAGGTATCGTTTATATGCAAACGTTATGGAAATGTATCATCTTTTTACGAATATCCAATTAATTCCGCATTGATAAACACTTACCTAGTTGACAACTTGTCAAGCGAGTTAGAAGAACTATCCTTCTATGACATTAAGGGCAAATGTGTTGTCATTCCTTTTAAGAAAATGATGGTATCTGTACCTCTACTGCATTCTGTGCAATAATAAAAAAATTTAATTCCACAGCATTTTTATTTTACAAAACAGCAATAGACATCTATTTTACGTCACAAAAGACGGGTATTCACGTCATAGAATCACGTGTTTTTACGTCATAAAAACACGTATATTCACGTCACAAAATGACGTCAAATTGCTGTGACATATTGTCATCATATTTACGTCATTATTACGTTAAATTTTGGGTATATATGACGTAATTAGTGCCGTTTTTTCCACGTGAAAATGACGTGCTTTGCTAACTGGGATGACGTCACCGAAGAATGTTTACAAGCAATAAATAATCTTGGTTTTGACACATCCTCCTGGGGTCCCATGGTCGGACGCATCGTCATAAGAAAATGGGATCCAGAAAAAAATAGAATCTACGAACAAAATTTGCACCAACCCCATGAAGTTCAAGATTTTGAAGAACTATTCAAAGAAGGTGGTACTAACTTCCCTAATTACCGGGATGTGTAAAATGGGCTGAGATTGTAATATGTTAAAGCCCTAACCTTCCCGATCATTTTTCAAAAAAAATTTGGGGGGTCAACGGTTTCATTCTCGAGTTATATATATTTAAAGGGATGCCACTGGAATTCGTAATAATACGACTTCCATTAGTTTTTACCAAATAAAGTTTTACCAAATGGAGCTAGAGGGACAGAATTGATTTTTTTTTGTTAAAAGCCTTTTACGAATAATGTAAGTTTTTAGCCTAAAAGGTATGTTGCATATATACAGGGTGCTCCTAAAATGATCCCATGTAATATGTGTAATATAAGCCTCTATAAAAAGTTGCGGTACAGAGTCATATAGAGAGAGAAATAATTTCGTTTGATAGAAATACATTTCATTTGATTATACCAGGTTGAGTTTTGCATTAGTTTGTTGGTATTTGTTAACAGGGTGATCCAAAATAGTTTTATATGGTACTTTAAAATATTAGTTCGTTTTCACTGAATATTAATGTTCATAAAAACATGGGAAGTCGAGAATACCGGTGAATATTTTGTAATAATGTTATTGAATTTTTACATACATACATCCATATTTTACTTATTTGCCCACAGGGTGTTCCCAGAATATATGTATAGAGTAAATAAACTCACAAGACCAGGATATTTATTAAATATATCGGCAGATACTGAAGGGAGATAGAAAAACGTGTACATACTTTAGTATACAGTATACAGGGTGCTCCTAAAATGATCCCATGTTTGTTTGTAGTTTTTGTATTGGCTTACAGGGGGATCCAAAATAGTTTTATATGGTACCTCCTTTACAATATTTCTTCGTTTTCACTGAATGTTAATGTTCATAATAACGTGGGGAAGTCAAGAATTTGTATAATTAGATATTCATTTTAATTATATTATATTTTTTTGTAGCAATAATATCGATTTTGTACATATTAGGTAATATTTTACTTATTTACCTCTGTGCAGGTACATACCTAATTATTATTGTTATAATTATATTACAAAACGTCAACATCCATTTTATTACCATGCCTGTGTTGGGCATCCAAAATATTATCCAACAATGCCGGCATTTCGTAGACTTCACTGCTATTCCTGTAACACTGCAACAAACAGTGCGCAGTAATGGGAATGAGAATATAGTAAAAAGGGAAATAGCTTCAACTAGAAGAGAGAATCCTGGTTTACCTGTGCTGGAAATAAATGAGGATTTGTATGAACTGTAATCAGTCGATCAATAATGAAATTCAATTATTGGAAAACTGCCAAACTTGTGTCAGATTAAATGTTATGATAACTAGATGGTGTGGTTGTTCACTTTGTAACAATCAGCCATTTGAATTAAGAAGGTTGTCAAAGAAATGTAGATCGTATATTTTTGCAGTACAATATATATATATACATCTGAGAACGTGCGAGTATGTGCGCATCATCTGGACAATGATGGAAATATTTTATGTCAGCTAATCCCTGGGCTGCCTTTTTTAAACAGGCCAGTGAAAATCAATGGTGAGCAAATGCAGATTCTGTTGCAGGAATTACGAGATTTGGCGAGTACCACTAAGTGGCGATTTGAGGATCAAAATAGTTTCACAGATGATGAATTTAAATCAGTTTGTCCAATATCAAAAGAACATTTTCTAGATTTATACAATTTTTGCGAGCCCGTTCTCCAACAAAATGGTTTTCGTTACGCCACAAAACGAGATTTAATTACGTATTTATGCGAAATGAAACAAGGGGTGTCGCTTTGTACTTGAAAACGTCGGACTTAATTCCATAACAAGACAAAATTATATACGGAACCATGTTACCGAATTCGGCCAACGCATTGTACAACCCAGATCCTGATCAAGAAAAGGCCACTGCCTATATTGATGGGACTTTCTTGGAAGTTGAAAAGAGTAATAAGAATTTTCAAGTTCTTAGGCAAACACTCAGCGTTCACAAAGGATACAATTTGGTAAAACCAATCCTAGTGGTGGCAACTGATGGATACATTTTAACAGTTCTTGGTCCATATTTTGGTGATGGTCGAAACAATGACGCTGCAACTTTTCGGGATGAATTTACCAACGATGTTCAAGGACTGCGAAACTTTTTTCAAGATGGTGACATTTTTATGGTAGATAGGGGCTACAGAGATGCCGCACCCTTACTTTTTAAAAACAACTTGCCTTCAAAACTTCCATGGCACAATTTTCTAAACGCAGGAAATTCTTAAATTGAAATTTTCGGACTTTATTTTTTTTATTTAATATTTTTTGATTTTGACAAAATTTTGTATTTAGGGCTCTGAATCGATTCTGAACAACTTTTTCTAGTAAATTTTTTTGAAAAAAAAAAGCCTAATATGACTTGGATTTTTAGCCTCGTTTGTGGCATCGCAGGGGGCTTTGACTTTGGAGTAGGCAACTAAGTAGGCAACAACGCTATCTAGCTTTGGTAAAAAATTCGTTCTGGTCGGTTAAAAATTAAAGAAGTTATAGGGTTGTTTCACTCTTAAGTGAGACACTCTGTATATGAAAATAACGAAATAAAAAATGTTTTAAGAGCCAGAATATATTCCAGGTTTAGGAATAAAACCAAATATCAACTGTGGATTGAATACAACGAGAACAGTATTGGTGGATACTACTGTACCTGCAAATCTGGAGCACGAACTGTGGGAACATGTGCGCATGTTGCAAGTGTTGCATGGTTTCTGGGGTATGCACGACACAGGGACAATGCAAAATATCCCTCAACGGCATTGTTGGATAACATTTTGGATCCCAAACACAGGCATGGTAATGAAATGGATGTTGACGTTTTGTAATAATAATTATAATAATAATAAGTAGGTACCTGCACAGAAGGTAAATAAATAAAATATTACCTAATATGTACAAAATCGATATTATTGTTACAAAACAAAAATAATATAATTAAAATAAATAACGAATTATACTAATTCTTGACTTCCCACGTTATTATGAACATTAACATTAAGTGAAAACGAACAAATATTGTAAAGTAGGTACCATATAAAACTATTTTGGATCCCCCTGTAAGCCAATACAAAAACTATATACAAAACTCAACCTGATAGAGTGAAATAAGATGTATTTTTATCAAACGAAATTATTTCTCTCTCTATAATATGACTCTATACAGCAACTTTTTATAGAAGCTTATATTACACATATTACATGGGATCATTTTAGGAGCACCCTGTATACTGTATACTAAAGTATGTACACGTTTTTCTCCCGTCAGTATCTGCCGATATATTTAATAAATATCCTGGTCTTGTGAGTTTATTTACTCTATAAATATATTCTGGGAACACCCTGTGGGTAAATAAGTAAAATATGGATGTATGTATGTAAAAATTAAATAAGATTATTACAAAATATTCATCGGTATTCTCGACTTCCCACGTTTTTATAAACATTAATATTCAGTGAAAACGAACTAATATTTTAAAGTACCATATAAAACTATTTTGGATCACCCTGTAAACAAATACCAAAAAACTAATGCAAAACTCAACCTGGTATAATCAAATAAAATGTATTTCTATCAAACGTAATTATTTATCTCTCTATATGACTCTGTACCGCAACTTTTTATAGAGGCTTATATTACACATATTACATGGGATCATTTTAGGAGCACCCTGTATATATGCAACATACCTTTTAGGCTAAAAACTTACATTATTCGTAAAAGGCTTTTAACAAAACAAAATCAATTCTGTCCCTCTAGCTCCATTTGGTAAAACTTTATTTGGTAAAAACTAATGGAAGTCATATTATTACGAATTCCAGTGGCATCCCTATAAATAAATATAACTCGAAAATGAAACCGTTGACCCCCCAAATTTTTTTTGAGAAATGATCGGGAAGGTTAGGGCTTTAACATATTACAATCTCAGCCCATTTTACACATCCCGGTAATTAGGGTATTTAGTGCCACCTCCTTTCTGGAAAGGAGATTTCAGTCATTGCAATATATCGCTCCGTCCAGACAAAGAACCAGTTACCTCACCAACAGTACCAATAACCCTTGTTTGTTTTGCAAAGAAGTTCAGCATGGGTTATATCATTGCCAGAGATTCAAATCGATATCCACGTTCGAAAGGAACAAATACATTAAAGACAAACGTCTTTGTCCCAATTGTTTAAGTCACGATGTTACAAAGCAATGCCACAGTCAAATCAAGTGTAACATCTGCAGTCGTCAACACCACACCCTACTCTATCAAGAAAGAACCTAAGAACGCCCTCATCAGCAAAGGCCTGCACATCAGTACAACCAGCAGAGCACATCTCCACCCAACAACAGAGCGCCTGCCCAGACGTATTCAGCACCCAATAGAAACGTTTCTACAAATCATGTTTCCAATCTGGAAATACGAGTAAGTACATTACTCGCTACAGCCATCGTTGAAGCCAGCACAACCTTAAAACAAACCCAGTTGCGGATACTCATCGATCAAGGGTCACAATCATTACGGAGGAAGCTGTTCAACGTCTAGGATTACAAAGGCTACAATATCAGGTGTAGGAGATGGAGATCCAGAATACTCCAACTGGGCCACAGAAGTGCAGATCAAGCCCAGATTTCCAAATCTGTTCTCACTACAAGTCGACGCGATAGTAATCCCAAGAGTAACGCAAACAATGCCCAGTCAACCGATATCTCCAGGAAATATCGAATCATGGAACAATATCATGTTGGCGGACCCAACATTTATGAGACCTGGCCCAATTGATCTCATTCTTGGTGCCAAAGAGCACGCCATAATAATTCAAAACGAGCTAAATAAAACCCAAGATGGCCTGCTAGTGCAAAACACGGAATTAGGATGGATAGTGTCTGGACCCATTCTCACTATCAGTACGCCAATTCAAGTTGTTGGTCGCACAATGCAAAGAGGAAAATCATTCAACTAAGTTTTTGGAGATTAAAGAGGTGCCTCCGATCTACAAATTCCCAGAAGATGACATCGTCAGAACATCGTTCAATTCCGAGCCCATGTCAGAGCACGAATCAACCACTGTAAGCTATGGAACCGCATCAGCATCTTACCTACCAATCAAGACTGTACAAACTCCAGCGAAAGTAGAAGACGAGGACAGTCCAACAACACGTGCAACAAATCGCTTTGGTGCACAAGAAGAAAAAGAAATGTCTTCAAATGAAAATTTACCCCAAGAAAGAAATACCCACTGCAATCCGCCAAGACTTCACTTACTACACGTAAAAGCGCTCGTCCTGATGGTTACATGCTTAACAGCAGTCCAAGCAATATTTACAATCCACTACCCAAAGCAAGGAATTTATGTGGAACACCTTGGATCTACCAAAATGGACAGATGAATCTTCAGAATAGAAATTAGTTTAGAAAAAAACAAACTCCAACAAAATATTCAAGAAGTCGACATTACAGTTCAAAAATGTATGAATCTATGCAATGAAACTAAGTCCACGTCAGACGACACCCACTGCCTCAATTTAAATTAGCATTCAGAAGACCAATACAGCCACTTACAATGGATCTTCAAAACCATTACTGATGTACACGAACAGGAAAAACGAGGTCTCTTTGGAAGATTTCTTACATCAGTTTTTGGAGTCAATGATGAAGTTTATCAAGATATTGATGCTCTGACCGGCAATCAGCAGAAGTTAATCCATGCTGCCAACCACCAAACCAAATTTATGCTATCTGCCATCTCAAATGTTAATGAAACTAAGAAGAAAATCGCCAATCAACTACAAAGATTCCAAACAAAAATTAACCAAGGCCTCGAAGTAATCAACAAAATGCAAACTCAATACCATATGATTGATACAAACACCCTGGATATTCACCTCCTGAGTACTTATCAAGTCGCCACAAACTACATCACTTAAACCACCAAATACTATTTAAAATTACTTGATATTCACTTCAATCGAGGAATGCTGTACGACTTATCATCGCCAGCTTATGTTCACAAAACCACCGAAGAAGCCAAGAAGAAACTTCCCAGCAACCTTCAGATATTATCATCAGTACTTATGAAGACAACACTGAAACACAACAGCACACATCTCCAAATATTTGGACAGTTCCCAATAGTAGACACAATTGAATATGATCTAATCCATGTCACACCAGTTCCCCTGAAAATAAAAAACGGCTGCTATTGGACTCTAGATCTCACAAGTGACTATATTGCTGTAAACTATGACACACAAGTCTACTTCCAGCTAGAAGAAAGCGAATTCAATGAGTGCATCAAAACAAGAAGATACATATTCATTTGCTCCCCCGACGCGGTAAAAAACATCGAAACAAATCCAAGTTGTGTCATCGACGAAATATACCGAAAAACCACAACACACCAGTGCAGAATAAAGTAGCACCACCTAAATAATATCGTCTGGAAGCAGATGTGCACTGCCAACACCTGACTCTTTATTACCAACAGCTCCACATCAATCGCAGTGATCTGCAATGGCGCACGGGAAGATGTTGCCATAAATACAACAGGAATCATTAATACCATTCCAGAATGCGTTCTGAGGACAAAGCAAACAACATTAACACCAAAAAGAAGTGCCACAGCTCCAGTACTAGCTACATACTCAAAAATCGTTTCAATAGACTTCAACAACACAAACACACATACCTTGGATAAAATTTCAACTTTAGAAACAATCTTTAAACCCTTCGAAGAATGGGATACCCTAAGAGACAAAGAAGAGATGCTACAACAGAGTCTTCATGAAACCATTTGGCAGTCTACACGACAACATTCCATCGTGCCAGCAGTGCCACTACAGTCATCCTCATCCTTCTCGGAGTTTTCCTAAGGAATTTGGCACGGAAAATAATACAAAACAGATAAAAAAGAAACCAAAGACGAACGCTTCCGATGACGAGATGATAGAGATGGAATCCCTTAGATCTTCTCGAGGCGGCAGAATGTTTAATCTAAATTAAATCATTTACTCGCAATTATATTTCAGGTCACCTAGAAACGCAACGTACTGACGTTGCAGAACAGCACGCGTGACGCACGTATTATGTGCGTCAATACACATAAAATATAAACAAATATTTTGTATATGCTCCACAAAATGAAATAAATCAGATCCAACTCGTTTGTGTTGTTTCTCATACCTATCGCTATCCCCAAGGCACCTTGGCCCTAGCAGAGAGTGAGGCTGCTCTCTGATAGCGATATAGATCCCTTCACAAAAACCTTTCCACCACCACTGTGACAAAGCCACAATACCGTGGCAGGGAGTGAGGCCGCTCTCTGACAGTGGTGTCCGAAACAAACATCCTTTACTACAAGTGCCTCGTCTGGTAGTAAATATATACCTTCATCATATTTGCTACAAGTGCCTCGTCTGGTAGCAAATAAATACCGTCTTTCTGTTGCTACAAGTGCCCAGTCTGGTAGCAACTAAATACCTTCCAAACTTCTGTCTGCCACAAGTGCCTCGTCTGGTGGCAGATTAAACCTCTCAGCCCTTCCTAAACCTGAGAGAACGCAGAAGAGTTGGAAGTATTCCACTGCCGCAAAGGGCAGAAGTGAGTTCCGGGCAGCAGTGCCAGGACACCTACTAGAATAACGTTTGACGATCCTGTAATAACATAGTTGATAATGCGCGCCTGTTATTGGAACATGATTAGGCATTTGCGGGAAAGAAGTATCATGTGGTGTATTTGGTGGAGAATCTTGCTTTTGAGTGAGATTTTCATAAATAGGTGTCTACTTTTCCGTGTATACAAATCGATAAAAAATGTATTTTGTGAGATATTTTCAAAAGCCTTTTTTTGTTTGAAAGGCCTTCAAAAACCGCTTCTTTTGACCTTCCTGCTATTTTCAAAATGCAAATCCAGGGCCGGCTGCGATTTTTTTATACCCCCGATTTTCGCGAAAACCTTTTAGCAATTTTTTTATTTAAAATCTGACCCCACAGCGTTAATCAGAACACCCCAAAACCCCTATATACCAAATTTGAATAAAAAATATTCAGGGAGTTCCATTATGCAGGGTGTCAAAGTTGAGCAAAATAGAAATTTTAAGGGCATCTGCCAAGTCAAGTGTGCCATGGAATCCCCTCAAAACAGTTAAATGGTCAACAGGACCACTCAAGTTGTTGGTGTGCAAAAGTCCAATACGAAATATACAGAGTGCTCTTATCTGTGCCATCTTAAATTACTGAATTTTTTGTAACTTTATACGGGTCAAAATCGAGTTATCAAAACCGCTCCAAATACTATAAACGAACTAAATCTAAAAAATACAGAAGCCTGCCGGTCAGTAAGTCCATATCAGTTAAGGTGGCTGGTCACAACAGGAAACGCACAGAAAATGTATCATCTTATACAGTGACTTTGTTGAGAAAGGCCCAATAATTTAAATTGTTTTTATTTGTTGGTTGGCATTTTGTAAAGAAATAAATTACTTTTGTGTTTATTAATATTTTTCAATGATTCCAGAGCACTCCTGATCAGTATAAAGTTTAATAAAAATTCAGAATTATGAGATGGCTCAGAGAAAAATACCCTGTATATTTTTGCTTAACTGTAAGCTGTGGTAAATCTTTTCACACCAACATTTTGAGTGGTCCTGTTGACCATGCAACTGTTTTGAAGGGATTCCATGGCACACTTGGCTCGTCAGATGTCTTTAAAATTCCTATTTTGCTCCACTTTAACACGGTGTAGAACCGAACACCCTCTACAGTTTTTGTTCAAATTTAGTATATGGGGGTTTTGGGGTGTCCTGATTAACGCTGTTGTGTCAGATTTTAAATAAAAAAATCGCTAAATGGTTTTTGTGAAAATCGGGGTATAAAAAAAATCGTAGCCGTCCCTGGATTTGCATTTTAACAAAAGTAAAAACGTCAAAAGAAGCGTTTTTTGAAGACCTTTCGAACAAAAAAAGGTTTCTGAAAATATCTCACAAAATACATTTTTTATCGATTTGTATACACTTAAAAGTAGACTCTATATATATATATATATATATATATATATATATATATATATATATATATATAATACATCTGCTTGTATGGATAGTGCAGCTGTATTTTTATCTCTAGAATGGGCCGGATAGACGACATTTGGCAACGACGAGCGGAAAGATGTAGAACTCGGCGACCTCTATGGCACGCTAGTGGAATATTTGTACGAATTCCCACAAAGGATGCCAACTCGGGGGACTGGGCATCCTTTTGGGTTCGCTTGAAAATATACGGCGAAGCACAGTCTGTATCGAAGCTATATAGGTCTGTGCTATTATATTTCCTAGCTTCTATGATTTCCACTAATCTTTGATTTTCGTTTAAAGTAATTTTTATAATTTTAGGGGTAAAATAGGGTTTTAATCGGGTTTCGTTTGAATTTGGTACTTCAGGAAAAATTGAATACATCTCTGCAATTTCATTTTCTTTATCGCAAATAACTACGTCTATTGGTACTGATTTAAATACAAAATTGATCATTCTCTTAACTATTTTCCAGTCTAGATTATCGAGTCCTCAAGCTATTTTTGGCATGACTAAGTGCTTTATATTATTTCTATAAATTAATTCTCTTAAATTCTTTAAACATTTCCATAAATTTGTATAAATGGATTTTTTATAAAACATTCCTTTAGTTACTAAGTCAAATATAAATCAATCGTTATAATACGTATTCAATATTATTAAACTTTTCTTTAAATAAGAGAACTATTCCTTTTCATAACTTAAGATCTTTTGATACACAGTGCGCTAATGAGTACTCACCGGGTACTAAGTAAATCTTTTTGAACTTCTATTATTTCATTATTAATATTACTTCCGTTACTTTCTTTAAATTCTATATATTCTTTACCATTAGTTATACCTTCGAGTAATATATTATTATTAATATCATTATTGTCTAACTGTATACGTGACAGTGAATCCGCTTTTAAATTTTTTGTTCCTTTCTTATAAATTATGTCGTATTCGTACGCTTCTAATTTTAATCTCCGTCTAACTAATCGTGATTGTAGTTCCTTTAAACTAAAAAGCCATTGCAGGGGTTTGTGATCCGTAACAATAGTAAATTTTAGTCCGAATAAATAAGGTCTAAAATAATGTGTAAAATATACAATTGCTAATAGTTCCTTTTCAATAGTGCTATAGTTTTGTTCTGCTGGATTTAAAGTTCGCGAGCCATTGCTATTGGTAAATCATTTGCGATTTTTCCTTGACTTAAAATTCCGCCTATAGCTATATTCGAAGCGTCTGTGGTTAATATAAATGGTTTCGGAAAGTCTGGATATTAGATTGGATCATTGCATAATATATTTTTACAATATTCAAAAGCTTTGATAAATTCCGTTGTGTGTTCAATTGTAACGTCCTTTTTTAAGTATTGGGTAAAGGTTTTGTTAGCCTAGCAAAATCTTTTATAAATCTCCTATAATAACCTAAAAATCCTAGAAATGATTTTATTTCTCCATTAGTCTTTGCAATTGGAAATCGTTTGATTGCATCTATTTTCTTTGGATTCGGCTTAACTCTATCTGGGGTTACAATGTGTCCTAAAAATTCTACTTCTTAAAAAATATGATTTATCGAGCGGTATTTTTTATTCTTGCGTTGCGTAATGTCTTGAATAATAATTTTAAATTTGAAATATATTCTGTAAGGTTTTAAGAAAATACAATAATATCATCTATATATAACAAACAAATTTTTCCTTGGAGTTCGCGTAGTACGTTATCCACAACTCTCTGAAAAGCCGCGGGGGGCATTTTCAGTCGAAACGGCATTCTGACGTATTCATAATGACCGTTTTCTACCGTAAAACCTTTTTTTCATATCAAATTTTGGTGCATTTCTACTTGGTGAAATCCTGATGCAAGATCGGTTGTCGAAAAATATTGACAGCGTCCTAGCTTATCTAAAATATCTGTTATACTTGGTAAAGGGTATCTATCATCAATTGTTTTTTCATTTACTTTTCGATAGTCTACTTCTGTTAGCCATTTTTGTTGTCCGCTAGCATCTAATTTTTTTGGTACTATCCATATAGGACTACTCCATGGCTCTGGCTTGGTCTAATTATTCCGTTTTCTAACATTTCAAAAATTTGTTTCTGAATTTTCGCTTTATGTACAAAAGGGTACCTTTTGTATGAACCGGTATTTCATCTTTAGCGCGTATTTCATGTTTTATTTGATTAGTGAAACTTAATTTAGCACCGTTTCTAGGAAATATATCAGAAAATTCATTACGCAAATTAACTAAAGAATTTTTCTCCTCGTTATTTAAGTGTTCAGTCCAAATCTCATTTACAATATCTAAGTTTTCATCTATTAATTCACTATCTTCATTACAATTTTCGAAATGAAAAATATGAAAGTTTTCTTTACTATCCGGGAAAGGTATAACTTTTAGAAGTTCATTAAATGTTATTTTAAATTTTTTCAGTATTGTTGTGTATTTCGGTATGTGCGAAACCGTTTCTTGCCGTAGTAAGAGTCTCTGGAAAATATAAATTGTTTACTGTACATTCCAGGATTATAATATCCTCGTTGTATTCCGATACAGGTATTTTTATTGGCATTGCTTCCTGTGCATTTACCGATATAGTATAATTATTTTTTATTGTTTCGTCTCGATAATGAAATGGAATCTGTGTTTTTTCATTAACTAAAAATTGTTTGTCTAAGTCAATTAAGAATTTCATTGTTTTCATAAAATTTAAACCTAAAATTCCATCATAAGGGGTGAAAGTCAAATAACGTGCATTTTAAAGTGTAGTCTGTATTGAATTCTTGTGTATTGTATTCTTGTGCATTGTATTGAATTCTTGTGTATTGTATTGTATTGAGATGATATCTCAATACAATATAATAATAAATTTTACTTCGGTTTCTCCTAAGCTAGTTTTAATTTTTGTGGGGATATATATTTTTTTTTCTGAAAAGTATTTTTCTGCGCAAGATGGTCTTAGTATAGACTGAGGGCATCCTGTATCTATTAATAATTTTAATGGGGGATTTTCTATAACAATATAAGCTAAATTATTGCATTTTTCAGTATATAGTTCAATAGTTTCTACCTCATCCGTTTGGTAGGCCTCGGTTGATACAAATTTTCGGTAGTCAAAGTTACAATATTTTTTTGGGTAATTTGGGGAATTACATTAGTGTCATTTTGTAAAGTTATGGTTGGTAAATTATAAGGATTTAAATAATTCATGGGGTTTATTCCTGTAATTTTTAAAATTATTTGATCTATTAGTAGTATTAGAGGTTGTCGACATCGGTTCGTCTCTAGAATAACTTTGCGTAATTGGAGTACATTGCATTGTTTCGGGTCTGTTTTGTGGTACTCGTCCAGTGGGTTTAAATACATTTTGGGGTAGTCCGAAAACTTGTCTATTTGTAGGAAAACGTTGGGGTATGCGTCTAGGCTGTACATTAATTGGTTTACGTGTGAATCTTGGATTTGAATTATAGTTGTTTTGAGAATTAAAATTATTATACGGTCTTTGATAATTAAATTGATAATTATTTTGGGGTCTTTGGAAATTGTTACATTCGTTATTAGGTCGTGAAAAATTGTTTCGGGGGGGGGGGGATTGTTTCTTGTCTGATAAGGGTTTTGTATAACTAACAGGGCAGAAATACATAGTTTCAATCACAGGTACATAACTATATTCAAGAATATTTTTAAATTGTATGTTTTAAAGAGTAGAAAAAATGTATTGTTATGTACCTGTGATTGAAACTATGTATTTCTGCTTTGAAAATGCCTAAAATTGTAGGCGAAACGTCGTCATAGTAATATTGTTTAACAATAAAAACAATATAAACATATTGCTGAAATTGGTCTTTTTGCGAGAACCTGTCAAGGAAACTCTAAATCTAGTGACCGAGAAACGATCATATATATAAAAAAAATTAGCAAAATGCATTTTGACATTGATTTTACTAGCTTCTCCCATATAACATACAAGGATTGACTTATCCCGAGCAAGTTTTGGACGTCTTACCCGTCATTTACAAGCTGTCCTCCCTTTTTTGTTCTCGATTGATACATCTACATACCTTTTGGGTCAATGTAAGGCAGTTTGGTTTAACGACTTACCTTATTAGGAATTACCAGTGGGCATATTATTATAGACATAATAATATTAAGTGCCCCATCTGAATATTTTTTTGGGAATATCAAGATCGTTATTCAGAGAGGCGCGTCAGCGTCAACCCCACACAAAGCTTTGTCTTGGGCACACTCGACTGGGCACCCAACCCCGGTTCGGGAATTAAATGAAAAAATTAGCATCCCTCTCCGTCGTCGCTCCCTGCGTTTGAAGTCAATATTTATCAGTTCGCCGATCAGACTGAATGTGTTAAATTAAAATTTGTATGTGTATTAGGGCATTACAGCGTACGTTATCGCGTCGCACACATGTCGTTGGCACATCGGTGGGAGGCTAGAGCCACGATCTAGAATAAAAAAGGTTTTGTCAGGGGCGTAGATACTAAAACTCAAAAACGTTTTTCGATAAATTAACTTTGCACACACACCCTCACCCACACACACACCCATATACGTAACGAAAAATGCCTCTAAAGTTGATATATCAGCTTTCAAGGAATATGTCTGCACGGTTTTCTCACCTACTCAAAGATTTAGCAGATAAATTTTAAGTTTGGGTATTCTACTTACAGTTTTATATTTTTGTAATTAATTTAGAGGCATTTTCCGCCATATCTTTGTTGGCCTGAGGCCCCCAGGGCCCCATTTTCCTTTAGATTCATTGTTTTCCCTGTAAAGCTCCCATAACTTTATAGAAAGTTTGCTGGAACTTTATGATTTGTGAACTATCATTGGCCAGGAATATTTTACAGTATTCTCCAGTCTTCCTTTTGGGTATATACGAGTAAGCCCTGGGAATTGGGCCTGGAGTGAAGTGAAAGGTTAGAAAGCGTTTTTGTGCGAATTTTGGAGCTGAAGAATATTCTTGGACAGTGACAGTAATCTGATAAGTTTATTTGTGATTTTTGAAGGCTAAACAATAAAGGTGGTAACCAAGGCAACGAGTTTGGACTGTGATTGTTGAGATTCAGTACATTTGGTGTCAGAAGCGGAATTTTAAGAGGACCCCGAGGTGAATGCCCACAACGAGAAAACAAACCGCAATGGAAATGGAAAAGTTGATGGAAATGTTTATAAGAAATTTGACGAAATGGACAAGAAATATGAGGAAAGAGAAAAGAAACACGAAGAGAAAGAAGAAGAAAGGCGCAAGAGGGAAGAAGAAAAATAAGAAGAAAGGCGCAAGAGGGAAGAAGAAAAATAAGAAGAAAGGCGCAAGAGGGAAGAAGAAAAAGAAGAAGAAAGGCGCAAGAGGGAAGAAGAAAAAGAAAAAGAACGGCGCAATAGGGACGAAGAAAAAAAAGAAAGGCGCAAGAGGGAAGAGGATATGGACACGAAACAAGAAAAACTGATGAGTGACCTCAACACAAAATTTGACGAAACCAGCAGGAAGTTTGAAGAAACAACAACACGGCTGGAAACCCAAATGAAAACCATTCCGATGGAGATGCAGGAAGATCTAAAAATAGAGTTACAAAAGAAGATTACCGAGTTTGAAGTAGTCGTTGAAGAAGAAGTAACACAAATGAAGAAGTACGAACGGAAGTCGGAGAAACGAAAAATGAACTACAAAGTGAACTTGGTAAAATAAAATGAAAATCAACAGTGAAGGAAGAATGGAACAGCTGGAGGCGAGGATGAATCAGCTGCCGCTACAGGGTGTAACAAAATTAGAAGTAGGCATGACCACAGTTATGAAAATGAAGCATCCCATGTTTGATAGAAAAGTGGCATGGAGCACTTACCTTAACCAGTTTGAGGCTGCTGCAGAAGGAAACTTCTGGACAGGAGAAGAGAAAGCTCGGAATTTGAAGTTATGTCTACGAGGTGAGGCCACCGAAGTGTTGCGAACGATACCGGCCGACGCTCAGCATGATTATAGTTATCTGGTTTGAGCACTTGAAATGCGATATGGGGAAGCAAGTCTACAACAGGTATACCAGGCGCAACTGAAAGGTCGACGACAACGCACTGATAATACCCTGCACCAATTTGAAGCCGACATTGCCCGCCTTGTAAATCTGGCCTATCCATCGGCTCCAGTCGAATTTTTCGAATTTTGGAAGGACAGGTTTAGTACAGCACAGGATAAATACTGGTAATAGCCCTCCGATCAAACAGGCTCCTCGAAGGAAACCCCTTGCTAAGCAAGAAGAGGTCTCAGCTATGATGAAGGAAATGGAACAACAGAGAATCATTGACCCGTCACAGAGCCCATGGACTTCTCCAATTGTCCTAGTGAAGAAGAAGGATGGTTCTATGAGGTTCTGCGTAGACTATCGATTCGATGGTTAAATGACGTCACCAAGAAGGACAGCTACCCTCTTAGACCGTCAGCTAGCGACATATTTAGGTGCCCCATTTTCGCACACTAGCCTCGAAGAGGGTTGAAAAGTACATCGATGCTGAGTAGAATGAAGGGAAATTTACGAGTAGCCTCTGGGGATAACACCTGGAAAATTCGATTTTCCTGAACAGAAATAAAAGGTGTTTGTTGCCCATATTTCCACGCTAGCCATGTCCATTAAATGATTAATTAATAGAACCTGACTTCGGAAAACCAAAGGCTTGAGTGTTGCAGGTGGCTAAAGGGTTGAAATAAGGGCGTAGTCTTGTAAGGAAAAATCGAAATTTTGACCGATTTTTCCACACAAGCCCATCGAACGTATGAAAACGTACATCGTCACTAGCCCGAAAAACATATTGGCTTGAGTGGCGCGAATGGATAAGTACATTTTGGGGTCGGAAAATTTAACGGAAATTTTTTTCGATTTTTCAGTTATTTTTCCATGAACGAAATTAATTGCAATAAAAAGTTATGAATTTCAGAGTATTTAAAAAAAATTTGGCTTGAGTGTAGAGTGTGGCCTTCATATTTTCAGAACATAGGAAAGTTGCAGGAAAATTTATGAAAATTGCCACCATTTTCTCACGCAAGCCGTTTGAGATATGCTTAGAAAAAGTGATTCTAAGACTAGATAGCAAAAGGCTTGCGTGTCGGACATGGTCATCACATTAATAATTATACATAATTTAAAAAAATCTAGAAATTTCTACCATTTTCTCACACAAGCCGTTTAGCATATGCTTAGAAAAAGGTATTGTAAGACTATTGTAACAAAAGGCTTGAGTGTCGGACATGAAGAATATTATTTATATAATTATATTATGCAGGGTGAGTTTTTTTCGATGCCCACTATGGGGATCTCGGAAACTAGCAGAGCTAGAACAAAGGTTAAATGGGGAAAGAATTGCAGTTTTGAATGCTCAATCTAAAGCCCCTTTTGGATTTTTAAAAAAGTTCGTGGCTCACTAGATATTTTGAAAAGAGTGATTTTTGCTATTTCATCAGATCTCTGTAGCTCCGTTATTTCTGATTATACAGAAAAACCGTTGAGACAAAAATTGTAGATAATTTTGGGCTTAATAAGATAATCTTATCAAATTTTTTGTTGTTTGTGATTTTTAAGATATGACATAAACTTGTGTTTTTTAAATGTAAATAATAGTTGGCTGTGGCCTTATCAAATCGGCCATTTTTTGAGCTTTCCAAAGATATAATACTCGGCATAGTTATTATAAAAAATAAAAGAACTACGGCTAATTTTCTGATTTTTTTTTAAATTTCACAAGCCATGGAATATTTTCTTAGTTACGTTCTATTTTATAATTAGACATACTTCAAACTTTCTAATATTTTGTTTTTAGCTGGTAACAAAATGTAACAAAATAAAACAAAAGTTAAAAACTCTAATTCAAATTATTATTATTTTAAAAGGTCACCTTTTAAAATAAAAAAGGTGTTCAAACAATACACCATTATTATTTATGCAAATGTTGCATCTTTTTAAAACTGAATTTGTCGCCTTTCTTAGAGAGCGCCTGTCAATACTGGCAATTGGCAATTGCTTCTAAAACAGCTGCTCTTAATTCAGCAATTGTCTCATACTTTATTTTGTACTGTTCCCCACAAAAAGAAATCCAAAGACAAATCGGGGCTTCCAGGAAATAGGTCTATTTCTCCCTATCCAACTATTTGGATAGAGCAGCTGACCTAGGTAATTTCTTACGGCCAAATAATAATATGGTGGAGCTCCATCATGATAATGTTTGTTTTATTTTGTTACATTTTGTTACCAGCTAAAAATAAAATAATTGAAAGTTTGAAGTGTCTTATTATAAAATAGAACATAATTATGAAAATATTCCATGGCTGACTATGTGAAAATTAAAAAAAAAAACAGAAAATTAGCCATAGCTCTTTTATTTTTTATAATAACTATGCCGAGTATTATATCTTTGGAAAGCTCAAAAAATGGCCGATATGATAAGGCCACAGCCAACTATTATTTTCATTTAAAAAACACAAGTTTATGTCATATCTCAAAAATCACAAACAACATAAAAAATTGGATAAGATTATCTTATTAAGCACAAAATTATCTACAATTTTTGTCTCTACAGTTTTTCTGTATAATCAGAAATAACGGAGCTACAGAGATCTGATGAAATAGCAAAAAATCACTCTTTTTAAAATATCTAGTGAGCATGAACTTTTTTAAAAATCCAAAAGGGGCTTTAGATTGAGCATTCAAAACTGCAATTATTTCCCCATTTAACCTTTGTTCTAGCTCTGCTAGTTTCCGAGATCCCCATAGTGGGCATCGAAAAAAACTCACCCTGTATATAATTATTGTTATTTTTATTATTATTATTATTATTTACTATTCGTATTATTATTCGGTTATTATTCGTATAATATTTTAAATTTTTATAACATTATACCTTTATTCATAACCGTGAATATATAGTATTATTCAAGGCAAATATTTATATTTGAGATGTAAATTATTCTAATATGGATTTTGTGCGTAAGTAAGCAACATGTTTATTTTATAGAAAAATTTATTTATTCT
Organism: Pseudeuparius sepicola; assembly: GCA_963920635.1. Lineage (NCBI taxonomy): Eukaryota > Metazoa > Arthropoda > Insecta > Coleoptera > Anthribidae > Pseudeuparius > Pseudeuparius sepicola. Next base: position 34,727,342 of record OY987303.1, read on the forward strand.
TTCAAGGGGCTGCAGTAAAAACATGTATGACAAGAAAGGGTGGATTTATATAAAATTAAAGACAAACCATTTAAAAGAAAGTCTTTGGTAATATTTGATTTTATATGTTTTTCACTTTCACCACTTTAAAATCCGTTAAATATTTTTAACATATTCGTTAGAAAGTTACGTTGGTGAATTTTTAATTATTATAAAATTAATGTAGATATGTATAAAACAATACTGCATCTACTAAACATGAAAAATATATATCCCTGTAATATATTTTCATAATATAAAACATTATTATATATAAGCAAGAAAATGTATGCTAAATTATACAATCAAGCTAATAACCCATCATAAACATTTCTAGATTTTTGTCAGCTCTTCTTTGCAAGTATAATAATATGCTCCATATCCGGCAGTCAAGCCTTCTATTGCAGTAGTCTTACAATCACTTTTTCTAATCATATAATAATATGTCACGGCTTGTGCGGGAAAATTGTGGAAATTTCTAAATTTTTTTGTTTGCTCTTTGATAAATAAATTATGTATAATTAATATGGTGACCATGTCCGACACGCAAGCCTTTTGTTATATAGTCTTAGAATCACTTTTTCTAAGCATATGTCAAATGGCTTGCGTGAGAAAATGATGGCAATTTTCATAAATTTTCCTGCAACTTTCCGACTCAAGTCTTCGTTCCGTCCACATCCGATAGTCATGCCAATTTCATTATAATGTCTAACACATCAACAACTTTCTATAGTTTCAAAGGCTTGCATGGAAAAATAACTGAAAAATCGAAAAAAAATTCTGTTAAATTTTCCGACACCAAAATGTATTTATCCATTCGCGCCACTCAAGCCAATATGTTTTTCGGACTAGTGGCCGTGTACATTTTCATACGTTCGATGGGCTTGTGTGGAAAAATCGGTCAAAATTTCGATTTTTCCTTACAAGACTACGCCCTTATTTCAACCCTTTAGCCACCTGCAACACTCAAGCCTTTGGTTTTCCGAAGTCAGGTTCTATTAATTAATCATTTAGTGAACATGGCTAGCGTGGAAATATGGGCAACATACACCTTTTATTTCTGTTCAGGAAAATCGAATTTTTCAGGTGTTATCCCCAGGGGCCACTCGTAAATTCCCCTTCATTCTACTCAGCATCGATGTACTTTTCAACCCTCTTCGAGGCTAGTATGCGAAAATGGGGCACCTAAATCTGTCGCTATCTGACGGTCTATCTACCCAGAGTAGATGAATAGATGAAGAGAATAGAGAGAAGCTAACCTAAAACTAAGCCCAAAGAAATGCTGTTTCTTCAAGAAGGAATTTAGATATTTGGGGCATGTAATTTCAGAGCAAGGAGTTAAAACAGACCCAAAAAAGATAGAGACAATTGAAAAATGGACGCGATCAAAAGATAAACATGAACTAAGGAGCTTCCTGGGCCTGTGCACTTATTACAGGAGATTCGTCCCAAACTTTGCACACATAGCCAGGCCGCTGCATAGGCTCACAGAGGATGGGATCGATTATATGTGGACCTCAGATTGTGAAGAAGCATTTCAGACCTTGAAGAAAGCTTTATGTTCTTCACTGATTTTGACGTTTCCCGTTCCTGGAAAGACATTCATCGTGGATACAGATGCCAGCAACTTTGTAGTTGGAGCAGTGCTGTCCCAGGAGCAAGAAAGGCAAGAAAAAGTTATTGCCTACTACAGTAAAACTCTGTCAAAGCCAGAGAGAAACTACTGCGTGACAAGAAGGGAACTGCTAGCAGTGGTCAAGGCCATTGAACATTTCCACAAGTATTTATATGGCCAACCTTTCATATTAAGAACAGATCACGCATCACTAAAATGGCTATTCCAGTTCAAGAACCCAGAAGGACAAGTGGCAAGATGGCTTCAAAGGCTGCAGGAATATGACTTCAAAGTGGAACACCGCAAAGGGGACAACCATAAGAATGCTGATGCATTGTCAAGAAGACCCTGTAATGAAGACTCATCACTGTAGTCGACAGGAATTAAGAGAAAACCCGGACCTAATTTTATGTAAACGAACTACTGTCCGTGGACTTGAAAATTGGGATTCGGAGGTCATCGCCACAGAGCAAAGCGAAGATCCTATATTCGGTATAATATTTGACCTAAAATTAAGACATATACCCAAACCTGAATGGAAAGATGTTTCGGACAAATCACCAGAGTTGAAGGCATATTGGGCACAATGGGACTCGTTAGTAATTAAAGATGGTGTACTAAAGAGAGTTTGGGAAAGTCCAGATGGAAAAGAAAAGCTATTTCTGACAGTACTTCCCAAGAAGAGAGTGTCGGAGGTCCTGAAAGCAGTGCACGAAGGCGTTGGAGGTGGACACTTTGGCATTAGTAAGACCTTGAATAAAGTTAGAGAGAGGTTTTACTGGGTAAACTCTCGGGAAGATGTCGAAGAGTGGTGCCGCCGGTGTGAAGAATGTGCTTCGGCGAAAGGACCAAAAACTAGGAACAGGGGTAAAATGAAGCAATACCTGGTCGGAGCTCCTTTTGAAAGGATTGCCATCGACGTAGCGGGACCGTTCCCAACTAGCGAATCTGGCAACCGTTATGTGTTAGTTGTCATGGACTACTTCAGCAAATGGCCAGAAGTTTATCCAATCCCCAACCAAGAGGCCACCATAGTCGCAGAGGTCCTGTTCCAAAATTGGATATGTCGTTTTGGTGTCCCAAGAGAATTACACTCTGATCAGGGCCGCAATTTTGAGTCTGAGGTATTCCAAAATGTCTGCCGCCTGCTAGGGATTTCCAAGACAAGAAAAACATCCCTGCTCCCCCAGTCTGATGGTATGGTGGAACGGTTCAATAAGACTTTAGAAACATACCTGAAGATGGAAGTGAATCATAAACAAAGTAATTGGACACCTGCATACCACCTTTTCTATTGTCCTACCGTTCCGCTGTGCATGAAGCTACAGGAAAGTCTCCAGCTAAGATTATTTTCGGAGACAATCTAAAGCTCCCTATCGACATCATAACCGGCCGACCAGTAAATCCAGAATCTACTGATGACGGCATGAGTCACCTTAGAGAGCGACTCAAGTTGGTTCATGAAGACGTTCGCCAGAAGTTGCATCAAGAAAATGACAAGATGAAGATCCGCTACGATCTGAAAGCAACCAATTTTTAATTTAATGTGGGTGACAAAGTGTGGTTATACAATCCCAAGCGAAAAAAAGGTCGGTCTCCGAAACTCGATAGAAGTTGGGAAGGACCATACATCGTCGTGAACAAGATTAATGATGTCGTTTATCGTATAAGACGCTGCCCAACAGCAAAGATGAAGATAGTAAATATCGTCAGGTTGTCTCCGTACCATGAAAAGATAGGTGAAGGTTATATAACTTACTGTTGTTTTTAAGCTTTCACGGCCGTTATTAATATATTGATGAGTTTCCGGGTTGTTATGCCTTGGTCTGTGCAGAAATAGTTCAGACTTTCGTGCAGAAATAGTTCAGACTTTCGCCGGTCGTAGCTGCGGGCATCTTCAGTAGTTCTACTCCGGTTGTGGAGAAGTGACTGACGTTATTTGGTGATTCTTATCTGGCTGTCGAGAGGTGACTAATGTCAACTGCGATCTGGTCACTCATCTTATACCAGGACTTGTTCGTGTAGACTGAGATTGAATTATTGGAGGGAACGTATTGGTGGGGGCGATATAGAGGGGGGCAGAGCCGGAGGCGACCGCATCATTACAGCGTAATAGTGGGGGTGTTGCAAGTGGCAGCGTCGGTCTCTGTTCTCCGTTCTTGTTTGTTTCTGAGGACTGGTTTCCACGCCCTGCTGACTCGGAATCCGTCTTCTTTATCCAAATTCCAAGGGTGTTGTTCTATTTCCAATGCCTCACGTCTAGCCAAGTTGTAAAAACCTGTTCCTTTAACCAATGCCGTCGGCTGTTCAAAGTTAATAGAGTGGATTTCCTCCATGGCGTGCATAGCTATGATTTTTTTCTGACATTTTTTTTTTCATAAAATTTCTAAGAATTTTTTTTTCAATTTTTTTCCCATTTGAAACCATTCGATGATAATGATAAAAAATGTGTTCAGCAAGAATCTCCAGTCTCCTCCCCACAGGCATCAAGAGGTCAGCGATTGGTGGTGGTCGATTGCTTGGTTATTTTAATACAGTCCATTGTTGTTTTGTTGAAAGATATGTCAGAAAATAAAGTGGTCCTTCGAGTCGCGAATAAGTGGACCTTTCGTGCATAGAAAATAGAACTCCAGCCACATAACATAAAGTGGTTGTTCGAGCCGCGGATAAATGGACTTTTGACCGTATGGAAAATGTAATTCCAGACATAACAGTGGTCCAATAAGAAGATTGTCTGTGAAGCTAGTGGAGCACTAGATCCTCTTTATCTGCTTGCTCTGAAAACCTCGTCGTCTCCTGTCTCTGGCCTTGTTGGCGACCTTACTAGAGTTCGGGACGGATTGAAATGGGATTCAGTTTCAGTACTACGGTGCTGTGGCTTAAACGTAGTCGACCTTAATTCGTAGGGGCGGAATAAATGGCTTCCCACTACCTTTATGTCCTATCTCCTTCCTGTACCTTTCTTACCGGTACTGCTTCTAGCTCCTGATGCTCCTTTGGCAGTAGCCGCGTAAGTTTTCTCCTTGTACCTCGCAGATTAACACCTTATAATAACACTTTCTACTAATCTGTACTCCCTCTCTTCGCAGCTTCTGCTTGGGGCTGCTCTGGAACATCCCGTCTCCAGCTGGGATTCCTTGACCATCGGTGATGCTTCCACAACTCAGGATCGGCTCCTCCACCACGTGTCGTGGTGGCCGGAGGGTTGGACTGTCCCCCACGGCTTGCCGGAATCACAGGGTGGGGTCGCTGGCACTGATGAAGCGTAATCCAAAGAGACACAGGTATAAACGAAAACAACTTGTATTATCCAGAACTCACAAAGACGTTTGTGAGAGACGCGGAGCGGAGCTGTGGACCAGTGAAATCGTGACTGACCGACGTGTGTGGAACCTAGCAACCTAATAACTGGGTGATCACCAACACTCTAGCAGGACCCCCGGAGGAATCTGCTGTCAAGTCACCTCGCAGCCGAGCCAGAACACAAGTTTGCTGGAGAGCAGTATTCTGTGCCCGATTCGACTGGGGATGATCTACCCGCAGATTACGCTGAATCCGGTGGGTGGACTTTGATCTAACTCTTGTTTAACTTATTGATTAATCCTCGGGTGTGACAATCCCGCGATACCCAGTTGCGCAGGGAGAAGTCTAGCCAGTTTTTGGCGGATCCTCGGGTGTAACGACCCCGTGTTTCCCAGATAACGCAAAGAGGGGTTTGGCCGGTGAGAGGGGCAGATATTCTTGTGTAACGATCCCGCATTATCCTAGTTGACCCGTGTGGGTAGCGGGTTATAATACTCCTATCGTGGCTCCGCCAGTCGTAAAAGGCGACCGAGGGCCGTCACTCCCACGTTACGGGAGAAACCCATGGATATGGAGATACATAGAGAATTAGTTATAGGGCCGTTGCTTGGGGATCGCCAGGGCATGTCTGGAGCCGGCGCTGGGCATGAAAGCGAGGGGGACGTCGGTGATAGGGCGTTGATAAGGCGGGTTCCTGTCGCACAAACAGCTACAGCCCAACAACACGAACATCCAACAGGGGAGCCAAACGAGAACTAGGGTTCTACCCAACCACCTAAGGTGCTGCGTGGGAACTTCAGCCAGCGTTTACTCAGGCGGGATTACAACCACGACGCATGAAATGGACTGGGTCCATGAATGAATCGATAATGCGTATTTTTTACAGGTGACAAACCTAGGACAAGAGATGATCGGCTACCGACAACAACTGCACGCCGAGTTCTGCAGGGAGTTTCCACACATACAAGTGTCTGAACATCGAGTGTCAGATCAGTATCGAACTATCTAAGAAACAACCGAATTCCAGAAACGCGTTAACTATCAAACGGGAAGTTGAGCTAGAAATCCATGGCGAACACTTAGACATAGACAACAACAATAGGGAAATTAAAGAGCCTAGACCACAACAAGAAGCCGAAATGGCAGAATGAACAATTGAGAATCGGGAATCGGTTAACGAAGAACACTTTGAAAGCTTAGACACAGAGAAATGCAGTATTACGATACGAAGGCACAGACTCACCGAGCAGACCACCGCTACCAAGATTAAATTCTTCCAGGAAATTTGCAATCTTGCTCGATCTTATGAACAACAGATTTTTGCCTAACTATGTTTCAGTGGCACCAACATTAGAACATATGCACTTGTTAATCTACTGTTCCGCAACGGCAATCATCACTGTAATGGGAGCCAAGATCCGGACGGTCCAAGAGTTAAATCGTGCAAGACCAGAACCACGAATGGCTCAATGGGAGATTTGACTAAATCGGAAGATCGAGATCGAGTCTCCGTAAAGACATAGGACAAGTAACGGAATATATCAAAGGAGTTAGAACTAAAAAGATCCAGAGGGAGGTGCAGGCAATAATGAGCCGCACCCAAATGCATTTTCAGCGTGACCCCGCGCACATCAATGCTAAACAATGTCTTGATACATTAAAACAAAAACTTTCTGTTTTTGCACAGCGCCTGAGAAGATACAAGGCTAGTAACAACCTGAAACGAGACAACAAACTCTTTGAACGATCAGAAAAAGGTTTCTACCGTACTTTGAATTCTAGCACCGATGTCACAAATACAAGTACCTAGTACCCTAGCAGAGAACAGGTTGACGGTTTCTGGAAAAATCAACTTGCCACACCAGGTCCATGCATTGTCAGTGCAAGCTGGATCAGTGGAGAACGCGAGATAGGCCGGAACTATAGCCAGATGCAACATGAGCAAATCACGTATCTGTTACCAAAAGACCAGCAGATACAGATAACCCTGCCAAGTACCGCCCAATAACCTGCCTGCCTACGCTGTACAATATAATCACATCTTGCCTTGCGCAGCGAATATATGCTCACTGCGAGCGGAACAACGTCATGGCAATGCAACAGAAGGGCTGCGCGAAGAGCGCAATGGGATGCAAAGAGCAACTCATCATAGACTCTATCATCTGCAACGAGGCTCATTGCAAGAAACTAAACCTACACATGGCTTATGTGGACTACAAAAAAGCATTTGATTCCGTAACTCACGAGTGGCTCACAGGTAACTTAAAGCTGTATAAAATTGATCATAAAACAGTTTCCTATTTAGAGCACGTTATGACACCCTAGATACAACTCGGAACAGCAAGCATTAACATCGGGACCGATACAAACAACATCTGAAGAGGTATTTTCCAAGGTGATTCACTCAGTCCATTGTGGTTCTGCTTGGCGATGAACCCCCTATCACATCGGTTGAACTCTACGAAATACGGCTTCGCTATCAAAAGCAACAACGCAGAAGCGATCAAGTTGAATCACCTGTTTTATATGGATGATCTAAAACTGATGGCCACAACCAAGAAACAACGCAAATGCTTAAAATTGTAGAGGAATACTCCAGGGACATCGGAATGCAGTTTGGACTGGACAAGTGCCGCACCCTTAAAATCGTCGGGGGAAGACTCGAACAAAGCGCACACGAGATGTAGGACGGCCAGGAGATCGAAGTAATGAGCATGGGAGATACATACAAGTATCTCGGGATGAAACAAGCTCAAAGGATAGACCATCGAACAATGAAGACCGATTTAACGAATGAATTCATCAAGAGAGTAGGACAAGTAGTGCGAACTGATCTTAACATCAGGAATTTGTTTAAGGCCCTAAACACGTATGCGTGCTCTGTACTAAGTTATTCCTTCGGAATAGTGAATTGGACCAACACGGACATCAACAACCTGCAGCGAAAAGTTAGGACATTACTGACAAAAGCTCATAAACATCATCCCCGTAGCGCCGCAGAAGGAACAACTCTACCACGTCAACTAGGAGAAAGAAGATTGGCAGACCTCAACAAGCAATTGGACTAACAAATATTAAATCTGCGTATTAATTTCCACAGGCAGGCCAACAGCTCCACACTACATAAGGCTATATGCGGAGCAGACGTCTTAACACCGCTACATCTGAGGGAACACAAGCATTAGAATCACCTCCGAACCGACAATGATAAACTACAGATGTGGTTGGAGAAGCCGCTGCACGGGGGGCATCCTAATGAGGTTAATCAGGAACATGTCGACAAGTTAGCGTCGAACTATTGGCTGGCCTTAGGACGAATGTTCCCCGAGACGGAAGGCTTCTTACTCGCCTTACAAGATCAGGCTATACCAACTCGCAACTACCTAAAATTCATTGTAGGAGATGCATCAGTAGTTGATGACAGATGCAGATACGGGTGGCATTTAAATATTCTGGTATAGGATTCGGCACCTAGGCAAATTTCATTGGTTGATTTGAATTCGGATCCCCAATGAATGCGGAGTGCCGAAATCTGTGCCTGAATGTTGAACGGTGCTGAGCATCAGGTCGGAATGGTGCAGTAAAATCAACCAGCATGGAGTGCCGAATCCAAGGTCAAAATGTTGAACGGTGCTGAAACACAGGTTGGAATGTTGCAGTAAATCGGCCAGCGCGGAACAGTAAATCAACGTGGAAAGTGGAAACACAAATAACAAACAGTTTATGTACTTTTTGCCAAAAAGAACCATTTATTTAAACAAAATATTTAGAAATCTTACACAATTATTGGTAGCCTAATGCCCCATGACTTGGCATTAGGTTGATTGCACTTGACTGCTATAGAGCTAAATTTCTTTTTCATTTTTTACGATTATTTGCAGTTTCACCGTGTGCTGGGCGACCAGTTACAACAAATTTCCTAATCTACCATGCGCACAGCTGCAGAAACCAGCACTCACATATCTAAAATGTATTTTCTAATCCACTTGCATCTATTCGTACCCAAGACAAGTCTCTTGATGAGTTTGCTGGAAATTAAACCTTGAAAAACAGACGAAAGTTCGCTCCTAGCTCGGAGAAATAGAGGTGGGGAGAATAAGGTCAACTTGCGCAAAGTTCATAATTTAACATTGGATGGAAAGGCTCTAACTCTGTCTCTCTCATTATACACAATTTAAGCTGCGCCAAACGCAAGGCAACATTCCGACCTGTGTTTCAGCACCGTTCAACATTTTGACTTCGGATTCGGCACTCCACGCTGGCTGATTTTACTGCACCATTCCGACCTGATGCTCAGCACCGTTCAACATTCGGGAACGGATTTCGGAACTCCGCATTCATTGGAGATCCGAATTCACATGGACCAATGAAATTTGCCTAGGTGCCGAATCCTATACCGGAATGTTTAAATGCATACGGGTGCCAAACTTCAGAAACAATCCAGCACATAACAGGAGGATGTCAGATGTTCGCATCAATGGAATATAAAGAACGACACGATTCGGTTGCCAAGATCTTGCACCAGGAACTGGCCGAAAAACAGCTGCTTGTGCGGGCAGAGAGGGTCCCATATTACAGCTACACAGTGGAGCCTCTTCTTGAAAACAGCAACTACAAGATGTGCCGGGATCGTACAGTTCTGACAGATCAACCCATCACAGGCCGGACCATATAATAGTTGATAAAATTTCTAGGAAGACAACATCAATGTCACCTAAGGCCCGATAACATGGCAAGGGTCTCGTCGGAGCCAGATCCTTCTGGTATTCCCGTAGAGGGATACGAATGCCTTTTGGCCAAGTCGATATAATAATAATAAACGACCTTTATTTAGGTGGCGAAGTCTAGCATGACTTAACCCCGTCCTAGTAAATAGCAAAGATATCACACAAATATTAATACAATAATTTTACAATAAAATAATTCTGACATATTCTCTGTCTGTACCTATATGCACTTCCAATAAAAAAAACAATATCTAATTTATCCACATACACCTAAGCACTTGATCGTTTTGATAATATTGTTATAAACATATCTAACATTTTAATGAATATTTTGGGATTCAAGGAGATATTTTCTTAACTTGAATTTGAATTTATTGATATTAAATAATTTAAATTCTTCGGGATTACGATTATACAGCTTAATGGCATTGTAAATGAAAGAACGCCGAAATATGGCTAGATGATACTGAGACAATCTGTATTTATTTTTAAACCTGTTGTTAAAATAATGCACAAAAGAGCGGGGGATAAATTTGCACTTTAAAAGCCTGCAAGTGCCAGTGTTATGTAAAAGCTTATACAGGGTGCCCAATTTAGATGGAATAATGGATATCACTTTTTAAATACACCTTGTATAAAAATGTTTCACACAAGAGTTTTTCAGTTGATTCATCTTCATATTTTGGTGACCTTGAATTTTTTTGGGAGCCAGTCATTTCGTTGCTATGGCAACCAGCTTTGTTTTTTTAAAGCACTATACACTTTTCTGTTCAAATTTGGAATCAGCACCTTTTTGTGCATAAGAACATGTAAAATTTCATTGGGGTTGCATAAGAAAATTGTTGAGAAAAAGAATTTCTGCAAGTACACCAAAATTTAAATTGGAGAGCATTGCCTAAAAAGTAGGCCATGCCTAATGAAAATTTTGACATTTTTGCATGTAATAATAACTAATGGTATCTATGACAACCGCACTATTGGTCAATTTATTATAAATGGTAATTTTACTGGCGAAAGGTATCTGCATCTTTTGCAAAATAAGGTGATTCCTGCCAGTAGGAGAGCTATGAGAGCACTAGATCACACAAGTCGAGCGTTCGTATCATTTGCGAACAAATTTGTCATAATTGCGTAGACTTTACCTGGCAGTTGAGTACAAGGGAAAATTTGTCTTATTGGCTGCACACTTCCTGGCAGTGACTCTAGTATCAGTGGCATTATTTGCAAACAAAAATTATTGAAACATTCTGGAATGGTTCTTGTTTTCCCCACAACTGACCTGGAAAAAGACTAAAAATTTAAAATCAAAATTGCTAGAAATTTTGGTCACTGAAAGTGAAGCCACTAATTCTAAAAAATCTCAAGGATTGTACCTACTAGGATTTCGCCAATTCTAACGGAAAATCCCCCGCGAGTGTTTTATGAATGCAAATCATTGACATTTTCGCTATCTCAGACCCGTCCATGTATTCCTCCACTGCTAAAATCCCAGCTTTGAAAATATTACCAATCGACCGTTTCTACTATAATCAATTTTTAGGTAATAAGTTAGCATTCATAGTTGATATTCCTCAAATAACGTTTCCTTCTCAAAGCTACACTAAATGGATCAGGGTATGTTGTTCGCAAAATTACCATACCTATCATTTCACTAAAAGGAATTTCCTGGATATTTACTTTTGTTACTTCAGTAATAGTAATTCAGTAGATCTATCAATTATGCAATATTTAAACTTTAGATAAAAAATATTCTAGTATCCGATCTAGCCTTCACATAATTCTACAAACATTTCTCCATCTACATGCCCAAAATTTTCTCATTTTCTAGAGGAATTTCCTGATACACCGGGCATAGTTTTGACAATATTCTGCAAACTTTTGTTACTGCTTTTAAATAAAAATAAGAACATATTATTGATACTAAAAAGTGTTGTAGACGAATTCAAATTTGTATTTCTCGCAATTGTTTAGGTTGGTAACAAACAGCATATTAGTCAGATATTGTCAGTTGTCATTTTTATGTCATGTCAGATTAGATTAGAATTATGGTAATTATGGTGCCATGTATTATTCAAAAGTAAAAAATAGAAACATCTTAAGAAACCCTCGTTTATTTAAGCCATCCTACAGAAAAGGATAGTCTCCCACAGTTTTTCAGAAGTGGGATTGAAGAAAAGTTACGGCCCACAAAGTATTTTCGTGCATTTGTTGTTTTATGAAACACGTTTCTTTCGTTCGGAAAAATCATGGACAAAGAACAAGGAAACAGGCAGGGTTTTCCCCTCAACCAATTCGAAACATTTTACCAAGAACAAAACCCTTCAGTACTACAAAATGAGTCCCAGCGTCAGCCCCAAAATCCAGAAGCTAAAAATTTGAACACGATGATGACTTTAATGAGCTCCATGATGCAGCAAAATGCGCAAATGATGCAAATGCTACAACTGCAAAGCCAACAAAACAATCAGGTACAAAATTACCACGTTATACCAGATTTTTCTAAAAGTGTGTCTACTTTTAATGGGGAGCGTTTTTCCGAAAGTAAACCTTGGTTAGATAATCTGCAAAGTGCTGCAACATTGCACAACTGGCCTGCGAGTTTCACATTAGAGACTGCAAGAACACATCTCATTGGTGCAGCGAAACATTGGTACGAGGCTCGTCGTGAGACACTAACGTCTTGGCAAGAATTTAAAGCAGAGTTCTCAAATACGTTTATTTTACCAGACAATGTAAGTAATCTTTGGAAAACTATGTCAAATAGAGTGCAGAGTCCAAAAGAAGATTTAAGTTTGTATTTCCACGAAAAAATTAAGCTATGTAAGAAACTTAACCTCGCTTTCGATGAAATAAAAGAGCAAGTTGCTATTGGTTTAGCTTCACGAGAAATGGCGACTATGATAATTTCGAAGACACATCTCGACTTGGACGATTTACTTCATGATCTTGTAGCTTTTGAGCGAATAGCAGATGAGAGAAGAGCTCGTATGGGAGTAAAAGTAAAAATAGAGCCGAATCAGACACAGAAATTTGTACCAAAAAATGCAGAGAAAAATTCCGGTACAATCTCATTACGATGTTTCAATTGCAATTTAAAAGGCCATACTTCAGTTAACTGTTTGAAACCAAAGCGAGAAAGAGGATCATGTTTTGAGTGTGGTTCACTTCAACATCAGTTTGGATCTTGTCCAAAACGCTCGTCAGGAACAACCTCAGCATCGAATCGAGTTTCAGGGACAGCAAATCAAGCAGTTCGATCACAGGGAGAAGCAGCAGTTCATACTACAGGTGCCTCAGGTCTTCGACATCCTTCAACATCGATGAATTTGGTAGAAGAAAGAGAAGAATTATTAGCTGAACCAGGTGAACAGTTTTCTGGTGACTCTCCGGTACTATTGGACATATCAGAAGAAATGGAACTTGTGCCACCACATTGTGTAAGAGGGAAACTTGAATTAGGACAAAACGAGGTAGAGGTTATACCAGTGATGGATTCAGGTAGCCCCATTTCATTAATTCACGATAGTTTAGTACCTATTTCTGTAGTTCAAAAAATTAAAACGAATCAAAATTTTCATAGTATAAACTCTTCCGAACTTTCGATTCTCGGTTTAGTCAAAACTAGATTAATGTTAGATGATGGTAGGATATTTTTAGTTCATTTGTGTATTGTACCAGTTCGTACTACAAAAACTCCATGTTTACTAGGCAGAGACTTTGCAAAATTAAATAATGTATCTGTTACTTATGGTGCAAAGGATGATGTTATAATTTCCAAGCTAAAAGACGAAAATGACTTGAACGAAATTTTTTACATTGACGATGCTTTATTTAAAAACAAAGAAGAGCCTGATTTAGAGATTAACCACGATATAGGATACTGTGCGAAACAAAAATTTTATCAAAATTTTGAAAACAATTACGTTTTACCTGTGCGACCAAAAACTCCTGAAATTAAATATGAAATGAAAATTAGAGTTAAACCTGAACATAGCCCCTTCTATTTTCGCCCTAGACGTTTATCTTATCATGAGAAAAATGAAGTAAACCAAATCATTGAGGACCTTTTAGATAGAAACATAATTCGGAAAAGTGAATCTGAATATAGTTCTCCAATTGTATTAGTAAACAAAAAACCCTCTGGTATAAGACTGTGTGTTGACTATAGGCAGTTGAATAAAATTACTCTTAGAGACAATTTTCCTATTCCTTTAATTGATGATCAGATTGACAAATTGAGGAATAAACAATATTTTAGTCACTTAGATTTGAAAGATGCTTTTCACCAAATCTGTATCAATGAAGACTCTATAAGATATACATCGTTTGTGACCCATTCTGGGCAATATGAATATCTTAAAGCCCCTTTTGGCCTAAAAAATAGCCCAGCAAATTTCAGTCGTTTTGTAAATTTGGTATTTAGAGAACTAATTGATCAAGGTAATTTATATAATTTAAAATATAATTTATATAATTAGTGTGTATATTGATGACATCTTAATTGCAACGGCAACTTTAGATGAAAATATGAAAATTCTTAATGAAGTTTTTGAACGACTTGTAAAAAACAATCTAGAATTAAAACTGAGCAAATGTTTTTTTTTTTTCAAAAACGAGATTAAATTTTTGGGTTATACTGTTAACAAAGACGGAATAGTTCGTGTAATGAAAATCTTAAAGCGGTAAGTGATTTCCCAGTACCTAGAAATTTTCGAGATGTCCAGAGTTTCTTAGGTTTAACTTCATACTTCCGACGCTTTATCCAAGATTATGCAATTATTGCTAGACCTTTGACAGACCTATTAAGAAAAAATGTAGAATTTATTTTTGGTGAAAGTGAAGTACAAGCTTTTGAAACGCTTAAGTGTTTACTAATTAGAAAACCCCTACTTGCAATCTATAACCCCAACTCTGAAACCCAACTTCACTGTGATGCATCTGCACAAGGATTTGGTAGCATTTTATTACAGAAACAAGATGATGGAAGATTCCATCCAATATTTTATTTTTCAAAAAGAACATCCACTTGCGAAAGCAAATATCATAGTTTTGAACTAGAAATGTTGTGTATTGTCTATTCTTTGAGAAGGTTTAGAGTATATTTACAGGGTTTAGAATTCAAAATTGTAACTGATTGTAACAGTATTAAACTGGCAATTCAGAAAACTGAAATTAATAATCGGATTTTACGTTGGACATTGGAGTTACAAAATTTTACTTACACCTTAGAACACCGTCCAAATATCTCAATGAGACATGCTGATTGCTTGAGTAGAAATTCTGTTTTAATTATTGAGGACAATTCATTAGAAAGAACATTGAGTCTAAAACAAGATAAAGATGATAACATTTGTGAAATTAGAAATCTATTGGAACATACTGAAAGTAAGACTTATGAATTACGAAATGGTTTAGTTTATCGAAAACATGACGGCAAGATATTATTTTATGTACCTTCTTGTATGGAACACACTATAATCCAAACGTATCATGATAATGTCGGTCATGTTGGTGAAAACAAAACCCGTGAACTAATTCTTCGAACATATTGGTTTCCTGATTTAAAAAATAAGATTCGTCAATACATCTCAAATTGTTTAAAATGCATTTCGTATTCACCGTTGACAGGTAGATCTGAAGGATTTTTGAATCCAATACCGAAAGGTAACTTACCATTCCAGACATTACATATTGATCATTATGGGCCTTTAGAAAAAACAAAACACCAACAAAAACATATACTAGTTGTAATTGATGCTTTTACAAAATTTGTAAAAATTTATCCATGTGTGTCAACTCAGACTAAGCCCGTTATCAAACATTTGAAATCCTATTTTGATTCTTATAGCAGACCTTTACGAATAATATCAGATCGAGGAACTTCATTCACTTCCCATGAATTTAAAGATTTTATGAATAAAAATGATATAACACATACTCTTATAGCTAGTGGTATTCCTCGAAGTAACGGTCAGGTTGAAATTGTAAATAAAATGATTTGTTCTATGTGCTCAAAATTATCTGATACTCCTAGCAAATGGGATGAAGTACTAACCCAAGTGGAATTTGCTATAAATAACACAATCAACCGTATAACTGGATTTACTCCTTCTATGTTGTTATTTGGTATAAACCAGAAAGGAAACATTTTAGATAACCTCCGTATTTTCCTTGAAAGTCAAGTTGAGGTAGAACGAGATTTACTTTTGATAAGAAATGAAGCTTCTAAAAGTATTGAAAAGGCGCAAAATTACAGCAAATTAGAATATGACGAGACGTAAGCCATCTCACAAATACAAAGAAGGCGATTATGTAATGATAACAAATGTAGATGTTACACCTGGCGTAAACAAGAAACTTTTACCTAAATTTCGAGGTCCTTATGTAGTAAAACGAGTGCTAGATAATGACAGGTATGTAGTATCTGATATCGATGGTTTTCAACTAACTCAGATTCCTTACGAGAGTGTTATGGCTCCTTCTCGTATGAGACCTTGGACAGAAAACTAAAAGAATTACGATAAAATTCCGGCTTTGACAAATTACAGATTATGACTTATTTTGTTCTTTATCTTGGAAAAATCTAAAATGTGGCTTTATTACCAATTATGTCTTATGCTTTAGATTCAGATTGTACTTATGTCTTAGTGAATGCAATACTTCAATTTATGTGTAGTTTAAGAACTATTTATGACCTTCAATTATTATGTGTTAGGCTTAAAAATTTGAATTCTTAGTTAGTGACTTATTATGTATTTGATTGAGGTCAATCAATGTGTCAGAATGGCCGAACTGTTGTAGACGAATTCAAATTTGTATTTCCCGCAATTGTTTAGGTTGGTAACAAACAGGATATTAGTCAGATATTGTCAGTTGTCATTTTTATGTCATGTCAGATTAGATTAGAATTATGGTAATTATGGTGCCATGTATTATTCAAAAGTAAAAAATAGAAACATCTTAAGAAACCCTCGTTTATTTAAGCCATCCTACAGAAAAGGATAGTCTCCCACAAAAGGTTGAGAAAATTATCGCTTATAATATAAAGAGAGACTGTGGTGTTATCGAAAATTTTTACACAGGGCGCCGTTTGCCCGGGAAAAATATTAAAAATAAGAGTAAACCTGCTCTGTTCAGCAGCTTATAACTTCTTGCAAAGTAACTTGTAATATAGAATATACAGGGTTATTCATAGAGTGCCACCACTAAAGTCCTCACCATATGGGATTAAAAAAAAATAGCTTTGGTTATAATTTTATATCGGGAACAGTTTTTGCTTCAAATTAGAGCAAAAATTACATTAAGAGGGGGTTGCCGACAGGCGAAGGTGACGTTAGATTTCGTATTTATTTAAGTTGTATAGCAAAAAATCTAATAACATTTTACCTGGCAAAAATTTAGTACAAACATCTCTGTCTTCATTTTTAATCATAAGATCTTAAAAGCATATGCACTGGAAATATTATTTTTCCCAAGGTTTTCATAACCTATAAAACATAACACTGCTTGTAAGATCTTATGATTAAAATGAAGACAGAGATGTTGGTACTAAATTTTTGCCAGGTAAAATGTTATTAGATTTTATGCTATACAACTTAAAAAATACGAAATCTAACGTCACTTTCGTTGTCGGCAACCCCCTGTTAACAGTTGTGGCAAAGTCATCTTTGTTAGCTGAGAATTTGACATTTGTTGCAGAAAGTTTCGGACAGTGGCATTTCTAAATCGAATTTGAAAAAATTATTTGAAAAAGATGTTTCCACTGTGATTTTATGTGCAAACTTGCAATTTGTTTACCATGGCCAACTTACTGTTTTAACAATTATATTTTCCATGGCAATTTTGATTTTGTCCGACATTCGATGATTCAAAGGACAATTTTGTGCAAATTACTAGAGCAAACATATAACATATATATCGTTGAAACCGGAAAAATGCTTAGATTTCTAAAATCGAGAAATATGAGGGGTGTTCCATCTAAAAAACATAAGTCTGGGCTATATCTCCGAAACGCGACATTTATTTGTTTCTCTGAATACATATCTGAAAGCATGAAAATTTTATACAATTTCATATTTACATTTTTTCCAAAATTGAAAACAAAAAAGTTTGGGGTAGAATATTATGTGAATAACCCTGTACATTAGTTTACAATATGTAATATAATATTTATTAATTTTAATTAAAAGATTTTACACTAAAATATCTGAAATGAGACCAATAAACCTTTATAAGTTTGTGATATATCCATGCCCGATGTGTCCGGTCCCAGGATACTCCAGTTAATCTAGGGGCAATCTCTGTGTCGGCAGGGCGGCCGGTTGTGCCCATCGTTCCCTGAATATATTGGACGTTTACGCGGGCACGATGGACGAATTTATGGCTCGATAAATCCGGGAGAGGCTTTACTATGTTAGATGTGCCTCGGTTACAATACTGGACCCTTTTTTATACTTGATAATATTTTGCACTGGACGCCGGCGGCTGATCCCATTAAAAAACCGTTAGGTTTTACAGAAGATTTCTCAATAAAATATATGTAATAACGGGCAAATAATATTATCTGAACGTCATAACAAAAATTTATTGAAATTTCCATTACAACGCTTTCAAACTTTTGCCTCGCACAAAAATGCGCTTCCCCGATTATACTTCAGTCTCATTCTCACTCTGTACAAACTGCCTATACAAACGTTAAAAGAAAAGTTGTTTTCTTGAAATCGGCAGTAAAGTGTCCCAAAATCGTCATTAAAAGCACAGAAATCGTACAATAATGGGCTACATTATTGTACGATTTTTTCAATAAGTAGGCCTTGGCGAGATGTAAACATCAAACGTCAGACGCGGAGAAATCGCCCGTCAATAGTGACGAAATATTCAAAACCCGGCCGATAAAGGCCTATTTAACTTTTCGTACACATTGCGAAATTATTTCCTATAGAAGCGCAATCCTTCAGAATATCAATAGATTTGTTGTGTAGGCTGCACAAGAAGCAGCAGTTTGGTTTTTCTGTACGAAGATGCCGTATAGAAAATTAAAGGGATTGTCGCAAATATCCTTACTGAAAAATTCTTAGAAGGAATTGCTGAAAAGGTTGCTGAAATCGTAAGCAATAAATTTGTAGAACAATTGAAATCTCAACAAGATACTCTTCAAGAATTGGAAGAACGAATTGTGTCTTTGGAGGACAAAAATTCGCAGCTATTTGTAATAATTGATTCTCAAGAACAACTTTCTCGCAATCTAAATGTGAGAATATTGGACATCCCGGTTACAGAGGGAGAATCAATTAGTAATGAAGTTTTGGCTATATTTAATAAAAATATCGAATCGGGCATCAAAGACAGCGATATAGCAAGGTGCCACCGAGGTTCGGCAAAAAACCTAAACAAACCTCCTACAGTGTTCGATTTGTATCGGAAGTAGCTAGGTATGCTGTTCTTTAAAATCGCAGTAAATTAAAAAATACCGGCATCTTCAGAAAAGAAAACCTTACAAAGATGAAATTAGACCTGTTAAATAAGGCAGTGAAAAAGTTTTGTAATAAATCAGCATGGTGCTTAAATGGAAATATCTGTGTAATAACAAGGTGCACCATATTGACAGTGTAGAATCCCTGGAAAAAAATTAAGATTTAGTTTCGTAGGGCACAATGGCACAACAGTTCTTGTTTATTTAACTTACTTTACTCAAAGGGTCGTTAAAATTGGTTATATACTAATTTATAGTACTGTAGCTCTTGAATATTCGCTCTTAGTAGTCAGCATAACTAAGTATTGCATTGTATGTTACATATTATTGCATTGTTATTATTACATCATCTATATGTCTTCCTGTAACTTATTACTGATATCTACAATACTTCATAAAATTGTATTAGCAACAATTAAATTTGTATTTATTTATTTATTATATGTCGCCAATTAAAGTTTTGACTTAAAAAAATAGATTTATTGGTTTAAAACATTCGTTATACTGGAAGGTCACCAAATGGCAAATTGAGAGAGATTTGAGCAGCAACAATGGGCTAAGAGAATTTTACTGAAAAGGCATGTCTGGGTATTTATACAAGGGAAAAACGCTGATGCGTGGGAAAAGGATCCATAGAAGGTTTCTAGAAGCTAATATGATCCCGACAGGATGTAGATAAAGAAATGCAAATTAATGTCTACGGGTTTATGAGGGAAAGGAATTTTTATGTAAAAATAAGGGATTTTTGAAGCGTAACAATGCTTTCCCCTTTTTCAAGAAGTTGTTCCGATGCGACGACTTTATAACATAATATATATGCAAAATTACATAAAATATTCAACACTAACACATCTTGGTTAATATAATATAAAATATAAAATAAGGGTACAAATAAAATCAATAAAATAGTGTACTTATAATAGTACTTGGATAGATCAATGGTTAAATGGGATACAATAAGACATAACTTATAAGTAAAAGTAATAAAACATTATAAAGGTAAAATATTAAGTGCTACAGTTATTTTGTGGGTGTGACAATAATGAAGTGCCTATACTATGTTTTCCTCTATATTAAGGTTTTTAGCTAATAAATGTTGTTTTTTTTTTTGGAACGAGTCTTGCAGGATTTTTAGAACACTGTTCACTTGGTAACAAGGGTTGAAGTGAATGTGGGGAATTATTTCCGGACTTGTTTACTATGTCTATTTTGACCTTTTTATTCTTACAGTTTCTACAGTTACAGGTTAAATATAAAATAATAAGGCTTATTATTAAGGCTATAATAAAATATGTAAACCAAGAGTATCGCTTTTCGATATAACTCTGGTATATTAAGTTGTCTATATCTTGAGAATACTGGTCCAATTTGTGTTTTGCTGTTTCCAAGTTTTCATAGTTTATTGTATATAATTTTAGTGGAGTCAAAACAATTATAAGAAATTTGGACTACCTAAATGATATTTATAAGTTAAGTTAAGTTGATTTTGTCATCCTTTTGAGCTCTTACATAGGTACTGCCCATATATTGCAAAACAGTCCTTTTCGAGAGTTAAGACGGAGTTTTCTGAAATGAGGTTTGTTATTGTGACCTCATTACATTTAATAGTAATAGGGGTATTTTCGGTTGTTATTATCAACCATATATTTTTATTTAGATTTTGAACGTTATAACTAAAGGGCGGAATATATGCATTTAATTTCAATCGAAATATGCGCATATATATGCATCATTTTTATTTAAAATATGCAATAATATGCATTTATTTGGCCAAATATGCAATAATATGCATTTATTTTACATGTAAAAATACCTTAAAAAACACCAAAACTGATTTTAGAGAAAAGAAAAGAAAAATTAAAGGAAAACAAATACATAAAACACCTCGTAAAATACCTATATTAAACCAGAATTATAAAAACATTTTAATTTGAAATTGTATAGTAAGAATTTATGATTAAATACTTTCAAAGTTTTCCAATAAAAATATTTGCCTTCTGTCGGTAAAAATATGTTTATATATAGAAAAGCTTCTCTCAACATCTACCGATTTAATAGGACAATATTTTAATTTGGGTAGTTAAGTATAAGGCCAAGGTGCAACTTCGTTGGATATCTATAAATAAATATAGGAAAGCAAATATGCACAAAAATATAGTTTTTCCATAAATATGCAATGTTTTGCAAAATTGAATAAAATATGCAAAAAATGCATATTTATGTAAATTTGCATATATTCCGCCCTTTAGTTATAACCTTTTGAATTGACAATAGTAGTTTACCAAGCTCTAGGCAATTTCGTCTATTGGGCTTGGAATTAGGGAGTTATATAATTGTGTGTCAGGTAACATTCTTTTACAATTTTTACATTATCAAGGGTGTAACGGAATTTTTATTTTAAAAATTCCATTACCACGTCTTAAATAATAATGCATGGTTATTTGTAAGATAAATCACAATTTTCGATTTAAATTTATTTCTTTTGGTATGTGTGCTTCCATCTAACGGTGAATAGATGCACTAGTGGAAATCCAGTGATTTTTTTGTGCGTCGAGTCGAAGGTATGTTCCAACAGTTAGCACCAAGGTGATTAGCAAGTAATCCGCTACGTATTGGTTGATGTCACTTGTTCAGTTCAGAGCAAATATTTTCTGCGAGTCTGGTTCCATGTCCTATGTGGGAAGCCATCGTGAAATTTGAAGTTTTTGTTTGCTCTATGATCAGATGGCCAGATGACCTCGACAAATGCGGCATCGTTATAGTGCAGGATCTTTCAAAACTACCTGCGAGAGCCGTCTCACTCTCTTTCCGATTGAATCTTTAGCGT
The DNA here is from genome assembly GCA_963920635.1 of Pseudeuparius sepicola. NCBI lineage: Eukaryota > Metazoa > Arthropoda > Insecta > Coleoptera > Anthribidae > Pseudeuparius > Pseudeuparius sepicola. Next base: position 34,749,304 of record OY987303.1, read on the forward strand.
GGAGTGTCCGGCAGGTATCTGGTGATAGCAGGAAGGCTGTGTGTCTCGATTTAATTATCTCCTTTTATCGGGTTCCTGTTATCTCCATTTGGAAATATTAAGTGCTTCTATTTTGCGGTATAGTTTGGGGCAGCGGAATAAAACCGTATTTTTCTGTTTTTCATGTGAGATCTCGACCTGGCGCACCTGGAGTTTTTTTGGAAATTTGGGACCAGGTGGCCATCTTGGCATTCAAGGGCGACGCGTGGGTTTTTTGGAAAACCTGTTGATCTTTGAGCATTTCGAGCAGGGCACGGGAAGGTGGACACAAGTACCAGGTGAGTTTCATTTAAAATTATTTTTATAATTTTGGTAATTTTCTTTCTTTGTTGAAACTCACCCGCGGCTTGCCCCAGGCACGTTAATTCTTTCTGGAGATTTCTCCCAGCTAAATTGCAAATATAAAAGAAGGAATAACCGTGGCTGCCTTTCAGTTCTGTTTTGCTCAAAAGTAAGATTTATTGTATCGGCAAAGTTGCACGTCGCACTCAATATGTACCAATAGCCTGACGGAGTTTTTTTTCTTTTCTAGTAATATCGTTGTTGTTTTAATTATCGTTTACCTCAATTTTGACCGTAATCGTTCTTATTTTGTATCGGAAAGAGCAGCTTTTGTAGCTGTTAAATAGGTAAACGTTTTGTTTTTTGTAAATTTAATACCTAAATTTTTTTTACCTCTTATTTTGGTTTTCTTGTATCCTAAACGTTGGGGTATCTTTCTTTAAATTGAGTAAATTCTTTTGTAGTTGATTTTGACTCGCAATCCAGTCAATTAAGTGTTATTATAAGGGTATATTCTGGAATATACATTTGGGGTTTATTACTTGCTATATTATCTTAACTTAAGCAAATTGTTGTACTTATAATAATTATTAAAATTTTTTCTCGAACATTTTTCTTGTGAATAAACATTTGACGTCACTGACTACGTATATTGGCTGTGTCTAATTGCTTCTGAATTTTCCACACGCTCAAAACTGCACAAGGGACGAACACCTCTACGAGCTGCTTCAAGTCAACACACAGGACCCCCTGCAGACCAACCAGCCGATACAGGGTCACCTGAACTTGGGCCAAAGCCCTGAGATACATGCTAGCGAACCACCAGAGCCTATAACGCAGCTGACAGACTGTGAGGCTTGGTCGCAGACAACATCGGAGGATAATTCCGGAACCTCGTAAGGGAAAAATGTTCAAGTAAGGTGTTTTGACAAATCGTTCCAAATTTAAACTCAGAACAGTGCAGAACTTTGTTATCTACAAATTTGAGCTTTTGCTGCTTGTACATAACCTCTATTGTAAGTTATTATTTCAATTTTTACTGTAACAATATTTCCTAATATTTTCTAATAAATAATGTAAATAGTTCAACGTTGGTTTTATTCCTGCGTACCAAAGCACATCGAGGCATATAACCAGTTTTCCTTCACCCAAGGAAAATTGACGTTATACAAATTGGCGCCCAACGTGGGGCATGGAACCAGACTCGCAGAAAATATTTGCTCTGAACTGAACAAGTGACATCAACAAATACGTAGCGGATTACTTGCTAATCACCTTAGTGCTAACTGTTGGAACATACCTTCGACTCGATGCACAAAAAAACCGCTAGATGGAAGCACACATATGAAAAGAAATAAATTTAAATCGAAAATTGTGATTTATCTTGCAAATAACGATGCATTATTATTTAAGACGTGGTAATGGAATTTTTAAAATAAAAATTCCGTTACAAGGGTTACGTATAAATTCGAGTTTTGACTTTTAGCAATAAAATATTTTATATTGGGAAACAACATATGAGTAATCTCGGTTGAATTGTCTTTGATAGGAACGGGATATAAACGATAATGTGTGTAAGATTCTGGTTTAATTGATGTAACTTCGATTGCAAATATAATTTTGTCATCTGTTTGGAAAGCTTTGAGTTCTAGTATATCTAAATATGTACTAACTGTCTTAAGAGAGGGTAATAATAGTGGAAGTCGGTTTCTATGTGGTCTTTCAGAAATAAATGTCAACTCTGTTTGATAGGACTCGGATAGGAAACCGATTTGGTTTCCCCAATATTGATTTTTTTGCAACAAAACACTAAATGTGAAAAGTACTTTCCTTGGGGACCAGATCCCGATTAATTAGCTCTGGATGCGTTCATAGTTAAATGGCAAGACCTTAATTTTTATGCCTTTCCTCCATTTTCATTAATACATAGAATACAAGTAAAGATTAAAAAGGACAGGGCCGCGTATCCTAGTAGTTCCAAATTGGCCATCGCAGCTTTGGTTTCCACTATTTCATGATACATTAATAGAAGAGCCAATAATTTCCCCCCCCTAATGATTACATGATTTCTTCTCCTTAGAGGGAGAAGCATCCGCTCCACAAGTCGCTTTCCCTGGTGGCGGAAAAATTACCTAGGAATCCTTTAGGAAAAAATGACTTCCAGAATCTGTTATTCCCTTAATGATAAGCTCCATCTAAAAAAACATTAAGCAATACTCTATTTGTTATAAAAAATGGTGAAACTATTGTATGCGATATAATCACAATTCTTATCAATACAATTTAAATTCAGTATTACACTTCCTTCTAACCATTAATGAAGAGTCTTCGTAGTCATCACATAACACTTATAGGTCATCACTCGCCTTAATTTTAGAATTCTCGGCGGATGATAAGTAATAAATCGGTTTTTAAAAGGAGTTTACAATAGAAAACCATCCTTACCAGAATATTCAGTTACCTGGGATCCTAACCCGGTACTAGGTTATTTAGAAAAACTGTATCCCTTGCCCATACTTAATTTTAAAGAATTAAGTAAAAAACTTGTAACCCTATTGGCTCTTACGTCTGCAACTAGAGTGCAAACAATTTTCAAAATATACTTAAACAATATTATTCAGTAACCAGGTAGGATTGAAATAAAAATAACAGAAACTTCCGGGCCAACCCTTCTTAGTATTTCCATTTTTCAAGGATAAACCTGGCTTAGATGTGGCCACCACACTAATCCATTACATAAATTCGGAGAAATAACAATTCCTTGATTATAACGCACAACGCATTGCTTCTTCACAAAGTATTAGCAGATGGATCAAAGAAGTCTTTCATGAAAGTGGTATAGATACACAAGTATTTACTAGTCATAATGTATGACATACCGCAACTTCATCAGCCTATAGATCAAGTTTAAATATAGATCTCAATGGGATAATACAGCTGGATGGACAAAAGATTCATCAGTTTTTGCCAATTTTTATAACCGCCCTCTAGTAAGCAATGCCGCTGAATTTGCAGATTGCATAACTAAGGGTCACTTTTCCAATTATTATTATACACACATTATATTATTATACACACATATTCTAAGTCTTTTTTGTATAATACGTTACCTACCTATTTAATAGGTATATATCTCTAATTAGTTATAATAAATATATATCTCATGTTAAACCTTAAACCACATAAGATATTATATAGTTACGAGGTCCTTTTTAGCCATATTTAGCCTCTTAGTGGTTCTTACTTAGTTATTCTGAGAATTACATTATTGCACTTTATCGCACCGGCACTTGTTTTCTTTAAACATCTACCTACCATCTACCATCGATCATAGAAGAACGTAGATGCGCTGAATAATTGTAAGATTGTTCGACTTACCTGTAAGGAAGATCAATCTTAATTATTCGAGCACCGGAGTTCTTCTATGATAAGAGCCCTCCCACCACTTATTATACCCAGGGTGCGATTAGTTCAGTCACAAATGAACTGATCGATAGTCGGTGTCCGGGATATAGGCAGCAAAAACTTGTTTTTTTACTTTTAACACAGTGCGTGATTCACTTAAATTATGAAACCTAGCATCGATCATAGAAGAACTCCGATGCTCGAATAATTAAGATTGATATTCCTTATAGGTAAGTCGAACAATCTTACAATTATCAGTATACTCATTATCAATAAAATCGTTATTATTAATATTTTTATCATTTTCAACTTAATCGTCGTACCTTTCTATATTACCATTATTAAAATTAACAGTTTTTTCAACACTATTATTATTTAAAACAGTCGTGATGAACTCGCCTTTTTTCGTCGATTCTTACCAATGCACTTGGTATATGTATAAACATTATAAACTTCTTTACATGAAATTATAGTGTCAGTATTCTTCAAATCTGCTGTGCGCATTTAACAAACGTTCTCTACTCGGGGTTCAACAGTAATAATATTTTGGTCATATGATACGGGACTGCGGGGAAACTGTGTGCTCGGCAATTGCTTAACCCTTTCACCCCGACTTTATTTTGAAAAATAATGATTTTATTTTACTGATGGGGCATATGTGTCCCAAAGAGGCAGATACATTTAAAAACCCGACGTTTACATTTTCATAATTTTAGCACTAGGTTTGTATATGTTGCTTTTAACACTCTAAATAAAACATATTTTACATTAATAATTTTTTATTTCAATGAAAAACCAAAATAAAATCCGGGACATAATAGTCCCAACAGTATACAAAATCGGGACAAGTATGTCCCACTAGAAGTGAAAGTATGTTATAAGCTGCTTGTACACACAGATATAAAATTTTTATTTGTGAAATGTTGAAAAACAGGAATAAAACAATGGTAGATCACATCCAGAACATATAGTTTTTGTTCTTCTTTCGATATTTCTTGAGGAACAAGAATGACATCTACGTCGAGTTTTACCTTGAGAAGGTAAATGGTCTCCTACATTTACCAAATTTCTTGATGAGCTTGAAGGTCTACCAGTAAAGCTTTTTCTTACAATCCCAGCCTGTTTTCGTCCCGAATTAATTAGATGTTCCGCTAAATTTACTAAGAAAGTGATGAATGGAATGTCACGGTTGTGAGACTCTTTGAATAATACCTATGCATTTGTGGCTGCCGTGAGCAAGAGTTTATAAAAAACTTTTCTCCACCATTTCTGTGATTTTCGGTCTATATCGTATAACCCCAGGTCCACGCCGCCCATGTAAGAATTATAGTCTTTTATTGCTTTTGGGCATGGCAGAGTAACCTTAGTGCCATCTTTCTGTTTTCTTTCTACATTTACTGTTTCATTGACATGACAATTTGATAGGACAAGTACCTCCTTTGAATCCTTCCATAGGGATGCAGCCACGCCTTGATTGCTAAATAAAGACATAAATTCTCCTTTTTTCATTTTTTTCTTTCCAAAGTTGGGTACATTCTTGCGGTTTGTCATACATGTGGCAACGGCTACAAAATCTAAATTGACAATCAATGAAACTGATGTGAAAAATCTGTCGAAACAAATCATGACATCAGGATCCCTTAGATCTGCACAACTTTTTTACAACCCTTTCACCTCAACCTCTTTCTATCAATGTATCTTCTTGTTGACTCTCCTTTCCACTGTATATGTTCATATCATAAACATATCCAGATTGAGAGTCACATCTTTCCCAAATCTTGATGCCCCTTTTTATCGGTTTTAGTGGAAGGTATTGCTTGAGGGCTGAGCGGCCTTTGAATTTGACCATGGATTCGTCGATACTTTCGAGCTTTTTTAATCGTTCATTGGTGCATTCAGCAATATATAAAACAGGCTTCGGAGAAACATTTTCAAAAAACACTGCATTTCGGTAGATTTCTGAGTAATGTCTGAATGCAAAATTCTGGTAGCTTTTGCTTCTGGTACACTCTTTGATGGAATAAATGATGCACTGTTTGTTGTCCAATGAATGTTTGAGTTATTTGTAGGAACATTTTGGTTATGATCTTCAGTCTCATTTGGGTTTTCAGCGTCGTTTCCACTCACAGTCACATTTTCATTCACAGCCTCGTTTTCATTTTGAGTTTGGTTTTCGGGATCAATCACATTATCTGAACTATCTTCGTCACTTGAAATTGAGGAGAGTTTGTTTTTGAACATTTTAGAGTTGTTATTTTTCTTTCTTTTACGTGGGCATGTCTCAAGGTCACTATCAGACGATGGTTGATATTCAGAACCTGAATCTTGGAATGGGTCTTCAGGGTCCGAGTTATCCGATAACCCATACTGGTCAATATACCCAGCTATTGCCGTAAGCTCTTCAGATTTCAACATCCTTTTTCTGAAAAAAAAACAACAGTAAAACCCACATCAAAAATAATATATGTGCAATAGAGTAACGAGTGGGACATAAATAAACCACACAAAATAATGGCTGGGACATATAGGTCCCAGATAAGAATTTTATCGATTTCAAGTGAAATTTTACAAAAAAAAAATCAATATAGTTGTATGAATCTAACCTATAACTAAACTTACCTTGATATATTATAATTTAAGTCGCACCAATACTTAAAAAACAAGTGAAAACTAGAGCACTATCAGCACGTGTTTTTACGTTAGAGGTTAACTGTACTATTCACACTGAAAATGTTGAGATGTCAATAAATTTTCTTACAGACAAATCATAAACTACGGTTGGGACAGCAAGTAGCACTAAACTGGTGGTTGTTTGACCCAACAGAGCTTGCAATCTAACTTGTGGGACATATGTGTCCCAACAGTAATTTCAGAGCAATAATTTAAAAAAAAACCTTGTTTTTCAACCGTCGTTTTGCTGGGACGTATATAGCCCATTAGTAGTGAAAGGGTTAAACAAGGTCTCTTGGTTCTTTATTTCATTTTGCATTTTATTATTTGTACAGTGTAACTCAAAAGTTCGGTAATTTGTAAAAAGGCTTCTTTTAGGAATATCAACAACGGCATCAAATTTTTCTATATAGTCTGTACCTAAAATTCCGTCGAATTCTATTGCGCGGACAATTTAAAAAGTTGCTCACTTCAGTCTATTGTGATTTTTAATAAAAAATGAAATGCGCAGATAATTTAAAAATTCGTTGATTTAGCTTTGAAATTTATCGATAATCAGTATTTTTTATGAAAACTGGTTTAATTATTACAAATATGTTTTAAAATATGGAGATACGCGAGTTTCAATGCGAGAGCGCATTGAGAGCAAAACGTACGCGCGGTCATCACCTTATCGGCAATCCGTACTGTTATTCGGCACTGACCAATGAAAACCGTTCATTACAGCGTAGGTGTCCGGGCCATGTACGTTTTGCTTAAATGCCTCCCGGTTTATCAGATCCCTCGAAAATAAATTTGTATTTCTCACAGTTTCTTCAAGAGTTGAATGACAATGGTGATAAAAAAAAATACATTTTTACCTCGCAAATAAGTCCGATTTAACTGGTTTCTTCTTTAGGATAACCAATGTGGACGAGGTTAACAAAATTATTCTGATATTGAAAAAAAAGTTGCAGGCCACGATAACATTTATCTTAAAATGTTACAAATATTATGCAGCCCATTTATAGATATTCTCTTAGTACATATTTCTAATAGCTGCATCGAAAGAAACGGGTTTCCTGCAGTATGGAAGAAAACCATAAGGACTCAGTTACCAAAAAATGACATTTTTTGATATTAGAATTATAAGTGTTATGCCAGTGGCATCGAAAATATTTGAAAAAAATATTTTTTTGCTCAAGTTAATGAATATGTGAACACCTGGTGCTGCTCGATTTTCGAATGGTTTTGACACGATCAATCTTAAACTTTTATGTGCTAAACTTAAGTATATTGGATTTGATCAAGCCGCATTAGAATTGGTTAGCTCATATCTTTGGAACAGAACGCAAATAATAACATATAAGGGAGGAACCCCATCGAAGCTCAATATTCACTCTGGCATTCCTCCGGGCTCTATCTTAGGTCCTTTATTGTTTAACTTATACACTTCTGACATACTAAAGGCTCATAACCGGTCTAGAACAATTGCCTACGCCGACGACACTCAACTATATTTTAAACTTCATCCATCTGACTACGTATTTGTTAACAACGTAATAAACAGTGAGTTAGATAAGATCAAATCTTTATCGTTTGAACATAACTTAAAACTCAATTCAAAAAATCAAATGTAATTATATTTGACTCTCGGCACAAGGTTATGTAGTATTCCTACCCCGTTAGATGTTATTTGGCGAGCGGTATTATACAGGGTGGTCCACAAGATTTTCTTTTAGTGTGGGCCTAAGGGTGTATGACGGAGACACAGGGTATACTTTAAATATGTATATTAAGATTAATTACGGAACAGTACATTACGTTAATGTAGTTTAAGAGGAACTTTAAAAAAACATGTGCAATAATTAAATAATGAATAATTGTATAAATCTATGATTTCGCACAACGCCACTCAAGATATCCGAAATAGGAACTCTTTTCATGTAACACAATCCAAGCGTTTAAAAAGATACACTGTTAAACAATTGAACTTAAATTAAGGTACAAAACAATATGTCAAAAATGGCACGAACAAACAAGCTATGGCAATAAAATGACAATATTCAGATCAAAAGTACAAAAATTGCAAAAGATTTCCCAAATAGCACAAAATTAATTGATTAATCTGCATAACAATGAATAATGGCCCAGTACAAAATTGGCATAAACTGTAAATCCATATTACTCAAGTTTGTAGCAAAAAATTGGTTCAATTAAAAGACAATACTCTTGCAAGCAATACCAAAATAATATGGCTCAAAATTCAGGATAATCGTACGGCATGAATAGAAGTTCTGAATTAGCATAAAGACTAGATATAATTACCAATAAGTTTACCAAATCCTCAGTATAAAAATGAAAATAAAAAGACTCAATTTCTGATATTAACTCAGAATTCAAATAAAAATTGCACAATAAATTCAGTATTTTCAAAGTTTTCAAAATGATTTCAAAATTCAAAATAAAAGGCAATTCAAACACAAAGGAATCAAAACAAAAATATCTTACTACTTGGCCAGTCCAAACTTACTCAGGTGCTTAGAAGAATGTTGGTGTTTGTTGTCCAGAGTTTGCTACGACATCTGGGCTGGGGCCGCGGGCCACGGGCCCCGTCCTGCGACTTCTCTGCTGCTGGATGGGTTGATCGTCGACTACTGTTGCTTGACTACTGGCCCCTGGCGAATTTTTCCCTTGTATTTATACGTCTCCGGGTGCCCCGCTACTCTCCCCCCGCGGCTTGCCAATTTCAGAGAAGACTGGCTTCCGCGAAATCAATTAAGGCAATTATCGTAAATCAGTCAAAATTAATTACAGCAATTAGCACCAATCGATCACTTTGAGACGTTTATTATATCAATTATCGTAAATCAGTCTCACTGGCCATGTGTTCGGTAAATTTATGGTACTTCTTCCTTTGGCGGCACCGCGGCCTAATGCAGTACTCTAATTAAGACTTTGATTTACTGAGATGGGTATTGGGATATAGTTGGGGCCCCGAGGAGAATCTGGCGAAAAAAGTAACGTAAAGTGACCAGTTTGAAAACCGAATATTATATATATTTCTGTTAAAAAATGCCGGGCACCACAGTTAAGGAAATAAAGCCACTCCTTAGTATACGTATTGACAATAATTCTTTGGACTTTGTGGACTCTGCCAGAAATCTTCGGTTGATATTTGACCCCCAGTTACAATTGAAATCTTTATCCTTGCCTAGATACATATCTGATAATCCTAGAATTCAGAAAGTTCAAAATTCATGTTGCCGATTTATTTTCAATTTTCGAAAATTCGATCATTTTAAAAAAAATGTATCAGACAAGAGTTTTTCAGTTGATCTATCTGCATATTTTTTTGAAATAACACCATACACTTTTCTATTCAAATTTGGAATCAGCTCGTTTCTGTGTTTGTTTGGCCGCTTATACACGCCCAACTCATCATATTCTACCTACAATGTCAAGCCTTTTTGAACGTTATCAGACCCGGGCATGTATTTATATCTATAAAATGTAAGCGAGATAAATAATTTGTTTAGTTTTTAGTTACAAATAATTAAAATTTATTGAAATTAATTTTCGAAGGAACTTTAACATTTGTTGTGTTGTCTTAATGAAAATAAGGACAAAGCGCTCCATCTGTACCTACCTTTAAAAAGGACACGAACAAATGGAATTAAGTGGCTTAGTTCAAAAATTAAATGATCTAAACCTTATTTGATTCTTAATTTTATCTTATTTTATTCTTAGAACAGAATAATGTTTTACAAAAATAACATACTTATGTCTTTTTGAAATCTTCATGTGGTCGGTTGGATCCATTCACTGGGTTTAAATTAATAAATTGTTTATAAATTACAAATAAATATGGATGGGAAAAAATATACCTAATAAATATCACTTCAAAAACATCATACTAGATCCAGCTTCGAAACAAGACATTTTCACCATATTGCAACAATCTAAACTTTAAATTTCAGTTAGAAATAAAACTCCTCAGTGGAAGTAACAAAATATAAAAATATTATTATTTTAATTTGTTATAGTTTAGCTCGTGGTTTAGAAAAGTCCGTTAGAATATTATAGAAATTTATAAAAATAAGAAAATAATTGTAATTTGTTTTTGTTTTGGCTTTTCATTGCCGAATCTAATAATTAAAATTGGATTTTTTTAACCACTGTAGATAAAAATAGTCCTTTAACAAAATTATGTTTGCTTTATAAGAAATGTTTAGTTTTTCCTCAAATGGAAAGAAATCCATATCTGTTAACTAATTGTTTTCTACGAAAATTATCCAAGTAAATGAATTTCTTTAGGAGAAATAATTTTATAAAGTTTTAAAAATTTGGGTACAGAGTCCTAATAGACATTCAAATATAGATCAAAAGAGTCCACCTCTCAGAGGTGTGCTTCATTCCCTTTTGCTTCAGAAACCACCCTCTTATCTGGCCTGGCGTTCGTTTTTTATTTTTCCCAAAAACTGTAACTCTGACGAGGAAAACGAATAGAACCTAAAATATTTCATTTATGTCCTCTAATTTTTTTTCCTATGTTCAGCCCTAATCTCACAAATATGGGTTGAAAAATTAGGATACGTTGCTAGAGTAAGGTAAAAACGAATAAGGTGACAAATGTCTTGAAATACATAGGCCATACAGAAATATTACATGTAAAGCAGATTTTTTACACAAACCTGGCTATAAGGAGAAAAAATATGACTACAGAAAATTTTACGTTACTACTGTCTTTTATATGTACCTACTCGAGCCCGTTTCCACACCACCGCTGAGGTACCTAGAGCTCCCGGCCGCCTTTTTTTGTGTGGTTTCCCCTTGAGGTCTAATCTACTAAAAACTAACTACTGTTCATTCAATAATTGGATTATCTTCAGTTAATTCTTCCTCTACCACTGAACTAAGACATTCTTCGACCTTGGCCATGACAATTGGAGCATATTGTTGAAGATTTCAATCTAATAGAATAAATTTATCTATGTATTTGTATCTATGTATTTTCATTATTCCATTCTTGGCTCGAAATTATGTTCTCGAGTTGTTGCTAGCGTTTGAAACGTTTAGTATTAAAATTAGTTTTAGAAAATGTTGTTCTTTTTTGCTGCAACAAAAAAATGAGAGATTGTTGACAATAATTCCTATTGGAGAAAATTTTACATCAATGAGTGAACTTAATTGAACTTTGCCAGAAAATTATTACGTTCACCAACCTTAAGTCACCCCTGCATTATTACATTCTTTTGCAACATACAGGGTGTGTGAGAACACCAAAAAATAAATGATTGTCATAGTAGTAGACTGTTACTTGGTATTTGAAATAATGTTTTAATTCTAAACAATTTTCTTTAATAACTTCTGTCCCTTTTTTAAAAAATGATGGCACTTTACTCTTGGGCAAGTTTTATATTTTTGAACCTCCCGCGTATAAGGAAGATTTTCAAATCTTTATAAGTGTGTTTTAAGTTTTTGAAGAAGCAGAAACTTTTATCAAGAGTATTTTTTTCAGAAATTGAAAATATCTTTTTTTTAATTTTTGGTAATATTTATGGCAGACACTGTATAAAAGACATAGTAGTAATAATAAAATTTTCTGTAGGCATATTTTTTTTTATCCTTATAGCCAGGTTTGTGTAGAAATATCTGCTTTACATTTACATGTAAAATTTTTCTAGGGCCAATATATTTCAAGATAATAATAATAATAATAATTCTCACCCTCACAATAGTCCAAACTAGGAGTACCCCAGAAGCAATGCTTGTGCGGGGGAGGGGGGCAATTACTATTATTTTGTCTTCGTTGCCATTTGCGGCTAGGGCCGACTTTTTTCCCGATAGAACTAGGATAGCATTCGCTCAAGTACTACGGAAAACCCTAGAGAACCGTAGTAATCCCAGTGAGTGTAGGACAATTAGTAAATCACACGGATAAAGCTATTTAGGAGCAATACCGTGAACCCACATTTGTCCAGCGCTCTTGGCCATAGCGGTGTTTTTCTTTAAAGACATATGCATGCGTCTGCCTCGAGATATTTTACTCTTCTTTGCCCAACTTTAGCAATATAATTTCTCAAACCATAAGAATAAGGCTGGATATAAGAAAAAAATGTATAATATGTATAAACGTATAATTTCGTAACAAATATTTTAGGTTCCTATTCGTTTTCCTCATTAGAGTAACAGTTTTTGAGAAAAATCAGAAAACGGGCGCCAGGTCACATAAGTGGGTGGTGCAGCCTCCTTCGGAGAGGTGGGAACTCTTTTAATCTGTATTTGGATGTCCATTAAATTTGCCTCGATTAAAAATATCTGAACGCTAAAACTGTAAGAACTAAAAATGCACCAGTATGAGATAAATATAATATCGTATAAGCAAATGGTACAGTCGAAAGCCTTCTCAGTCCCGTTGAGGTGGCAACATTGCTGGAATTCATAATGCTTTAAGGCGTAGCAAAAATTATACAAACGGGCTCCACATTGAGGTTCTATATATCGGGGTTGAAAACGACTGTTAACCATCATAAAAAAAATCGTATATTCCTACCTAGTAGCTAAGATAACGAGTCTTTCAGCCAGAAAGGTATACAGGGTGTTCCTAAATATCATGTACATACGGAAGGGGGTAATTCATTGGCCCATTTTAAGAAAAAGACTTCATATGAACGTATGTCGTAAACGTTCTAACTTTTGAGTTTGAAGTTCATTTTTTTAAATTGAATTTTGGGTACATCTCCCGAAATAATCAAGCTGCTGAACTGAAGTTTGGCACTGCCATGTTTTTGGGGATGGAGAATAAGCTGAAAATGTCAATTTCACCGTATCTCACACAGGGCGCCACTTGCTCCGTTTTTTGATCACGCTTTTACGAGTAACTTTTTTGAGGTTATCTTTTTGGTCCTGCAGGTCCATCATTTTAGTGCATCTTTTCATTCTGCAAGAAAAAGGTACTTTTGTTTCATAACGATTGAATCAACCGTTTGCTTTGAAATTGCTAAAACGTTCTCCAAAACCTGTTGATTCCAATATTCGAAACATAAAATTTTCACCTACTGCTTTCAAATGTGCTTTCGGTCGAAGGCTTGGTATTATAAAAAGAAGTTTAATATACCTTTCTGGCTGAAAGACTCGTTATTTTATCTACTAAGTATAACTACACAGCCGTAAACCAGCTATTTATATTCTTACCTCTGTAAAGTTGCTCGATAAGTTATAGTTTGGTAATGTCTATTTTTGCAAAATATACCGTGAGTCTGAGGTTGCCTGTAAAACGTATCGGGTCTATCTTAGTCTGTTCAATCAATATATTTATATATATACAGGGTGAGTCAGAATATATAGTAAATACTTTAAAGGCATGTTCGGCAGATGTGGGCTTCCCTTGCCAAGTTATTCGGGTCTACAAGGTGACCCAAAAGTATATTTTTTATATATATCTCAACAACGGCGCTACTTAAAAATTTGAAATTTGGTATGTGTTATCTACTTACTGGAAGACGCCTTAGGGTAGTTTATTCATTTACACAGTGCCCTAAAAAAGGGTAAAAACTAACAACCCCTATTATTAATTTTTTTGCTCAAACTTTTTTGAGGTTATCTTCTATCGTCTTGCAGGTCAATCATTTCAGTGTATCTTTTCATTTTGCAACAAAAGTGTACTCTTGTTTCATAACGATAAAATCAACCGTTAACACCTGTTAACTTCAACATTCGAAACATAAAATTTTTACCTAACTCACCCATATATATAACGGGAAACGTCAAAATCGGTAAAGAACATAAAGCTTTAGTCTATGTCTGAAATGCTTCTTCACAATATGAGGTTCACATATAATCGATACCATCCTCTGTGAGCTTATGCAGGGACCTGGCTAGGTGTGCAAAGTTTAGGACCAATCTCCTGTAATAAGTGCACAGGCCCAGGAAGCTCCTTAGTTCATGTTTATCTTTTGGGCGCGGCCATTTTTCAATTGACTATATATTTTCTGGGTCTGTTTTAACTTCTTCTTAAATAAACAGCATTTCTTCGAGATAAGTAGTAGGCCAATGGTAGTGAGAAACTGACCTTTTATTAAAAATTATTCATATAATTTTTGTCGTAACAGTATTGTTTTGGTTTTCCCATTTTTGTAGAGTGGAGTGAGTCACACTGCCTTGGCAAACGACGGTTGGGCCACCTTTGAACATAGCTACTGCACTCTATCGAGACGTAGTGAGCCTACAAAGTTGTAAACGATTAATTGCGAGATTTGCAAGGAACTAACTGGGTTACCTGTTTTACTGGGGTTTTATTGTCGTCCCTGTTCACTTTGAAGAGTTGCCCTGGTTCGTTTGTTGGAACCCTATTTTGTAGTGTTTTGTTGCGTTATGTGGGGGAATTGTTTTTGAATTTTGTTGTGTATCCAATGGCTAATGTTTTGGCCTGATTTTTGTTCTATTTCGTGGCCGGGTGTCTTGTGTTCATTTCTGCCTCCAGTTTTGCCATTTGGACTGCGAGATTGTGGGTTTACGGCCTTATTTTGCCCGTTGTTGACACTCTAGAAAACACTCAGGTGTAAACAATAATGACACTTGCGAGTCACGCATTTTTCTGAGGAATACTTACTTGTCCGACACGGCGTAGGTTTCGCCTTGACTTTGGGCGCCTAGATACTCGATTGTCGTGTGCGAAATGGTATTCCGACGGAGTTCGTTTTGTGTACGATCGTGGCTGGCGTTTTCGTCCGCCATGCTGCCGTTTTGGCAGTAACGTCGGTGGCTGTCGGTCGTCGAACGGCTGTCGAGAGGCATGCGCGGCCAGTACGCACAGTGGCGTGCGCTTTTCAATGATCTGCGCATGGGTGCGTCTGTTTTCTGGAGTCGTTTTTGTTATTACATCATGATAGGTTTCCAGGTGAAGGGTTGATGATCCGTCGTCTTGTGCGGGATGTTTATTTGAGAGCCATGTTACTCTTGAGTGGGTTTTAGGCAAGAAGTTGTGGCGTGAGAATGCATGATGAAGTCGGCGGTACTGGAAATTGTCTGGGGTACTATTGTGTTTTGTTATTTTGTGGGTTGGCAAGACGGTTTGATAGCGGGTTCTCCTTTTTACATGGAAAATTTGGAGGGAATCTCGCCCTCTTCCGATTGAAAGGCCGTCCTTGCAGTACACGTTTTTGGAAAGTCGCAGTTTTAGAGTTTCCGCCGTGAAATAATTTATCCGAAGTTTCGGCATTTAATGTGCAATAAATATTGCTGTCTTGCGTTCGTTGTGGACTTTTTGCGAATGTTTTTGGAGTTTGAACTCGGCGGTTATTGCGAGTTTTTCGGATTCGTTAGCGACTTTTCCCGTGTCAGGTAAGACGCCATTTTGTGGTTGAGGAAAGTTGAAATGTTCTAATAGGATTTTCTCCTTTATAGCATCGATTTTGGGCGTCTGTAGCGGTCTCCTACCTCAGGGAGCTACTTTTTAGCCACCCAACATCATCGTAAGTAATTTAGTTGGAATCAACTTGGGACTCGAGGTGGACCTAAGTCTTTTTCTTTAGGGCTATTCTATTCAAGTTTTCCCCGTGAGACATTCTACAGAAGGAGCGTGAGAGATCAAGGAGTCACAGACAGGTAAAGTTCAAGACCAGCTCTGCCGATCAGGTCAGTCGACAGATTGTTCCTGCAGACTTTTAGAGTCCACTACGGTGTAAGCTAGGGTGCCTTCATCAGGGTACCCCACGAACCATTCGGGGGCCCTCGGTAGCTAGCCAGCCAGCAGAGTTGTTGGAACTACTCCGAGCTTTTGGAGATTACTGCAATCGTGACGTACCACTCAGAGATCACCACTGAAGTAATCAGATAAGCCATTTTGTATTAGTCTTGTTGCCTACCAATTGTCTTAGATTTAAGCGTCCACTGTTATCCTATTATCTCATTGATTTTAGTCATAGAGAACATAGAGTAACCTTACAAATACCTCTGCTCGCGCATCGGGCGTGACCATATTGTTAGGGAGTGATCATTTCTTTCTTATTGCATGTTTTTGAGTTACAATAAAACAAGGATTATTTACCATGCTTACCCCTTAGGCAGTGTTTTACTTTTAAGTTTCTAGAAGCCAAATATTGTGGCCATTTGAGATATTGATTATTTATTAATTCATTAAAGTCAGGTAAAACGAGACAGTCGTGCTTTTTCATTGAAGTTTACATTAGCGAGAAACAGTAGTGTAACTACCCACCGAACCACCCTTGAGACAACTCAAGTCGGGTAGTGTCCGAGACACTTTCGGCCTCTCGGGCATTCTAAATACCAATCCCCTTTCTTGTTACTTCGAAAAGATAAGGAGGCGACCAACCCTTCCTTCCGGCGACCAACCTGCCATCCGGCCATTTATTAAACGGGGACAATTACGTAACTTGGAATCATATTGCGGGTGTTTTGATTTTTTTATATATCTTATTGGTAGTGAAACTTACAGTGACGTTGTGCGAGGGATTTTGGTATTTTTTTAATTTTTTTTGCCTGTAGGTACTTAGCGAATCACTACTTTCGAGAAAAATTTGGCGAAATTTTCCGGCTGGTGGATAATTTATTGATATTATAGTGAACATTGTGGGTGTTTTTAGTCTCTTAGAATACTGGGATTTTGCAAGTATTTTAGTGGAAGTTTGGGTATTTTTTTCCTTTTTTTAACCTTCCTAAGAAAGGGGAGGGTGAGTGGTACACAAAGTAATAAATATACGGGAAAAAGTGAGGAGTAGTGACCAATAAAGAAGAACAACAACAAACAATTAATTAAATAATAAAGTAAAAAGTTTAATTTATTTTATTTTAACAAAAAAAAATTCGTTAGGAGGAAAATTTTTCTATTTTCGCCTTGTCTGTGACCGAGGGATCCTAGTTTGGTTTTGGTGTCATGGATATCGTATCGTATGGGTTATAGAAATGTTTTTGTTCCTTAGTCGAGAATACTGCATCGAAACACTTTTTGTTGTATCACACTAACGTCAGATATTTATACTTTGGTAGAAATTTTGTCACTTCTAGGTCGGTGAACGACATCATTTCGA
Organism: Pseudeuparius sepicola; assembly: GCA_963920635.1. Taxonomy (NCBI): domain Eukaryota; kingdom Metazoa; phylum Arthropoda; class Insecta; order Coleoptera; family Anthribidae; genus Pseudeuparius; species Pseudeuparius sepicola. The sequence continues at coordinate 34,766,730 of OY987303.1, forward strand.
TTTTTTTTTGTCATTTTTGGAGATTTGGTTTATTGATTTTAGATCAATATAGAGATTAATAGACTTGTGTCTGATGAATTGTCTTATGAACTTTTGGTTTAAGGTGCAGCTCAGGAAGGCACTGTGGAAGAGAAGAGAAAGAGACTTAGGGCGTTTGTTTGTCTGGAAAGGTTGGGAAGTTTGCCGGAGGTTGCTGATTTGAACCTTAATGAGACCGAGGAGTTAGAGACCTGTAAGTTGAAGTTTGACGAGTTGGCAGAATACGTTGGGAAGTTTTCTCATGAGAATGCCGCTAATGAGTTTGTTCGTATTCAGAGTAAGGTTTTGCATGTCTTGGGAAGATTGAAGCGGATTGCTGACTCTGAGTCTAAAGATACCTTGGCGACGCAATGTGCTTGAAGCTTAAGACACTGACTTTTGGAATATTAGTTGTACCGTTGATTGAAGAAGGGGAAGATATCCTCCCTTAGGGTGGCATGCGAATATGATCCTTATGGTCTGTCTGTCACATTCCTACTTGTTACTAAATGTTTCTGTCTCGTTCTCTTACATTTCACCGACACGCGTCCGTACGGTGGCGCCAAATTCCGAAACCACCATTCGAGTCGGTCGATGGAGAAAGGAATCTTCAATCAACGGTTCGGGCAAAAGGTCACTCCATCGACGACGGAAGAGCGCAGTAAACTACGCGGTCAGCGCACCGCCACCTATGGACAAGGCCATACAACTACTGTCGTCCGACGCGACGACGTCCAGCTGTTTTTGATCTGTATCTGTTCCTCGTTTTCCTCGTTTACTTATTTTTATTTCCACTTATATTATCGTTACTGGGTAATTTGTGATTGTTATTACGTGTATTTGGTAGATACAGTAGTGTGCAGAGGACCAGTGGTGTTCTAGTCCGATAATTAGTGTGTGCCTATCAAAAACATTTCATGTTTGAGCCATCAGATAAAGGATACTTAAATACGGAGGTTAGGAAGTGAAAGTGTGTTTTGTTGTATACAGAGACTTGCCATCAAGGCAAGTCTCTCATTGTATGTATAATATCAAAATGGGTGTTTTCCTGTGTTTTCTCAGCCATGCCCGAGAAGTGTTGTGTCCCAAGTTCGTCGATGAAGGAACGAATTAATCGACGCCCAAATTGCCTAACCTAACCGAGCCAAAGCCAAAAGTGTCCGTTTTTGCCTTTCCTAAGGATCCGGTTTTGAGCGCAAAATGGGTGCAGGCCATAAAAAGGGCTGACTTTGTAGTCAAGAAACATTCTAAGGTAAGTTACATGTTACATTTTTATATATTTTTCATAAAGCTTTGGGTTATTGTAGGTCTGTGAACAACACTTTTAACACAAGACATTGAAAGGGAGACTACGTGTGTTCGTCGATGGTCCTCAATCAACGGTGTGTTGTAGAATCGACTGGTGAAACTTTACGTGCACCCAGGGTTGCCACCCGTCCCGTATTTCAAGGGACAGTCCTGTATTTAAGTAAAGGAAGTGGCTATTTATACGTCCGACGGATACAAACGTCAGTATACGTCTTGCGCTCTCATTGGCGGGCTGAGTCACATGACTTCTTTGGACGTGCATTTAACTCCGTACACGTCCGAAGCCGAAGTAAACTAATATTTAGATACGTCGGAAGTGCATTTTTCTCAAGCATCTTTGCAATAAGGAGCGTATGCACTGCTCCTTTTTGGGGGATAGACACTGCCGTATGAAAAAAGAAGTGGTAATAATTTCCAATGGTGTAACCCACCCCCGATTTTCTTGAAATTTTGGCTAGGTAGGTACCCCGTATTTTCGCCCGATGCGATGTTCGGCATTGTAACCCACCCCCGATTTTCCTGAAATTGTGGCTACCCCCCGACATTCGGCGCGGTGCCGAATGTCGGGTGGATTACATCATTGTAAATAATAAAATAACCACTTCATTTTTCATTCCGCAGCGCCCATCGCAGAAAAAGTAGGGCATACGCAATACAAAATGAGACAAGATAAGGTCTGAATAATCTCGGACATCATCCAATCGACTTAGTAAACAAGCCGATTCATAATCCATCGAACGGTAGAAGTAAGGTTATGTGTCACGTGACTCAATCGACCAATGAGAGCGCAAGACGTATACTGACGTTTGTATCCGTCAGACGTATAAATAGCCACTTCCTTAAGTAAAATGTCCCGTGTCCCGGCAAACATTCATACGGGACGCTATAAATCCCGTATTTTCAAAATTTAAGGTGAAAAATTAAAAATGTTACATGCGAACGGCATTCACACAATCACCACCATCTAGAGTCCAAGCCGCGACTCACATGTGAACACAAAATTTACTAAATTATAGTCCTTCATGCCTTCATTGGCACCACACTACAATTTTCGTAAATGTCAATTTCTTGTGTGTTATGTGATATATCACAAAAAATGTTCTGTGATTTCTTTTTATTTTTAAAGGATTTATTTATTTTTGGTTAGTCGTGATTAGCCAGCCATGATAATTTGTTTTTGGAAGTTTATCCCTTCAAGAAAAAAAACAAAAAATGTTCTGGTTTATTTTTTTATTTTTAAAGAATCTATTTAGTTTAGTTTCATAATTTGTTTTGTTTTGTTTTTGTGTTATCTTCAAGAAAAAACAAAAACAAAAAATAGTGGTTTTCTTTTATTCCTTTTCATTGGCCTTTTTCAGTAACATTTTGTAGCCCCCTCCCCCCCCCCCCCGAACGCCCGTCACGTCCCGTATTTTAAAATTGAAAAGGTGTCAAAAGGAAATTTGAAAATTCATTTTCTCGGAAACTACGTCCGGCCTCAAAAAACTGAGGTTAGATTCTTGGTCAGGGACCTCGAAAATAGGTGGGTAGCCAAAATTTCAAGAAAATTGGGCGGTGCATATACTACGTTCCATAATTACCTCAAAAATTTGTTATATTGCCTAGTGGGATAGTCGCTGGTTGAAGGCGAAAGGAAGCGAAGGAAGGGTCACATGTAGAGTAGTCACTGAAATGTTTATTCTCGTAATAATTTTGTTGTTGTGATATTTTTATTGTTGAATTGTCATTTATTAAATAACTTAAATTATTGCTCTATTAAAATATTTTTGTGTTCCACAAATTAGTTGCTAAGTTATGTTTGAAATTGTAGTAGTATTTTACCTGGACACAAAAAAACGACAAACTTTGCAGAAGTTTCAGTTATTATGTGTTTTTAAGATGCTAGTTGAACGTAAATAAAAATCGTTGGTATCGTACTGTCATGCTTGAAGATGTGCCTCAAAATGCATAGCTAATATTAATATTATCTATTATACAGTGAATAAAAAATGCGAAAGTGTGATTTTTCTTCTTCTTTTGGATAGGTGGCTGTGAATTCATATTTGACATTTTCTTGGGATTCCAAACAACTTTTCTTAGTGCTATACTGCTGTAGTTCTAAAAATAAGACTCTTGAGGAATTTTCATATTTTTCAACCTTCCCTGTATACGAATAGAAATTTTAAAATTTTTACAGGTCGATTTTGAGTTTAAGCACAAGCACTAACTTTTATCAAGAATAATTTGTTTTGAGAAACTTCAAATAAAGAAAATTCCCATTTGTGTCCAACTTTCTGTCATTATTATTATTATCTCGAAAACAGGGCGGTATTGGAAAGTTATACCGTAAAATAGTCTTAAGACACTGTATACAGGGTGTAACTGAACTGATGGTCAAAAATGAAACCACGTATTCTTGGAGTCAAAATAAGGGCACTTCTTCATATATTTTTTTCTTCTACGGGCCTTAGTTTTTTTTTTATACAGAGCATAGAAGTTTAGAGAAAAATACACGTATTTTTTAGTATCTCTAGAATTATACGAGATAGTTTCTTCAAACTTGGCGTGTCACATGATCGGATGAGCCGTCAAACTTAAGGTTGAAATGAAGCTTCTGAGGCTCACAGTTGCGGAGATACAGGGTGTTATTAGAATTTATTACTTCAGAAAAATGTTTAACAAAAAGTATCTCTTAGTATTTTTTCATATTCGCAGCCGATGGAGGAAGGGAACAATGACGTATCTGTTCTCCAAAGTTCTACATCAACGCTTTGATACCTTTAATCCTTGTTTATAATAGGTATATAATCAAAGTTTATATCGTCGGTTCTCAAACAACGGAATATACTTATAATATTATCTTCATGTTTTGTTATTCGATTATCGTCGATCGATAGCGTTTATTATACACAATATTTCATAAGCATAAGTATTAACACTGACATACCTAAGTATAAAAAATATTATGTCTAGCTAAATTTATATAGTTGTCATTCATACAGAAAATTTGGTTTAGACGTCGATGGAAGATTCAATCAACGGTTTACAGCATAAATAATATAACAAAATTTTAACGAAAAAATTAAAACCGACTTCAAAAATTTGCCCGTATGCACATTTCAACTAAAATTTTAGAAATATTTTTCTCTTTCTAAATTGAGTTACCTTTGGATTTGGTGACAGTCAAGGCAAAGAATTTACATCTATTTAGATATGAATACATCATATCCTACATACATCATAACCAGGGCCCCCATGGGAGACCCCTCCGGCAGGGCGCCAAACGTTGGTCCACCCTGTACTTAAAACTTATAGTTTTTTTTAAATGTTTGTTTCATACTTTACTTTTTGTAATATTTTTTATAAATTTTATATAACTGATCAACTTATTTTTTATATACAGGATGATTATTTTAGAACTATACCACCGCGATTTTCTCACTTATTTTGCGCCCTACAATAAAAAATCGTGAAGAAACAAAAATGTGGCAATTTTGGACAGCTAAGTGGTGCTGCAAAAGAAATCGGCAGCCATAGCCAACTTGACGCGCAATATAAAAAATACCTCAAATTGAGCAAAACAATTTAATAGCCCTAGCATATTTATTTTAAGAGATAGAGGAAAACTATCATATTGAAAATTGATGGCACTAAGAAGCTTTATGCAACTGGGTACTCAGATAGTTTCAGAAAATTACACAGGGTGTTCGGCTCTCTTGAGGCTATGCATTTTTTGTTTATTTCTTATTAAGCGATTTTCTCGGTTATTTTAGGCCGCACAGAAAATAGATAAGAAAATAAAATATGGCAATTTTGGCAGCAGAAAAAACTTCAAATCGACAAAAATGTTCATGCCCTCAAGAGAGCCGAAGACCCTATGTAATTTGTTAAAACCCAATTAAAAGTTACCACCTGCTACCAAATTTTGGAAAGATGGGCTAGAAGTGGCTTCTAAATACAAGGTATCGAAAAATTTTATGAGAAAAAGTTGTTTAGAATTAAAACTTATTGCCGTGTACCAAATTTTGAGACAATCAGCCTACTTAATTTTTTCATTTTTTCTTTAGCGCCTTAGAAAAAAAAGTGGGAAAACAAAGTAGGCCGATCTTTCCAAAATTTGGTACCCTGGAGTAATTTTAATTGGGAACAACTTTTCTTAATGAATTTTTTTGTTATCTTTAAAGGAAAAGGCACTTCACCTACAATGAAAATAAATAAATGGTCGCTGTCGACGCCATCTTGATTTTTCAAAAACGAAAATATGCTAAAAATTAGTTTCCAGTCATAAGTCAAGCAAATCAGAACCAGAAACAATCAAATTTAAACGCGAATTTTTTTTTTCTTTTACACATATTGGCTCACTTATCCTGGGCCACCCTGTATATTGTAAACAGCCAGTATTTGTTTTTTTTTAATTTATGTACCTGTGGCTTTGAGTTAAATTTTATTTTTGTTATATTACTTGATCACAAATTCTTTTTTGTTTCCCTTGGGTGGTATTTATTGGTTAATAGCATGAACTAGATCAATAATTCTAACAAAATCATAAGTTGATTAAACTACAAAACTTGACAGTTGCATATTATAGGTAAAAAATAGCTAGGTACAGGGGCGGATGGACTTTACCTAACCAGCCCGGGCATTTGTCTCCCAAGCGGCCCCTAAACATCTCATTTGGCTTTAGATTTTTCTTTTCTTAATTATTATCATAATAACAATTAAAAAAACAAACAATGTAGATAATGTATTTTTTTAATAAAACAAAATATACATGTTTTATGAAAACATAAATAAAATCATAACTCTCGTAAAACAAATAAAACTTTTTTCTCTAAATATAAAGATATAAAAATAACAAAACATTCAGAAGGACCACACCGTTATTTTATTTTTATTGAATTCGAAATTCCGACTTTTAAAGTCGAAGGCCAACTTTGAAGTCAAAATTCCGACTTTATAAAGTCGAAATTCCCACTTTTAACTCGAAATTTCGACTTTGAAATTCGAAATCCGACTTTGAACTCGAAATTCCGACATTGAACTCGAAGTTTTGACTTTATGAACTTCCAACTTTCAAAGCCGAAGTTCAAAATCGGCATTTCGACTTCAAAGTCGGACTGCGACTTTAAAAGTCGAAATTTCGAGTTCAATAAAAATAAAATAATGGTGTGCCCCTTCTACATTGCCGTAAAACACGTAAAGAAATAATAGAACAAAAATAACAAAACAAAAATAATTAATTAAGGCCAGTTGCACCGTCCTATCTTAAATTAACTACCTACTTACAACAATTATTGTAACAATGATTGCCTTTTGTTTTGTCAAGTAGTTAAGACTGTCTTAAAATTTAAGATGCGATGGCCGATGAGCCTTCGAGCCTGCGGCGGCCCTCCGGGGCCCTTCGAATGACCGGCCCACCGGACATTTGTCCAGTGTCCCGGTGGTCCCATCCGCCCCTGGCTAGGTATATAGCGTATATTTTCTGTGGTTATAACTCCATTATAAAGAGATTATTTTAAAAAGACTCGAGAAATTTGTTATTAACAATTAATAACGTTACTCGCTACTTTAAAAAAACCGCCTCCATAGGCAAAGAGGGGGGCGGGGCCGCGGCCGGGCGACTCGAATCGAACGCTGGAATACAAAATCTAAAATATATCTTTCAGCCGTCGATCGATGGCGATGACTCATTCGTACCAGCACAAAAAACGCAAACAACCAAGGTCAAATCAACAGATTTGGCAAGCCGCGAAGCGCGCCATCTGCCGAACAAAAGTTCGTCTTGGGAAGCCGCATTACAAGTGCGCAGTGCGCCATCTACCGGACAGAAGCCTCTCTTCCACCTCAACGCCGAGACGTAATCCGAGGATGGTGCAAGTGCGCCATCTACCGAACAACCGTGTCGGACTGGGAAGCCTCGTTTCCCCCACCGCGCCGAGAAGTATTCGACGGTGGCTCCATCTTCTTCCGAAGAGTATTGAGTCAGTCGGTATTTCGCATTAGGAAACTAATCTTTACCTTCCTCCATCGACGGTTGTACCCGAATTGCCACACTCGTTGATTTTGGGAGTTGATTTTTTTTCGACAGTTGAGAATTGTACCTGATTTGTATCATCAGTCTTGGTATTTTTGTCATTCTGTTCCGCAGGTAGCCTCATTAGTTAACCTCACTCCAGCTGTTGGCTTGCAACCGGCGCAGTGCATTCAACTTGAAGCTCTCACCTCAAAATATTTCGAACAAATGGGCGAGGGTCTTGGTTGTACTTCGTTGGTCGAACATCAAATTCGCACTGACTCTGAACCAATTCGTATCGTTATTCGCCAGCTATGCAAACCCAGATAGTCCGAGGTGTTGAGGAGATGTTGGCGCAGGACATCATCGAGCCATCTGAATCTGCATGTTCGAGTCCCGTGCTACTCGTACCAGCGAGGCGAAGGAAATAAGTGGAGATTTTGTGTGGACTACCGTGCCTTGAATAGAGTCACAAAGAAGGATGCTTACCCTATTCCTTTTGTGGACTCCATTTTGGATAAGCTTCCAAATGCCAAGTACTTGAGTTCTTTGGACGTGAAGTCAGCATATTGGCAGATACCGGTTGCGGAGAATTCTAGGGAGAAGACGGCTTTTACTGTCCGTGGTAGAGGACTGTATCATTTTAAGAAGATGCCTTTTGGCCTCACCTGGGACTTGGCAGCGTGTTATTGATCGTCTTTTGGGTGCTGGAATGGAGCCTAATGTTTTTGTGTATTTGGATGATATTATTGTTGTGACTGAAACTTTTGAGCAACACTTAGCCATTTTAAAAGATATTTTCAAGCGTCTTATTGCGGCGGGCATTACTCTTTCGAGAGACAAATGTCAGTTTTGTCGACCTGAGCTTAAGTATCTCGGATTTGTAGTGGATCATAGAGGCCTTCATGTCAATCCCGAGAAGGTCACGGCCATCCTTAATATAAAACCACCGACCAATCTGACCGAGGTTATAACGACAATTTTCCTTTTGATGGAAAACTGGTTATATGACTTGCTTTTGATAACCCAGGAATAAAACACACGTTTTAAAATTATTTACAAAGGTGGTTTATTAAAAAAATTTAAGAAATGTGTTAACATTAAAAATTGTGAAATGATGATTTACAATAATAGAGATATGAATTTATAAAAGTCGTTGAATGAAACTTGACAATGGTTTAAATTGAAATGTAACTTAAAGATAAATTGACAAAGTGCGAAGTTACGTTAAAGTTAAATTGACTGGCATTGACTGTACTGAGTAGGATTTAAAGTTCCAAAAAGCATTAATATAACCAAAGTTCTGCACCGTTCTGAGGTTAAACGTGGAACGCTTTGACACAACACCTTACTTGAAAGTTCGCTCCTTACGAACTTCTGAGGTTGTCCTCCGCTGAAGTCTACGAAGCTGACAAAACCAGGTTCGACAGGCCGAAAGCTGCGTTACGGGCCTTGGACGTTTGCTAGCTTGATCTCAGGGTCTTGACCTTAGTTCAGCCAACCCCGTCTCCCTTGTTGGTTTGTGGACAGTCAGTGGGGTTGTCGAATTGTTGTTCGATGAGGCGTTGGTCCTCGTGCAGTTTTGAGCGTGTGAAAAACTCAGAAGCAATTAGACACAGCCAATATACTCAGTCAGTGACGTCAAATGTTTATAAATGTTTATTCACAAAAAAAATGCTCTAAAAAAATTAATAATTATAAAAAGTACAACAATTTGCTTAAGTTTAAGATAATATAATAGTTAATAAACCCCAAATGTATATTCCAGAATATACCCTGTATAATAACACTTAATTGACTGGATTGCGAGTTAAAATCAACGACAAAAAAAATTTACTTAGTTTAAAGAAAGATATGCCGACGTTAGAACCTAAGAAAACCGACAATAAAAGATCACGAAAATTTAAGAATTTAATTTACAAAACAACAATACGTTTAGCTATCTATCAGCTCAAATGGTGCTCTTTCCGATGCAAATTAAGAAAATGACGGTACTAATTTTAGGTAAACGATAATTAAAACAACAACGATATTACTAGAAAAGATGAAAAAATCTCCGTCAGGCTATTGGTAGGTACATATTGAGTGCTACGTGCAACTTTACCGATACAATAAAACTTACTTCCGAGCTTTACAGGACAGAAAGGCAGCCACGGTTATTCCTTCTTTTATATTTGCAATTTAGCTGGGAGAAATCTCCAGAAAGAATAAACGTGCCTGGGGCAAGCCGCAGGTGAGTTTCAACAAAGAAGGAAAATTACCAAAATTATAAAAATAATTTTAAATGAAACTCACCTGGTACTTGTGTCCACCTTCCCGTGCCCTGCTCGAAATGCTCAAAGGTCAACAGGTTTTCCAAAAAACTCACGCGTCGCCCTTGAACGCCAAGATGGCCACCTGGTCCCAAATTTCCAAAAAAAAACTCCAGGTGCGCCAGGTCGAGATTTCACATGAAAAATAGAAAAATACGGTTTTATTCCGTTGGAGCAAACTATAGGCACCACAAAATATAAGCATTCAATATTTCCAAATGGAGATAACAGGAAGCTGATAAAAGGAGATAATTAAATCGAGACACACAGCCTTCCTGCTATCACCAGATACCTGCCGGACACTTCACGCTAAAGATTCAATCGGAAAGAGGGCGAGGAAGCTCTCGCGGGCAGTTTTAAAAGCTTCTACATTATAAAAAAATTTAACGTAACACAGCCAATCACAACGTCGCATTTGTCGATGTCATCTAGCCATCTGATCATAGAGCAACCAAAAGGTTTCTGTCAGAATTCACGTTGGCTTCCCGCCCAGGGCATGGAACCAGACTCGCAGAAAATATTTGCTCTGAACTGAACAAGTGACATCAACAAATGTCTAGCGGATTACTTGCTAATAACCTTAGTGCTAACTGTTGGAACGTACCTTCGACGTAATGCACAAAGAATCACTGTACTTCCACTGTTAACTTAGCCACAACAACCCTAGTGCATCTATTCACCGCTAGGTGGAAGCACACATACCAAAAGAAATGAATTTAAATCGAAAATTGTGATTTATCGTACAAATAACGAGGCATTATTATTTAAGACGTGGTAGTGGAATTTTTAAAATAAAAATTCCGTTACAAGGTTCGTCGTATTATTGGAATGATTTCGTGGTACCGAAGATTTTTACCATCCTTTAGTACCTGTTGGCTTAATTTTGATGTTTGCGATTTGGCGTTCTTCTGTGCAGTTCTAATAACTGCTTTCCTTCGAAATGGTTCTGTTTTCCATCGAATCGGCTTATTCTTGAATATTTTAAATTAAAAATTGTACTTCAGAATATTGACATTTTTTATTATTTATTATTGTTGTTACACTTCCATAGCAACCGCTTAGCTTGATATATTTTTATAACAATATGGATAGTACGTTTGTTATCAGGTAATAAAATAGAAAAATAGTCTAACATTCCGCCGCCCTTGGAAGCACATAGCTTTCAAAAAACAACTGACAAATGTTATATAATTAATATTTTAACGAAATTGAATAAATTAGGTAAATAAACTATCTCTGTTTGTCTTAGTTGGGAAAAACTGGACTATTAAAAACGTCCAAAAATATAATACAAGTTCATCATCGAGAAGTCTATATCAGGGAACCGCACTCACGAGAAGTGTCCAAAACACGCACTGTGTTAGTCTCATCTAATCCGGGATTATCGAGAGGCAAAAGACATAATTTAGTGATTGGTCTCTTGACTGAACCATGCCTGGTCCTTACAGTAACAACACGAACGCTGCCGTCTTCACTGGGGTGTATTTCCACGATCCGTCCCATTGGCCAGGAAAGTGGAGGCGCATTGTCTTCTTTTATTAAAACAAGACTTCCAAGTAGAGATGTAACGTCCTTCTTAAATTTCCATTTATATCTTTCTTGCAAGTTGTGAAGGTACTTCATCTTCCATCTACTCCAGAAACTCTGTACCATACGCTGAATATGATGAAATCGTTTGACGTGGCTGACAGGTGTCTCCAACAATGAAGGTTCTGGTAATGAAGTTAGAGCTGTTAAAAAAGTATAAAACTCTTCAAACGTCAATGGAGTATTATTTAAAATTCTTTTTAAATGCGTTTTAGTAGATTTTACAGCAGACTCCCACAATCCTCCAAAGTGAGGAGCTCTTGGTGGTATAAAATGCCACTTTATTTGGGAATTTAACAAATAATCAGAAAATTTACTTGATTGAGCAATTTTCTTCATTGTGTCAATTAAAATTCGATTTGATCCAACAAAATTTGTAGCATTATCTGAATATAGATCTGTTGGTAGACCACGTCGTGACACAAATCTTCTTAGAGTTGCCAAAAAACCGTCAACAGTCAATTCACTTACCAGTTCTATGTGACAAGCCTTTGAGGACAAGCAAACGAATATACAAATATATGCTTTAATAATTTTTCTATTTCTCGTCTTACCCTCCTTAAGCTCGAATGGACCAGCGTAATCTAACCCACAAGAAGAAAAAACACGAGAAGGTGTTACGCGCGCGGCTGGCAATTCACCCATTTGTTGATTCATTACAAAAGGTTTTGCCTTAAAAAAAGTTATACAATTTCTTATTACTGATTTAACTACTTGCTTTCCATGGAGTGGCCAGTAATTCTGACGAACATGTGATAATGTAACTTGTAATCCCCCATGTAAACTTCTTTTGTGTTCATGTAGAATGATAAGACGAGTGAATGGATGCTTGTTTGGCAATACTACCGGGTGTTTGTTATTGTACGAAAGTTGAGAATGTTTTAATCTGCCCCCAACACGGACAATACCATCAATATCAAGAAAAGGATTTAAAGAACTTAATTTGCTGCTATGAAAAACATTTTTAGAAGCACTTAATGCTTTTATTTCTTTCGGAAAAGATTCATTTTGTGTCATTTTTATAAGAATTTTGATACTATTTTCAACTTCTTCGATAAATAATTCACGAGTTTGTCTTGGTTTAGATGAAATATGTGCTGATGCTTTTAAATTTCCAATAAAACGTAAACAATATGCGACAATTCTTTGTAATTTTATTAAAGAAGAACATTTTTGAAATATGTTAAAATTTTGCATGAAAACAAAAGAAATTAATTCATTAGATTTTTGTTCTGGCAATTCAGAGTTGTGCACATAATAATGTGAAATATGTTTTACATAATCAGGTTTATTTATTTTATGATTTTGACTTAAAAATTTCGGTCCTTCCCACCAAAGTGAGCAAACCTTTAGATTATTTGGACTAGAACCGCGAGTTATCAAATCAGCTGGATTCTCTGAAGATTTGACATGATACCAATTATCGCGTTGAGTCAATTCTAAAATTTCGGATGTTCTATTAGATACAAATGTTTTTAACGTGTTTGGTTCTCGAGATAACCAGCATAAAACCATATTTGAATCAGAATAACAAGAAATATTTTTTTAATCAATATTTAAAATTTGAGCACTTTTATTAATAAGTCTAGCTGCACCACACAATTCCAATCGGGGCAAGGTAATAGTTTTCAAAGGTGCTACGCGACTTTTGGCACATAACAGGACAGAGCTTTTATTTCCTTCGCGATCTGTTGTTACAACATAAATACAAGCACCGTAAGCTTTTTCAGAAGCATCTGAAAATCCATGAAGGGTAGTGATTTCCGTGTTTTTTAATTTAACAAGTGGGGGAATTATAATTTGATCGATATTTAATAATTGAGTAAATAAAATTGTCCATTGGCTATGTAAATCTAGTGGTAGAGATTCATCCCAGTCAAGTTTTAGTTGCCATAAAGATTGCATGATTAGTTTTGATCGAATAGTAATAGGAACAAGAAGTCCGAGAGGATCAAATTGTTGAGAAATATAAGAAAGAATATTTCTTTTTGTTACTTTATTGTGTTTTTCAGGTTTTTTAATTGAATGATATATAAAACTGTCAGAATTGGCATTCCAAGTTATTCCTAATGTTTTTGTCGTATTACCATCAATAACTGTAAAATCGGTTTTTTCAGATATTTCTTGCAATTCAAGCAAAACAGAAGGTTCATTCGATAAGAATTTTCTTATCTGAAAACCATATTCAGAAAATATTTGTGTTATATTTTTTTCTTATAGCAATGAGTTGATTAATATCGTCACAACCGGTCAAAAGGTCGTCAATATAAAAATCGTTTTTTATTATTTTACTTTCATTGGGAAATATTTTTTTAACATCTTCTGAAATCTGAATCAGGCATCTAGTAGCAAGAAAACTAGCTGGCGCTGTACCGTACGTAACTGTGTTGAGAGTATAATGATCCAAATTTATAATTGAATTTTCACGCCAAACTATACGCTGTAAATTACGCTGTTGTGGTTCAACAAAAATCTGCCGATACATTTTTGCTAAATCTCCGATTAAAACAAAAACATGTTGCCTAAATTGAATTAAAATTGTGAATAAATCGTTTTGTACAGTGGGGCCAACTTTTAATGCATCATTAAGAGAAATGCCCGAAGAAGTCTGCATGCTAGCATTAAAAACAATTCGAGTACGGGTAGTAGTACTGTCTAATTTTTCAACACTATGATGAGACATGTAAAAAATTGTTGTGTCTGGATTTTCGACATTTGTATATTAATTTTTGACATATGCCCTAAATTGATATATTCTGTCATAAATTTACGGTACTCATTATAAAGATTGGGATTTTTTCGAGACGACGTTCAAGGGAGTAAAATCGTTTTTTAGCTATTTCCTGAGATTCACCTAAATCTGTAATATTATTTTTGACAGGAAGATTTACCACAAATCTGCCTGTTTTCGTTCTTCGAGTAGTGCTAATAAAATGATTTTCGCATTCCAACTCTTCGCGCGAATAATTATTACCTTTCAAATTTGATGGAATTTCTTCAATGTTCCAAAATCTCTGCAATTGTGAGTCTAAATCCGATAAAGTTAAAAAACATGCATTAGATTGTGGTATACAATTTATATAACCTGAAGGCAACCCAACCGAAACGAGTTTTTTGTAAAACGGGCAGGTTTTCGCCGAGTTTTATTTGACCTATGCAATGGAGTGAATAAAAAACACCTGCGCCTATGAGCATATCAACTTGGAAACTTTCATTAAATTTTGGATCAGCGAGTTTAATATTTTCGGGTATTTTTAAATTACTAACATCAAATGACAAATTGGGAGAACTTTGAGTATTTTTTTTAATGTTAAAAAAGGTAAATTAATTTTAAAATCACTATGCATGGAATGAACATCAAGTTTTAACCATTTTGTGGCTTTTGTTTTAACGTCCTCCACTCCCGAAAGAGAGGTGCTATCATTTGTAAAGTTTGTTCCCAAACGCTGGAGTAATGAATTTGAAATCAAGTTTACTTGTGAACAACTGTCCAAAAAAGTTCTGCAAACTACAGGTTGTTTATTTCTATCATACACGATAACCAGCGCTGTTGATAATAAAGCATATTTGTTATTATTATCGGGTTTGTTTAAATGAGCAACTGTAAAAGTTTCTGATTCTTTCATTGAAGTTTTATTATCGTGATCGTTCATTATAGAGAGTAATGACTTATTATTTTCGTGTATTTTAGGAGGAGTTGTTTTATTTGTTTCATGCGAATTACCTTTATTTTGAGAGGAATAATTATTATTTGTGTTGTTATTAAGGACATTAGAGGTACTTGGAGAGCTTTCATTAGGCTGTCCAACAACTGAGGCAGGTGTAAATCCATGCAAAATTGTACTATGTTTTTTGTTACATTTTTTACACCCTCCTGACCTACACATTGAAGGTGAATGACCTGGTCTGATACAATTCGTGCAATAATTTAAACGTTTTAATTCGAAATATTTATCGTTCACTGACATATTTTTAAATCTGTCACAAAAGTATAAATAGTGTTGATTTTTGCAAAGAGGACATTTTTGAAAATTATTATTATTATTTGATTTATTATCAGATACATAAAATGACTTCGCATCGTATTTTTTGCCGGAGGTCCCAGTATTTTCAATAGATTGTAAAAAAATACATTTTTCATTCAAAAATGTGATTAAATCACATGTTTTTACATTAATTTTATTTTTTGTATAGGATTCCCATTCTTCGCGTAATTTAATTATTATAATTTTATTATTATTTTCGCTGAAGAGATTAAATCAAAATATTTTGTTTCGAATTCATCGCGTTCTTGATTTGTTGCATCTTCGTCCTTTTGTCCTGAATCGAATAATGCAACTTCGTATTCGTCTTGTATTTTATTGTATTAGGACAATATATTTTGGGCATCGTCTAATCTGATTTGTAACTTTGCTACATCGCTTGGTTCATTACATATGAAAGTCGATAAAAAATTGCTAAATCGTGTTAATTTTGCTTTTTACTCGGCCGCGTTGAGCAATGAGTTTATTTATTTCGTCTTGAGGCATATTTAAAAATTAATTAACGAGATTATTTACCTAATATAATTAAGTAGGTAAGTAAGTATACGAGAACTATATCGAGTTTTAATTATGTACGTATTTATGAAATTACGAGATCAGATTATTCACGAGATTACGAAATCAGATTATTTACGAGTTACGAGAAATTATCCATTCCCTTTACTAGATATAATATAATGAGGAAGATATTGACACTGTAATAATTGCAGATTAGGTTATCTTATTTTAACATGACAGGCGATGCTGTACACAAGTGGAAAACTGGAATAAAAGGTTAAGGTAAATGGGGAAAAATGATGATATGATGTTTCTTGCCGATCCGCTTTACTGCCTGGCAATCCGGCTGAGATAGGAACAATTTGTTGGCTTAATTTTGATGTTTGCGATTTGGCCTTCTTCTGTGCAGTTCTAATAACTGCTTTCCTTCGAATTGGTTCTGTTTTCCATCGAATCGGCTTATTCTTGAATATTTTAAATTAAAAATTGTACTTCAGAATATTTACATTTTTTATTATTTATTATTGTTGTTACCCTTCCATAACAACCGCTTAGCTTGATATATTTTTATAACAATATGGATAGTACGTTTGTTATCAGGTTATAAAATAGAAAAATAGTCTAACAGTACCGTTCTTGCACCTTTGACGGATCTGTTGCGTAAAAACCGGAAGTGGGAGTGGACCAGAAGTTGTGAGGACTCCTTTACTGTCATTAAGATTGCCTTGGCTTCAGCGCCTATCAAGATAGGCTTCACCAAGCCATTTATCGTACAGACCGATGCTTCTTCTTTTGGGATCGGAGCGGTTCTATCGCAAGATTTAGATGACGGGAACATGTGATCCGTTACATTTCTCGCTCTTTGTCTCGAACAGAGAGGAATTATTATAGTACCAATGAGCGTAAATGTTTGGTTCTAATCTTACGCTGTTGAGAAACTTAGGCCTTATCTTGAGGGTTACCATTTTACAGTCATCACGGACCATCACAGCTTACTCTGGTTGCATAACCTGAAGGAACCTACTGGTAGATTTGCACGATGAGCTTTGCGTCTTCGGAGTTTTGATTTCGAGATGAAACATCGCCGTGGAAAGGACCATTTGTTGCCAGATATGCTTAGTCGTTCTGTTCCGGTTGTGGATCTGGTTTCTTTATCGCCTTGTTCGGAGACTGACCCTTGGTATGACCGCACATTGCACAAAGTTGTGGCGGATCCTCTTAAGTACCCTCAGTGGAGAGTGGAAAATGGACAATTGTTTAAGTATGTTTCTTGTCGCTATCCTGGTTTGCGTTCTGAGGCTGATTTTTGAAAGACTGTAGTGCCTAAGTCAAGGAGGCGTGAATTGATCCATGAGCATCACGACTCTACTCTGCGGCCTGCCATGCTGGATTCTTTAAGACATTTGAGCGCCTTAAAGCTCGTTATTTTTAGCCTAAGATGTGGGCTAACATTGCTTCGTAGATTAGGAAATGCACTATTTGTTTGAAACAGAAATCCATTCAGAAGGCTCCACCGGGTTTAATGGGGCACGACCTTTACCACAGCGACCTGGCAGATGATTAGTGTTGATTTATGCGGACCGCTTCCTAGGACATCTCAGGGCCATCGATTCATTCTAGTTATTTCGCACAATTTTAGTAAGTTTCTTCTGTTTTTCCCTTTGAGGAGTGCTACAGCAGCTGCTGTGACTCGTCTTGTTGAGGATCAGGTTTTCTTGTTTTTCGGGAGTCCTCAGTACCTTATATGTGATAATGGAGTTTAGTTTAGGAGTCATATGTTTACGAAGCTTTGTGAGAGGTATCAGGCTACGATTTTGTATACTCCTTGATACCACCCTCAAGCTAACCCAGTTGAGAGAGTCAATCGAGTGCTAAAGACTATGCTGGCGTGTTATGTAGAGGTTAATCACAAAAGATGGGATAAGATGTTGTCGCGAGTAGGTTGTGCTATACGGACCTCCGTGCATGAAGCTACTGATCTGACACCTTACTTTGTTAATTACGGTCGAGAGCTCATACTTTCGGGCAAGGACTTTGATACGCCCGGATTTGACACTGCCTTACCGTCTCCTGACACCTACTCTAAGGTATTTATTTATTTATTTATTATTATCCAAACAGGTTAACAAACTTAACCTAATTACATGGATAGAAAATGTACAAATACTAATATTATACATATCGGCTTCTAAATGTAAATGTACACCAACTGCTATTACGTGCAAGAGAAAATGAAATTAAAAAAAAAGAACAATTAAAAAAAAAAAAAAAAGGACAGTATGGGGGCCAAACGAAACAAAGTGAAATACAAATTCAAGAATTTATCAAATAATTCAAAATCATGCTTTTAAAGGCTCCGAGAGACATTGACCAATCTAAATCGATCAAAGTATTCAGATAGTTAGCCAAACGAAACATGACCACTAGCGGAGATGTGACTTTAGTAAAAATCAGAGGGACATTAAACATAAGCATTGTACGTGTGCGTCTAGGGGGGACATTAAAAGGCAGAAGAGAAAGTATTCGAGGGCAGTTTATTTTGTTATTTATCACTTTATATAGAAACATAATGGATGTTAGACTGCGTCTTTGTTCTAATGAAAGAATTTTAAATTCAGTTCTGAGATCATCAGTTCTGTTGATATTATAATTTGGCCAAACGTTGTGCTTTTTGTAGTATAAATGTCGTAACAATTTATTTTGAATTTTTTCCAATGTTTTCAACGTAGTCTGGTATTCTCCAAACCAAAGAACTGAGGCAAACTCAAGCTTGGGTCTCACCAAGCTATAGTATAATAATTTGACTGTATGTACACTATGTAGATTACTTGTTTGCCTTATTATAAATCCTAACATACGATTTGCAGACTGTGCAATATTTGCAACATGACTCGAGAAAGAAAAAGAGCTATTGTATGTAACCCCCAAATCCCTAATTTCACACTTACGTTCTAGAAGTTCACCCTGCATCATATAATCGAAAATTACAGGCTGTTTTAATCTGGTTATTGTCAAAACACAGCATTTTTTAATATTAAAGTTAAGGCTATTCTCAATACTCCATTCCGCAATGTTATTTACATCTTTTTGTAGCATTACACAATCATAGACTGTTTGTACTTTCCTGAAAATTTTTAAATCGTCTGCGAAAAGTAGACAATCACTATATTTCAATACAGATGGTAAATCGTTTATAAATAAAATAAATAATAATGGGCCCAGGTTAGATCCTTGAGGAACACCTGAGTTAGCAGTGAATTTACCGGAAGTATTACCATTATGCCTAACTTTAAAAAACCTGTTTTCCAAATAACTTTTGATTAATTTTAAAAAACCATATGACAATCCAAATTCAGACAGTAACACATCATGATGCACCCGGTCAAAAGCCTTTTGAAAGTCAGTATACACTGTATCTAGTTGTAACTTATTTTCTAGTGCTTCAGATGCGTAATGACTGTATGTTAATAAATTCGAATTAATAGATTTGCTAGACATGAAACCGTGTTGTTGGGGTACCAAATATTTGTTTACGTGCGAATACAGTTTTTTATAGATAATTAGTTCGAACAACTTTGCTGGAGCACTCATAATCGCAATGGGCCTATAATTTTCAATTTGTGTTTTATCACCAGACTTGTACACGGGTGTGGTCAGGGAGATCTTCCACTTTGCTGGAAAAACACAGGATTTAATAATCAGATTAAAAATGTGAAGTAATGGTACTTTTAGCCATTCACTACAGCCTTTCAAGATATATGGTGGAATACCGTCAGGACCAGCAGCTTTTTTGGGCTTTAATTTTTTAACAGCTACATCAAAATCTACCTCAGCTATAGAGTTAACATCAAAATTATCATGGGAGGTTATACAAGTGATCATCGAGTTTAAGTTATAGGTTGATGGCAAATTGTTGTATACAGATGAGAAGAAATGTGCAAAAGATTCAGCTGTTTTATCATTATTTACAGTGATACCGTTTCGTGTATAGTAACCCAAATCTGTGCTACTTCCCCTTTTATTTCGCACATAATTCCAAAATTGATTCACATCCGTACGCATTTCACCCTCGATTTTTTTTATATATTTACTTTCTTCATTTTTTATAAGTTTTTTCAAATTGTTTCTGACAGTAATATACTTTAGTTTATATGTGTCACAAAGATCTTGTAGTTTCCTAAGTCTTTTCTTTTCCTTCAGCAACATCAATATTTCTTTTGTGAACCATTTTGGGTAAGTTCTGTTTGTATTCATGGAATTACATTTAGGAATACAATTTTCTATGATATTATCCCAAATATTGTAAAAATCTATGAGGGCTGTGTCGACGTCACTCTGGTCAACAACGGATCCCCAGTCAGTGTTACGGATCTTAGCAATTAACTGAGAAAAATCAGCATCCTTATAGTTGTACCTGTACCTGGGCCCATTGCACGCATGATGGACAAATTTTTCTCCGTTCTGAGGAATGGCTATAATAATATTAAGTGTCGGGTGAAATGCGTCCTCATTAATTAACGGAGATAGCTCTCTATTAACTGAACAATTATTGCCCTCAGAGCTTATTACCAAATCCAAAGTTTTGCCTTGGTAATTAGTTATATTATTAAATAATTTAAAACCATAGAACTCAATGAACTGTTTCAATAAGTTAAGCTTATCATTAGAGGCATTATGTGGCAATAAGGATCCAGTTATTTCAGGTATGTTAAAATCACCAAAAATGTACGCTTTTTTTACATCCCTTAATATAATATGCTCTTGAAAAAAGTTCACAACTGTTTCGTAAGTGTTCAATGTACTATTGGGTGGAATATATACAACAGCAAAAATAAATGTTCGACCTTTCACTTTAAATGTAATTAACAAACCCTCAAAGAAAGTACTGTGCCGTACTGCACTTACCACTTTGCATAAATTTCTTTTAACAGCAATCAACACTCCCCCTCCTGTACTTTTCTTAGTAAACTGAAAAATTTCGGTCAGATCTGAAAAGACTGTAATTTGATATATCCACAATTTCTCCATCTGCCACATCCCCCCGCAACCACGTCTCCGTTGCCACAATAACATCAAAATTATCTTTTAAGCATCTCCTTGAGAATTCAGCACACTTTGTGTTTAACCCCCTACAATTCTGATAATAAATACTAAGTGTATGCAGCGTAACAACAAGAGGAAGTATAGTAAGCCCCGAATAATATATAAAAAATATAAATGAAAGGGATAAGTTAATTATTTCAATATAAATAAACAGAGTGTAATAACCCTTATGTATAAACAAACACCCAGTGTTATAACATACTTCAGACAATCTAAGAGATAAATAAAGTAAAGTAAATCCTGATACTATAATATGTGCAATTTATAGTGACATATTACTAAAAAAGGAAACAAAAATAGTACCTATCGCATGTACTGATATGCATTTATATATTTCTAGACCTAAGTAAGTAAATATATCCATTGCCAGTTAGAAAAAAGAAAGGAACAGAGGAGCCCAAAAAATAAAATACAATAAAAAAATAG
This sequence comes from Pseudeuparius sepicola, assembly GCA_963920635.1. NCBI lineage: Eukaryota > Metazoa > Arthropoda > Insecta > Coleoptera > Anthribidae > Pseudeuparius > Pseudeuparius sepicola. Next base: position 34,788,017 of record OY987303.1, read on the forward strand.
TCGGGTTTTTTTTGCCCTACTGCAAACATATTTACATTTTTTACTTTTTTTTTTTATATGAGGATGTAGGAAAGCGTTTGAAGGAGGCACATCGAAGATCTACGTCTAGATATGACCTGAGAAGGAGACCGGTTAGCTATTCCGTGGGCGGGAAGGTTTTTCGTAGGAATTATCGCTTGTCATCAGCTGTCAATGACTTTACTGCCAAGCTCGCTGCAACTTATCTTGGACCCTTCATCATTAAAGAAAAGTTATCGCCTTTTACTTACCATCTAGTGGCCCAGCACCGGAAGGACAAAGGTGTATGGCATGTTAAGGATCTGAAGGCTCATCCTCTTGACTCTTCGGATGATGAATCTGACTAAAGTATTGACTTGTTTCTTGATGGTTGCCGTTGAATTACCGGTATACGTCCCTTGTCGTTTGAATGATTTTTGTATTGAGAGTATAAAGATAATTTTTGGAGAAGCTGTTTCGGTATAGAAATTTACGGGGTAATTTTCTGGAAGTGGAGGGAGAGTCTGTTACGTTAATATTTGACGATTAAGCCCAAATATTAAAAATAGGTAAATCTCGATTATTGTCATTCTTTTAATAGTTAAATCGTGCTTGAAGGCTCCTTAAAAATAAGCAGTAGGCCAATGGTAGTGAGAAACTGACCTTTTATTAAAAATTATTCATATAATTTTTGTCGTAACAGTATTGTTTTGGTTTTCCCTCTTTTGAGGAGTGGAGCGAGTCACACTGTCTTGGCAAACGACGGTTGGGCCACCTTTAAACATAGCTACTGCACTCTATCGAGACGTAGTGAGCCTACAAAGTTGTAAACGATTAATTGCGAGATTTGCAAGGAACTAACTGGGTTACCTCTTTTACTGGGGTTGTATTGTCGTCCCTGTTCACTTTGGAGAGTTGCCCTGCTTCGTTTGTTGGTTGTGGAACCCTATTTTGTCGTGTTCTGTTGCGTTACGTGGGGGGATTGTTTTTGAATTTTGTTGTGTTTCCAATGGCTAATGTTTTGGCCTGATTTTTGTTCTATTTCGTGGCCGGGTGTCTTGTGTTCATTTCTGCCTCCAGTTTTGCCATTTGGACTGCGAGATTGTGGGTTTACGGCCTTATTTTGCCCGTTGTTGACACTCTAGAAAACACTCAGATGTAAACAATACTGACACTCGCGAGTCACGCATTTTTCCGAGGAATACTTACGTGTCCGATACGGCATAGGTTTCGCCTTGACTTTGGGCGCCTAGATACTCGATTGTCGTGTGCGAAATGGTATTCCGACGGAGCTCGTTTTGTGTACGATCGTGGCTGGCGTTTTCGTCCGCCATGCTGCCGTTTTGGCAGTAACGTCGGTGGCTGTCGGTCGTCGAACGGCTGTCGAGAGGCATGCGCGGTCAGTACACACAGTGGCGTGCGCTTTTCAATGATCTGCGCGTGGGTGCGTCTGTTTTCGGGTGTCGTTTTCGTTATTACATCATGATAGGTTTTCTGGTGAAGGGTTGATGATCCGTCGTCTTGTGCGGGATGTTTCTTTGAGAGTCATGTTACTCTTGAGTGGGTTTTAGGCAAGAAGTTGGAGCGCGAGAATGCATGATGAAGTCGGCGCTACTGGAAATTGTCTGGGGTAATATTGTGTTTTCTTATTTTGTGGGTTGGCAACACGGTTTGATAGCGGGTTCTCCTTTTTACATGGAAAATTTGGAGGAAATCTCGCCCCCTTCCGATTGAAAGGCCGTCCTTGCAGTACACGTTTTTGTTAAGTCGCAGTATTGGAGTTTCTGCCGTGAAATAATTTATCCGAAGTTTCGGGATTTAATGTGCAGTAAATATTGCCGTCTTGCGTTCGTTGTGGAGTTTTTGCGTACGTTTTTGGAGTTTGCGTTCGTCGGTTATTGCGAGTTTTTCGGATTCGTTAGCGACTTTTCCCGTGTCAGGTAAGACGCCATTTTGTGGTTGAGGAAAATTGAAGTGTTCTAATGGGATTTTCTCCTTTATAGCATCGATTTTGGGCGTCTGTAGCGGTTTCCTACATCAAGGAGATACCTTTTAGCCACCCAACATCATCGTAAGTAATTGAGTTGGAATCAACTTGGGACTCGAGGTGGACCTAAGTCTTTTTCTTTAGGGCTGTTCTGTGGGAGACTTCAAGTTTTAACCGTCAGACATTCTACAGAAGGAGCGTGAGAGATCAAGCAGTCACAGAGAGGTGAAGTTCAAGACCAGGTCTGCCGATCAGGTCAGCCGATCAGGTCAGCCCACAGATTGAGCCTGCAGACTTTTGGAGTCCACTACGGTGTAGGCTAGGGTGCCTTCATCAGGGTACCCCACGAATCATTCCCCCTTTAGTAGCTAGCCAGCCAGCCAGCAGAGTTGTTGGAACTACTCCGAGCTTTTGGAGATTACTGCAATCGTGACGTACCACTTGTGTTAATCTTGTTGCCTACCAATTGTCTTAGATTTAAGCGTCCACTGTTATCCTATTATCTCATTGATTTTAGTCTTACGTTCTTATTCAATGTCATAGATCTCAATGGATTAATTGCTGGGGGTGGGAACATAGAGTAACCTTACAAATATCTCTGCTCGCGCACCGGGCGTGACCATATTGTTAGGGAGTGATCACTTTTTTCTTATTGCATGTTTTTGAGTTACAATAAAATAAGGATTGTTTACCATGCTTACCCCTTAGGCAGCGTTTTACTTGTAAGTTTCTAGAAGCCAAATATTGTGGCTATTTGAGATATTGATTATTTATTAATTCATTAAAGTCAGGTAAAACGAGATAGTCGTGCTTTTTTATTGAAGTTTACATTAGCAAGAAACAGTAGTGTAACTACCCACCGAACCACCCTTGAGACAACTCAAGTCGGGTAGTGTCCGAGACACTTTCGGCCTCTCGGGCACTCTAAATACCAATCTTATACCTTCTTGTTACTTCGAAAAGGTAAGGAGGCGACCAACCCTTCCTTCCGGCTACCAACCTGCCATCCGGCCATTTATTAAACGGGGACAATTACGTAACTTGGAATCATATTGCGGGTGTTTTGATTTTCTTTATATATCTTATTGATAGTAAAACTTACAGTGACGTTGTGCGAGGGATTTTGGTGAATCACTACTTTCGAGAAAAATTTGGCGAAATTTTCCGGCTGGTGGATAATTTATTGATATTATAGTGAACATTGTGGGTGTTTTTAGTTTCTTAGAAGACTGCGATTTTGCAAGTATTTTAGTGGAAGTTTGGGTATTTTTTTCCTTTTTTTTCACCTTCCTAAGAAAGGAGAGGGTGAGTGGTACACAAAGTAATAAAGATACAGGAAAAAGTGAGGAGTAGTGACCAATAAACAAGAAGAACAACAACAAAAAATTAATTAAATAATAAAGTAAAAAGTTTAGTTTATTTTATTTTCACAAAAAAAAATTCGTTAAGTCAGGTAAAACGAGACAGTCGTGCTTTTTATTGAAGTTTACATTAGCGAGAAACAGTAGTGTGACTACCCACCGAATCACCCGTGAGACAACTAAAGTCGGTTAGTGTCCGAGCCACTTTCGGCCTCTCGGGCACTCTAAATACCAATCCCCTTTCTTGGTACTTCGAAAAGGTCAGGAGGCGACCAACCCTTCCTTCCGGCGACCAACCTGTCATCCGGTCATCTATTAAGCGGGGACAATTACGTAACAAGTTAGCTTTGTAACGGATTTTTTTGTTAAAACTCCGTTACCACGTTTTAAATAATTATTATCAACCCTTGAACACATAATTTGATTATTTTGTTCGGAACTCGCAAATTCGAACCTAATTCAGTCGAATATCTGTGCTCCCAACTCTTTTTATATCGATTTTTAGTGCGGTGTGTGAATACGAACCCATCTCTAATATCAAGGTACGTACCAGTTCAATAGGGTGCACTGATTTGCACTTGGTAAAATCAGTTTGGTTCAGTCATGGATCTATTGCAGTCGGTGCTCGGATTCAAGTAATCTATTCAGAGTACATTGGCTAGGTTTGTTCCAAAAACCAGTATCGTCCATCCGTGTACGCAGAATTTTAATTCATCGATCCTAACCTTACGAATATATTCTGTGAGACGCTATAAAACGAAGTGTCGACTGCCACTAGCTCTCTCTTTTTCCGATCTCCAAGGGGCAAGTGTCTGTCAGGTGTCAAGATAACATCAGGTGGTTTTCCAAGCCAGCTTCTTTATCTAACTTTATCGCCTGCCTTATGCTATCTTTCGTTTATTTTATGTGCATTTGTTCTGTGAATTAATTTTCTGAACCAGTTTAACGGTTTATTTTCTGGTTTCATATGAGTTGCCGGCCTTTCTGTATTTTGGGAGTTTTCGAGGTCGACGAGCCGCCAACCATCTTGGAGGTCGAGGCCGACGCGGTAGTGGAATTTTGCATTTCCATTTCTTGGAACGAGGCACAGGACACGAGGGGAGCACACGTTGCAGGTGAGTTTTTGAGGTTATCTTTATATTTCTTGGTCAATTCCAAAATTGAAAAACTCACCTGTAACTCACTCCATTGCACGTATATTTCTTGGATAGAGTTAATCTCTACGCTTTCATACTTTCGTAGCACCTCTACCCCAAGAACTAGACGTAGCTGTTTTTGTCCTGACCTGTGAAGTTCAAGTTAGTTTGTCTTGTAGTACTTGGCGGTATAATTCACATGTCGGTGCACATAATAGGTCGATACCAGATGGAGGGCCTCTGTTTTTTTGAAATATTTTTGTAGTTCTCAGATTATTTTGGCCAATAATTTTCGTGTAGTTTCATGCAAATTTAAGTAGTTTTTTAAAGAACCGCGACCACATATTTTTGATTTCGAACGTTTCACTTATCGTTCATTAATTTTGTTTGTGGCTCACAACTAGTCAAATCTAAGTTGTGATTAGTTAAATATAAAGGGGGGAAAGTGTATTCATGAATATACAGGGTGACCGTATTTCGAGTCTATGCATGGGGATCTTGGTTATCTTAAGAGATACGAGGTTGGTTAAATTGGGGCAAAGTTGCGGAATTTGATGCCGAGTAACATGGTAAAAATAAATTTTGGCTGGCCCTTTTCGTTTTGAAAATAATGCGAAAAAACTGAAAATTGTCGTTTTCGTTTTTATTTTTTAAACGAAGACGAATGGCGCTGGACATTTCTAAGTTAAACATTATTAAGGCACTTTTTTACAAGGAATCTAAATATGACCTCGCATTTTTTCTCGCCTCCCTGGAAAAAGATACGACGATCAACTTTTATTTTTCTTATGGGCGCCATATTGGGTTTTTGCATTTTTGAAAATAGGATTTTTTTTCTGGTTAAAATGATATGTCACACATTATGCTTTACTTTGTTTTTCTTGCCGTAATATCAAATTAATCATTTTTGCATAGAGTGCCTTGGAAACGTAAGCCCCATAATGTTTGACGTTTTTGCATAGAGTGCCTTGAAAACATAAGCCCCATAATATTTGACATTTCTGCATAGAATGCCTTGGAAACATAAGCCCCATATAACGTTTGATAGTTTAGTACAATTTTAAGTGTCACGGATACTTTATTTTACTGAAAAAATGACATTTTCACATGAAGAAAAGCGTGACATAATTCAAATTTATTATTCCTCAAAAATATAAATGACATCGAAGGGATATTGGACGAGCCATAAACAATTTAAGGAAACGTGCTGCACTGTGCCTTGAGAAGCAAGGAGGACAAATTGAACATTTATTGTAAAATAGGATTGTCTACTCTTCTAGGTTTTTATTGTTCTTGTGCTTCCAGTTTGCTCTTTTAGTGTTAATGTGTTATATGGCAAATGGTGAATAAATATCAATGTCTCAGATCATACTCTCGTGGTACGTTTATGATTTATTTAATGTTATTTAATTCATAATATTAACTGAATTTTTTCTGAACCGTTAAACAATATTCCAAAGCACACTTCGCAACAGGCTTATGTTTCCAAGGCACTCTATGCAAAAACGTCAAACATTATGGGGCTTACGTTTCCAAGCCCCTCTATGCAAAAACGATTAATTTGATATTACGGCAAGAAAAACAAAGTAAAGCATAATGTGTGACATATCATTTTAACCAGAAAAAAATCCTCTTTTAAAAAATTGAAAAATCCAATATGGCGCCTACAAGAAAAATATAAGTTGATCGTCATATCTTTGTCCAGGGAGGCGAGAAAAAAAATGCGAGGTCATATTTAGATTCCTTGTAAAAAAGTGCCTTAATAATGTCCAGCGCCATTCGTTTTCGTTTAAAAAAAAATAAAAACGAAAACGACAATTTTCAGTTTTTTCGCATTATTTTCAAAACGGAAAGGGCCAGCCAAAATTTCTTTTTACCATGTTACTCGGCATCAAATTCCGCAACTTTTCCCCAATTTAACCGACCTCGTATCTCTTAAGATAACCAAGATCCCCATGCATAGACTCGAAATACGGTCACCCTGTACAGTAACGGATTTAAAGTATTCTTTTTATTTCACTAGCTTGTCAGATTTCAAGTAATGTCATTAATTTAGTATTAAGTTTTTCTTTGTAAACAAACAGTCTGTGAGATATTAACAGCACTTGTTTAATTTCGGAGCACAGTCTAATTTGCCCGAATTGTTCTTTCATGTACATCTGCACCTGGAACGTACATCAAGCTACCTAGCCTAGACCACAAGCTCAAGCATCCACAGCTACACTTGGCAAGAAACCCTGATATACTGAGCTACTTCCATCGCACGCCTGTATAGTGGCTGTGGGACTGTCGACGCTTGGTCACGGGGTGGTCGGTACGTGATCGGGACCTGGTTTGGAAACTTCATCGATACCCAGTGGAGTACTGTTGGTCACTCCTGGATGAATCAGGCTTACATGTAAGGTGTTGCTATAGTTAAAGCGTTCCAATATTAAGATCTTACGTGCGGAAGATTAGATATTTGCTTATCCTTTTGACTTTCATACTTCTCGTGCAGAGTTATTTTAGACTTTTTTAATCGTCTCGCAGCAATTTACTTTGCTTTAATTCTACAACTTTACAGTTGTATGGGGTTATTACCAGTATTTATCTTGTGCTGCACAGAACCTGTCCTTCCAAAATCGGATTCAGACGTAGCAAACACATCACGATTTTCTTCAATAAGTTTTCGCAGTTGGTACTGCTGCTCCATTGTTATAACCCAATTTTTCGTCTTTGCTCAAATTTTGGTCATAGTTCTTCAGGTTAGCAATCCGCACAAATATTACACGCCCCCTTTTGCTGGTCAACGTCTTTGCAGGGAATATACCTCTTTTATACAGCGCACATTGTTTTTCGGGTTCCACAATAATTGTTTCGCTATTCAGTCCATCATAGGGGGCCTTGATAACCTTTTCTGAATTATCCGGAACTGTGGTATTTTCATAAGCGGTCACAGTTCGGGTAGTGTTGCCAGTCATGTTAGGAGGTGTCATCACAATTTCTTTTGTCTTTGTCCTTAAAATCCTCCCGTGAAAACCCAAAAGAAGTGGCATAAGTCTTCAACAACTTTTTTATAAACTGTAACGGAATTTTTTACTACTACGTTTTTAAATAATTATTAACAACCCCTGCACACAGTTTTGAGTATTCTGTTCTAAAATCGCAAGTTCGAATTTGATTCAGTCGAATATCAGTTCACTAAGCTTGTTTTGTGATATCGATTTTTGGTGTGACGTAGTGAATACGAAAACATCTGTTAAGATCCAAGGTACGTTGAACCTTAGACTACACTGAGCACATGTGGTAGTTCGTTCGGCTTGGTTCGCCTAAATCTAGGTTAGCGCTTAGATTCTGGTGGTCTGTTCGAATACCCTAAATGGGTTTGTTCCACTAATCGGCTTGGTTCAGCCATGGATCTATTGTGGTCAGTGCTCGGGTTCGAGTAATCTGCTCGGTTAACAACTGACTGGGTCTGGTTCTGCGACCTGGTAACATTTTTTATGGTTCAAAATTCGAGTTTCTGTATGAGCGCTGACTTCAGTAGATCAAGAGCCTAATTTGAGTATTTTGTGAAGATTGTCAAACAGGAGCGGAAAGACGTCGTCCTGGTCTGTCTGATTTTGGTCTTCGAAGCGAGAGGTAATAAGGTAATATCAGGTGCGTTGTTTTCCGGATTCAAATCCATCTTTATCGCCGCCCCGATCTTATCTTTTCGTAATCTTGTGTGCCTATTTGCTGTATATTGTTTTAGTGCAACCAATAAATGCCTTATTTTTGTGTTTTCATTTGATCATCACCGGCTGTGATTTTTTGGATTTTCGAGGACGTCGAATAGGACGGCCATTTTGAGGTTAAGGGCGCGTGGTAGCAATTGCGGCCGACTGCTTGGACTGCGTTGTTTTGGTACTCGGGGAGCAAAGGCACCGGGCAGGACCGAGCAAAAAGGACAGGTGAGTTATTGAAAAATTATTTCATTATAATTTTTTTGATCAATCCATATTTGTATGACTCACCTGTGCCTGTTCTTTTTGCACGCTTCTTTCTTGATCGTGGTCAAGAAATAAGCGTTGCTGCCTTGTCCTGCTCTGTGCTGCTCTATTGAGTTTGGGGTACTTATATTTTGTCGGTGATCACATGGTTTTAAAATAGCACACCAGGTTCGAATACCTGACCTCCTTTCTTTTTGGTTCTGTCATAATATTTTTTTATCGTTTCATTAGTAGTCTAAGACCAAGCCAGAACTATTTTGGGTTGATTGAATTAATATTTTTGCAAGTTTAAGTATCGTGGCCTCATTTAGTTCAATTTTTTTGTCATTTGCAACCTTGCAATTTTTTTATTAACTTTATATTTCTTTGGCTCGCAGTTAGTCTAGCCAAGTTTGTATTTTTGACTACATTTATTATAACGGGGGGAGGGAGAGTGTATTCATGAACACACAGTATAGTGTATATGGGATTTAATGTAACTAAACCTTGTATTTTGGATTTGTATAGTTTTTTCTAAATTCTAAGTCATAGTAATATTCACTAAATTTCTTTCGTTAATAAGCAGTATACAGAGAAGGCTTTAGCATTGCCTAATTTATTTGAATTTATTTCATGCACGATCGTCACGAGCAAACACCTGTCGACTGACACGGCAAACACGTTCCTACGATCTGCAGACCACTGGCTGATACTGGGGCAGCTCACTTGGCGATATCCTGAGACTTCGAGCTAGCAACATCAAGGTCAGTATCACAGCTGTCAGACAGTTACGCTTGGTCGCAGTTCTAGTTGCAACGTGGAACTTCATCGACAACTTCTACCAACTCAGCCGAAGACTGCACGTCACATCCAAAGAAGACGAACATTCGTATTCATGTTAGGTATTTCTTTAGTTAAAGAGTTCCAGTTTTAAGATCGTGCATACAAAGGACTAAACCTTGGTTTTGTGATGTTACTCGTCTCGAGGAGTGCTAAGTTGGCTTCGAACTTTCCTAATTACCTCGCTAAAAGTCATTCTGATTTCATTTTAACACTTACAGTGTTCCATTTGAAATAAATTGTAGTTCTGACGGACACTGTTTTGTAAAACATTTATTCTTCAAATTTCAATCTTTCTTTATACACAAATATTCTAACTTGTTCAAAATAAACAACCATTGTAATTGTTTTCAAATGTGTGTTTTATATCAAGTGTCATAACGAGCCAGATATAACCGGTTTCGATAGCCGGGCCGAAACTGACGTTATACAATTGGCGCCCAACGTGGGGCCCGAGTTAAATTTTGTTGTTTCTTTTGCTCGATTTTGATACTTGGAATAGTTAAGCACTGTTTTTTAAATTTGTAGAAGACCAATTGCAAGACACTTAGCACAATTTATTTTTTATTCTTGAGTTTGAACTTAAATTTGGAACGGCTTAAATTTGCAAATTTTTTTGACCTTAAATTTATTAGTTGGGATTTTTGAATTTATCTGCGTATATATTTTTTTTGACTGTGGTTTCTGAAATTTTTGAAATGGAGTCAAAACATTTGAACGGTAGAAGTTAAACGCAAACGTCTACGGGGTGTTTTGCAACAGGAAGCAGCAAATCGTAGCTTTGCCAATGTAGCTAATCCAATTTCTTTTGATGATGATTTTAAGAAATATTCTGACTCTGTTAAAGATATTACAAAAGTAATCTCTGAGTTTTCGGGTATTAGGGGCGATCAAGCATGCCGACGCATTGAATCTCGCTTGAGTCATTTATCGGGTAGAATCTTTCGAATGAATACTGAGACTCCGGAAGAGCAAACTAAATTGGATAAGGCAAAGACCGAATTACTCGATTTAGCGGGTGAATTTGCAAACAAATACTGTTGGCTTGACCAGACCAACCAGTACCGCCACCTATGCAGGCAAGCACACCGGATATCCTTACGGAAAATCTATTGTATTAGAGGAAGGAAGGGTAAAGTAAAGGTGGGATAGAAAAGTAAAAAAATCAAAGATGTTATAAGAGAAAGGAAAAGAAACGAGGCAGAATAGTGATAGTACGAAGAAGAGAAGGTAAGAAGGTAAATCCAAAAAATGTGCAAGAGAGTACCAGTCTGTTACACATGCCAATTGTGAAAAGAGTGGGTCTGGACCCAGGAAGAAGTGGAAATCCAGAAGGAATTTTAGATAGAACTATGACAATTAAACTGATCCGTCCATTGAAGGGGAGGGGGTAAGGAAGGTGGGAAGGTATAACCCCACTAATCTGACTGAATTTCCTGCCTGAGTTACGGCCATTCGCCTGAAGACATGTGTGCACTGTTATCATCCCTCAGGGATACAAAAGCATCAACCAGGAAACCCGTCCAGAATAGCTTCGAACTAAAAAATAAAAACTAAAAAAGAGAAGAATTCAAGGGAATATCTAATACCTACAACAATGAATTTCACAGGAAGAAAAATATCTACTCGAAGAGTAGCAAAAAAATAATCGAAATAAAAAAAGAACCTCAAAAAAACCAAACCAAAATTACAGATGCATTTAGACCAAAAACCGTTCGATTGCGCAGCGAGCAAACCTCCAAAAGATTAAAAAAACCGTATATGCTAGTCGTACATTCCAAACACCTATTCAATATTTCCACGCACAAAACAAACCAAAGTGAAAATAATTGCACGCCAGTGTCATCTGGTACATACCAAAGTAACACAATGTATCAGATAACAAGGTAAACCAAACAATACGACAGCTATCAGCTATGACAGATAAGTTCAACTAGACTCAAAATAGTTACCAAAAAACTGCGCAAACCAACTTTGACTAAGGTTACACTTGAAGTTGTAATAAAAAACTTCAAATGTACTGGTGCATGATGTTTTGCAACCTAGCTCATAATACATTAGATCTAGTGCTTTCGCTAATGCTATGGCTTTAAAATAACAAGTGCCCACCTCTCTCCCATTGTGATTTAATTTAAATTGATGTTAAGTCCAAATTAGTCACCACCAAAAAAATGTAACCCTTAGTCGGCTAGTCCTGGTCTGATTCGTTAGCTGACTCATACACAGAGGAGTCATCAGAATTTTCATCCGTTGGATAATCAGCACTAAAATCAGGTTTCAAATCTTTAATATGGAAATTCCCAAGGTCTTTACCAGAATGATCTTTTAAATTATAAACTAATGGAGATAATACTTTATTTACAACACAAGGACTATATTTCGGTGCCAGTTTGGCAGAGTAGTCGTTAGCTGCGTTAGACAGAGTAAAGTTTTTCTTCCAGACGTTGTCTCCAACATGAAATTGAGCTGAACGTTTTCGCAAATTATAATATTTGGCATTCCTATCATAGGCACGTTTTAATTTAGTTCTTACTTCCTCGAATAACTTTGGCATTTCTTGTACATCGTTAACTAATTGATTTTTGGATTCTATAACAGGAATGTTAGTAGAATTTTCTGAAATTTTGCCGGAATATGATATATATATATATATATATATAATATATATATATATAATATATATGAGGAATATTTCTGCCGAATACCAAAAATGCAGGGGCGTAATCAGCAATTTCATGTTTGGACAAGCGTATAGCTTGAGCAATTTGATAGATATTTGCATCCCATGTTTTATGATTTTCATGAATATACGCTTTTAATGTAGTAACGATAACTCTGTTTACACGCTCAGTATGGTTTATTTGCGCGTGGTATCTAGCATTGAAAAAGATCTTCTGTACTCTATATTTTTCCATGAAAGCTTTAAATTCCTTGCTTATAAATTGGCTACCGTTGTCGCAGCAAAAGACCTGTGGAACTCCATATGTCAAAAAGACCTGGTTTTCGATAAATTTAATAATTGAACTAACCGTGGACTTAAACAATGGATGTATTAAAACATATTTTGTAAACCAATCTACAACCACAAGAAGGTACTGATTACCCAACTTAGATCTAGGATATAGTCCCAATAAATCTGCAGATAACATTTGAAAAGGAAAGTTGATGTTGTGATATGCATCCATTAAGCCTGGTTGTGCTACGTTAGGACTTTTAGTAGCTCCATACACATAACATTTTCTCACATACTTTAAAACATCCTTGCGGATATTAGGCCAATAATAAAGCTCCAAAATACGTGCTAAAGTTTTAGACACGCCAAAATGTCCTGCGGTAGGGTCATCATGACGATTCGGAGTAGGTACGACTAACTTCCATTCTGAAATATTACTTACTAAAGGTACTTTACTAAAAATATGTTTATAGAGCAAATTGTCTTACCATAAATGTAGAATAGTCGTCAGGATTAGTTTTAACCTTTTCGATAAGTGACAGATACCAATTGCAAAACTTAAACTTTGAGACTTCCAAAACAGCTATTTCTGTAGTTGACCTAGATAGAGCGTCTGCAACTATCATAGTGGAACCTTTACGGTGCTGAATGTCAAAATCAAATTGTGACAGCTTTACTGCCCAACGAGCAAGTCTGCCAGCTGGATTAGGCAGATTTTTAAGCCAAATAAGTGACGCGTGATCGGTTTCGATGGTGAAGTGAGTGCCCTCTATGTAGCTACGATACTTCTCAATGCCGAATATCACCGCGAGGCATTCTCTCTCGGTAACGGAGTACTGCCGTTGACATTTGTTCAGAGCTCCATCTATTTTCTGGTACAAAACAGCTCTTAAACCGGTATTACTCGCGTCTATTTGTATTATAAAAGGCAAATCAAAACACGGTGCAGCTAAAATGGGCTTGATGTGAGGCGTCTCTTAATTTCCGTGAAAGCTTCTTCTGCAGCTAAAGTCCACTTGATCGGTTGTCCTTTTTTACGACCATGTAAAAGGTCAGTGATCGGAGAAGATAAACTACTAAAATCTTTGATAAAACGACGATAATAACTAATTAAGCCTATTACTCTCTTAATATCTGTTGTTGTCTTAGGAGTAGGATAGTTCACTATCGATTCGACTTTTTCAGGATTTGTTCTTAAACCTTCTTTGTCAACTACAAAACCTAAGTATTTTAGGGAAGGTCTACAAAATTCACACTTTTCGACATTAATTGTTAATTTAGCTTCTTTTAATCGGTCATAAATTTTAGACAAAATCTCAATATGTTTCTCAAAATTTGGAGTTGCAATAATGATATCGTCGATATAAACAAAGGCATAAGGCTCTAAACTGGGATCTATTATCCTATCCATTAATCTTTGCATGGTTTGCGGAGGGTTGGATAAACCAAAAGGCATAACTTTAAATTGAAAACTTCCTTTACCATGTAGAGCGAAAGCAGTCTTTGGTCTAGAAGTTGGATCTAACGGAATTTGGTAAAAAGCTTTCCTTAAATCAATTGAAGTTAAAAACTTGGCATCTCTTAATTTATTTAAAATACTATCTATTAAAGGAAGGGGATAACTATTCTTGACTGTTACTTGATTTAATTTCCTACCATCAAAACAAACTCTATATTCACCTGAACTTTTGGTGACCAGCCATAATGGACTAGACCAAGGAGACTGGGACGGTGCAATAATACCAAGCTTCAACATTTCGTCGATTTCTTTATTTAGATGTTGTTGCATTGCCGTAGATAATGGATACTGTCGTATTTTGAATGGCTTGGCATTACCAGTATCGATACTATGTGAAATTAAATCGGTTAGGCCTAGTTTATTTTTTGAGGCAATATTTTTAAACAAATTAACTACATTATTTAAAGATGCTTGTTCTGTACAAGATAAATCATTAACTGAATGGATGTTTTTAACTTCTGATCGAGTACCTTTGGTCAAACAACTGCAACTATACTGACACTTACTACTATTTAACTGTAACTGTAATTTACAAAAATTGGTAGATAACTTAGAAAAATTCGAAGGAACGGAATATGAAAAGTTAGCGTAGTCTACTCTTAATCGAAATGATTTCAAAAAGTAAAGTGTAAAGATAATGGGAGATAGCAATAACCTTTTATACCAGACCTACTACCATCTGGGTACACAACTATAACTGAGGGGTCCGTTTTGACCATTTTGACCGTTTTGACCAGTGGCAGCCAGTCTACAGCTGCTATGGACTTTTGAAATCATTTCGATTAAGAGTAGACTACGCTAACTTTTCATATTCCGTTCCTTCGAATTTTTCTAAGTTATCTACCAATTTTTGTAAATTACCGTTACAGTTAAATAGTAGTAAGTGTCAGTATAGTTGCAGTTGTTTGACCAAAGGTACTCGATCAGAAGTTAAAAATATTCATTCAGTTAATGATTTATCTTGTACAGAACAAGCATCTTTAAATAATGTAGTTAATTTGTTTAAAAATATTGCCTCAAAAAATAAACTAGGCTAACCGATTTAATTTCACTTAGTATCGATACTGGTAATGCCAAGCCATTCAAAATACGACAGTATTTCCCAGTCTCCTTGGTCTAGTCCATTATGGCTGGTCACCAAAAGTTCAGGTGAATATAGAGTTTGTTTTGATGGTAGGAAATTAAATCAAGTAACAGTCAAGGATAGTTATCCCCTTCCTTTGATAGTATTTTAAATAAATTAAGAGATGCCAAGTTTTTAACTTCAACTGATTTAAGGAAAGCTTTTTACCAAATTCCGTTAGATCCAACTTCTAGACCAAAGTCTGCTTTCGCTGTACATGGTAAAGGAAGTTTTCAATTTAAAGTTATACCTTTTGGTTTATCCAACTCTCCGCAAACCATGCAAAGATTAATGGATAGGATAATAGATCCCAGTTTAGAGCCGTATGCCTTTGTATATCTTGACGATATCATTATTGCAACTCCAAATTTTGAGAAACATATTGAGATTTTGTCCAAAATTTATGACCGATTAAGAGAAGCTAAATTAACAATTAATGTCGAAAAGTGTGAATTTTGTAGACCTTCCCGAAAATACTTAGGTTTTGTAGTTGACAAAGAAGGTTTAAGAACAAATCCTGAAAAAGTCGAATCGATAGTGAACTATCCTACTCCTAAGACAACAACAGATATTAAGAGAGTAATAGGCTTAATTAGTTATTATCGTCGTTTTATCAAAGTTTTTAGTAGTTTATATTCTCCGATCACTGACCTTTTACATGGTCGTAAAAAAGGACAACCAATCAAGTGGACTTTAGCTGCAGAAGAAGCTTTCACGGAAATTAAGAGACGCCTCACAACAAGCCCAGTTTTAGCTGCACCGTGTTTTGATTTGCCTTTTATATTACAAACAGACTCGAGTAATACCGGTTTAGGATCTGTTTTGTACCAGAAAATAGATGGAGCTGAGCGCCCTATAGCTTTTGCTAGTAAAACTTTGAACAAATGTCAACGGCAGTACTCCGTTACCGAGAGAGAATGCCTCGCGGTGATATTCGGCATTGAGAAGTATCGTAGCTACATAGAGGGCACTCACTTCACCATCGAAACCGATCACGCGTCACTTATATGGCTTAAAAATCTGCCTAATCCAGCTGGCAGACTTGCTCGTTGGGCAGTAAAGCTGTCACAATTTGATTTTGACATTCAGCACCGTAAAGGTTCCACTATGATAGTTGCAGACGCTCTATCTAGGTCAACTACAGAAATAGCTGTTTTGAAAGTCTCAAAGTTTAAGTTTTGCAATTGGTATCTGTCATCTATCGAACGGTTTTTGGTCTAAATGCATCTGTAATTTTGGTTTGGTCTTTTTGAGGTTCTTTTTTATTTCGATTATTTTTTGCTACTCTTCGAGTAGATATTTTTCTTCCTGTGAAATTCATTGTTGTAGGTATTAGGTATTCCCTTGAATTCTTCTCTTTTTTAGTTTTTATTTTTTAGTTCGAAGCTATTCTGGACGGGTTTCCTGGTTGATGCTTTTGTATCCCTGAGGGATGATAACAGTGCACACATGTCTTCAGGCGAATGGCCGTAACTCGTGCAGGAAATTCAGTCAGATTAGTGGGGTTATACCTTCCCACCTTCCTTACCCCTCCCCAAATCTATACCTAACTTCAATGGACGGATCAGTTTAATTGTCATAGTTCTGTCTAAAATTCCTTCTGGATTTCCACTTCTTCTTGGGTCCAGACCCACTCTTTTCACAATTGGCATGTGTAACAGACTGGTATTCTCTTGCACATTTATTGGATTTACCTTCTTACCTTCTCTTTTTCGTACTATCACTATTCTGTCTCGTTTCTTTTCCTTTCTCTTATAACATCTTTGATTTTTTTGTGGCGGTACTGGTTGGTCTGGTCAAGCCAACAGTATTTGTTTTCTGTCGGCCCGTGGCTGATCTTTCGTTTTGTGGTATGAATGTGGGTGTTTGGTCGTTGTACCCTCGGGTTTTGGGGTTGGCGCTTTTGGTGCTCAGCGATAGGACCCAAAAAGTGCCCATTTCTGTGTGGACTTCGGACGGAGACACACATTTTTGTCACAATTCGTTAGGGATGTCACGCTTCCTCGAGAAGTTTTCTTTCTTTCTTTTCTCTTCTCCTCACTTAGTATAGGTTCTTCTCTAGTTTTAAGTTTTTTGGGGTCACGATTTAATAAATTTTTTTATTGTCAAATTTTATGCCTCGTGGGTAAAATAAATTATGGGTTAATATGGGTTTTTTTATTGTGGATTTCAAAGCATACCGCTTTTCAATTTTTATCAAGTTTAGCTCAAGTTAGCTTATCAAGAATTTTAGTAGCCAACAGTCAAACAAATATTTTACCTGACTGAACCAAGCCATGTGCTTGCAGTGTACCTTAGGAATTAATTAAAAAAAAATTGTAAGTTTATCATATAACGTTTCACTATTTAGCAATCTTTCTTGTTCACATTTTCAAAATTGTATTCGAATTTTCGATGATATTAATGGAAATATACAGGGTGTTTTATAATTCGGCTTGACTAGCACATAATGTGGCTTAAGATGAATGACATATCTTTCTTCAGATCTTATTTAAGGTTTAGATACCACTTAGAATGTCCAAAAATAAGTAACTTACTCTGAGAAAATTTCGCGTAGGCTTTGGAGTGCAGCTAATTCATTAACCGACCTACGGTTATTTTACACCATCCTGTATATTTTTCATTATTAGATTTCTTTGAATTTTCTTAGAAAAAATACTCAACTTGGAGTTTTCGTATTTTTTTGATCGAGTTAGAGGAATGTGTAACGGAATTTTTTTGTTAAAACTCCGTTTTTAAATAATTATTAACAACCCTTGCACACAGTTTTGAGTATTCTTTTCTGAAATCGCAAGTTCGAATTTGATTCAGTCGAATATCAGTTCACTAAACTTGTTTTGTGATATCGATTTTTGGTGTGACGTAGTGAATACGAAAACATCTGTTATCCAAGGTACGTTGAACCTTAGAGTACACTGAGCACATGTGGTAGTTCGTTCGGCTTGGTTCTCCTAAGTCTAGGTTAGCGCTTAGATTTTGGTGGTTATAACCAAAATGGCACTATCCATTCGGATCTACCAAAATTCATTTCCAACATACGTATGATCTTTGGTACATTCTCTGGAGTAGTCAGTAGAGCTTTTACAGTTTCTCTAGCTCTGCCTTTGAGTGATCGATCAAGTCTTAGTAAATTATCATAATTACTTAAAGAATAAACTTCTGTAGATCTCGCTTATAAACAGTGGCCACTCAGTTAATTCCCCCGAGAAGTGAACCAACTCTTTAACTTTTTGTTGAAGACACATTTTTGCAGTATTTTCGGTATTCTGCATGCACTGTTTAGCAATTTCAAGCAAAACTTTGTTATTGCTATCTTCTTCTCCCCCACATACAGAAAATGTTTTCGAGTATGTCTGGTTTTTAACGTTTAAGCTGTGTTTACTACATACACAACTTTTTGTGTCAACATTTTCAACCCAGGCTTCAACTCGATGAGGATCTTCATAAACGACAGCTTATCTCCATTTTCATTTTCCTGTTCACTCAACAACTTTTGTCAAACTTCTGTTTCTTCAATTGCAATTTCTTGTCTCCTCTCTAGAATTTTCAGCTTCTCTTCTTTATATTCTCTCTGCTGCTTCAATTTTTGTAATTCTAGGGCCAACTTTGAGACACTTGACTTTTCTGAATGTACTTCTTCATTTCTTCCAACACCACAAGTCTTCTTCGACGAAGCAAGAGTGTTTACTTGACTTCTTGTAACATGTGAACTAATTTTTTCTTGCTCTGTACGCTTTTGTAAAGAAAGAACTATTGCGTTATACTCCTCAATGCCAAAATTATCAACAGATTTCGTTTTTCTACAGCTTTTATGTTCACCAGAACCAGTATTATTTAGCGCATTAATACTTCTGTGGGCAACATGCTTCAAATCTCTACTTTCTGAGAATCTTTCTGGAGGAACACCTTTGTTCGACCGCTTACTTCTTCGTGCTTCAAAATTATTTCCTGTTTCTTCAGTGTCAGACAACTTCTCCATATTGCCGTTCAAAATGTTTCGAAGGACCAGAACTGTAGAATATTTCTACTACAGTAGCAAAATCAAAATAAAATTTTCTGACAAGTTTTTACAATATTTTTTTATTCAGCACTTTTTTGTCATTACAATAATATCAATAATAAAGGTAAAACATCATATAGTGATGCATGTTGAAATGTCTTCAAAATGTCTTCAACAACTCCATTTAACGAGTTTAGGACGAAATCGTGTCGTACTTAAAACTGAAAGGTAGTAAGTTTTCAAGTACGCACCCCCTATGTTCCCAACAGATCGATAAAATTTGAAAAATAAAACTTGGACGTATAGAGAATTGAAAGATCTTTCCGACGATGTATCACTCGACTCCCCATCCCATTTGAAATTTTTGAGGGAGGGTCAACTCCTCTTAAGGGGTTATGTTAGGGGCGTTAAATTTTGACTAAAGTATGTCCCCCTCTCGAACAAAATCGACGGGTTTTTACGTTTTTGCGAAAAAATATTTTCCTGGTAATTATTGGCTCTGATTCGTTTTCGTTGGCCCACCCTGTATATAAGATACTGCGGTGCCAGAACTGAAGTAACTTCAGTAACAAATCATTTATATTAAAATTTCACTTCATTTGTTGCTCGATATTGTATTGCATTGACTAAAAGTTTCAAGGCATTGACCACGACGGGATATGATATAATAAAATGCCTAGCGATGCCGTTATATTGTGCGCCGTAACAAAGAAAAATAAAAGGAAGTGGAGAACGCCTTTCTTATATTTCTTTATATCCCTATTCGAGTGCTTCATGTCGAGCTAATGAGACCCTTAAACTTTTACAATCCCCACTCAAATCTACTTTGAGCCGTTTTGAAATAAAATAAACAGTAGAATTGATTGAAGATTTTTCTTAAGATATCCAGCCATGTTTTCGCAGAGGTATTTGGAATATTCTATAACAATAATATAATGACGCTGCTTAGATATTTTTAGAGATAACTATGTAAAACTATTATATGTTTGAATTTGGAGCACAAAAGGAATATAAAATACCCAAAATATACAGGGTATTTCCAAAATCTGACCAAGCGATGCTCCCTTCCGGTCAAGCTGGAAGTACAAAATTAGAACCTACAATATTTGGTTACTCCCTGTATACTTATTACTAATATTACTTCATATTTTTTTAGAAAAGGATATTTCTGAAATTACTTTTTAACAGTAGTCATAGTTTAATTTCTCAAAAAATTCTACAAAAGTCTAGTTTTGACACTGACCAGTTAGATTTATCGGCAGAGTTCAAAGCAAAAATAAACGCAGCCGAAATCGATCCCAGTATTTTGCACATCAAAAACATGAAGAGAAAATTAGTGTTGAATTATGTAAATAGCGACTCCTTAAAAATGTAAAATTAAATATCGATAAAACGCTGGTAAGATTTGCAATGTTTTAATACCTGACAGTATCATCCTCGTGTTAAAATAATGAATGTTGGAAAGACTGATAAAACTGACGATCAACTCGCTAGTTACGTTAAACTCTTTAAACACTATGGAAGCTGCTGACCTAAAAATTCTAAAAAGAAAACTAAGTTTTAACGCGAAAATAAGTATATAGACATAATTGTTGAAGTCAGTCGTACTATACCTTCAAACAAATTATAACCGCCGATTATACAATGTGTCCATGGCAAAGCGGTATTATAGGTGTACCAAATTTTTTTGCATTACAAACACAATTTTTTGTATTTTGCTCTTGCTTCATCCAAAAACTATTTTTAGTATCTTAGACTTTAAAAAAATTATAGAGAAAGAATTGCAATTTTAAATGCTCAATCTAATGCCCCTTTTGGATTTTTAAAAAAGTTAATGGCTCACTAGATATTTTGAAAAGAGTGATTTTTTGCTATTTCATCAGATCTCTGTAGCTCCGTTATTTCTGATTATACAGAAAAGCCGTAGAGACAAAAATTTTAGATAATTTTGGGCTTAATAAGACGATCTAATCCAATTTTTTATGTTGTTTGTGATTTTTGAGATATGACATAAACTTTTGTCTTTTTAAATGTAAATCATAGTTGGCTGTGGCCTTATAAAATCGGCTATTTTTTTAGCTTTCCAAAGATATAATACTTGGCATAGTTATTATAAAAAATAAAAGAGCTATGGCTAATTTTCTGATTTTTTTAAAATTTTTACATTGTCAGCCAAGGGATATTTTCAAATTACGTTCTATTTTATAATTAGACATAATTCAATATAATAATAATAATAATAATTCTCACCCTCACAATACTCCAAACTAGGAGTACCCCAGAAGCAACCACATGCTTGTGCGGGGGAGGGGGGCAATTACTATTATTTTGTCTTCGTTGCCATTTGCTTTCTTTCTAAACTTTCTAATATTTTGTTTTTAGCTGGTAACAAAGTGTTACAAAATGAAACAAAAAGTAAAAAACTCAAATTCAAATTATTATTATTTTAAAAGGTCACCTTTTAAAATAAAAAAGGTGTTCAAACAATCCACCATTATTATTTATGCAAATATTGCATCTTTTGAAAACTGAATTTGTCGCCTGTCAATACTGGCAATTGCTTCTAAAACAGCTGCTCTTAATTCAACAATTATCTCATACTTTATTTTGTACTGTTCCCTACAAATAGAAATCCAAAACAGACAAATCGGGGGATCGGAGCTGCCAGGAAATAGGTCAATGTCTTCCTATCCAACTATTTAGATAGAGCTGATCTAGGTAATTTCTTACGGGCAAATTTATTTATTTTTATTTATTTATTTATTCATCCAAACAAGCAGCAGGTGTCTAATTACATGGAGAATACAAAAGTATAATTTAACCCGTAAGTAATCTATCCCCTAATACCTATGACAAAATATTTTTTTCTTTTTTAATACATACAAAAATTTACCTAAGTATGATATAAAATTACACATGAACAGGTACACAACATGGGCAAGTCATATTACATGAAGTGAGTAAAGTACGTTTTCAAATGAGTGTGAAACTGTTTATACTTGTAAGCCAGTTCAAGGTCAACCAGCGCACTGACCCGATTATAATATATAGTTTTAGAGCGTTAAGCAGGGGAGAATGGGAAGCCGGTCTGTCTATAAAGAACTGTAAGGGGTGTCTGGTAGTTGCGCGAGGACATTGCAGTTTGATTTTTGAAGTAATGTGGATGACTGTATTATACCATTCCAGATTTTGAATATGAACACCAAGACAAATATAGCTCTTCTATTGTCAAGGCTCATATACCCAAATTCTTCTCTAAGGTATACAGATTTTATTGTTCGGTAATCAGGGTAACTATTGTATTTCTTAAAGTACAAATATCTTAAAAAACGATTTTGCACCCTTTCCACAGCATCTAAGTAAGTTCTTGGCTGGAAGTGCCACAACGTACATACATACTCAAGGTTTGGTCTGACGAAGGAGTTATATAGGGATTTTATGCTATCAACATTTTTAAAATTTTTAGTTTGTCTGATGATGAACCCTAACATTTTATTAGCTTTGGAAATTTGATTTCCTATATGGGTTTTTAATGAGAGCTTATTGTCGTAGTGAAGTCCTAGATCCCTTACAGATATTTTCTTTTCTAGAATAGTAGTTTCCATTACGTAATCGAAATTGATCGTAGTTTTCTTTCTGGTGATACTCATTACTGAACACTTGTCGTAATTATAGTAAAGTTTATTCTGAGTGCTCCACAAGTGAGCTGAATAAATAGCACTTTGTACCGCCAAGCAGTCTATTTCGCTGTTGATATTCCTGTAAAATTTAAGGTCATCGGCATATAATAAACAGCTAACCCCATGGAAAACCTGTGGAAGATCGTTAATGAACAAGAGAAACATCAGAGGTCCCAAGTTTGAACCCTGCGGCACCCCAGAGTTAATTCTATAGGTCGAGGATATTTGACCCTGAAATCTAACAGAAAACTCTCTAGCCCTCAAATAAGATGCTAATAGATTTAACCAATCTCTAGACAGACCAAAAGCAGCCAGCTTTCTTAACAGCACAGCATGATTAACTTTATCAAAAGCCTTAGAAAAGTCCGTGAACACCACGTCAAGTTGCGAATTGCCTTCAAGGCTTATTAGAGCATCGTTAAGGAATATATTGAGATTTGTGTTCACAGATCTTCCAGGCATGAAACCATGCTGTGCAGGGTGTATAACTTGTTTAACATGGGATCACAGCTTACTGTAAAGTATCTGTTCGAATGCTTTAGATGGGGCAGGAAGAACCGCTATAGGCCTGTAGTTTTTAATTTCGCTTTTATTTCCAGCCTTGTGTACAGGGGTGGTAACCGCAGCCTTCCAAATATTTGGGAATGTATGAGTTTTTAATATTAAGTTGTAAATGAACAATAGCGGTTTTTCTAACCATTCAGCACATCCCTTTAATACATACGGTGGAATCCCGTCTATCCCAGCCGATCTTTTTGGTTTTAGCCGTGCGATAGCGCAGCGAAAATCACATTCATTTATTGGGTTCAGTCGAAGGGTGTCGTTTACAAGTGAAGCAATTGATTCAAAATCTGTCTCATAGGATGATGCCTGATCGTCGTTCAGAAAAAATGCCGAGGTCTCCGTGCTCTTTTTTGTGTTATTTATATGCGAATAAAAGTTTTTGGGATCACGCTTTACTGAATCTTCAATGTTCCGCAAGTATTTTGCATACTCGGTCCGGGTAATTTTTTTAATCTTTTTTCGAATTAAGACATACTTAGAGTTCCACTCCGGTGTCATGTTTCTCCGTCTGCTTAAGAAGGTTTTTTCTTTAATTAACTTTACTAATTCAGGTGTAAACCACGGGGGATATTTACGTTTAGTATGTGCACGTTTTGCTGGCATAACCACAGAAAAGACATTACCTAGGGTTTTTGCAAATATGCTGGCAGCGGCAGTACTGTCTTTTTGTAGGTAGAGTTCTGCCCAGTCCATATCTCGAATATAGTAGGTCAATCTTAGGAAATCACACTTTTTAAAATTATAATCTGTAGTATTAGTTACGGTAGATTAAACTACTTCAGCAGTATTACACTCAATGGTAATGTCTAATGGTGGATGGAAGCGATTCTCAATAGTTAATGGTGCTCTATTTCTACTCACAGTACATGCCAGGCAACCAACATCACTACTCATAACTAGATCGAGAGTTTTATCTTGAAAATTTTTAATATTGTTTCGTAGATTCAAAGCATGTATGTCCATGAAATTCCTAAGTAAGGATAATTTGAAAGCTGTTGCAATAATAAATGAAGTGTCTGTGCCTCCAACTTCAGGGATGTTGAAGTCCCCCATCACATAAGTTGTATCTATATAAGTCAGATCTAGATTATTTTCAAGTAAATTATATATTTCTTCGTAATCCAGGATGCAACAATTGGGGGGAATATAAAATAATACAAACTGAAATATTTTCCTAATGGCTTTTACCTTACATATAGCGATTTCATACTTTCTTGCAATTGTAGTGGAACCTAACAGTGTGTGCATCTTATTGATTGCCAAGAGCACCCCACCCCTCTGCTCTTTTCTACCAAACTAAGGTTTCGATCGGATCTTATTAGATAAAATTGGTTTAAGTCGCAGACTTCGGCGTCCCAGACTCCCTCATGCAACCACGTCTCCGTCACTGCGATCAAGTCATAGTCACAACTTGATATAGCTTCTCGGAAAGCGTGCATTTTGCCCCTCAGCAAACTCTGAGAGTTTGGATAATATACGTGCAGACTTCTCATGTTGTGTGTACCTAAATACGTGTAAAACAAATTTTCAGAACTCTAATTTATTACCTATTTCTAAATAGGAATAGAAAGCACAGATACAGGATCTGAAAACAAAATAAAAGATACTTATACTAAATTTCCTACCAAATATATTATATTCAAACTAATCTTTCCTTATTGTTAATGCCAATACGATAGTAATATTTAAACAAAATAAACTTAAAACAAAAAGTGAAATAATTCAGGTTTCTTCGTTTTTTATTGCTTCCCCGTTTTTTGTTTGTTGCGGAGCTGTCTGTTTCCACCAATGGCTGCTTCTTTAGGACTATACACTATTCCTTTCTTAGTATTTTTGGGACCGGTCTCGCTTGTAGAAGCGACTAAGTTATTCTTGCTGCCGTGACTCGTAGCTTCTCTGTTACCGTCACCAGAATCAGACTCTGTATCCTCTTCAGTCGCTTCTTCTTCCAGTTTCTTAGTTCGCTTGCAGTGTAGAAGTTCTCCCCAATTTTCAATTTAAAACCATGTATTTTAGCCTGTAGCCCTTGCACACGCGCCTTTTTTAGGTGGCTCAGTAAGATTTTTTGATCTTCTCTATCTTGTTGCGACAAATCGCGAGATATCGTGATGCCAGTGCCCTTCAGATTTTTCACGTTTTTGAACAATGAGATTTTTTTCAGAAAAGATACAAATTCCACGATAATAGGAGGGTTTTCGTTCTTTCCTAGGATGTATATATTATTTATATTTCGCTCCGAAATGGTGCTCTTTAGGTGTTCGTTTAGCTTCCCAATCGTATCTTCGACCAGTGTTGCTGTAGATGGTTGGAAACCAAAAATAACCAGGTTGTTTTTCTTATTCTTCCGCTCTACTTGCGTCTTTAGTTGTTCTACGTCCCGATTTATCGTGTTCACTCTTCCATTCAGATACAGTGTCGTATTTCATCGCCGAAGTCTTTCTTAAGCTGTGCAGTCTGTTGTTCGTTAGCTTTAATCACTACTTGAAATATTACATCTTTCAAGTCTTTATTTATTTTGTCGGTCATGATGCACTTGGGTGACCAATGGTGGTATAGGCCTACTAACCCGCTACCCAAAATTAGGCAGTACAATTTTACGGAGATATTTTAAACTGATTTTATTTAAACAAACTATACTGTCTATTATTATCTCACCAGTTTGATAGAAGGCCCATGAGGTAAGTTGATGACCATTTCCCTTTTTTTGCACCCAGTTAAAACCAGCCACAAAGTCCAAAAGAACACAAATTTCAGGAGCCAACTATAACACGTGCGGCCTGTTCGAGCAGCTAATACATACTCATAAATAACATAAATAACATAAATAACATACAAATAATTATATGGCGGAGCTCCATCATGATAATTTTTGTTTTATTTTGTTACATTTTGTTACCAGCTAAAAATAAAATATTTGAAAGTTTGAAGTATGTCCTATTATTAAGTAGAACATAATTATGAAAATATTCCATGGCTGACTATGTGAAAATTAAAAAAAATCAGAAAATTAGCCATAGCGATTTTAATTATTATAATAACTATGCCGATTATTATATTTTTGGAAAGCTCAAAAAATGGCCGATTTGATAAGGCCACAGCCAGCTATGATTTAGATTTAAAAAAACACAAGTTTATGTCATATCTCAAAAATCACAAATAACATAAAAAATTGGATTAGATTGTCTTATTAAGCCCAAAATTATATACAATTTTTGTCCTACAGTTTTTCTGTATAATCAGAAATAACGGAGCTTCAGAGATCTGATGAAATAGCAAAAAATCACTCTTTTCAAAATATGTAGTGAGCCATGAACGGGCATTAGATCGAGCATTCAAAACTGCAATTCTTTCCCCATTTGGCCTATGTTCTAGCTCTGCTAGTTTCCGAGATCCCCATAGTGGGCATCGAAAAAAAACTCACCCTGTATATATTTTAAAAAAATTATAAATAAAAAAAAATATTTAGTTTTGTAATTTGATACAATGTCATATTTTTTTAATTCTGAGCAAGTTTTTTTAATATAATTTTTCAATATTTCGCAGAGAAAAGGCACTTTACCTGATACGATTTTTATTTTTAAGCTGCTAGCAGCTTAAAAAATTATAAATAAAAAAATTATTTAGTTCTGTAATTTGATACAACGCCATATTTTTTAATTCTGAGCAAGTTTTTCTAATAAAATTTTTCAATATTTTGTACAGAAAAGGCACTTTACCTGATGCGATTTTTATTTTTAAGCTGCTACCAGCGCCCTCTATAAATTTTTTAAAGTCCAAGATACCAAAAATAGTTTTTGGGTGAAGCAAGAGCAGAATACTAAAAATTGTGTTTGTAATGCAAAAAAAAATTGTCATATACACCTATAATACCGCTTTGCCGTGGACACATTGTATATTTGTCGAGTTTAAAAATATTTTGTCACTGAAACATTTGTCGTGATTTGCTCTTATTAATAATCTAGTTTTGGTCACTTGACTGCAAATCAATGATACATATTTGCCCTAAATGTACTGGAGATCATGAATTGAATAGATGTTATATAAGCTTTTATATCATATACAGTTGTATAATGTAACAAAATTATGGGTTTTCCTTGGTTTGATTTATTATACAGTTTATTTTATTCTTTTCAGAGCATTTAAATAAAAGCTTGTTTTTAAAAATATTTTTTTTATTAATACTTTTATTTTCAACTTTTTAGTTCTACTCTTCAAGCCCTTTCATTTAATATAAGGGAAAAGAAAATGTAATCCGCCTTGTTGGAGCGGCGGCCATATTGAATTTAGTGTGATGTCACTAACTTTATCGTTTTCTACTCTTCAAGCCCTTTCATTTGATACCCTTATTAAGGGGATTGATAAAAAATACATCATCCGCCATCTTGGAGCGGCGGCCATATTGAATTTAGTGTGATGTCACTAACTCTATAGTTTTCTACTCTTCAAGCCCTTTCTATTGATAACCATATTAAGGGGGTTGACAAAAAAATACATTATCCGCCATCTTAGAGGAGCAGCCATATTGAATTTAGTGTGATGTCACTAACTCTATCGTTTTCTATTCTTCAAGCTCTTTTATTTGATACCCATATTAAGGGGGTTGACAAAAAATACATCATCCGCCATCTTGGGGCGACGGCCATTTTGAAAGTATTACAATATTGAGTATTGTATATTGTATTGTCACCGGAATTAAAGGTGTATGCAAAATTTCAGCTCAGTCGGATGTCAGGAAGTGGTTCTAATTCAGCTTGCAAGATTTGACCTAAACACCATACATTGCAAGTTAAATAAAAGCTTGTAAAAAATGTGTGTGACACCATAGATCAAACACTAAAATATTATGAATAAGAATAAAAAATTTATTTATTCCTTT
Organism: Pseudeuparius sepicola; assembly: GCA_963920635.1. Taxonomy (NCBI): domain Eukaryota; kingdom Metazoa; phylum Arthropoda; class Insecta; order Coleoptera; family Anthribidae; genus Pseudeuparius; species Pseudeuparius sepicola. Next base: position 34,816,003 of record OY987303.1, read on the forward strand.
TGGCTGTTACACGAAACCGATAGGGTACATCGCAACATAAATTACACACTATTAAATCACAACCATGACAGACCAAGATCATTCAAGATTCCAACTCAAAAATTCACCAAGGCTATAAAAGCTTTGCTTATGCAAAAATTGCTTTAACAAGGACTTGAAACTGGCCAGAGTTCCTGCTTGCTTAATAAACTCCGGTAAATGATTAAAATAATAGGGTCCAGCGAAAGAAGGTGACTTCTTATAGTAAGCATTGTTAAACTTCTGAGTCCTAAATTTTTCTTTTCCTCGCGTATTGTAGCCATGATTTTTACCGTTCGTTGTAAAGCAATGCCTATTTTCATAAACATAGCTTAGCAGTTTAAACAAGTAGATGCAGGAAACCGTCAGAATATTCTGTGCGCGGAAAATGTCTCTACATGAGCTCCTATGACGTAGGTCAAATATTAATCTTAAAATTCGTTTTTGAGCAACAAAAACTCGACCCAGCTCTACCGCCTGACCCCATGTCAATATAATATGGTATGTTAAAGCTGGATACACCATGCCATAGTAGGCCGACATTAAGACAGACTGTGAAAAATTATTTTTTAAATTAAGAATTGCATAAAAACTTTTATTAAGCCGTGAGCAAACTTCATTTATTTGACTAGACCAATTAAGGTTGTTATCAAGGTGCAACCCCAAAAATTTAACCTTAGAATTTAAATTTATGACATCACCATTAAAAGCTATATTTCTTATACCTGACAACTTGTGCTTAGAATAAAATTCAACTATTACTGTTTTCTTGATATTTATCATTAAATTATTTTTGTTGCACCAGTAACTAAATTCTGACATTACATCATGCACTTTCTTCTGCAAAATGTCTGGGTCCCGGTCACCCACAATGACACTGGTGTCATCAGCATACATAAAAACATTGCCAATAGTTATATAATCTGGCAGATCGTTAATATACAATAAAAATATGAGGGGACCAAGAATGCTTCCCTGAGGCGCCCCGAGCGCAAGACCCTGCGGGCCCGAAAGTTCCAATCCAGTTTTTATAACAAAACTTCTGCGTTGTAAAAAGGACACAATCCATTTATTTATTGGTTCTCTAATGCCCAAGCTATGCATTTTGCTAGTAACAAATTCCGGGTCTACAGTGTCAAACGCACGTGACAGATCAAAGAACACTCCGCCGGTGTACTGGCCATCATCCATACAGTTATAAATTGTTTGCATAAACTCCCTACTTGCAGTCTCGGTAGAGCATTTTTGTCTAAATCCATGTTTGAGCGCTAGAGAACATATTATATTTATTTAAAAACAAGATTACTTGTTTACACACTACTCTTTCAAATATTTTGAAAAAGCAGCTAAGCAGAGACACCGGTCTATAATTTTCCATTTTTCTGTTATCTCTTTTTTCTTTAAATAGGTAGGACCAAGGCGATCTTTAAGCGTGAAGGAAAAACACCAGAATATATTGATTCATTAATTATTTTTACCAAGGGACGTGCAAATAAATCACTAAATCTGTTTATCAATGCTACCGGTACTTCATCAATCCCTGTATATCTTTTGTTCTTGAGATTCTGTATGCTTTATATCTTCCGTTGTAACTGGAGAGAAAACTATAGAATTATTATGAATTTGAGAAGTGGTACAGTGAACAGATTTACCGTTTGGAAAATAAGAGTTAAGCTGCTCGTCCACTATACTGGAAAAATAACTCGAAAATGCCTCCGCCACTGCCTTATCTTCAGAAACAACTTTCCCGTAGTAAACCTCAAGGATAATAATTTTCGACCTATTTAAACATGTATCTTTCTATTTGCTGTTGGGTTCCATATTGTTTTAGACTTGTTTTTTTAGTTAAGGATTAATTCATCCTTAAGAGCCCTTTTTTCGGCAGAAAGGCTGCACTGCAAATTCTTTTTCTTTTCCTTATAATAAGCTTCTCCCTATTTACTCTTTTGCGTAACCAATTTAAGTTTTTTAGATCATTGGATTGTTTAATAATGCTCAAACTAGGTTCTGATTTTTTAAGTATTTACTCTTTTGTTTTGGGAAGGCTATTTCAAATGCATGTGTAAAATGTTCCCAGAATCGCTCAAACATATCATTTACATTATAATTTTTATTACCATCATCATTGAAAAGGCTATCGCAGCCTTCCTTAAAATATTTCTCAAACACACTATAATTAAATTTAGTATGTTTACGCGCATATTGTACATAGTCTGTCATTGTATGTATTATCATTTATGGAAAAAGCTGAGGGCTCGGACTCGGTCGCAGGTTATGACCTGGTCATCAACGTCAACAACGAAACAGCCATACAATTCAGTTTATAACATCTAGATTTTGATTTAAATTATGGTGAAATAACTAGGATAGTAAGAAAGGAATAAAATAGGAACAGTTTATGGTTTTCTTTGTTATAAATATACAGGGACCGGCAGCAAGTTGGACACAAAAATTTAATATTTTTAAATTCTGATTTCGATTAATTTAAATTTCTAGCTGCTAATCGAACAAAATTAAAGTTTAGTAGCAAATTCATGTGTTATCCAATGATAAGTTGCGCTTGCAGTATTTTTTTGTAATACACAGGGTGGTCGAAAAAAATACAAAAAAAAGTTCAATTTCTTTTTTTTTGACTAGGTAGCTGTGACTTTAACTCTGCTATTCACCTTTGATTCCAAACAACTTTTGTAAGTAACTTTTCACCGTATTTTAAAAAATAAGGGTACTTTACTCTTGAGTGATTTTGACATTTTAGAATCTACCTCGTATCCAAAAAGAGATATTTAAATTTTGATATATTATGCGTTTTGAGTTTGAAATGATGCACCAACTTATATCAAGAATAAAATTTTCTGAGAAATTAATAATAAAAAAGTTTTCCATTTGTGTCCAACTTTCTGCCGGTCACTGTATAACAACACACCCTAATTACCTACCATCGGCATAAAAGGTTAGTAAAAAAAGTTTAAACAAGGTTATGTTTACAAGTTGGTTTTGATTGGTTAGTGATTCTAGGTAATTTTTGGTGTGTTTTAAATTGGTTAAAATGTTCATCTCTTTTATGCTCTTTGTATTGGTCCACGACTATTTGTGGAAGATATCCCGAGGGATTGTAAACATTAGATAAGGTATTGCAGTGCAGAGGGTCCGGTCTGAGCGCATCGCGCCATCTTTTGCTGACACGCCGTAGTTGTGCCGTTCCCCGTCGGATGCCGTAAGCCTCCCACAGTCCGAATTTAATTTTTTTGTGGCTGTTTTTTTGTTCTGGTCTCGAAATTCGTATTCCGCCCTGAATAAATAGCCAGTTTCGCATTGAATTTCGTCTTAGCAACTAAGTTGGTGTTTTGCAAAAGTTTTGTTAAGTTTTTCCAGATCGCTGGAAGTTCAGAATTGTTGCAATAATAGCCGATTACTCTTACCTAACTTTTGGATTTGTTTGCTGTTTGAGAGTGTTTGAGTAACGATCTTCAAACCGCCTTGCGGGAGTATTTGGTTTTGCAACTCCTGCGTCGAGTTGAGACTCTTCGAAACCTCCTATTACATCAAGGGAATTATTCTGTGGTTCCCTAGGACACCTGCCTATGTTATATGTGACTAATTATTGTTGTTTGTTTTGTGCAGTAAGAAAACCCTCTAATTGAGGGTTTTTTTCAGTTACGGTCTACAAGTTCTTATTTTCCTTTTGGGGTACGAGTTTTTGTCTCCGACATAGTCTTGTTTACTAACAGCAAAGACCCGGTGATACTTAATACATTGTCCTCGGCGTTCTGAACCTTGGAGTACGGTCCGCTACAGGAGGATCTCGGTCAAGAACATCGATATTTTGATGGCTTACTGACAACTAAGTTTTGCATGTTTACCATATTACATTTATGATGTCTGGACTAGTAAAACTAAGTTTATGTACGTGTACAATTGAGAACGTACGCTGTTACAGCTTAGCCTTTTTGGACGTCGTGTTTACTATTATGGACGTTGTGTTTAACTACTCGTATTGCGAAAATCATGACTATATTAATTTTATGTGAACTGCGCGTGTACACGCCGGGGATTTAAACTGCAACGAAGTTGCCAAATATATCCGCCTTGCATCTTACCGCAAATCCATGTCGGCAATCGTTACTCCTCGTCACCACTTACGGGTCGGCCTAATCCGTCCGACCTAGATGGCACCGCAGACTACATCTAACCGCCGGGCCTTAGTTCTCTGGCAATAAGATATTGGCCGTCGGTCCGTCTGGTGTTTTCCGCCGATGACCGATTAGGTAGGCCAGACCTATACTGGGAGTAAGCTTTCCAGATAAAGCTGGTATCTCGCAGCGTGTAGCAATTGCCCGAAGCGAGATCCGACTGAGTCGGAAAAGCCCTAACCCGTCTCGAGGTTCACGAAAGACCGACAGGCTGCTATCCGCTCTGCGTTGGTAGGATAGTATCGGTAGCAATTGCCGGTACTATTCTACACCGCCCACTTCATGTTTCCGTCCGATTACTGGGGAGTACCTGCCAATAGCAATTATCGGGACTATCCAAACACCGTCGCTAAACTGGTATCATTTGTAAATAAATACCATTTGCGTTCCTACACTAAAGCTTGCCGACTCCGTAGCTTCAACCGGTGCTGTTTCCGTAAGATAGCCTGAATAAATTTCTGCTTTGCTTAGATTAGACACTAATGTTATTTCAGAAAGCCGCCGCCCGGCGCCGGAGAAGATTTATTTATTGTAAGTTTAGAATCAATTATTATGTTGTACATAGGTTTTGGGGGGTTAATATACGGGGTGATTTGGCTGACGGTTGATTTGATTTCATCCTCTGCACAACATCCCTGGCTCGAGCAACTCTGGACCGAGAACACCACTCCTGGCGCCCGAGAAAAAACGCCAAAAAGTGGCAAAACAAATCTTAAGGCCCAAACATCCCTTATAAAACCTACTTGTAAGGTCCCATAGGTTTTTGTTTTACCATACAGCACGTAGATTTATTAATGCTGCTAGTGAATGAAAGGTCATGGCTTAAAAAATTATAACTTTATTATTTTTTTAGAACTGAAATTATTAGGTTTTGGCAGCACTATTTTGAGTAAAAAATCATATTAATATTTTTGAATTCTTCTTTTTATCTGCGAAGGATTTTCCTAGTTTGGACTTATAACAAAATGGCGTAGTAGACTTGGTCGTCAGGTAATTTTACTTTTTTTTTAAAAACAGACACTGAGTATAAAATATGGAGTCCAAATATGTAACGGATTTTTTTGGAAATTCCAAGAAACCCGTTACAACGTTTTTATTTCAATCCAGACAGGCATAAACTAAGAATGCACACCTATTATAGGATGGTACAGCTTACATTTTCTTGTTAAATTATGGATATTTCAAATTATAAATGAATTTAATTTCGCGAGCGTACCGCCAGCGACCTCCTGTGGTAGGTAGCGCAACGCGCGGAAACTATTGATTTATTTATTGTATTTGTTAAAAACAGGCAGTGGAATTTATTATGTAGATATTTGCGAACAGATTGAAATAGTAAGTATGTAAATTGCTTTAAATATATTAGCATTTGTTTTGTAATTATTTACTATACAAGTAAAGAGAATCATTTGAAAAAGACCGTCAATTGATTCCGGCAGCTCGATTCTTATTGGCTGCACTTTTTTTATGTACCGCGGTTGTATAGAATGAATCTAAGGACGTAGGAGCCTCTCCCCCTTTTTATTTTCACTCTCGAATTGATCGGTACTCTCTAGTGGCAATCGCCTTTTCTGAATTTCTTTCTCGTTTTGCCTTTAGCATTTTGGTCGATAATATTCGCGAATTTGATCGGTAATACGGGTTAATTGTTTTTTTGGTGAAGTAGTGCCTGGTTGGGGTGATTAAATTGGTTTTCTTTTTGTTTCACGGCGGAGTGGACGCCGCCATTGCTAACTGACGTCGCCACAAGCTGACTAAGATCTCAGATCGGAGTTTTGGTGGCCAGGAATAGAGCGAAGCCTACTAGAGGAGGAAAATCGCCTAGGTGAGTGTGGTTTCTTTATAATATTTCACATTTTCGTAAATTACAATTTTTTTTAAACACCACCTCACCTGCGGCCATTTTCTCTTGAGGTTGCTGTTTTTTTATAACTTGTCAGTTATAACCTTTTTTGGTACCTATAAAAAAACAGCTACCTAAAGCCCTCGTTCTCCTGACCAGTGGATTTCCTTTCTTTATTAATTTTTTTTTGAACGTCATTTTTACCCCTAGCCAAAATATTACCAGATCAAATTCGCCAATAATTTCTGAATAAATTCGAGAATAAATTCGCCAATAATTTCTAAATAAATTCGAGAATAAATTCGCCAATAAATCATTAATATCTTCTCAATAATTTTTCAACAATTCTTAATAAATTCAAATTAATTTCAGAAAATTTTACTTAGCAAAAATACATATATACATACAATATCACAAATATTAGCATTCTTGGACTAATTGCTGCTCTTGTTGTGTTTGTTATGTATGTACAGGGTGGCCAACTAAGAATGCGAAGTACTGTATCTGGGAAATTATCCATCGTAGAGGCTTGCGGCAAAAAAATTTATGACTAAAACGGCCAAGAGAAAAACTTGGAAAATATTTTCAAGTTTCTGAAATGGCCGCTAGGGGGCGTAACTGCAATCTTGAATCTAAAAAAGTGATGTTTCTGTGAATTCCGCTATATTAACCTAACAAAAAAAATACCTGATCTTTAAAGTCGAGGATAACTTGAACCTTTTTTGTTTGACAAGTTTTGCCGTATCTATAAAAATAAAGTGGTGGTGGGTATTCAAAAGTTTCCGTAAAAAACACCCTGTATCTTCGAAACGGCTGAGCCGATTTTAACAAACTTGAACTTGTTAAAAAGAGCTACTCGTGGCTACAAATGTTATAATATTTGAAGTTTTGGTAATTTCACATGTCGCCGCTAGAGGGCTTTTTTCGATATTCCGACAGAAATGGTTAATTTTCTCAAAAAAATTAAATGCATTGGTATGATTTTTTTTCATGAAAATGTAGCTAAATAATGCCTAAACAAGCTCGCGAAAACCGCATCTCGATATCTTGTTCCTAACCTAAAATTTAGGCCAAAGAAAATTTTATACGGAAATCCCTTAAATTTTTATTTTCTTAAATTAATTTTTCTGGAATTCCTTTTTTGTTCGTCAGATTAAAATCGCCCTTTTTGGAAATATTACAAAATATCCCTAAAAGGTAAGAAATGTTAATAACAAAATGCATATTTTTTGTTTAAATGCATATTATTCATTATGGGTTATGGGTATGTACGAAAAAGACAATTAATAGTAGCGGGCCATGGAATTACAAAGCAAATACCTAATCAAAACATAAATCATCCTCAAATTGTCAATAGTTGTGAATAGTTTCGCGTTACTTTGAGCAATTTTTGTGCTTACAAAACGCGTTTTACGAACGACGAAGCTGTTGATATGCTTGCAGTTTATTTTGAATGTCTTCAGAATGCCGCAGTAGCAAAAAGAGTTTTCGCGGCTCGATATTCAAATCGGCGTCCATGCGATGTGAGAGTTTTTCCCCGGTTAGTGGCGAGTTTACGGTAGTTTTCGGCCTACGTTTCAACGGCAAAGAATTGGAAGAACAGAAGAAAATATTAACCGCGTACTGGGATATATTGAAGGAAATCCTCATGTTAGCATAAGAGCATTATCCCTTGAGTTGGGCATATCACGAACAACGGTTCAAAATATTTTGAAAGACCATAGGTAAGTTTTAATTGCCATCAAAATATAGGGACTTATTTAATTTAACTTTTTTTAAAATTACTTTTAGAATGCACCCATATCATGTCGTTTTGCATCAGGCCTTGAAAGAGGAAGACTTTGATCGCAGGTTGGACTACTGCCATTGGATGTTAGGCATGATACGCGAAAATAGAGAATTTTTATTTCAAATTCTTTGGACCGATGAAGCCACCTTTAATAGTAACGGGAAAGTCAATCTGCACAATATGCATTATTGGTCTGCAGAAAATCCGCATTGGTTCCGTGAAGTTCAGCACCAAAGACGTTGGAGTTTAAATGTGTGGTGTGGCATACTGGGAGGCAGAATTATTGGGCCATATTTTTTCGAGCAATCCCTAAATGGCAATGTCTTTCTTGACTTTTTGGCCAATCAATTACCGTTGTTGTTGGAAGATGTGCCACTGGAAACACGGCAAAACTTGTTCTTGCAGTTGGACGGTTGCCCAGCACATTTTGCTATTATTATGCGCGAGCATATTAATGCAGTATTTCATCAGCGGTGGATTGGAAGAGGAAGTCTGTTTCCATGGCCTCCGCGATCACCAGACTTAACTTGTCTTGATTTTTATTTATGGGGACAGTTAAAGGACATCGTGTTTCAGACTCAACCTACGACCAGAGAAAATATGAAATACCGGATTCGTAATGCAATACGTAACATACCGAGAGCCGAAATTGAAGCTGCAGTTTTGTCTACCCATGAGAGGCTTCAGCAATGCATAGAGCGTGATGGTCAGCATTTCGAGCATTTACGGGGACACTAAAAACTTTTCTTTTTAAATCGGTCCTTTTTAGGGCCACAACTTACATAATAAAAAGAATTTCGGAAAAATTAGTTTAAGAAAATAAAAATTTAAAGGATTTCCTTATAAAATTTTCTTTGGCCTAAATTTTAGGTTAGGAACAAGATATCTAGATGCGGTTTTCGCGAGTTTGTTTAGGCATTATTTAGCTACATTTTCATGAAAAAAAAAATCATACCAATGCATTTAATTTTTTTGAGAAAATTAACCATTTATATCGGAATATCGAAAAAAGCCCTCTAGCGGCGACATGTGAAATTACCAAAACTTCAAATATTATAACATTTGTAACCCACGAGTAGCTCTTTTTAACAAGCTCAAGTTTGTTAAAATCGGCTCAGCCGTTTCGAAGATACAGCGTGTTTTTTACGGAAACTTTTGAATACCCACCACCACTTTATTTTTAGAGATACGGCAAAACTTGTCAAACAAAAAAGGTTCAAATTATCCGTTTTTCAAGATATCTCAACTTAGATTCATCTAAGTTGACAGCCAGATAGCCACACGTCACCCAGACTCCATTGTTACGGGGCGAACTTCCTCAGCTAGCTCTCGCTGGAAGCACGACGTGAGTTTTGAGTGGGGTTTCGTGGTGTGCTCACCGCTAGTACCAGTATGGTCCGGTAGTGGTTGGTTTGTGGTGGTGCTCCTATGGGTAGTCACTTCCTTTTTTATGTGGTTACATGTAAAGAGAAAAAAACACAGTGTGGTGCTTTTACAAAGATAAACCATTACACTTTTAAGGTTAAATCTAAATGTTTAATTTTATATTACAATAATACTGTGCAGTGTGCACAGTGACAGCCTAAGTAGTTTCCAATAAAATATAAAAAATATGTGAAAAGCAATAATCCAATCATGATGTTCTTGACTCGAGACAAATATTATACCTTGATTTATCAAACGGTACAATAATATAAGTGCTTGATTTCCCTGACACTTTGAGTAAAAGAAATATAATCAATTAAGTATAAAGTAAAAATTACTTAATTTTGATCACCAGATAACAAGAAAAAATGTAAGACCTCTTCTCTATTAATAAAAATATAAAAAAAAACAAAGCAATTAATTTAACACCCAACAGGCTACGGTACTCGATAAGTAGCCAATTTATACAAAAGAACCTACTCAAAACCTATTAATACTTACCTACACCGTGTGCTAATGAATTCATAACTGTAACCTTTTTCATTGCAAAATTTAATATTTAACAACAATAAGGCGATCGGTGGATAACTAGTGGCTCCAAAGGCACAGCGAACCTGGGTGGTGAGGTATTGTTCGCAGACACGGCAAAGCCAAAATTCAAAAATAAAAATTTGAAAAATGCTCACCCCCAAATTGCTATATCGCCTCAGCTAGAACCATAAGCCACCAACCCTCGCTGCTCAGCCTCCGAAGTGGTCCCAAGACCGCTTGGGCACGGTAAACTCAATCATAAGCAGTCTTTTTACACTAAATCAATCTGTGAAAAGATGGATAAAAACCACCAAGTACCGTACCGGTTGTGTCGACGAATAGAGAAAAAGCTGGCGAAAATTGCCTGTCAGTCTTATTTGTGAATTAAAGGTATTTCGTTGTTAAATCATGGTTTTTAATGATTACCCATGGCATTCTAGGGGTAAAAATACGAGATTCCAAACATCATTTAGTTAGTCAAAAATGGAATCCTTTTTTTGAAACAGTTCAGAACAGTTCCCTTTATTCATAAATAATTCCCGCATTTAAAGCAAAAATATCGAGATCTCAAATATTTTGTTTTCTAATTTTTTAAAAATTACAGTGGCTTTATCTCTTAATTCCCAAATATTATTCAAAATTAGATCCTTAAATTAGGTCCTTAAATCTTAAAATAATTAATACAAGAATAATATAACAAATAATAAAAACATTAATGTTAAACCCAATATACAGTGTGGTCATTTAAGTGTGCAACATATGGGATTTTTTTTTAATTGCACAACGTAAATTCAAAAAATATTCCCGAAAGTTGGTGCATGTTTGATAATCATATTAGGCTCACTTAGAATGGTTGCAAGTCAACCAGCATACAGGGTAGGTCAAAAAATATAAAAATTATTGTACAAGAGTAAAGTACTCTTATTTCAGAAAATTCAGCAAAATGTTATTGAGAAAAGTTGTCTAGAATTAAAAGTTATGCCTAAATACCAAAACATGGCCTGCTAAGAAAATAAATATATTTTTTTGCAAAACATTATTAATTTCCTAAAAAAAACCTTTTAATATTCACCCTAAACAATTTCATAAATCAATCAAAATTACATCAATTTCGCATAACTTTGTTCAAATTCAGGCATATTTGTGAAATTAACTTACATTTTTAATTTTTTAGGGAATCACAAACTTCATCTTTGTTGCAACGATATTAAACAAAACTTTAAATTTCGCAAAAATTCTTCTGAACGAGGTAAAACATTAGTAATCATAATGTGTATATTAAAACTCTCATTTAAGGTGCAACATTTTTATTTTAAATGGTTATTATGAAACTGTGGAAATTAATTGACGAAAAAATTTTTTTTCCTATGAGGCTATGTTTTGGGATTAGGCATAGCTTTTAATTCTTAACAACTTTTCTTAATAACCTTTTGCTGAATTTTTTGAAATAAGGGTACTTTACTCTTGTGCATTTTTTATATTTTTTGACCTACCCTGTATGCTGTATAACCTGCAACCATTCTAAGTGCACCTAATATGATTATTGAACATGCAGCAACTTTCGGCAATGTCTGTATTTTGGTTGTGCAATTAATAAAAAAAAGTCCCATATGTTGCACACTTAAATGACCACACTGTATACAAAGGATCATTATTCCCATACTATGACAAAAAAAGAAAATTCTGAATTATTTGGTGTAGTTTATCGTATACTAATTCCAAAGTGTACAAGATGAAGTTAGGCGTAAAGCAAGTCGTGCAAGTAAATTTGCTTTATAATTCCAATGCGAAATTATAATCTGTATAGAGAAGTTTTAAAGAGCTATTAATTCTCTACCGGTTTACTATAAAACAAACTAAGCTTTTTATATTGTTCTCACGAGCGCCAACAAAGACAAAATATGCCACGTGACCATTGTTTAATGGCATTTATAGTTCTGAGTAACGAATTAATTCGCGTCGAATCGTGTTAGGTTGTAATTTGACGGGGACTTAGCCGGTCGGCGGTGCGGCACGCGGGAGCCGACGATGCCGCCACCAGTTTAATATTTGGCGCACGTGCCGGCACGCGGCTCCCGCTTCGCGCCGCTTTGACGTCTCCATCTCGCAACTATCCAGATGACATATTTGACGCTATCAGTGTCGCCGCTTTATTGAACGGAGGGGATTTGGGGGCGACCCACTACGACCGGCCAACGCGTTGGGACACCAAAGAGGTGGGGTGCCATCGATACGTGTGACCTTTTTTTATTGGAAATGCCCTTATCGAGAATTCTTTCGTAGTACATAATCCCTAGTGATTTTACTACAAAGACGTTTAAGTTAAAACAAAACATTAATCTTGCAACAAAAAATTTAGAGGTGTTGCTAATATTGGATTAAGGGCTAAGTACATATCTCAGGAAAAGAATTTATTATTCTTTACGACAAAGTTTCGGTTTATTTAAAACCTTCTTACAGGGTGTCCAACTTTATAACTGTACAAATCCGTAAAATCTTTATTTTTCTAGAGAAAAGCCTAAACTTTTTTTGTTTGAAAGGCCTTCAAAAACCGCTTCTTTTGACCTATCTGCCATTTTCAAATTAAAAATCCAGGGCCGGCTCCGATTTTTTTATTCCCCCGATTTTCACGAAAACCATTTAGCGATTTTTTTTATTTAAAATCTGACCCCACAGCGTTAATCAGAACACCCCAAAACCCCTATATACTAAATTTAAATAAAGAATATACAGGGTTCCATTCTGCAGGGTGTCAAAGTTGAGCGAAATAGGAATTTTAAAGGCATCTACCAAGTCAAGTGTGCCATGGAATCCCCTCAAAACAGTTGAATGGTCAATAGAACCACTCAAGATGTTGGTGTGCAAAGGTCCAATACAAAATATACAGAGTATTTCTTATCTGTGCCATCTCAAATTACTGAATTTTTGGAATTTTATACGGGTCAAAAATCGAGTACATCAAAGCCGCTCCACACTATAACCGAACTAAATCTAAAAAATACAGAAGCCTGTCAGACAGTAAGTCCATATCAGTTAAGGTGGCTGGTGTGCCACAACAGGAAACGCACAGAAAATGTATCATCTTAGACAGTGACTTTGTTGAGATAAAGGTCCAATAATTTTAATTGTTTTTATTTAGAATATTTATAAAGAAATAGGTACATTACTTTTGTGTTTATCAATATTTTTTCAATGATTCCAGAGTACTCTTGATCCGTATAAGTTTAATAAAATTTCAGAATTTTGAGATGGCTCAGAGAAAAATACCCTATATATTTTTGTAGTAAATCTTTTCACATCAACATTTTGAGTGGTTCTGTTAACCATTTGACTGTTTTAAAGGGATTTCATGGCACACTTGACTCGCCAGATGTCTTTGAAATTCCTATTTTGTTCAACTTTGACACCCTACAGAATAGAACTCCCTGTATATTTTTTGTTCGAATTTGGTATATGGGGTTTTTGGGGTGTTCTGATTAACGCTATGGGGTCAGATTTTAAATAAAAAAATCGCTAAATGGTTTTCGTGAAAATCGGGGGTATAAAAAAATCCCAGCCGACCCTGGATTTTCATTTTGAAAACGACAGGAAGGTTATCTCCAGAAATGAAGATTTTTACGGATTTGTACAGTTTTAAAGTTGGACACCCTGTAGATACAAAGAAGAGAATTTATTATTTTGTTGTAAAATTTTGAACAGTTAAGAAACATAAATAGTAATAAAAAATAATTATGTAAACATAAGCATACAAATAAACATACACACATACAGGCGCGGGTATTTCTTGTGGCATCTATGAAATATCATCGATTGTGGCCACATGGAGATAGAGTGTGCTACGAGAGAGAGGGAAAAATTAACAATCATGCGCACTAATAACAGATCAAATACACTCCGCCGTTTAAGAGTAAGAATTGCATGAACCATCCTGACTTGTGACATCGATGTCACTGTATGTACAATCCGCCACGTGTGTAAGGCTGATGCCACAGCCAACTTTTTGATGCCACAATAGGTACATTACATTATATCTGTTCAGTGTGTAATTTTTAGTGAAGATGAAATGTAATATTACCAAGGAAACTGATGGTGCCCTGCAACCTGCAAGTGAGAGGCACCAAGGAGATCTAGAAACTACATAAGGTAGGCTAGAAGACATCTTACCTGCGGCAGGTAAGTATAGTAATAACAATAAATATTATTAATTCATGCATTAAGACATTTTTTTTATTTTTGGATTATGTTGCAACGGACCTTTTGAAAATACCCACTTTTATTATTAAAATTTTTAAGAACTGTATATTTATTCTAAATTCTAATAAATGTGGCGTCCTTCAACCTGCAGATAAGAGCTAAGTAGGTACCAAGGGAAACTTGGAAGTCTAGAAATCGAGGGCAGAAAGAAATGTAGGTACAGGGTGATCCAAACTCGACGCCCCAGGCCTACAGCAGGAACACGAAAACTTAAAATAAAATTTCGAAAAGCGGTGCTTAAATACTAAGGTCCAATTTAGACCGAAAATTAGCTTTTTTTATGTTTTGGAAAATGGCCGCTGTGACGTCATCGATATTATTTTCCCAGAAACATACCAGTTTTTCTATATATATTGAAAGTTTCTGTATCTTTTGTGGTATCCTGTATCTACAGGATCAAATATGTAAAAAAACATGGAATTTTTTCTAATCATTTTTCGAAATCTAGATAGCTATGGAAACAATTGATAGTCAGAAATTATTTAAGAGTATGTTAGGGTGCCTTGCGCACCTTTAAATTTATTCAACTGGAATATTTTGTAAATTTCTGAATTGTGCTTGTTCCAGCTGTAGGCCTGGGGCGTCGAGTTTGGATCACCCTGTACAGTAGGTAAATAGAGTAAATACTATAATCTTTGCAGTCAGCAATGGACTTTGTGAGAATATACAGGGTGTCCCACAATATGTGGGCAAAAATTCTGGATTTATACAGGGGACGTTCAAATAACATGACAAGTTCCTATAAAAATTTTCACCAGAGGGCCCACCTAGGGAGATACAAGCCCCTAAAGGACGCCCCGAAAATTGATTTTTTTAAATACTTTGTGTAATTTAATTATTTTTTAATACGATGGACAATAGATAAGACTCCTTAAAAAGGGCCCGTGAAAACAATTTTGGCTTATTTGGTTTGCCAGGGACGGACTAGCTGTAGCACAATAATGTAATTTTTTTATGCTCTCTCATTTACTCTGGGACACCCTGTATTACCTACTTTTATAAACTAATAACTCCTATCAATATTATTAAGATGTTTTGAGGCAACTTCTATGTTATATTTGTATAATTGTTATACTAATTAATATTTATCTAGGGGGGGGGGCAAAAAAAGCCAAATTCAAACTTTATTATTTTTGTTTATTACAAACACGTTTTAATTTCCTAAAAATAAAAATTTAGGTATCGTTAGAAAAACTAATATTAAAATAACATCATTCCTAAACGAAACAACACGACAACAAAAAATATCAATCAATACTTTGTTCTTTACTTCACTTAATATGCATGAATATTCATTATTTTACACTAAATTTTTACAGTCATGTGTTTATCATTCCTGGTTATATAGACCAAGAGCTGCCGTCAAAAAGGTGCAAGAGTTTTCGGGAGGTTTATATCTTCAAATTGAGTTGTATTTTAGTGATGGAGAGTCACTGTAGAGTCAGCACTTCCGCAGTCGGGACACCTGGCCCTGGGACGCTCGGAACGGTGTAAAATTAATTAGCATCCCTAAACTCAAAATTTTTATATATTTAGTGAATGTAGATAATATACTTAGAGCACGAATCCAACAGTCCCCTTAATTTTTAAATTTTGGAACTAAAAAATTATAAATATGAAATGAAATTATTCGGTTTTTTGAATCTGCGCTTCATCCCGGCTCCAACAATATATATATGTCATATATTTGCTCCAGTCGTTTTTAAAATACAGGGTTTTCAAACTTCACCTTTTAGGCATGTATATACTGTAGTGCTGATTCCATACGTCCCACCATTTTGCTATCTGAGTGCTGGATTCGTGCTCTATATTAATTACATTAGGTAATTACATACAAATTTTGAGCTTTCGGAAAACAGTTTAGGGATGGTAATTAATTAAGGAAAAAAGTGCTGACTCTGCCGTGGCTCTCAATCACTAAAATTCAACTCAATCTGAAAATATTAACCTTGCGAAAACTCTTGCACTTTTTGACGTCAGTTCTCCGACTATTATAGATGTGTGAAGGGAAACAATGATTTTCCAGGGGGGCAACTCCCTCCTTGCCCTCGTCCCCCCTGCGGGCGCCCATGCCAAGAGCGAAAATAAGTTTTTTTTACCTGGCCAAAAAATGTTCTTTAATATTTCTACATCAATAATTTTTAAATCAACTGATGCGGCATGCAAGTGAGTTTTAGACATAATATGTCGCTTCACTACCTTATGCAAATTATTTAAATCCCCAAAATCACTTTTATTCCAGACACCGTTTTCATTTGCAAAAAGCAAACAAGGCCAGCAAAAAAGTTTATTTTTTATCTCACAACCTGTTGGCCACTCATATTGTTCATAAATTTTATCCGCATGGAAATGTTGGGTACAAGTTTTAATTTTGCTGGTTAAATTTTTCATTGCAGGTTTAGTCCTACCCTTGTTTATTATATTTACCTTTTCGGTAAAGCATTGTGCAGAAAACCGTTTGTCCAACAAATAACACACCACACAACTACACAACTGTACAGTTCCAACCGCCGACGCGCGACGCCTGCTTTTCCTGGAAATTAGTTGATGTAGACGGAGACGCCATTCGAAACACCAAATCGAATTCGTATTTGATCCGAGCAACTGCTTCTAGTTCGCCCTTCCAAACTCAGTTTAAAACTGGACACTCCCCAGAAATATTAGGAGAAATGCATCTTCGTGGGGATACGCGCGATACGGCGGACCATTGGCTGCCTTAAATCCCTACTTCCATCTCCAGTGACAACAAGGTTGTCAATTCTACGATTTATACCCGTTGAATAACGAATCCTAGGAAAGAGCCAAGGCCCTATGGATTGGGTATTGGGTACTATAAAATACGTGAGGCCAATTTTAATATCTGTCACGGTTATGACCGTTATTTGTGTGAACCGATACATTTGGCAACTGTGTCCGGCTCGTGGTCTGTTCTCTCCGTCGGTCACTGCAGCGCGAAGGCGTAGTAGGAGTAAAATCCATCCCCACCTACCAATAAGCAATTTAAGATATTGCATATTATAGGGGCTGGGTGGCGAAGCGGTGACGCGGTATACGATGGTCTGTGATGAGAGAGACGTATAATCTTATTAGGAGGACAAAGACAGAATAATGTATTAGATGTTATCTTTTCTGCAGCATATGTATTTAATTTTAAACGCTGCTTACACAGTGAACTGTGATTCAGTCAAGGCTAACTATTTTATGGAGGCTTGACCTATATACTTGAAATGAGATGAATTTATTTTCATGATTATATTATAAAATTTTCGGATTAAATAATTATTATTTGTTACTTTGATTGTTTCTTGATTTTTATAACAGGTATATTTTTTAAGGGAAGCAATGCTTCCCTTGCTTCCATGGACCGCACGCCCCTGCCGACTGTCTGTACATTACCATAGAGATTTCCAGAGGTAAACAAAAGCTTTATTTTATACTAAAATCAAGAACTTTACCTGCAGCATTTGCGGTGGATAGGCATAGGCGCACCATAATTTCACAGATCTTAGGATATATTTGCGTAAATAGTTATACTCGATATGGCTTTTTAGAGACCTTCTTGACAATATTGTATGGTGCATTAACCTTTACGTTGTGTTTGACGACAACCTTAAAAAACCCTAAAAGTGAAATATTATGTTGCTTGTAGAATATGTAATTTTTGAAAACTGCGTGACGCTTATGTATATGTATATTCTTTTTGTGACGCCAATTAGAAATTTTTATGCTGCTTCAAGTGTCTTTAGAAATAATATAACTATATTGTTTTTAGAGATAGAAGATCGGTCAAATTTGCTAAACTGGGCATATTATCATGGCGGCAGCACTACACCCCCACGGCCTGCTTTAATTTTTTTCGATGCGATATTTTGGTAAACGCTATTAGAAAATTTTTTATCAAAAATCTGGGAACGTAGCTTTATTCAGCACCTCCTGAAATCCCAATACCTACCCAAGTTTCATGAATTTATAATTTTCAATTAAAAATTAGGAATGCTTTGGAAATATCTGGAAATTGGGAAAACTGAAACAGAAGAAAACAGTCCAAAAATGCCCCATTAATAAAGACCTACCGTTTTAAAATAATACTTAAATATGGTATAATTAAAAGCATTACCTATTTCAAAACGGTAATATGGTGTTATTTTCCCGTTTTCTTTATTAATAGGATGTTTTTGGGCTGTTTCGGATAAGTTTATTGCCCAATTATTTTATATTCCTCGAGCATGTTTGTGCCCTACTTTAAGTGGTTTTTGTACCATTTGGTAAATAATAGAGACGAGTTATTATTATTATTATTATTCCTCATTTTTAAATGATGTAAATTCAACAAATTTCTATAATATTTTTTTAAAACTCGCATTGATAAAAAAAATCATACTAATAATATGTAAGCTTACTTTAAAATGGTAGGATGGTGTTATTTTTCAGTTTTCTTTAATAATGCACAAGGAAACTTCCTACATACAAAGGAATATCAATAAAATCGCGCCGCACAACTTTACAGGGGTGTTCCGTACGAAATTTGAACATTCTGTAGATATAGGATAATTATAATAATAAGTACTTATTAAATTTCATAGCACACATCACAATGTCCCTGTCCGTGTCGCTCAGTGATTCCCAGCACAAAAACCAAAAACATCCATCGTTCACGTGAACGCTCCAGTACAACTATAATCGCCAGAATAAAACTGGCGAAATAAAAACTTACACACACTAGTCAAAAGTGTATACTGCAGAGGGCGCTATCGTGCAGAGGTTTCGAATGATGTCATAAGTCGGGCCTATTCCTGTGTGCACTATCGCCACTTATGGCATCACATACACAATGAGGTTAATTCTTTAAAAGTAACGTATTAGCGAAAACGTTTGCGCACATTATGGCGCGCATCTTACGAAATGGCGGCATATTCAAAAACATTTAATTTATATGCATTTTAAAAAATTGTAGAGACCATATTGCTGTGACATCGGGGTGTATGATGCCACAAGAACAAATGTGGCCAGAGTACAGGATGAGGCACGCACAATATGCCACAGCAAATTAGCTACATACACATATATACACACATACAGGGTGGCCCAGGAAAAAGTTTCCACCCAGATTATCTCCAAAAAACGCAAAAACACGTCGATTTAGTTTGGAAGGGGGACATCCATTTCAGGGAAAAGCAGTGCTGTAGTTGCAACCCTCTGTCTGGGGTAGCTACCACTTCAAATTTCTTAAATGGGAATAGGGGTTAAGTGACACCTCAAATTAAAGGTAATAATCCTCTTTACAATTCTATATTAAACTTTTCCCTGGGCCACCCTGTAATACACAATGAAAAACGTGAATGCCAAAATGTAAAGCTAACAAAACATGGAGAAAAAAGGGGTAAAACTAAAACTTACCAGAAAAACTCATCTTGTCCCGCGTGATCTACCAATAAAACCACACATATAGAGATAATTAAAAAGAATGAGTGCCCTTCTTTAAAAAAAAAAACATATACATTGTGTCCCGGATAAGAATGAACAGCATGGGGATATTGCAAACGGTGAGATACGGCAACGGTTAAACGGGGAAAAAGTTCCGCATTGTTAAGGTACATAAAATGGCACAAAAAGATTTCTAATATCTTTTTTCGTTTTTGAGTTATTTCGAAAAAGGTAAAACTCTGCGTTTCCGATTTTTTTTTCACGGATAGAAAAAAAGAAAAACACTTTCTTATGGCACTTTTTAACGGGCTTTAATATGGCGTTTTTAGATTTGTTCTACAACGTTTAGTTTTTGAGAAACCATCTTCAACTTTATTTTTTTAAATACGGGCCTGGATTTTTTTGCAGATTTTGAAAGCACTTTTCATTGCAAATACCATGATGTATGACACGAAGTATTTTTAAAATGCTTTGAGACAATTATACTGAAAATTCCTTTTTTTCATTCATTTTTTTCTATTGCGACCCTGTATTTAATAATAAGCAGTCTAAATATTAATTAGTATTGACAACAATTTAACTTACAGTTTATTTTGACTTCGAAAACTTAATATTTTTAAATACGGCCCTGTCTGGTAAGTGTTTTCCTCTGTTGTTGTACAGCAAACAGTGTCGCATTGTGTTTTGGAGTAAATTCTTCGCTTTTTCTAATTGTGAGAAGAAAGCTTTAAGCCAACGAAACCAATAATTTTTGCCATTTATTAATTGCAACAATACATTCGTTCGGCATCTACACTATTTCTGTGACACAAGATATAACATGCTGACTTGTTAAATTTGTCGTCATTTGTAAAAGCACCCTCCAATACTGATTAATATTTAGACTTCTTATTATTAGAAAAAAATTAGATTATTATAATATAATTTTAAATTAATTATTAGAAAAAAATTAATGGAAAAAGGAATTTTCAATATAATTGTCTCAAAACATTTTAAAAATATTTTGTGTCATACATCATGGTATTTGCAACGAAAAGTGCTTTCAAAATCTACAAAAAAATCCGGGGCTGTATTTAAAAAATAAAGTTGAAGATGGTTTCTCAAAAACGAAACTTTGTAGAACAAATCTAAAAACGCCGTCTTAAAGCCCGTTAAAAAGTGCTATAAGAAAGTGTTCTTCTTTTTTTTTCTATCTGTGATAACAACTTCAGAAAAAAATAAAATCGAAAACGCAAAATTTTCCTTTTTTTAAAATAACTCAAAAACGAAAAAAATATTATAAATCTTTAACTTGCTAGGCCAACCTCCATATTTTTATGGATTACCTAAATTACATAAAAGGGGTATAGGTACCACTACGGCCAATAGTTTCAAATGTTGACTCCCCAACTCCAATATTCTAGGTAAAAAGCAATTTCATATGAAAGATTCCTGGGATTTTTATAATTTCATAAAAAATAAGTGCATTCCAAAAAAACATATCCTTGTCTCCTTTGATGTTACCTCGCTTTTTACAAATGTACCCATTGAACTCGAAATTGAATAGTAGAGATACTAAGAGAGCACCAGACCAGACTTGTCGAAACCTGTCTGGTCTGGTACTCTCCTAGGTTTTGCCCGTCTCCCCACTCTCTCCCCACTCCTATTGAAACAGCTATATAGGAGAGGTTCAACTAAGATCTCATCAGACACGCAGATCATTTACAACATGTCCTTCTTAAATAGTTTAAACAATTTGCTGGTGAAAAATCTGGTGAATGTTCGAGATTTGGAAGTAAATAAAAAATTTGAGATCCAGTGTTTTAAGAGAATAAATACCAAGTTTGGGGAAAAGGTAGTGGTGGAATTTGCCGACTTCAAGACCATCCTGCCTCAGCGTTTTACGGAGCAATTAACTCAAGAGCGAATTGACGAATTGAATGGTGACAAAAGGTATTTTTTAACAAGCTTGGGGCCCGTCGGCAAGACTACAAATATTATATTTTCTGAAGCATGAGCGAGAGACTGCGGCGATATATGGAGGCACTCGAAGAGCTGAGACGCTTGATTATTATGTATGAACTAACTAAAAAGTTTAGAAATGTAAAGTTGTGAAAATAAAAAATATTATTTGTTTGTGTGTTTTTTATTTCCCTATATAAGAGGGTGTGATTGAATAAACCTGTGTCAATCCAATGCTGGTTGTTAAAGGGGGTGGAGTGTTGAACACATTAATTGACAAATTACCGATCGAGTTACATTTTCCGGGATACCAGTATTGTGGCCCTGGTACTAAATTAGAAAAACGTCTTTCTAGGGGTGATACTGGCATAAACAAGTTGGATGAATCTTGCTTAATTCATGATGTTGCATACAGTAAAAACAAATCATTAGAAGAACGACGCAAGGCAGATTGGGAACTGGAAAATCGGGCTTGGGATAGAGTCAAATCAAGAGACGCCAAATTTGGTGAGAAAACAGCTGCCTGGTTCGTTACGAGTGCAATGAAAGTTAAAAGGAAATTGGGTATGGGTATGAAACGCCCATTTTCGTTTAGAAGAGATATTGTAAAGAAGGTTGAAAAAGCCCTAAAGAAATCTTTTACTAACAATGAGTTGAATGATCTAAAAAAATTGAAAAAATCATCGTTAGCAGCCGTGAGAGCAGCACGCGTGCACATAAAAAAGCGGGTGGAAAAAGTAAACTAAGAATACCTAGAATTATTCCCTTTGAAGAAAAGAAAGGAGGTTTTCTCCCGCTTCTGCCTATACTGGCTGCTTTAGGGGCCCTTGGTTCTATAGCCGGAGGGGCTAGCAGTATAGCCAAAACAATAATTGACGTAAATAATACAAAAAAGCTGATGGAGAATGGAAAGCAATCTATGAAGATCGTCGGTTCTGGACTCTATTTGCGGAAAAATAAACGTGGGTTCGGTCTTTTTTTAAAGAAAAAAAACTATTGAAGCCGCCCAACAGACCTTTATCCAACCTAGATTTACTTAAATATGCCGATGGAATTCCTTACTTTAGAGGTGTGTATATGAGAGATACACTACCTAAAAAACCGAGAAAAAATGAGTCGGCCATTTTAAATTTGGATGTGCAGAGGAACTCCGGGTCTCATTGGGTGGCATATCGCAAGAGAGGAAGAAAATGCGAGTATTTCGACAGCTTTGGCAACCTGAAACCGCCAAAAGAACTCATCAGATATTTGGGAAATGAGGTTGAAGTTGAATATAACAACAATATTCTGAATACCAATTAGACAATAACAATAACAGTTTTCAAGTTTTTCTATAAAAGGGGTAGTTGAGGAGAGAATTCATCAATTATGTCGCTGTTGTTCACACTACACGGATTTACTTCCACACTGTCTATTGACTTTAATATTCCTATACATTTAGAATCAGATTTTGAGTATGGTTTGGCCCTGCTAGGATTTCACACATATAACAGTATACCCAATATAGATGTTGGTGTCAACAAATTTTATTATATAAATGCTGATGGGTATCGCAAATGTTTAGTAATCCCCACAGGCTCGTACGAAATTGAGGCCCTAGAAAAGTACATAGTTGGCGCTTTAAGAAAGGAGGAGTCTGATCAGAAAAATCCAATTTCAATAAAAGCCAATAACAGTACTTTAAAGTGTGAAATTTACAGTGATAAATATACAGTAGATTTTCTACCAACAGACTCTATTGCTCATGTGTTAGGATTTTCTCCTAGTCTATTAGAGTCTGGACAATTACATACTTCTGATATATCTGTAAATATCGTGAAGGTCAGAACTATACATATAGATTGTAACGTAACATCTGGAGCATACTATAAAAATCAACCAACTCATACGATTTACGAGTTTGCAGTTAGCAGCGATCCTGGTTACGCTATAGACGAGTCTCCGAAAAATCTGGTGTACATGCCAGTTGCAAAGCGTGAGATTAATAATTTGACTGTAAATATTCTCGATCAGAACTCTCAACCTGTAAATTTTAGAGGTGAGGAAATAATTGTACGGTTGGAGTTGAAGCGTGTATGAAATTTTTGTGAAAATGGTTTTGGTTTTTGATGACAGATATCAACCGTATAAAAGGCAATCACAATGCTCCAAAAATTCACTAACAAATATTTCACCGAAGAGTGCAGATCGTCTCTCGTTGGAAAATCAACAATTTTTAAAAGATATTTCACCGAAGAGTGCGGATCGTCTCTCGTTGGAAAATCAAGAATTTTTGAAAGCACTTGGCTATGTCCCTAACACCTCAAGTGTTTAATGTGCATCGCACCCCAACCTATGATGAATCTATTCAACGTTTAGAGAAGCGCACCTATTACCCATTTGTAAAGTCATTTAGGAATAATGATACTGTGGAAATAACCATTAATCAGGGTGATGCATGGTTGTTGATGTACGATGCGTCGATTTTTGTCAAAGGTACAGTGGCTAAGAAAACCGGTGCTGGACAATGCAAACTAGCCAACAACGGTGCCGCATTTCTATTCGATTCAATTTCTTATGAACTAAATGGCAAGGAAGTAGAAGTAGTGAGAAACCCCGGAATTGTGAGTACGATCAGATCGTATCTTTGCTATACTGCTAATGACGAAAAATGCATGTCAACAGCAAGCTGGGTTGGGGTTAATAAATCTTTTGCTGTTAACAATGAT
This sequence comes from Pseudeuparius sepicola, assembly GCA_963920635.1. NCBI lineage: Eukaryota > Metazoa > Arthropoda > Insecta > Coleoptera > Anthribidae > Pseudeuparius > Pseudeuparius sepicola. The sequence continues at coordinate 34,840,126 of OY987303.1, forward strand.
GGAACATTCAATGTAAGAATACCGCTAAAACATCTGTTTGGAATATTCAACGATTATCAGATGGCAATTTGTGGTAAACAAACAGTGAGACTAATACGAGCTCGAAATGATAACAATGCCTTATTACTAACCCAAGACGCTGCAAGACCAGATCCTGCCATAACTGCAGAAATAACAATTTCCAACATTGAATTAAAGGTTAAACATATTCAGCCGAATGATATCATTAGATTGGATCTGCTTAAATCTATAAAAATTGATCGTCCAATTATAATGGCGTTCCGCAAATGGGAGCTACATGAATTGCCAAATCTTACTGTAAACTCCCAAAGAGAAATATGGGCCGTAAAATCGTCAGCAGCCGCGTCAACTCCTCGGTACGTCATAGTTGGATTTCAGACTGATCGCAATGATAATTCTAAAAAAAATCCCACGTCATTTGATCACATAGATGCGACTGATGTAAGATTAATTGTAAACGGTGAATATTTTCCATTCGAACGTCAGAGATTGAATTTTGCTGCTAACGACTTTTTGGAGGCCTATCACAACTATGTGGAATTTTATCCGAGTTACATGAATGCAATGGAGAGTCGCCCGCTACTTAGCTATGCAGATTACAAAAATAATGCAACCCTGTTTGTAATTGACTGTTCTCGCCGGAATGAATCTATAAAAATAAACACAGTTGATGTTAAGTTGGACATAGAAAATAGTGATGGATTTCCTGATAGAACTCGAGCCTACTGCATAATTGTGCATGACTGTACCATGGAGTATTTACCTTTAAGTGAAACTGTACGAGATTTAATGTAGATCCGTATATATAAAAGAACATTTACTGATACATTTCAGTTATAATCAAGATGTTGCTGAGTTTGGGTCACATTATTTTGTTCTCATTAATAAATAATGTGTTCTATATTTACAACCCTGAAGATGCTAAGGTATCTATTTGCGAACAGGATAAAAGATGTTTCCCATTTAAAACGGTAGTTGAAAAAATTTCGGTAGCAAGACTGCCTAAAAATGCTACTCAGTTTAAACTTCGAGCAGTATTCCAAAATCATACGATTGCTGAAAGTGTGTGGAGGGAGGTCCCACCTTCCACCACGCCCACAATGGCCACACCCAGAGACCTCAGTCAAGAACAACATATAAAAGACCTCGCTTTCGTGCCACTAATTTACTACATTACTATATGTTCTTCATTGCTAGTAGCAAAATTATTTATTGAAATAGTAAGAGTATTACTGAATGAGCGATGGAGCATAATTACGAGAGTCTTATAAGAACGTTTGAAAACTGGTCAAGCCCCCTATCATCAGAGAAGCTTGCCCGAGCAGGATTTTTTTATACGAATTACGAAGATGTTGTCCGGTGTCCATTTTGCAATATTGAAGGATATAAATGGGAAAAGGATGATGATCCATGGCAAGACCATGCTAGCTGGAGTCCCAGTTGTCCATTTATTAAAGGTGAAATCAAGCCTGTGGACATCCCACCTGAAAAAGTAAATAACACCAATCCAGACTTTTTATGTATAGTATGCTACTGCAGAAACATAGAAGTCTTGCTGGTTCCATGTGGACATTTGGCATGCTGTATGAGTTGTGCAAACTCCATGGAGAAGTGTCCGCTGTGTAGGAGTATTGTGCAGCAGAAGATTCGAGCTTACATGCCTTAAATGTATTGTAATAGTTGTAGAAAATAAATATTCTTAATCGAAAAACTGTTTATTATTTACATCCCGATAGGTATATATGCATCAAGCATACGCTATCTTATTAGATGTATACAAGATGCGTATCGAATCACATCAACTATCTCTACCAATCGAAAATCTAGATTTTGCTCGAAGTGAGAAATCTAAACATGGCGTACTCTTACCAAATTCAATTAGAGCAATATTTTGCGGTCCTAGCGGTTGTGGTAAAACAAACAGTCTGCTTAGTTTAATATTCAACGAGAATGGCTTAAAATTTAAGAACATCTACCTTTACAGTAAATCTCTATACCAACCTAAATATCAGTTACTACAAGACGTGCTTAAAGAAGCAAAATGTGTTGGATATTTTCCATTTAGCTCAAACGATGACGTCATTGCACCAACAGAGGCTAGAGAAAATTCAATATTTATTTTCGATGATGTGGCTTGTGGGACACAGGAAAAAATTAGAGAATATTACTCCATGGGTCGTCATAAAAATATAGATGCTGCATATCTCTGCCAGACATATTCAAAAATACCTAAGCAATTAATACGAGACAATTGTAATGTAATCGTTTTGTTTAAACAAGATGAGGTAAACCTTAGACATATTTATGAAGAGCACGTATCACCAGACATCTCATACGGTGATTTCAAGAATCTCTGCTCGCTTTGTTGGAATGATAATTTTGGAACTCTAGTTATTGTTAAAAATTTCAATATGAATGAGGGACGCTATAGAATAGGTTTTGATAGGTATATAAAGTTATGAGAAGCACAATACGCTTATTATTAATCGAGATGTCGATGCAAGAACAGATCAAGAAGCGCAGCGCGCAAAGAAAATCAGTGAACTAGCTCGAACGATTAGAAAAAAATACACCGCCTTAAAAATAGGGAAATTTGATGAGAATGAAACTTTACAAAAAATTTTCAAACCTGTGACAAGCTCTCTAGCAAATTTACAAGTTAAGCAAGAATTAAAACCGGAAGTAAAACCGAAAGTTGAACCAAAAGTTGAATCATTTATGGAAAAGTGGCGCGAGTCGTTGAAAAGTCCAATTGCACTTTTAGGAGAAATGAATGAAACGTTAAATGATGTTGAGGAAGGAATTGACAAAGTGTACAGGCATTTTGATACTGTGTATCCTAAAGTATCTATACCATGTATAACAGACTTTATGGCTAATTCACTTAAAATCGATAGGACATATGGTCCTAAGTATGACGAAACTAAATCAGTATGGATGCTAGGAAATAAATATATCGATTTTGAAAAAACGTCTGGTGATATAATCATCAACAATAGCCGATTCGCGGGAACTGATGGTCTCTACCAGCTAATTTTCTATAATAATCCAGAAGGTACTGATGATGATTTGAAAAGTTACAGAGATATTTTAAATCTCACTGGTGCTCATCTTACTTCAAACGGACGATTAAAACATAGCTACAAAAATAAGTATTCTAATATTATTAAACCTCTTATGAAGGGCCCGGTGGCTACCTCCACACCTGTAAAGGGTTCTGGCATGCATCTTAAGTATAACACAAAACCTGTGGAATATGTTTACTGGGATGATCCTAATGAACTTGTGGACAGGTTAAGGTTATTAATAGCATCAAAAGATGCCGGAAATACTTCCCACGAAAACGAAATAACAGCAATAATCAATGAATTGAAAGAAGCAAAAATTATTCTCTAACGTTATTTATAAGATGCCTTTAAACAAGTTCGGACGTGTTTCAAGGACTATTCCTTACTCGTTGAATGACGGGGATTATGATTTGAAAACCCGCAGACTGTGCAACGTTAATTATCCGATTAGCAGCAATGATGTTGTGACAAAGCAATATGTTGACAAACAAATGAATGAGGCATTCAAAACTTTTAACGTCACGCTCGAACAACATGATGTTAATATTGAGAGTAGCGTGAAAGACGCTTTGGAGAAAGAGATCGATGAAATAAGAAAATTTGTTAAAATTGTTGAAGAATGTTATTTAAAAATGGTTGGTGAACAGTCCGGGCCAAATCCCAAATTATTAGACAGATTTGTCCCTATAGATCATTCAAGTTAGTTAAAAGATGTCCTTAAACAAGTTCGGACGTGCCTCGAAATCAAGGAGCAAGTCTTGCCCACCTGTTTACACATTAAATTTGACTCTAGAAGGAAACTATGATTGTAGCAACCGCAGACTGAGCAACGTTAATCACCCGATCGATGAAAGCGATGCCAGCACAAAACAATATGTCGATGAGGGGGTCATTCATACATTACAATATTTTTACACAAATCTTAAACAGCATTCTGATGAATGCGATCTTCATATTCGCAACACAATGATAGACAATTTCCAAGATAAGATCGATGAATTGAGAGAGTTGGTTAAAACTATGGAAGATTATTATTTAAAAATAACTGGTAAGAGCATGCAATCCTTACTATCTCTCAGACTTGCAGAGATCCTTGAGGGTGGAGCATAGTCATGCATAGTAAAGAAAAAATTCAAGTAGTTAAGGAATTACATAAACCAGCGCGAAAAAATTATCCACGTCGTCGAACTATCATTAAAGGTTTAGACGATTTGTGGCAAGCTGATCTTGCGCAGTTAGATCAGTATGCTAGTCACAATAATGGCTTCAAATTCATACTGGTTGTAATCGATTGCTTCTCTAAATTTGTTTGGTGCAGACCGCTCAAATCCAAGTCTGCCGAAGATGTTACCAACGCCTTTGCTGATATCCTATCGGGAACTCGAAAGCCTCGCAACCTTCAAACTGATCAGGGCAAAGAGTTTTATAACTCTAGATTTCAAAATTTGATGCGAAAATTCAAAATTAGTCATTACAGCACTTTTAGCATCACGAAAGCCGCCATGGCCGAGAGAGTAATACGAACTCTAAAAGAGCGATTATTTAAGTATTTTAGTCTAAATGGTAAATTTAAATGGGATGATTATTTGCCTACGCTAGTTGCCGAGTATAATAACAGAAAGCATAGAGTGATTCAGATGAAACCCAACCAAGTTAATAAAAGTAACGAACAATATCTGCTTAAAAAAGTGTATAGTCACGTGAAGATTTTCAGAGGTAGTAAATTGAAGGTTGGAGATATTGTGAGAATAAGTAAAGTGAAACACGTATTTGCCAAAGGATATATGCCTAGTTGGAGTACAGAATTGTTTAAAATAAGTACAAATTACCAACCCGCCTACATATCTTCTAGAGGATTTAAATGGAAGTCCTATAAAGGGCGGGTTTTACCGCGAAGAATTGCAAAAAACTGAACATCCCGATGTCTACCTGGTTGAAAAGATTCTTCGTAGAAAGAGGGGGAAGGTGCTAGTACGATGGTTGGGCTTTGATAAAGACCATGACTCGTGGATCTCTGAGTCAAACGTCGTGTAGAGCTTCAAGTGTTAAGATGGTTGACAGCGGCTATGAAACCGATGGTAGCGACCATGAAGAAGTAAACAATGTAAGCGAAGATTCTCTGCTTCTATCATCATGCTTCACATTACCTACATATATTATTAATAATGGTTTGAGCATTATGAGATATTTCAAACCCCAAGTTAATATCCGATCAACAGTGCGACGAAATGTGATTTCGCTGGACTATTTGGAGTGGAAAGAATTAGTGAATAATTTAAACAACTTTACCAACAACCTGGGTACCCCGATGTTCATCAGATTTGACGATATATTGTTAAGAACCATATTGACTGCAGATGGAAATCAACGAGTGTTGCTTGCAAAATATGGTGTTAGCCAATGGTTTTCCATAGCAGAGGTTTTCGAGCTACTAAATATCGCACCATATGTGACTTTAAGGAGGAGCTTTTTGATTAATTTTGAATTGTATGATTTTTACCTTAATTTTTTAGATAAGGTCAATGAATTATTAGTACGTAGTAACTATGCCATAAATGTAATGGAAATTGTATTTTTAATGTGCAATGCGGTATGTATCATGGAAACATATTGCATTTTTGAACTGTACTCTTATTATAATCAATTTTTGTTAGCAGACTTGTATAGAAGAAGGTTGGAATAAAGCACTGATTAAAAAATATGACTTTTATTTTACAATATTTTTATTTTACAACATTTTTATTCCGGGCCAATCCTGGGATTTCTTATGATCATCGACGGCTGATTGTTGATATGTCGGTAATACTCTTCCCAATTGATTTCAGGCACATGTCCCAACTGTCGCCGACACTTCACCAGATGATTCTGCAGTCGACTTCTCCGTACCATGTGGCTGGCAATGTAGGGGCAGGGCACCATGTCTGATTCGATCTGAATGGTCTGGTTGTACATGTTGCTGCGAACTCTTGTTACAAGTTTTCAGACTGCAGAATGAGCTCGATGTCTCGGTTATATATACAAACTGGGCGGTGGGACGTCAGGGGTGGGGGGGCTACAAGAGAATGAAACACTATTTGTAAAATATATTTTTTATTCATCCACACGTACATCTTTATGACCCCAAGGAAGGGTTGAAACACTATCAACTAAATATCGCTTATCGTCAAATGGATTTAAACCAATCTTAGATTGACTTATGCTAAAGACGTTATGAGAAAACGATCGTATAGATCGTTGATTTACAATTTTCTCTGTCTTATCGAATAAACAATCGAAATAATCTTGATACGTTATCTGCTTCGCTACAACACTACCTCTAACACCTTTGGATTTTTTAACACACAAATTTTTTCCTTGAACCTTATAAGTATACATTTTAGATCTAAGTCCAACAAAATGTGTTAAAATACGACCATTTAATTCGTCCTTCATCAGTCCTGGCACCTTCTTATTTACAAGCGGAATTCCATATTGATTATCTGCAGGATAGTCACAGCGGATTTCGTAAACTAAACTATCAGTATCAGTATATAATAATAAGCAGTTAGTTGGTGAAAATGTTTTCAACATAAAGTCATAGTGAAATTCGTAAACACAGGTTTTTGATATGTCCAGAATAGACATCCCAACGTACAGAGGTTTATCAAACATAATATTTGTCTTATTTAATTCGACACTTATTAAATTCTCTTCAAAAATTATCCTATGTCTAAAACGAGGGCTAGAAATTAAATTTTTGGCGCCGTATCTACCCTCCCACGTCCTTAATAATCTCACAATCCTATGTTTTCTAACATTTTGCATTGTTTTGCCGTAGATTGCATTATTCATTAGTTTCATTATATTTTTTTCAAAACCTAATGTTGTCACAGTTCTTAAGTGGGTATTGAGTTGTATATAGGGAGCTAACCAGGTAGACTGCTTAAATTTCAAAACTTTGTGAATTTTTTTCAGAATTAAACCATGTTGTAAAGCTTGCTTAAGCGCTCTATAATGAATCACATAATTCTTCTTATCATCGAGAGTGGTCATGAGCTTTTTTATTTTGGAACCTGGAGGTTTACGATGTTCAGGTGCGAAAGGAAGATCTTTATGATGGTCATGAAGATGATCGGGATACGACAAATCCACTTCTAAAATATATCCTTCATCGGCATTGTCAGCAACCTTGGTGACGTCAGTATCGTTGGAGGCCCACTCAAATCCTCCGTAAGGAAGGGGTTCACACATTGCCCAGCCATAAAGGTTGTTAACGTCCGCATAAAGAATATATTTTGATGGCATACTAGCATCATAGTTTGCCATATATTTGTTGTTGGCCTGAGAAAAGCGGTGGCTTACCTGGCTTACCCCACCTCGAATTGCCCTCTCGAAAAACATTAAGATGTCACTATCTTGGAAGGTTTCTAATTTACATTTCGTATATCGAAGCATGCAATCCCAACTGAATCCAGGCAAAGTATAGTACCAGGCAGGATCTAAACCGTAATTTTGAAGACAAGTCGTTCTAAAGTGTTGAAATATATCTGTGAGCAAGAGCACGTCAGTCTTTAAGTACAGATCTAAATACTCACCCAAGGTTTTTACACCAAACCTCTCCCAAATTAATTGCTCATGTCCGTAATCCTTCTCGTTAATATTAGTGTCATTTAATTTGTTATAAAAATGTTGAATCGATGGTAATGCGGTTTCTTCCAATTTTTCCAGAGAATCGATATAATCATAACAAAAAACCCCTTTCCTAGTTAACAAGTCAAAAATTTCGGAAGACAATCGAAATTCATTTCTAGTGTTTTCGAAACTATTTAGAGATGATGCGAGTTTGTCGAGAGGAAAGGCCAAGAACTTGAAAGAATCGATGAACCGAAATTTAATATTTGTTTCATTATCGAATACTGTAAAGCTTATATATTTTTCATTATTAACAGGAAGTAGGTTGACATGATTCCGTTTGGCAAGTTCTCGTATTATAAAGTGGCTGTCATACCCACTAAGATTGTGGAAAATGATGGGAACTACAAACGAGTTTTTATAATTTAAGTTGCACGCTTGATGTGCATAACCTCGAAACATCGATGACAGGTGACAGTGGTCACGTACAATTATGTCGTTAACATTGAATTTTTTCTCGCAAATGTGACAATTAGGGGTGGCATCTTTAAGACTTATGGCTTCATCCATAGGTTCAACAAGATTCAATTTGGATGATATAAACTTAGCAATTTCCTCTATTTGATTGGCAAACCATATCATACAGTCTCCCCCGCGATAAGCTTTGTAGAAAGAGAGCGAGTTGTCAAAAGAGCACTTGAAATAATAACCGGCACTGAATGCTTCGTGTCTTTGATATTTAACAGTTTTTAGACTAGCATCAGAATCTCCGCAGGGTTTTAGCATTGCTTCAAAGTCAGCATACAGGGTGGATGGGGTGCGTTCTTTATTAACAAAATTTTTAAATTCGATAAACTTCTCTTTGGGAAACTCGATTTTACAATTATTTATTTGCTCGCAATAAACTGTATGCTCTTCTAACTTATCTTGCGATGAAAAGTAATTTAAACATCTCTCGCATATAAATTTTCTACCGTTATGTTTACTAGACTGTTTCGAAATCAGTCTAGATAAATCTTTAATCCAACAATAATGGTATTTTATATCAACGTGCGCATCGTCGACAGACGGTGCTTCAAAGTCGCTAGTTTTCAAAAAATAATGACTGAATTAGAAGTAAATTCACATGTCTATCCATTTTATTTTTAGTTAGTCGAGCTGGAGAGGTGATAAATTGACGTGGAGTCTCACTTACCAACTCCAAAATATACACATTTATAGAAATTTCATTTAATTTTTCGAATTTCGATATTTGAGATAATTGCATTGGTAGGTCTATATCATCTAATTTAAATTTCAGCCTGTAGTGAGGATATGAATTAACCCGATCAATATGCTTTTGAGAGGGGTAAAGAGCGGCAAGAACACTCCAAAAGAAGCATGCTTCATCACTATTTTTTACATTGACACATGCTTGTTTTTTGGAAATTTCAACGGGGAGTGGCAGATATGAAGCACCGTTTCCTATCTCAACTTTATTTATACTGATGACTAAACTCAAAATTTTGCGTAACGCCCACCCCGATCCATTGTCATGAAAATCTTCAAGCTTCTTTATAATCCTATCCTTTATATTATCTGTAAACCACAACTTTAAATCACTCCCCTGGTCAATTATAGCATTTTTTGTGTTGAAGCATTTGTTGTCACTTATGACTGTATCTTGAGACATTTTAACAAATTCACCATTAAAAACCGCATTTACCTTAACAATGTGAAAAGCATTTAAAGTTCTAGTTATGCGACTCTTAAAAAGAATAAATGCATCGTCAAAAAACTGGAATAAATCGATGTGCCTCATATTTACTATAACACCTGTGCGAAGACGACTCTGGAACGCTGCTTGAACGTCCACCCATTTGACTCGATGACTTCTATTGAGGTGTTGCTTACCAGATCCAGTTTTGCATAATGTTTTGAAGTATAATTGAAGTCTTTTGAGATGTTGCAGATTGGCATGCAACTTTGACAAAGTGCCTTGGTGAAAATGACATCGGAGTGCTGAGGAATGCTGTCTCACCGACAATTGCAACTTTTGCTGCCAACGTTGTAATACTTGTGGAAGTGTACGTCTGTCACTTTCATTAAGTATGTTAAACACCTTCTCATATGCCTTTACAGTTTTGTCGCTCTCTGTAGCTATTTCATTACCATCGATCATCTTCGAAGCAATGAGTAGAGCAGTGTGCTAGAAATAGGCAGAGTTCCTACCTATATAGGGTAAGAGCGTCGAAGGATGGTCCCCTCTCCAAAATTTTAGTATGAAAACAGGATCTGAGAAAAGGTTTTTTTTTGCTCCCTTTTTTATTTTAACATTTTACCATTTTCTACAAACATTAATTTCACGAAGCACGTCTTTCCTGCAGCGGGAAAGTTTTTAAATTGACTTTTTTTCATAATCATTCTTTTCTGCTGGAAATGAAACAGCATAATAACTTTACATTTTTATTTACATTTTCACAAAAACTAAATTATTTACATCGTCTTATAAATTCAGAAAAAAACATTAGTTCTACCCTCGGGCAGTGAAATGCTTTTCCAGGCCGCGTGATGTGTCGCTCACATTGGTTTGCACGCACTCGCTCGTAGAACCTCTGCTGCTTCCGAACAAGGACGTCGAACTTGGGGCAGCCTAGATCCTCGATATTGTAAGATAAATGGGCATACCCCGCGGCCTGCAGCAGATTCCTTTCAACTTGTCCTCCCTTGTAAGCTATAAGTTCATCGCCAGCGGACTCCCCCAGACGCCGAATCTCTTCTAACGCACTTTCCTGGGCTTCATCCGTTGCACAATCTTCAAACTTCAAGCCGTGCAAGTTCATCGTTAACCAACGAGCAGTGCATGCATCCTTAGAAGATAGGCTGCGGTAGTTTCCCACACGATAATACCTGGATGTCACTTCCCTCGATTTCATATCGTATATCGACATTTCTTTTATAACGAACTTTCCACTAACTTGAAAGCCATCAGCGTCGATGATATACCTGATATTAGACATTACGATTTGCAGAAAACTAAAGATTTGTAGAAACTATCACTGAAAGCAAAGATATGACTCTTATATTCCAATACTTCTTACTATGCGGAAAGAAGGGATGTGGGCGGTACCATGTAGGAGGGCACTGATGGGGCGGGGTTGGTGGGGACTTTCGGTAATCTGACAACGTTGCCTCCGGTGGGCGGGTCTCCCTAACGTTCAGGAAAAATCTACCAAACTGGCAACACTGTTCCGATATACACACGATGCGTGGCGCGTTTCCTCTTCAGTTCACCCGTGTTTCACAGTCGTGTTCCGAGCCGCTTTTACTCAGTTCACCCGTGTTCCGAACCGCTTTTACTCAGTTCACCTGTGCTTCGTCGCTTTGAACAGTATGGAATCATCAAAAATTAAAATTCTAAGTGATTGCCGTTTGGTAGCTGTAAGTTTTTTAATTTAATTTCTCATTCGATTCTCATTGAACCCATTTACTTGTAGCCAACTCGGAGTGCCGACGAGACGGTCAACGCTGTGGCGTCAATTTGCCCCGAACCTGTAAGTTTGCATTAATCAGTATTTTCCCATATAATGTTTTCCTTTCATAGCTGCCCAATCTCAACTCAAGCGTGTTGAGTCTGCTGGAGGAGCCATTCATCGCAGGGCTCACCAACCAGCAACTCTGCGACATGGCTCTTGATGATTATGGTTCCGATTTTGAAGTTGGACGTCTTCCATCACCGGCAGCATCGTCAAAGGTAAGCTAACATTTATAAAATTCGCTATTTTCAAATAAGGTTTCTTCCTCACAGATAGATAATCAAAGCCGGTGTGGGGGCTCCAGGGCTTCATCGCGGTCGTCATGCAAGAGGTTAAGCGACGAGGCAGACGATTTGGTAGCGAAGCGACCCTCCCAGGAGTCACAGACAACGCGTGGGGGAAAGAATTTGACAATGCTAAATGAAAAGGGGAGATTTGTGAACGAGCAGCATCAAAGTGTGAGTGAAGTATTTATGAATATGAGAGAGTTGGCAGATGGGGGCATTTCAACGAAAAAAAGAGAAGGTTTGAATGTGTGATGAATCGAATGCAAAGGGAGTGGGATGAATGTGAAAAGAGGATGTTGAAAATAAAAGCCATTTATAATCGTGCGAAAGAAGGGCGTGCCTCATGTATGAATGAAGTTGAAAAACTTGAACGCATGAAAAAAAATCTCCCCTAAATATATTTAGTTATACGTATATGTATAGATAAGTTTCATTATTTTATCCAATTAGATGTAAGTGTGTATATATTTAGAAATTAGTGTTTATTGTATATATATATTTTTTTAATATAAAACATAAATATATTTCTCTTGTTTCATTCCACACATTAAATATCTAACAAAATCATTCTGAGCCTTTAATTTTCCAGTTTCTTAAACAAAGAAACCAATATAATTAGTCTGGAGAGCGCTCAGTCAAACACTCTGTATACCATAGAACTCTGAAAATATAAAGAAAAAACTATTTTTATAATAAATAGAGAATAATTTGTATAACACAGCCGTAAAGTTTTCAAAATAAACTATAGTCGCCCCCAGTTAATTTTCAAGAATGTTTCTTAAGCATAGAAACCAATATAATTAGTCTGGAGAGCGCTGAGTTAAACACTCTGTATACCATAGAACTCTCTGAAAATATAAAGAAAAACGATTTTTATAATAAATAGAGAATAATTTGTATAACACAGCCGTAATGTTTTCAAAAATAAACTATAGTCGCCCCCAGTTAATTTTCAAGAATGTTTCTTAAGCATAGAAACCAATATAATTAGTCTGGAGAGCGCTGAGTTAAACAATCTGTATACCATAGAACTCTCTGAAAATATAACGAAAAACGATTTTTATAATAAATAGTGAATAATTTTATATAACTCAACCATAAAGTGTTCAAAAAATAAGTTATAATCAACCCAAGACCACAGCTTCCAGCCCGAAGCGTCGTCTGTACCGCACGTCGACTGGAACCGCGCCTCGACCTTCGATGGAGCGCGTGGCGCGTGTCCGCCACCTTCTGGAATGAGAGCGCCGAGTTAAACACTCTGTATACCATAGAACTCTCTGAAAATACCATAAAGAAAAAACTATTTTTATAATAAATTTGTAAATATCGAATAATTTTGTATAACACAACCATAAAGGGCCCAAAAAATAAGCCATAGTCAACCCAAGACCGTAAGGTCGAGTCCAGTTCGAAGCGCGGTTATTCTACCTGCCTGTCTGGACTGTACCGGAGGAGCCCCGACTGAGCGGTATTCTAGCGTCCGACTAGACTGTACCCTCGGCACGCCCGCGGCAGCATCCCCCGAGAAGCGGTACCGCTGACTGTACCACCGCAGCGCGGCGTTTGATACTTTCTCCTACTGGCCCACCCACGTTGCATACCCCAAGCAGGCGACTTCAACGCGCTACCTGAATAAGAAAGGGTAGAAATTTTCAAGAAACCCCTTTGGAAATACAGCCGTGGTTAAGAGACAAGCGTCTTTTGCTACCAGCTAGGTGTCTCGGGTTCAATCCCCGGGTATTTCAGAGCACTGAAAACAAAACTAATGGGGGGAGGGGGGGCCAAGGGGGCCAAGGGGGCCAAGTGGCTAAGTGGCTAAGTGGCTAAGTGGCAATTAAAGCAATTGGCAATTGGCAATATTTTTTTAAATAAAAAAATAAAAATTACTTTTTCAAAAAATGTTTTACTTTTTTTTTGCATATTCTTAGAGCAATTGTCTAATTGGATATTATGTAGAATATTTTCTCACTGTCCTTGGGAAATTCGCTAGGCATTTTTTTTATGATTTGTTTAAAATCAGAATATCTGTGCCCAGACAATATTGGGATTTGTAGTAAAAAACACACAAACAAATAATATTTTTTATTTTCACAACTTTACATTTCTAAACTTTTTAGTTAGTTCATACATAATAATCAAGCGTCTCAGCTCTTCGAGTGCCTCCATATATCACCGCAGTCTCTCGCTCATGCTTCAGAAAATATAATATTTGTAGTCTTGCCGACGGGCCCCAAGCTTGTTAAAAAATACCTTTTGTCACCATTCAATTCGTCAATTCGCTCTTGAGTTAATTGCTCCGTAAAACGCTGAGGCAGGATGGTCTTGAAGTCGGCAAATTCCACCACTACCTTTTCCCCAAACTTGGTATTTATTCTCTTAAAACACTGGATCTCAAATTTTTTATTTACTTCCAAATCTCGAACATTCACCAGATTTTTCACCAGCAAATTGTTTAAACTATTTAAGAAGGACATGTTGTAAATGATCTGCGTGTCTGATGAGATCTTAGTTGAACCTCTCCTATATAGCTGTTTCAATAGGAGTGGGGAGAGAGTGGGGAGACGGGCAAAACCTAGGAGAGTACCAGACCAGACAGGTTTCGACAAGTCTGGTCTGGTGCTCTCTTAGTATCTCTACTTTGAATGTATTGAAAATAAATTGAATTTAATCAAAGAGTACACTACACTCCCTTTAGATGAATTTTTAATCGGTGCAGTTAAATTAACTATTTTGGAAAATGAGTTTTTAAAACAATTTATTTGGAAGCAACAGGGCAGCGATTACTGCTACAATTCAGACAAGACTGATTAACAATAGATCAGAGCTTAAATATATACTTTATATAAATGCAACCTAAGCATACACGTGCCGCGCACTCAGCGTCGTCATCACTTTTACACAAAAGAGTCCATAGTAGTGATACAAAGGGGTTTCTAGCCCACAATTTGTGGGCTAGAAGCCCCATAGGGGTTTCTGGGACAAAATGGCCGCCAAGGTCGTTGTTTGTTGCGAAGTCGCGATGGGATGTTCAAGGTCGGCGTGGCTAGACTTCAAGGTTTACGCGCTTCAAGGTTTCTGGGAATTCAAGGGGCGTGTCTAGAATAGCTGCAAGGTTTCCGCGCTTCAAGGTTTCTAGGAATTGAAGGGGGGCGTGGTTAGAATCGCTTTCAAGGTTGAATAGCTTCAAGGGGGCTTAGAGGTCAAAGGTCAAAGTGCTCTGAAGTGTCGCACTTCTGGGAATTTTAGTTCAAGTTTAAGTGGGCGGGGTTTCTGGGAATTTTGGTGGGCTAGAAAGTCCTAGCATTCCCCCCACCCCTCTAGCTTTGATAAAAGACATAGTTTGCTGTTTGGAGTTCAGTAGCCGAAGATGGCTTGCAGCAAAAAAATGGATTTTAAAACCATCAACAAAGTTGGTTGCTTGTCTCAGAAACCGACCGTAAAGTTAGTGAAATTGGATGAAGGCGTGCCGATGCAAATTCTCTCGGGCAAGGTGGTGCAAACAACGTTCGGGGAGACCGTTTTGCTTGAGTTGGAGCATGGTGTCGTTTTCCTGCCAAACAGAGTGACGGAGGTGTTCAAGCCGTGCATCGAACATTTTTCCAGTGGAAAATACTCGCTGGTTTACAAAGGACAAGTGGATATGGGGAAAAACAAGGTCAATCAGTTCGAAATAGTGGAAAATTAACGTAGGGGAGTAACATGGGGTTAAAGTGGGGAATTCTGAGTGTACTTCAAATAAATAGTCTTGTTGTAATTTGTGTTTTATTAATCTTGACATAGTCATAAAAACAGAGGGCCCTTAAAAAAACAGAGGGCCCTTAAAACAAGGATTCTAGAATTAGAAAATCATCTCAAGGACATGCCTTCAGTGTTATGTTGTAAATAAAACAAATAATTCGATTTCCAAATTTTTATTTGCTAAAACAACGGTATGACTCATTAACTGGATCAATCGATCCATAATTCGATAGCAATGACAGTAACGTGCTCTGTTGTGAAATAACCCATTCATAAATAGCGGTTATGAATCATTAGTTGCAAGGTCCAAATTGAAAATATTTATGCTAAACGAAGACGTTTTAAAATTCAGAGCGCAGGCATCGTTATCCAATGTTTGGCGGTGAATTAAAGCGGATCTGCAATAAAGATGTTTCATTATACAAGATTAAAGTTGTTTTTTCTAAAAAAATGTAGTAATGTTCTAGCAAGGCATAAAAAAACAATCACCAAACATATCTATTAATTACACAAACGGGAGGCGAGCCAATGACAACGTAGGTGTGCCTGCGAAACCAACGATGGGGTGTCTGTCCACAAAGATTCGTTTGTAATTCTAAGGTTTAATAAAGGACTAGAATATTAAAATCATCTCGAATAAACTTGTTTGGTGTTTTATTAGCATTAACATGCTTTCAACGCCCCCATATCAACATACGAACATTTTAATAGATTAAAACAATTATTGAATCTTTTATTCATTATTTAGAAGAACAATTTGTAACTGTTTAAAAGCCTGTACCACTGTTGTGCTTTATTACGAATTGAAACCTACCGCTCATCTTAAAAGGAAGTTAGTCTAATTAAAACTTCTTAGAATTGTTTAACGAACGCTACAGTATATACATAATACGACAGCTAGCAAAAACAGCAAAGTAGCAACAACTCCTAAATGTGATATGCATAACATAGGCTCTGAGACACATCCCACTGTATGACTCACATCGATCTGCCGCGGCAAAGATCTGAAAGTCTGAATTGAAGTAACTCCTATTAGAGTTGTTTATATCCCGCGCTGGTATCGATGATAAGTTTATATGTATAGTTGGTGGCAAATTAAAGCAAGTGGACCTGCGGCAAAGGCTAAATATTTACATGTGAAAATGCTAAAGTAAAAGACCCATACGGAACCTGAACGAGTGTTTGTTTTATTCTTGGGTTACATACGACTGACCTCCTCAAGGAATTTTGGGTGGCATAATTATCCGCGTGGCAATATATGCAAAATCCTCACATTTCGCAATCTCGACCTTGTAAAAACCGTTGCTGGACAACAACATAAATTGTTGCTGTTATTGTGTCAGCGTTGGATAATTTATCAAGTTGATTTCTATAGCACCATTAAGTGAGCCAACTTCCATTTTGGCCGGTACCATATCCCAACATCGGTGTACCGACAAAAGATCTCATAATATGTTTGTTTATACAGGCTATATACATTTGCGCTCGGAAGGCAGGCAGGCGGACCCAAATTATGTGCGGTCGACCTTATATCTCGCGGTTCTTGACATTTTTTTTTATTTTATAAGCTATTCACATCTCAGAATGATTATGAATAACACTGAGAGAGAGAGAGTTCAATCGCGACACTTTATGAATCATCAATTGCGAGGTTCTGTATAATTTAAACCACTTTAAAATATTTATGCTTTTAGGTACAAACTTTATTTAAAACTCAGAACTGTTAAGATTTGAATGTCGACATCGGAGCAAAAAATGTTTATATAAGTGATGACAATTTACCTCAAGTAAGAAAAGTTTAAAGCATTGGTAAATAACTTCCTATACACGTCCATTCATTGGGCCGCCTTAGCTCAACAAACAGGGTAATAATATATGAAATCTACCTAAACACTGATATATGACACATTCAAATTCAGAATAATTCACGCGTCTTATATACCGATGTGGTCACCAAAATTTTAACTTTAGTTAAGAGAGCAATCATGAAACATGTTCAGAATTGATGAAATTTAAAAATTAAGTACGAAATACGATTCCATTATAGAGTAAAATACATACTGTGTTAATTGGTGACAAGAAATTTGAAGTGTTTAAGTATGAAGTACTAAAATAACCAATTATATACATCTCAAGTTGATGGACATTATTTTCTGAAAAAGGTTTTGACTAAGGAAATTAACTCAAACATTTTATTAAGGGTATCATAGTGCTATATTTGAATCGTAATTAATACATCCTCGTTTAACAAAAAGTTTTTTCTCAGTTTTTTAAAAGAAATGGCTCGTGACATATGGGACAGTTTTTGCCTTTTGTTGATTGAATAAAACACAAAAGTTAAAAAGTTTTTACCTATTCATCGTAAAATAGCTCACTGTTTTTTATTTTCACACAAATTTCTACTGTGACCTAGAGGTGGTTACCTGAATCTTTATCAGTCCTAAATACCCATTTTGGTTTCGATGATTCTTAAAAACAAGCATTTTACCTCACGTGGTTTTCTCTTTGAAAAAGGTAGGGCTAAATAAAACAATATTATTGTATCTTTTATTTACCTATTTCAATCAATAAGAACTATTTAAACATAGCTCTATATATACAATAAAAGTAGTAGTTTTCTATAATACATGCATAGTAACAATGCTTTAGAAAGGACTCAGTGCAACATTATGAAAGTGCATTGGGTACTGTTTTTTTTTATTTTTACAATCATCAAAGTAATATCAAATGCGTACTGAATTTTACTTTTTAAAGAACCTCTGTGCTTTTTCATAAGCTATCCGTATAAATAAGTTTGATTCATAAACACATACGAGTAGGCATGCAGATTACTTTTAAACTGCGGCACAAGCAACTGTTTATTCTGAGACATGAAGAACAAATTTCTGTTTAAATATGTGATACCCATTCACTGTGCAAGTCACATCGCGCTGTCGCGGCAAAGTTCCATATAATTGAGATATGCTAAATTAGTTTACGAAGTACGGCTGTAAGCTAAATGGTGTTCGCGATGACCGAAAGCGAAGTCTGTTTATATTAGTTCCTTGCTATGGCAAGTCTCAAAGAATAAATATGAGAATAAGCTCATGTGGGTAAAATAAATTAGGACTGAAGTTTGAATATTTCCAAAGTAAATATTTTTGATGTACTCGTAAAAATCTATCGAAAACTAAACACCTGTTGACACTTATAATGTGTATGCTATTTTTCAGACTACCTTATTTATTGCTGAAGTATTAAACAAAAACATTCGCTGGTAAGAGGGATAAAATCACAAGTTTCAGAAAATTAACAATTTGGTGAATGAAGGCTTTGTGGAATCTGAAAGTCATAAAATACATGTAAATGATAAAATTCTCACCTTTATTTGCTGTTGGGTAAAACCAAAAGTTTCAGAAAATTATGAATAATTTCTCCTAAAAATGTTCTAGAAAAGGTATAAGACGTACTATAATTGTCACCTTTATTTACTAGTTGGGTAAAATCGTCAGTTTCAGAACTTGTACTTTTCAACAATCTGTAATATCTTAATAAAACAATATAATGAACAGCACCCCGTATTTGATGGATAATGTGGATGTGGTTTGCGTTCCGACGCAGGCTAGTTGTTTATTTTAACATTTCGAGACGCAGCCCGTTGAAACAACATGATATTTCATTGCCCTGACTTATTTTCCAGCAACACTTAATAGCAACAGATTATTTTGCACCGTGGTTCGCTGGCAAACTAACCGCGCGGGAATCAAGCGACCTTCGGTACTTGAAATAGTAGAGATTATACAAGGCGGGTGGAAGATTATTGAAATTAATGCTGGAAAGCCAGAAGGAGAACGGCTACTAGAACAGCTACTAAAAACTCAATATGCTTGTAAACACAATATTTATAATAAAATTTGTAAGCATCTGAAAATTAAACAGAAACTTCAAAACTAGTCTCTCAACAAACAAGGTATATAGAAGACAATAAAGCCATACAAATTAAAAATCGTAATAATAATTTTCCTGAGAAAATATGTTGGCATTAGGTGAAAAGTTAAACTTATCGTATTCTCAAACCATTCGTAACAACTCATTATAGATGTTATGAATGTATTATTGAATATGATAAAAGAAGATGCAAAATAGAAAAAGAAACAAAGTAGTTAACACATTAACAAATTTGTTGCAATCCAATAAACTCTCTAACAGCAGTAAAATTATATTAAGAAATAAAAGAAACGTCCCAATTTTTTAAAAATGTAACCCTGAGATACTTATTCTCAAGTGGAATATTTCGAAAAAGACTCTAAACTACCATAACAATTACAATGACCTTAGTAAAATGATTGAGTGTACTTGTAAGAAGAAGGAAAACAATTGAAATGTACAAATGGTATTTTTCCTAAGATGTATTTTCAAGCTAAGATGTACATAGAAAAATCTGTTTTCAAATAAAAATTTTAATTTTCTTTAAAATATAATATCCAATTCAAAATTAATAATATCAACCAAAGCAAAACGATATCTCATTGAAATATTATAAAATTTTCACGGGATGTTCTCAATTCAAGAATCAGTTTGATTGACTGGAAACTACACTGAACTAATCTTGAATAATTTCTCTAATTACACTTTGAAATGCTCATAGCTTCAAGAATAACATCCAACACCTAAATTGAGAATAGTGTTATATTCATTTACCCATAATCCAAATTTGAGAATAACAATATATACAAATAGAACTAATAAATACGTATAGCTAGTTCTTGAATTAAACAGTTTCAAGAATTGAAATATTAGCGGCATTGTCTTAAAAGAAACTGTTATTGTTAGTTTATACTATATCCAAGTACATCATTCATATTAAGGAAATGAAATTATGGAAGTATTCAACCAATAATTTTAGTTAGAGCGCGCGGCTACACCAAACACACAAACACCTCGCATTGAAGTTCACATTTGGGCAAGCGATGCCATTCCGTATACAGTAGATAGTTTTTATTTTACGCGTTCTGCAGCACTGTGGCTTCGCGCTAACCATCGTGATAAAAAACACAGACGTTTCCAAATGTCGACTAGTTGATTGATTATCTAAAAATTTCATTTGTTTCTCTTCGATGCTCACCCTTAAATAGTCACTCTGTACATACAACGGTTACATTTATGACATATATGTTATGTTTATATTATTCTTATTATAATTCCTAATATGATCCTTATTCCCCATTCCACCTGTATATGGTAATATATAAGTAGGTACCTAGGTATAGCTTCTTAATATTACAGATTGAATAATTATAATAGCATTCTATTTTTAAAGTAAAATTTTATAATTTATAGTACAGGCAAAATTTGCAAATTTCGGTTGCAACATTAAACCCTTTGAGAATTTTAATATGTTCGTTTTAGGACCTGATGTTAAAAAAATTATTGAAATTATAACCGTTCACTGTAAAATTAAGATATTTTTGCTCATATGGAGAATTAAGTTACACTCCTGTTGAAATGTGTATATTCATTTCGAATATACTTTTCTTTGTGTGTGCTCCTTTAAGACAAACAGTTAGCTTTGTTAGTTCACCAGTCTACAATTTAACAAAATATTTATCATAGATGTTAAATTACGCTTTCATAAAAAAATAACATTACACAAAGGACTCTTTTGAAATAATGACACTTCTACAAGATACCACAAGACTATGTTTTGATGTCTCTAGATGTAATATGCCTTTTTCATCAACATCCTCGTTGACTTAACTATTCATCTTATTAGTAACAGATGACATCTAATAGAAAGACTTTTGTAGGTTTAATCTTAAGTCTCTGGTCTAGGTATGGCAACTGCCTATTTCCTATGATATTATGTTCGAATTACAAAATAAATGTGTACTTGTTTACAAAATAGACAATTTGATACTTTCAATAACTTTCATCCAAAATTATTATTTATACCATATAAATTGAAAACCAAATTAGATATATGTCTTGTCAGAACTAACAATATCATAAAACAGATTGGTACCACCAATCTTCTCAGAAAGATTTTTAAACTTCCTGGCATTTCAACAAAAGTTCAATATCATGCGATAATCACACAACAACCCTTAAATTGTCCCACAATGACTTTCATAAAAACAGACCTTTTAAAAACAATTATCCAAAAAATTAATCGATGAAATACTTCAAAACAAAGTAACCAAAAACAACCAAAATTCAAAAAATGGTCAATGAATTAAACAGCAAAGAAATTCTCTACAAAGCTAAAAATACATAATGAAAAAGTTATTTAATAAACAAAATTCCTTGTTCGGACTAAAATCAAATATATAGGTCAGACAGGTAGATAAGAAAACTAGAATTATAGTTGAATACAAAAGAAGAATCAATCCTATACCAATAAAACAGAATTAGCACATCACTGAAAACTCATTAGGTACATAATTTTAATTTTGAGAACAATTCCAATGATTTCAAGTAAAAAATTACAAAAAAGACCTATCAATCCTATAAGAGATACTAATAAAACCTGAAAACTTACTACATAGTTTTAATTTGAGAAGACTTCCATAATTTCAATATAAAAATTACAAAAAGACTAATTAATTGAAATCAACCAAAACAATATAAACAAAAACAAGGGTGAAAAAGACGTTTGGAGTTCAACTATATATTTGAGTTACCTAACCGCTCTTAGGGTTATACTTGCTTCGTCTTCCCCGCTTACACTGACCTGTTCCAACGTGTTGTAATTTTTACTTTAAATCGTTTCAAATGACTCATGTTAGATTGTAATTTAGGGGACTGTGATTACAATCAATCTTTTTCAATGCGCTAGTTATGTTCTAGAAGTTGCTACCTCATCATAGAAATTACGCCGTAGAAACTACAAACTCAGCAGAGTCTAGATGGACTCTCGAACACCTTGAAATCTTGCGAATTCTGCTTTCCTTAAATTATATAAACTATCGCGCTCCACATTTTTCGACTTTTGACTATCAGACTCTGTACTAGTTGCCAATAAAAAACTTTGCATTTTTTAAAAAGGTCTTGTTCCGATCCCGTAAGTTAAGTGGCGCAGTCGTGCGGATTGTTTGAGTTGCGTGGCGCCATCGGTCTCGCGCTTCTGGAGTATCGAACTCCCAACAAACAAGAACTTCAAGATCCGATTGAAGCTGCAGAGCCAGGAAGAGACCAAGGTAAGGGCCAATCCGTGTTTCCTTTCCCTTGTCCTTTCTGTGGCAAACAGGTCAGTCTTAGGTCCCTAGAAATCCAGTGTATATGTTTTTCTAGTTGAATCTATTCATAAGATTGCGTCTTGCGAAATATTAGAGCATATAATACTTCAAAAGATATAATTAAGTTAGGTTAAGAAGTTCAATTTCATTTTAAGTTTCAATTTTAAATTTCAAAATTGATTCACTCGAAGATATTTCAAACTCGTTCCGTTCTCTAGATTTAAGTGATAGTGATAGTGATAGTATTGGTACAATTGAAGAA
This sequence comes from Pseudeuparius sepicola, assembly GCA_963920635.1. NCBI lineage: Eukaryota > Metazoa > Arthropoda > Insecta > Coleoptera > Anthribidae > Pseudeuparius > Pseudeuparius sepicola. Next base: position 34,862,842 of record OY987303.1, read on the forward strand.
GAAATCATGAATAATCAACCTCAACCTGCACAAATCAATTATAGTCTGCTTAGATTGTATGTCGATACAATTCCAAATTTTAATGGAGACCCACACACTCTCGAAATTTTTATAGAACATTGTGATTTTCTTATTTCCACATATTCCAATGCAAACCCCGCTGATCCCATAAATACCTTCCTAATACGTGCTGTTATTGGAAAATTAATAGGACACGCTTTAGTTATTGCTGGTAGTAGACCTGACGTAAGAAATTGGGCAAATTTAAAAGAATTATTAAGACTAAGTTTCGGTGACCAAAGAAACCTTGATTGCTTAGTGCAAGAAATGCTTGTTTCGCGTCCCTTCAAAAATGAATCTTTTCGTAATTTTGGGCAGAGATTACAAAAGTGCCGTAGTTCCATCGCTTCTAAAATAATTTCAATGGAAATGACTAACGAAGAACGTGCTTTTAAAATTAAAAATTATGATGAACTTTCACTAAAAACCTTTATAAGAGGTCTATCTGGACGTATCCAAGATACGGTTCGTTTAAGAAATCCTGACAGTCTAGAACTCGCAATATCGTATGTTATTGAAGAAGAAAACTTTATTTTATTCCAAAAGTCTCAAACAAGTAATTTCCAAAATTCAACATTACCAAATAAAAATCCTCAACACTTTCCAAAAATGAATTCTTATAATAATCAACAAGCTATAACACCACGACAACAATCAATGTTTCCGCCAAATAATAACAATTTTTCGCAAAATCAAAATTATTCCCAAAATCAAAATTTTCCCGAAAGAGCTCAATTCCCATCTCAACCTATAAACATCCAACCTCGACAGAATATGCCTTCCCCTAAATTTTTTACCAATAAACAAGTATTTGGAGCCCCTAACACTTCCAGAAATGTTTTTAAACCCACCGGTATAACTCCGCAACATAAACCTGAACCGATGTCTACTACATCACGAATTCCTACTATACAAACTCAATTCAGAAATAATTTTCCAAAAAATTACCAAACTCCACAACTCCACAATATTGAAGAGGCAGATTTTAGCTTCGACGAAAATCTCGAAAACCCGGAAAATCCCGATGAAATTTTTCTCGATTTTTACCATGAAAACTCCGATGAAAATTTCGTACCGAACGAAACTTATGAAAGTTTTGAAAATTTTTCCCAGGCTTCGAATCCACAGAACCCAACGTAATAATTGACTTAAATCATCTACATAAGAGCGATTTAACGTATATAGAAATTCCAGAAATTAATGCCAGATTCCTTATAGATACAGGTAGTTCCCGTAGTATAATTAACCCCGATGTAGCTTATAAGTTTTACAGTAATTGCATTTTTCATGAAGATTTTAGTATTCAGACCTCTCACGATATTACTTTTCACGTAAATCGATTTTATAAATTTTATATCTATGATTTTTCCCCAAAATATCACGGTCTTATTGGCATGGACTTATTGAAAAGACTACGATCAAATATAGATCTCGACAATAAATTACTAAAGACTCCCAAAGTTCAAATACCTCTACTTTCGGAAAACTCCAATTCAAAACAACAGAAAAATTTCCAAAAATGTTATCACTCCTTAATTATACCACCTCGAACTCAAAAAATAGTTAAAGTTCCAGTATGCTATAAAAATGGCCTCGGTATTTTAGATTACAATAATTTTGATAACAATTTAGAATCCCCTCGTGCTGTAGTTGATATTCAAAATTATTTCGCGACAACAACAATTATAAATCCAAATTTAGAACCCTTTGAAGTCATAATTACTGAACCTTTAGACGTTGAAATTTTAAACCCTAATGAGATTAACTTTATCGACAAAATCGAAGATAATTCGGAACTCTCAGAAACTGAAGATAATCTACTAAAACAAAATTTAAAAAATATTAGACTTGATCATTGCAATTATGAAGAAAAGTCCGCTTTACGTAAACTTTGTTATTCATACAGGGACATCTTTTACTGTGAAAAAATACCTCTTAGCTTTACAAATAAAGTCAAACATAAAATTAATCTCACAGACGAAAAACCTATTTTTACTAAATCGTATAGGTTTCCCGAAATCCATCGACAAGAAGTAAAATCCCAAATAGATAAAATGTTACAACAAAAAATTATTGAACCATCCACATCCCCGTGGAGCAGTCCAATCTGGATCGTTCCAAAGAAACTCGACGCTAGTAAAAAAAGGAAATGGCGAGTAGTCATCGACTATCGTAAGTTAAATGACAAAACTATTAGTGACAAATATCCCCTTCCAAACATAACGGACATATTAGACAGACTAGGACGTGCGAATTACTTTACAACACTCGATTTGGCCTCCGGTTATCATCAAATTGAAGTTGACGAAAATGATGTACCCAAAACTGCATTTTCTACTGATTCTGGACATTATCAATTCTTACGAATGCCATTCGGTCTTAAAAATGCACCCAGTACATTTCAGAGATTAATAGATAATATTTTACGTGGTTTAACAAACGAAATTTGTCTCGTATATTTAGATGACATAATAGTTTTCAGTACATCTCTCCAAGAACATATAATTAATCTCAAAAAAGTTTTCGACAGACTACGTGACGCGAATTTTAAAGTACAACTTGACAAATGCGACTTTCTACAAAAAACTGTTGCTTACCTCGGACACATTATTACATCAGAAGGAGTGAAACCCAATCCCGAAAAAATTTCCTGTATTCAAAAATTCCCCATTCCTAAAACTCAAAAAGAAATAAAATCATTCCTTGGATTACTTGGATATTACCGCCGCTTTATTAAAGATTTCGCAAAAATAACTAAACCTTTAACTCTCTGTTTAAAGAAGAACGCTCAAGTTACTCATAGTCAAAAATTCATAGAAGCTTTCAACACATGTAAGAAAATTTTGTGTAATGATCCGATATTACAGTATCCTGACTTTTCCAAAGAATTCATTCTAACTACTGATGCTTCCAACATCGCTATCGGCGCAGTATTATCCCAAGGCACCATTGGACAAGACAAACCTATTGCCTATGCCTCACGCACCCTAAATGACAGTGAACAAAATTACAGTACTATTGAGAAAGAGTTATTGAGCATTGTTTGGGCTTGTAAGTACTTTCGTCCCTACCTCTATGGTCGAAAATTTACAATAGTTACCGATCATCGCCCCCTCACGTGGCTTTTTAATTTAAAAGAACCCAATTCGAAATTGGTTCGTTGGCGTCTCAAATTAGAAGAGTATGATTACAAAATTGTTTATAAAAAGGGAAAGTTAAACTCCAATGCCGACGCACTCTCTCGTATAAATTTGAATATTCATGAAACCCAATCTGTTATCAATAATCCAGGAGATATAAATCAAGAAACTTTCGAATTTTTAAGGAACTATGTAGAAAACCCAGAAAATTTTGAACTACCCAGTACAAGCCAAGAAATTTCTAACAGTAATGTAAACAATACCCAAGCAAGTTCATTAACGCCAGACACTCACACAGCTGACCCCGTCCCGCGAACGAAACCTAAGATAATAATTCACTCCGACATACAAATCCGACCTCCTGATAAACCTAGACCGACAATATTAAATAACGCACCTATTGAAATTAGTGATGACGAAACTGCCCATTCCCTCTCAAAAGAAATATGTAATGAAAGTTTACCTATTTTGGACGAAATTATCAATAATAAAACGAATCAAATACATATTTTCAAAAATAACGTCGATAAACTTTCAGTAGAACAAGAAAACTACTTGCACCAAAAAATTATGACAGTCAAAATTCCTTTAATTTCAAATGAGCAATTAATCCTAGATTTTCTAAAACAATATCTAAGACCAAACACTACGTATCACATTTATTTTAATCATTCGCAATTTATAACACAATTTTCAAATATTTACTCAGAGCATTTCAATCGATTAGGTCCCAAACTGATAATATGTACAAAATTAATTAATACCATAAAAGACAAAGAGGAACAGTTATTACTAATAAAAAATCACCATTTAGGAAAAACGAATCATCGCGGAATACAAGAAACACTAAATTATTTAAAGAGAAACTATTTTTGGATAAATATGAAGTCCGATATTACTGCATATATAAATGCATGCGAAATTTGTCAGAGAACCAAATACGGTAGAAACCCTCCATATGTACCTCAAGTATTAACTGAAACTCCTTGTAAACCATTCCAGTTAGTTCATGTCGATGTGTTCTATTATGACACCAGAAACTATTTAACTTTCGTTGACGCTTTCTCGAAATTCGCGCAAGCTAAATTAATTCCCGGAAAATCCGCTACAACCATATGTGATGCTCTTGTAAAATATTTTTGTTCTTTTGGTACTCCTCAACAGATCATTTTAGACAATGGACGTGAATTCAATAATGAAACGGTTAAGGAATTATTAAAATTACATAAAATAGATATTCATTTCACTACACCAGGCCACCACGAGTCAAACAGTATAGTAGAACGTTTCCATTCCACAATAATAGAACACCTGCGAATTTTAAAAGAATCTTTCCCTAACGAAACCGACTTAATAAATTACGCCGTTTTAGGTTATAATTGCTCAATACACAGTTCGACGACATTCACGCCTTTTGAATTAGTATACGGTCATACGGACTTAAGAAACCCCGAAATTTTTACTCCTAAACACTTCTTCTCAAACTATGTCGAAAATCACGCGGAAAAATTAAAACACGTATATGGTGACGTCCAAACGAGGTTAATAAAAGAAAAAGAAAAGATTGTTAATACGAAAAATGCAAAGGGCAATACAAATCCTACTTTTAAAATTAATCAAATTGTATTTAAGAAAAATCCCCTTAACAGAAATAAAAAGAGCAACAAATTTATAGGTCCATACGTAATTATCGAAATTTTAGAACATAATAAATTCAAAATAAAAAACAAAAATAATAATAAAGAAGAAATAATTCATATGAAGGAGCTAAAACAACCTCCTTTGTTACAGGAAAATGAAGCTGAGAATCCTTCTACTTCTGCTGCAAATAATAGTGACATTTCAGAATAAAATAGAAATATCCAAAATCAACTCTCCCGGAATTCTCCCCTTTGAATTAGGCCAAGCTCGCGTTATAAAAAGTAAACATGTTTTCTTATATGATATAAATTTACTAGACATAAAAACTCAAATTGATGGGATAACAAACATTTTTCAAAACATTAATTCCTCACTCGACTTTGGAAGTTGGAATTTTCTACTTAGAAATTCTCGTAATATTTCAGAACACTTATATCCTTTAATTATCGAACTTAACGAAAAATATGAAAATTTAAATTTTAATCACAAACGGAAACGACGAGGTCTTGTAAATTTAGCAGGCACTGTACAAAAATGGCTTTTTGGCACCCTGGATGCTAATGACGGTCAACGCTATGATAATGCTTTAAAATTACTAAAATCTAATCAAGAAAAAATTGTCTCAGAAGTTAATTTACAAATGTCTCTTTCTAAACAGTTAATGCAAAAGCAATCTAAAATTATAGAAGACATTAATTCCAATCAAAGGAAAATCGCAAAGTTAGTTAATGAAATCCAAAACAATATCTCCAATATTACCAATGAATTTTACCGATATACGACCTACATGTCGATAGTTGAACAAATTTTTATAAATACTAATATCATTATTACTTTACTAGATAATTTAGAGAATGCTGTCACCTTTTCAAAATTACATGTAGCACACCCCGACATTTTGACAAGGCGAAATCTTGTGGATATTTTGAACGAACTTTCTAATCAATATAAAAAACAAGAAATTCTTAATATAAAATTAGAATCTTGGTATTCAATAATTAAGACTAATTGCCATTTTTCGGAAAATAATATAATATTTGCCATGGAATTCCCTATAATACATCCTAGTACCTTTCAATATTTTCATTTATTTCCAATCCCTACGGATAAAAACCTAATTATTATACCCCCAAAACCTTACTTGGCCCTAGAAGAAAAGGCTCATCAATACATGGAAGAACCATGCCCGCAACTTGACGAAATATACATCTGTAACATAGAAAATATTCAAGAAAATAATGACTGCATAACCACCTTAATAAATGGTCATCCAAATCAATGCAACCAAATTCCGATCGTACCACCAAAATTTATCATCAATAAAATTAATAATAAATATTTCATAATAATCAGCGAAGAAGAAATTCAAGCCACTTCTACATGTCCAGAAAAGAAGTTTCATACTCTACAAGGCAACAACTTACTTCAGATACCCTACAACTGTACATTTCAATACAAATCTTATGAAATTGGTAACAAAGAAACAAAAACCATTGGAAATCCTTTATTAATACCTAAAATTCAAAATCCATCAATAATCAAGATCGAAACAAGAAGAAGCCCCCTGAAAATCGAAAATGTAAACCTTCAAGATATTCACCAATTGGAAAAACAAATTCAAGCGTCAAACCCGATCAGCATAGTCGACATCGATACTTCAACTCCGATAGATTGGATATTATGGATCACCGTAGGAAGCATCGTCATCATCCTGATCACCTATACTATTTGGAAAATGAAAAATAAATTCAAAATTTTGAAGAAAGAAGAGAAGACAACATCGCCTTCCATCCTGTTTACTCCGGAAGTCTCCACTTAAGGCGGGAGGAGTTATGTTCTAGAAGTTGCTACCTCATCATAGAAATTACGCCGTAGAAACTACAAACTCAGCAGAGTCTAGATGGACTCTCGAACACCTTGAAATCTTGCGAATTCTGCTTTCCTTAAATTATATAAACTATCGCGCTCCGACTATCAGACTCTGTACTAGTTGCCAATAAAAAAACTTTGCATTTTTTAAAAAGGTCTTGTTCCGATCCCGTAAGTTAAGTCGCTAATCGAATGTTTACATTTCCAGTCTGATTCTGTTGACAATTTTGTGAGTATGAAAAAGCATAACCAAGGTTGCAATTAAGTGGATGTCTCAAGCTAGCGTTATGTATGTGCTATATCCGTTGATTGTTCCTTCTTCCATCGACGCTATAACTAAATCGGGGCAGTTGAAAGCCGAGCTGGAAGTGCTAAAATAATAAACACACCAAGAGTGTCGGTATTTACATTTGCACAGCAAAGACAAATGCTACACGTGGAGCGATGCCTAATGAACCGGCTATCAACCGGTTGAAAATTATATACTTAAGAGGGCAAACACTTGTTAATACATAGAGGACCAAGTTCAAGAAAATAAACATTTCAATGAATTGATTTTTCTAGGGTATAAACTAACCGATAAAATTCTATTATTATATTAATATGTCACAAAGCACACTATTTTATAGTTATTTAAACACAAACACATTTTTTCATATTTTCTGTCATTTCTTCATGATGTTTTACAAACCTCTGGGATTTTTTTAGGTAGATATATTAAGAAATTGTCTCTCTCAAACGTTAATGATGGTAGCATTTGAAGAAATAACTTAAAATACCAACCGTAAATGTTTTTATACACAAAAGACCTAAAAAAATGGTAAAATTATATGTAAAATTTGTTAACAGAAAAATATAGAAACCTTGTTGGTGGCCTGTGAACATCTAGTATTTTGTATAGAGTGTTCTGGGAATACTCTATGGGTTGAAATATTCTACTAAAAATGTAGAGGCAAACCAGTGTTACTCAAGTCGTTAACATGATTATGTATCTGACAGTAAAAATTGTTAACCATGAAAGAAAATATCAACCTTTAATATAAGAAATACACCTCTGAAATCATAAAAACAAAATAAGTTTTAATTCATACAGTTTATACAAACGAATAGAAATTTGAATATTTTTCATAATGATTACCTATACGAGCTAATATGTTTCAAATAAACGTAAAAATTTGACATAAAATTGTATTTTCCCATATTATTCGAGGAGCTTTAAATAATACATATATGAATGTCATAATCAGCTATCTTGGAAATAAGTTTTCTACATACTTGTCAGCTTTTCATAGTTGTTTGTTATTTTAAAAACCTTCATAGACGTTAATCACAAGCTTAGTCATAAACTTTCAAACGTTCATCTGCAAAGGTACTAAAAAATAGTACAAGATAATAATTCATAATGTATCCAAAGAAAGGACTTTAAAAGTGGGGTATAACAGAGTAATATTTTTGATAATAAAATATAGGGAGAAACCAAAATCGCTCACTAACCAAAGGGGTTCTATATGTTTCTCTCAGCAAATTTTAATGAATCGTATTTGGTGATATATGTTACGGGCGACGTGAAGACGAAGTCTTTTTAAAAAACTTTTATTTGAGTAACGCGAGTTACAGAGTTTCGGCTTAGACTACAGACAAGACTAGAATTAACACTCTTACTTTACTAGGTCCTATTTATACAGATCTGTTATGCTGAGGTGTTGTGGTTCTCATGGGAAAATAATATAAAGACAAAGGGAAGATCAAATTCTGCAATTCTTGCAGTAAGCAAGTTTTAACAATACTCAAAAGGAATATGATATGTTCTAGTATTCATTCTAGAACAATATACAATGGAAAATGATATCTTTGTAGTAAGCACCTTGAACGATAGATAATGAGAACATAATATCCAACAGTAAACAGAATCAAGGGTAAAAACAAGGTTATGATCAAGGTGATGCTTGAGGTCGGATATAACACCTTCCCCCTTATATTAAAAATTTGTGTTAACAAATTTTGACATTAAATTAGGCATATGTTTTAGTATTAGAATTAGTTCAATTTCTTCTTCTTCGCGAGGTTCGTCCAATCTATACGAAGGTCTTCTTTTGACAGTAAATAATTTTCTTAAATTTTGAAAAACGTGATTTCGAGTTCTAGGAGGTTGTGGAGGATCGTCTCCGTTGTTAGTAGTAATAATGCCTATTTTAATGTTCCTAGACTTTTACATTTAAAATAAAAGTACACAATAATTAAAAGTATGATTAAAGTAATGGATAGATATGTCAATATTGGCGTATACTTATTTACAGTTGGTTCGTTAATAATATTATCAAGATCCTTTGCATATTCGTCTAATTTATGCTTTGCGACATTTAAATCGTCATAATTAAATTTATTTAGTTGTAAAGGTTTTAAGTCAGGATATTTTAGTTTATTTGGAGTTTCTTTGCAACATTCAAATGGTATATTAATTGGGTGAAATTTATAGGTTTGATTAGATTTATTTAAATTTTTCGTTTGAATTTTAGTACTTCCAATATAAGCAATGCATTCGGATTTTAACGTTAAAATTGAAGTTTTGTCTAGCATTATAGTCGACGGATTTTGATTTTTACACTTAATAGTTATAGGAAATATTTCACTTAAAATTATTAACCATTGATTCTCTTGAATCAATTGTACATTGTAACTTTCAATTGAAATTGTGACTATGTCACAAGTATTAGGTAAATGGGTTTTTACCTCTAATAATTGAGCTTCACATCTTGAATGTGAGTAAATAGGAGTAGGATATAAATCTTTGCACATTATTAAATCAAATGCTAGTTCTTTACAATTTTTTATATCATAGAGAATTACATAGAGAGTTGGGTCATCGCTTTTTGCTACAAATTTAGTATCAGTGGATACCATGTGATAAAATCCAGTTTTATTGTCGAAAATTGGAATAGGATAAATTCTATAAAGAGTATACCATTGAGGTTCTACTAAAGGAATGTCTAATATAAAAACAAGCCTATTTTCTGTTTGAAAAACCTTTAGTTCTATAAAATCAAGATAAGTTGCAACGTTTAGAAGTTGAGGAGTTAAGGGCAAATTATTTTTGTTTAAAGTTTGAGCGATTATTTGCAAATGATGAACTAGGTCTTCAGGAGTTATAACTGACGTGTGAATGATATGTAGTTTTGCAAAAGTAATAGAGTTTAGAATGTCATTTAAATTGCTTTCGATAAAGGTATAGGATTCTAGGAGTCTTTCGGCCATCTCTAAAACTTGTAATTTTGCAGTGTAATAATTAAAATTATCAGAAATGTTATAAATGTAATTTTCGATTTGTTTTATGTCATTATTAAAAGTAATTTCATCAATTTGTAATTTGTTGATAGAGTCATTAAAATTTTTGATAACTGAAGTAGTTACTAAAATTTGTTTTTTCATTAATTTTTCTAATTCGTGTTCGTCTCTGTTAATTTTGTCGATACAATCGTTATAATACTGTCCGTCTGAAGCGTCTAAATTTCCGGTAATAAATTTCCAAACTGACCCTAAACCATTAATTAAACCTCTTTTATATCTTCTTACATCAATAGCTAATTCTTCAAATTTGAGCGCAATGTTTTCGGAAAGTTGATTTAGTAAAGTGAGATGTGACTTAACTTCGCTTAGAAAGGCGGCCATTCGTACGTCTTTTGGTTGAATTATAAATTGCATATTTTCTAAAATTTTATTATTATTTTCGAACGTTGTTTTTAGAGATGAAATGTCTTTATATACCAATAAACTCCACTTGTCATTAGAAATTTTGAGTCCGGATTGCTCTTGATAGAACACGCCTATGGTGTTATTAATTGGTCGCAGTGTATTTCAGAATTAGGAACTTGGTTCGATATAACAAATTATTTTAATATCAGTATTTTTGAAAATATATTTGATCATAGGGAGAACTGTATCCCATTCTAATTTGTCTAATCCACAAGCTAACTTGGGTATAGCTATAATTTTATCTTTTTCATCAGTGCTCTCGAGACAAATTGTTCGTAATTCCTTTAAGCAATTAAATAAATTAGCATAAGTTGGTTTATAATAGAAAAATTCTTTAGTTATTAAATAATAAATATTTCTTGTCGGAAGTTGAAGTACTGCTATTTGACCAATTGACTTATTTTGATTTTTTAGTTCATCTGCGTGTCCAAATTTATTCTTAAATTCTTTTGCAATTCCTGCATTCATTTCTAAGTCTTTAGATACACAGTGGGCTAAGGAAATATTTTCAGGGGCATCAAATAAATTGCCCAGTTCAATGGAAACGTTATTATTTTCAATAGGGATTTTTCGATCTAGAGTATAAAAGAATTCTTTAACCGTTAGTTCTTTTTCCTGTAATTCGTGACATTTCTTTAGCATATCAAAATTCATTTTTGTAGTTTGGTTAGTAATTGGGTTATGTAGCAAAGCTAAATTCGTATAAATTTCTTTAATTTTATAGGGTCCATTAAATTTGTTAGCTAGTTTATTTTTTATTTGGGACTCCTTGACATAAACCTTTTCTCCTACGCGAAATTGTCGCTGCTCCGAAACGTGTGTATCAAATCGCTGTTTCGCCTTTTGTTTGCGCATATCTGTACGCTTTCTTGCCACTTCATAATAATGCTTTATTTTATTGTTTAAATCGCGAACGTACTTAGAGATTAATTCTTGCTTATTATACAAAACTTCTGGAGGTCGAGACGAGGTGTGACCGAATAGCAATTCGTAAGGAGTAAAGCCGTGTGTTTTATTTATAGAATTGTTATATGCTATACAAGCGTAAGGAAGCATTTGAAATGGGTGTTCGTTAGGATTTTCTGTACTACACGCGCGTATCATTTCAGTTAAGGTGGCATGAAATCTTTCTAAGGAGCCATTTGATTGCGGATGACTAACACTAGAGAAAGTTAATTTTATATTGTATAATTTACAAAGATCTTTCATTAATTGATTATTAAATTCTTTACCTACATTGCAATGGATTCTTAAGGGAGTTCCAAAATGTTGGAAATCGAGTAAAAGAGCGTCTACTACAGATCTCGCTGTTTTATTAGGAAGTGCATAAGCTTGGGTAAATTTTGTTAGTTCGTCTCTTATGGTAAGGATATTATTTTTTACTGGGATTTCTAGGATGTCGATATTTATTCTTTCAAAAGGAGTTTTAGGAGTTTCGGTAATAACTAAGGGACTGTCCAAGTTTTGTCTACAAATTTTTGTCTTTTGGCAGATTTCGCACTGCCGAATAAATGTTTCGACGTCTTTAGTTAGTCCTGTCCAATTATATTTTTGTTTGATGCGTCTAATTGTTTCGTTTATTCCTCGATGTAAGTTTGTCTTGCCTGAATGAAATTGATCTATTATTATAGGTATTTGGTCTTCGTCTGGTATAGTCACAATGTTCTGACAAATTGTTAGTTGGAAATTTTTATCTGAGAACAAAAAATTAAACATTTCTAAAATTGGAAAATCTGGATTGTTTTCAATGTAATAAGTTTTATTTTCTTCGAATACAGGGTTAACTATGACTTAGTACAAAAATTTGTACCACGTGCGCAGGGTGGCTTAAGAAAACATAGAAAAATATTTTTAGATTTTTTTTACGATCTTTAAAAAAACGGGTAAAGACCCCTATTTTCCCTGTAAATCGCCGCCTTTAATGACGTCATCCAATTTGGCTTCTGAAGGTACTGACAGCTGAAGTGATTTTCCGCGGTGTTACCGTTGATTTAGGAACGGTGAAAATACCTTTTTACTCAAACAAATTTAAAAAATACATAAATAACAATCGATTTGAATCTGTACAGATGCAGCGCTATTAGATTCCCCTTACCTTAGCTCGTATCCGGACCGGTTCCTAGTCTCGTGGAAAGCTCATTACCGCGACACCACAAGCCGTCTCCCTTAATACCCCCGGAGCTCCTCTGATGAATTCTTGTCCACCATCTAACCTCTTCTGAAGCATAGATAAAGGATTTATTGTTCTGAAGCCTCGGCGGTATGAATTAAGCGACGTATCGGCCCGGTCGAGTCTATGAAACGTTTTTTCGACTGCTCCGCGTTGCCCCGTTCGTCATTTCATAACTTCCTAGCTAGGCAACTAACTGTACATACAAGGTTTGTTCCAACAGGGCCAATAACCGTGCTCAAGCACGTTCAGCGCATGCGCACTACCCCACTGGCTGTTCCAACTGAATTATGTACCTACCGACACGGGACGATACACGCACTGTTCCAGCCGATTTATGGATCATTTGTGTATCGTCCTTGTACGATAAAAACGGTGCCTGGTCTAAAGCAATAACCGCGTGTACTGACATGCGCAGTGTATGGTCGTGTGACAGAGATAAACATTAACATCATATTTTTGTTTTTACGTAGATAGGTTTAAATCGATGGCTGGGATCGTGTTTTTTATTTCTTGTTGGTTTTTGGCTTGTTGGGTAGGGCGGGGAATCGTTGAACAATTTTTCCGTTCCATCTGAAATTTTCTTTGGGATCATTTGTTCCAACTCGAATTTACGTACCGTCACAGAACTGTACATGAACTAGATGATAACCCTTAAAGAACGCATGCGCTAGTTTTGCACCGTTCATTATTTCTTCTACTCTGCTTTTCGTTTTATTAAAATTACAAATAATATTAGTACTAGCGTTCGTTTCTTTAATGTAAGGCTCAAATTCAAATTCTTCGAAACAAATATCCTTTGTTATGGCATTAGCGTTTAATATTGTCGTATAAAAATTACCGTCTTCGTTTATTTTTACTATAGCATTTGGCACATATACTTTTTCTACTCGTTGTGCGCATAAAATCATCTCTTTATTCGTATATCTATTCGTATGAAACTTGCATATTTTTTCGCAACGCGGTTCTATCGTAACCTTATTTATATTATAACTCGTATTTTCGCTTTCAAAATTATTTATATTTTCCGTATATTTATTATTATTATTATTATTATTTTGTTCATAAGCGTTTATATGGAGGCTGTCGTACCTTTCGTCGACATTAACTTGTCTTTTATAAACGACTCGATTATTATTATCATTATTATTCGTTAACTCGTTTAATTCATCTCCGTCTTTAAGTAATTCGTGTACCTTATAGTAGGTAATTAATTGTTTATTCCTAAAATCTACTACTGCACCGTACCTTTCTAAAAAGTCAGCGCCTAAAATTCCGTCGAATCCTATATCTAGATCGCAAATATAAACTTTATGGGGAGAAAGAGGACCCGTAAAAGAAACAAATACCGCTTCAGTAATAGGAATTGATTGGCCAGAAATACCTTTAATTTGAAAATTTTCTGGACATCGATTTAAAAATTGCTGAACCGTCTCTGGTTTGAAAATTGAAATACCAGCTCCTGTGTCAATTAAAATTTTGTACTTATCGGTATTATCTTTAATATAATATAAGTTACTATTGTCAAACGGTATTTATGCAAACGTTTGGTCCGTATTGGTCATACCACGATTCTTGAAGTTGGGAATAGGATTCTGGTCCGAGGCTGTTAATTGAAAATTTTCGCTTTGGCCCAGATAATGTTGTTGGGGAGTTCTATTTTGGTTATTTGGATTTGAATTTGGGAATCTAGGAGTAAAATTTTGATTAGAAGGCTGGAAACCTGAATTATTATTAAAAGTTCTTGGGAAATTGTTCCTAGGAATATTATTAGAAAAATTTCTAGGAGGTTGATTTCTTGGTTGGAAGTTTTGAGGGTGGTTCCTAGGTTGGAAAGAAGGAGTTTGAAAATTATTTTGCTGAGGAAAAGATGGTCTTTGATGGAACCTATTTTGGGAGAAATTATTTCTTTGGGAGTTATTTTGGAAATTGTTAGAGTAGCTAGAAGGATTTGGACCATTTCTGTAATAATTATTTTGATTTTTTGTTCGACATTCATTGATAGTATGTCCATTTCTTTTGCAATAATTACAAAATTTTGGAAAATTATTACTGGTTCTTTTGATATTATTATTGAAGACTGGTACACGATTTTGCCTCTGAAATTTTTGATTTTCAAAATAAGAAAGTTGCAATTCTCTCTTAATTAAAGCTATAGCATCCATCATGTTGGGTGGATTGCTAGCACGAATTAGTTGCCCTATTCTTGGTTCTAAACCTGTCAAAACTGTATTTAAATACATGCTATCGATTAATGTAGCTTGCGATTCTTTTTGTTCCCTAGTGAGAAGGCTTTGTTTTCCTATTGCGGCATACATTTTCGAGCAGTGAGTTTGAACTCTGCCTACAAAAGTCAAAGCATTTTCATTTTGGGATTGACACATTCTTTGTAAATCTTGAATTAATGAAGTTAGATCGCGAGGATCTCCGAAATGAACGTTGAGTAATTGTTTGATTTCGCGCCAGGTACTCAAATCTCTTGAATTAATGAGTTGGGCTGCACGTCCCTTTAATTGATTTTTAATTTTTATAACAAGTAAAATCGCTTGGTCGCCAACAGTCATTTGCATGGCCCTATCACATGCAATGATAGAAGTATTTAAATTGATTTGATCCCCATCGTATTCAGGGATGATAGAAAATATTTCGCTTAATTTAAATGGTACTTCGTCGTTATTTGAAGCGTTTGCTTCATTGTTTACATTAGAGTTTATAGCCTCGTTATTCGGCATGTTGAAATGAAAAGGTAATATCGTTATAACGTAGAAAGTTCAATAATAGCAACGTAGAAAGTTAAAAAAAAAATAACAAATAAAATTCACTACAAGTTCAATAGAAGGAACTTCATGCTCGCTGGATGTCGTTGATGCTGCTGTTGTTGCTGGATGCTGGCCTCAGGAGACTGTCCTTCTTAGTGCCTCCGGATCTTCCTGTCGAAGACCCTTTTCAGCTGGCTCCAATCGTAGTGGTGTGGTGACCCCCGAGGAGACTGTCCTTCTAAGTGCCTCCGGATCTCCCTCGTTGAAGACCCTTTTATCGAGGATCCCACTTCTGACACCAAATTGTTACGGGCGACGTGAAGACGAAGACTTTTTAAAAAACTTTTATTTGAGTAACGCGAGTTACAGAGTTTCGGCTTAGACTACAGACAAGACTAGAATTAACACTCTTACTTTACTAGGTCCTATTTATACAGATCTGTTATGCTGAGGTGTTGTGGTTCTCATGGGAAAATAATATAAAGACAAAGGGAAGATCAAATTCTGCAATTCTTGCAGTAAGCAAGTTTTAACAATACTCAAAAGGAATATGATATGTTCTAGTAATCATTCTAGAACATATACAATGGAAAATGATATCTTTGTAGTAAGCATCTTGAACAATAGAGAATGAGAACATAATATCCAACAGTAAACAGAATCAAGGGTAAAAACAAGGTTATGATCAAGGTGATGCTTGAGGTCGGATATAACATATATGTCTAACCTGGACGCTGATTATATTAAAGATCCGAGCATGATGTCATATTTCATTGTTGTTTACGGACTGAAGTGGTGTTACTCGATAAAAAATGGCGACTTATAGGGTATTCTGTGGTTATTGGAATGTCAGTTTCTAATGTTTGAAATGTCCCAAATTTTAAATAACCACCTTTATTACTATTTTTTGCCTTCTTTTTACGGTAACGAATTGTCTTCGCGTCCAGTATTTAGCAGTTTTGTCCTATTAACACAGATTTTATAGGTAGATTTGTGATAACATGAAATTTAAATGCACATGAAGAAAATGGTACACTAAGAATAAGAAATTGTCAGTATTAATTTTATACAGAAAATGCAAAATAAAAATTTATGAGTAATATGTCTTTTTTAAGTGAAAGGTGCTAGTGTACACTACAGGTGATTTTTCTTGAGGGCTTAATACTGTTAAAACATGGGGAATGGATCTCCCTCTTTGCTGACATGAGGTTTTTTCATAACATTCTTTATTTACAACGTCTTATGCTCCAGCGATCTCCCCCAAATCAAATTTTTGATTATATTCAACATAGAAAAAATTTTCAACTCACACATGCCTCTTATTTATATTGTTAAGACATAAAACTTTTTGGAGGAGCTATAATCATATGCGCGTCAGGATATAAAAATGCTCGGTAAATAATGGTTTTTGTCAATTCCTTGGGATAAAGCTCATTCTCAACCGAGAAACCTTGAATGCCGAATACAGCTTTTTTCACAGTAGCATTTACTAGCTTAAATGAACTGTAGGTACAGCCACCACCGCATTTATATCCTGTTTATACCATATAGAGACTTTAAACAAGCAAGCGTTATCCGAAAACCCGCACTGTCCCTGTTTCATTTCTCATAGCAGCAGTGTTCATTTAACTGTTTTTAATGTGAGCACTGAATTGACCGAGCTAAGCTTGTGACTCATATATTTCGAAAGCCGACAAAAACTTGCGGCAGCGGTTTTAACAAGCGCTCAGAGTTTCAAGTTATACAGTTACCCGGAGGCAAAGCTATATTTATAAACAAGAAAATACTATTCAGTGAACAACAAAGTAGGAGCTGAGGTCTTGTAAAAGCCTTGATTATGTACAGGGACTTTGAATTGTATAATTTTAAAAGTGTAGATTCTGAGTGTTAGATAGACATTATTTCTCGAAACTATAATAGCTATAAAATAAAACACATTTCAGAGCAAGATAAAATATTTAGCAATCGTTCGAAGACTGCAAAGCGTTAGGTTTTAAGGTCTGCAAAATGTTTTTTGTACAATAACAATACAATGTGCAGGAATTTCACAATATTACCACCAGAGAGACCTCAGTACTAGTGGATAAGCTATAATTTGTATAATAAATCCTAAAATCTAACTATAAGTTATACTTGGATTGTTATTTTAAACAAGAACCCAAAAATTTCACTATTTAACCGTATGCGTTAAAAGCATCATTTTAGTTAAGTTTTGAAATCTTAATTTTGTTTTTATTTGTACTATTAATATTTCTGCCTATGGTCACAACTTAAGATGTCTAATAATAATTGATAGGTTTTAAAATATAGCTAATAATTCATAAATCCTCTACTAGAATTTATTTTTGTAAATAAATCAAATCCTCTATAGAGAAAAGTTTTTATACAGGTTGGTAAATATTTTTAAAAATCAAAACTCTGGGTTTCACTAGTTTCTTGGTTCGGTGGATTGTTACATTATCATTGTTATAAAAGAGCTGTCCTATCGACCCTGAATTTCTATAAAACATGTATGTCCTATGCTTTTTCGCAGAAACTAAACTCATAATACGTCCAGTCCAGTTAGAACTGCTATTCGTATATCTGGTTACGATTGTATAGTCATTTGTGCTCCGACTGTTCTCGAGGATAAAAGTTCCCTTGAATTATCAAAGTTGTTAATGTCACAAATTTTCTGAATAGTTATCGCAAAACAGGTTGTTTGAATTTCCTGAAAGAGATAATTCAACGTAGGATTGGAGATAGTTAATAATACCGACAATATGGAGATCAGATTCTTTTTTGGTGGACAAGCAGTAAACAAAATAAGACAAGAAGTTGGAAGAAATGGTATTGTAAGAAACATGTTCGAGCAATGGAGTCAATATAGGAAAATATCATGCTATATATTGTATCTTAATGCTAAGCCTGTTTCATTTGCCCTAATGTCAAAAATGGATTTTGATCCTTTAAAAAAACACACCAACCCAAAAAATCTCAATTTGATTTTTACACATGAAGAATATCGTCGAAAAGGATATGCATCAAGACTAGTGGATCATATTAAGAAAAATAATCAATTTACGGCTTTCTGTTATAACACCAATTCAGAACAACTTTTTAAAAACTGTAATTGTATTTGTTACGGAGAAATAAATTATAACAATATGTATAGGTACCCTTAATAAAATGTTTGCATTGTTTTTCCTACAAAATTTTATTTGAACCCAACACAACTCATCTCAAAAATTTGGATTCATTGTCATAATCCTCTAACATTAATGATATAGTAAAAAATTAGACGACATACGGTGTCAGATACATATAAGCATAATAGACATGACAAGAGAAATCTACATTTTACACAGGTAACCCCACTCAATTCCTTGTATTTGTTGCTATGGATAATATTTTAAATAAAAGACTTAACTTTTTCAAAAGTGTTTTATTTTCCCACTGTACACAGCTACTACGAATTTCTACAATTTTTCCATACGTTCATCAAACAGAACATTTTTATTTTCTGAATTCTAAAGGTAAAAATTGTTGTATGTTGTCTAAATAGCTATCCAGTTCATATGTTAATAATAAGTTACAAAGTGGTTTTATAGAAATATTCCCATCTAGGTAACTTCTTCAGGCTGTTAACCCATTTTTATATTTTTCATAATGTTGATGATGTGATTCTATATCGTCATGCACTCTTTGGGTTAACTCTAGTAGGACATCTATAGTACAAGCTTGTAGTTCATCTCTTAGTATCTGAATACTTGAAGCTAAATCTGTCGGGTTTGTCCATCTTTTTACATTGGTAATATAAAGCTGTTCAAACATGTTGCTATGTTAAAGACGGATGGCTTTCTAATTTAATTTACTAAAAACGGGTTAGTTTTATACTTCTCTCAATTCTCACCGTAAAAGTTATAAAATTCTGTGTAGCTGGGTCATCGTCCACCAGTTGTTATTTTTAGTCATTAAATCGTATAATATAATGGCTATGTACATCAGGCAAAATTATCTCTACCCTGTCACGGAAGATAGTCGTTTCTAACAGTTTCACAGTTTTGATATATTTACGTTTTATAGTTTTGCTCTCACCAACCGTGTTATTCCTTTGTTTTCAAATTTATATGCATTATTAGACTTGTAATTAATATTTAAGAAATATACCCCAAATTTATGGTAGAAATGAGACTTTTTTCTTAACATGTTTCATGTTTATATTCAAATATGACAAATTATTTGTGTAAAAAATAAAAACACATTATGTATTATAAACTTAGAGGCATGTTAAAACTTAAAATTAACTATGATTTTAGTAGTCCTGTTACCTAGTATTGCTGTTTGATTCATCCAGAAAAGTAATCTAGCATTATACCTACCGCTAATTAAGTCTATTAATCAAGGTTACCTTATCAGATATTCTGTGATACTAAACCGTTGCATTTTTGTTTTTTTCGCTCCTGCTTTCTAGGCACTAACACTTAAAATATTGAAGTCTTCTTATATTTTAACGTTTTGTTCCTCGTAAGAAACCAACTTACATCATATTATTCAAACATGGTCTAAGGTTGATCTTGTTTAGTTTATATTAAGAAAGTTCATAATCAAAAGTCTTCAAAAATTCATTGAAACATTGATTTGGAATTCACATTTTCCCCATTTCAGGTCAGATACAATCTTTTAATTAAATTTTTTTAACATACAACTATTACGTTTAACAAAATCAACTACATCAACTGTTTTATAATGTAGTTACAACAGTTTACCTTAATATAGTGTCACAGAAACCACGTCTTAAACTCAATTTATGCTTACAAGCGCTGTGAATATGAAATAAAGCACAGCATCAGTTTTGTTTAAAATCAGGTTGCGCTCGGCGAGAATATATTTATATAGATCCAACCGCTGCACTGCCGCCTCCAGCCTTACAAAAGCCGTTGTTGGCAACAACATAATTCGTTGCTGTTTGTGTTGAATGTTTCGGCGTTGGATATAGCTTTATGTATCCGCTTCTGTAGCGCCATTAAGTAAGCTAACTTCGGTCTCTCGATCCCCGCCGGTAAAAGATCTAACGACCGCACATGTTTTTGTTTATAGGAGCGGGCTAAATACAAAGCACTCGGCTGTCTTCAAATTCACTCGTGCCCGCTAAGATATAAATTATTTCGTTCGATGCTACGTTATTCATAATCAAATAAGGACAATAATTTTATTTACAGATTGTTGAAAAGTACAAGTTCTCTACAAGTACGTCTTATAACTTTTCTAGAACATTTTTATGATAAATTATTCATAATTTTCTGAAACTTGTGGTTTTAACCAACAGTAAATAAAGGTGAGAATTTTATCGTTACATGCATTTTATGACTTTAAAATTTTTTTAACTCTATGGTTTTATTTCTCAAAATTGTGAATTTTCTGCAACTTGTGGTTTTATCCTTCTTATTAGCAAGTGTTTAATTTTGTTCAAAATTTCAGCAGTGAATAAGGAACCTGTAAAATAGTATACATATTTTAAGTGTCAACAGGTGTTTAGTTTTCGATAGATTTTTACGAGAACATAAAAATATTTACTTTGGAAATATTTGAACGGCAGTTGTTCCTCTAATTTATTTCCCCGCACTCGTTTATTTACATATTCGTTAACTGAGGCTTGCCGTATCCACTAGTTTATACGCAGACTTAGATTTCGGACGCTGCAATAAACAGTAGGTATTCATTAAGATTTTAGTACGCTGGACCTCGACGTGAAGTCTGTTACCTAATAATTTCTCGAAACCCATTGCTGACTGGTTCTATTCATATAAACTTTAAATTCAAACAACTCTAAGAGTTTATAAAAATTCATGTATGAAATACGGGTGGGTTTCAATTCGTAATGAAAAACCGACATATGTTTTATTTGCAACAACTGTAAAAGCTTTCTATTGAAAGTGATCTGGCGGTTAGAAAACGTCTCAAAATGCCTCGCACCAACTTTGCAGCAAATTTGTTCTGGGTTTTTGCCATCAAATATGAAAACGATCCAAATGCTCTTCTCGGTTAGGAAAGTGGCCTCTGCTGTAGACACTGATCATCTGCGCAAGTAGATGATTATTCAAAGACAATTTTATTATTAAATAACCTTGTAGTTAATATTTTTAAAAATAAAACTACTTTTAGCCTACTGTAGTTGTTTTATTTACTTAAAACGAGATATGTATATTCTTTGTCTATGTACAGTACTTAACACACTATGCAAAGTTTGATCCATTAATTTTATTCTATCTTTGAATCGTGTTTGATCCAAAATGTTGTCTTCTGATTTTCTAGCCTCTTGATACGCGAAGGACCATGCAACCATAATATGTCTTTGATTTTTAGTTTCATCAAAAGTTACATGTTTCATGATTGCTCTCTTAACTAAAGTTAAAATTATGGTGACTAAGTTGTGATATTTAACGCATTTGCTCTGTTTGTTTAGCTAAGGTGGATCCCGATGAATGCAGGCGTGAAGGTTTGCAGTGGTTGGGTCCGGCTAACTTGAGTTATATCTCAATGCAAATTTCTCTTATATCTATTATATAAACATTTTTGTTCCATCAACATTCAAATCTTAACAACTGTGAGTTTTAATTTAAAGTTTCACTTTCGCATGTAACCCATAAATATTAAGTTAGTTTATATTGGACTTGCAGCGGTCGCTCGATGTCATAAAAGTGCCGCGACTAAATTGAGTGTTATTTCACACCACATTTAAGCATAGTACGTTGCTTTAATTCATGCTATAGAATTACGCCACGCGTAGTTTATAAAAGACGATCATAAAGCGGGCTTGCATTAACACTGGCCGCTCGTGATTATGTGAGTCACACAGTGCCTCTGTTATGTATACCGCACTTAGGAGTTGTTGGTACGTAGCTATCGTATTATGTATATACTGTAGCGTTCGGTAATGCAGAATAATAAAGCAACTCTAATTGATTATAAAACTTTAATTTTCACGCATAAGGGTGTGTTCTAATTCGTAATAAAGTATGACTCATTGACAGCAGTGGTACAGTTCAAGGTATTGCAGCAAGTCGTCCTTCCTTTAGCCATAGAACTATGAATCTTTGTGACCAGCCTATCGTTGGTAGGCACATCTACGTTGTCATTGGTTGGCTAAGCATGCTCACCTCCCGTGAAATTAATAAATATGTTTGGTGATTGTTATTTTATGTTAGAACGTTACTACATTTAAAAAACTAACAACTGTAATTTTCTATGGATTGTTTTTAGTAAATAAAGTTAGGTATCCTACAAGTTTTTATCGAAGCTATACACAACATTTTCTGAGATAACATTAGAATGTAAGTCTTTACATGACCTCTCAAACAGAAAGCACCTAGGTTTCCCGAGAATATCCTAGATACCCTGTAAATTTCCTAGAATTACAGAAAAAAATACCTAGAATTATAGAAATACACTTATTCTCAAAAAGTTTCCTTCCCCACATGATGAAATTAAATCCTTTTGGGTTTTTCATGAATTTACAGTTGTTTTCATTTTATGATTTATTGAATTTATTAGCGTGATTTTTATTCTGCAAACAGTTTTCGACTGTATCCTGACTATATTTGAATAGCTAAAGTGATCCGATGAATGTAAGCATAGTTCAGCCGATGCTGCTCGTCGCCCGAGGTCCACCTCAATTAAACCTTAATGTTTTAATTTTGCCGGCACTTATATAAACATTTTTTGCTCCATCGACATTCAAAGCTTAACAACTTAATTTAAAGTTTAAAACGCCTTCGTATAAAACGTAAATATTTAAGCTTGTATCTTTCTACCGCAGTCGCTTGATGTGAGTCTCAACCTTATCGCGATTCTCTCAGTGTTATTCATAACACTACCGTTGCTTTAACTAAATATAAGTTATGTGAATCATACTCAGCTACGAATAGCTTAGTTATTATATTAGAATCCCAGCCGCGCGATGATTTCAATTTAGGTTCGCTTGCCTCCCGAGCACCGCGCACCGCGGAGATTTAAGGTTGGCCGCACGTGATTTGGGGATCGAGCGGAGATGTTTATAACTTGTTTAAATAAACACATTATTAGATCTTTTGCCGGCGCATCGATTAAGGTTGACATTGGGATTCTTACTTAATAAGCGCTACAGAAATGGACTTGAAGCTATATTATACAACACTGATACATTCTTAGCCACGAATTATGCTACGGTTTTTACAAGACCTGAGATGGCAGAAAAGTTTGGAATTTGAGTAATTTAACAATTTCTCTAACCCTCGGTTTAAATATCATTTGTATGTACCACTGTTACAAATAAAGTTTGGAATTAGAATAATTCGTTTTATTTACTGATAAAATAAGCGGACATTGCTTTGAGGACCGTTATAATTAGAATGTCTGTCACCGCCGAGTTTTGCAATATTAGAGAACCAGTCAATTCTACATGTCGTTGTTTATTCAAATAAAAATTTGAAAATCGAATTATTTGTTTTATTTACAACATAACACTGAAGGCATGTCCTTGAGATGATTTTCTAATTCTAGAATCCTTGTTTTAAGGGCCCTCAGTTTTTTTAAGGGCCCTCAGTTTTTTTAAGGGCCCTCAGTTTTTTTAAGGGCCCTCAGTTTTTTAAGGGTCCTCAGTTTTTTTAAGGGCCCTCAGTTTTAGGGACCTTGGTTTTAGGGACCTTGGTTTTTAAACATTATGACTAATTCAAGATTAATAAAACACAAATTACAATAAGACTATTTATTTGAAGTACACTCAGAATTCCCCACTTTAACCCCCCTCCACTTTAATTCCCCCACTTTAGTTCCCCATGTTACTCCCCCACGTTAATTTTCCACTATTTCGAACTGATTGACCTTGTTTTTCCCCATATCCACTTGTCCTTTGTAAACCAGCGAGTATTTTTCACTGGAAAAATGTTCGATGCACGGCTTGAACATCTCCGTCACTCTGTTTGGCAGGAAAACGACACCATGCTCCAACTCAAGCAAAACGGTTTCCCCGAACGTTGTTTGCACCATAGGCGTAGCTAGCCTTTTTTCTCCGGGGGGGCTTAAGCCCCTGAAGGAGATGAGATTCAGTAACCCGCAAAAGCTGCAAAAGCGCCGGAGCGCCGCATACAAACACTTTGGTGTATATGTGTTTACCTGACTCACTATAAAACGACTAAAATTTCCGTTTAAAAATAAAAGTAAGCCATGATTTTGTCGAATAAGCGTCACCGTTTACGTCACAGCACCTGCGCACGGGCATACCGTTTTCTGTGTATCGTAGGTTATTTCTCGGATGAATGAATAGTCAATTGTCAATTAATTAGGTAGGTACTTATTTGTAAATGAACTTACTGAACTAAATGAAGAAAATTAAAGTACTTACGCAAACTATAGTAGAGCTTATTATTAATCGACACAACGTTATTAATTTAAATACACACGACGTTACTACATACAGGGTGAGTTTTTTCGATGCCCACAATGGGGATCTCGGAAACTAGCAGAGCTAAAACAAAGGTTAACCCTTAACTGCCCGAATTTTTATTTTTTTTGAAAAAATATTTGTTTCTTGTTGAAACCTGGTCAGAATTAGTTTAGAAGCTTATTTCCAAAATAATTTTTGAAAAAATATTTTAATTTTTTGAAAAAAAACACTGTTGCATATACGCAACACTAGGCACTTAAGCGATCAAAAATGTAATAACAACACACTGTTTTAAAGTTTTTATTATTAGTAAAGAAACGTTAAAAATATTTATTTTTGGTGAAAATCTACATTACAATCAATGCATACGCCGACACCACATTTTTTGCACATAGTTCTAACTATGGAATGACATCCTTGATTTGAACACCTCCATCTTTTTTTGTTAGGAATATAGATCAAGAAATGATCCATACGATCATATCGAACGTTGTCGTTTATTCTGTTACTTGAACTACTTAGCAAACCTGAAGATGGACGTCCCGGTCCTTTTGCTGCTGTTCCATACCTCATGAGATACGTAATGGCAATTTCCCTACGAAATGCAAGTTGCGGAGTGGTATTTCCGGCTCTATTGTATATGTACCAGGCATTCTCTATGGACACGTCCACCATCCAAGTGAACAGGCACCACCACCACTTTTTAGAGCGGATAGCAATCCTATATCTAGCTATGTTTTGATCCATTAGATCTGTCCCTCCCATGGAATTGTTATATCTGCCAATTAAATGTGGTCGTGGCACATGCACGACTTTTTTTTCTTTTTGCGAGAACCTTTTTACGTGTTATAGGTTCAGTACCATAGCATGTTGACGCCATAGATACCACGTTATTGTCCATCCATTTGACATATAAAATGCTACTCTCCCGGTCCAATATATAATGGTAGTCACCTCGATTTGCATTTTTTGACAATTCATTCTTTGAGGGCAAAGGAATTTCTTTGGGTAAACGATTTTCCCTTATAGTTCCTGTACACCAAATATCAACTTCGCGCATTCCTTGCAGCAAATTGGCACTGGTGAACAAATTATCTGTGTACAACTTATACGGAAAATATTCCTTGATTTGATGAAGTTCTTCAATCATCATTACTAACGGAGCTGTGGATTTTCCATAACGAATTTCAGCGTCTTCGTTGCTTCGAGGATTTTTGCCTTGATAAATATCAAAATTTATCAAATATCCACCACGAGTATTTAGCGACCACATTTTATAACCAAAGCGGATTGGTTTGCCCCGTATGAATTGTTTACAGCTATGCCTGCCGAAGTATTTCACCATGGACTCATCATAATTTATCTCTTCCTCTGGTGTAAAATGTTCCAAAAATTGTGCCTTCAATTTGTCCATCAACGGACGAATTTTCCATGCTTTATCCATTTGATCTGGACGGTTGTTGTCTGCTAAGTGAAGAAATTGTAAAACTTGTTCAAATCTATTTCTTCTCATGGCGTTTTTAACCATAGCATGTTCCATATCTGATTTGGAGTCCCAATAAAATCGACGCCCGGGTTTGGGGTTATAGCCACTAAGAATAAAAATTCCAAATGCGCATTTTATTTCATCCAGAGTTATATGCGGATCTTGATAATTCTTGAATAATGCATACTTTCTTGTTTCGCCAACAATGTAGCTATAAATGTCTTCAGTCCAAAACCGCTCGAATAATTCTGTAGGGGACAATTCACTATACCTCGAAAAATCTGGAATTTTCAAGTCATTTTCCTTACTTTGAAGGTCGCCTTTTGTCCATGAGTACTTTTTTGTTTCCTTTTTCTGTCGCTTTCTAGATATTTTCTGTGAAGGATCGTCTTCTTCGCACACTTCAGCAATTTCATCAGCTGATCCAATTCTTTGATTATTGGCTAATTTCAGTTCCGCTTGTGCCCGAAGTTGTCGACCGGAAAGATGATTTAGATCCCCATCGCCATCTTCATCCCCAGAATCTTCATCAGTTAGGGCGCTGACTTCAGGAGGCTCCACATAAATATTTTCTATGTCAATGGTATCATCTGCATAAACCATCTCCAATGCTTCCTGGAGCGAAAACCCCCTTCTAAAACAAGAATCTAAAATTACCGATAAATGGTCAAAACTACAAAGTATAGTAGTGTATTATCCTAGCGTTGCATATAAGCAACACACGTGTTTATACCAACGTCTTTTGAAATGTAATAAACCTAACCTCAAAATCGTAGGCTTGACATATTAGTACATTCATAATAAACATGTAAATGCTAAAATACTATCAAATTTTATATAATAAAATGTATAAATTTTACTTACTCAAACTGCACGTCCATATTTCTCTAATTTTTAAAACATTAGCACACAAAACCACTATTTTGAAGAACACAGTCCAGGAAACTGTTACAAAAGAATGGAGGTTTGTTTCTCAAAGCCTTCTATTAAGATATAGTTGCGCCATCTATCCGCCAAAGGGAAAAGTTTTTCCGTTGCAGCCTGGTTTACAACCCCCAATTTACGTTGCATATGTGCAACGCTAGGCGTTAAAGGGTTAAATGGGGCAAGAATTGCAGTTTTGAATGCTAAATCTAATGCCCCTTTTTAAAAAGTTCATGGCTAACTAGATGTTTTGAAGAGTGATTTTTTGCTATTTCATCAGATCTCTGTAGCTCCGTTATTTCTGATTATACAGAAAAACTGTTGAGACAAAAATTGTAGATAATTTTGGGCTTAAAAAGAAAATCTAATCCAATTTTTTTATGTTGTTTGTGATTTTTGAGATATGACACAAACTTGTGTTTTTTTTTTTAATGTAGAGCTGATCAGGTTATTTCTTACGGGCAAATAATGAGCTCCATGATGATAATTTTTGTTTTATTTTGTTACATTTTGTTACCAGCTAAAAACAAAATATTATAAAGTTTGAAGTATGTCTAATTATAACATAGTAATTATGAAAATATTCCATGACTGACTGTGAAAATTTTAAAAAAATCAGAAAATTAGCCATAGCTCTTTTATTTTTTATAATAACTATGCCGAGTATTATATCTCTGGAAAGCTAAAAAAAATGGCCGATTTTATAAGGCCACAGCCAACTATGATTTACATTTAAAGAAACACAAGTTTATGTCATATCTAAAAAATCACAAACAACATAAAAAATTATATTAGATTATCTTATTAAGCCCAAAATTATCTACAGTTTTCTTGTATAATAGTATATAATATAAAGAAATAACGGAGCTACAGAGATCTGATGAAATAGCAAAAAATCACTCTTTTCAAAATATCTAGTGAGCCATGAACTTTTTTAAAAATCGAAAAGGGGCATTAGATTGAGAATTCAAAACTGCAATTCTTCAACCTTTGTTTTAGCTCTGCTAGTTTCCGAGATCCCCATAGTGGGCATTGAAAAAACTCACCCTGTATACCGATACTGCATAAGTGAAAATATAGATGTACATTGGCGTCTTCGCAGTATTACATATCAATCACAGTAAGCAGGCACGTCCAGCCGTCCAGGTTCGCAGTGACGCCAGGGACTCTTTAAAGTAAGGGGAACCTGCATTATACTTTCCAAAGTGAAGCCTATTCTTTCCTCATTCTAAGGGTATCAGTGATGCCAAGTATGCCATTTTATTGGAGAATTTATTAATAAAACAGGTACGCAGGTACTTTGATTGTTAGTAAAAATTAATAATGGTTTCCATGATTTCTACAAATTAGAGTTGACAATGTTGTGTCTACAAATACAGAATATGGCAACTGTCAAATTAAACAAATTTATTGTATAGTTGAAATTCTTTAATTGTCACATCTGAGTATCTGGAAGTTAGAAAACTTAAAAATTGTGAATTATGATGGGAAATTTTTTGCCTCCTTTAGAATCTATGGCACTATATTATCACATAAAACCTGATGGCAGTTGGACACACTGACATATAACATACCCTTGTACCATCCCCCTTGTGGTCTCCTTGGAGTCTACAGAAAACAAAATTCCCCTCAAGGCTTCACTTTTCCTATGTGATACACTGTGAAATGCTGGGTCCCCTTATTTTAAAGAGTCCCTGAGTGATGCTAATGCTGTGAGTGTGGCGTGTGGCGGACTGACGGGGACGGGTGCGGGGTGAGTGCGTGACGGCAGTGTTGCCAGTGTTCAGTGTTGCCGCTGTTTAGTTTGTTTTATTTTGTTATTAGTGTTTTAGTCAGTGTCTATTACTATACGCAATAACACGAACACGCAACTAGATTAAATCAGCTTAGTAATGTTTTTTAAAGTAAGCCTATAATGTAAAAAAAATATATAAAAATAAACGCTAGAATTTGTCAGGGGGGGGGGCTATTTTTATACCCGGGGGGGCTTAGCCCCCCCCCAGCCCCCCCTTAGCTACGCCAATGGTTTGCACCACCTTGCCCGAGAGAATTTTCATCGGCACGCCTTCATCCAATTCCACTAACTTTACCGTCGGTTTCTGAGACAAAGCAACCAACTTTGTTGGTGGTTTTCAAATCCATTTCTTTGCTGCAAGCCATCTTCGGCTACTGAACTCCCAACAGCAAACTATGTCTTTTATCAAAGCTAGATTGGTGGGGGGAATGCTAGGACTTTCTAGCCCACCAAAATTCCCAGAAACCTCGCCCACTTGACCTTGAACTAAAATTCCCAGAAGTGCGACACTTCAGAGCACTTTGACCTTTGACCTCTAAGCCCCCTTGAAGCTATTCAACTTTGAAAGCGATTCACAAATTGTGGGCCAGAAACCCCTTTCTATCACTACTGTCCATTGTTCGTAGTCACGTAACTCCTCCCTCCTTTAGACGAAAACAAGAGTCTTGATGGCTTGTTTTCAGTGAGTCCCTCAAAATCTTGTAAAGTTTCCTAATACCATATGCGGCTGCTAATAGGATAATTATAACTGTTGTCGTTCCTAGACCATAACTTAAGGAACGAATTTCTTGTATTTTTGGAATTTCTAATTGCTTTGATTTTTCTTTAAGATCATTTATAGCTTTTATGTCAATATTTTGAAGTTGTAGAGGATTTTCTTGTAGATAATTAAAGTTTAAATCATTTGTTTGTATTTCTGGTAAATTGAGGGGTTTACCATGAATTTCTTCTTGTTTGTTAATAAATTTGAAACTATCGTAGTTTATTTCGCAATTTTCAGGAACATGAATTAAATTGGATTCGTAGAGTATTTTAATTTCTTCATTTTTGTTGCATTTTGTTTAGATTTTCAATGGTGTTTGGTAGGGATTACAATAACATATTGACTATTAATGACTTCCATTATTGGGGTTTGAACTTGGATATTAACTGACATATTGGTACATTGATTTCCTTCGGCTTCTTTAATTAATGACGTAATACATTCATTTAAAAACGGTTGTTTGACATATGTAAATGTTCTCAACCATGGGGCATTCTTCTTCTTGAAATTGTTGGTTTGAACCAAGTACTGTCGTCAGTTTCGTAAGTAATGTCAATCATATCGTCGTGAATAGCATAACTGCAGCTAGGTTCATTTTCATTCTCCTGAAAATAAGGAGGTAAATTAATTTTTGGTTTCCTTCATTGTGCTTTGTGAATAATTGTATTGTCTTGAGTTTTAATTTTTGAACCTAAGTCTTCTTTGATTTCTATTTTGATATGTTTTGGTTTCGTTTTATCGCGCATGGATGCTTTATTTTGTTGATATTGTACAGTATTCGGTTCATAATTGAAAGCTTCTTCCATATCCTTATTATGGTATTTTGTTTTATTTTTTTCTCCTCTAAAGAGATTTGGTGTATTTTATTATAAATAATTTTGAGTTTATTCTTTCTTTCATCTATATATTGATTCAAAATAATCTCATCTGTTATATCAAAGGGGTCAAGCGCATTTGTATGACCGTTTACTATATCAAAAGGTTTCTGTTTTGTTACGCTATGAATTGAATTATTGTAGCCTAAGATTGCATACTGCATTAATTGTTTTATATCAAAGTTCGGATGAGTAAGTTTAAAACACGTACGCTATCAAGTAGTGTATTATGTAATCTCTCTACATTACTGTTACTATTCGAGTTACCGGGGGTAGTAAAATGTAATTGGACATTATGAAGTTTACAAAAATCTGATAAAAGAGTTGTTTTAAATTCAGTACCATTATCACATGTTGTTGATTTTGGTATTCCAAAGTGTGATACAGAAGTAAAAATTCCATTGATAACATCGGTTGAATTACAGGATTCTAAGAAATAAGCTTGGGCAATGGGCATATTTTGAAAATACGTCTATGATTGTCAAAAACTTCTTTCCTAGTATTTGAAATGTGTCCATATGAACAGACTCAAAAGGTTGTGATGGAGTAGGGGTAAATGCAAATTTAATTTTTGGTGGATTTCGATCATATTTGGCCTTATTACATATTTCACATTTATTTATATATTCAGTTATATCATTTTTCATGTTTGGCCAATAGTATAACTTCTTCAAAGCCATTAATGTTTTGTTAATACCTCTATGACATGTTTTCTTTTCATGGTGATAAACTAAAAGTTCGTCTTGACGATAGTTTTCAGTGATATCTGATAGAAGTACATTAGAAAAATTTAGTTTATAAGCGTGATTTTTAAAGGTTTGGGCTAATAAATTGCAAATTCTAGGTTTTAAATCGATTTCACTCTTCTGAATATAGAATATAGATAAGTGATTTTGGGTTTATGTATTCTTTAAAAAATTTAATTAATTCATAAGAGTAATTTTTCAGTGTCAATTTCACAATTAGCCTAATTTTAATAGGAAAGGGGTATGATTTAATAACTACACCATTGATTCTCGATTTTCGTTGGGAATAAACATTGCATAGATCAAAGTTTTCTCCTTTACCAACGTAACGTCAAAGATACTGCTATCTTTGTTGGGACATGTCCTGACATGCTGCAGGCACAATGATCCCAGCCAGCCCATTACCGGTTTCATCCTCTTTGGGAATCATCAGATGGACGTAGGCAAAATCCGGAGTGCAGATGGATTCAAAAGATAGAACCAACAGAAAGAACTACTCCGAGGGCTAATACCCCTACCGGCATTGAACTACACCATTGCTTCTCGATTTTCGTTGGGAATAAACATTGCATAGATCAAAGATTTCATCTTTACCAACGTAACGTCAAAGATACTGCTATCTTTGTTGGGACATGTCCTGACATGCTGCAGGCACAATGATCCCAGCCAGCCCATTACCGGTTTCATCCTCTTTGGGAATCATCAGATGGACGTAGGCAAAATCCGAAGTGCAGATGGATTCAAAAGATACAACCAACAGAAACAACTACTCCGAGGGCTAATACCCCTACCGGCATTGAACTACACCATTGATTCTCGATTTTCGTTGGGAATAAACATTGCATAGATCAAAGTTTTCTCCTTTACCAACGTAACGTCAAAGATACTGCTATCTTTGTTGGGACATGTCCTGACATGCTGCAGGCACAATGATCCCAGCCAGCCCATTACCGGTTTCATCCTCTTTGGGAATCATCAGATGGACGTAGGCAAAATCCGGAGTGCAGATGGATTCAAAAGATAGAACCAACAGAAAGAACTACTCCGAGGGCTAATACCCCTACCGGCATTGAACTACACCATTGATTCTCGATTTTCGTTGGGAATAAACATTGCATAGATCAAAGATTTCATCTTTACCAACGTAACGTCAAAGATACTGCTATCTTTGTTGGGACATGTCCTGACATGCTGCAGGCACAATGATCCCAGCCAGCCCATTACCGGTTTTATCCTCTTTGGGAATCATCAGATGGACGTAGGCAAAATCCGGAGTGCAGATGGATTCAAAAGATAGAACCAACAGAAACAACTACTCCGAGGGCTAATACCCCTACCGGCATTGAACTACACCATTGATTCTCGATTTTCGTTGGGAATAAACATTGCATAGATCAAAGTTTTCTCCTTTACCAACGTAACGTCAAAGATACTGCTATCTTTGTTGGGACATGTCCTGACATGCTGCCGGTAGGGGTATTAGATGTAAGAGTTACAATGAAATATTAATAGATGTATTGTTATTTGAAATATATAAAGATAAAATAAAACAGTATATGGAACTTAAATCTTTGATGTCTGTTTTTTTTATTTATTGACTTGTTATCATTATTAATTTCAACCATTTCAAGAAATAACCTTTTATTAAGATTTTTTTCTCTATGTAATATTGAAACATTGTCAAATTTAAAATGATGACCTGTTATAAAAGCTGTTCACTTAAAACAGTAGTAGTTTTTTGTAATTTGACATCACCTTTATGTCCTGAAATTCTATTTTTTAAATTTTGTGATATTTGACCAATATATGAATTATTACAGTTGTTACAAGGTATTGAATAAACAACATTAGATTGATTAATTATAGGTGTCTTATCTTTTAATTTTGTGTATAAACTTCTAATCGATTTAACATTTTTGGAGCTATTTTAACATTTTCATTTTTAAAAATTTTAGTTATTTTAGGGGTAAGTTCTTTAATATAAGGTAATGACCTATAAAAAAAATGATCAGGAATATTATCAACCTCTTGAATTGCAGTAATATTATCATTATTATCATTATTATAAACATTATTTGAAATTTCGTGGGGACGTGTATTGAAAAGTAATTTGTTAA
Source organism: Pseudeuparius sepicola (assembly GCA_963920635.1). Taxonomy (NCBI): domain Eukaryota; kingdom Metazoa; phylum Arthropoda; class Insecta; order Coleoptera; family Anthribidae; genus Pseudeuparius; species Pseudeuparius sepicola. Next base: position 34,896,340 of record OY987303.1, read on the forward strand.
GGAATTTTTCGGGGTAAGAATTGTCCAAAAATATAGATTTAATTTTGACTAAATTATTATGCAGTAAAGTTGGATGAACTAGTTTTATTATTCTATTTTTTAAAGTCAAGACAAGATTCGTTTTCATTTTATTGCTATGATATGAATGATAATTTAAGTATCTATTAGAGTTAGTCGGTTTGATATACCAATCAGTAATTAGAGTGTTATTAGCAAGTTTAATAATTTTAGTGTCCAAAAAAGGAATAGTGTTGTTTGTTTCCATTTCTATTGTAAATTGTAAATATTGATTATAATTATTGAAGATATCTAAAGTTTCTTTAATTTTATTGAAAGGTATACAACATATAATATCATCTACATATTTTTTTAGAAAAATAACGTTATATGAAAGTCTTGAAATACAGTAATCTAATAAATCATCCATAACATACTGCGCAATAATAGAAGAAAATTGAGTTACCCATAGGTGTACCAAAAATTTGTTTGTAATATTGATTGTTAAAAGAAAAATGGTTAGAGTTAAAAATAAAATTCAAAATATCAATAAATTTTTCTTTGTTAATTGTACAATTATCTTCAATATTGTCCCAATGTTTCTGAATACTGTTAACAATTAAATTTATTGGAATGTTAGTGAAAAGAGATTTAACATCAAGACTAATAAGAACATGATAATTAGGGATTTCATTCAAAAGAATCTTTAATATAGTAATCATTAGATTTATTGTAAGAACGTGTTAAAATATCACATATTAAGTTGGTGATTTTATTATTAGGTGATTCAATGCAGGAAATTATAGGTCTATAAGGTTTATGTATTTTGGGTAAACCGTAAAATGTTGGCCATGTAGAGTTATAAGTCATAAGTTTTTTAGCAAAATTAGCATCGATCATGTGATCTCTAACTAAATTTTTAATTAGTTGATTTGCACAATTTTGTGTTAATAAAGTTGGATCCCTGTTAACTTTCTTATAAAAATTTTCATCAGATAATAAAACATTAGCCAATGTCATATACTGTTCTTTAGAAATAATTACAGTTACATTACCTTTATCAGACCTAGTTATGAAAATATTTGGATTGTCCTTCAAAAATTTTTTAGTTTTATAAAAAAGTTTATTCATGAATTGATTACTATGCTTATTATGATGTAAAAAATTAGTAATCGTATTAGTAAGTTTAGCTCCAAAAATGTTTTTTTTTATGAGTATCAAAACCATGTAACATATTTTCAATATCTGCAAGTAGATGTGGAACAGAAATATCTTTTATATAAGGAAGTACACAACATTTGAAACATAACGCAAGACAATTTTTAATATCTTCAGGAAAAACAATATTAGTGAGATTTTTAATCCAAGAATTTTTAACTTTTATTTTATTATTAAATTCATCTTTTAGAAAGTTAATTTTTTGAATATTGGTACGTTTATTTTCAGAAAAAAGTCTGTTATACCTATGAGTTTCTCTATTATTGAATTCAAACCAAACGTTATTTGTCAAAATGGAAGGTATTTCTGTTGTTAGGTTAATAATAGACTTGTCAATGTCAGACAGATTGTCATGTGTGAATTTAATTTCCATATTAAGAATTTTATGTATAATATTATTTTTAAAATTATTAATTTCATTGTAACCCTTACAGAATTGAAAAGGTTAAAAACATTCTTCGTTCCATTAATAATGTGGTTAGGAAAAAGTCCAAGTCTTCTACATTCTAACAGGAAAATCTTGCGATTGGATGTAGCTGCTTTTTGTTTAAGGAGCTTGCTGTAATTCTTCAGTTTCAGAACAGTTTCACGGCCATGAATAGCTTCAATTTCTTGGAAAAATGCCATAAGACAGTAGATATAATATTCCAAAACCAGAGTTAAAAGAGAAGGTAAATGAATGTTTGGTAATGTAATCCAAATGAAAGACGTAGTGTATGAATTTTCTTTTAATTCTTGATGGATTGTTTAAAAACTCAATTTCTTCAATAAATAGCTAGTTTACGGCTGTGTAGTTTTACTTAGTAGATAAAATAACTAGTTTTGCATCCAGAAAGGTATATATTAACTTCTTTTTATAATACCAAGCTTTCGGTCTACTTCGTGACCTTCATCAGGGCTAGAAATTTTTTTAAATTATTAGAAAATATTGAGAAAAGGTTCAAATTTTACTCACAATTATGTTGAAGTTTTACCAATATTAAAACCAGATAGATTTTAGGTTTAAAAGGGCCAGAAAAAGGTTTTTACATAATTTCGTGTGAAAATTTATACCGTCAATTTTGTTTGTAATTGTTTTTTTTTGTTAATAAGGTAATTTAGATTCAAAAAACAAAAGATAGATTTATAATAAGAAAAAATGTTTTTAGGTTATCATCAAAAAGTGTCAGAAAACTTGGTGTGATACAAGGTTAGAAATAACCTAGTGTGATATAAGGTTATGTTACAACATTCTGGAAATCCGAAATTTTTTGTAATTATTATAAAATGTAAGTTACAATGAAATATTAATAGATGTATTGTTATTAGAATTATTTAAAGATAAAATAAAACAGTATATGGAACTTAAATCTTTGATGTCTGTTTTTTTATTTATTGACTTGTTATCATTATTAATTTCAACCATTTCAAGAAATAACCTTTTATTAAGATTTTTTTCTCTATGTAATATTGAAACATTGTCAAATTTAAAATGATGACCTGTTATAAAAGCATGTTCACTTAAAGCAGTAGTAGTTTTTTGTAATTTGACATCACTTTTATGTCCTGAAATTATATTTTTTAAATTTTGTGATGTTTGAATAATATATGAATTATTACAGTTGTTACATGGTATTGCATAGACAACATAGATTGGTAATTATAGGTGTCTTATCTTTTAATTTTGGGTATAAACTTCCAATCGATTTAACATTTTTTTTTGTTAACAGTATTAACAAACATTGGGACAATATTGAAGATAATTGTACAATCAACAAGGAAAAATTTATTGATATTTTGAATTTTATTTTTAACTCTAACCATTTTTCTTTTAACAATCAATATTACAAACAATTTTTTGGTACACCTATGAATAACTCAATTTTCTCCTATTATTGTGCAGTATGTTATGGATGATTTATTAGATTACTGTATTTCAAGACTTTCATATAACGTTATTTTTCTAAAAAAATATGTAAATGATATTATATGTTGTATACCTTTCAATAAAATTAAAGAAACTTTAGATATCTTCAATAAATATAATCAATATTTACAATTTACAATAGAAATGGAAACAAACAACACTATTCCTTTTTTGGACACTAAAATTATTAAACTTGCTAATAACACTCTAATTACTGATTGGTATATCAAACCGACTAACTCTAATAGATACTTAAATTATCATTCTTATCATAGCAATAAAATGAAAACGAATCTTGTCTTGGCTTTAAAAAATAGAATAATAAAACTAGTTCATCCAACTTTACTGCATAATAATTTAGTCAAAATTAAATCTATATTTTTGGATAATTCTTACCCCGAAAAATTCCTTAACAAATTACTTTTCAATACACGTCCCCACGAAATTTCAAATAATGTTTATAATAATGATAATAATGATAATATTACTGCAATTCAAGAGGTTGATAATATTCCTGATCATTTCTTTTATAGGTCATTACCTTATATTAAAGAACTTACCCCTAAAATAACTAAAATTTTTAAAAATGAAAATGTTAAAATAGCTCTAAAAAATGTTAAATCGATTGGAAGTTTATACACAAAATTAAAAGATAAGACACCTATAATTAAGGAATCTAATGTTGTTTATTCAATACCTTGTAACAACTGTAATAATTCATATATTGGTTAAACATCACAAAATTTAAAAAATAGAATTTCAGTACATAAAAGTGATGTCAAATTATAAAAAACTACTACTGTTTCAAGTGAATATGCTTTTATAACAGGTCATCATTTTAAATTTGACAATGTTTCAATATTACATAGAGAAAAAAATCTTAATAAAAGGATATTTCTTGAAATGGTTGAAATTAATAATGATAACAAATCAATAAATAAAAAAACAGACATCAAAGATTTAAGTTCCATATACTGTTTTATTTCATCTTTAAATAATTCTAATAACAATACATCTATTAATATTTCATTGTAACTCTTACATCTTATAATAATTATATAAAAATTTGGATTTCCAGAATGTTGTAACATAACACTAAGGTTATTTCTAACCTTGTATCACACCAAGTTTTCTGACACTTTTTGATGATAACCTAAAAAACATTTTTTCTTATTATAAATTTATCTTTTGTTTTTGAAACTAAATTAGGTACCTTATTAACAAAAAAATAATTACAAACAAAATTGACGGTATAAATTTTCACAGGAAATTATGTAAAAACCTTTTTCTGGCCCTTTTAAACCTAAAATCTATCTGGTTTTAATATTGGTAAAACTTCAACATAATTGTGAGTAAAATTTCAACATTTTCTCAATATTTTATAATAATTTAAAAAAAATTCTAGCCCTGATGAAGGTCACGAAGTAGACCGAAAGCTTGGTATTGTAAAAAGAAGTTAATATATACCTTTCTGGCTGCAAAACTCGTTATTTTATCTAAGTCTATCTAAGTAAAACTACACAGCCGTAAACTAGCTATTTATTGTCATTAACTTCTTTATCTGTATCGTAAACATTATCATTATCATTATTAAAATCTAAATATAGCGAATTAATCATCTCATCATTGGGGGACAATAGCATTATTGTTAAACTTGTTTACTGGGATCTTGGCTGAAAGTGCTTCGTGTGCATTTACTGAAATTGTATATTGTTTGTCATCCGGTCGCCTATAATAGAAAGGAATTTCCGTAGTTTTATTTATTAATAGAACATTTTCTAGATCAATATGAAATTTAAAATTTTTTAAGTCGCGTAAGCCAGTTATGTTCCGGGGTCGAAAATCTTCGTTTTTAAAAAGGTTTATTGAACGTAGGGTATAAACTATTACTGATCGATTAATTGCGGTCGCGATATTTATATAAATTGGAAATGCGGTGTACGAAAAATAAAAAGCTGATTCCGCTGATTCGGGGTTTTCGTCCAGGTCGGTGTGCTGTGGGGTCGATGAACATAACTCTTCCCCCCTTAGGATGGAAGTTCGTCCTCGGGCTTCTTGTTGAGTTGTTGAAGTTCTTGGAGTTCTGAGAGTGATATTCTTGGTTTGAAAAAGAGTGTTTGGAGTCTTTTTCGTTTTCTTAGGATGAAGTAGATGATGACACACATTAGAGTGATGATAAGAAGTGTGGCTGACCAGGTTGTTGTGGAGATGACGACTGGATCTAGGTGTATGGGTTGGATAGCCGACAATTGCGGTGTTTCTTGAAGAGACTGTAAATGATTTAGTTGTAGACGATACTTGGGATTAATTTTGACAGGAACGATGGCTGGGATTTCGGCTTCTTCTTGCGTGGCGGTATACCATTGATTTTCAATTTGAATTGGACAGGGTGATTGGATGATTGCTGGTTGCTTTATGATTTTTTCTGTTTTTGAACATTTTTCGGTGATACGGAGTGGGTGATTTGTGCTGGCAATGAGGCTTCTCTTAGTTTGATGTATGATCGGTTGCAGGAGAATGGCAGTGGTGCAGTTTTCTAATGTGGGCAGTTGACATCTGGTTGTTGACATAGTTTGACAGGTGATTTTTCTTTCTGTAGGTGTGCATGTGGAATACCAACGATTATTCCCATAGTAAACAGCAGGGGGTACCAAAACGATATCTTCTTTGTTATGGATTGGGTAAACTTGGTAGAGTGGGAATACAAGTTCATCAAGGATAGGAATTTTTAGGATAATGAGTATCTGACTTTCTGTAGAGATTATTGTACTTTGAGCAGTTTCGATTAGTTCAAAAGGGTGCATGTTATCGGATAAGAGAGAGGCTTTATTATAGATTGATTTGAGTTGATTTTCTAGTTTAATAATTTCAGAGAGAGAAAAGAGTTCAATGTTCGACTGTTGCAATGCAGCTAAATTAATAGTTCGAAGTAATTTTTGAAGGAATTGATTTAAACGATCGAGATTAAGTATTTCGCTATGAAGTGAGAGATATTTGTCAAATTCGTCGCTGAGGAGATTAATATCTTGTGCAATTTTAACTGTGTTATTATTAATAGTTTCAACTAACATGTTATATCGTTTTATTGTTTGTGAGGCATAAGTTGTAGAGTTATTGAGGGTGCCAATAATTTGAGATTGCTTGTTTTCGATAGCTTGAATATGTTTTTCCAAAAATATACGATCATTCTCGTCGAGATTACCTGTGATTGATTTAATGAAAGTACCTATATAGTTCATAATTCCACGTTTCTGTCTAGGGCGAATTAGTTTATGAAAATTGTCAAGAGTTTCATGATAAAGCAGTTGATATTGATTAAACATTTTGTAATAAGACGAAGTCGTTGAAGTATTAAAAAGAACTAAATTAACGGGGTAAAGTTTAAGGGTATTATCTATAGTGCTTAAGTTGAAAGTAAGTATGTGACGGTGAAAGTGGTCAAATAATTGTGCTTGGCCTACCAATTCTTGATAGTATCCATTATTAGGGATCGGGTGCACTTGAAGGGCCAGGCAGTTGGTTATTAGGAGGGTGTTTCTGTAACAAGGGAGGTTTGCGTAAGCGTTTGATTTTTCTAGGATGAGAGTTAGTGGGTTTATTCTTAGTAGTTAAGACTTTAATTTTTGTATTGTCAGTAGAGGTAACAGTAGCGGGTATATAGGGTGCGTCGAGTTTGTTACGAGTGTTTTTGGAAAGGTACACGGTTTGTCCTTGTTCTGGAGTAGGAGTGGGATCTGGTAGATTTTTGTTGCGGTTTTCTAAAATGCGGGTTTCTTTTTCGTGAAGTTTAGTGTAAAGGGAATCAATAAAAGGGCGGAGTTAATCTTTATGTCGTTGATTATATTTTTCATAAATAGGTAAGTCGTCGTCGAATTGTATTTCTTCGATATAGGGGCCGTAGAGGATTGAGAAAGGGGAGTAGCCAGTAGCTGAGTGGATGGATTGGTTATAAATAAGGACACAGTGGGTGATTAGGTCTTGGAAATATTCTCTAGGTCGTTCATCTTGCATAACGCGCAGTTTTTCTGTAAATGTGGAATGGAATCGTTCGATAGGACTGTTAGAGTTAGGATTATTAACTGTGGTAAAATGGAGTTCTATTTTGTGGAGTTTACAAAATTCTTTAAAGAGATTATTGGAAAATTCAGTTCCTTCGTCACAGACAATTTTGCGCGGATAATTGTGATGAGAAAAGTAATGACGTAATTTGCTGAGAATGGATATATTCATTTTGTCTTGTATATTGTAAACTTGAGCGTATTTAGAAAATGAATCTATGATTGTTAGAAAACTTTGACGATTACAGCAAAAGGTGTCTATGTGGATAATATCAAAAGGTTTTTGTCCTAATAGGGGGCCTTTGAAGGGAAGTTTATAAGGGTGTCTTTCATATTTATTTCGGAGGCATATATCGCATTTATTAATATAATCGGAAATCGTAGTGCGCATATTTGGCCAATAATAATGGAGTTTTAAGTGATTGAGAGTTTCGAGTATGCCATTATGATTTTGCTTGTGGTAATCTTGAACACATTGAAGTTGTTTATCGGGATTCTCTATGTCTTGAGTTTGTTTAGAGCAGAAAGAGATACGAACGGTTTCATTAAAAGTATTGCGGACATATTCAGATATAAATTTTTGGATATCCGTTTGTTCTGTGAGGATATGGTAGCGTTGATTAGGAGATATTATAGAATGGAGAGTGTTTTTAATGTCATTTTTCCAATCTTTTTCAGTAAGAGTTACGTAATATTGGTGTTTACTTTTGAATTTAAGGATGTATTGAACGTCATGTTTGTTTCCAAATTTTAAGATAATTTGATTAGGAAAATAATTAATGGGTTCTTCGGAAAATGGAATAGTTGCAATAGGGTTTTCGTGTGTGGAGTGTTGTGTGGATAGTCCAGTTTGTTTTTCATAAGTTTCGTTAATAAAGTCGTCAATATTAAAGTCATCGTCATGTGAGGGAGGATTTACACAGATCGAGTCTAATTCATGCATATTGAGTTCGATACGGGAAAGAGCGTCGGCTACAAAATTTTCTTTACCTTTGCGATATACAATTTCAAAATTATATTCTTCTAATTTGAGTTTCCACCGGGCGAGACGAGAATGGGGTTCCTTAATTTTATAGAGCCAGACTAAGGGGTTGTGATCGGTTTCTATGGTGAATTTTACACCAAAAAGATAGGGCCGGAAATGTTTACAGGATTCTATGATTGCAAGGAGTTCTTTCTCGATTGTGGAGTAGTTTCGTTCTGCGGTAATAAGGGTGCGGGAGTAGTAAGCGATTGGTTTTCCTTTTTGGGATAGGACAGAGCCAATAGCAACGTTAGAGGCGTCAGTAGTTAGTGTAAAAGGTAGAGAAAAGTCAGGGTATTGGAGAATTGGGGAGTTACTTAGAGCGGATTTACATTTTTCAAAACAATCTATATATTGAGGGTGGTCAATTTCAATTTTGGTGTCTTTTCGTAAACAACGTGTCATGGGTGTTGTCATTTTTGAGAAATTAGGAATGAAGCGGCGATAATAGCCTATTAGTCCCAAGAAACTTTTAATTTCCTTAGTAGTTTTAGGAATGGGGAAGTTTTGGATTGCGGATATTTTGTTTGGATTGGGTTTAATGCCTTCGGGAGTAATCACGTGGCCAAGGAAAGCTACTTCTTTGTTTAGGAATTCAGATTTGTCGAGTTGAATTTTTAGGTTTACTTCACGGAATTTTTGAAAGATGGATTTTATATGTATAAGATGTTCTTGTAAAGATTTGGAAAATATAATGACGTCATCCATATAGACAAAACATGATTTGTAAAGGTATTCTCTTAGAATTTCATCCATCATGCGTTGGAAGGTCGCTGGGGCGTTTTTTAGACCAAACGGCATTCTTGTATATTCGAAGTGGCCATTGGGAACTGTGAAGGCGGTTTTTTCAACGGAGTTGGGGTGTACTTCAATTTGGTGAAAACCTTGGGCTAAGTCGAGGGTTGTGAAGTATGTGCATTTGCCTAAATTGTCAAGTATTTCGTCTTCAACCGTATTATCGTTTAGTTTGCGATAGTCTATAACCATGCGAAACTTGCGTTTACCGGATGCATCCATTTTCTTTGGAACGATCCAAACGGGCGAAGAATAAGGGGAAATTGAAGGTCGGATTATATTTTGTTCTAAGAGTTTATCAATTTGGGAAGAAATTTCGCTTTGCATGACTTTAGGATGTCGGAAAGAACGGGAAAAAATAGGAGTTTCGTCTTTTGTGCGGATTTCGTGTTTGACAGAACTAGTAAATGACAGATCAGATGATTCATTGTAAAAAAATATCTTTAAATTTATGACATAGATCAAGAATTTTTTGCTTTTCTTCGGAATTCAGATGTTTTGTTCGAATAGAGTTGGGATCAAATGAGTTATTGGAGAAGGGAGGTGATAATTCTTCAAAATCGGATAGTGGATAAACAGATATTGGTTCAGGGAAGTCAATATTTAAATTTTCTGGTTGTGGTATTTCTACAAACCCATCATTGGCATGGTGTATTGAAATTGGGAGTACAGTTTGGTTATCAAGGGTAATTTCTGGGAGTACAACTTCACCATTATTGATATTTACTGGGATACGGAGTCGATTATTCGAACGATATATAACTTCAAATGGAACGGAAACGCCTAATTTACGAATAGAAAATATATGAGTTTCATAATCTATATTTGCACCTAATTGGTCGAGTTCACCAGTACCTAAAAGAATATCGAAATCATTGTGCCAGTCGGCAATTCTAACTATAAACGGTTGATCAATGCCAATTTCGTTAAAAACGGGAAAATAAAGGTTTTCGGAGTAGGTTTTAGGAGTTTTCATAGAAATAAGAGTAAAGGGTTCAAAAAATTGATATTTTGGATCGAAATTTTGTGCAGCATCGGGAGTTATTACAGTATCGGATCCACCAGAATCTATTAATACTTTAAGATTAGAATAAGGGAGATAGAAAAATGGAAGTTTGGTGGCTTTTGAAATATTATTTAATTCGATAATTCGGGATTGGGAGGAGATTCCGAGGCTTGTTCTCGAAAATTTTCGGAAAAGTATTCTTCGGTTTCTAAATTGGAATCGCATTCTATATTATTATGGAAAGTACGTGTGGACATTGGGGTTGGTTTGTAAGTTTGCTGTGACGGCAATTTTGAAGTTATGGACATAGGAGTTGGAGTTGGACGATATTGATTTTGGAAGTAATTATTGTTGGGTCTATTAGATGGTGGGCTGAATACTTGTCTATTAGGTGGAGGGTTTTGTCTTTGAGGAATGGGCCTATTTGTGTTGCCAAAATTTCTAGGTGAGTTTGAAGGACCTTGATTAAAGTTTTGAGGGAATTGTTGATTAAAATTTGGGTTCATATTCGTATTATGATTAGGTTGTGGGTTGCGAGGTGGTTGAGGATTTTGATTAGTAGGGCGATTGGTAGTGGTAGGTTGACTGTTTCTTTGATAATCGCGGGGATAGGTGGTAGATTTAAGATAAGACATATATTGCTGTTGCTGTTTGTGGTTATCTAAAGCTATGCATTTTTGAAGTGCTTCGTCGAGAGAGTTTAATTCAAAATGAGATAAATGATCGCAATAGGGATTGTTTATGCCAGTACAAAATGTTCTAAGGGCTTGTTTTCTGAAAAACGAAGCTTTAAACTCGATTGCCTGAGCGTTATTTTCATGTAAAGAAACATGCTGTAAAAGATCATTAAGTGCTAAAGTTATTCGGTTGTAATAGTCATCATAAGATTCAGAACGCTTTTGAACTGTGGTGGTTAATTGTGTTAATAAAATTTCTTCTGTGCGACGGTCGCCATATTTTTGGAGTAAAAGGGGCTTTATTTCTGCCCAAGAAGTTTTATTGTGTAAATTTAAGAAATCACGAGCCTCATTTTTAATTTTGGAAACGATATGAGTGTTAATTATATATAGTTGAGTGGCATTAGCACCTTGTTGAGTGAAAAAAGCAATTAAATTATCAACTGAATTTATAAATGTGGAGAGGTTATCTCCCGGTTTATATTCTGGAAGAGTGTTGCACAAATTATTAATGTCGGTATTTGTTAAAGCCATTTCTTGAGTTTTTGAAGTTGAGGGCTGAGAAATTAAAATTTGAGGGTTTTTTAAATCTTCAGATAAATTTTTAGAATATGGTTTAAAACGAGGTTTTTGTTTAGGAGCTTTTGGAGTAATAGAAAAATGAGCTAAATCTTCTAATAATGAACCTTCAGGGTAATCAGAACTCATGAGAAAAAGGAAGTGAACTTACAGGACAAGAAGAATCGCTCTGGACATCCCTGCCGTATGGTTCTCCAATCTCTGCACAGGTTTCTTCTCCCAGGTCGTTGATAACTGCCAAATCGTTGAGACGAACCGATGATCCTCCTTTGGATTCCGTGCAGCTATCCTGTTCGCAGCGCCAGTTATGTTCCGGGGTCGAAAATCTTCGTTTTTAAAAAGGTTTATTGAACGTAGGGTATAAACTATTACTGATCGATTAATTGCGGTCGCGATATTTATATAAATTGGAAATGCGGTGTACGAAAAATAAAAAGCTGATTCCGCTGATTCGGGGTTTTCGTCCAGGTCGGTGTGCTGTGGGGTCGATGAACATAACTAGCCTATAATACCGTCAAAATAAGGATGAAAATCAAATAAAATTACTGGAATAACCATATCAGTATTTAATTCTTCTGGAGCCGGGATATTGGCTCTAAATTTAATTTCCGTTTCGCCTAAACTTGTTTTGACCCGTGTAGGGCAATTATAAATACAATTTGAAAAATGTTTTTCTACTATTGAAGGTATTAAGATTAAATGAAAACAACCTGTGTCGATAAGTAATTTCATGTTAGGATTTTTAATTTGAATGTAAGCTAAACTATTATGCTGTTCTACATAAATTTTTACTACTTCTTTTATTTCTTCCGTTTGGGAAAACGACTGATTAAGGGAAAAATTCTAAAATTATCTTCTTTATTATTTTCGGAAATTTGTACTTGGTTTGTACGCGAATTTTGAGTTTCGTTATTTTGATTTTGTTGCTGTTGCGCAACATTTTCATTTTCTATTTGATATAACTCTTCGACTATAGCGTTATTTTGCGGTTGAAAATTATTTCTTGAAAAATTATTTTGTCTTGAAGAAAAGCTTCTGTGCACATTAGAAGGTACACGAGAATTTGTGGACATAGCCTCCTGATTTCTATAATTTGTATTATTATTATTATTAAAACCATTTCGACTAATTTGGGAAGCTACCTGCATCGGTTCATATTGTCTCTGGGGAATTTGACCAGTGGGTCGAAAAACATTACGCGGTGGTCCGAAAACTTGTCGGTTAGTGGGATAGTGTCTTTGTATTTGTCTAGGTTGTACATTAATTGGTTGGCTAGGAAATTGTTGTTGAAATTGGGGTTGTTGTTGGAAATTTGGATTCCTAACTTGGTTAGTGTTGTTATTAAACCTGGGGAAATTGTTAGTTCTCTGAAAATTAGATCTTTGAAAATTATTTTGGTAATTTTGGAAATTAGGTCTTGTAAAATTATTATAACCAGAATTATTTTGTCTTGGAAAATTCTGTGGTGTATTTTTAAATAAATTTTGTGTATAATTAAAATTTTCCTCCTGTATAACAAAGTCATTGCGTATTCTAGAGTATTAGGTTCTTTTAACCGAATTATGGTCTGTAAAGGACCAGATAAACCTCTAACAAAGGTTTTCAAACATAGTTGATTGTATTGGCGTGAATAAATTTCTTTTGTTACTTGATTCATATAAATATCAGTATTAATTTTCTGTATTAAATTACTACGCATTACTTGTAGTCCTTTTGCAAAATCAAGAGGTTGCTCATTTTTGAAAGGTCTAGCAACAAAAAGGTCTTGTTCTAAACATTCTACACTCCTTCGATCGCCAAAGCATTGAATACGAGCTTCTTTAATTTTTTGCCACGTATCTAACTCATTTCTACAACCTATTAATATTTCTGCTCTGCCAACTAGTTTAGTTTGGACAGCTTTGATAATATAATTTTTAAAAATGCATCATTAAATCGCTCGTATGTTTCAAACAAATAATCGCATGAACTGAGAAATTTTGGAAAGGAAGTTTCATTGCCATCAAAAGGACAAATCGTATCAATGTACATTTTTAACATTGTAAGATTTGGTTCATTATTATCATTATTTCCTTCATTATTAGGTGCCATTTTATTTTCTGTAGTTATACTCAAAGTTTTAGAGAATAACTTAGCAAGATTACTTATAGATTCAACGTCACTCATAAAATACAAAAATCTCTAAAGAATTTTCAAAAATATTCAATAAATTCAAATTAAATACATAAACTTAAAGGAAAAGGATCCACAGGAACTTGGCTCTTACCAAAAATCTTTGATCGCCGGCCAACTCCTTCGGATCGACTAGGTGAGCAATGTCTTCGTTGTAGCTGCTGCGGTGTTGGCTGCCAGGGGTTGAAGTTCTGCGTCTTCAGGATTGAAATCCTTCGGCTCCTCGCGACACGGTAGAAACGTTGCCAATTATGGAAATCGATCTAAGAACGTTCGCGGGAACTGGACACAGAAAATCCGGGCTCCCGGAAATAATATCGAAACATAAATATCTAAAAAAAATATCGAAAGAAAAAATATCGAAAAGAAAAAATATCGAAAGAAAAAATATCGAAAGAAAAAATATCGAATGGAAAAAATATCAAAAGAAAAAATATCGAATGGAAAAAATATCGAAAGAAAAAATATCGAATGGAAAAAATATCGAAAGAAAAATATCGAATGGAAAAAATATCGAAAGGTAGGATTCTGTTAACTTATGTTTTTTTAAATGGAACACCTTGTATATTTTTGGATTATTGAATTCTACGCATTTTTCCGATTCCAACGATGTATATATGTTAATATGTCCGCTCCAACCGTTCGTTCAGAACTGAGCCTTTCTTGTGAGGGATTACTCCTTGGGTCATAGGTTGCGATCGAAGACAAATGCCAAATTATATAGTAATAATTATAGATAGTAGTTTGCAAGTATATTCACGCTTTAGAAAACAAAATGGGCTATTTTAAGATTTCAGGGAAATGAAGAAACTCTTCGAAAAACATCTGTTCGAGAAAACATTTGTCCGAAAAACCATCTGTCCTAAAAATCATTTGTTTAATTTAATAAGAAATACTTCCTTATCTTATGCCAACTGGGAAAACAGAAAAATATCTCGCAAAAGAGTAAGAGAAAAGTATAATAATAATAATAATAATTCTCACCCTCACAATACTCCAATAATGTTAGGTACATATCTTTGAAAAGTTGGGATCCTTTCCGACAATGTGAAAGCCTGGCCGAAAGAATGCGGTCTGGCAGCACAATATGTACTGCAACATTGCTTGAATAAGAGGCTTCTCGATTTGTAGCTTCTTTGGAATCCGTCAGAGTAGGTTTGGCCCCGCAAGTGAGAGTCGCAGTTTTTGCCACACAAAATATACAGGGTGCGCCCAAAAAGACATTTTTTAGACACCCTGTATATTTGGACCGCAAGTTAGTCACAGTTTTTTTGAGACACCCTGTATACTTTGCAGACACCCTGTATATTTTGCGGCAAAATATACAGGGTGTCTCAAAAAAACTGTGACTAACTTGCGGTCCAAATATACAGGGTATCTAAAAAAATGCCTTTTTGGGCGCACCCTGTATATTTTGTGTGTCAAAAACTGCGACTCTCACTTGCGGGGCCAAACCTACTCTGACGGATTCCAAAGAAGCTACAAATCGAGAAGCCTCTTATTCAAGCAATGTTGCAGTACATATTGTGCTGCCAGACCGCATTCTTACGGCCAGGCTTTCACATTGTCGGAAAGGATCCCAACTTTTTAAAGATATGTACCTAACATTATTGGAGTATTGTGAGGGTGAGAATTATTATTATTATTATAGTATTCTCTTACTCTTTTGCGAGATATTTTTCTGTTTTCCCAGTTGGCATAAGATAAGGAAGTATTTCTTCTTATATTAAACAAATGATTTTTCGGACAGATGGTTTCGAACAAAATTCCGCGACCCGTTCAACAAATAATAACCTAGCTCCTAAGGTGTGTCATTTTCGGTACATCAGAAGAAAGTAACGTCAGTTTGGACAGTCTGGACTGTTCTTTGTGGATTGATATTCTATAAATTAATAGTTACAACAGAAAATTGAAAAATGCAACAAGTTAACAATACAAAAGAATCGTTTATGCAATTAGTATTAATTTTTTTTTCGATATTTTTTCTTTCGATATTTTTTCCATTCGATATTTTTTCCATTCGATATTTTTTCTTTCGATAATATGGATGTCGATATATTTTTTTCGATATTATTTCCGGGAGCCAAAAATCCGCACGACTGCGCCAGTTAAATTAACTATTTTGGAAAATGAGTTTTTAAAACAATTTATTTGGTAGCAACAGGGCAGCGATTACTACTACAATTCAGACAAGACTGATTAACAATAGATCAGAGCTTAAATATGTACTTTATATAAATGCAACCTAAGCACTCAGCGTCCAGTCATCAGTTTTATACAAAAGAGTCCATTGTTCGTCCCCACGTAACTGTGCAAAATATTGCCTTAACTCTACTTTTTTTCAAGAGACAAAGGTTTTGAATGATTTACAAGTAAAACACCATTTTTACGAGAGATTTATTGATGATTGCATATTATGTATAGATAAGAATAAACTTGAAAACACTTTCAATAAATTTAATAGTTTTCATCCCGTTTAAGATTTACATTATAAAAACTCCAACTCCTTACAACACTATTTCTTATAATAATAATGAAAGAATTTTTCACAAACTGGTTTAATAAAGATATATGGTCTGAAAGATATTTAAACTTTGACTCTAATGTCCCTATCTCGTACAAAAAAGCGTAATTAATAGCCTTACTGCCCTAATACCCTGAATTGTTTTTCAAGCCCATTATTAAAAAACGAATTCATAAGATCTACAATTAGACAGATGATTCGGGTTCCTCTAGTTCACTAAAGAAGTTTATCTCCATGCCTTATGTCAGAGGCGTCTCCGAACCTATTGCCAAAAAAGTTTAAAGATCACAATGTCCAGATTGCCCACAAAAACCAAAATAATACTAAAAAATTCTTTTCTAACTGTTTGGAAAGTAACCCTTTTATAGAATTGGGAAAAATAATAAACCCACAAATTTGACAACGTTCTACCGTCTTATTTATTTGACATTACATTTCTTGATCATTGTTTGAACATATACCCAGGGGTTCTTGTATTTGATATAAATACAATATAAATAACTAAAGAACAAATAGCTTAATTCTAAACATGCCCCCCGTCTTGAAAGGCTGGAGGGTTCTTTCAACTCTTATGTTTCACGCGAACCATTTTCTTCTTCCAACTTCGGTAAAGGACATATCTTCGCATATGATCGTTTAATTTCACCTTTGGAAGTTCTAACAGTTGCAACTCTGCTAATTTTATCTTTTCCAGGATGTAATTGAACGATGCGACCAATTTTCCAACTTAAAGGCGGTGTGTTATCTTCTTTTAAAATTACTGCGTCATTTACGTGGAGCTCGCCCTTTGTCTTGGTCCATTTTGTGCGTTGTTGTAATTCTGATAAATATTCTCTGTGCCAGCGCTGCCAAAAATGTTGTTGACACTGTTGAATGTGTTGAAATCGAGACAATCTATTTACAGGAATATCTCGGTAATCTGGATCGGGTATAGTAGTCAATTGTCTTCCAATTAAAAAATGAGCTGGAGTCAATGGCAGTAAATCTTGAGGATCAGCGGATAGCGGGTATAGGGGACGAGAATTTAAAACTGCTTCTATCCGAGTCAGTAAAGTGTCCAGTTCCTCAAAGGTCAAATGCGCATCTCCTAACACTTTTTTTAAATGAATTTTGCTGGCCTTTATTCCAGCTTCCCATAATCCTCCGAAATGAGGTGAATATGGGAGAATGAACTGCCAATCAATTCCTTCATTTATAAAATGATCTGTTAAATTTTTTAAAAATTTACTAAGATTTTTTAAATCAGAATTTGCGCCTCCAAAATTAGTAACATTGTCTGAATATATACGAATTGGCTTTCCTTGTCGAGCTACGAATCTTTTAAGAGCCATAATAAAAGCATCCTTAGAAAGATCTGAAATTAACTCTAAATGTATGGCTTTAGTTGTAAAGCATATAAAAGGCCTATGTAACATTTTCGCAATTTAGCGCCACGTCCATTTCTATCTTTAATTTGAAGTGGTCCCGCATAATCTAAACCTGTTATCATGAATGGAAATCCTGCTTGTACGCGAGATTTGGGCAGTTGTCCCATCAGCAACTGAATAGGTTTTGGTTTAATTTTATAACACGGAATGCATTGCTTAACAACCTTTTTAGCCAAATATCTACCAGATATTGGCCACAATGTTTCTCTTATTGAAGCTAATAATTGTTGTGGACCTGCATGTAATATCTTATACGTTCATTTTCGAAAATTAATTTGGTAAAATGATGTTTAGAACACAATAAAATTGGACATTTTTTGTTATGAGATAAATTTGAATTTTGCAGTCGTCCACCTACTCTAAGCACTCCATCCGTATCAATATAAGGATTGAGACTTAGAATTTTGCTTTTTCTATCAACATATTTGTGTTTTTTCAAGTCTAATAATTCCTTAAGAAATGATTGCTCTTGAGCCATTTTTATTAACACTTTGACTACTGTGTGTACCAAAGCTGGTACACACTTGATGTTTAGCAGAAACTGTGTGTCCGCATGTGGCCACAGGCAATAGCATGGTTCTACATGCTGTGTACACGAGGCAGACACAGTATCCACACATTTAATTGCACCTATCAATTCGTTTAGTTTCTAGCAAAATTCTGGCGAAGCAGTTTGACCTTTTTTTAACAGATGGCGCTACTACTGAACTAGATTCTGGATGCACTGCTATGGCCTTCTAATGGGTCTTCTATTTGGCGTGGTTAGTGTTTATTGTGTATGTAAAACAGAGCAATACCAAAATAAAAGTAATAGTATAGGTAAATGGAAGGATAAAAGAGACGTTTTGTTCCTTACAACTGGATCTGTTCCAGAAATGGTTGAGATAAAACAAAAAGGGGTTTTGAGAGGAAACCTTCTACACTAGTGCAATACAACCAGGCAAAATCATTCATATAATTATAGACGTTTCAGACCAGAAAACATCTTACAATTCGCCATGGTATAGAAAAGTGGGTGTAGAGCTTTTAGCAAACTTTACAGAATATATTTTATTCTGTAAACTTTGCTTTTAGTCAAACAATTAATTGTAAACGCAAATACTAACAAGCCATAACAGGAAAAATAATATATCACAAAATTTCAAGACGAAATCCCAAATAAAATTTTGAGTGGGGGATATATGCAAATTGAGAAAGAAGAAACTCAACGTCTTGAAAGCAGTCACAAACTCATCGATACAGAACAAAGACTTAAATGTGCAAAATGTTATAAAAATTAGGTACAGTGCTAGGAAAACGAACGAGGATATGCAATAAAGTACAGAAAATGTGACAAATTGTCTTGCCAGGCATGCAATGACAAATTTCTTTGTACAAGTTATTTTTTTGAACCCCATAATTGTCAGACAAAAAATAAACATTGTATACAATTATGGTACACACAGTCTTAGGTAATAATGTTACCGACGTAAATTCACCAGAAACTGTGTGTACAATTTTATGACACACAATTTAGGGTAGTTTTTCGTTAAAAAATGTTTTAAGCTTGCATTTGTGACAAACCTTATCAATAAATAATTACATATTTAATATAAATATGTTTTAGTTTCAGGGAAAAAAATTAAATAGTATGACCAGTAGTCAAAGTGTTAATGTATGAAAAGAATTATTTAATTCTATCAGTTTGAGTTTTCCAGAAATTTTAGGTGTGTTTGTACCTTTTGCCAAGCAGTTATTTTTGAATCTAAAAATCCAAGCAACTCTTTTTAATCTTAAAAGTTTGGAAAATTTCTTAAAAGGAAATGTGTCAAATTCTTGACAAGAAAAATTAAGTGTATTATTAGTACTTCGTGTATCAGGTAAATCCTTTAACGATTCCTTTAAACCCTTTGATATAGGCCAATTTTCAGATATTTCAGATAGCCAAAAAGGTCCATGCCACAATAAAAATGAATTTTGTAAGTCAATAGGACTAGCACCTCTCGATAGTAAATCTGCTGGATTATTTTTACTTTGACAATGCAACCACCTGTCTGAATAAGTAATATTTTGTATTTCAGCTGTCCTATTGCTCACAAATGTTTTTAATTTATTTGGAGGCATTTTCAACCATCCTAGAACAATAGTTGAATCTGTCCAAAAGAAACGTTCATCTATATTTAATCTAAGAGATTTACAAACTTCATTTGCTAATCGAGCTAAAATTAATGCACCTAAAAGCTCTAACCTTGGTAAAGTCAGAGTTTTCAGTGGAGCAACTTTAGTTTTTGAGCATTGTAAATTCACATAGATTGTACCATTTTGGTCTATTGACCTTAAATATATACATCCACCGTAAGCCTTTTCAGATGCGTCTGAAAATCCGTGTATTTCAATTCTTTTAGGTTTGTCACAAAGAACAAAGCGATTAATATGAAGTGAATTTAACATAATTAAATCTTTTCTATATTCATTCCAAAACGTATGTAGAGCTTGGGGTAAACATTCGTCCCAAGATACCTTTTCTAACCAAAGCTGTTGTAAAAGCATTTTAGCTTTAATTATACATGGGCTTAATAATCCAAGCGGATCAAATATTTGAGATACACTAGATAAAATGCTACGTTTATTTATCTTTTCCTTACAAGACGGTTCGCTAATATTATATAAAAGCTTGTCTTTTTAGGGCACCAGGATAAACCTAAAGTTTTAGCATTTTCGTTGGCACCAAATTCAATGATATTATCATCAGCACTACTCTAAAGATACTTGAGGATATCCTGGTCATTGGCATGGAATTTGCGCAAATTAAAACAACCTTGTTTTAAGATATTAGCAACACCGCTTATAATTTGCATCGCCTCTTCTTTAGAATCGGCGGCTGTGAGGCAGTCATCAACGTAAAAGTCTTCTTCAATTACGCGCGACAACTTAGGATACTTTTCTTTATTTTCTTGGTCTAGCTGATATAAGCAGCGCACTGCAAGAAATGATGCGGGTGTAGTACCATAAGTTACAGTATTTAATTCGACAATGCTTATATTTAGTTCAGGTTTTTCACGCCATAAAATACGTTGTAGAGGACGTTGTTCAGGTACTATTAGTACCTGACGATACATTTTTTCTATATCGCCAGATACAACGTATTTGTATTGTCGAAAACGTAATAAAATAGAAAATAAATTGCTTTGTATTACTGGGCCTGTCATTTGTAGATTATTTAAAGAATAACCACTGCTTGTAGGTGATGATGCATCAAAAACTACGCGTAGTTTCGTAGTTTCACTATTTTCCCGTAAAATACAATGATGAGGCATGTAATAAGCAATATTTCCTAAATTAGAAGATGATATATTTTTTTAATATTTGTCATGTGACCCAAATGTTCATATTCATTCATAAATGCAGAGTATTGTGCCTTTGTATTCGGATTTGACAATATTTTTTTCTCTAAGGTTAAAAATCTGCGCTCAGCCTGTAAATAAGAATCTCCAAGCTTTTGTAAAGAATCTTTAAAAGGGAGTGCAACTATAAACATACCATTTTCTGCCCGCATGGTATTTTTTATAAAATGTTCTTCGCACTTATTTTCTTCTAGGGAAAATATTTTTGAAGATATGCACTCTTCAACTTCCCAGAAACGAGCTAATTGAGTTTGAATATCTAATTCCCGACAGAAATTACACAAAACCTTTGAAACATTATTTTGAGATATTGGGCCAGATACCACCCATCCTAACCTCGTCTTTTTCAGTACAGGCTTATTTTTTCCTAATAAAATCTGACCGATACATAATAAATGCCAAAATAAACTTGCACCTATTAAAAGATCTATAGGTTCTGATTTATAAAATGATGGATCTGCTAATTTCAGGTGTTTTGGAATGTTCAATTCCAAGACATTTAAAACTATGTTTGGTATTTGTTCAGTAATTTGAGAAACCACATAACAAGAAATATTCGTAGAGAAATTGTTATGAATTGCCTGTAAAGAAATTTCACACTTTGTGTGTGCAGAAGATACAGTGTTATTTAATCCGGATATGAAAACTGATTGTTTCGAGGTAGGAATCATAAGGTCATCACATAATCTTTGAGTAAGATAATTTGATTGAGAGCCTGGATCTAAAAGAGCACGCACAATGTGAGGAGTTTTATTTATATCAAAAATTTGCGCATAAGCTGTTGCCAAAAGAACATAACAATCATAATTATTAACATGTCCATTTCTTGTTGATAACACCACATTTCCGATATTTGTAGAAGTTAAATTATTTGCATTTTCAACTTCTGTATTTTTATGTAAAAGAGTATGGTGTTTTTCATTACATTTTTGACAAACTCCTCTGCGGGATACTTCTTGTGAATGTCCAGGTCTAAGACAATTTATACAGAGGTTTAAATTATTCACAGTTCTTAATTTTTTTTTATAAGTTAACTTACAAAATTTCATACAATTTTGTATATAATGCTGTTTAGAACAGAATTTACATTTTACTAAATATTTGTTGTTATGTGAATTTGACAGTTTATTTTCAATACTTAAAAATCCTCGAGAGAAATTTGAATTAAATTTTTTATCCGAATTCTTTTCTTTATTTTCGGCTTTCTCTTGCTTTCGTAATTTAAGCGTTTCTAATAACTCTGCCCGAGATTTTAAAAACATTTTCAAATTTTCTAAAGTTGGGACCTCTTTGCCTATCTTGAAATTTTCCCATTCTCTTAATGTATGGGCATCTAATTTTGTAGATAATATATATACTACTGGAGTATCCCAATTATTAATCGGCTCGTTGAGTTGCTGTAGTGCCCTTAAATGCTTTGAAACCGAATCAATTATTTTACGCAAACCACATGCTGATTCCTTCTGTAAAGATTCAATATTAAAAATTGCCTTCATGTGATGCACTAAAAGACTTTTATTATTGTATCGATCAAGCAATGCATTCCATGCTACCAAGTAATTATTTGAAGAAAATTCTAAAGCACTTATAACTTGGTTAGTTTCACTAACTAAAGCTGATCTCAAATAATAAATTTCTGTATTTCACTTATACTGCAATTATTATGTATTAGAGACTCATATGTATCTCGAAATTCAAGCCAATTTGAATAATTTCCATCAAACTTTGGTAATTCGATTTTTGGTAATCGTAAAGCTTGATTTTGTATTGTGTTATTTTTCCCAGTAGCTTCATCCGAAGAAATAGAAGAATTTTGAATTTGCTCAATTTTACGATTATATTTATTTATCAACATTTTAGCCAATGAAATTTGCGCGTAAAATTTATTTTCAAATTCACTTTCTTGAGCTTGCTCTTGTATTTCATCGGCATTTGAAGCACTCTCAATTTCAATTTGAATCTCATAGAATTCATCTTCGATTTTAAAAATTTTGTCAAGTCGTGAAGTTAATTGTATTATGTCAAAATCTGAGATAATTTCTTTTTCTTTTAATTCACTCACAAATCTCGAAAAATTTGTTATTTTTGATTCCAAAACACCTCTTTTTTGTATTGGCGCAGCCATTAAATAATATTTAAAATATTAAATAGATATTTTGAAAGTAGATAAGTAAGTAGGTAATTTACAGTATGCGATTAACGACTGATACCGTAAAAAATGCAAGGGACCTAAGATAAAACTAAGACAAATAACTCTTACAGATGAGAAGACAGTTTTTTACGATTTCTTGTTGCTGCAGCTTATTCCAACCGAGATTCCTCTTGATTGTTTACTCCATTTTTGGGTAGATACTTGAGTTTATCTTATTTTGGCGACTGGAACGCTGCTAACGGTAGACTGTTATCCCAGAGTTACGCTAACCACGCTCTGCTACCATTTTTATGTTTGGAAAGTAACCCTTTTATAGAATTGGGAAAAATATTAAACCCAAAAATTTGACAACTTCTACCGTGTTATTTATTTGACATTACATTTCTTGATCATTGTTTGAACATATACCCAGGGGTTCTTGTATTTGATATAAATACAATATAAATAACTAAAGAACAAATAGCTTAATTCTAAACACTAACCTTAAACCAAAAATCACCAATGAACTTCAACAAATATCATTTATAAAATTAAATGTTTAAATTGTCCATCTTTTTATATTGGCCGTCTGGCAATACTTAAAAAAAATATACAAACATCAATACGATATAAAAAATAAAAATGAAAATACTACTGCCCTCTGTAAACATGCAGTTGATAACACCCACAATTTTGATTTTAAAAATGCTAAAATATTATGCAAGGAAAAAGACTATTTCAAACGAAATATGTTTGAAATGATACATATTAAAAAACATCAAAATACTATAAATTTCAGAACTGACACGGATGGTCTCTGTCACATTTATTAGAATTTAATAACGTACATTTTTTCCTGACTTTTTAATATAATAATAGTAGATAGAGAGTTTGCTAAATTGTATTTATTTTAATATTTGGGTTCTTACATTTTACATATTAGTTTTCCCATTTATTATATATATACAGGGTTAATTATCACTAAGTACAAAAAAATTTACCACGTGCGCTTAAAAAAACAGAAAAATATTTTTAGATTTTTTTTACGATCTTTAAAAAAAGGGTAAAAACCCCTATTTTCCCTGTAAATCTCCGCCTCTAATTAAGTAAACCAATATGGCTTCGGAACGTACTGTCAGCTTGAAGTTATTTCCACGGTGTTGCCTTTGTTTTCGGAAGGATGAAAATATCTTTTTACTCAAACATATCTCTGTATGCACTTACCCACCATGCATGAACAACTTTGGTGCAGTTTATTCCTTCGCTTGGATGTTCACTAATCGTGCCGCTCCCTCGAACACAACACTCCGAGGCTTTTGGCTTGGCCCCGAGTACCGGTCGCCTGGGCCCGGTCGGTCCGCCGTGGCGCGTATCCGGGGCACAGGGCGTCCCCAAATTCTCCACAATTTACCTTCCCACGAGACCCGCGAAAGCGGGCTGCTGCCCGTGTGCGATGTTGACCAACCCGCAAACTGAAGTATTCCCCTATCCCCTAAACTAAATCAAATAGGTTTCCCAGTGCGTTCACCCAAATTTCAACATCAGCACTACCCATACAACTTATTGGAATATTGTCGCTATGAAATTTTTAATTAATTGCGTTTCTCCTACTATACTGATAAAAAATACTTAACCAGCTGTTTTTGTACCAAAAGTGGAGCTGCCTGCCGTATTCCCAAATATGTCTTCGCCAAAATAACACTATTTTATATTCTTAGAGCTTACAAAATGTAATTAAATTCGTCAAAATCCGTTCAACTGGTTGACGAAACTAAATCGAAGATTTGACTAGATCTGTGAGTATCATTAATAAATAAAACCTCTTTTAATTTTTTATATACATACGTTTGACAAAATAACAAATTTAAAAATAAAAACTATTATGGATCTGTAATTTATGTAAAAAAGGAAAAAATGTAGAATTTTTTTTTAATGTTTTATGTTTATCTTTTAGATAAAATTTTTTAATTATTTTTAACATGTGGTTATGTAACCTGATGATGGCTACACGAAACGTGCGTTGTTACGAATCTGTATTGATAAATAACAATATATTTGGTAGAAACCCCAGGAAGTTTCTTATTTTTTTGAAAAGATTACAATTCCTCATCGATTATGAAAAAAACGTATGGTATAATAATCATATTGTATTTCCCATTCTTTATCGCGAAAAGAAAACTGCAACCGTTCTCAATGTTGAAATTAATCCGCAGGAAATAAAAAAGGGTTAAATTTCCAGTCAGCACACACTCCGGCGATATAATAATACCTTCGCAGAAAAAAAGCGAATGCCTTATTCCCGAAACACTCTCTGTCGCAATTGAAGGCTACGCGTACGGCGAGATAAAACGCAATTACTCACAATAAGCGAACCTCTTAAAGTAATATCTTTCCCAGATTCTAGTAAAGAAAAATTTGAAATTTATAATATTGAAGACACTTATCCCTTATCAAGAGAAAAAACCGAAATTGACATTGAATCACTAATTCTCAGAAATCACTTAAATTCCGAAAAAAAAACAAAACTAACTATACTTTGTAAGAAATTTTCAGATATTTTCTATAAAGAAAACGAAAAACTTTCATTTACCAATAAAATCAAACACTAAATTAAAACAACAGATGAGATACCCGTCTATACTAAATCTTATCGTTATCCCTTTGTTCACAAAACCGAAGTTCAGAAACAAATAAACAAAATGCTGGAAGATGATATAATCCGCCCATCTAGTAGTCCATGGTTCTCTCCTATTTGGATTGTACCCAAGAAAAAAGGCGCATCCGGAAAAACAAAATGGCGAATTGTTATAGACTACCGCAAGGTAAACGAAAAAACAATAGACGATCGTTATCCTATCCCCAACATAACGGATATTTTAGATAAACTAGGTAGATGCCAATAATTTTCTCCACAAGCCTTGACGAACATATCGCAAATTTAAAGTTAGTTTTCCAAAAATTACGCGAATCAAAGTTGAAAATACAACTAGATAAAAGTGAGTAGTTAGGACACGTAATAACCCCGAAGGAATCAAACCGAATCCCCGAAAAATCGAAGTCATACAGAAACTTCCAATTCCAAAAACTGCTAAAGAAATCAAATCTTTCCTTGGTTTAATTGGATACTATAGAAGATTCATAAAAGACTTTGCCAAAATTACAAAACCTTTCACTAAATGCTTTAAAAAAGGCCAAAAAATAGTTCATGATGAAACTTTTATTAAAACTTTTGAATATTGTAAATACATTTCAATGAACGACCCTGTACTTCAATATCCCGACTTTAGTAAACCATTTAACCTGACAACAGATGCTTCTAACTATGCCATTGGTGCTATTATTTCCCAAGATCCCGTAGGTCAAGATAGACCCATCGCTTATGCTTCTCGTACTCTAAACCCTGCCGAAATTAACTATTCCCCTATCGAGAAAGAAATGTTAGCCATAATCTGGGCTACGAAATATTTTAGACCCTATCTTTTTGGTACATAATTTAAAATTTACTCACAAACCACTACAATGGTTATTTTCCCTAAAAGACCCTAATTCACGTATAGTTAGGTGGCGCTTAAAATTGGAAGAATACGACTACAAAATTATATATAAAAAAGGAAAAATTAATAGTAATGCAGACGCACTGTCACGTATTGATATTAATGCTGTAGAAACTGATTCAGTCATAGCAAATCCAGGAAACATTAACGAGGATGTAAATCAATTTTTAGAATTAGCGGAACAACTTCCCGAATTACCTACCTAATTTCGAAGAAACCTATGGAATTAATCCTCATAGACCCAGAATTAATATCATATCAGATATTCAAGTAGTACCTCCTTTTAGTGAGCGAATTTCCCAAAACAATCCCTTAGAGTATACTTATCAACAACAGGAACACTTTGAAGTAATATTTGATCAACCTTTCGAACCAACTTTTGACGAACCTTTTCCTTTCGATCAATACTTTCAAATCCTCTTTGATGAACCTTCCGAGCAAATTCAAGATCAAAATGAAGCACTAACTGAACCCGAAAATATCAACCTTCCACAAAACCAACCCTTTTTCCCTGACAAAGACGATGATACTAACCAAACTCTACACACTGCGATTGAAGACCCACTCTTAACAACCCCAATTACAGATACATATCGATACTTTCCAAATTGAAAATCAAAAATTTCTAACTATCATAGACACCTTTTCAAGATATGCCCATGCCTACGAAATAATCGGCGCTAGTAGCGTAAATACAATGGATTCACTCTTAATATATGCAATGCATCACGGACTCCCACATACCATAATATCAGACAGCGGCACTGAATTTTTAATAAGTCAGTTCTAAAAGACTTAGCTAAATTACATGGAATAAACTTACATTTTACAACCCCGTATAATCCTAACGGTAACAGTCCAGTTGAAAGACTACATTCAACCTTGTTGGTACATATTCGTTGTTTAAGAATAAAAGATAAAAATAGTAGATTTGACCAACTGATGTTATACGCGATTTTGGCATATAATAATTCGATCCACTCTGTAAATAAACAAACTCCTTATAGTATTATTAACGGACATTTAGAAAATCTAGATCCTTTCGATATGACAGAAGAAATTCTAATAAACGATTATGTTGACAATCACAAAAAGAAAACTAAAATTATATACGAAAATATTCACGATCTAAATTCCGATATATAAGAAAATATAATAAACAAACGAAATGAAACCTGCGAAAATCCCATCGAATAAACTGAAAATTCAAAAATCAAAAACCAAGGCAAAATATAAGAAGGAAAAATTAGTATCTAACGAAGACAAGAAGGCGCGTTTAGAAAACATAAAAGTAAAAAAAAAACACGAAAACTAACAACCAAAATTTTATTACAGGAAATCGACGATTGCGATCACGATGACGAAAACAATGAGAGCGACTCTTCTCCTAACGGGACTGAGACTAATACACGGAAATGAAAATTTTAAGATAACTTCATTGGACAATTCTTCCATTCAGGCTAGAATACGCAAAGCCCATATCCAGAAAACATATATTCTTATATTATATTAAACGAGATAAGTTAGAGATAGAAATCAATAATCTTAAAGATACTTATAGGAATTTTAACGTATCTATATACAAAGAAACTAAGTTTATATTTACGGCAAGCCTACAGAATAATTATAATAATCTAAAGCCCTTATTTCAAGAAATAGATTTAAAACTTTCTAATATTTTATTTTTCAACACTAAGAAAATAATGCGTCGTAGAATATTTAATTTTGTCGTCACTATAAACAAATGGTTCTCAGGAACACCTTGACGCTAACGAAACAATCCTTAGAAACAATCAACAAAAAATAGTAACCGAAGTTAATAAGCAAATTTCTCTTCAAAAAATTAATCAATAATTTCTTTCTATAGTTAATATTGAAAATTCGCAGTAACTTTTGCAAGATTACATACAATACACCCAGATATTTTACCAATAACTGAATTACAAGATATGCTAAAACAATTAAGACACTTTTATAGTAAAGACGAATTATTAAATATAAACATTTTCGATTGGTATTCAGTTATCAAAACAAATTGCTATTTTTCAGAAAAACAATTATTTTTCGCTTTAGAAGTTCCTATTGTATATTTAGAAACCTTTGAATATTTCCAATTGATTCCAATCCCCACAAAAAACAATACAATTATCATCCCTCCTAAACCTTATTTGGCCATACAACAAAAATCATACCAATACATGGACTCGCCCTGCGACGAAGTTAATGGAACACATCTATGTCTCTACGAAACACTGGTTAGCCACCCTGAAGAAAACTGTATTTTTAGCATTATACAAGAACAAGAAAATAACTATCAATCGATGAACATTCAACCACCACTTCAAGCTATAGAGAAGATTGGAGATGAATATCTAGTCGTCATTAATACTAACGACATAAAATCAACCCTTACCTGCCAACATTCGGAATTCAAGACACTTCATGGTGTACAACACATTAAAATACCCAGTAAATTCACGGTAAAAATCAACAATATGGGATTTGACAACAAACAACAAACCAACCAGAAAATACAACCCCTATTTCTACAAATGGAAAATGGAAACTTACTTCATTCAAAATTCAAAGGACCACCTTTACCAACGCTCAAGCTAAAAGAAATATCCCTAAAGGAACTTCACGAAATTACGAAAAACATTAACTCAGCCAACCCTATAGTACTAGAAAATATTGAAGGAAAATCGACGTCATGGATTCATGGATAGTAATTACTGTTCGTCCTGATTATCAGCTCTTAATTTAGATTCAAGCTGTACAAAAAAACTCTATACACCTCGGCCTCAACCAAGAAGAAAAATTGAACAATAATTGTCGTCTTCGGTCGTCTACAACCCCTCAGTCGCCATCTAAAGTAGGGAGGAGTTATATGTATAAAAAATGCACAATCATCTATAAAATTGCATACTCTATTTCTCTGGAATTGTTCTATGCTGATCCCACATTTTGAATGTATAAATATTATATCCAGTCGCGACGCTCCTCATTAAGTCTCTCGCTGTTGTCTTGCCCGTTTCTAAAAATAAAGAATATTTTTAAAAACAGTTCTGAGCCGTCCGGCTATTTAATTCATGCCATCCGACGACATCAGATCAGGTTGGATATGCACAACTTTTTTATTGTTACAAATACAGACTTCGGATCTTTTTGATGGCCCCAAACGACAACAGGAAAAAAATTGCTAATAAATAACATTCGATTTTTTCATAATAGGTACAACTTTTTGCTTTTAGATATAGAAAATAAGCAGATACGGACTTTATTTGTTTTTTAGGGGTCATAAATTCCAAAAGGAACAAAATGAAATTAACAAAATTTTCATGGCCTTCTTAATTTGTCGAAAATGTCCCTCATCTATCTATCTATCTATCTATCTATCTTGTGCAGGGGGTGGCCGCCTTAGATCGGCCCGGCACGTAGGCCACAGTGGGCCCGTTGTGCCCCCACAGGCCAGCGTCACACGGCAGCCAGCATGCCGGCCCTCTTGATGAAGGCCCGCAGCTCACCCACCCCGACACCATACACATCCTCTGCGCCCAGCTTAGCTGAGCCGAAGGACTCAAATCTGACCCTGTCAAGTGCAGGGCACTCGGTGACCAAGTGGTACGGGGTCTCCTCATCCTCTTGACACCATCTGCATTTGGGGTGGCGAGCCAGGCAGCAGTGTCCGGTGAGGACCCTTACCACTCCTCTTAACTTCGACCTTGGCAGACGCAGCAGCTCCCTAGACAGGGCGGTCGACGGCCCACGAATCATGAGCCTAGTCTGCCTCATCCCCGGAGCCCGGCGCCACTCCTCAACGAACCTGCCCTACAGCCATTCGTCCAGGGCTCCAATTGCGACCCGTGGCGCAATCTCCAATATTGGTTCTGGCCCCACTGGTCTTCCCATGGATCCCTCTCTAGACAGTAGGTCCGCAGTCTCGTTCCCCGCTATGCCCGCATGACCAGGCACCCACGACAGAACAACCCTGTTCCCTTCGGCCACCAGCCTGAGCAAACTCGATCTACAGTCCTCCACCGATGGAGACCAGGTACGGTTTGCTCTCAGCGCCTGTAAAGCCGCTTTACTGTCAGAGCAGAAGGTCAGCTTCCGGCCCTTAACTCTGAGCCTGAGCTATTCCTCTGCCCCCATCATGATGGCGAACACCTCCGCCTGGAACACGGTGGTGTGCTCCCCGAGGGAGGTAGTCAACCTCCTAGCCAGTTCCTGACAAAAGGCACCGGCCCCCGTTCCCTTCCCCATCTTGGATCCGTCTGTGAACCAAACGAGCCCGCCTTGGGGGTTGCTGTTCCCCTCGGTCCACTCCTCCCTGTCTAGAAAGACAAAGCGGAGCCGGCCATGGATGTCCCTCATCTTCATTATTATTACGCCGACTGACATCATAGTACTTACTTAGTCGACCGATGATAGAGCAGGAAACCTGTTTTTAAACTCTGCTTAAAAAATCCTCATGATAATTTTGAGAAAAATGACTTTTTCATTTTATTAACTTACTTCTTACCTACACCTGTATGTGGTTGATTTATTATTTATTAAGGAGTTTATTTGGTCTTTTATTGGTAAGTTTGGGGAACTGGTGAGATTTCCTGGGGGGATATGTGCCCTTTATCCCCCCCGTGGGCCATTGATTCGTATACGCATATGTTATTGCTTTTATTCATTATGATATATTTTATTACATAAAACATTTTTTGCTATTTACATTATTAACCATTAAAAGTCAATCGAATATATTATAATAATTGCTAATAATTTTATATTCATATATTATGTTAAAAAGTCGTCGCATGTCAAGAACTTTTTGAAACCGTGGGAAAGTACTGTTGTGTCTCAAAAATCCCCTATTTTAACATAAAAACTTATTACTCTCATCAACCTTTAAACACTACTATGCATTTTTTTAATCTATAATATCCTGTTGAGATCATATTAGGTTCTGGAAACCTATGGACTTTTTTCCAACGCGGCAGCGTGTTTCCTTTAGGTATATAAGTACCTAACATGCCTCCCCGGCTCGTTGTTACACTTTTCATTAGGGGAGACTCGGGTAATATCGGACACATTTCGAAAAATTGAAATAATTTTTATCAAAAAAATTATATATTAACATATTTTTGCTTAAAATAAACTATACTCTTTGCAGAATAGAATACATAATAAAATTAAACAAAAAAACTTAAACAAAAACTCCACACGTTAAAAATAAAAGTGGGCCTCTTTTTGTAATTTTCTGAAAACGTCGGGTAGTATCAGACATAATAATAATAATAATAATAATAATGTGTGGTTCTGCATGGCGATGAACCCTCTATCACATCGGTTGAACTCTACAAAATATGGCTTCGCTATCAAAAGCAACAACGCAGAAGCGATCAAGTTGAATCACCTATTATATATGGATGATTTAAAACTGATCGCCGCAACCAAAAACCAACTAACGCAAATGCTTAAAATTGTAGAGGAGTTCTCCAGGGACATCGGAATGCTGTTTGGACTGGACAAGTGCCGCACCCTTAATATCATCCGGGGAAAGCTCGAACAAAGCGCACACGAGATGCAGGACGGCCAGGAGATCGAAGCAATGAGCAAGGGAGATACATACAAGTATCTCGGGATGAAACAAGCTCAAAGGATAGACCATCGAACAATGAAGACTGATTTAACGAATGAATTCATCAAGAGAGTAAGACAAGTAGTGCGAACTGATCTTAACAGCAGGAATTTGTTTAAGGCCCTGAACACGTATGCGTGCTCTGTACTCAGCTATTCGTTCGGAATAGCTGATGTTGATGTCCAACACGGACATCAACAACCTGCAACGAAAAGTTAGGACACTACTGACAAAAGCTCATAAACATCATCCCCGTAGCTCCGTAGAAAGAACAACTCTGCCACGTCAACTAGGAGGAAGAGGATTGGCAGATCTCAGCAAGCAATTGGACCAACAAATATTAAATCTGCGTAATTATTTCTACAGGCAGGCCAACAGCTCCACACTACATAGGGCTATATGCGGAGCAGACGTCTCAACACCGCTACGTCTGACGGAACACGAGCGTCAAAATCACCACCGAACCGACAACGATAAACTACAGAGGTGGTTGGGGAAGCCGCTGCACGGGAGACATCCTAATGAGGTTAACCAGGAACATGTCGACAAGTTAGCGTCGAACTATTGGCTGACCTCGGGAAGAATGTTCCCCGAGACGGAAGGCTTCCTACTGGCCATACAAGATCAGGTTATACCAACTCGCAACTACCTAAAATTCATTGTAGGAGATGCATCGGTAGATGTCAGATGTTCGCATCAACGGAATATAAGGAACGACACGATTCGGTTGCCAAGATCTTGCACCGGGAACTGGCGGAAAAGCTGCTGCTTGTGCAGACAGAAAGGGTCCCATATTACAACTACACACCTGAGCCTGTTCTTGAGAACAGCAACTACAAGATGTACTGGGATCGTACAGTTCTGACTGATCAACGAGTTGCCCATAACAGACCGGACCTTATAATAGTTGATAAAATTTCTAGGAAGACAACTCTGATTGATGTGGCCATCCCGAACAACAACAACCTGCGTGTGAAGCAAGTCGAGAAGATCGCGAAGTACAGAGACTTAGAAGAACGAATTAGAAGGCAATGGGAAATGGAGAACGTCCAGACGATTCCAATCATCATGTCAACAACTGGTGTTATACCAAAAAGTTTGCTGAGAAACATCAAGGAGCTGAATCTAACTGATAGTCTTTACAGGTCCATGTAGAAAGCGGTACTACTTGCGACAGCCCGAACCGTCAGGAAATTCATGGGGAATGCAGGATCGTTCAAGAACATCAATGTCACCTAGGGCCCGATAACATGGCAAGGGTCTCGTCCGAGCCAGATCCTTTTGGTATCCGGGATGCCCGGGATCTGAGTGAATGTTCCCCGTAGAGGGAGTGCGAATGCCTTTTGGCTAAGTCGATATAATAATAATAATAATAATAATAATTCTCACCCTCGCAATACTCCAAACTAGAAGTACCCCAGAAGCAACCACATGCTTGTGCGGGGGAGGGGGGCAATTACTATTATTTTGTCTTCGTTGCCATTTGCGGCTAGGGCCGACTTTTTCCCGATAGAACTAGGATAGCATTCGCTCAAGTACTACGGAAAACCCTAGAAAACCGTAGTAATCCCAGTGAGTGTAGGACAATTAGTAAATCACACGGATAAAGCCTATTTAGGAGCAATACCGTGAACCCACATTTGTCCAGCGCTCTTGGCCAAAGCGGTGTTTTTCTTTAAAGACATATGTGCATGCGCCTGCCTCGAACCAAGGTCGATCGAAGGCAAAAAAACATACAGTCTAAAAAGTCAGCGCCGGTACGAGCGACGCCACCGCGACATGAACTAATTATTCTCCTTACAAATCTCGCATTTATAATAAACCTGATGTTTTTCTGCCTCAGAACAATTTTTATGGGTCCAACCATGGCACTAGATGCATTGTATCAGTGACTATAGAAAGAATACAATCAGTGACTATAGAAAGAATATAGTCACTGATTGTATCCAATTTGCGATGAAGTCTTCACCACAGATGATACACTCCGTTGCTTCTTGTTGCTGTTCAGAGCACATTATCTTTGCTATATTTTTTTGTTCTTTACATTTTTATTTTTTCCAATGTAATCCTCTAGTTGGTCAATTTTTCTTTTTCCTTTTGTGTTCTTGTGCATCCGATATCACCCGAAATATGTGTGTCCGATACTACCCGAACAGCACCGTTGGAAAAAAAGTGGCCAACTTATTTTTTACGACCCTCCGATAATTTCCATAAAACCATTTTTATATTCCAAAATAACCAACAAATGTTATATAATATGAACATTTTAAAAGAACTTACCGTTTATATAAAATATAGACTGGTAAATTTTATGTCCGGGAAATTTGTTTTGGGCAAAAAATAAAAAATAAAGCACACGACGTGTACCGTTCGGCCTCATACTGAACATATGTGTCCTAGGGCAATTCTAATAAAGCATTTTCTGACAAATTCGGAACGCCATCTATTAGGGAAATTGAGAAGATGCTGTTGTCCGATACTACCCACTGTCCGATATTACCCGACTCTCCCCTACCCTTTTGGCATAGTAAAGTCTTGACAATTACCATTCTCCAAATAATAAGTAACTTAAAAGTTGAATCCAGTGTAAACGGTGTTTAAATCAAAATAAACCTTTTTAAAAAATATAAACATTTACTGTGCGACGCGACGCGACGTAACATAAATAGAAAATCATTGCCATTACGTAGCCCGCACGTGGCTCGCTCCAAAAACCGTTTCGGTTTTCGGTGGTAGTGGCTTGCCAGGCGTGTATGTGGGGGCGGTCCGGGGGGGCGGTTTGTTATTCACGCACCACTGGCACGAAAACACCGAAGGCGGGGCTGCCGCCGGCGCGCCCGTCCAATGCACTAGGATGCACCCGTGGTGACAAAGGACGCGGCTCTCAACAGGCCGACGAGAAGCGCCGGATCCCGATAGCCCACATCGCCACAATAAGGATTTTTCATTTCTAAGTTTATTACACGGGACGCTCCTTAAATTTCAGGTCATGACAACAGAAACAATAGAATAGCCACCTGCCTGATATTGTACCTACCCTGTGTTCTATCTAATTATCTATACTTACTTCTCTTTGAATAAGTGGCAATAATATTTTACTGAATTCCACTGAACATTCAGCAACACAGTTGTCCGTATTTCCTAGAATAAATGCAGATTCTTTAATTTTTCGTCTATTTCCTACCTCTTCTTTGAGAATTGGTTTGGACCTATCCCACAATATCCTATGATTGTTATTAAAAGAATGTTCACATATTTTTGACTTAGAAATTTGATTTCGCCTGATATAATTTTTATGTTCTTTTAAACGAACGTTAAATGGCCTACAAGTCTCCCCAACATAGAACTTTCTACATTCACAAGGAATTTTATAAATGCAATTTTTTGAACTTTGTATACCTCATTAAATGGTTTCGTTTTAACTAGCATGGTTCTTAATGTATTTTTGGTTTTAAATACTGTTCTGACATTAAAACGATTGCCTATGCGTTTTAGCTTATCTGATAGTCCAGGAATATAAGGAATAATTAAATTTACTGGTCGGTACACCAGATTTATTTCTCTAAATCTATTAGCATTGTTATTTTGTTGGCAATCCTGAAAAACTTGCTCAACAAATTCAATAGGATAGCTATTTTTCTCAAGAACATATTTTATATGTTTAATTTCCTCCTCAAATTTTGTGTTATTAGAACAAATCGGTCTAGCCCTGTCATACAAACTTTCAATTACTCCTTTTTTAACACTAATATTGAAATGGAGATATCTATTAGCATGTGTTGGTTTTTTATAGACACTAGTTTCTATACTCTCTGATTTCAGTATAGAAACATCTAAGAAAGGTACCTAATTGATTAATATTTTCAATTTCTAAGATAAACTTACCTAATAGAAGGTTCTTGTGAGTTTAGAGAATTTAATAATGAATTTAAATCATCTACTCCATGTTCCCATATAACAAATATGTCATCTACATATCTCATTAGGTTGGTGAACATATCTAGTCAATTCATTTTGTTCAAAATCTTCCATGAATAAATTGCTTATGAATGGTGATAAAGGAGACCCCATAGCCATTCCAAATTCCTGCTGGTAAAATTCATTTCCTAATTGAAAATAAGTGGTTTTAACACATAGTGTTGTTAGTTCTAATATTGCATCTATATTCAAATTCGTCCTTTCTACTAAAGTCTGATCATTTTCTAACTTTCTGCGTAAAATGTTCAATGATTTGTCAACAGGGACCTTTGTAAAAAGACTAACCACATCAAAGCTAGCTAATATAGAAATATCCGGAAATTGATGTTCCCTAATTTTTTCTAGAAAATGATTACTGTTTCTGATAAATGAATTTGAATTTCCCACTAACGGATTAACAATGTTAAATAAATATTTTGCTAACGAATGACATGGGGAATTTATTGAACTTACAATGGGGCGAAGAGAAATGTTAGTTTTGTGTATTTTTGGTAATCCGTATAAGTGTGGAGGTTTTGAATGATGCGGAGTTAAGAGTGTCCTTTGTCTCTGTGTTATTTGTTCGTGGTATTTATACAGTGTTTTGTATATTTTAGTTTCTATTGAAGTTGTAGGGTCTTTGTTTATCCTCTTGTAAGTTCCTTCATTTAATGAATCATTTAATTTATTATAATACAGTTTTTTTCTAAAATAACAGTTGCATTTCCCTCATCTGCTGGTAATATTTTAATTATCCTATCTGATTTAAGTGATCTAATTGCTACTTTTTCTTCCTTTTAAATATTTAGCTTTGGTTTAAAATCTTTTTCTAAGATTATTTTTGACCTGACTCTAAATTCTTGACCTAATTCCTCAGGTAATGCTTGAGCTGTTTCCTCTACCGATGCTACTATGTCAAGCTTAGAAATTTTGTTGCCAACAACAGAAAAATTTAACCCTTTTGCCAAAACTAACTTTTCTGAAATGGTAAGTTCTCTGTTAGATAAATTAATTACTGTTCTGTTGACAAAATCATTGTCTATTTGATTCAATTCCTCACTATGCTTTTCCTCAACTAATCTTCGGAATTTGTTAATCTGTCGAAGTTTGATTCTATCAAAATGCCTATTATAGCTTATGCTGATACAATTTGATATGTAATTAAAATCATAGAAATATACGCTTACCCTAACATTTTCCCGTATTTCTTATGTTACTTCTTTGGTTCTGGATTCTTTCTCTTATCAGCATCATACTACATCTGAACAATATTTTGCTACATTTCCTACTAGTAAAAGGTTCTTTTAGGCGTAATCCTTTTGGTATAATATTAGCTTGTCTACATTTACATAAATATGTCAATCCATTTTTTGCGTTAGATAATTTGAAGGACTTCTCTAATAATCTGAAATTATTGCAAACATTAAGCCCATACCTTCATTTTAGATATTTTCTAAAATTTATTTGTGGCGCAAACAGATCCATTTAATTTTTAATTGGGGTTTTCGCCACCAAACTGATCGAAAGACAACTTTTTCAAGTTGCCTGGAAAATTCATGAATTCTTAACAGTGAATGAACGAAACTTTAAACGTGTAACTCAAAAAATAACTTCAACAAATTTGTTTTCTGAGCTTTCGGAGAATAAATCTTCCTCCTTTCTCAAAGATCATGCCACGTCGAGGCTCCGCTGTGTTTCTTCGCTTAAATACGGCCGCGAGAAGTGGTGGTTAGGTCGAGCGCCTCGAGTGTGCCGTAGAGAGCTGGATAGGATTTTGGGCGCAGCAGTTTCCGTAAAAACTGTCTCGGCCGAGAGCGCGACGAGAAAGATTCTTAAATAGGATCGTAGGGTGAGGGAAATCGCTACGGAAAGGAAGAGGAAGGTCCAATTAAGAGAGTTAAGGCTTTTTGGGATTTTTAAAGAGGTAAATGCCAGAGATATTAAGCTTTTATCCCGAGAGAAATCGGATGGTTTTTATGTGTCGTGCTGCGCCTGAAAATTACGGCGAAAATGTCGCGAATTTGTCAGAAATTGCCCTTTTTCGTCGGGCCGTAGCTGCGTTATTTCGGCTCGGGGCCACTAGGTCGCAATTTTTAAAGCTTCCTCCAAGTCTTCAGGTCATGTTCGGATGCCTCCGGCGCCCCCGAAAAATCGAGAAATGAGAAAAAACACGCGACTTCCAAGAGTGCTTTCGGAGGATTTTCCGTCGATTTTGCTAATATACAGCCGTCCCATTACTCGGAAGAATAAAATCGAGATTGCGGAAATTTTCTCAGATATCGGATCTTCGAGGTTTCTTTCGGTACCGGAGGAAAGTACGAGACCCAACTAAGAGATCTACCACCTACCTCCTTTTGACTCCAGTAATTTGCCATATTTTGAGATAATCAGGTACAAATATTAATGCAAATAAATATTTTGATGCCAAGACAAAATATTTGAAAATCAAAACTAAAATGTGGAAATAATATTGTCCATTATTGGTACACTCACTAATAGAAGTTATTTAAATAATCTGGTAAAAAAAATCCAAAGGTTCTTAATTGCAAAAACACTGAAGTAATGAATTAGAAAAATTTGTTTAATATGAAAAAGAAACAATAAAACTGACCTTATTCGGCGTTTGAGGGTTTTGACAGGATTATAAACAAATTTGTTAGCTTGCAGCTTTTCTATTGGGCTTGATAGATTTGTGCCAGAGCGTATAAAACAATAATATGTATCAGAATTTTCAGGCCATTCCTTAAAAATGAATAAAAATTTAGCAAGTCAAAAGCAAATCGTGTAACCAAAAATTCATATTACCTGTCCAATTGATGGGCACTAAGAACGGAGAACTCTTGACTTGTTGGAGTTGGCCACATACCTGTATAAGTATTTGGAGTTGGTGACCGAAGCACGATACACCGAAATCGGTATCCGCGCGCAGGTGCTGTGACGTCAACGGTGACGTTTATTCGACAAAATCATGGCTAACGGAAATTTGACGCGTTTATAGTGAGCTAAGCAACCACATATACACCAAGGTGTCTCAAAGTGACTACATTCTGTTTTTGGATTTAACTTTGTCACGGTTTAAAATTCAACTTTTATATATTTCATTTAAAGTTGCATTTAACGACGTTTTATTCTACAATTCCCTCGCAATTTACCAAAATAATAGCGAAAGACGGTTCACCACTATTTATTCTAATCTTGTTTATTCATATTAAAATAATACATACAGGCACAGACCTATATAGCTTCGATATAGGTCTGTGATACAGGTGTTCTGTATTCGATATTTATTCTCCAATAATAATTATTGTTCTATATACTTATTAATACATTTAATCCTCCCTCGCCTTTCGGCCAGTTATTCTCGTATCTGAAACAAATCCCAATATTAGTTTAATGTTAATATTTTTATCTTGTCCCTTTGGCTACACGAATTGTGGGTTGCCTGATCTCGGCATGGATTTCTGGCGATAACCCAAGGTGCAACGCGTCGAATCTTATGAGATAGTACTCTCGGAATGGAATCTATTTCGGGTTTTTCGTTCTTACATAGACAAAGCTACACATAGACTGTCAGAACCATTGTTGAAATTTCCGCACGCTACACCAAATATTTTGTATAAAATTTGATGTAAAAACTAATAACTAAATTAAAATACCTATACCACAACTTAGTATCGAGTCCTAAGAATTGTAAGACATTACGATTTATCTGTTTTAATTTGTTTTTGCTCCAAAATTAAAGTTTGAAAGTTGGTGTAGCGGGATTTTTTGCAGACGGTTTCAACAATGCTTTTGACTATCTATGGCTTCTTTAATCTATGGTTCTTAATAATAATAATAAAGACGTTTATTATTTACTGATACAGGACAGAATAGGTACAGTTATTTTACAATAATGTAATAATTAATAGTATATAGTACTCAATTAATAGCACCGTCTGTTTAGCAAATAAAGGCCAACATTTCAGATTGCCGCCCGGATTGCCCGGAAGCGGCTTCTGTTCTACCAATGTGGCTAAATCTAATTTTTAACAAAATAATATTATAACAAAAGTAATTATAAATGATTAATAATGGGAATAACCTAATAATTAATACTCAACAAACAACTAACAATTTTACAATTTATAATTATAATTAGTGCAGGATGCCTGGGCTTATGAAGAAAGGAAAAGAAAGAACATACCTATATGAATAGAGATAAAAAACAATACAAACCAAACACAAACAAGTCACATTATTGCGAAGATATCAGCCGCTTAAATATTGTTTGTCTAAAGGTATTGCAAGACAAAGTACACTGGGCAAGATCCAGAGGTAAGGAGTTCATATGTGTGGGAAAAGATTTGTTTCAGGGTATTTGAAATGATTTATATTTTATTGACACGTCAGGATATTAACCACATATTAATATTAATTGACATAAACTAATTAAATCAACAGATAACTACCTTTTAAAAAACAACTGAGCGATTGGCAAACTCTTCCAGGATAGTCAGTGGCAAACCTGGAAATAAAAAAAAACAAACCTGAGCATACTTATTTCACTAAAATGGATTTAATTGAAGTTAAACAAATAAAATTATTTCCCGATTGTTGGACTGTCCCAGTAACGACAACGTACTGACAATGCATGAGTATTGGACATTATACCCATCCAAAGTGCCTGAATAAACGTATCGAGTTGTGCAATGAGCAATACAGTACTCACTCAATACCGTAGCAAACACGCTACCTGAGTCAATTACTCATAACCAAGGTTGATACAGCAACCTCCGATCTAGACCACTTGACAATATCACTCTGTACTGAGGAGTGCAATGGACACCAAAACGCGAGGGTCCCCTCCAGACACAGAGCCCTGTTACATACCTTAACGAGTCGTGCAATGGTCCCAGACCTACTCCAGGTATCAACAAGAAACACCACAACTATTGCCAAAATACCACAGGCAAGACAGTCAACAAGCAGTAATTAAAAATATCCAGTACTCAGATTATTTGCACAATAATATTAAAACATCGGTACAAACACAAACAAATATGCAGAAACAAATATGCCCTGTGAGAAAACTCACCTCTTTCGTGCAGCTCAACACTGACACAAAATTAGCACAATTTAAATATTAGGCTTCTTACTCGGGAACCAAAACTCAAGTGAAGGCAAATCTGTTAATTCTTTCGATGTAACACATCGTGTGCCATAGAAAAGAAATCAATACCCTTTTATCCTCAGTATCGCTAACTTTGCGTTACGTTTTATAAACAACTTAGCCAGAACAGATTTTTGAACTTTCTTAATTGCAATCCCATACTCATATGTAGCTCTTCTAGTGAGACGACGTGACCCCGCCATGTCGGCTACTACGTAGCGATCATTAGGTAGTACCGTTTTGATTACCATTGGGCCGTCATAAGGGGAAGCTAGTTTCTTACTAGTTCCAGTGGCAGGTTGGTTCTTCATGATTAAAACTAAATCACCAACTTTATACTTCTTTGGTCTCTTTTCTCTCTTATCAAAGTATTTCTTTTGTTGTTCCTGTGTGTCTACAATCTTTTCGGCAGCTTCTTGTCTGGCTTGCAATAAATTTTCTATTACATTCGGAATTTGTTTGACTTCATCGAGTAAAATACTATCACTGGATCCTCTAGGTGAATAGCCAAGTAAAAGTTGACTGGCTGTTTTTCCCGTTGATTTATTTATCACGTTATTTATGGCAAACTGAATTTTCTTGACATTAATGTCCCACAGATCTTCTTCTAAGGTAGATGATAGAAGTGCTCCTAAGATGGTTCGACTGAGTCTTTCTATTTGTCCATTAGCACGTGGGGTTGCAACAGCATTGAGTACATGTTTGATATTATTTTGTGAGCAAAAGTTTTTGAAGTATTTGGAAGTGAAGCAGCTTCCTCGGTCTGTGATTAATATTTTAGGAGATCCGTAAGTAGCGCATATGTTCTTAAGGTATTCAACAACATACGTTGTCTTTGTGGATTTCACAGCCTGCAAAAATGCGAATTTAGTAAATGCATCTATGCCAACGATTAAATACAAATTGGATTTCTTGCTTTTCAGGAAGGGTCCTAGATGATCAATGTGAAAAATGTTCATTGGCTAAGAGTCCTTTCGTATTGGATAGAGGAATCCTTCTTTCTTTCCGGAGTTGCGTTTATTGTATAAACAGCGGATGCAATAAGCAATATATCGTTCCACGTAGTTTCTCATTTTCGGGAACCAATAGTTTTCGCAAAGACGGTAATGCAAAGTGTCCAAATTCGTCATGAGTAGCTTGAACAACTCGATGACGCATTCCTTTTGGAACAACCCACTGCAGACCCCTTGCAGTTATTCTATAGACACGCCCATCAGTGCATAGTTTTTATAGATTTGTCTGTCGTTATCTGTTTGTGGAGGTTTCATCAGAACTT
Source organism: Pseudeuparius sepicola (assembly GCA_963920635.1). Taxonomy (NCBI): domain Eukaryota; kingdom Metazoa; phylum Arthropoda; class Insecta; order Coleoptera; family Anthribidae; genus Pseudeuparius; species Pseudeuparius sepicola. The sequence continues at coordinate 34,938,808 of OY987303.1, forward strand.
GTCTTATCTCACCAATCTTGGAGTCAGTGAGTTGTCCAGACAGTACCCAATCGGCTTGTTCAATATGGAATATTTTGTTCGGTGGTTGATGAGATGGAACAGGGTTACGGCTACAACATGTTTCATACGCTCGCCTGGTCTAAATTTCACATCAAATCGGAATTCCTGGAGTTGAAGCCACCATCGTGCAATCCGTGGAATGATTTGCTTCTCGCTAGTTGCTTTCAAAGAGATACTGTCAGTGATTACAGTAAAATTAATTCCTAAAAGGTAACTACGGAATTTCTTTAGGCTTTCAACTACTGCTAATGTTTCCAACTCGTAAGAGTGATATTTCTGTTCTGTCTCCAAAGTTTGACGGCTGTAATATGCTACTGGGTGCAAACGTTGGTCGGGGTGTAATTGCAATAATATTCCAGCTAAACCCAGCATACTCGCATCGGTGTGAACTTCGGTAGGTAAGATTGGGTTGAACAATGCTAACGTTGGTCTTTTAATTAATTCTGCTTGAAGCTTTCGAAAGGAATTCTCCTCCTGCTCTCCCCATTTCCATTTAACAGTTTTCTTCTTCAGTGTAGTCAACGGTTTTGCAATTATAGCGTAATCTTTTACAAAATGTCGAAAGAATCCCGTTAGACCAATAAATTGTCTTACTTGATGTACAGATGTAGGTGTTGGAAATTCTTCGACTGCTTTAATTTTTTCTTTACCTGGACGTACTTCACTTTGGCCAACTTCAAAACCCAAAAATGTGACTGAGTTAATTAAAAATGAGCATTTCTTTAAATTTAGCGTTAATCCTTCTTCACGAAATATTTGTAGAATATTCTTTAAACTTTGGAGTGCTTCATCTATGGTACGGTTGTGTAACAAGATATCATCTAAATAGACAGCAGCATAGTTTGCAGCAGGTTTTAGAATTTGGTTCATAAGCCGCTGAAATGTTCTAGGTTCATTGGTTAAACCAAAAGGCATTCGATTAAATTCGTATTGCCCTGAAGGCGTAACCAATGAAGTATAACGTTTGGAATTTTCTGCTATTGGAATTTGGTGGTAGCCCGCTTTCATGTCTAAACTTGTAAAATATACGCCGCCTTGTAACCTGTCAACTTGATCATCAATTCGTGGCAGGGGATGGTTGTCCCTAATAGTCATTGTATTTAATTTTCTGTAGTCTGTACACATCCTGTTTTCCCCATTTTTTTTTCATTACTAACAGTACAGGTGAACAATAATTGGAATCAGACTCTCTTATGATGTCATTTGTTAGTAATTCATCAACGATATCCTTTACACTATCCTGCTCAAGCCTTGCCATTCTATATGGTTTATAAGAGAATGGTTTATCATCTTTGAGCTCAATATGCAACTCTGCTGACTTAGCGCAAGCAAGTCCTGCTGTATCTTGGGCAAAACAGTCTCTAAATTCCTGGATTAAATCTATTAATTTTCTTTTAACATGATCGGGAACTTGCCCAATTACTACTTGATCTTCTGGTAGTAAAGGGATTTCGGAAACTTTTATCTTATTGATCGACTCAGTGAGGCTAGAAAAAGTATTTTCAATACAAGGCCATGCTCTAGCAAAGGTCATATCTTTGCGAAAATGTAGGTCATTATCGGATAAGTTAATACAAGGTAGAACCATTCTATTAGCAGTTTCTATGCGTAAAACTGTATTAGGAACTAAGTACTCCCCACCTTCTTGCGAACATAAAATTGTTTCGACAAAAAGATCACCCTTATAATTTTCGCAATAAACATTTACGTTAGCCATATGGTTTTGGGATATATTTACATCCTTTACTAACTTTAAAAGCATTTTTCTTGTGTTGGGTTTTGGGTTAACATTATAAATGTCATTATTCTTTGAGGTTGACTCGATAAATCTTAGACACGTATTATTTTTGACTATTACAATATTTGGTAATTCGGTAAAATTTCTACCGACAAATATAGGTACATTCTGCAAGTGACCGTTTACAATACTCAATTTTATTTTTGCTTCCACTTGGTGAATTTTCAGAGTTACTTTAGCTAACCCAAGAGTGGTGGTCCTGCCATGACCATAACCTTGAAGAATAGTGATATTTTGTATGTCATATGGTATTTCCAGTTGCTTAAAATCACTTATTCGCATAATAGAGCAAGAACTTCCTAAATCTATATAACCTTTAAACTTTATGTTATTAACTAAGACATCCTTAAAATACTTCTTGTTAGCTACGTTATCGTCACTGCCTAGTCATGCTATCGGTTTAGAAGATTGATCACTCCGATTTTCGCGTTTTTTTGGAAACAATTCATTTCAGTATGTCCTTTTCGGTGGCAATATTTACACGATACGACTCGGTCAGTTCTTCGTCAGTTTTTCGAAAAGTGACCGGGTTTTCCACATTTATAGCAGCTTCCCGAATAATAATCCTTTTCCTTTTGATTCACAGAAGCAAAGTTCGGTTTAAACCTTTTTGAGACATGTTTCAAAGGTTTGTAATGAAATTTAATATTGTGATCTCGGTGTGTTGTACTCGCATTTCCAATAGTATTTAAAAATTCGTGTAGAGATTCAATAGTTTGGTGCCGTCCTGCTTTCGCTCCTGTCTTCACAACGTTGTCATTAATGCCTCCAATGATGCATGATACGGCATCGGCTCCCTGTATTTTGCATCTATATAACAAGGCACATTTTTCATAAAAATATTTCGAATATTTCATCGGGACGCTTATACCTACGTAACATTCCGGTTAGACTATCGCAGAAATCCTTTCGATAGGGAAATGCCTGTAGTAATTTTTCTTTCCACTCAACCCAACTCATCTTAACAGTTTGTAAACCCTTGAACCAAATTTCAGCCAAGCCGCGAAGTCTTCCCAAATCAAAATAAATTGTTGCTTCCTCACTCCAACCGAAAACCTCGCTCAACTCATCCACCTTTAGGCACCAGGCCTCTATTTCCTAATCTCTATCTTCCGGATTAAAAACGGGTATGACGTCTCCCCTAACAGATGACTCCGTTTTACGTGTATTGCTTTTAAAAAATTCTGCCATGATATCAGTAAATCGATTAAAATCATTATTTTGACCCTCGTTTCCATTATTAGTACTACCTATGTTATTAAAATCATCAGACGGTGTGAGGTCACGCGCTCGTTTACGACTCATGATGTTAAAGAAGGCAAAGCAGTCTGTTTGAACGTATTCAGTAGCTCTTAACTCCCTTTAAGAGAGTAATAATAATAAAGAAATGGGTATACGTATATCTCAATAATTGTACTTTATAAATGTCAAAATGTTTGCCAAGACTATCAAGAACTCGAGTTTTGCTCGGTAGTAATCCCACTTCTGAAAAAATTATGTGGGAAAAGATTTGTTGCAGGGTATTTGAAATGATTTATATTTTATTGACACGTCAGGATATTAACCACATATTAATATTAATAGATTAGATAATAATAAACTAATTAAATCAACAGATAACCACCTTTTAAAAACAACTGAGCGATTGGCAAACTCTCGTTTCCAGGATAGTCAGTGGCAAACCTGGAAATAAAAACAAACAAACCTGAGCATACTTATTTCACTAAAATGGATTTAATTGAAGTTAAACAAATAAAATTATTTCCCGATTGTTGGACTGTCCCAGTAACGACAACGTACTGACAATGCATGAGTATTGGACATTATACCCATCCAAAGTGCCTGAATAAACGTATCGAGTTGTGCAATGAGCAATACAGTACTCACTCAATACCGTAGCAAACACGCTACCTGAGTCAATTACTCATAACCAAGGTTGATACAGCAACCTCCGATCTAGACCACTTGACAATATCACTCTGTACTGAGGAGTGCAATGGACACCAAAACGCGAGGGTCCCCTCCAGACACAGAGCCCTGTTACATACCTTAACGAGTCGTGCAATGGTCCCAGACCTACTCCAGGTATCAACAAGAAACACCATAACTATTGCCAAAACACCACAGGCAAGACAATCAACAAGCAGTAATTAAAAATATCCAGTACTCAGATTATTTGCACAATAATATTAAAACATCGGTACAAACACAAACAAATATGCAGAAACAAATATGCCCTGTGAGAAAACTCACCTCTTTCGTGTAGCTCAACACTGACAGAAAATTAGCACAATTTAAATATTAGGCTTCATACTCGGGAACCAAAACGCAAGTGAAGGCAAATCTGTTAAATCTTTCGATGTAACACATCGTGTGCCATAGAAAAGAAATCAATAGCCTTTTATGCTCAGTATCGCTAACTTTGCGTTACGTTTTATAAACAACTTAGCCAGAACAGATTTTTGAACTTTCTTAATTGCCTAACAAAATATACTGGAAACTGTTTCGGCTATGCGTCCGGTAAGAATGATTTTTAACATGGAAGGAAAAAAAAAACATATTATACATACTAGAAAATAGTGCGTCTTACATATGGGAGGCAATAGTGTAGGAGTAGGATCTTTTGAACATTACGATTTTATGTCTGGGAATATCTATATTTAAATTATGTTGTCGCAGACTTAGATGGTGCACATCTGTTCGGAACGCTATTTTGTTATATAGATATGGAGGTGATTTATATTTAATTATTTTATAGTAGGGACAAAATGCATGTAGTTTTCTTCGATTGTACATATTTAGCCATGAAATGTCTTTTCATTTGTGCGACACTCTGTTCCTTCTTCTGATGCCAAAGATAAACCGTATACCGTATAATATTCTGCATTTTCTGAATTCGGCGAATATCGAAGCTGTTCAGGCATGGCCCGTAGACACTATCACAATGGTTGAAATGGGATAAAACCAGAGAATCACTTAATTCTTTCTTAGTGCTTGATCAAAATAATGCCTATGGGGATATATTAGTTTAAGTCCCGAGTAGGCCTTCTTTACCACATAAGAAACGTGTTGCGTGAAGCGCAATTGTGAATCCAGAAAAAGTCCGAGGCTCCTCGCGACATCCACAATAAAAAGATGAGTGTTACTGATAGAAATGTCGAACAAAGGTTTAAGCTCATTAACAATTTGTTTATTGCCAAAAAGAATAGCCTGGGACTTAGTCGGGTTAAGTTTCAACATGTGGTTAGTTGACACTCAACCAAAGCACTCAAATCCGAATTTATATTATTGATAGCAGCTTGATAGGTAGAGGGAGGAAATGAGAAATAGATCTGTGTATCGTCCGCGTATAGGTGATAATTGCAGAACTTTAGGCAAGTATGAATGTTGCTAGTATATATGCTAAACAATAGCGGCCCCAGAATACTACCCTAAGGTACACCTGTGATAACGCATAGACTATTCGACAGCTCGCCGCCAATTTTAACTATATGGGTTCTTTCAGTAATAAATGATTTTATAATGTTCACAGCTTGCGCAGAAAATCCAACATAATGCATAATGGATATTAATATTGAGTGATTTAAAAAGTCAAACGCTTTAGTATAATCAAGGAGAATTAAAGCCGTAACTTTGTTAGTGTCTCGTGTTCGGAGAATATCATCTGTTAAATCAGACATTGCTGTTGCACAGCTGTAACCCTGCCTAAATCCGATTGCTTTATAGGGAGTATACTATGACTGGAGATATGTGAACGTATTTGAAATTCTAAGACCCTTTCCAAAATTTTTGATAACGTTGGGGGTATGCTAATTGAGCAAAAATGACCTAGTTCCTGAGAACTAGCAATCTTGGGAATAGGGGACACAATTGCCTCCTTCCAAACTCGGGAAAACACTCCTGCAAAATACACTCGTTTGCTATATGGGTTATAAAGTCTATGATGTAAGGGCAACACCAAACTTTTAAAGTTATGTTAAGACGATCTGGGCCAACAGCTGTAGTCTTAATTCTTTGGACCGCCTGGATAATTTCGTAATTAGTCACTATATTGAATGTCAGAGAAGAATGCATGCCAATCTTGGTATTTTTAGAATAAGAGTTGATAAGTTCATTGTTTGGCGAAACGCCTATTTTAGTTGAATTTATAAAAAATGAATTAAATTTATTTACGTCGTTAAAACATTCCGGAATTTTGATTAACTTTGATGGTCTCATCCTATTTAACTCCCTCCATTTTTCCTTCATACTGCAATTTTTAAATTTATGCCTGTAATAGGCTTTTCTTTCCATCTTAATTGATGACGTTGTTAAATTCCTGAGTTGCTTGTAGTAGTCCCATTTGCTTGTCAATTTAGTTTGTCTAAATGCTTTAAGAGCCTTGTATCGTAATCTTTGCATCCTCTTGATATTATCGGTAATCCAGGGTTGAAGTGGTTTCTTACGTTTCCAAAAATATTTAATTGGGGCATGCCGATCAAAGAGAGTCAGAATACTTTCATGAAGTATTTTATTTTGTCCTCGATATTCTTTAAATGGTAAATAAATTGCAGGTCACTAGATTCAAGGTCGTTTTGAAATAAATTCATATTCACATTTTTAAGCGGGTGATACGCTATTTTCTCAGGAGGAATATTTGAATCATCGGACGCGCATTCAATTCTACAAAAAATACACTGGTGGTCGGAGAAATTACATGCGGAGACCCCCGATTCTATTATTTGCTCAACATTGCAATTTGTAAAAATTAGATCAAGTAATGTTTGGTTTGTATTGGTAACTCTAGTGGGTTCTGTTATAAGTTGCGTAAGGTTAAAAGATTCTATAGTTAATAAAAGTTTATTTGTTAACTCATTTTCAGTTTTCAAAACATCAACATTAAAATCCCCAAGACAGTATAAGTTGTCATAATTGGAAAACATGTTTTCCAGAGAATCCTCATATGTATTCAGAAAAGTATTGTAATCTGTATTTGGTGGTCTGTATAAAATGCCCACAATTATCACCTGTCCCTTAGTTTTGATTTTCACCCAGATATGTTCAAGATAATCATATTTCTCCATTTGTATTACTTCATACCTTAAACAACTCTTTACATACATTACCACACCGCCCCCCCTCCTGCCATGGCGATTATTTCGTATGAGACTATAGTTTTCTAACTGAATCGTGTCACTAATTAATTGTATCCGCATTTAGCCAACTTTCAGTAATACCTATGACATCGGAATCCGTATTCGAAAAATAGTCTTTGAACTGATCAAAATGTGGAAAGAGAGATCGGACATTTATGTGAGATAATTTGACTGTCATGGCAAGGCAGTTGTAACGGTTAAAAAAAGCAAAAGACCAGCTGAAAATAGGACGGATTCAAAGGAGTGGTAATTCAAACAGAGGCCTAACTTATAACCTTAAAACTATATAACAAGCATATTTATAACTATGAGGCACAGTCCTTCGTAAAACGGAGACTCTATTTATTTATTGGATCTAGTTTTTATTTTGTCTGGTTTGAGAAGAGTGGGCTGTCTAGGTTTAGACTTACCGGTCAATTTTAATTTCTTGCTATGGATTAAATGTAGTAATTGTGTTTGGGTGTTGAATTACGCTATCTTACCTGATTGGTTTCGTCTAAGACGCTTGATAGTCCCTACGATAGGATTTGCGCGGTGACTGACGTCACGCGGTGGTTCCGATCACGGTGGAGTGCGCGTGGTTATACCGGAACGTGCTCTACCGCGGTTGTTGCCGCGTGATTTTACAATCGGCATTCGGATTTTCCGTTTAGGTTTAAATTTGAATTGAACGTCTGGAATGGTTGGTTCCTTAGTTTATTGGAGTCAGATTTCGGGATTTAGTGAACAGTGTCGACTTAATAACTGCTCGTACGTTTGCCTTGCCTTCAATTGCGTTATTTTGCGTTTCCTGAACCAACTAACGGTGTATACCGGATTTATTTTATTTGCCTCGGCCAGAGGCCTCGGCAACTAAATTCCACATGAGTCATAAAAAGTTGAACTTCAGTGCCTTGGTACATAAATAACTATTATTAAGAGTTTATTGTTAATACATATCACAGAGTTTACTTTTTTCGCAATCTGCATTACAAGATCCTAAAACGCTATTCAAAATTTTGCATCGGTAGATCTTGGATTCTTCAACAACCTATTATACATTCATACTTTTAAGGATAACCCAGGGTTTGAGATAGAGGGAAAAAATTACTCTAGTAGGCTTGATGATAAATTCACGTTAGAAAATGTTAAAATAAAGTTTGCTTTCAAGGTTAATTTTCCATTCCCGATCAGGGAATTACACAGGATTACAGGATGCTGATGGTTTAACCAAGTGTCGCTAGTCTGAAGGTGATTTATTACGTCGTAGGTAATGCAAACACCTTCGGTTTAAAAACTTCCCCAAACATGATAATCGTCAAGATATTCAAATAGCAGCCTTTCTATGTCCAACAAAAATTATATTTGCATAGGTTTAATACAGGTAATTACGAGCGCTCGTTGGTGCCATCCAAGTTTTGTTAGCTAATTTTTAACTGCATTTGTTACTTGCGGGATTGCCTTTTTGTTATAAAATGAATCCTAACACAAATATTTTTTGATGATAGATTCAGTTAAAAAATATATGTGGTTATTGCCACAGCTTACTACCTGCTTTTTTAAACAATCAAAACAATTTTCTTCGATGCAAGAAAACATAATTATATTTGTCAATATGTTTACAATTTGTTTTTGTTAATTTTTCTCATTAACTCTTAAAAAATGCTCCTCAATTTTACAAATCTTAACGACATCTTGAGATGGATATTCTAATCCTCCTTGAGTTTTTTGTGCGATTAAAGAGTTTAAAAATTTTCTTTTTCTAATCACTGCCCCAACACACTTCACATTTTATAATTTCCTGTAAATAATGCGAAACAAATCCAGCAATATAAACGATTATTTTTCATGAGAACAATTGCTAATTATATGGGGATTCATAATATTTTCATGGTCTTGCCAAATCCCATGTAAGAAATAATGGTAGTCTACTATTATCTCTGCTGAAGACATAACACTACAGTTAATATATTATTCAGGCTTGTCAAAACGAGTGGAACCTGTCAAGATGGGTGCAATTTCCCATTCTCTCTGGACGGATTTCTGTTAGGATTAAGAGTCTCTTATAAGCCGAAGTAAATAATTGTCGAGCTGTTGGATTATTGTTCCAACCCCCTTTAGACCGTATTGAAGAGAAAAACAGTTCAAGGCGATTGTGACAAGCTTTGTATAATGGTAAAAAAATTATTACTTCTTTTTCTGCAACAAGGTCATTGTATAGCATCAAAGCACTTTTAAAAGATATAATAATTAATCCTATGAAACCAGTTTTTCTTTTGGAATTTACTGCTAATTCACCATCGCTAAATCTTAAGAGGGGGTTGCCGACAGCGAAAGTGAAGTTAGATTTCGTATTTTTTTAAGTTGTATAGCATAAAATCTAATAACATTTTACCTGGCAAAAATTTAGTACAAACATCTCTGTCTTCATTTTAATCATATGATATTACAAGCAGTGTTTTGTTTTATAGGTTATGAAAACCTTGGGAAAAATAATAATTCCAGTGCATATGCTTTTAAGATCTTATGATTAAAACGAAGACAGAGATGTTTGTACTAAATTTTTGCCAGGTAAAATGTTATTAGATTTTATGCTATACAACTTAAAAAAATACTAAATCTAACGTCACTTTCGTTGTCGGCAACCCCCTCGTAAGAGAATGAGTCATTAATGAAGGATGTAATTTTTTCGATGTTTTTTTTTGCAGAGACCTACTATTTAAAATATTAAAAATATAATTCAAGTTTTAATAAATTTAGCAGTCCCCTGGCATTCCTTAAAGTCATCTAACTCTAACTTTTCTTCACAGTACGTTATCGAAGCTTCCACTGATTCACTAAGTAGTTGAGTAGCTAACTTAACTTTCATATTTTGCTTTAAAAAATGTAAATGTGCTTTACGCAGTTTATTACCTAATGCGATCCCTCAAAATTTTGCAATTGTTCCAACTTTTCAATATATTACCATTTTTTATTGTATTTCCCTTCCAATTCATTATTATTTTGTTTTGCCAAAACATTCCTAATCGATTTGACCATATGGCAGGCATCATAAAAAATATTAATATTTTTGCCTTCGTGTGAAAAATAAGGTTTTAAATTTTCAAGATCAGTTTTGCATCTCAAAGTTTGAGCCATGGTCACATTAGATGGTGCCCCATCAAATGTTTCCCATTCAGCCCATCAGTAAAAAAATAACCAACTGGCAGTTTCCAACGCCCATTTAAAGTAACCATTAAAACAAAGGCTTCTTTGGCAATTGCAATGTTATCGTCTTGTAAGTCAACCCCAAAATAAACAAGTCCATTAAATCTTTTTCCATCCCATTCAATGTGTTTACGTAGGTATAAACATTTCATCTATTACTAACGATATAATAACTGGTTTATTTGAAAGAGCAACATGCTTTTTGAGAACTTCGTACGCCTCTGTTGTAAATCTAGCATTCGCATTACATTTTTAAACCATTTACCTATTGTACTTAGATGTGGTAAACAAGTATCGAACATTTGCCTTACATAGTCATAACCTTTGGACGAAAAAACTTAACATTATAGCAAATTTTCGTAAATCTGGGGATTACTTTTTCTTTTCCCAGATTTACGTTTTAACAACTCCTTGTTATTTTTGGCTTACTTGCTAATATCAATGCATTTTCATAAGAAAGTAAATTTTTTGATTTGAATTAAGTAATAATAATATTTCTCACCCTCACAATACCTACTCCAAACTAGGAGCACCCCAGAAGCAACCACATGCTTGTGCGGGGAGGGGGGAAATTACTATTGTTTTGTCTTCGTTGTCATTTGCGGCTAGGGCCGTCTTTTTTCCCGATAGAACTAGGTTAGCATTCGCTCAAGTACTACGGAAAACAGTAGGAAATTGTAGTAATCCCAGTGAGTGTAGGACGATTAGTAAATCACACGGACAAAGCTATTTAGAAGCAATAACCAAGGTCGATCGAAGGCGGAAAAACATGCAGTCTAAAAAGGCAACGCCGGTACGAGCGACGCCACCGCTTTTATAATATTTTCTACATCTTTTCAGCTTTTGCCCCAGAACTCTAATTTTCCTTGATTTTTCCTTACTTCTTGGCGACCGCCTGAAATATTTTTGTCTCTTTAGTTTTTTCTTCCTCGGAGAGTTTTCTTTCTATTCGGCAATATTTTGTGAGGACTGAGGACCCAGTTGAAGTACCAGGTATTAAATCTATAGTAATAGCCTTGTTCGACATCAAGCTGACTTGACCTTTCTGTTGCCCGCCTTTTTATCGGCTGTAAAAAATCAATATTACCTATGTACTATATATGATTTCGAGATTAGAAATGTTTTGAAATTATGACTTTTGTTTCAGAAATTAATTGAAACACTGGTAATTCTGAAAAAACTGTTGGCACAGCATCATATCGTAATTGAACTTTCCCCCCAGCTAGCTATATAAGAGAAGGATATGTCAAAATGTTTTGAACAAATCCTGTCAGAAGGAGGTGTCCAATCTGAAATTTTCATGTTGTGCACCCAACTGCTTGCTCTTTGTGGATTTCTCGGAAATCTAAAACCAATGCAACAAAGGTCATATTGTTATACCTACCTATTTATTATGTTAATAGGAATATCTCGGTAGTAAAGGGCGGAATATATGCAAATTGCATATATATGTATTTTTTGCATATTTTAGTCAATTTCGCAAAACATTGCATATTTCTGGAAAAACTATATTTTTGTGCATATTTGCATGTTTTTCCTATACTTATTTATAGATATAAGATATAACCAAGATTATGAGAGCCCAGAGGCAACTCGCCGTGTGTAGTGCATTGTCAAGATACCATGAAAAATGCGGATGTAGCAAACCAACTTGTTTTTATTAAAGTTAATTTTAGTTTTATACCAGATATAATTCTTTCATTAGAAAGTAGAAATTTAGGTTTAAGCTAAGCGAATCCGTTGATTTTGTTCAAACATTTTCCGCTAAATGTAGAAAGGTTCCCGGTGATTTAGGTATTAAAGTTAGAAAAAAATTAGATGCTCTACTGTAGAAAAGATTGAAGGGTTCAAATCTTTAATGGCAGTAAAGAGTATTTTTGATGGTAAATCATCCAACGAAGTTGCACCTTGGCCTTGTACCTTACTACCCAAATTAAAATATTGTCCTATTACATCGGCAGATGTTTGAGAGAAGCTTTTCTATATATAAACAAATTTTTACCCACAGAAGGCAAAGATTTTTATTTTGAAAAGTATTTAATCATAAATTCCTACTATACAATTTCACATTAAAATGTTTTTATAATTCTGTTTTAATATAGGTATTATACGAGGTATTTTATGTATTTGTTTTCCTTTCATTTTTCTTAAAATAAACCCTTTCTCTAAAATCAGTTTTGGTGTTTTTTTAAGGTATTTGTACATATAATATAAATGCATATTATTGCATATTTTAAATAAAAGTGATGCATATATATGCGCATATTTCGAGTGAAAGTAAATGCATATATTCCGCCCTATAGAATTATTTTTTCTGGAAAAGTTACCTAATTTAATAATACTGTGAGATATGCGGTAAGAAAATATAAAAAAACATAGATATTCAAACTGGTTTATCTTATTTTACAACACACTTACCGTTTCGTCGTAAAATAAAATTAACTTTAGAATTCTATAGAGTGACTCCATAATATGACTTGTACAAATTCGAAAATAAACAAATTCTTTCACTAATAACTAAAACACTAAAATATAAAACGATATATTTATTTTGCCAAAATATCAAAAAGTTTCGAGATTTCTATTAGAAATTACAAAAAAAGTAGCTTGAACTATTATGGCCTTAATCATTATTTGAAATATATACCTTTGCACTCACAAAGTAGATTATACGAGTATAACATAAAATAAAAATCACGCAAGAAGCCGATATTACCTATGGAAGGTAATTCCAGGCTCCTTTCACCCATCGTAGCTTTTGTAGCCATACGCGCAGTACAGTGCACCATATTACTACCAGAAAACGGAAAATCACTAAAATCTAGGAAGATTTCACCTCGAATGGCTAGGGCCGAAAATGTCACCGGACCGATTTTGTGTCGCACGTTTGACTGCCGTCTAAAGCCGGATTTACGTATCCCCTCTCTTCCCTCATCTAAGCTTTCAAACGTTAGGAATCATTCCTAACGTTTGTTAGGCCATCATGGCTAATCTAATTTTTGGTTAGGTTCGTTTGTCAGAGGTTTTGCCTGCCAAGAGAATGATCCAGAGGTTAGAATTAATCGTCACACTGCGACTTGAGAATGCGTACCTAGCGTCGATATGATATATTTTGGGGAGGTTAAAATTCGCCGTCACGTTACTGCGAAATAGAAAAAGCCGTTGAGGTTATCGAGAACCTTCAAACTGTCGATGAGTACCTATTGGCTCCTTCTGGAAAAAAAAACTGGGCATTCCACGATATATGTACAGTGTAACCCACTTCAAATCGGAAAACCACCATAGTATTTGTCGTCCGATTTTGATCGATCTTTAAATGATATTGCATCAAAACTACTTTAGAACAAAACTTCACTTTGTTTTAAATCACGGCCTACCGCGACATATTTTTTGTGTCAAAATTGGAGAACGGGCGGGTAAACTAATTTGTATAAAAACGGGTTTGTATAAAATTTTGTTAAAAATTATCAAACGATGGAAATTCTAGAAACTAATGAAAATCGTGATTTAACTTTTTACTTCACCAGCCTACTCCCTTAAATCAAGTTTCATGTGGAATAAAAACAACTGAAAGAAATGTAACTTCCTTTGTTACAAATAGGTATATTATGTTGTAAAATTTGTTAAACAGCTGTGACTTTGGAGTCCACTCCGCTGTTTCTCTAATAGACTCAATACTGATACCTCCGCGAGCGGATGCAGATGTCATTGCATGCCGTGTTTAATGAATTTTAAATAGAGAAGTATTGATGCCACTCTTTGCTAAAACAGATTTTAACCAACGGCTGATTGTCTGTGACGAGGTCGAGTGGAAAGGTTTTCTTAAAAGTTAAGAATAATTATTGGTTATTATTCGTAGTTCGAGAGGGTTTTGTCACCTCAAGATATCGGATTAAAGCGGACGCTACGCAAAGTTCCGGTCTTTTATTTGGATGAGATGTTTTTAAAAGTTCAAAAACAGCGATGTCTATTCTTTCGTTTTCGTAAACTTTTATGTCACCTATGTTTATTTTTGTAGTGTTTGAATCCTGTGAGCCGAAGTAGAGGCCAGAAGAGCTGCTGATTTTAAAGTTAATTCTTCTAGCGACAACAAAGTGAATTTTTTTTCAGTTAAACTATTTCTAAAAGAAAGCATTATCTAATTCCTGTTATTTTTAATTTCGAAACTGGTATACAAGTACTCTTTTTATCTCCTTATAATAGTAAAAATTTATTCGAATGAAATACAACATATTGTATTGAAAATATTCTTTCTTTATTAAACAAAAATATAATAATTGGACAGGACTAACTAAAGACCTTGTGACATTTGTACGATAATGTGAAATTTGCCAAAGGACAAAAATCTGTAGACAAAATTAGGAAAGACCTCTAGTAATTACCGAAACTAAAAAAACTGCTTTCGGAAAAATTAATATTGACATCCCAGTAAAATATCTTATCCTCACGAATTGACAAAATTACCCACTCTTATGCAATTCGATAAAACAGCGAAATCCGCAGTAAACTCCCTTTCACTGGTTATAAACGCCTAGTCCGGCCCTGTCCCTAAGTGTTTATAGTCGCCTCAAGTGCTGGCCATAGTATGTGTGTGTGTACGCCCAGGCCACTTCCCCGGACTCTACGGGGCGCAGTTTTCGATATTTCGAGTCGAAATTTCGCGTAGGGTGGCGCATGCGTACTTACTCCAGACCTATTGAAGGGCGCCCGAATCGGAAAAGCCGTTTGGCTCCTTGAATTTTTTTTTCGATTTTTTTAAAAGGGGCCGGCGTTTCGAACCTAGGTCGTCGATCGAGTTCGACTTCGGCGTGGGGCCCCGGACTCGCAAGGGCCTCTCCCGTGCCGAAGGGCGCCCCGATCGGAAAAGCGGTTCGGCCGTTTGGGAAATTTTTTCCGATTTTGGCGTTCCCGCCGTAATTCGAATTTGGCTGTCCGGAAAACGAGCGGCGCGGCGAGGCAAATTGGGCTATTAAGCGGGCCACACACCTCGTGATTTATCGTCGATCGTAAGTGATCGTTTTTCACTCCCGATGGTTGCTAAAGAGAAAAATATGATCACATGTTTATTAACATGTGAAAATTAATTAATGTAGGGAATTAAGGCTTGGACCTGGAGATTGATTTGAGAATGGACGTATTCAGAGTTAGTAGTGATGCAAAGCGGGTCCCAGGACAAAATGGCCGCCAAGGTCACGGTCGTTTGTTTGTTGCGAAGTCGCGATGGGGTGTTCAAGGTCAAGGGGCGTGGCTAGAATAGCTTCAAGGTTTCCGAGAATCGCTTCAAGGTTAATTTCTGGGAATTGAAGGTCAAGGGGCGTGGCTAGAATAGCTTCAAGGTTAATTTCCCAGAATCGCTTTCAAGGTTGAATTGACATTCAAGGTCAGGGGGCGGGGCTTAGAGGTCAAAGTGTACCAGAATGGCTTCTGAGAATTTTAGTTGGCGGGGTTTCAAAGTCCTAGAATCAGTTCCCCCCACCCCTCTAGCTATGATAAAAGACAGAGTTTGCTGTTGTGTGGAGTTCAGTAGCCGAGTTGAGCTAAGATGGCTTGCAGCAAAGAAATGGATTTGGAAACCATCAACAAAGTTGGTTGCTTGTCTCAGAAACCGACGGTAAAGTTAGTGGAATTGGATGAAGGCGTGCCGATGAAAATTCTTTCTGGCAAGATGGTGCAAACGACGTTCGGGGAGACCATTTAGCTGGAGTTGGAGGATAGTGTCGTTTTCCTGCCGAACAGAGTGACACAGGCGTTCAAACCGTGCCTCGAACATTTTTCCAGTAGTATGGGGAAAAAACACAAGGCCAATCAGTTTGAAATATGGTCATGGGGGGAATAGAAAATTAACATGGAATTCTGAGTATACTTCAAATAAATAGTCTTGTTGTAATTTGTGTTAAATTGATCTTGAATGTATTAGTCATAAAACGTACTTAATAAAGGAATATAAAAGCGTCATGGTAGCCTGTGTTTGAAAATATCTCGTAATTATTTTTAATAAAGGTTTAAACATCAGCCAGCGTTTTATTATGAGTAACGTAGCATCGAAACGAATCATATAAATTTCAATCTTTATTTGTTGCAAATTAAACGAAACTGGTAGCGTATACATATCACAGCACTTAATAATGTTTACTCCATTGCCCGACCGTAGCCGGGAGCTGTGGCGCTTGTATCTTACATGCAGTCGGGAGCTACGCTGGGCGAGGCTCCCGCTTATCGAGCGCCGCGCCGGTTACGGGCGGCGGCGGCGGCAGCGCGCCTGACCAGCGGCGACCAGCGGCGGCGGCGGCGGCTTTCGAAAAAGGTCCAGGCGTAGCGCAATGCTTGGAAAAGGGGCTTGCGAATCGGCGGTCGGAGCCTGGGTCCAAGCCCCCTGCCAAATACCACGGCAGCAAAACCCCCTGCCTTTTTGACAAGGGGCCGGATCCCCCCCATACCCAAAGGAATTACGTGGTCCGACGTAAGCGGTACAACCTCCGGGTAGGGAGGAATCCTATCCTTACGTCGTAATTGAATACCTCAAACTTTCTGTGCCACCTCAATTTACCGAAAACTAATGGTACTTGTACGGTCAGTATATACAAACGCATATTTGTTTTCGACAGGTGGGTACAGGCAGATCTAAGAAACACCAACTACCTTAAAGTGAACTTATGCCAAAGTAACATTAACCTACAGTAAACTTAAACTAATTAAACCTAATGGTGTTTACAAACTCTCGTCACTGCCCCACACAGTTCAAGGCATTGCAGCGAGGAACGCGCAGTGACAATGTTAAAAAACATCTGATCCCGAACTTTTTTTAAAAAAAGCCCTCGGTCACCTATCCCAGCCACTGCCATAGCTGAGTTTCAAATCTGGGTATACGAACTACCTTCACGTCGCATTTCTACCAGACCACCTCGCCAGAAATAAACAAAATTTAGCCAAATATCTGATACAAGCGAAGTCCATTAAAAAATTAGAATTCACATGTCTAATATCCCAACGCGGTCAACATAATTTGAACTCTAGTTCGTTAAAAGAACGACTTCGCTATTAATGTGAGAATCTCTGTACCCGCCGCAGTCGCCATAATTTGAATTTGGTAGGCATAAATGTATATCTCGTTTAAGGAGCAAAATAAGACATGTAGGTTAAAAGAAGTTTTATTTTAAACAGAAATATTATCTACGAATGTATATAATAATGAAATTGTCATTTTATAATCCTTCACTTTGGTAGATGGCCAGTGACCGGAGTCTGGACCACAATCCCATCCTAGAATAGCTTTTGAATCCTCTTCATATTTTTTTATATTCTTTTGTAGCCATTTCAAAATATGCATATGACGCTCATTATGTATAGGTTCAAATTTGTAGGTTAATTTCATATCATTTAGTGCCTTTGTAAAATCCCTCAAATTTTCATATCTTGCAAGATAAGCGGCCGCACATATAAAATCATCAATACATATTAATAAATCCCTATAATTTAAAGTTAAGTTCTTGGTAGGATACGACTGTTCTAAAAGATATTCCTCACTTAATATGTTAAGAATATACATCTTATATTGGAGCCCAGAGTCCAAACCATGTTTCTTCAGAAGTCCATCGAGCGTAAAATAATTTATTTCTTCAATGTTTTCTGCGTCACATATATTAATGATTTGTAGAGGGCGGAATATATGCATTTAATTTAAATCGAAATATGCGCATATATATGCATCATTTTTATTTGAAATATGCAATAATATGCATTTATTTGGCCAAATATGCAATAATATGCATTTATATTACATGTACAAATACCTTAAAAAAACACCAAAACTGATTTTAGAGAAAGGGTTTATTTGAAGAGAAATGAAAGGAAAACAAATACATAAAATACCTCGTAAAATACCTATTTATTTCAAAGTTTTCCAATAAAAATCTTTGCCTTCTGTCGGTAAAAATACTGTTTACCACCATTAAAGATTTGAACCCTTCAATCTTTTCTACAGTAGAGCATATAATTTTTTTCTAACTTTAATACCTACATCACCGGGAACCTTTCTACATTTAGCGGAAAATGTTTGAACAAAATCAACCGATTCGCTTAAACCTAAATTTCTACTTTCTAATGAAAGAATTATTATCTGGTATAAAACTAAAATTAACTTTAATAAAAACAAGTTGGTTAGCTACATCCGCATTTTTCATAATTTCTTGACAAGGCACTACACACTTCGAGTTGTCTCTGGGCTCTCATAATCTTGGTTATATCTTATATCTATAAATAAGTATAGGAAAAACATGCAAATATGCACAAAAATACAGTTTTTCCAGAAATATGCAATGTTTTGCGAAATTGAATAAAATATGCAAATAATGCATATATACGCAATTTTCATATATTCCGCCCTTTAATGATTTGTATCACGTAATTATCAATATGCTGTTTTTTTTTTCCAACATTAAACGATAGATACAAATTTCATGAAGTTCTTGCTTGGCAACTTTTTCAAACCACTCGTTTGGGATAATAAAATCTTGTTTTTGTAGTATATAAGTCAATGAATCACCGTGGCAATGCTGAAATAACACTCTGTGCGAGGCAAGATACGCCTTAAAGTCAATATTTGCAAAGGCACTCATATTTACGAATATGTCGATGTGGTTCAGTGTTTGCACAGCTCTGCTATGTGGATAAACCATCCGCTCTTTATATACCAAGGCGCAACCGCTAGAAAATTTAATTTTAAAACGAAGCAAAAATTCATGTCCTGAAACCTACAATCTAGAGAAAAATGTTTCTAATGATATATATTCCGAGAAAGAAGCTAAATGCTTTTATCAAATAAAAACAGCAGGGTGTCATTGAAAAAAACAACTAAATTGTCATATGACCTTGAAAACGCCATCTGTGAATTTTCTTTTATAAACATTTCATTAGCCCCTTTGATATGCTACGACCTTTATTTGAAACATTTTTTTGTAGAGTCCTTAGTTTATAAGATATTCAACTTTCAAGCGCATTACATAATTATGAGACCAGTTGACTATCACCCGTCTCAACCCGGCTTTTCGATTGCTTGTGACGCGGGACGAAGGCGAAAGCCGACGCGGTGAGATTGTAATCCCCGGCGGAGCCGGGCACTTATCGATTCTATTTCAAAGATTCAAGTAGCGCTCGGTATTTTTTTCTTTTATTATGTTCAGGAGAGGTCACTGGTTTGTTGTAGATTATCACACGTTAGGAAAAGGATCACACTAAAAAGGCCGACAATTTTTAAATAATTTATTTGAATTTCTTTACACAATACTGTAGAAAGTATAAATAGACATCAAATGTCTTATTAATTTTAAAAGAGTCCAAAATGCACATAAGACAACAACAAAGCTCTCTCCCTATTGAAAACTTAGACGTTGCAGATACAGGGATCAGACAGGCATCTAAGCATGGTAAACTGTTCCCAGAGTCCGTTAGAGCTGCTTTCATAGGACCTAGCAACTGTGGTAAAACAAATGCCCTTTTAAGTTTAATATTCAACAAGAATGGTCTGAAGTTGCCCTGAATTTTTTGTGTGTGCCTTTTCGCCAAAATTATTGCTAAATTATAAAATTTCAGGGTATTCTACGAAAAAATGGTGCTCTTGTTGAACTTTGATAACGTGCACCGTTTTCGAGTAAAATCGTATTGAATTTTTTTGCAGAGGGCCATGAAAATGCGTATTAGAAATTAACCTGCGATATTTTACCAGCGTATTCTGCGACCCAAAAAAATGAAAAAGTTCCTATTAAACATGGCCTCAAAAATGCCCTCTAAGAGGGCTATAGCTCCAGAAATGGACACTTTGGCAAACGGTTTTTTCTAAATATTTCCAGAACGAGCAAAGATAAAATTCTGAAATTTGGTATGTGACATACCTGGGAGAATAAATCATGAAAAAAACGCACAAAATTTTTTTGGATATTTTTAACCCCTTGACCCCCCCTATTTGGGACGCCTATGATGAAGAATGTCAAACTATCTCTACCTCGGTAAATGTCAAATCTCACAGGTATATCACACATCAAATTTCATAATTTTATCTTTGTTCGTTCTAGAAATATTTAGAAAAAACCGTTTGCTAAAGTGTCCATTTCGGGGGCTATAGCCCCCTTAGGGGACTTTTTTGAGCCCATATTTATAAGACCTTTTTTAATTTTTTGTACCAAAAAAGGTGGTGGTAAATTATGGCAGGGTAATTTCTAATAGGCATTTTCATGACACTCTGCAAAAAATTTTCAAAACGAGTTTACTCGAAAATGATGCATGCTATCGAAGTTCAACAAGAGCACATTTTCTTCGTAGATTACCTTCAACTTTCATAATTTCGCAAGAAATCTGGAAAATTTCAGAATTTTATCTTTATTCGTTCGGGAAATATTTATAGAAACCCGTTTGTGAAACTGCCCCTTTCGTGGGCTATAGCCTCATTATGGGGCATTTTTGAGGCCATGTTTATAGAAACTTTTTTCATTTTTTTAGGGCGTAGAACACGCTGGTAAATTATGGCAGGCTAATTTTGGGACACCCTGTATATTGAGAAGTAGCACGCAGAATTTCTCAGTTGACAAGATACAAGTTCAGCAACAGCAAGTTTGTCTCCCTATCGAAAATCTAGATGTCATACAAGGGGGTACGGTAAAATCAAAGCACGGTACCCTACTACCAGACTCGTTTAGGGCAATCTTGTGTGGACCTAGCGGGTGTGGTAAAACGAACGCACTCCTTAGTTTGATTTTCAATGAAAACGGTCTGAAATTCGAAAATATCTACTTATATACGAAATCGTTGTACCAACCTAAATATCAATTATTGCAGGATGTAGTAAAAAAAGTCGGTTGCATCGGCTTCTTTCCGTATACGATAAACGAGGACGTCATCGATCCGTCGGAAGCTCTAGAAAATTCGATATTCATATTTGATGATGTGGCCTGTGATAAACAAAATAAAATCAGGAATTTTTATTCGATGGGACGCCACAAAGCGGTGGACGTCGCTTATCTTAGGTCAAACGTATTCGAAAATTCCGAAGCAGCTCGTACGCGATAATTGCAACGTGATCGTGTTATTTAAACAAGACGACGTAAATCTGAAACACGTTTACGAGGAACACGTCTCGCCTGACGTCTCGTACGAAGATTTCAAAAAGCTGTGCTGTCAATATTGGAACGACAGCTATGGCACTCTGGTCATAGTTAAGGATTTTAGCCTGAAAAACGAGTGGTATAGGAAAGGTTTCGAAAGTATATAAGGCTGTGAGTACTTCTCTTACGTTAGTGGTCAACATGCCGCTGACGTCAGAGGATCAAATTCTAAAAGCGCACCGCGCAAAGAAAATTAGTGAACTTGCACGGGCGATTAGAAAAAAACACACGGCTTTGAAGTTGGGGAAATTCGAGGAAGACGAGACGCTGGAAAAAATATTTAAACCAGTGACGCAATCTATCAAAACGTTACAAATAAAAAAATACATTCTAGACATCGAACCGAAGAAAGAAAAAACTAAGGTGGAACCTAAAAAAGAAGAAGCAATTGGGGAAAGCAGTGATACACGAATACAGAAAAAAGTAGATATATTAAAGCAACGGATTGAAAAGTTAAAAGGAGATTTTACCCCGAAACTTACACCACACGTCGATTGCAACGGCAGATTTTAGTCAGACATTGCCATCAGTCGAAGAGAAAAATGAAGAGGAAGAGGAGATTTTTGAAGATGTATCGCAGTTTTCTCCTACCGTTGTAAAGGACTACCTAGAAGCATATCCGGAAATAGCTCGACCGTATATTCAAAAATATAACGCAAAGGCACCCCAAATCGATTTTGTATACGGACCCAAGTATAGCGCAAGCGAATCAAAATTGACCTTGGGAAAAGAAACTTTAGATTTCGATAGAAAAACGTCGGATATAATAGTGGGTAGGAAGAGGTATAAAGGTACCAATTGATTTTTTATAACATTCCTCGAGCCAATTTGGTGGAGATGAAAAATTATAGTAAAATTCTAACTGAAACGTCGGTACATCTGAATAGCGCGGGTAAATTTAGAGGTTCATCTCGATATAAGTACACGAATGTTATTAAACCGTTACTAAAACGCGGAGAAGATGAGGGGGCAATCGGTAAAGGTATGCATCTCACTTACAACGAAAAACCGGTGGAGTACATGTTTTGGGACGACGTCAACGAATTAGTTGACAGATTGCGATTACTGGTGGCATCCAAAAACGCCGGCAACACGTCCCACGACAACGAAATCGTAGCTATTATAAATGAACTGATGGAAGCTAAAGTTATCAGATAACTTAGTCGCGCTGAAGAAAGCGGGTCACAAATTTCGATATGAACTCCAAGTATACCAAGGAAAAAGTTCAGATCATTAGGGAATTACATAAACCGATACGAAAAAATTACTCTAGACGTCGAACTATTATTAAAGGTTTGGATGATCTTTGGCAAGCCGACCTAGGGCAGTTGGATCAGTACGCCAGCCGCAATAAAAACTTTAAATTCATGCTAGTCGTAATCGACTGCTTTTCCAAATTTGTCTGGTGCAAACCGTTAAAATCCAAGTCGGGAGAAGAAGTGACGAAGGCCGATATTCTCAAAAATTCCGGGGGGCGTCGACCTCGAAATCTGCAGACCGATCAAGGCAAGGAATTTTACAACTGTCATTTTAACAAGTTATTGAATACTTTCAACGTTAACCACTATAGCACGTTTAGCGACACGAAAGCGGCGATAGTAGAGAGAGTGATCCGCACCTTGAAAGAACAACTGTTCAAGTATTTCAGTTTAAGCGGCACATGCAAGTGGATCGATATTTTACCGACGCTAGTTGATGAATACAATGATAGGAGACATAGAACCATAGGCATGAAACCTAAAGATGTGAACAAAACAAACGAACGCATCTTTCAATCACCTAAAGACTTTTGATAAACAAAAGTTTAAACTAGGTGACATAGTTAGGATCAGCAAAGTCAAGCACGTCTTTCAGAAGGGTTACACGCCCAACTGGACGACTGAAGTGTTTAAAATCTCAAAAGTTTAAATTACGAACCCTCCCACATATCTCTTAGAAGATTTGAACGGAAGACCTATCCAGGGGGGCTTTTACGCCGAGGAATTGCAAAAAACAGCTGATCCGGACGTCTATTTGGTAGAAAAGGTGTTGCGTAGAAAAGGAAAGAAGATTTTGGTCCGTTGGCTGGGGTTCGATAAGACCCACGACTCTTGGATAGACGCAACAGACGTCTTGTAGTGGTGGCTGAGCATGGGTGACAGTAGTGGCTACGAATCTGACGCAGCCGGCGATGTCGACGACGACGTTTCACAGCAAACGATTCAAAGAGAAAGACTTCTTCTGTTGAAAACATGTTTCCATTTGGCGCCTGGTCACACATATACCGTACACTGTGGGCTGAGTCCACTACGATTTTTTACGCCTGCTGTAAATATCGTTTGCGGGCAAGGTACCCGAGAAGAATGCGTAATGAGCATGGATCACGTGGAGTGGAGAGAACTTATGTCGCACCTGTATAAGTTTTTCGAACAAGGAGATGGTCTGCCTGTGAAATTTGGTTGTGACATGGAATTGGAAACGATTATTTCGGACGGATTAGAAATCGTAACGCTCGGCAGAAACGGCGTATATTTTTACTTCAGCGAGGCATGCTGTATCGAACTGCTACCCATAGATAAGGATGTTTCCTTTAAAATTGCTTTATTGCATAGTTTTAAGTTAGTTGATTTCTATTATAATTTTTTAGATACGGCAAATGAGATGTTGATAAAAAGTAATTTTAGAATAAGTATTAGATACACTATTAAGTTACTTTGTAATCCAATGTGTAACATAGAAAAGTACTGTATTTATGAACTCTTTTATCTGGAGAGGGAGTTTTTGTTAGCTGACTTGTATAGGAGAAGGTTTTCTTAAATAAAACAACATTTTTAAAAATAGTGTTTTTTATTTACATACCCACATTCTTACATTTCAATCTACATCTATGATATCCTTATGACCCCAAGGCAATGTGATGATATTGTCGAGGATATATCGTTTGTTATCGAAAGGGCTGAGACCGATTTTACTTTGTTTGATACTAAACACCGTATGAGCATATGAACGTATCGAGCACTGGCTGGCGATTTTTTTTGTTCAAATAGGCAATCGACATAATCCTGGTGCGTAATCTTATTTTTTACTACATTGTATTTAACCCCCTTAGCTTTTTTCACGCACTTTTCCCCCTCGTCTATTAAGTATGAATACATTTTTGATCTAAGCCCGATGAAATGGGTCAAGATACTACCGTTTAACTCATATTTCATTAACCCTGGTACTTTTTTATTTATAAGCGGAATGTTGTATCTATTATTTGGTGGGTAGTCGGAGGTGTCAAACCTAGCTATATTTTTCAGAATGAGGTCCCGATAAACATCATCGCAACAAATTTCGTAGATAAGACTGTCCGTATCAGTGTATAGTAATTGACAGTCGGAGGATGAATAGTTTTGTAGCATAAAATCATAGTAGAATTCGTAGATGCAGGTTTTGGATATGTCTAGAATTCCCATTCCAACATACAGGGGCTTGTTAAAGTTAATATTCGTTTTATTTAATTCAACGCTAATTAGGTTTTCATCAAATATTGTCCTGCATCTAAAAGTTGGACTTGAAATTAGATTTTTGGCACCGTATCTCCCCTCCCACTTATTCACTAACTTCACGATTCTATGTTTCCTAATATTTCCCATAGTTTTACCATAGATAGCGTTGTTCATAAGTTTAATAATGGTTTCTTCGAAATCAAACTTAGCCTTCGTTCTTAATTGGGTGTTATATTTGATGTATGGCGCCAAAAAAGCGGACTGTTTAAATTTTAAAATTCTGTGGGTCTTTTTCAAGACCAGACCGTGGTTCAGGTCCTGTTTGAGCGCCCTGTAATGTATCACGTATTTTTCTTTGGGTTCTTTTTAGTATTAACGAAATCCTGGCTTTTAAGAGAGGAGGCTAGTGTCTCAAGAGAAAATCCCATGAATCTGAGGGAATCTATAAAACGAAATTTTACACTGGTTTCATTAACGAGAATCGTAAAACTTATATATTTTTCTTTATTGATGGGAAGAAGGGAGATATGATTGCGCTTGGCAAGGTCCCTGATAATGAAATGACTGTCGTAGCCGCTGAAATTATGAAATACCACTGGAATCACGAACGAGTTTCGATAATTTAGATTGCATGCCTGATGGGCGTACCCACGAAACCTAGAAGACAAATGGCAATGATCACGAACTATGATATCGTCGGGAGTGAACGATTTTTCACAAATGTGACAATTTGCCGTGGCATTTTTCAAAGTTATATTTTGATCCATCGGTTCCACGGTTGTTAATTTCGACGCAACGAATTTTGCGATTTCTTCCATTTGATCCGCATACCAAGACATACAATCGGGCCCTCGATAGCTTTTGAAAAAAGACAAAGTCGTAGGAGCATTTAAAATAAAAAGCGGCAATGAACGCCTCGTGTTTTTGGTACTTGGTAGTCTGCGACATCTGAATATATAACAAAAGGGGTGCGTTCTTTATATACGTAATTTTTAAACTTGACAAATTTTTCTTTGGGGAACGACACCTGGCAATTATTAAATTGTTCACAGTAAACAGTGTGGTTGTCCTGAGTGTGGGAATAATTCAAGCATCTATCGCATATAAACTTTTTACCGTTGTGTTTATTCATTTGCGTGGAAATTAGACGCGACAAATTTTTAATCCAACAAAAATTATATTTTATAGCTGGAATTTCGACATCTTCCGCGGGAGGAGTCTCGTAGTCATTAATTTTTAGGAAATATTGATCCTGAATGAGTAGCAAGTTCACGTGTCTATCCATCTTCTTTTTAGTCAATCGCACCGGGCCAGTACAAAATTTACGCGGATTTTCGCATACTAACTCTAGGGCGTATATACGTTTACGGAAATTTCATTTAATTTTTCGAACCTATCGATTTTAGGAAGCGTTTTGGGAAAGTCCTCCAACCCGTCGAGGTTCAAAACCTCCGCGTAGTGGGGGTACGCACTCATGCGATATGAATGCTTATCTACGGGGTAAAGAGCGGAAATGACAGCCCACATGAAGCACGCGTCATCATCGTTTCTAACGTTAACGCAAGCTTTTTTCTTTAAAATCTCATCCGGTAATTTCACATACGACCCACCGCCGTTCCCCATTTGAACTTTGTTGACATTAACTTCCAAATATAAAATTCTATGTAGCGCCCAACCAGAATCACGCTCCTGGAACTCTTCGAGAGTCTTTAAAATGGTGTCGGTGACGTTATCCGCAAACCAACGTTTCAGCTCTGTGCCCGCGTCAATAGTCACATTTTCGTATTGAAATATTTATTATCCAACATTTCTTCATCTCACGATTTTTTTATAAATTCCCCACAGAAAACGGTGTTAACCTTTATTATGTTGTATTCTTTTACGATTCTAGACAAGCGTGGTTTTAAAAGGCGAAAAGCGTCATTCAAGAAATCCACTATGGAACTCCCGAACGAATTCTACTTTTGAATGCGGACTTAGTGTCTTCCCATTTGACCCAACCGCGTCCACTCGCTTTTACTCCGCACCCAGCGCTTTCCTATTTTTTAAGTAAGCTCTAAATCTTTTTAAATGTCCTAAATTATCGTACCAGGATTGTATCGACATGCTTTTATAGCACCATAAACGAGCCTAATATTTTTGTTAATCAGTTTATGCCAGCACTCTCGCGTTCTCATATCCATACCGTTTGTTATCAAGCGAAAAGCCCTCTCACAAACGTTCACAATATCACAATTACCTCTGCGATTGCTGCAGCCATGATGCCGATGTGGTTCGGTGTGTACGCAGCTCTGCTGTGCGAAGAAACCGTGCGCTCTTTATATACCAAGACGCAACCGCTAAAAAAATTAATTTTGCAACGAAGCAAAAATTCATGTCCTGAAACCTACAATTTAGAAAAAAAAATTCTTATGAAATATATTCCGAGAAAGAAGCTAAATGCTTTTATCAAATAAAAACAGCAGGATGTCGTTGAAAAAACCAACTTAATTGTCATATGACCTTGAAAACGTCATCTGTGAATTTTCTTTTATAAACATTTGATTAGCCCCTTTGATATGCTACAACTTTTATTTGAAACATTTTTTGTAGTCATTAGTTTCCAAGATATTAAACTTTCATGCACATGACGTAATTATGAGACAAATTAAAAAAAAAAATTCTTACGAAATATATCCCGAGAAAAAAGCTAAATGCTTTTATCAAATAAAAACAGCAGGATGTCATTGAAAAAACCAACTTAATTGTCATTTGACCTTGAAAACGTCATCTGTGAATTTTCTTTTATAAACATTTGATTAGCCCCTTTGATATGCTACAACTTTTATTTGAAACATTTTTTTGTAGAGTCATTAGTTTCCAAGATATTCAACTTTCATGCACATGACGTAATTATGAGACAAGTTGACCATCGCCAGGGCGGCCCCGGTCCACGAACGTGCTTGACGCCGGACGAAATCGAAACGCGGGCGCTAGCGAGATTATAAACCGGGGAATTTTCAATTCGATTTCTTACATTAAAATAGCTTTCGTTATTTTTTCTTTTATTATGTTCAGGAGAGGTCACTGTTTTGTTGTTGATTATAGCACGTTAGGAAAAGATTCACAATGAAAAGGCAGGCAATTTTTAAATGATTTTATTTGATATAATATTTTAAAATATAATATTTTATACTGTAATAGGTGGTATACTATAAGCCCCAATTTTCTTGAAAAACACGTGCCCGTTCCTCTAATCCCTCACTAGACAGGCGCTGCAACCGCAGCCTTTCTCCCTGGCGAAAGACCCTCCGGGCGGCCTTGCTAAGACCAGGCGGATACGGACGCAGCACATTTCTCTCTTCTAGGTCAGGTATGTAAGCACCCACATCGTCCCATTCTTCTTCCAGGGGAGGCCAGGTGTTTTCTGCGGGAGATTGACTGCTCTTCCGTTCTTCTGAGGGCGGTTGTTTACCGTGTTCTGCTGGGAGCTGCTGGCTGCCTTGCCATTGTTCTGTTGGTTGTTGGTTGCCTTGCCATTGCTCTGCGGGTTGTTTGGTGTCCTGAGGATATTCTGGGAGACCAACCTGTTCACCACAGATGTGCCATGGCACTCCATGCCACATCACCTGTGCTGTTTCTTTGGGGAGCTGTTGTTCTGGAGGCTTGTAGTCTTTGTTGCAGTCACACTGCAGCCCCCAGTCGTAGACGTTCAACATTTCTTCTGTTACAGTGGGGAGGGGGCACTTGCACCAGGGCACAAGCTCGGTCTCCAGCTCTTGCATCTTGAAGCACTTGGAAAGAACTGACGAAGGAGTGAAAACCCGCCGCCTTTTATAAGCCACTATTTGTTGACTAAGGTTTTTTGCCTTGTAAGCATATTTGACATTCTTCACTTAAAAAAATTTCAAAATTCAAAATCGGAAAAAAAATTCGGAAAATAAAAACAAATTGGTAAAGCAAAATTTGAAAAAAAAAATTTTTTTTGGTAAAAATTGGTAAACAAAAATTCTCCTGTCTGATTGACAGTCGACCCTCGGCCACAGTGTGTCAATTTTAAATTTTTATTTACACGTATTGGATTTTTTTTTATTGGATCTTATTCGATCAAAGGCATTTCCTATATTGTCTGAATTTTTTTCTAACATTTTTTTTTGTTCAGTGTCGTTTTCTGTATATTTCCACTTGCAACAGAGCCTTCTACGTTATGTCTTGTCAAAGTTAGTGGCTTATTTGAGGCCTTTCTGACACTTTTTTCTCAAAATTTCACCCTGCAATCGACTTAGGGCCTTTTAAAAATTCATTTTTTGACAAATTATTGGATCTTATTCGATCAGAGGCATTTCCTATATTATCTGAATTTTTTTCTAACATTTTTTTTGGTCAGTGTCCATTTTCTGTATGTTTCCACTTGAAACAGAGTCTTTTACGTTATGTCTTGTCAAAGTTAATGGCTTATTTGAGGTCTTTCTATCACTTTTTTCTCAAAATTTCACCCTGCAATCGAATTAGGACCTTTTAAAAATTCATTTTTTTAAAACGAGGCCTTTTTTTGCTGACGTCGCATTTATTTCCTATAAATTGTGTCATACATCAGAGAGAGCATTTAGTTCACAGACTTCCGCGTTATAGTAAGTGTTTACAAAAGTGTTTCATCATGGCTAGCAACAGAGTGTCGCTTTCTCTCAAAAAAACCAGTAAGTACTCTTTTTCTTAACAAAATTAATGTGCTAAAGTCCATAGAATGTTGGAAACAGTTTTAACCACGCTTTTTTAGCCTAAAACCTAGTGTTTTTTTTTCTCAGACATACCCTGACATGCCGTCACTGAGTCAGGATTTGGCGGACCTGTCGCAGTCTCAATCCGAGTCTCAGCCGTCAACTAGTCAACCTGCACAGAAACCAATTATTCACAGCCACGTGGTAATCCCAGTAAGTGTTTTTTATCTGCTATGAACATTGAAAATCATTTTTTAAAGGTAATTAAGCTCAATACCCACTAAAAAATTTTTTTCAGTCTACAACATATCCACCCCCGCAAGAACAACTTTTACCACCTGTTGCTTCTCGCAGTTCGCCCTACCGCTACGGTATGGGTGCAGCTACGAAAAAAAATAAACTGCAAAAGGACGACGACGCCGCCTTCAGCGTGATTACCTTGCCACCCACTCAAGACAGTGAGGATGAGTTCGAGTCGGAAGGAAAAGGCGATATATCTTCATACGTCAAAGGGGTGACAGTTCAGCTGAAACGAAAGTATGAAGCGACGAAGCGGAAGCTACAGGTGGAACAAGATAAGAAGTCTGAAAGAAGACGTGAATTGGAGCGATTAAAAAAACAGATCATAAAGGGTGATAAATTAATTCAACAATTAAACAAGATTTGGTTGTCGGTGCTAGACTACTAAAACGATTTAATTTATAGAAAATGTTTTAAAGTACTATTTTAGCCTAGCAACCTTTTTATGTCATGCTTTTTTAATCGCTTCTTTCTTATATTTATTTTGTTTATTATCCTTTTTGTATTTTTAACACTTTAACCTAATTACATATATTTTTTTACTATGTTTTGTATTTTTGTCCTATCCTTTCATACCACATAAGTTAAAACTATATGAAAATATTAAAGTTCAAGTATTATCCTTCCTCCCTGTATAGCTTGCTACTCAAACGACCTCCAGCAAAGGTCTTTTATTCTCGGTGCATTTCGCGTACCTAAGCATTTGCTTTGTTCCTCAACTTTTGCTATTCTCGTACCTTATTTAAATACTTAACAACAGAGGATTTTTGATATAGGTACCATCAAAACTAATTAAAAACCATAGCAAGTGCCAAGTGCCTTGAAGGGTCATGTGCCGCCATCTCTGGTAGCACTACTATAATTCCCGGACCGCGAGACCTGGCCTTCCTAAATCATAGGCCTCCAGCCTAACAGGGTGAATATAAGTCATATTGTGGAACAATAAAACAGGAAATAATTTTAAATGTTTATTAAAAATCAATTATATAAGGTTAGGTTTTTTATTTTCTTATTAACCTCATATAATGTAATGTCCTGATATAAGGTTAGGTTTTTATTTCCTTATTAACCTCATATAATGTAATGTCCTGCTTCAACGTTTCTAAATTTTTTAAATACTGCTTCAATTTTCTCCTATAATACAATTTGTCCATTCTTCGGGCATTCAAGGTTCTACAATAAATTCAATATTTGTTGTCCTTCCGATCGGCCCCAAACTTCGCAGAAAATACCTTTTGCCAGCACCAATTTCACCATTTATCTTCTGAATTATCTCGGATGTAAACTCCGCGGTGTAGCGTTGCGGTAGCACCGTTTTAAATTCGTCGCACTCTACGAAGATTTTTTCTCCGTACTGCGTGTTCACCTTGTCCACCATCTTTATTTGAAATTTTTCACCCACTTCCAAATTCTGCAAACTCTCGAATCTCTTCAAGACCAAATTCTTTTTCAAACTTTCCACGAACGACTGCATTTTGTGGCTTAGGAATTTTTACTGCAACTGGCTTGAGAATGGTGCAGGAACTGCGCTCCATCAAACATATAGGCGTCACCCCTCCACCGGCGGTGGGGGTCAGGAGTGGGGGCCAGAGTGGGGGTGGGGGCCGGCTTCCAAGAATCACACGTAAAGGTCAACTGAGGCTGTGACGTCACGTGACCTCGGCTGTGACGTAGCCAAAATGCACGTATTTCTGGCCTTATGGAGATTAACATGGGGCAAGTGGCCCAGAACTCTCATAGTATATCTACTCACTTTTATATGTGAGACCCTCACCGAAAACGAGACCCATTACAAAGGTTTTACTTCTAATCTCACAATTATTTCTTCTCCACGGAAATTCTCTAACTGAAAATTTTGATCCAAAATCGATAAGGTTATATTATTTATTTCCCGTTTAGTAACAGGTAAGTAAAGTAGGTTTCTGGGGGTTTCGTCTATGGCGTCCCCCGGATTACATTCAGGAGAAAACTCGTAAATAGTATGAGTAGGTCTGTTGTTATAGTACGCTCCAGAGTTCAAATTGCTGTCAATATGTATTGTTCTGGTTTTGACGACATTCACCGGTAAATCTGATGCGTGGACACTTAGTGGGGGTAGTAAACGATTGGAATAACCGAGCAATGTGGCAATCGAATCTTTTGGTCGAAAATCAATCGTATATTTATCGCTGTATATTTCACACTGTAGAGTATTAGTATTGGCATTCAATGAAAAATCAGGTATTTCGTTAAGATTTCTTAAAATTTTAATTATCGCTGTCTATAGCAGCAATTTCGTAAGATCCTGTGGACTTTCAATTCGTTTGCTTGATCGATTAAATAAAATTTATTATTCGGTGCCTCAATATTAGGTATCGTATTATATGAGTAAAACCCGAGCAACGCTAAGCCGTATTGTAAAGTTGGGTCTAAATAAATGGAATTATTGTAATCAACCGAGAGCACAGAGCTGTAGCCTTTCAACGTGAATAACAACGACATGGCTAATAGTTTTAAGTCGGTCAGCTCTTTCTATAAAGAAATTCGAGACAAAGATGTCCACAATTTATTTCATTAAATGTTTGATATGCATCGTTATTATATACAATTTTAACTTTTCCTAAATATTTAAGTTCCTTCGGTGGTTTTAAGTTACCGAAACTATCAAAGTATTCAACAATATTATTATCTTTCTTATATGCTACCCAGTGAGTGCCTATATTGTTTTTAACATCTAAATTAATAATTGCCGATTCATACGCATGTGGTTTGCTTGGAAGTGCATCTCTCATGAATACACCTCTAAAATATGACAACTTTAATTTCCTGGCAAATTTTTCGAGGTCAACGTTAGTTAATGGTCTCTTGGGTAGCTTCACTGGGAGTTTTTTTGTTTCCTTAAAAATAAACCAAAGCCTCGCTTGTTTTTTCTCAAGTAAAGCCCCGATCCGATTGCTTCCATCGCTTTGTTATGACGTTTTTGTTCTTCCATCTTTTTCTGCATATCTTTCGCAGCGATAACTGTTTTAGCAATCGCGCTAGCACCGCCTGCCACCGATGCAAGAGCTCCCAAAGCACCTAGTATTGGAATCAAAGGAAGAAACCCACCGCTCGCCTCAAAAGGAATTATTCTGGGGATTCGCACTTTATTCTTTCCACCTACTTTTTTAACTGCTATACGTGCCGCTTTAATTGCAGCTAGTGTGGTTTTCTTAATTCCTTTTTCATTATTAAGTTGATTTCCGTTAAATGATTTTTTCAATGACTTTTCAACCTTCTTTACTATAACACGTTTGAACGATTTTTTTAAGCCCATACCTAACTTGCGTTTAGTTTTCATTGTTGTAGTAACAAACCAAGCAGCTGCCTTTTCACCTAGTTTTGCGTCCTAAGACTTAACTCTTTGCCAAGCTTTATTTTCTAACACTCGATCGACTTTATGTCGATCCTCTAAAGAGGAATATTTCGAATATTCTATGTCGTGTTCCTTGCATGCAGCGTCGAGAGGGTTTATGCCAGGGTCTCCCCTAGCGAATCTCTTGTTTAGCTTAGTTCCAGGTCCGCAATATTGGTATCCAGGAACGTGCAATTCAACTGGTAGATTACTGATAAGGGAATTAACCGAACCGTCTCCTGTGAATGATAACATTAGACTGAATGCAAATCTTTACACGAAAATATATTTATAAGTTTCAATTAGTAATTTATTTTCCTCGCTTGA
Organism: Pseudeuparius sepicola; assembly: GCA_963920635.1. Taxonomy (NCBI): domain Eukaryota; kingdom Metazoa; phylum Arthropoda; class Insecta; order Coleoptera; family Anthribidae; genus Pseudeuparius; species Pseudeuparius sepicola. The sequence continues at coordinate 34,972,307 of OY987303.1, forward strand.
ATTTATTCTTTAACTGTTCACCACAAATATTTACATAATATCCGAGCGCGTTAAGATTTCACTTAAACGAACCTCGGGAAAGTGTGTTTATATAAATTCTGTACAGTATAATTTCGTACAATGAAACGACTTTATTGCAGATCAGCTTTAATTCACCGCCAAACATTGAATCATCGAGGTCTGCGCTGGATAACTCTTAATTTTAATTTAAATAAAGTTTAAAACACTGGCACGTAGCCCGTAAATATTTAAGGTAGTATAATTTTCAATTTAGATTGAACCTTTCAACTGATGACTCATAAAAGTACCGCTATTTATGAATGAGTTATTATTTCAGGTTTTAAACAGAGTACGTTGCTGTCTTTCATTGCTATCGAATTATGGATCGCTTGATCCAGTTACTTTGTGAGTCATACCATTGTTGTTTATTTGCAGCAAATAAAGAATTTGAATTATTTGTTTTATTTACAACAGTTTATCATTACTCATAATAAAAGACTGGCTGATGTTTAAACCTTTATTAAAAATAATTACGAGATATTTTCAAACACAGGCTACCATGACGCTTTTATATTCCTTTATTAAGTACGTTTTATGACTAATACATTCAAGATTAATTTAACACAAATTACAACAAGACTATTTATTTGAAGTATACTCAGAATTCCATGTTAATTTTCTATTCCCCCAATGACCATATTTCAAACTGATTGGCCTTGTGTTTTTTTTCATATCCAGTTGCCCTTTGTAAACCAGCGCGTATTTTTCACTGGAAAAATGTTCGAGGCACGGTTTGAACGCCTGTGTCACTCTCTTCGGCAGGAAAACGACACTATCCTACAACTCCAGCAAAATGGTCTCCCCGAACGTCGTTTGCACCACCTTGCCAGAGAGAATTTTCATCGGCACGCCTTCATCCAATTGCACTAACTTTACCGTCGGTTTCTGAGACAAGCAACCAACTTTGTTGATGGTTTCCAAATCCATTTCTTTGCTGCAAGCCATCTTAGCTCAACTCGGCTACTGAACTCCACACAACAGCAAACTCTGTCTTTTATCATAGCTAGAGGGGTGGGGGGAACTGATTCTAGGACTTTGAAACCCCGCCAACTAAAATTCTCAGAAGCCATTCTGGTACACTTTGACCTCTAAGCCCCGCCCCCTGACCTTGAATGTCAATTCAACCTTGAAAGCGATTCTGGGAAATTAACCTTGAAGCTATTCTAGCCACGCCCCTTGACCTTCAATTCTCAGAAATTAACCTTGAAGCGATTCTCCGAAACCTTAAAGCTATTCTAGGCACGCCCCCTTCAATTCCCAGAAATTAACCTTGAAGCGATTCTCGGAAACCTTGAAGCTATTCTAGCCACGCCCCTTGACCTTGAACACCCCATCGCGACTTCGCAACAAACAAACGACCTTGACCTTGGCGGCCATTTTGTCCTGAGACCCGCTTTGCATCACTACTAGAGTTATCAGGCTTTAATAAATCCACTAAAAACTCCGTCTTGGTTTTTTATATTCAATTTTTGAATTTAACAAGCAATATAAAAATTTCAACGGGCGTTGAGACGAGACGGTACTCAATTTAAACTGTCACGTTGGAAGGAAATTCCCACACACCTAGGTTTTATTACGACACACGAAGCATCGTCGCGAAGGAAATCAAGCACCGACTGCTATCCATGGTGACCGACGAAAAATCTCGAGATCTGTGGCCGCCTTTAGTCACATTCGTTTGTCAGTTCGATGACCCTCAGAGACTATGATGTAAACAAATCCGTGAAGGGTTTTTCCTTTTTTCGTAAATAAAAAACCGAATTTTGGGTGCAACTCCATTGAAAAACGTTATAGTATGTTGGAATAGGTGGTTTTATGCTCTCTTTGTGGACATTTTGGTAAGTTTTGCGAGAAAAACTTATTTTACTGTATTGTATAACTTCACTATCTTCACAGAACAACAGGAGGTAACATTCGTTTTTATTCGAATCGACGGCCTTCATAACCTGAGAGACCCGACTCCAACTTGTGGGAAATTTGTTCAAAAGTTTTACTCGTAAAAAGGTAGGCTGCACTTAAAAGTGTCGATTTCACTTTGATTTCTAGGCACACTTGGACCTTTGGGCCCTTTAACACCAGGTGGGACAAAGCACTGCTCTTAAAATAAGCGAAGAAGGAATAAGATTAATCTACTTACTGCCATTTAACCATCATTTAACCATCATCCGTGTCTGTCGTGATAAACTGTGGGTTCCGTAAGGAGAGCTGTTTTAAAATAAATCAAAGCTCTATTTGTACATTCAGATCTGACCTCATACATTTTGTTTTACAAACTGAAATTGGTACCTCGCCGGACAAAAGCATCGTATACATAATAAGGCCAGCTGATCAATTGACGAAACGATTTAATACATGAAAAGGTACAAAGTGAGTTGTTGGCCCGTGAATAAATCAGCTAAATGTAATTTCCTTTTAGGATAGTGAGTGACACGATTATCGCCGCCAACTAGGTCGAGTGGAGTGATTTACATTTACAGGATCCCAAAATTCAAAATCAAAAGTACCTATGATACATATTAGGATTTTAATTTTAATTTTAATACAAACTATTCAGTTTCGGGTGGTAGCAAGAGTACACGTTAAAATCTTCAAATTAAAAATAACTTCTACCTATTCTGTGCTATTTACTGAACAAGACTAGCACAGGGCGAAAAGAGCGGGGGGAGTAGTAGTGAGCCGGTCCTTGCTAGGTCAAGCTGTTCGGTGTGGTTTGAAGGCCGAGGCAACCAGTGAAGTGAATATGATTCAGTGGGGAAAGCACCCTTAACTGCTGACCAACGCTTTATCGGTTTGTGGGACAAACTTACCCGCTACAACTTGTGAGCTACCTAAGCTGGTCGAGGGGATATGCAACAACAAAAAAACAAATGAAAATGCGCCCCGTGGCCCAAGGCGATCATAAACCTTAATGTATTGGATTCCCCCCAAATTTGTTAATATCTGTCTTCCAAATATCCGATGTCCTCCGCTTGGCCTCCGAGTATATTCCGGTAAGTGCATTGTACGACTAACTACCATAATTTCAGCAATTTCAGCTACTATCCTGTTTCAGGGGCCACAACCGACTCAGTGGGGAACGCCCCCTTAACTGTTGACCAACGCTTTATCGGTTTGTGGGACAACCTTACGCGCCACAACTTCTGAGCTACCTGAGCTGGTCGAGGGGTTATGCAACAACAAAAAAACAAATGAAAGTACGCCCCGTGGTCCAAGGCGACTATAAACCCTAGTGGATTGGATTCCCCCAAATTTGTTAATATCTGTCTTCCAAGTATCCGATGTCCTCCGCTTGGCCTCCGAGTCTATTCCGGTAAGTGCATTGTACGACTAACTACCATAATTTCAGCTACTATCCTGTTTCAGGGGCCTCAACCGAATATGACTAAGTGGGGAACACCCCTTAACTGCTGACCAACGCCTTATCGGTTTGTGGGACACCCTTACCCGCCACAACTTGTGAGCTACCTGAGCTGGTCGAGGGGTTATGCAACAACAAAACAACAAATGAAAGTGCGCCCCGTGGCCCAAGGCGATTAAAAACCCTAGTAGATTGGATTCCCCCCAAATTTGTTAATATCTGTCTTCCAAGTATCCGATGTCCTCCGCTTGTCCTCAGAGTATATTCCGGAAAGTGCATTGTACGACTAACTACCATAATTTCAGCAATTTCAGCTACTATCCTGTTTCAGGGGCCTCAACCCAGGCCCGTAGCCAGGTTCAATATTTAGGGGGGGGGGGGGGCAACAATATTTTTTGAGGGGGCGGGGCAAGATTTGACCGTAATTTCAAAATACAAAAAAACAAAAAAAAAGGAAACTAACAATTTTTATGTTTATTTAAAAGAAACAAATTGATAACAGAAAAATATATTTTTTTCTTGGTAGCAAAAAAATAACTAATGCGCGAATACTAAATGTTTTCGTAGGTATCACAAACTTAACTCAGCCTCAGCACCAGTTATAATATAGAAAATACAAAAAATATATCTTTCTTTTTAATTTCCTTTTTTATTAAATAATTTTTCTTGAAATCGGCAGTAAAGTGTCTCAAAATCGTTATTAAAACCTCAAAAATCGGCACTGAAGTAGCCCATTATTGTACGATTTTTTCAATAAGTAGGCCTTGGCGAGATGTAAACATCAAACGTCAGACGCGGAGCCATCGCCCGTCAAAAGTGACCAAATATTCAAAATCCGTCCAACAAAGGCCCATTTAGCTTTTCGTACACATTGCGAAATTGTTACATACAGCAGAGCAATCTTTCAGTATAAATATTTTAGCAGGGTTTGAATATCGGTAGATTTGTTATGGAGGCTGCACAACAAGCAGCAGTTTGGTTTTTCTGTTCGAAGGTGCCGTGTGTTGTCATACTTGACCTAGGTAGAGCGATCGTCAAAGTCAAGCAACGCCGCGCGTAGTTGGTTCATGGAGTGGTGATCCTGTATGATTATTTTCGTGCCCAATAAAACATTTTTTTTTCCGATTTAAAAAAAATAATATGTAGGTACCTCGGCACTGAAGCTCTTTTTATGTCTCATGTGGTTTATTTGCCTCGGCCAGGGGCCTCGGCAACTAAATTCCACATGAGTCATAAAAAGTTGAACTTCAGTGCCTTTTTTAATACGGTTAGTTCTTCTTTTGAAGGTAATGAAATTCCTAGAAACTTGTGTTTTTATTTATTCAATAATAATTATGACTGTGTTATTTGCCTTTATGGGATGGAGGATGAATTAGCAGTTGAGTTTTGATTCCAGTCATAATTAACTTTTATATTGATGTATTGTTGCAACAATAGGTACAGGGTGTTCCACCGAAAGTTTCCACTCCCCCCTTAACTCGTTAGTTTTTGAAGTCAGAAAACAAGTTTCCAGCAAAAATTGTAGATAATAATGTAAAGTTTTTTGTGGTGATAGTGGATGTTATACAATCAGAATAAAAAAATATAATAATATAAAGGGTGTCCCATTAATATATATATATATATATATATATATATATATATATATATATATTAATGGGACACAGACATCTAAAAGTTATAAAAAGAAATAGATATTCATGTTACACAATGGGTAAAAGTGAGGTTATCTTACCAAAATTGAGATTTATACATGAAACCAGCAAACATAGAGGACAAAATTAACATTGTGTGTTACGGAAAACTGCAACCATGAAGTCAAGAATTAAAAAACGGTTTGATACACATTAAAATTAATATAAAAGGGAGGAACACCCCACGAGTCGATTACATTTTAGCGGGAAAGGAGAACCCATCTGTCAAAGTCAACCATCAAAGGAAGGTCAATCTGACCACAAAAACAGTATTGAAACAAAAGTAATATTGGTTTCCTAGTTATGCGCGGCAATGGAATATGAAATGGTGCATATATTAGGCAACCAAGCATGCTACAAAAATTTTATTAAGAAATATTAATCATTGTTAAGCAAGAGGCGGGGAAAAAAGGCATCAACTCTACTTTAAACAGAGTCAACAAATAGTTATAGATGACACTTATATTTTGGATGTCAGATCTTTTATTAATTGCATAGTCGTTATTATTAATATGTAACATTTCTAAGAAAAGGCGCTTAGTCAAGTTTCTCTCCGCACAGGGTATTTTCACCTCACTATACTTCATAGTATGATCCATGTCAATTACATGTTCGGAAAGGGCACATGAAAGCACAGCTCTAGGTCGAGTGGAGTGATTTACATTTACAGGATCCCAAAATTCAAAATCAAAAGTACCTATGATACATATTAGGATTTTAATTTTAATTTTAATACAAACTATTCAGTTTCGGGTGGTAGCAAGAGTACACGTTAAAATCTTCAAATTAAAAATAACTTCTACCTATTCTGTGCTATTTACTGAACAAGACTAGCACAGGGCGAAAAGAGCGGGGGGAGTAGTAGTGAGCCGGTCCTTGCTAGGTCAAGCTGTTCGGTGTGGTTTGAAGGCCGAGGCAACCAGTGAAGTGAATATGATTCAGTGGGGAAAGCACCCTTAACTGCTGACCAACGCTTTATCGGTTTGTGGGACAAACTTACCCGCTACAACTTGTGAGCTACCTAAGCTGGTCGAGGGGATATGCAACAACAAAAAAACAAATGAAAATGCGCCCCGTGGCCCAAGGCGATCATAAACCTTAATGTATTGGATTCCCCCCAAATTTGTTAATATCTGTCTTCCAAATATCCGATGTCCTCCGCTTGGCCTCCGAGTATATTCCGGTAAGTGCATTGTACGACTAACTACCATAATTTCAGCAATTTCAGCTACTATCCTGTTTCAGGGGCCACAACCGACTCAGTGGGGAACGCCCCCTTAACTGTTGACCAACGCTTTATCGGTTTGTGGGACAACCTTACGCGCCACAACTTCTGAGCTACCTGAGCTGGTCGAGGGGTTATGCAACAACAAAAAAACAAATGAAAGTACGCCCCGTGGTCCAAGGCGACTATAAACCCTAGTGGATTGGATTCCCCCAAATTTGTTAATATCTGTCTTCCAAGTATCCGATGTCCTCCGCTTGGCCTCCGAGTCTATTCCGGCAAGTGCATTGTACGACTAACTACCATAATTTCAGCTACTATCCTGTTTCAGGGGCCTCAACCGAATATGACTAAGTGGGGAACCCCCCTTAACTGCTGACCAACGCCTTATCGGTATTGATGTATTGTTGCAACAATAGGTACAGGGTGTTCCACCGAAAGTTTCCACTCCCCCCTTAACTCGTTAGTTTTTGAAGTCAGAAAACAAGTTTCCAGCAAAAATTGTAGATAATAATGTAAAGTTTTTTGTGGTGATAGTGGATGTTATACAATCAGAATAAAAAAATATAATAATATAAAGGGTGTCCCATTAATATATATATATATATATATATATATATATATATATATATATATATATATATATATATATATATATATATATATATATATATATATATATATATATTAATGGGACACAGACATCTAAAAGTTATAAAAAGAAATAGATATTCATGTTACACAATGGGTAAAAGTGAGGTTATCTTACCAAAATTGAGATTTATACATGAAACCAGCAAACATAGAGGACAAAATTAACATTGTGTGTTACGAAAAACTGCAACCATGGAGTCAAGAATTAAAAAACGGTTTGATACACATTAAAATTAATATAAAAGGGAGGAACACCCCACGAGTCGATTACATTTTAGCGGGAAAGGAGAACCCATCTGTCAAAGTCAACCATCAAAGGAAGGTCAATCTGACCACAAAAACAGTATTGAAACAAAAGTAATATTGGTTTCCTAGTTATGCGCGGCAATGGAATATGAAATGGTGCATATATTAGGCAACCAAGCATGCTACAAAAATTTTATTAAGAAATATTAATCATTGTTAAGCAAGAGGCGGGGGAAAAAGGCATCAACTCTACTAAGAGACTAAGTATATTGTTCTTTAAACAGAGTCAACAAATAGTTATAGATGACACTTATATTTTGGATGTCAGATCTTTTATTAATTGCATAGTCGTTATTATTAATATGTAACATTTCTAAGAAAAGGCGCTTAGTCAAGTTTCTCTCCGCACAGGGTATTTTCACCTCACTATACTTCATAGTATGATCCATGTCAATTACACGTTCGGAAAGGGCACATGAAAGCACAGCTCTACGGCAGTCACTTCTGTGAGAGCAAAGCCTATCTTTTAAATTACGACACGTCTGCCCAATGTAGACCCCGTCACACTGTTCACACGGAATTTGATATATGACGTCATTACTCTCACCCACCGTTCTGCGATCCTTGATGCGAGTGAAAAGAGTGGAAACGGTTTTCGTGTTTCTCAACCCAAACTTAACGTGTCTATAACCCTTGAAAACATTTAGAATTTTTGGTGTCAAGTAGTTAATGAAAGGGAAAGAAAAATATCTACTAGCAATAGGATGACTTCCCGCTTGTTGAGGTTGAGGAGTGTTAACAACTTTATTAAGTAATTTAAGTGGATATGAATTTTCCAAAAAAATTTCTCTGAGCCTGGTCAGACCCTTGGCCCTATATTTTTCATGTGATAGTTCTAGAACCCTCCTCTTCATTGCAAGTACGAGATTCACCTTCACTCTATAAGGGTGGTTAGAATGAAAGCTGATAAACCTGTCACTTGCCATTGGTTTTCTATACCACTCCGTAGTTAGGATGTTATTTAAGTCTCTATGGACTCTAACATCCAAGTAAGGAATGCTATTATTCAAGTCAGATGATGGGGATGTGCTGACTAAAGCTGCAAGTGTGCTGTTGGCTCCTGCCTGGACTTCATTTGTTGCTTCCCAAATCTTTCCTATCTTTTCGATTTGGTTTGATGTTACACCGTACTGATGATTGCCAAATAGCATGAAACACGTGATGCGGTTACTAGTCTTTCTTTTGTTTTCTAACTTTGAGTGCTATGCCCATTATCACTTTTTCTTGTTTTTACATCTACACTCACAATCTTACGATCTTGTTTCATTGTATCTTGGGCGAAAAGATTTCCACGTAGGTCGCTTTAGCAGCCTCCGTGGCTGTTGTTAGTATCAAGCCCCGAAACTGGGGATGTGCTGACTAAAGCTTTATAATGCGCAAGTTGCAGAGTAGTGGGTAGCGCAAGCGCTAGAGGGGGCAACAGCCCCCCCCCCTAGCTCCGGCCCCGCCTCAACCGAATATGATTCAGTGGGGAACGCCCCCTTAACTGCTGACCAACGCTTTATCGGTTTGTGCGAAAACCTTTCCCTCTACAACTTGTGAGCTACCTGAGCTGATCGAGGGGTTATGCAACAACAAAAAAAAAACAAACGAAAGTGCTCCCCGTGGTCCAAGGCGATTATAAACCCTAGTGGATTGGATTGTATGTCAGATTCATTGTCGACTTCCGGTTTTCCTGGAAATGAGTATAACTTTATATATTTTTAAGACATCTTTCAGATAGATTTTGCCTGTCCTGAGTCCTGAATCCAAATATCTTATACAGTGTGGTCATGTGTGCAACATATGGGATTTTTTTTTAAATTTCACAACCAAAATACGCAGATATTGCTGAAAGTTGGTGCATGTTCTATAATCATATTAGGCGCACTTAGAATGGTTGCATGTCAGCCAGAATACAGGGTAGGTGAAAAAATATAAATATTGTACAAGAGTAAACTTCCCTTATTTCAAAAAATTCAGCAAAATATTATTAAGAAAAGTTGTCTAGAATTAATAGTTGCCTAAATACCAAAACATGGCTTCCGAAAATTTTTTTTTTAACATTCCCTCTAAACACTTTCATAAATTAATCAAAATTAAATCAATTTCGCATAACTTTGTTCAAATTCAAGCATATTTGTAAAATTAACTTAGACTTTTAATTTTTTAGGGCATCACAAACTTCATGTTTGATGCAACGATATTAAACAAAACTTTAAAATTCCGTAGAAATTCTTCCGAACAAGGTAAAACATTAGTAATGATAATGTGTATATTAAAAAACTCGTTTAAGGTGCAAAAATTTTATTTTAAATGTTTATTAAGAAACTGGAAATTAATTAATGAAAATTTTTTTTTCTTAGGATGCCATGTTTTTGTATTTAGGAATAGTTTTTAATTCTAAACAAATTTTTTAATAACATTTTGCTGAATTTTCTTAAATAAGGGTACTTTACTCTTGTACAATTTTTATATTTTTTGACCTACCCTGTATGTTGTTTAACTTGCAACCATTCTAATATGATAATTTAACATGCATCAACTTTTGGAAATATCTTTATTTTGGTTGTGCAATTAATAAAAAAAATCCTAATCCCACTGTAGGCATAGGTAGTTGTAGGTATCTGTGCAAAATAACTTATCTAGATATTTTTTCCATTTTTAGTTGTACATACTTGATAAAAATATAAAAATAAATAAAAAATATAGAAAACTTATTTTCAACAGAAACTACGTAAAACTATTTGTACAGGGTGTCCTAAGAAGTCAACTCATACAGAGTGTCCAAGTTAACGTGATAAACAATTTTCTTACTTTTATTATTAATAAATGGATTATGGTGCGTAGGCGTTTATAAGCCTGCCGTGGTTTCAGCAAGGATACAACTGGGCACTTCTCAAGCTGGTGGCACTTCGAGGTCCGTACGCCTCAAGTTGGTGGCGCTCCGAGGTCAGTGCTTGTTTAATATGAATATAATGGTTCTTTAGAAAGATTTCACGCAACCTTAGCTGAAATGATACAGATGTACTAAAGAAAATCACAATGAACAACTGTTCCAAATGCTTCCTTACGCTTGCATATAATATATAATTCTATAAATAAAACGCGCGGCTTTACTCCGTTCGAATTATTATATGTACAGGGTTTTTCCGTATATTTTTCAACCCACCCTAGAACCTCCATTTTTGATCCTAGAAAAAAACTTTTTATATGAAAGTTATAGGATTTTTTACGAGCCATTTGAATCTGTTAACAGATGAAACAAATGAACGTCGGAAAATTGAGAAAAATATATAAACTTTTGTTTTTTAAATGTAACACCCTGTATATTTGGATTTTTGAAATCTACTGGTCCTTCTGATTCCAACGATATATATATGTCACATATTTGCTCCACCCGCCTGCTCAGTATTTCACGTTGCATAATTTGACTATATAGTGTAAGGATCAAGAGACCCATGGGAAAACAAATTTGTATTTATTCATAGATATCTTAATAACTTTACTAGAACTTTATTAACAACAAGAAAAATAAAATAATAAAGGGTTATATCTCGACTTATCCACTATTAACTTCGTAACATCTTGTGATATTGTTTTTCCATTTATTTAAGGCATCTCTAATGAATTAAGAGTCTTCCGTATGTAGCTCAAAAATCTCTACTTCTAATTTATTTGGAAGGGTATTGATATTTTCCGGTCTGTCATAATATATTTTATTTTTTAAATATCCTACCAGCGTTAGGAGCTATATTCAAAGCTAGCTTTAACTTTGAATACATTCCAAGTCTGTGGAGAGAGGCTAAGGTGGTGTTCATTCCAAAGACAGGAAGGCGTCCACCTGAAGACCCCAAGTCTTACCGACCCATTAGCCTCACATCCTTCCTCCTGAAAACAATGGAGAAACTAATTGATCTGCACATTAGAAGCGAAATCTTATCCGAGAAGAAACTTCATGTGAACCAATTTGCCTACCAGCCCGGCAAATCGACAATCAGCGCTCTGAATTGTCTAACAATGGACATTGAAAAGACACTAATGGCAAAAGAAATTGCTCTCTGTGCATTTATAGACATAGAAGGGGCTTTTGATAATACCTCATATGAATCCATAAAAAGCACCTGTGAAAGAAGAGGAATGAAATCTTCCATAATAAACTGGATACAATCCACATTGCGAAGCAGGGTTGTCACAACTGAAATCGGAGATGACTCGGTCACCGCTACCACGGTAAAAGGCTGTCCCCAGGGGGGGGGGGTTCTATCGCCTCTGCTGTGGTCACTGGTGGTCGACGACCTGTTGAAGGAACTGACAAACTCTGGCGTTGGTGTCCAAGGTTACGCAGACGACCTGGTCATTACAGTGAAAGGCAAGCATGAAGGCGTCATTTCCAACCTAATGCAAAATGCCCTTAACATTATCAGCAACTGGAGCCATGAAGAGGGGCTTAATGTCAATCCAAGCAAGACGGTTCTAGTTCCGTTTACAAAAAGAAGGAAGCTCAACCTGAAAGCACCCACGCTAAACAACAAGGAACTTACATTTTCCAGTGAAGTGAAATATCTAGGAGTCATACTAGACTCCAAACTTTCCTGGAACCAACATCTACAAAAAACCATTGCCAAAGCGACAGCTGCTTTATGGTCATGCCGCGCGCTATTTGGCAAATCATGGGGATTAAAACCAAAAATGATCCTATGGTCCTACTTTACTGTCGTAAGGCCGATCATCACATACGCCTCCCTTATATGGTGGCCAAAAACAAAGGAAAAAGGGGCGCAAGGCAAGTTGCAGAAAATGCAACGGCTGGCTTGTCTGGGTATCACAGGGGCCTTAAATACATGCCCCACAGTTGCAATGGAGGTAATGCTTGACCTCACTCCGCTACACATTTTTGTGCAAGAAGAGGCAACAAAAAGTGCCTCGCAACTTTACCAAGACAACAAATTGAAAGCAGGGGACCTTATTGGTCACCTAAAAATACTGGACACTGTCCAACTACAATCCTTGACAATGCCAAAGGACTACATGCAGAAGAAATACGACTTTGAACTATCGTTTGAAGTGGTCATCCAAGATCGCCAAACTAGTCAAATCGCAATACCAGAGACATCTTAAGGAACAAGCATCTGGTACACAGACGGATCTAAAATGGATGATGGGGTTGGAATTGGGATATATGGTCCTAATCATAGGACCTCACAGTCCCTTGGCAAGACACCATCCATCTTCCAGGCAGAACTTCAAGCCATAAATGTATGTGCTCATGAGTGTATCAACAGACGCATCAAGGGAGCAAGAATATACATTTTATCAGACAGTCAGGCAGCATTGAAAGCTCTAAAGTCTTATACTTATGAGTCTAAGGTTGCCTGGGAATGTAAAACACATCTAAAGCAACTGGCTATAGGCAACAGATTGACTTTAATGTGGGTGCCAGGGCATGAAGGTGTTCATGGGAATGAAATTGCTGATAGCCTCGCTAGAGAAGGGGCTAAGGCTCCATTTTACGGTCCTGAACCATTCTGTGGCATAAACAAAAGCCACCTATTGACAGAGATCAAAACATGGGAAAAGGAACAAAAGGAAGCCTACTGGAGTAACACTCCGGGACAAAGACAAGCGAAAAGATTTTTGACCTATTCGCCTCAGAACGCCAAAAAGCTTCTCACTCTAAACAAGAATGAATTAAGACTCATCACAAGTCTCCTGACTGGACACTGCCCTTTAAGATATCATCTTAAAAAAATGGGCAAAACAGACAATGGACTATGCAGATTCTGCAACGAACGGGATGAGACTAGCGAGCACATACTGTGTGAGTGTCCCCTCTTAATTCGAAACAGACTTAAATATTTCGAAAGGATCAATATAAATCCAAATGAAATTGGCAACTTAGCCCCAAGGAAAATACTAAGCTTCGTCAAAAGCCTAGGTGACCTTGGAATTTATTAGAGCAGGGTTATTCACAAAAGATCTAATTAGGTCGCAGTGAAGAAAGGCCGTAAGGGCAAAAAAAACGACCCCCAAGAAATCTACAATCTACAATCCCCACAGAAATGTACAGTGTGTCCCGCTTAAGGACTGACCATCCCTGTAAAATTTTTATTTGTAGCTCGATTTTCATAAACTTTTTTTTGTTGGATAGAGCTTCAAAAAATGGCACTAAATGCATAATTCACGTGCCTCGTGCACTAAATTCATGGCCCACTGCGATGGTGTTTTAGTGCTGAAATTTCGAAAAGTACTATTAGGGATTTTTTAGAGAAAAATTAATGACGGATTCTTATTCAGCGTTGTTCGAAACTAAATCGTACCAATTTGCATTACCGTAGCTCTACAGGGTGTTTCAAAATTTTTAGTGCCTCATTTAAGGAATGACCAGCCCTGTAAAATTTGTATTTGTAGCTCGATTTTCATAAACTTTCTTTTGTTGGATAGAGCTTCAAAAAATGGCACTAAATGCATAATTCACGTGCCTCGTGCACTAAATTCATGGCCCACTTCGACGATGTTTTAGTGCTGAAATTTCGAAAAGTACTATTAGGGATTTTTTTAGAGGAAAATTAATGCCGGATTCTTATTCAGCGTTGTTCGAAACCAAAACGTACCAATTTGCATTACCGTAGCTCTACAGGGTGTTTCAAAATTTTTAGTGCCTCATTTAAGGCATGACCACCCCTGTAAAATTTGTATTTATAGCCCGATTTTCATAAACTTTTTTGTTGCATAGAACTCCAAAAATGGCGCCACTAAATGCATAATTCACGTGTCTCGTGCACTAAATTCATGCCCACTGCGAAGGTGTTTTAGTGATGGAATTTCGAAAAGTACTATTAGGGATTTTTTAGAGGAAAATAATGCCTGATTCTTATTCAGCGTTGTTCGAAACCCAAACTTACCAATTTACATTTCCGTAGCTGCACAGGGTGTTTGAGAAAATAATTTGTAAAAGTATTCTGCTTTTCTTTTCAAAGCTGCTAACTTACACTAATTGAAGTATAAAGTTAGGCCACCATTAAATTAATTATTAACTATTAATAAACTAATTAATTTTGTTACTTTCTGGTAATATTTTACAGTCAAATATTGATCAGGAACGCATATTCTTTCAAAAATGTATTGGTCAAAAAATGATTATTTTTTTAACTATTAATATGAACAAATACATTTACAAACAACATAACATAACGTACACTCAAATTTCGGTCATTTCAATTAGTCCTCCATTTTGTTCTATGCACTTGTCAATGCGCCTTTTATTATTCAATACAACTTTTCTTAATTGTTGCCTAGTGATATTTCTGCAAGCTTCTCTGATGCTGTCACAAAGATCATCACGAGTTCGTGGCCTTGATTTGTAGACTTGATTTTTTAATGCCCCCCAGAGGAAAAAATCAAGGGGTGTGAGGTCTGGGGACCTCGGCGGCCAGTGACATAAAGGGCTATTTCTTCCTATCCAATGGTCAGGAAATTCTTCGTTGAGCCAATTTCTTACCCTAAGGGAATTGTGAATTGGGGCGCCATCTAGCTGAAGATGTAAATTATGTCTATAATTAAGAGGCAATGCATCAATATCATCGCTAAACTCATTCTGCAGAAATCTAAGAAAATCATCTCCTGTCAAATTCCCCTCAAAAAAGTGTGGCCCAAGAATGACTTCATTTAAAATGCCGCACCAAACATTTACTTTCGTAGAATATTGTCTTTTGCACTGTATCACCCAGTGTGGATTGTCTTCACTCCACATTCTGATATTTTGAGATGAAACAACTCCGTTTGTGGTAAATGTGGCTTCATCCATGTACAAAATATTTGTCAAAAATCCAGCATCGTTCAAATACATGCCTTGCAACCATAAGCAAAATTCCATTCTTTTCTCCCTGTCGCCTAGTTCCAGTGTGTGAAGAAATTTAGGTTTAAATGGGTTTTTTTATTCTTCTTTAAACATTTCCAAATGGTGCTTTTCGGAATATTTAAATTCCTGCTGGCGTCTCTAACACTGGACCGCGGATTATCAATAAAATAGTCAAGAATTAAATTATTCCGTGGCAATAATCGATTACGATTTACAGGCTTTGTTGTTACTGACCCAGTCTGATTAAAAGAGATTTTTATGTTCGACACTGTATTGTGGCTAACATTCCGTCCAGGATGCCTTCTATTAAATTCTTCTGCAGCTTGGCGAAAACTTCTTGTCCTATCTCCTACTAGCCGCACAATCTCGACTTTTTCTTCTACTGAATAATTATTCATATTCTTAACACTCATATAAACTGCAAGCACGCAGTGACGCTTGATGTTGATGGCAACGTTTCTTCTTTCCTTAGCAACGGCACGCTTGATTTTGAAACAAGATTTTGCATTCATGACGTATTAATAAAGACTGCTCACGGTTGTCAAGTCTGACACTCTTTTGGATCACCATACGCTTTCCGGACACAAAATACAATATCTACAAAATACATTGTTAGCTATCAGCGCCGTCTGTTTTCCAGGACATGAAGCCATAGCTGTGAGAAGTCTTGTAAATATGTCAGTCAATGCAATAAGGTTTTCGCGACTAGTGAGCAATATGTTTTGATAAAGTTGCTTTATTTTTCAGTTTGACATTACATTTGACAGAACAAATTTAGTGATTAAAGGTACCTATACGTTTTACTTCCAGCACGTTAATTGTGCCTAATTATTACCTCAATTACTGTAAGTACCTAGCAGCCTTGAAAAGAAAAGCAGTATACTTTTACAAATTATTTTCTCGAACACCCTGTGCAGCTACGGTAATGTAAATTGGTAAGTTTGGGTTTCGAACAACGGTGAATAAGAATCAGGCATTAATTTTCCTCTCAAAAATCCCTAATAGTACTTTTCGAAATTTCAGCACTAAAACACCGTCGCAGTGGGCCATGAATTTGGTGGACGAGGCACGTGAATTATGCATTTATTACCATTTTTGGAGTTCGATGCAACAAAAAAAAGTTTCTGAAAATCGGGCTATAAATACAAATTTTACAGGGGTGGTCATTCCTTAAATGAGGCACTAAAAATTTTGAAACACCCTGTAGAGCTACGGTAATGCAAATTGGTACGATTTGGTTTTGAACAACGCTGAATAAGAATCCGGCATTAATTTTTCTCTAAAGAAATCCCTAATAGTACTTTTCGAAATTTCAGCACTAAAACACCATCGCAGTGGGCCATGAAGTTAGTGCACGAGGCACGTGAATTATGCATTTAGTGCCATTTTTGAAGCTCTATCCAACAAAAAAAAGTTTATGAAAATCGAGCTACAAATAAAAATTTTACATGGGTGGTCAGTCCTTAAGTGGGACACACTGTAGATACATATTACACCCATAGATTGTTATTTTTTGTCACAACATAACGTAATAAGTATATGACTGTAAATATGTCCAATACAAGTTAGTAGCCTTAGTTAATTTGTACTCACTTTTTGCCCTCATTCATTATAGCGTTCTGATTTCCATTCGTTCTTTTATGTCAAATCATTGCCATATCTAATTTGTCCTTAGCTTGTATGAGAGTCATGAATAGGAAGCTCATGTGAAAAACAAGAAAATATTATATTAAACAATCTATATTGAAAAAATGGGAGGGAAATCAAAATGATACAAAAGGTTATAAGTTTTAGGTGAGTCATTAATTGCGTTATCAGTCAGCACCAAATAGTTCACTCGGGCTGGTGAGAGGAAACAAATCTTCGTGTTCTTCGTCCACTTGAGAATCATCATTTAAATCGTCGTCGATGATTACAGTATCTCTATTGAGACATGCAAGTACCAAGCAATTGCTGCACATACTTGAACAATTGAGACCACTTCTTCGTCACTCGCAGTTTTGGAAGCATCCATCTGTGCAGAAGCATACGATGAGGATTGTTTAATATATATTTTCTTGTTTTTCACATGAGCTTCCCATTCATGACTTTCTCATTTTTACAAGCTAAGGACAAATTAGATATGGGAATGATTTGACATAAAAGAACGAATGGAAATCAGAACGCTATAATGAATGAGGGCAAAAAGTGAGTACAAATTAACTAAGGCTACTAACTTGTATTGGACATATTTACAGTCATATACTTATGAGGTTGTGTTGTGACAAAAAAATAACAATTTATGGGTGTAATATGTATCTATATATGCATAGATATATCTATATATATTCTACATACATTATTCAGTTACTAATTTATACTGTAATCATTTTAAGTTTTTTCAACAAAAACTACGTGAAATAAAAACAAAGAAATCTTTACCCCTCCATATCATGAAAACCGTTCACTTTACCATAATTCTGTATATAACAATTCTTGTTCGGAATTTAATGTATATTATTTGCGTATAGAATGACGTTTGCGCTAAACCTCATAGTTTACTAGATATTCACGCAAAACTGTGAAAAATAAGAATTTCCTGCCCTTTTCACCCCCTCCCCCCGAAACCCGACGCTGGTGGTGGTGTAACTTTTTAGTACTAACTCTTAGGAGGGTATGGAACTATTTCGCTCTAGAAATTACTTTTTTTTATGTTTGGGTTTGGCCTAATTTTGTGTTAGTTTTACTGTACTAAAATGAGCTATATAACAGCCTGAGGTATAATTACTAATTAATTATTTTTGACCTAACATCCTATCATACTTGACCTAGGTAGAGCGATCGTCAAAGCCAAGCAACGCCGCGCGCAGTTGGTTCATGGACGGTTGATCCCGTATGATTATTTTCTTGCCTAATAAAACATTTTTTTTTTTCGATTTCAAAAAATATATATTATGTACCTCGGCACTGAAGTTCTTTACATGACTCATGTGGTTTATTTGCCTCGGCCAGAGGCCCCGGCAACTAAATTCCACATGAGTCATAAAAAGTTGAACTTCAGTGCCTTGGTACATAAATAACTATTTTTAACCGTCTGAATGTAATAATTTAATCTAATTTGTCCTACCTCATTTTATTTCTTGGTTCTTCTAAACTTCTTGACGCTCTTTTTTGGGACACCCTGTATATGTAGTATATAAAATTAAAGATACTTTATTACACTGCATCTTTTATTCAAAGCTTTTTCTTAATGTACATAGGTATAGTTATTTCGTAAACTCTTGATAAAAAATGGGCAGAAAATCAGAAAAATTTTCAATAATTCCTTAATTACTAATTAACGGTTGATTTTATCGAAACAGTGTATATAACAAAATTTGTAGTACACACATAGAGGTTTGGTATAAAAAACAATGAAATGGGATGAAGAGTTCCAGAGATATAGTTGGTTTTTAAAACTCAACATTCGCCATCTTGGATTGGCCGCCATTTCTATTAGCTCCACTTTGAGATGGCAAGCATGTTTTTTTGACATCCTATCAAACCTGTCTAACTGCGGTGAAAAGGAAAATTAGTGACCCTAAATTATACCATTTCCTTAAATTTGGCCAGCTGGCCCATGTACTATGTGGCCAAATGTCCATTTTTTTAATTTTCTTTGCCCTCCGAATATCAATAGCTATAACCTTCACCTTTAAAACGCACTTTAGTTTTTTCAAATATCTTATTTTTTACGGAAGGTATAAAGGATTTTTTTTCAACATTTCAAAGATTCAAATTTCCCCCCCTCGCGCGTGTTTTTGGAGAAAGATTAATAAAAATCTTCGATGGAAAATATCTCGAGAACGGTGCTTCGCGTCAAAATTTTTCATATTACATAAAAGTTAATATTTTTTTAATGGCGTAAGTTTGACGATACAATTTTGAGCCTTTATGGGACATATCGGGCCGCAAAGCTGACCAAAATTTTGGATGCCCAATTTCGGCACCCCCTAAACACGGGATCGCTGCAAACTTGGCATTTTCGAATTCCCCGGGGCAAAATACAGAAGTGTACCTATACTAAATTTTAACTCGGAACATGATACCTGACAGACATTATGTAACTTTACTAAATTATATTAGAGCTAAAATAAATGAAAGTGTAAGCCAGTAGCTTTATTTTTATTTGAAAATATTAAGTAGGTAACTGAAAAATAACAAAAAATACTCTGATATTTATTTATTTAAAAAAATTGCACAAATAACAAGAACGTTCTTGACGGAATCCATTGTCTTATTTCCTTGAAACCGAAGACTGAATAAACAAATGTCAGATATAATACAATAAAAAATTATAAGGGAAAGAGTTTGTAGCGTACTGACAGGACAAGCGCGATTGTCCCCAGCCTAGGGACCTCAAAATTATCATAATCTCCACATATGTAACGTTAGGATTGGGTCTGAGGACGATCTTTTGTCGTGGGAAATTAAATGGATCGTTACCCTATACTTACGATATTTCTGATCTCTTTAGACCAACAAAAAAAAAAGAGTTGGAGTTTTGCAATGCAACAAACAATTTATTTCAATTCCCGAGTAGAATTAATATTTGATGTTCTAGAAACGAGGAGAACAGTGCAAGAGACCACGCGAAAGAAAAAAACGAAAATTTGAAGGGGGGTCTTTCATGTAAAATTTTTCGATTTAAGGCTTCTCTGTAAAGTAATTTGAGCGTTAAATTGGACAAAACATTTGGTTTCCATTTTTTTCTCAAAAATGGTCCATTCTAAAAACTTAAATTTTGGGACACGTTATTAGTCAGTTGGAAAACACGAAATCCGAAGCACCTATTCACGAAAGTCACGAAAGTAACGAAAATGACAACCGGTTACCATGTTTTTTGAGCAATCGTGGGGGTCAATAACTGTATTTGAAATACGAAACACAAAAGTATTTTTATTTTTTCCATCTATCAAGAAATACTGAGCGAAATGCGCTTTATTCTTTATAAAAAAAATTAAATCCATTATAAAACCATTTTATACGATTTGGGACAGCAATTCGTGCTCATTACCTTCACATGACAAGGATTTCTAAGACAATTTATAGTAGCAATACAGCAAGAGTTGCACAGGGCTACTTAGTGTTTCATAACAGGTTTAATAATGCTTTATACCGCTTACTAACTTAGTGTATAGCCCTCATAAATTAATCATGTTGCACTTATAATTCGTTATATAAGCATTATAAAACGATTCATTAGAAATATAAAACTGCTGCATTGCTGTAATTATCCTTTCCAATAGCCCCTAAAATATTGTCTCATGACAATATTTTTCTTGTGGCCCCGGTGTCTACAGCTCGATTTTTGAAAAAAGTTTTATGCCCGAAAAGGCATTTCGATACCTTGATTGAAATGTGTCATAATTTTTTGTTAGCAAATATTTTGATAATATTTTTTTTTTGTTTTTTTTTAAGCAACTAACCAAAGAAAATATCTCTCTGTATCAAGGATATAAATGTATATATGTAAAAAAATAAACAAAGAACGTGTTTAGCCGTTATTTACCGAAATTAAAGATCTTCATAAACAAAAACATTATGACACATAAGAAACGCGAAATCGAAAAACGCGCTATATTTCCTAAATTAATCAAGATATAGAAATGCAGTGTGCAGTATTAAACTTTTTTCGAAAATCGACCTTTGGACATCTTTCTACTTTTTGTCTATCTCTTCGGAAAGTAGGACACACCCCCAAAGGGGCCAGTTTGGGACCCCTGTTCAAGATGGGCGAAAATCTCAGAGAAATAACCAAGGATAGAGGGAGCAACAGCCTCAAAATACATACGTTTGTAGTCAACCAACATCTTATGCAAATTTACCGAAGTAAACAAACATTAGGCCCGTGTGTACAACGTTTACCTGAGATAGGTTATGTCCTGAGAAATATCAATGTAGCCACATACCAGACACTTTCTGCGTCCCATTGTATACAAAATCAGTCACTATATCCTAAATACTAATAAATAGCCTTTAAATTAACAGAAAAACAATTAAAAACGGGAGAAATGCATACGTAAACAATCGGAAAACTTGACATGCTGGGCATACACAAAACAAATATCGCTGAGTTAACGGACGCGGCGCCCGCGGCAGCAAAAGCAGCGTTGCCATGTCGGGCGGTTTGAGGTATCTGTGGCGATTTTATTAAAGTGATAATTAGATACTATAATTACACTGCAATTTAGTTTTAGTTTAAAATTGTTACAAACTAGAAATTAATAACTACATTTGGTAATTTAGCGTTATGGGAGGTGTGCCTTCATTGAATTCCATTATTAAACCCTTCTATTTTGAAATGAAATGCTGTAAACAATGGAGTACGCGGCATCACTCAAAAAAATGTTGGCTTTGTTTACTTTTTGTTCTTACTCCCTCTATCCTTGGTTATTTCTCTGAGGCGAAAATCAATCTCTAAAGAAAAATTATTATTGAAAATACCTAGGTACATAGGTATACATTATAATAATTTTCACAACAGCAATATATTGTTTGAAAAGTCTGGACGAGTGTTGTATTTATTATAAGGCTTAAGAATTTAAATTACTTTTAAAACAAATTTCATGGGTGAAAAAATTCGAATGGGCGTGAACTTCTAGGCCTATGCATGTAAACAGTGAAAAAATAGCGTACATTTGGGGCTAAATAAAAGACCTGAATGTATGAAATAAAGAACAGTTTTATTTAAAAAATACACTGGTGACATGAAACCAATTATACAGTGAGGACGAGAAGGTTGGAACAAATTCGATAAAATGTTCAGGTGGCGAATAAAAAACAATCGATGAGACACGTCAAACATAATTTTTAATTGTGCACATTTGGGCATAAAACTTTTTCTTGTGACGTCATCAAGTTCGCAGATATGACGTCATCGACATTTTTTTTAAATAGCAACCACACTTTTTTATAACGTCATTAGAAAGGGGACGTTTTTCTGCGTACAGAAGAATACATTTTAGGGTAGGTTACATAACAACATTTCTGAGAAAAATATATTTTAATGAATTCTTAGGAAATTAACTGTTCGAAGTGCCTTCCTTGCACATATTGACAATGAGCAAGACGATATAATATTTCTGGGCTAATTAGTCTAAACGTTTCGGTAATTCTAATCTTCAAAGCTTCAATATTGTTGGGTCGGTTCACGTAAACTTTATTTTTTATAAAACACCACAGAAAGTAGTCAAGAGGGGTCAAATCTGGCCACTCAATTGTCCCTCGTCTACCAATCCATTGGATTGGATTGGTTTGGATTGAATTGGTAGACGAGGGACAATTGAGTAGCCAGCGAGGTGGCCAGATTTGATCCCCCTTGACTACTTTCTGTGGGGTTTTATAAAAAGTAAAGTTTACGTGGACCGACCCAACAACATTGAAGCTTTGAAGATTAGAATTACCGAAACGTTTAGACTAATTACCCCAGAAATATTAGATCGTCTTGCTCATTGTCAATATGTGCAAGGAAGGCACTTTGAACAGCTAATTTGATTGCATTTTGTTATTTACATTTTTTTCAGTTTATTGTAAGAATTCATTAAAATATTTTTTCTCAGAAATGTTGTTATGTGACCTACCCTAAAATGTATACTTCTGTACGCAAAAAAACGTCCCCTTTCTAATGACGTTATAAAAAAGTGGGGTTGCCATTTAAAAAAATGTCGATGACGTCATATCTGAGAAGTTGATGACGTCACAAGAAAAAGTTTTATGCCCAAATGTGTACAATTAAAAATTATGTTTGACGTGTCTCATCGATTTTTTTTATTCGCCACCTGAACATTTTACCGAATTTGTTCCAGCCTTCTCGTCCTCACTGTATAAAATCATAGGGGGCAAGCTTGCCCATTGGAAACGTGATTATATTATCTGTTGTCTGAAGTACTTGAAATTAAAAACATTTAAATCGCCTAAAATTCATGCCAAACACGCAAAAATGTCCTCGAATAACCTGAAGGTTTTAGTAAACAGTAACAATTTACTTCGGTAAAAATAGTCCAATATTTCAGAATTTGTTAAATTGCAATATCAATCCTATAGCTTAACGGTAACAGCCTTACGGATTGAAAATTAATTACCTATATACACGCAGTGACGCTACTGCGCTAGTATGGTGGGGCTGTACCACCAAAGTCTAGAGAATACTATAAGTCGGCGCACTCGGCCTTGTGTAAACTAACGTTTCACCCCTGCCCTCTCACGCTCCCTCGGCCCGCCGTCATCGGAGTACGGCGATCGATATCTTCTGGTAGAAGGAAATAATCTTATAGACCGGGAGATAGTGACAGATTTTTGGACGTGATTTTACTCAGTATGCCTTTAATAGGGCATTATGTTGCGTATATTCTCACAATAATAAGGTAGGAATTAGAGAGTCATCCTGGATTCTTCATGTGAAAAACTGAGTTTTCAATTATTCGAAAAATATGCGTTTTGATATGATTTTATACAGGCTGCCATGTGTTTTATAATGAAGTTCAAAATAGAAAATTCCTCGGAAAACCATAGGCATACCGTTAGCGTGGGTCCAAAGGGCTATTATTACCATGTGAACTTGTATTTTAATAATTAATTTTTCCACGTTTCTAAACAGGCTGCCAATGAGAAGTATGCAAGTTCTTGTTATGAAACTGCTGAAGAAAAGATGGCATACCGTTTGCGCATATCCAAGTACACTTTACATCGAATAAATCGTTTAAATTATTAAATAACATTCAATTTAAACAGTACTTGGACAAGCGTAAAAGCTATGCCATCCTTTTTTCAGCATTTTCATAACAAGCACTTGCATACTTCTCCTTGGCAGCCTGTTCAGAAACGTGGAAAAACTAATTATTAAAATACAAGTTCACGTGACAATAATAGCCCTTTGGACCCACGCTAACGGTATGCCTATGGTTTACCGAGGAATTTTCTATTTTGAACTTCATTATAAAACACATGGCAGCCTGACTAAAATCATATCAAAACGCATATTTTTCGAATAATTGAAAACTCAGTTTTTCATATGAAGAACCCAGGATGACTCTCTGGTTCATACCTTATTATTGTGTTATGTGCCACATAATGCCCTTTGCAAGGCATACTGAGTAAAATCACGTCCAAAAATCTGTCACTATCTCCCGGTCTATATGTAGCTGAGAGCGGTTCGAGGCTGATTTACGACCAGTCGCAAAAAATTGTTGTTTTCTCCGAGAGAACAGAGAAGTGAGCTGACTTATAGTATTTTCAAGACTTTGGTACCACATCGGTGGCGATCACTGTCGAAAACTGGCGACTGGCATCGTGGCGTTGGCGTAGATGATTTCAACGATAGCGGCACACCAATGTTCCTTCATTTTCCATAAAATAGCTCCTCTTGATTCGTAAAAAGAGCACAATCAATTAACTACCTACTTCTTAAATGTCCACAGTATCTTTGAACTTTTGCACAGTTGTCACAGAGAGTCTATAGGCGCACAAGTACCTATGGCTAATCCACGACGTGGGTGTTGCACTACATACTCATCGAATTCTACCGGACAACTGGGAACGAGAAAGGTTGACCGGCGCATCCAAGTTCGTAGATTTCCCCCAATCCGCACAATTTTGGATTATGTCTTATAACAACAATAAAACGTTTTGTTGTTGCAACTACACGGAATAGCTGCGGCAACAAAATGCATTTTTGGGACTATTAACCTATTATGTTATTAAACCGCTTTGATTTGTACTAAAAAAATATTATTAGAAATAAGATCTTATAAAATAAGATTATAAAGGTAGAAATTTAAAATAATACCTGTTATAAGCTGCGCGGTAACAAAACGGTGTTCATTTGTTTAGAAAACTAAATTATAAGAGTTGCAACTCTTTTTATACCAGTAACAAAATTTTTAGTAACTGTCATAAGTGAATTCTTAGCAAAACTGTTGTATTAATTGATTTTTCTCTGAAGGGTCTGCTGATAAGAGGACCGTTTAGCCTAACCTCTGTGGCAACAGTTCTAACCAATCCACATAACAAAGAATCAAATTGCGCTGCACCTACTCGCGGCACCTACTCGTATTAGTAGACAGTGAGATTGGGGCTTACGTTTTATAGAGGACGGTACGGGGAAGCAAATACTGGATACGTTCTGAAAAAAGGGAGCGCGGTTCATTATTATTTAATATTTTAAAAAGGTTGCTACAGATTTTACATATTTTTGTTAAAATTGACTCCTAAATGATCAATATATCCTAATATCCCATATTAGATATTGAATTTAGTTTATTTTAACCCTATAAGTAATAAATGTTTTTCCGAAGAAACACTGAAATTTCAATTGATATCTTTTGTATATTTTTTTCCGTTTGAAAGTAAGGGCTATATAAACCTTAATTTTTGTCCCTGGTTTTTTAAAGTAAAATGTGATGTTTTTCCTTAAAGAAAAAATTTCGATACGCTATCGTTAACACTGAAGTCACTGAGTAAATAACTTAAAATTTTGCCAGGGTAAATTTTTGCAAAACGTTCTCCTCTTAGTTAGGACGTGGATATAAAAGAATATACAATTTCTAAAGAAAAGGCAATGTGTAACTCTGATTCGTAACGGGGCTTATTATTAAAATATGTTCTTTGTTTGGAGGTAGGTATTCAGGTTTTTTAATTATGCCACCCCTATATAGGAACAAAACAAAATATTCTCTTACAAAATGCGGTGACTATTCTTCGGAGTCCGTACGGTTCGGTGCATATAAACGTTTTTATTTTTTATATGCTAGAGCTCTTCTGATGGAAAAAACGTAACAGTACCCATTCAGTCGAAAAAGGAGGCGGCTTGTAGGTGTATATATAGAACAAATAAAAAACATGAAGATTTTGTGGGCAAAGAATGAGGCAAATAACGCTTCGCCGCACTCAAGGATCTTGCCTTAACAAAGAACCGTTTTTGGGATTTTCAGGTACATAAACACACGCGTGCATATTAAGGAGTAACGATCAGTTATTTTGTCACTATTGGTGTCATTTTCTTTTCTCTAGAGGAGGCCAGATTGTTTCCCAGAGCTATCCATGCCTCAGAGATACCGACCCCTTTGTCACCGGTCCCCGTCCCCGACAAAAGCAAAAGAAAACACTCATCGGATTTAAATTTGCGGTCTAATGACTTCATTGTTGGCAGAGAAGGAACGAAGGCGTCTTACGTACACGGTTTCCACCGATTTTTGTTGAACTGTTTAATTGTTACTCTTTGATTTCAAAAACGCCGATTTCTATAGGCCACAATATAGGTGTTTGAAGTTGGATAATGGTTTCTGTAGAACGTTGTGTATGTTCATTTACTGGAAAATGGATCTTATTTAGGTACACAAGATTCAACAGCAATTTACAATATGTTTTTAGCTACACATATATAAAACCGACTGATAGCCCGCGATTAGTTGAGCCGTGGGTTTACCTCGCTCCTTGAAGTTTGGTATACTCTAACAATTAATTGCATTGTTTTATATGTCTAGTCTAATAATAAATATTTAGAACTTTGTGTAGGTAAACCGCTGTGTTGTTAATAATAATGACAATGGCAATGACAACTGCAACGACAAGAGCAAAGACGGAGGCTTAATGCCCACAGATAGACGTGTGTCGTATTTTATACAATAAAAGTGTAATCTACAGAAAATGATGCAATGCTTCCAGTTATTGTAGGTAATATAACACAAAAAAGAGTAGCTGTAAAATTATTAGTATGTGAATGTATTTTTACATTTGTAAAAAAAGGTAAATATTCTAACATATTTATGTTAGAATATTTACCTTCACAATGTGTCTCGTTAATACCAGAAAGAGAAATATCAGTTATTTTAGTTTTTGAAAATTGTAAAATATCAACAATGCGTTGAGAAACGAAATTGCATTAACTACCACTGTGTAATAATACATTGTGTATATTTTCTTCTGAAGAATGTATTTGTGCACTAAATGAAAGGGTGTCTAGTGTCTATATTATAGTCCGGGAGGCAGCGACACTTTTGATGTAGTTATTCCTACAAAGCTGATTTTTTATCACCTTGTAGTTTTGATATGGCAAGTAAACGGAACGGCAGTCTACCGCGCCAATATGGGGACAAACATTCATAACAATTTTTGAAACCTGTAAATAAATAATACGGTAATGCCTGCTTATTCCTACAAGTATAAAACTTTTTATAGTGATCAATGATACCTAAAAATGCAATATAGTGATAGTCTACCGCGCCTGAGGGGAGGCCATCATAGGTCTACCACCCACGCAAAGTGTTTAGAAAATAACTTTTTTTTACTTATTTCTTCAAGAATTTTTTTCTCAAATACTTTAGTTCATAAGAGAACTAAAAAATAAGTCCACCGATTACCTAAAGGTGCAAAGCCTTGATAGACGCAATGGAATGCACGATTGTCTCTCTGAATTGTTGCATACCGGGGTTAAATTAATATCCACAAAGCTGCTTTTTTATATATATCCATTTTACGATAACTATTGTTAACTAAACGTGTTCTACCTATAACCAAAATGGTTATATTTGAGCGCCAGAAGCTTTAACTATTTGGTGGTTAAATAAAAGAACACATTTTCCTATTTACAATGTATTTACAAGTAGAAGTACAATAAAGTGAAGTAAACTGAGCCGTGAATTTGATTAGTTACAATTTATAATTTGTTAAAAAATTGAAAAATATTCTTGGGCTTAATACAAAAATACTAGTAGCACGAAAAGTTCACGTGAGCATTTAAAGTGTTGTCTACGAGCACTTCGAAAATTTGTACTACTGACGACAACAGAATCCACATAGTCCGTTGGTGCCTTGCTCACGTACTTGAGGACATGTAAAACAAAACACAAAGAACAGTCTCCGAAAACACTGCAGTCGAAGTGTCGACGCGTTTACAAATGATCGTTAAATTTATTAAAATTAAAAAGAGGTTGAAAACAAATTAAATCTGTACAGATTTTTGCAACTGAAATTTGTTAAATTTAAATTCGTAACCTTAAGAACTAAAGCATGTGACTTTGACTTATGATGAACCCTGAGACATTAAATTGACGATGAAATTAAAGTTTTAAAAATAATATCCCAGAACGTTCAATTATCCTGACTAAACTCGACTTAATTATTGTACTGCACTATAGCTACAAGACAAAAGATAACATTAATAAAATCAAAAGGTTTCTTGACTTCCCCGTTCGATCTCGAAACACAAGACGAAAAAATATAACAGCTACCAAAGCTAGATAACCAAAAAAATGAACCAAGGTTAAACTCACGTCTGACTCGGACAACTTAAGGGTTCGTTTCAATACATCTGTGCTAATAAACAAATTTACAATCAAAATATGTGGCCACAGCTCGCAGCGTGATGCCCACAGAGAAAAGGGGTGAACAGGCCTAGGTGAGAGTAGCTTCAAAAGTCGTCAAATGACGGTATTTAATAAGAAATTATTAAAAATCAAGCAGCTAACTCACCCAGACTGTGTTCCCGTGATCCTCTCCGTGGTCCACCTGCAGCATGTCGCTGTTAAAACTCAGCAATGCGTGGTCACCCACACCTCAAAACACGTGATCACACATCACAAATCAACGCCCTGGCGCTAGTCAATCGCAAAACTGAATAAAGTTAATATTGACTGTGATTTACGTCCGACAGTGTTTACAACAATGTAGTTGTTCTAGTACCTAATACATACCTTCAATTGATGAATACAATTTAAACACTCCTGCAAACGGCACACACCCTTTAATCAATAGTTTGTTTAAGAAACAACAAGCTCTACATAGGTAGGCAATAATTTATTACACATCAGCTTGTATAGGTGGTTGCAGATGTTAGGGCAACATTCGTAAAAGGCGTGATGATATACTTTTATGGAATTGAACAAAATAGTGCATTTAAACGTTGTAACGGAAATTAGATAAAATTTGCATACCTTCGATATAATGTGGGTTAAACTTTTGCGCGGGAACTTTCAAAAACCGTAACAAGCAATAAAATTCCTAATTTAAATGTTAATTATACTTTTTGGAGCTTACACCATTATTAAAAAGTTCGATACAGTAATAACGAAAATCGTTAGCGAGCGAGTTTTTTACTAGTATAATATTACTATAATAAAAGTTGAAAATACATTCTTTCAAATAATTTAAATTTTGTTATTTTTTAATGCTGAATAATTAAATTTATTTGATTTGAATTACTATTATAATAAGATGTTTTTTATTTTATGAGTATATAATTTATAAAAAGTAAATATATTATATGCAATATTTTTTATTTTTCATCGTCACTGGCATTTAATTCCTCATCGCCTTCCACATCGTAATCTCTATCTTCATCTTCATCATCATTGTAATTATTCACCCAATCGTTTTCTTTGAAATAACGGCCGTCATTTGCAACTATTTCTGCATATTTATCAATAATTTCTGTATCTGCAAATAGCAATAAATCATTAAATATTATTATATGCTAACATAGGTAAAATTAACTTCAAAAGCAAAATGTATATACCTAAATCTTTATCATTTTGTATATTAAACGTCTCATCATCGATTGACTAAGGCAATTGATCGTCTCTAAACCAATTAAAATCATATTTTGCATTCTCATCGACTTTCCAGCTACAGTCAAGAGGGGATAGTGTTGAAGGCTCTTTTATGTGACCATTGGTCCAAATTTTTGTAATAAATGCTGTTCGGAGTATGTGTTCTCGGAGGAACTCTGAAAAATATGTGGATGTATTGACAAATTTAAGCAAATATCCTGATTGTGATAATACAGTATTCGAAACAGTGGAAGCATTTTTATGTCGAATTTACAGTTACAAAAATTACATAAAATTAATGAACCTCGATCAGCGATGTTTTTGAAAGCTTTTAAAACTACCAACGACAAAAGCATTCGTCAAACCGTGAAGAGTTTTGTGCATCTTCTGCTTTTTTTAGGAATGCCCGCTAACGAATATAGTTGCGGCTGGGAAAGATATAAGGGTGAATAGCCTCCGGGTTTTAGCATTCTCGAGTGGTACTTTCTGTAGATTTAATGTTTTCTGGTTCTGGTCATGCTAGAAAAGGTTTCATCGGTGTTCTCCGTAAAAATTCATGGTGATTGAGTACCGTGAATAATCGATAAATTCGGACAAATCGGAAAACACCGTGTAAAGAAGAAACCGAAGTAGGTTATTCTTCATTTCGACAAGGGATTCGTCGGATATTGCCGATTTCTTCAAATGCACCTTGGTAAGCCTTGACCTTCATGGCCACGTGCCGCCATTTCTCCAGCTACTTTCTTTCCAGCTGTGGATGATACTGTAACGAAGTTACTAAGTTTCCAGGCTTTTATTTTTATTTTACACTGGTTTGATTCTTTCGCCGCGCTATTTCTAGCATCCGGCCGCCGTAGTTTTTATATCCATGGCGATAATTATTTATTTTTACTTTGCCGCGGAGGGCCACATTCTTTATTCCGAGTCATTTGAAATTAACACAATTAATTGTGGGGGTGTTTCCGGCTAAATTAATTTATCAGATATATTTGGGGTTATCTGATAGGGGTAGGAACGCCGAATAGGGGTAGATCCGAAAGGGGGTGCTTAAACTGGGGCTGGAATCGCCGTTCTTTTTGGGAAACCGGGTATTTAGGACATCGCCGGTCCAATGGAGCCGCCGCTGAAGACGCGCCAGGGGTGGTTCATCCCTTAGGCGCTCCGCCCGGCCGTCAGCCGCCGCAGCGAGATCGATGTGGAGGGGATCGCTTGCGAATTCCCGTCGGCGACGCCGACCAATGAGCCGCCGTCGCCCCACCGCTGGGTCACGTGGGAGCCGGCTATAAGACGGCCGGCGGCCGCCACGGAGCGGCTCCGTCGGAGCCCGTCTTTCGTCTTTTGCCCGCTAAATTCCAGAACTCCCGTGCCCCCCCCCCCGATCGCGACTGGCCGGACTTATTTTGTATTGTTTATTTAAGAATCTATTACCTACTTTGTTTAATCAATATACGCTGTCTTGAAATATTGTTTAATTTTGCTCCTACCCCTCAAACACACCACATTTGCACTCTGGAATTATTTTTCTCTGACGAAAGCTATCCTGGGTAAAAGCGGAGCATACCGCTCTAAAAAACTGGCGCCTGAGCATTCCGTTCCGACAGGGTTCTGATAAAAGAGGCTATAAGGAAGCCCCGCATCTAGAAAGGGAAATCAGAACGGGAAATACACTAAACAGTATAAATTTCCGTTTGTCAAATATTTAATATTCAAAAATCAGACCGACTACAAAGAAAAAGTAATTTTGTAAAAAGTGTAATTCCGAAGTAAAAAAGAACGTTATAATACAATCTTTTGGGCATTAAGTTACTCCGAAGGTCACCAGAGGCCACACAATATCTAAGTGAGTTAATATTTCCGGACCTTGCCATGTTTCATGGGTATATTAAAACATGGTTCTCCTTTTCGGGCCTGTGCCTGTCTGCCTGTGCCTGTGTCTGTCTGTCCTGTTCAGTGTCTCTGCAGTTCTTGCTCCATTGGATTTAGTCTGTCGTTCCGGTCCTGTCTGGTTGCCGTCTAGCCTGGGCTGTTGGTACAGTCTTGTACCGTAACCACTGCGTGGGATTATAGCCCTCGGTTGGAGCTTCCGGGATCATAGCTCTTGTCAACGTAGATTGGAGGCTCGGGACAGATAAGTTGTAGTCGTAAGATTTTAGGGAAGGGAAAACAGTAGCACTCTAGGAGTATAGCGTGAGTCAAAGGGCCCGTCAATAAAATTTGCACTCAATATTGAATTTTTATTTAAATCTCAATTTTACCGAGTCTTTAACGATTGGTCAACCGTCCGTTACGTGAAATATCTTCCGGTCGCCGTAACGAGTTCGCACATATAAGACCAGCTCGGTTATTTAATCAGGCCTAATTATTTAACCGTACTAACCCCCCCTTTAGAGTTACCGTTAAATATTTGTATTACACAGCTTTAATTTCTTATAATTATATTATTGTTAGCCAAAATTATAATTATATTATTATATATTTATTATTGTTAACTAAAATAGTGTTCCTTCATTTCATTTTGAAGCCCTGCCACCACCACGAACCTACCCCCCCCCCCCCCGCCGACGGGAGCTAGCCGTGGGCCAGAAGCTAGCGTATAATTTTACTGCAATAGTTTTCTAAAAATCTGTCATTACAACAAGCATAAGTTTGTTTTTGTTTTCTAAGACATCGAACTTGTCTATTGGTTTATTTTCTGCTTTTGT
This sequence comes from Pseudeuparius sepicola, assembly GCA_963920635.1. NCBI lineage: Eukaryota > Metazoa > Arthropoda > Insecta > Coleoptera > Anthribidae > Pseudeuparius > Pseudeuparius sepicola. The sequence goes on from OY987303.1 coordinate 35,004,710, forward strand.
GGTTACTGCAATTTGTACTGACGTAATTTATATCAATTTAAAAGGTAGTAGCGTAACTTTGAACTACACAGAATGAGTTGTTCAGAATTTTGTCATTAGGTACTCTAGGTTTTTTGTTGTCTTGAATGTTGAGTTTTTGTATGGTTGGTTTAGTGCTAAGTACCGTATCTTTATGTATTCGCAGAGGGCGAAGCACATTTTGTTTGGGCTAGGAGGCCTATAGGTGCCAAAAGTAGTACGCGGGGAGGCGTGGCAGCGTAATGGAAACCTGGAGGTTTTTTTTGCAGTAGGAAGTTTTGAGTTTTTGATTAAAATATTTATTTGAAATATAGGCCTAAACAGCCAAGTCTACAATCAAATATCTCAACTCTTTTGACCATCTGTATCTTCCTTTTTACCTCATTATTTCCACAGAGACGTTTCAGTAAGGCTCCCTGTATCGTGTAGTGAACCAAAGGGATCATATTTGTTTTCGGGGCAATCTAGGAAAGTATACGCTTGATATTGTGAGTGAAGCTCACAGGGTTGGCACTCAATCAGTTTTTCTCCATTTCCTAACAGTTAAGCCCTAGAGTATCGTAATTTGGTTTAGTATCAATCTATATTTTCTTATCGTATCTTGGTTGCCTTGTAAATTTTTGTCACTACCGTAAGTACCTTTTAATGTCAAATTTTGAGTACTTTGTTGTTTTTTTCAGTCTTTTAAAGTTTTTACGTCAAACTGTTAGTACATACATGCAGTTGCCACCAAAGTGCATAAAAGTTTTTGGTGGTGACTAATTTGGACTTAACATCAATTCAAATTAGATCACTATGGGATATAGCGGTGGGTACTTGTATTTTAAAAGTCATTAGCATTAGCGAAAGCACTATATCTAATGTCTTATGAGCTAGGTTGCAAAACATCATGCACCAATACATTTGAAGTTTCTTGTTACAACTTCAAGTGTAACCTTAGTGAAAATTGGTTTGCGCAGTGTGTTTTTTAATAGCTATTTTGAGTTTAGTTAAGTTGTCTGGTAAAATTTGCACTCAATATTGAATTTTTATTTAAATCTCAATTTTACCGAGTCTTTAACGATTGGTCAACCGTCCGTTACGTGAAATATCTTCCGGTCGCCGTAACGAGTTCGCACATATAAGACCAGCTCGGTTATTTAATCAGGCCTAATTATTTAACCGTACTAACCCCCCCTTTAGAGTTACCGTTAAATATTTGTATTACACAGCTTTAATTTCTTATAATTATATTATTGTTAGCCAAAATTATAATTATATTATTATATATTTATTAATGTTAACTAAAATAGTGTTCCTTCATTTCATTTTGAAGCCCTGCCACCACCACGAACCTACCCCCCCCCCCCCCGCCGACGGGAGCTAGCCGTGGGCCAGAAGCTAGCATATAATTTTACTGCAATAGTTTTCTAAAAATCTGTCATTACAACAAGCATAAGTTATAACTAATCATACCTTCAGTGGCGCACGTAAAAACAAATTCTTACGTTAGGGCTTTTTTATATTTGTCAATGTAATTAAGCTCTTCAAGCACCGAACCCCGTTAATACTATTTTTTTTTTGTTTTGTGGAAATTAAAAATTCATTAAAAATCAAAACTCTTGTTCTTCCCCCTTATACACCCTAACAAAGGCTATTACCCTTAGTAGCTTCGTGTAATTGGAAAAACGTTCGAATATAAAAATGTCAATAAACTGGAACGGAATTTTACTAGGCCAACAGTGTAAGTACAGTGATTCTTTGTGTATTACGTCGAAGGTACGTTTCAACATTTAGCACTAAGGTGATTAGCAAGTAATCCGCTACGTATTTGTTGATGTCACTTGTTCAGTTCAGAGCAAATATTTTCTGCGAGTCTGGTTCCATTCCCTATGCAGGAAGCCATCGTGAAATTCTGACAGAAGAAGTTTTTGGTTGCTCTATGATCAGATGGCCAGATGACATCGACAATAGCTGCGTCGTGATTGGCTGCGGAATAAAACCGTATTTTTCTGTTTTTCATGTGAAATCTCGACCTGGCGCACCTAGAGTTTTTGTGAAGTTTGGAATAAGGGGTTCAAGGGCGACGCGTGGTTCTTTGGAAAACCTGTTGATCTTTGAGCAGGGCACAGAAAGGTGGACACAAGTACCAGGTTAGTTTCATTTAAAATTATTTTTATAATTTTGGTAATTTTCCCTGTTTATTGAAACTCAGCTGTGGCTTGCCCAAGGCACGTTCTTCTTAAATGGAAGAATAACCGTGGTTGCCTTTCAGTCCTGTTCTGCTCAAGAGTAAGTTTTATCGTATCGGTAAAGTTGCTCTCCATATGTACCAGGCCTGACGGAGACTTTTTTTATCTTTTCTAGTAATATCGTTGTGTCTTAATTATCGTTTACCTAAAATTAGTACCGTCATTTTCTTAATCTGCATCGGAAAGAGCAGCGTTTGTGGCTGATAGATAGCTAAACGTTTTGTTTTTGTAAAATTAATACCTAAATTTTCGAGACCTCTTATTGTCGGTTTTTGTTTGGGTTCTAAACTTCGGGATATCTGTCCTGAAAATTGAGTTAAATTTTCTCTTTAATTTGTACTCGCAATCTGGTCAGTTAAGGTTTTATTGTCTGGGTATATTCTAGAATATACATCTGGGGTTTATTAACTAATATATTATTATTATTTTAAACTTAAGCAATTGTAATTATAATTATTAATATCTTTTCGGACATTTTTTTCTTGTAAATAAACATTTGACGTCACTGACTAAGTATATTAGCTGCGTCTAATTACTTTTGAATTTTCGACACGCTCAAAACTGCATAAGGAATTAACACCTCTACGAGCTGCTTCGAGTCAGCGACAGGACAGCCTGCAGACCACCCAGCCGATACAGGGTCAGCTGAACTTAGGCCAAAACCTTGATATACATGCTAGCCAACCACCAGAGCCTGACAGACTGTGAAGCCTGGTCGCAGACAACCTCGGAGGACAATTCCGGAACATCGTAAAGAACAAACGTTCAAGTAAGGTGTCTTGTAAAATCGTTCCAAATTTAAACTCACAACAGTGCAGAACTTTGTTAACCATTAATTTGAGCTTTCGAACTTTCTTTACTAGAGTCAGTGACAATTTCGTAAACTTTAGACTTTGACGTTATTGTAATTTTCCATTTATCTTTGAGTTAGATTTCAATTCACACTATTGTCAAGTTTTCAATCTCACCACTTGTACATAATATTTATTTTAAATTATTATTTCAATTTTTACTGTTAACAACATTTCCTACTTTTTTTTAATAAACCACCTTTCTAAATAATTTAAAACGTGTGTTTTATTCCTGTGGTATCAACAATCGAGTCATATAACCGGGCCGGGCCGAAACTGTCGTTATACAATTGGCGCTTTCCACCGCGAGGCCCGACTTTAAATTTTGTTGTTTCTTTTGCTCGATTTTGATGCTTGGGATTAAGCACTTCTTTAAATTTTGTAGAAGACTAATTGCGAGATACTTAGCACAATTTTTTATTTCTGAGTTTGAACTTACATTTTGTAACGAAAATTTTGTCTAATTTCCGTTACAGCGTCTAAATGCATTATTTAATTCTTATTAATTCATCACACCCCGTATACACCTACCGATTTTAAAAAATGTTGCCCTGCTATCTGCAACCACCTATACAAGCGGATGCATAATAAGTTGCCTACCTTGTTGTTACCAAACAAATTGTTTATTAAAGGGTATGTGCGGTTGCAAAAATGTTTAAATTGTATTCATCAATTGAAGGTATGTATTACTAGAACAGTTACATTGTTGTAATCACTGTCTGACTTTAATTATAGAGATAATATTCTCTTTATTCAGTTTGCAATTGACTAAGCGCCACGGTGAGTCCGTGTACTAACGTCACTCTTTGTTTTCGACGTTTCTACTGGTCGGATATCAGTTCTAGAGTTTGGCAGAATTGACAGTTGACACCGTCGCTTGTTTGTCTCGACGTATTTTAAATTTTTTATCAATAAGTTTCACTTTTAAAACCTTCCAAAGTGTTCTGGAAAGGAAACGGAAATCATCCATCGTCCATATTTCAAAAAAGTTTATAAATAAAACCCGGCGAAAAGAATCGGGCGGCCTCCCATTTTACCACTTGTCAGGTGTGCATCACGTGAGGTTAAGTTCCGAATTATTCATTCGAATTTTCCGCTGGGAAATCTATTTTCGGAATTTAATACTCATCTTTGCGAGCAGCTTAAGTGGTTTGGTGTATCGTGTATTTTTGGGTTTACTGTGCTAATAAGTTTTCTGTTTTTTTTTTTCATGTGTGATCACCACGTTCTACGAACCTCGTGGACAAGTCGTGGAGGGTTTTTTCCCACATCTATCAGGTTCAATCAGCGACCAACAGCGTGAGGAACACAGGGAGTTACAGAAGGCAGTATTTCGGCTGAGTTAGCTACTTAGATTACTGATTTTATCTGTATCCGACACTTGTCGACTTCGCTGTAGCCATCTCATTCGGAATCTGTTTCCCTTGTTCTGTGGACTTCACGTGATGGGTCGTAGCCAACTTTTGGTTATTTAAATTATATTAGGTTTATATTAGGTCACGTTTTTGCACAGAATCACTCTATGCCCCACACTTAAGTTGTTCGACGTGGTGTAGACTTCACGACACGTTTTCTTATTTTACATAGCTTACAGGGATATTGTTTTTGGTATTTTGCCAAGGGGTGAAATTGGGAAAGTCGCTAGAACTTTTGTATTTTATTAATGTTACCTTTTATTTTGTAAATATTGTATGGTAAATTTATAAGTCAAGTATAGTCGAGATAATTTATCGTTTTGTATAGTCATTTTTAATCTATTTCACAGCCAATTTCAAGGTTCTATAATTCAAGGTTACATGCTTTAATCTATCTTGGGGTTGTTAATTAAGGTTTGCCACATGTAATTGCAAAATCTGTACAGATTCAATTCTTTTTTTACCCCTTTTTACGTAATAAATTTAACTAGTAATTGTAAAAGCGTCGAAACATCGACTGCTGGTTTTCGGAGACTGTTCGTTGTGTTTTCTGTTACATGCACTACGGTACGTGAGCGAAGCACGTAAGCGAGACAGGGACGGATTGAGTACCAGCACACCAACGTTACAACCGGCTTAGAGTAGTGAGCACACCTTCCGGCGCCAGCTCGGACATCCCACGACCCGCTCGAGTCTCGAGGCCTAGCCGAGGTCCTAATCCACGAACAAGGAGCTTGGAGCGAAGGTGGCCTCTACTCAGCTTTAATTTGAGAAGGCTTTAAGGTACTCTGTAGAAGTGCTCGTAAACAAGACTTTAAATGCTCACGTGAACCTTTCGTGCTACTTGTGTTTTGCTTTTAAGCTCACGAACATCTCCAATGTTATATTGTAAACTTGAACCTTTTCCAAGTTTTATTTTTTAACAAATTATAAATTGTAAGTATCAAATTTAACTACTCAGTTTACCTACTGTACTTTGTGTGAACCACTAAATGTACAATTCCAAATTATATTATATATTATATATCAAGCCAAAACAAACCAATAGCGTTGACAAGCCTATTTTTGTAATTTTCTATCTCTACTATCATTTGAAAATTTTGTTTTAAATTTTTTGACCTCTAGTATTTTTTCATACTTTATTGACAGGCTATCTCTTGCTAATTTGTGTCTGCGATTATGTTATTTTGGTTGACAATTAGGGAAAACGTTACTAATTGGGCATACCGTATTTTGGTTGGCAGGCAAGGGAAAACTTTATTTGTCGTGCTTTATGTTATTATGTTAGGATGCTTGGTGAAACTTTACCAGTGATTATCCTGTTTTGTATAACTAGGGAAACTTAACTAGTTATATTATATTTTGGCGCATTTATAGATACTTTTTGGACTACTAGGACAAGCCTTGCTAGTTTACGTACAATTATTTAACTTGGCATATATCCTGGGAATATCGTAAAATACTGTTTGCTTATTTAGATTTATTTTGATTGTTTTGATAGAAGATAATCAGACATTTGTTTTCTAAGACATCGAACTTGTCTATTGGTTTATTTTCTGCTTTTGTGGTTACTGCAATTTGTACTGACGTAATTTATATCAATTTAAAAGGTAGTAGCGTAACTTTGAACTACACAGAATGAGTTGTTCAGAATTTTGTCATTAGGTACTCTAGGTTTTTTGTTGTTTTGAATGTTGAGTTTTTGTATGGTTGGTTTAGTGCTAAGTACCGTATCTTTATGTATTCGCAGAGGGCGAAGCACATTTTGTTTGGGCTAGGAGGCCTATAGGTGCCAAAAGTAGTACGCGGGGAGGCGTGGCAGCGTAATGGAAACCTGGAGGTTTTTTTTGCAGTAGGAAGTTTTGAGTTTTTGATTAAAATATTTATTTGAAATATAGGCCTAAACAGCCAAGTCTACAATCAAATATCTCAACTCTTTTGACCATCTGTATCTTCCTTTTTACCTCATTATTTCCACAGAGACGTTTCAGTAAGGCTCCCTGTATCGTGTAGTGAACCAAAGGGATCATATTTGTTTTCGGGGCAAACTAGGAAAGTTTACGCTTGATATTGTGAGTGAAGCTCACAGGGTTGGCACTCAATCAGTTTTTCTCCATTTCCTAACAGTTAAGCCCTAGAGTATCGTAATTTGGTTTAGTATCAATCTATATTTTCTTATCGTATCTTGGTTGCCTTGTAAATTTTTGTCACTACCGTAAGTACCTTTTAATGTCAAATTTTGAGTACTTTGTTATTTTTTTCAGTCTTTTAAAGTTTTTACGTCAAACTGTTAGTACATACATGCAGTTGCCACCAAAGTGCATAAAAGTTTTTGGTGGTGACTAATTTGGACTTAACATCAATTCAAATTAGATCTCTATGGGATATAGCGGTGGGTACTTGTATTTTAAAAGTCATTAGCATTAGCGAAAGCACTATATCTAATGTCTTATGAGCTAGGTTGCAAAACATCATGCACCAATACATTTGAAGTTTCTTGTTACAACTTCAAGTGTAACCTTAGTGAAAATTGGTTTGCGCAGTGTGTTTTTTAATAGCTATTTTGAGTTTAGTTAAGTTGTCTGGTATAGCTGAATATAGCTTAGTAAATCATAGGTTAGCTCATTGTGTTGTATCTTTTATTTTGGCTGACCGTATGAGAGTATAGCTGACATAGCCTATGACTTGTAGTTTTTAATCTCCTTTGTTGTTTGATACAACGTTGTTACTTGGGTGACAGCGTCGGGCAATACTTGTCACTTTGGCGTGTGCATTGGGTGAAAGTGTTGTGCAGGAGATTGGAATGTACGACTAGCATATATTTTTTGGATCTTTTGGAGGTTTGCTCACTGCGCAATCAAAAGGTCTTTGGTAAATTTTTTCGGTCTCTGTAATTTTGGATTGGTCTTTTTGAGGTGATCTTTTTCGATTATATTTTGCTACTCTTTGAGTAGATATTTTTCTTCATGTGAAATTCATTGTTGTAGGTATTAGATATTCCCTTGAATCTTTCTCTATTTTAGTTTTTATTTTTTAGTTCGAAACTATTCTGGACGGGTTTCCTGGTTGATGTTTTTGTTCCCTGGGGGATGATAACAGTGCACACATGTCTTTGGGCGAATGGCCGTAACGCAGACAGGAAATTCAGTCAGATTAGTGGGGTTATACCTTCCCACCTTCCTTACCCCTCCCCAAGTCTGTATCTACCTTCAATGGACGGATCAGTTTAATTGTCATAGTTCTATCTTAAATTCCTTCTGGATTTCCATTTCTTCTTGGGTCCGGACCCACTCTTTTCACAACTGGCATGTGTAACAGACTGGTACTCTCTTGCACTTTTTTTTTGGATTTACCTTCTTACCTTATCTTCTTCATTCTATCCCTTTTCTGTCTCGTTTATTTTCCTTTCGCTTATAACGTATCTGATTTTTTCTTTTCTATCTCATCTTTACTTTACTCTTCTTTCATCTAATACAGGAGATTTTCCGTGAGGATATCCGGTGAGCTTGCCTGTATAGGTGGCGGTATTGTTTGGTCTGGCCAAACCAGCAATATTTGTTTTCTGTCGGCCCGTGGCTGATCTTTCGTTTTGTGGGATGAGTGTGGGTGTTTGGTCGTTGTACCCTCGGGTTTTGGGGTTGGCTCTTTTGGTGCTCCCCGATAGGACCCAAAATGTGCCCATTTCTGTGTGGATTTCGGACGAAGGCACACCTTTGTGTCACAATTCGTTAGGGATGTCACGCTTCTTCGAGGAGTTTTCTTTCTCTTCTCCTCACCTAGTTTAAGTTTTCTTCTAGTTTTAAGTTGTTGGGGTCAAGATTCAAGAAATTTTCTTACTGTCAAATTTTCATGCCTTGTTGGGTGAATTTGATCTCGATCACGAAATAAGCGTGGCTGCCTTGTCCTGACCTGTGCTGCTATATTGAGTTTGGATATTTTGTCGGTGATCACATGGTTTTTAGCACACAAGGTTCGATTACCTGACCGAGTGTTTGTTTTCGTTGTAACATGTCATAGTTTCATTATTAGTCGAAGACCAAGCCAGAATTATTTCGGGTTTATTCAATTAATCTTTTTGCAAATTTAAGTCATTTTTGAAGGTATCGTGACCTCAATTAGTTAAATTTTCTGTCGTTTGCAACCTTGCAATATTTTTTTGTCATTAACTTTATATCTCTTTGGCTCGCAGTTAGTCAAATGAGGCTTGTATTTTCTATTTTCATTTAATATAACGGGGGGAAATTATATTCATGGATATACAGTAACGGAGTAATTTTTTTTATTTCATTAAATTGTCAGATTTTAAGTAACGTCATTAATTTAGTATTAAGTTTTTCTTTGTGAACAAACGGTCTGTGAAACATTGACAGCACTTAGTTGATTTCGGAGCACAGTCTAATTTGCCCGAATTGTTCTTTCATGCACAACTGCACCTGGAACGTACACCGAGCTGCCTAGTCGTCCGAGCCTTTGCCATCTGCTGACCGACCACAAGCTCAGCATCTACAGCTACACTTGGCAAGAAACCCTGAGATACTGAGCTACTTCCATCGCACGCCTGTATAGTGGCTGTGGGATTGTCTTGGTCGCAGAGCGGTCGGGACGTTATCGGAACCTGGTTCGACAACTTCATCGATACCCAGTGGAGTGCTGTGGGCTACTCCTGGACGAATCAGACTTACAAGTTGTTCTAATAAACAACCTTTGTAAATAATTTTAAACGTGTTTTTTATTCCTGAGGTATCAATAATCGAGTCAGATATAACCAGTTTCAATAGCTAGGCTGGAACTGACGTTATAACACTCTAAGGAATTAAATTGAATGGGTTTTCTTTTTTCTGCTATTTCGTTTAAGTCTAGAGAGTTGTAATTAGGCCAATCATTGATATTTCCTTCTAGGAATTTAGGACTATACCACCATAAGTCTGAATCATTTAATTGTTTGGGATTAAGACCTCTGGACAATAAATCGGCAGGGTTCATACCAGATTCTACATGATGACAGTCACTCGCTGCACTAGTCTCGTGAATTTGGGCTACCCTGTTTGCTACAAAAGTAGTTCATGTGGCAGCTTCTGCCGCTATCCAAGCTAAAGTTATCGTGCTATCGCACCAAAAATGTCTACTACTGAATTTTAATTCAAGCGCATATTCGACTTTCCTTGCTAGCTGTATTAGTAAAACCGCACCGCATAGCTCCAATCTAATTAGTATTAATTTAGCTCGAACCTTTACTGGGTCGATTAAACCTAATGGATCGAATATGCTCGCAACTAGAGCCAAAATAGTTCGTTTTGTGACCACATTTGATCGTTCAAATTCTACCGAATAAGCCAACATATCTGATTTAGAATCCCACGTAAGCCCTAAATTTTTTGAATTTTTATCATCAGAGATTTCAAACTTTCGGTTGCTAATGGCAGGTGTATTTTCTAGTAGACGAGGGTCATTAGACGCCCACTTGCGTAGTGGCATACATGCATTTTGAAAAAGTTCAGTGACTTCAGATTTCAATTTCAATGGGTTTTCAAGTGAATCAGCTCCTGTAATGAGATCATCCATGTAAAAGTCTCCTTTCACTACTTCATGTGAATGTGGATAAACCTCCTGGTAATCTATGGCAGCTTGGAACATAGAACGAACCGCTAAAAATGACGCTGAAGCCGTACCATAACTTACAGTTTTTAATTTAAAATGCTTTAATTTCATCTCTGAATTCTCACGCCATATTATTCTTTGAAAATCTCTGTCCGAGTCAGTTATTGATATTTGACGGTACATCTTTTCAATGTCAGCCGTCATCACGACTTCATGCTTTCTAAAACCTAACCTAATATATCTCTTTGCAGAACAGTCCCTACCTTTAAAGCATCATTAAGAGAAATTCCGGAAGTAGATTGCGCCGATGCATCAAAAACTACACGTAGCTTAGTTTTACTACTATTTTCCTTCATTACACCGTGGTGTGGTAAATAACATTTTTCTACAACCTTGTCATTCTCTAAATCTACTTCCGCCATGTGACCGAGCCTTTCGTATATAAGACTGGATCTTTATTTATTTTTTCTCCAAATTTAAAAACCTTTTTATTGCTATCTTCTCTGTATCTCTCAACTCCTCCTTGTTATCTCTAAATGGTAAACTAACCTCAAATCTACCATCTCTACCACGCTTGTATGTTTTTAAGAAATGATCCTCGCAATCGATTTCCTCCTGTGTGAACTTCATTCCCGTATCAAGATAATTTTTCAAGTTTCCAGAACAATTATTATAATTGACTATTCAACCTTTCTTCATGAATTGATAAATTACATCTCACGGTTTTGGAACTTAAATCAACATCGATGTATCCGGAAACTACCCAACCGAAACGCGTTTTCTGATTGATGGGTTTTATTTTTACCTTTTCTAATTTGACCTACGCATAGAGATTCATAAAATACGCATGCGCCCAAAAGTATATCAACCGGAGCGGCTACGTTGAAGTTCTCATCTGCCATGTGTATTTCTTCCGGAATATTTAATTTAACACTATCAAATGTCACCTGAGGCATATTACTAGTAATTATAATAACAACTAAAAATCGTTCCTTAGTTTGGTATCGATTATTTGTTGAATAAATTGTAGCTCGTACTTGTTTCGAAATATTACTGTGAAAATCATCTAGCCCTGCTACGGGTATATCTACATCTACCATATCCAAACCTAAACTTTCAACTAAACCTCGCGTAATAAAATTTGACATGGATCCGCCGTCCAGTAGAGCTCGGCATTTTACTAGTTGACCGCCTGCATTACGTATCAGAACGTTTGCAGTAGCCAATAAAACGTGTGATGAATGAAAATGAGAAGTGTGCGTCGAAACAATCGCATCAACGCCGCCACTGTCCGTCCAGTGTGGTACTTACCGATGCCACTGAGCCGTGTGGCTCTTGGCATCGAGCGGCTGCGTTTGGGGGGGCGCCGCCGCCGCCTTGTGCGGGTGCGCCGTCCTGCGGCGCCCTAGCGCCCGCCATGCTGGTACGTGCGGATGCGCGCGTGCTGTCCTCGCCAGTCGCCGCCGTATCCACTGCCTGCATACCGCTCCCTACCCCGGTTGTTAGAACTATTGGGCTCGTCCGTCATAACTTTGGACCCAGCTCGATTGTCGTCACTGTGTCCTTTCTCGGGGTTTTGCCTATTTGAGCGGTTCAGTAAAGAATGATGTTTGTAGCTGCAATGCTTACAACTACCGCTGGAATTACATTCGCGTTGAAAATGACCTATGCGTAAACAATTTCCACACAAGCTGTGCTTGTTTACTTCCCAGTACCTATCAGAAATTGACATTTTTGCGAACTCCTTGCAGTTGAAATTGAAATGCGGTTCTTTACAAAATGAACATTTGACCTTTTGGGTACTTAAATGAGTATAACTTTCGCGATTTGCAGTTTTAACGAACTTGTTTTTATTGTCAATCGTTTCAAGCAATGCGCATCTTTGTGATATAAAGTCAGTCAAATGTCCAATTGTAATGTTTTCTTGGAGTTTTTTACTATGTTCTTCAAAATGCCTTTTTGTAGTCAAATCTAATTTTGTTGAAAGTATGTATATTAAGAGAGTGTCTCACGTGTTTGTGGGCTCCCCTAAAGCCGTTAATGCCCTCAAATTGCGATTGAATGTGTCTAACAGTTTGCGTAAATGCGTGTGTGATTCAGTTTTTTATGATTCTCTTGTTTTCATATCTGTCACTTAGCATTTGCCATGCCACATCATAGTTTATATCTGAGACCTTTTGAGACTGGATTAACTGCGCCGCTTCACCCTTTAAACAACCATTAATGTAATAAAACTTCTCGATTTTGCTTAAGTGTGCATTTTCGTGAATTAAGGAACTAAATACATCGTGGAACGTTGTCCAATGATCGTAATGGCCGTGAAAATCGGGAAGGGTTATTCTAGGTAGTTTGACTCTATCTTATTCTAACTGAAAATCGCGCCCCTCGTTACTGCCGTAACTTAAACGTAGCACCACACCTGTGGAGCTTAAGTCCGCGCCACTGTACACAGTGGAGCTACTAGGTGCATCACCCTTTAACTTACAAATCAACCTTTTGGCATCTGCAACTAGCTTGTATTAAGAGCTCTCAAAGGTCTCCCGTTCGTCTTTTTGTATGTCATTTTTTAACGCTTCGACTTGTCCATGGATTTCGTCGAATTTCGACAACAATGTATTTTCGATTGAGGAAAGCCGTGTTTCGACATCATGATAATCGGACTCCTCATCAAAACCTAGTATAAAATTTCTAAGCCTTGTTATCTGGGCCTTGAGTTGAATTAAAGAGTAGAGTTCTGCGGTTTGTTCCGCCGTTAGATTTGTCATCAAAACTTAATCACACCGAAATCTACCAATTACCTCGCCACATACAGATGTATGCATACAATAAAGAAAGGATATGAACCAAAGGAGGATGACTTACTTGTTGATTTGCTGTGCTCTGTTTGAGTACCTTAGTTATTGTCCAAGCTATTATCCCCTGTAATCCTTGGCTCCGCCGTTGACTTTATGCCTTTCTACCTCACCGTGATACTGCCACGTCGGTCTTGCCTCTGCCGGTCTTGGCGTACAAAAACTGTCGTTTCCTTGGTTGAACCCGTCCTGTTCCTGGGTTACTGCATCCGGGTCGTCGGGACCATTTTATGACTAGTGCAAATATTGTGCTTAGAATAATGCATTGGTACAGTAATCTTTTTATTACCTATCCAAACCGAAAATTCTGATCGTTTATAACTTATCGTTGCAAGGTGTTTTCTAAAAAAATCGGCTCCTAAAACGCACCGTGCATACCATTTTCAAAGCCATTTATTACATGGAATTCATGTTTCATCGCGATGTCATTCAACTGTAATAAGAGAACTGCTGTACCTTGTGAGAATACTGACCCAGATATTCCGTTTATTTTTACTACATTTGTATAGAGTCAATTAACTCTTTTGTTGTTAAACATTTTTTAAAAATAACGCTTATAGATGCGCCACTGTCCAACAAACATGTTATATTATTCTGATTGTATTTGAAATTGACAAAGTTTAAACCATTTAAGCCAAAAACATAGGCAGTTTTACAATTTTTAGGCACGAAAAAACCGATCCGGGAGGTTATTTTGTGCAGAGTCCTCTCGTGAATTGCCTTCTTCATTTCCTATATAAAATACTCGGTTATTATGTCGGTAATTTGAATTTTGTCCGCGGTTTTGACCTCTAAAAGCTTCCTCGGAAAGTAATAGGGAATTTATAGTTATTTGGAGTGGAAAATCTAGAACTGAAGCTATTTGTATTACGTTCTGAAATGTTTTGAGAGCCATTACCACGATAACCTCTTCTACGAAAAATTCTACTGTTACGTGAACTTCTGCCAATGTGTCGTTGGGACTGTCGTCCACGCATATATGACATTTGTGCTTGATTATGTGTATAAGAATCTTTTTTAGAAAGTTTCTCGTCTTGTGCTCCACGGATAGCATCACAAAGCTTACAATAGTTTCGCGCTTTTACGATAGTTCGAAGTTCACTATTTTGTAGTCCGTTCGCAAAAGCATTTATAGCTAACTTTTCATTTATAGAGCTTAGTATATTTATGGCATTCTCATCGCCTTCCGCTTGAGTAATAGTCAAATCTACCAACAAATTCTCTATAGATTTTCCGAAATCTTCTAAAGATTTTCCACTTTGTTTCACACTATTTAATCGAATAGATAATGATGCTGCGGATTTTTTAGTAATAAAAAACGATTTCAGATCCTTTTTCGTAGCATACGTTTTTGGTAATCGAATTTTAGCGCTCTGACTTACACGCGTTTTTAATACATATTATGTAGTTAACCGTTTTTTACCTTCCTCATCTAATAACTCATCGTATAACTCTATACTATCTATTAACTGTTTGGTTACATTTTCCGTGCCATTCGTGACTTGAAGCAAACTACCTGCTGTTTTTAGATCGAACTTTTCCGCAATTTTTACTACGTTACCTCTCGAACTAGTATCGGTCGATTTGGATTGAGAACTGGCTAGCCTATCAATTAAAATTTTATCTATTGCGTCAAAGTACTTGTTGATATTTTCTAAATATTCTTTAACTTCTATAACAATTTTTGAATCGGGATTTTGAACATAAATTTCATTAAATTTTGCTTTGTATGTCAAAAAATCTAATTTTAATCCCTCTATTTTTTTAATTTTACGATTTGTTACCTCAACATTGTTTCTTCATTAACAGAGTCTTTTCCTAAATTCCTGTACACTACGCGTAACTCTTCTAATAGATGCCTGAAGTCAGTGGGAGCCGCAGGAGCCATACATTGGACCTCTCCAGCGGTGCGAACTAAGCGGCCTTTTGCCTTAAATCACTTAGTCCGTTCCCGCGACGCTAACTCCGGTGTGGTAGTCAGTTGAAGTCCTCTGCTGGAACCGCTCTTCGGCCATCGGTTCAACGAGTCGTCTGGGCTTGAAAGTAGATTTCCTATACGACCTCTCTGCTTCGGGAAATTTCGTTGCGGATCTTCCTTTCCAGTTGTTTTTTACATTTCTTGACAAGGTAATGTATGATAATAATTACCGCCAAAATCAGCACAGCTACCATAAGAATTTCCTTCGCTGACCATGTAGATGATGCCGATCCATTTGCAGACACTCCACCACTATTGCTTGCCTGTGCAATTATTACCTCTTCTTTTGACTGTGAGGTACCCATATTCTTCTTTTTACAACTTTCTCGCGGCACTTTTGGCCATTGCCTCTGGCAGGGTCGCCATGCAATGTGTGGACTAGGTTCGTTAAATGATTATACTTTTAGCATGTTTCAATCACTCTATTCGAATCAATAATGCCGGCATATTCCTGACGAAAGTCAGGAAGAAGTTCAATGCTCGGTGGCAACGACCCGACTTTTGGAGGTGTTGCAGTTTTATGCTAATTGGCTTCCTTCCTGCCTTTCATAAAATACTATTTAAAATATATTTCAACTTAAGTCTAAAATAATATGATATAACTAACCTATATATTTATTACAGTACACGAGTCCTTCGAAGTCTCTGATTCCTTTTATTTGTTTATTACAATTCTGTTAGTTACAAATTTCTTACAAACTTAAATTTTATCGAAAATGGACTGTAAAAGAAATCTTCCCGTCTGACGCGACAGTTGTTATATTATTGTTCCAAAAAACCTGTCCCTCATTACAATGTCTAACAATGTGAGTCACATACTGGATGTAAATATAATAACTTAGAACTAAACACGCCTAGCAAAAAGACAAACTTTTTCAGGGTATATTAGGTGTCAGGGTATAAATAAAGTCCGATTATATCCTTAGTTTTTGAAATGAAAAGACCAGCTTAAAACCAGGATGATGCAGTTTTCTCTGGAGAATCAGAACCTACCTTCAGAATTTATATGCAGGGTGTTCTCGAAAAGTTAAGGACAAAAATACAGGATGAAATTTCTTGGGCATGTAACTTTTTTGTTTCAAGAGTTACCGAAAAAAAAATATTAATAAAATTTGTGGGCAAAACTGATTGCTTTAAACCTAGTTTATCAGAATTTGGAAAAAACATGGTTTGTTGTGTGCTCTCTTAACACTTAATTTTTTTATTTATAGCTGTCATGCATACTAGAAAATTTTAAAAATGTGGAAAATGTGCAAGATACCGATAACTCGCAAGAAATTTCCAAGATTTCCAATGTAGTATGTTGGGAAAAAAAACCTAAAGTTATAAAGTTATAGAAGTTATAAACAAACTAAATTATCAACCGTTGTATTACAAACGTTTTGTTGATGACTGTTTCTTATGCTTGCGTAATGATTTAATAAACGAAACTATAAATGCTTTTAATAGCTTTCATCCGCGTCTTCAATTTACAATCGAACAAGAACAAAATAATTCAATAAATTTTCTTGACTTGACTATTTCACATAACGCAAATGGAAACATCTCAACGAATTGGTTTACTAAACCTATATGGTCAGAAAGATATTTAAATTTTAATTCAGAAGTTCCTAATACTTTAAAAAAAAGTGTAATAAATAGTCTTACTGACAGAGCAATTGGCCTGTCACAACCCAAATATCATAAAGCTAACATCAAAAAAGTTAAAAAACTTTTATACAATAATAATTATCCACCTTCATTTTTTAACCCTATCATTAAAAGAAGAATAAATTTTATAAAAAATAAACATAGGTCACCTAATAATAATAATGCTAATAAAACATATTTTTCACTCCCTTATATTAAAGGTACTTCCGAAGCTATTGCAAAAATTTTTAAAAAACATAATGCATTAATTGGTCATAAACCTAACAGTTACAAACCTAAAAGTTACGATGGCTGTAGCTCGGAGGGGTGCATTTTGGCAAATACGAACTTAAATTCTTTATAGTTAATTTTGAACGCACATGTATGTTTCTTTGCTGAGACAGTTCCACCATCAACAATAGCCGTTTATAATGAATAAAAATAAATTAAAAAATAGAAATATATATTGAAATGTCGAAAAATGTAATTTGAAAGAAGAAGAAACCCAAGAAATCTGTGAAACCAGTGCATTAATATATGAAGTAAGTTAAGAACCTACTAAGTACCCTAAATGGATATTTTTAAGAACAAGAACTTGGTAGACGAAAACTTGTTTATATATTGGCAGTATTACGCCTGGATTCGGTTATCAACATTTCCTTAATTAAATCGTTACTGCAGTTTACTAACAATTATCTACCTGCTAGAGCGTCACTGTCTGCATTGAGGAAAATTCCAAATGATCTTCCCATACCCGATCCCTTAAATGTTTCAAAATAGTTATTTAACGAAGTATTATTCCTGTTCTTCTAATAATTAAGATAGTGATAGAGATTATTAAATTATTTTTAATAAGTATAATATACGAACAAATTTTAGTAATTTTAGTTTGTTTTCTTGAAATCGGCATTAAAATGTCCCAAAATCGTCATTAAAAGCACAGAAATCGTACAATAATGTAGCCCATTATTGTACGATTTTTTCAATAAGTATGCCTTGGCGAGATGTAAACATCAAACGTCAGACGCGGAGAAATCGCCCGTCAAAAGTGACCAAATATTCAAAACCCGGCCGATAAAGGCCCATTTAACTTTTCGTACACATTGCGAAATTGTTTCCTATAGAAGCGCAATCCTTCAGTCTACATATTTTAGTAAATTTGAATATCAATAGATTTCTTATGTAGGCTGCACAACAAGCAGCAGTTTGGTTTTTCTGTTCGAAGGTGCCGTACGTCATTATACTTGTCCTAGGTAAAACATTTTTTTTTCCGATTTCAAAAAAAATATAATATGTACCTCGGCACTGAAGTTCTTTTTATGACTCATGTGGTTTATTTGCCTCGGCCAGAGGCCTCAGCAACTAAACTCCACATGAGTCATAAAAAGTTGAACTTCAGTGCCTTGGTACATAAATAACTATTATTTTTAGCACCTTCTAATTATTAATATAAAAAAAATGTTTTACTCTGATGAAGATCATAATATTGATCGAAACATATGTTAGTAACAATGGAAAAATAAATAAAAAAGTTTTTAAACAAAAATTTTATATGGAATAACACACGAGTACATGATTTAATGGTTGACACCCAGGAACAGCAATATATAAAAAAATTATAAACCTAACAACAGAACAAAAACTTATTTTTCTAAATTAAAACCAACTACTGAAAAATCTTTACAATCAAATTTAGTGTATAAAGTTAATTACTTATTATTATGTATCAGTTGAACTTCAGTGCCTTGGTACATAAATAACTATTATTTTTAGCACCTTCTAATTATTAATATAAAAAAAAATGTTTTACTCTGATGAAGATCATAATATTGATCGAAACATATGTTAGTAACAATGGAAAAATAAATAAAAAAGTTTTTAAACAAAAATTTTATATGGAATAACACACGAGTACATGATTTAATGGTTGACACCCAGGAACAGCAATATATAAAAAAAATATAAACCTAACAACAGAACAAAAACTTATTTTTCTAAATTAAAACCAACTACTGAAAAATCTTTACAATCAAATTTAGTGTATAAAGTTAATTACCAACAATGCCCTTCAGTATACATTGGACAAACAAAACAATATCTTAAAAATAGATTATATAAACATAAAAATGATATTAATAACAATAACCAATTTTCTTCTGCACTTAGTCAACATTCAATTAACGAAAAACATTCCTTTGATTTCGAAAACACTGAAGTCCTGAATTATGAAGTTGATTTTACAAAAAGAAATTACCTTGAGATGATTTATCACATACATACAGTTTACATAAAAAATGGTCTAAATAACTTTTCTAATATTTACAAAAATTTTATAAGTTAATTTTTAAACCTAAAATTTCATGTGCCACACTATAGGTTAATACCGACTTTTTACCATACATTGTTGAAAAAAATATATATTACTTTTTGTATCGACGCACGAAATGCGACACATCCTCCACTACTAACAGCTGGTTCTACAAAAATGTTTTCATTCTTGAAAACAAAAATGTTTATAATATTTTAAAAATATATAAAAGAATTGTAGCATTAAACCAACCTACTTTATAACGTTATGTTTTGTAAGTATATTTCTTGAAAATAATTACTGTGTAAAATTTAAAATGTTGTATAGTATTGTAATAATTTTAGTATGTTTATTTATAATTAATAAAAAAAAATGTTTTGCTCTCATGAAGAACATTGTATTGATCGACACATATGTTAGTAATACCTCAGAAAAATGGAAAAATAAAAAATAAATAAATAAAAATTTCATATGGTAATAACACACGAGTATATGATTTAAATGGTTGACACCCATGAACATAAATATATAAAAATTATAATTTTGACACCAGGACAATAATACAAACTAATAAACCATGAAGGTACAGGATTCGAGGCCACGGCTCGCTACAATAAAATGGGCACATTTTTCGGTGGGTACTAAGAGAGCACCCATTAAACCATGGCATTGTTTTAAATTCTGATAAAGTAGGCTTAAAGCAATTAGTTTTGCCCACAAATGACACTGGATCTATTTTGGAGGTTGCTAAATAAATACTAATAGTAACTATAAAATTTGTTAAATCCAAAACTTCCAAAGCACGAAGATTTACTTGTAATTCATCTAGAATAGAGCGTATACCCATATAAGATTCTTTTATTAGAGATGGAAGAAAAATAGTGACTTGAGATGGTGATTAACCAGAATGTTTTTATTCTCAAATCGTTCACTTAATAACTGCCAAGCAACGATGTATTCAACTCAGAAATTTCAAGTGAATTTATAATTTCCGGGGCCCTACCTTTTAAAGAGAGACGTAAATAGTGAAATTTTTGTACTGCATTGAGAACAGTATTATTATGTATCAAGGATAAAAAAGTGTACTTATCTAAAAAATAGTCATTGGTCGTAGGTACCATCAAAAGTAGGAAGTTGTTTGGGGCAATTTAATAGACCGTCAGATAGTGACAGATTTAGGTGCCCTATTTTCGCCTCGAAGAGGGTTGAAAAGTACATCGATGTTGAGTAGAATGAAGGGAAATTTACGAATGGCCCCTGGGGATAACATATAGAAAATTCGATTTTCCATTTTTCACAATTCGATTCGATATTTTCACGCAAGCCGTGTTCATTAAATGGTTAATTAATAGAACCCGACGTCGAAAAACCAAAGAGTTGAGTGTTGCAGGTGGCTAAAAGGTTGAAATAAGGGCGTAATCTTGTAAAGGAAAATCGAGATTTTGACCGATTTTGCCACACAAGCCCATCGAAAGTATGAAAACGTACATCGTCACTATAGCCCGAAAAACATATTGGCTTGAGTGGCGCAAATGGATAAGTATATTTTGTAGACGGAAAATTTAACAGCAATATTTTTCGATTTTCCATATGTTATCCCCAAGGGGACACTCGTAAATTTCCCTTCATTCTACTCAGCATCGATGTACTTTTCAACCCTCTTCGAGGCTTGCATGCGAAAATGGAGCACCTAAATCGGTCACTACCTGACGGTCTATACTATTCGTTAGATGTCTTTGTGCTGCCAGTTGCTTGCGTTGAAATATATTCGTTGAACTGAGGTACGTTGTTCTGAGCTAAAAGTCTTTTAGCTTTAGAAATTATAGCGTAGTAAATTAATGTTTTCAAAGTTTTCTCATTCATCAACAACATGTATATTCATGTTAGAATCGTAATTTTTATCAGAATTTTCGCTAATTAATTGCACCTTATTAAATTCATCTGAAAGCCTTTCAGATCTACTTAGGCGCATTTCTAACTCATCAAAATCAATTTCAGAGATAGATTTTTCTTTAACAGAGCTAAAATAATTGGTAAACCTTGTAAGATTTCTCTTGATGACAGATCGTTTAGTTTTTAAATTATCTGGCATGTCTGCAAAAGAAGTAATAATGGACACACTTGATTAATAAAAGTAAAACCAGTAGTTGGTTTTGTCAATGAAAGGTCCCTATCAATGTTAAACAGGTAGTTGAATTAAAAAATTGCAATAAATGCAGCTAATGTTGGATTATTAGTTATTTGCTTGCAAATACCAAATAAAACGTTAAAATCATTGTTAGCAATTAACAATCAACAACGAAAGCAGTACAGGTAATATTTACCAGAATAAACAAAGATAATTACGAAGTGTAGGCCTGTTTTGTGGGACAGGATGGGATAAAAGGATACACTGTGCACTCTTTAAAAAGGACTATTCCCTCTTCGTAGAAATTAGCTGCTGTAATCCACAGGATAATCGGTGTTTTCCAAGTATCCACTGTTTGGCCCTAGGCTGTCGTTTCCTTTTAAAAACGAGAAGTTCCAATTTGATGATAAAACTTCTTAATAAAAACCTAGGTCCTATATTTATTATTTTAGAAAATACACGTAGAATATATGTTGTTTGAAGTTAAGTTCATCTCAACAGATTTAATATCCGTTGGAAGTCTACGTGCAATATTAATTGAATTATTTAGGTACCAACGTATCTTAACATTTATGTTGCATCTACCAAGAAATAAAGCACGGATGGGTACGGCTCTGTCCGAGACAACCTGACGCAGCAAACAATCGGTAACATAGAGTCCTCTGCGATCTGAAAGTAAGCTGAGTCAAAATTAGCGTGAGTCCGAAAATATGTTTGTATAGCTTGACTGGCTTGAGTACCCTAGGTTATTTTTACTGTCAGTAATTAACTAACACATATTAGTAATTTAAAAAATGTCGAGACATTTTTGATGATTTGCATGATACAGTAGTCAATCATTAACAATTTTCGTCGCATCGACATTATAATACACAAAGGCCCAAAATATCCGCGTCACTTATCAAATCCTTCTGGCAATTCGCATCGCGCTATTTGCATTACCATAATAAAAGGTCACCCCGTCCCCATTTTTTGTCGATTCAATCGCCGATAGGGCCACGCGCTCAAAATATCATTGTCTCCACCATCCGGCAGGCAAAAGTCCACTTCCGGTACGATCCCAAACACACACGTGCCGCCCTCCCGTCACTTCCGCCACCGGTGCTCCCGCCCTTTGACGCCCCTAACTTTTGCCAGGGATGGCCCCGGTCGGGAATGCCCGTCAAAAAGGCCTTTGACGGAATAAGGTCGATATTGAGCAATTTCGATGCTCTTTTCAGTAATTAATATCCCAGTTAGCAAGCTGGCGTCTTGTCGACTTCATCGAACTAATAACGCCTAATAAAGATCAATAATTGAAATAAGTCTTAAAATTTGCATCCGACCCACAGACAAATTGTCAATTTTAAATTTAGTGCCATGCGCAAAGACTGTATTTATCGAAAAATACCTATAAAAACTGGCGAGAAACTGTCTATTAGTCTCTGCCAGCGAAGTTCTAAGAGCTTTTGGTTCTAAAATAAAATTTAGTAAATAACGCTGAGGACCCCATGTCAAGTTCGACAAGTATCGGCAACAATCGAGCTGGTTGGCAATAAGAGTCTGCTCTTTTTATTTGAGTAAATAATGCCAGAAAGCAATATATATAATGTGCAAAAACTAAAAAATAAAACAGAGATTATTAAAGCTAAACAAACCGGATTAAATATTTTTTTCCTAGGTCCTTATAGATAGGCAAAATTTTAAAAATGAGGTGGTTAACAATTTTCTAATTGCTCCTTGACAAAATACAATCACACTGAACGAAAAAGGTACGTAATATTAATAAAAAGCTCGTTTAGCCAACAAAATGTTTATTAATATTTCCAACTTAAAGGTTTGTTAATATTATGAATAGCTGTACTTTAATTTTCATATCAATGTAGATGTTTATTGGTATTACGAACGAATTGATGAACGCTATTCGTTAGCTCTAAAAACTGCCTAATTAACGTTTATATTAATAATATGAATTCTGTACTGAATTAATGAATATGCTTTTTAATTTTAAAACACTTTACATTTAAACAATGAATGTGTCCATTAATACTATGAACATTGTTCCACAGATTACAGGACAGATGCGAAAGCAAGCGGCCGCGCCAATTTAAAGCGCCTTATCCTGAGAAGGAGCCCATTCCGACAGTCCGGTGCCTATGTTTGGTATAAAGCGGCTCTCTTATAGTCTGGTGCATGCTGGGTATAAAGCGGAGAACGGAGCGGTATCTATACTAAAATCGAGCAACTCTTACGCCTGGCGTAAACAAGAGCACGTGGGTCGAGATATTCGCCAGGGCCGCACTGAGGCATGACCTTTATTGAATTTTAGTTTTACAATTGTTTACATCAAAATATTTCGGAAAAAAATTATTGGTTTAATTAAAATGGTTCAAAACATCGATAAAATTATTTGTGGTAGTGTCTAAATAGCTGAAAACAACAAGATAAAACAGCATAACTTCACTTTTGCGATCGAGTACGACCCTGTTGAAATTTTATAGCCTACCGACCAATCGCGGAACGCCATTGAACACGTGGTTTTATTTACGCCAGGCGTACGGATTGCTCGATTTTAGTATAGACTAGGTATCGTCTTTCGTACGGGTATAATAAACTCAATCTAACATGATACAATAAAAATATGTATCATGTCAATCCAAGTAATAGCGGCAGCGCGTATAAGGGACTCAATAGAGCGGCTTGTAATTACCAATTATGCAAAAAAAAATTAAATATAAGCATATTATATTTTTTAGTATCAAATAATTCAGGCAGCAGTGGACGTCGTAGCGCTGGGTTAAAAGCGTCCAGATAGTAAACCGTAGATCACGGGTTTGATTCCCACACAAAACTCATTTTTTTATTTTTTTATTATCGCTGCATTGTTCTTCTTATATTTATTACTGATTTTAATTTTTAGTAATTAAGAGGGTTTGCCAGCAGCGAAAGTGACGTTAGATTTCCTATTTTTTTAAGTTCTATAGCATAAAATCTAATAACATTTTACCTGGCAAAAATTTAGTACAAACATCTCTGTCTTCATTTTAATCATAAGATCTTAAAAGCATATGCACTGGAATCATTATATTTCCCAAGGTTTTCATAACCTTTAAAACAAAATACTGCTTTAAAAGATCTTATGATTAAAATGAAGACAGAGATGTTTGTACTAAATTTTTGCGAGGTAAAATATTATTGGATTTTATGCTATACAACTTTAAAAAATACGAAATCTAACGTCACTTTCGCTGTCGGCAACCCCCTCTTAAGCAATGGTTATTTTGAATTACAATCTACTCTATAGCATTTAATTAAAATTTCCTATTATACCTAATAGGAACAACCTCCTCGGCCAAAAAAGTGGAGTTTCCAATCAAGATTACTTTTTGGTATTGAAATACTCGGTATTTAAATACTTACAGAAAATTAATATTTGTATTTGGCATTACAAATAGTAACAAAAAGTATTTGGTATTTAAATACTGGATATGAAATATTTAAACAGGTACTTTTTTCAAACAAATACTAGATTTTTTCTGTTAAAACTTGTTTTTATTTCGTCAAAAATACATAAGATTTAAAAGTAATTTAAAATTTTAAAGTACCTAGGTAAAGTACGATTCACAAATTGTGGCGTACACGTCATCAATTTACGTCACTGAATCAAGCAAATCGATGCTGCATCCTCCAGTGCCGTAGATTTAAATGGGGAAAATTTATACTTGTAAACGCAACCAGATATTCACTCAAATTTTAATTGTAACAGAATGCGTTTTACCCGGTGAATTTACCCAAATTTTAATTGTAAAATAATGCGTTTTACCATCACAGGCCTATTTAGAGAAGCTGTAATATTTAGGTCCGTGGTTTTATTTTTATATATTATATACATTTTACCATGCCTTGAAATTGTATAGTGATAGTCTGACTATCCAGTTATAGCAATGTAGGTAAGTATGGATATGTTGCTAACTATGTATGTACGTAGCTAACTAAAAGGATGTTATAAAGACAAAAGATAACTAGATACAACTAAATAAAAAAACAAAATTTTGACCACATCTTTTAAGAATTTATCAAACACAAAGAATATACATATATTGACTATTTAATACAAACGATAGCTTGACCACCTCCAGGGTAAATAAACAAATTTCGAAATAAATATATGAACCCAGATAAAGTACATAGGTATATTAATAACAGATACATCAAACCAAAAATACATTAAAAAATATAGTTTAAAAACTAAAAAAAAAAACACGCTTTAATAGCAAACCGAACTAAAAAGTAAAAAATAATAATAGCAAACCAAATTTTATTGTATAAAAAGCATGGGTGCTTTTTACTATATTTTTATGATAACTCTAGTTTTATCAATAGCTACTAATCAAATATTTATAATAATTGATGTTATGCACCCCACGCTTCTTTTTTACAATAAAATTCGGTTTGCTATTATTATTTTTACTTATTAGTTGGGTTTGCTATTAAAGCGTATTTTTTAGTTTATTTATTTTTAAACTAGGTATATTTTGTAACAATAAGACAAAAAAGCAGCAGGCGTATTTTTATACGCCTGAAATTATCATTCTTCTCACTCTGTATTGGACTGGGCGCATTCCTGTAAAAATTTACGTTGTGGAAAAAGAAGTGACTAGCGGAACCTCGCGACTGCTTTGACTAGCGGGACCTCATCCTGCCAAGATCGTTTTTGGTTTCCTCTTGCAAATATCCAAGTTTCGTTAAGGAAAACAACTTGCCCCTTCAACTCAGAGTCACAGGATAAATTTAAAAATTCTGTGACTTTGTGCGTATTTTATAAGAATTTTCTTTGTTTTCAAGTTTGGTTCTTAGTTTTTACTTGTTCTTGTTGTGGATTCTTTTGCTATAAGTTTTGTAATAATAGTTCGGCTTTGGTAATATCTGTTGTTCGGGTTTGTGAATAAACATTTCGATGCCTGGCCACAGACTTAATTTGGAAGCCAGAGAAATTGTAGCGAAGTTATTAAATTATTTCAAAGATGAAAAACGCAACGGAGGACCACTTTTACCAGTTCACGCAGTCCAAGAAGTAAATTGCAAACATTATGGCAGTAGATAGTGATTACGGAATCACATATTTTTCAGCGTGTTTCTCAAGCTTTGGGCATTAGTTTACGCACTGTTTCACGCATTTCCCACGAAGTGCAGAGAGCAGAGGGTCAAGATGGTCCCCAAGAAAATCCAACTACTTCTGCCGCGAAATATGGACCTCGACAAAAAACAAAACCACGGACTTGCCAGAGGAAACGAAAATGGAAGTCAGAAATGTTATTTATAATATGTATTCAGAAAGTAAGTTTGCATTCTAGTTGAATTCGGTATGTGTGGTAGTTAAATGTTAAATTTTCTTTTACGTTTCTACATTGCTATAACTAGATAGTCAGACTATCACTTTACAATTTCAAGGCACGGTAAAATGTATAATTATAATATATAAAAGTAAAACCACACAAAGACCGAATATTATAACTTCTCTAAAAAGGTGATGGTAAAACGCATTATTTTACAATTGAAATTTGGGTGAATTTACCGGGGTGAAAGGTCTGGGTAATCTGGTATATCTAGTTGCGTTTTACAAGTAAAATGAGTTAATGCAAGGAAAAGAACTGAAAAAAATATTCTAAAACACAAAAGATATTTAGGAGTTTTGTATCTGGGTTAATGTTTTAGACACCAACTTTTAAATTAACAAATTACCTTTTTTTTATTCTTGCAAATATCAAAATTTGCTTACAGTGTATTTGTTTTAGGGTTAAGGGTAGCTGGAGTGGGTTTTAAATTTTAAATTCATTTATTATTTACAGAAAAGCACCTAACTCTGAAGACTTTGAGGGAGGAATTGGCTATTAAAGTACCGCTTGATATTAGTAAGTCATCCTTGGGTCGTTTATTACCACAGATTGGTTTTAAATATAAAAAGGACGACAACCGCAGGGCGTTAATGGAAAAGGGTCAGATTGTCTTGAGAAGAGCAGAGTTTCTGCGGAAATATAAAAATAATCAAAACTCTACAGAGTGAGAAGAATGATAATTTCAGGCGTATAAAAATACGCCTGCCGCTTTTTTGTGTTATTGTTACAAAATATACCTAGTTTAAAAATAAACTAAAAAAACACGCTTTAATAGCAAACCCAACTAATAAGTAAAAATAATAATAGCAAACCGAATTTTATTGTAAAAAAGAAGCGAGGGGTGCATGACATCAATTCTTATAAATATTTCATTAGTACCACGGACCTAATATTACAGCTTCTCTAAATAAGCCTGTGATGGTAAAACGCATTATTTTACAATTAAAATTTGGGTGAATTCACCGGGTAAAACGCATGTTACAATTAAAATTTGAGTGAATATATGGTTGCGTTTACAAGTATAAATTTTCCCCATTTAAATCTACGGCACTGGAGGATGCAGCTTCGATTTACTTGATTCAGTGACGTAAATTGATTACGTGTACGCCATAATTCGTGAAACGTACTTTAGAATAGACGATATACAGTCCGCTTAAATCTAAAACAATTGGGTGGACAACAAGATTAATATGAGTTGGCTTATCTGAATCCTTCTGTGATGATCTCTGTAGTAATCTCCAAAAGCTCGAAGTAGTTCCAACAACTCTGCTGGCTGGCTGGTTAGCTACCGAGGGCCCCCGAATGGTTCATGAGGTACCCTGATGAAGGCACCCTAGCCTACACCGTAATGGACTCCAAAAGTCTGCAGGTCCAATCTGTCTGCTGACCTGATCGGCAGACCTGGTCTTGAACTGCACTTGTCTGTGACTGCTTGTGATATGTCAAGCTCCTCCTGTTCGAACGTCTGACGGGGAAACTTGAAGTTCCCCACAGAATAGCCCAAAAGAAAAAGACTTAGGTCCACCTCGAGTCCCAAGTTTATTCCAATTAAATTACTCACAATGTTGTTCGATGGCTAAAAGGTAGCTCCTGGATGTAGGAGACCTCTACAGACGCCCAAAATCGATGCTATAAAGGAGACAATCCCATTAGAACATTTCAACTTTCCTCAACCACAAAATGGCGTCTTACCCGACACGGGAAAAATCGCTAACGAATCCGAAAAACTCGCAATAACCGACGAACGCAAACTCCAAAAACGTACGCAAAAACTCCACAACGAACGCTAGATGGCAATATTTACTGCACATTCAATCCCGAAACTTCGGATAAATTATTTCACGGCAGAAACTCCAAAACTGCGATTTCCCAAGAACGTGTGCTGCAAGGACGACCTTTTCAATAGGAAGAGAGCGAGATTCCCTCGAAAACCCGCTATCAAACCGTGTTGCCAACCCACAAAATAACAAAACACCATAGTACCCGTCAGTATTGTTTACATCTGAGTGTTTTCTAGAGTGTGAACAACGGGCAAAATAAGGCCGAAAACCCACAATCTCGCAGTCCAAATGGCAAAACTGGAGACAGAAATGAACACAAGACACCCGGCCACGAAATAGAACACGAATCAGGCCAAAACATTAGCCACTGGAAACACAACAAAAATTCAAAACAATCCCCCACATAACGCAACAAAACACGACAAAGTAGGCCTCCACAACCAACAAACAAACCAGGGCAACTCTCCAAAGTGAACAGAGACGACAATACAACCTCAGTAAAAGAGGTAACCCAGTTATTTCCGTGCAAATCTCGCAAATTAACCGTTTATAACTCACTACTGCTCGATAGAATGCAGTAGCTATGTTCAAAGGTGGCCCAATTGTCGTTTGCCAAGGCAGTGTGACCCATCCCACTCTACAGACGAGAGAAAACCAAAACAATACTGCTACGACAAAAATTATATGAATAATTTCTAATAAAGGTCAGTTTCTCACTACCATTGGCCTACTACTTATTTTTACGGAGCCTTCAAGTAGTATTTAACTAATAAAATAATGATAATGACCGAGATTTACCTATTTTTATTATTTGAGCTTAAACGTCAATTATGAACGTAACAAAACATTACAGTCTGACAAACGAAAGAAGTCCAATGAAAAACTCAGTCTATGCGCCATCCGTATGTTATTAATGTGGGCATGGGCAGTTAGACTTAGTTTTTCATTGGACTTCTCTCGTTTGTCGGACTGTACGTTCTATTATCTATTATCTGACAGGAACTCTTTTTTGCTTTTAATATTAATATAATATTACGGAAGCGTAGAAGGGCCACGTAGTAATTTTTTTTTTAATTCAGACCTTTCTTCTCCGGATTTTAAAATTCTTTTCTCAAAATTTTGAGAAAAAGTTAAAATTCAGAGAAAAAACTCTGAATTTTAAAATTTTGAGGTAAAAGTCAAAATTTTGAGAAAAATCTCAACATTTAGAGAATAAAGTCAAAATTTTGAGAAAAAAGTCTGAGTTTTAAAATTCGGAGAAAAAAGTCTGAATTTTAAAATTTTGAGAAAAAGTCCGAATTTTAAAAGTCTGAGAAAAAGGTCAAAATTTGGAGTAAAAAGTCCGAATTAAAAAAAAAGTACTAGGTGGTCCTTCTACGCTTCCGTATAATATTAATATTTTAAAATTCATTATTAAAGAAAGTATAGCATTATTTTGGCATTATACAGTGGATTTCCCAATTTCTGCAACAAATGTCGGTAATTGTATACTTAGTGCCAAAGCACATTTTATTTAAATGTTATTTATAATTCGTTTACTTTTAGAAAAGCTGTAAATAACAGATTAAAATGTTACTAAAACATTTTATATTATAAATTTTAATTAATACATAGTGTAACGAAAAATGCCTCTAAAGTTGTTATAACAGCTTTTAATGAACATGTTTGCACTGTTTTATAACCTTTCTCAAAGATTTGGCAGATACATTTTAAGTTTCGGTATTATAATTAAAGTTTTATAATTTTTATGATTAGTTTGGAGGCATTTTCTGTAACATCTTTGTTGGCCCAAGGCCCCCAGGGTCTCATTTTCTTTTAAATTCAAATTCAAATTCTTTATTGATTCCGAGCACAATACAGATAGGAACAGGTCAGATAACTTGTCACGGTTTAAAATTGAACTTTTCTATATTTCATTTAATGTTCCATTTAACTACGTTTTATTCTATAATTCCCTCATAACGTACTAAAATAATAGCGAAAGACGGTTCACCACTATTTATTCTAATTGTGTTTATTCATATTAAAATAATACCTACAGGTGTTCTGCATTCGATATTTATTTTCCAATAATAATTATTGTTCTATATACTTATTAATACATTTAATCCTCCCTCGCCTTTCGGCCAGTTATTCTCGTATCTGTAACTAATACCAATATTAGTTTACTTAATGTTAATTATTATTGTCTTCTTTCTTTGGCTACGTGAATTGTGGGTTGCCTGATCTCGGCATGAATTTCTGTTGGTCACCCATGGTGCAACGCATCGAGTCGTGTGAGATGGTACTCTCGGAATGGAATCTATTTCGGTTTTTCGTTCTTTAATTTAAATTTCCTGCTATGGATTAAGTCCCGTAATTGTGTTTGGGTGTTGAATTACGCTGTCTTACCTGATTGGTTTCGTCTAAGACGCTTAATTGTCCCTGCAATAGGATTTGCGCGGTGACTGACGTCGCGCAGTGGTTCTGATTTCGGTGGAGTGCGAGTAGTTATACTGGAACGTGCTCTATCGTGGTTGTTGCGTGATTTTACGATCAGCGTTCGGATTTTCCGTTTGGGTTTAAATTTGAATTGAACGTCTGGAATGGTGGGTTCATGTAGTGCCATATCGCGCATCATGTACAATATTTACCTGGTGTCTTATTTTCATTATACCTTCGGCTAAATTGCGGAGTAGTTTATTCGCGGATGTCTTGTTGGGTTTGGATATTGTCGGGGTTTCGATTCGTCCTAATTCGGTTGGCCCCTTTTGTTAATAGTTCGCCCGGCGGCGTTTGGTGGTGTTCGGCTGCTGCCCGGACCTTCTTTTTCGTTTCTTCCGGAGCGGAGTGTGAATCAAGCTATCCTAGGTGAAGGGGCTGCGACGCTTTTCGCGTTTTCTCCATTAGTTTGCTGGAGTCCGATTTCGGGATTTAGTGTCGACTCAAATAGTTGCTCTTACGTTTGCCTTGCCTTCAATTGCGTTATTTTGCGTTTCCTGAGCCAACTAACGGTGTATACCGGATTTTTACAGCCAAGTTCTTCACTGAGGTACGCCATTTTGTTTCACATAGCCCAACGGTTTTTCCTAAGCTCGTTTTAATCATTTTAGGATAAAATCTTAACAGCTAGACATGTCTTGATCACTGGAAAGAAATTAATTAGAGCTTCCCAGCTGCACTTGTGGAAGTTTTTCACCAATAAGGCCGCCCTACATCTAGAGTGAGTGACTAAAGGTTTGATAGTGATCCTTTATTAATTACCCCCAATATTTTTAGGGTCTTCTTATTCGTCGTGTGCCTAGGTTTTCTTCGTATACCTAGGTTCTTCTACGTATACCTGGGTTTTTTCGTGTACCTATTTTGCCTTTTGCTGCCTGCGTGACCTTACGAGGTTTTCGGTCATACGTTACCTTCTACGAGGCGTTGTGTGCGTTGGATGGTTTTCTTCGGATGGCTTGCTTGCGATGGTTTGCTTGCTGGAACCTACCACTTCATGCCACAGCCCTACATGCAACCTAGTGTCGCTGCCTGCGATGTCGAGGTGTGGGTGGTGTTGACATAATACTCTGCCTGTTAGTTCGGAGGAAACTGGACGAGGCCCAACAGTCGTCAACTGTCCTGCAGTACCTACCAGGTTTTTGAATGAGATCGGGTCGTCTTAGTTTTTATTAATCCCTTTTAACATGTTTGTATTACGTGATTGCTATTTTTAAATATTATTGTTGCCTGTACAAGGGCTAACTGCCTATTTTAAATATTACTGTTTCCTGTACGAAGGCCTACTGCCAATTTTGAATATTATTATTGCCTGTACGAAGGCCTACTGCCAATTTTGAATATTATTGTTGTTTGTACAAAGGCCTACTGCCAATGTGAAACTTATTAAGTTGACTTTAAGTATTTTCTACATTTATTATCATATGAAGCGTCGGCCTATTAATGGGAAAGGTTGTTTTGCACCCTTAAGGTGAACACTTAACAGCTGTACGCTAAACGTGATCACGTGAGGTAATATCAATTTAACTAAATAACATATATATGTGCCTTTATTATTACATGCATAGAACTTAGAAAGTTACGGCGTGCCCTATATAAGTTTGTCAAAACAACAACCCCTTTATTTTAACGGTCGAATAAACGTTGTCAACTTATCTCCCCTTTTTATTTATTCATTAGGTTTTCAGATTAATTCAAAAGCGACTCAAACTTACTTAATTTTGTTCTATAAATAACTTGGTCAGTCTCATCGTTTAAAAAGAGTATCCGGACCATCGGTAAATTTTCTGATTTAGGTTGCCATAAATCAGTGGCGCACCTTTACCTTGAACTCACACCCTGACGACTAGCTAGCTGGACATCCCTTGCTACGCTCTTCAGCTACTCTTTTCCGACTAGTGAGATTGGCCTTGACCTTTAAAAACTTTCATCCTTATCATCATTATTAGCTATTGGTTCACCTATTTATTTATTTATTTTTAAATTATAAAGAAAATAATAAAAGCTGAAATAGAGAGTGTGGCAATTGGCGCCCTACGTGTGGGGTCCGACTCGGCAGTTTTGGCTTTAAAGTTGGCTTGTACAGTTTTATTTTCAGGCAAATGGTTTTCTACTAACCTTGGTTTGTACTAACTTTGATATTTAGGTTTATTATCCTCCCTGCTGTATTATTGATTGTCTCCATCATGGACTACCGCATGGTTGTTAATGATTTGAAGAAGGACGAGCTTGTGTACGAGTTGAATGTTCTACAACTCCCGAACAAACTGTTGATGAATTGAGGTCTTGTTTGCGGCCGCTGCTGAGGATGGAGAAGGCTGGCAATTCGTCCATTCGTTTACCTGAGTATTCGTTGCAGTTTAGTGATGAGCATGCGGTGATTTTGGAGAAGCTTCATGAGCTTACTGATGCTGTTTCCAGGGAGCCGCCTGAAGGTTCCAAGCTTAAGTTTGGACGTATCCAGTCGAGGTTGGTGCATTTGCTGCGTAAAGTTAATGGGATTCCCGAAGATAAGTTGTCTCCAGAGGAGGCGAAGTCTCGTTCAGACCTTTTGGTCAAGATATTGTGTTTGCTTGATCAGCTGGAAAAGGTTTCCAGGCGTGATCCGATCCTTGGCGTATTGTTTGGGCCTCGGAAGGATTCAGCTTCTTCTGGTGACGAAGATGAAGGCGCTAGGCCAGTTAGTCACCATGGTCTTCTGAATTCAACGGCAGCACCCGCCGACTTTTCTCCTGCAGCTACTCCTGGTAGTTCTCATCCTCGATCCGAGGCTGTTCATAAGTGGAATCTTAGGTTTACTGGCAATCCTAAGGATATGTCCGTTCACAATTTTTTGGAGAGAGTTGCTGAGCTTCGAGTCGGTCGACATGTCTCTGAGAGGGACCTTTATGAGTCTGCTATAGACCTTTTTGAGGGTAAGGCCTTGAACTGGTTTCGTTCGAATCGTTCTCGGTTTTCTGATTGGAAGTCTGTGTCGGATTTGCTTGTTCTTCATTATGAGCCTCCTGACTATAGGTCTAGACTTTTGCGTGAGATTCTGGATAGGTCTCAGGATTCTTCTGAGAATATTGTCGATTACATCTCCTGTATGCAATCTATGTTTCGGCGTTATGGTAGCATTCCGGAGGATGCTCAGGTGGACATAATTTGTAAGAATCTGTCTCCTTTCTACGCTATGCAGTTGCCGAGTGTGAAAACTCTCCAACAACTCGAGTCTGAGTGCATGAAGTTGGAAGTTCGGAAGTTTCGTGCTGACAGTTATGTTCCTCCATCGAGACGTCGTCTGAATCGCTCTGTCGAGCCTGATTTTGCATTTTTGCAGGCTGGTTGTACTTCAACTGGTGCGGAGTTCGTGTCGGCTGCTGAGATTCGTCCCTCTGTGAGTCGTTCTAGTTCTTTGACTTGCTGGAATTGTCGAAAGGTTGGTCATATCAATAGACAGTGTCCTAATCCTCGATCCGTTCATTGTTTTCGATGTGGAACTCCCGGTGTTACGGTGAAGACTTGTTCGTCGTGTTCTAGGGCGGGAAACGCTCAGTAGGGGACTCTCAAGGTCGCAGTGATTCCTCTGTTGCATGTTTGGATGCGACCAAGAAGGTTTTGTTGGACTATATTATTTCTCTCTCTGAAGGTGACATTCGTCCTTACTTGGAGGTTAGTATCTTGACTTATAGAATTTTGGGTTTGCTGGATTCTGGGGCTTCGAGGACTGTCGTAGGTTCTCCGGGGTACAAGATTTTGCGAGGTTTTGGATTTTCATTACGTGTTGAGGCTGTTAATTGTACTGTTGCCAATGGCACACATTGTCGATCGTTAGGTTATATTTCTGCTCCCATGGTTTTGGAGGGGAGAACTCGTATTATTGATATTCTTGTCGTTCCTGAACTCCCTCATACGCTGATTCTCGGCGTAGACTTTTGGCTGGCTATGGATATTATACCGCGTTTGAGAGAACGTGTGTGGCATTTCGCCGAGAGCCCTGGCTTACCCGAGATATGTTCGATCCAGGATTCGTCTACTTAACTGTTACTCAGAAGGCTGCGTTGGACGATCTTATTGAAAAGAAGTTTGCTGTCATGAAGTCAAGTTTGGGTTGTTGTAATACCACGAAGCACGAGATAGAAGTTTTACCTGGAACAAAGCCAATCAAGCAACGGTATTACCCTGTTTCTCCCTACAAGCAGAAGTTAATTGATCAGGAAGTCGATGAGATGATTAATCTTGGTGTTATTGAGCCTTCTAAAAACTCTTGGTCGAGTCCTGTCTGTCTGGTAAAGAAGAAGGATGACACTTATCGGTTTTGTGTGGATTTTCGTCGGCTGAACGCGGTTACCAAAAAAGATGCGTATCCCTTACCTTATATTTCTGCCATGTTGGATAAATTGCGGGATGCTAAGTGCCTTAGTTCCATAGACATTAAGTCGGCTTTCTGGCAGATTGAATTGAGTGAAGAGTCCAGGGAGTTTACTGCTTTTACCGTCCCGGGTAGGGCTTTGTATCAGTTTACTAGGATGCCTTTCGGTTTGACGAACGCCCCTGCTACCTGGCAGAGGGTGGTAGATAGTGTTTTGGGCGCTGATCTTCAACCGTGGGTGATGATGTATTTGGATGATGTGATTATAATATCTCAAGATTCTGACACTCACTTTAGGATGTTGTCTGTTGTCTTTGATCGTCTTCATGAGGCTGGTTTGGTGGTTAGTTCGACGAAGTGCAAGTTTTGTCGCCCCGAGTTGAAATACCTGGGTTTCTTGGTGGATCGAAATGGACTTCGTCCAGACCCTGATAAGATCGAGGCTGTTCTTCAAATACCTTCTCCGTCAAATGTGGGTGATATTCGTCGTTTTCTGGGTACTATGAGTTATTATCGTCGATTTGTTCAGAATTTCTCTTGTTTGGCTGCCCCGTTAACTCATTTGACGAAGAAGAATGTTAAGTGGTGTTGGACCCCGGAATGCGAAGATTCGTTTAAGAGACTCAAGGAGCAACTTGTCACTTCGCCAGTGCTTTCTTGTCCAGATTTTGAGAGAACGTTTATTCTTCAGACGGATGCCTCTGGTTTCGGCCTGGGAGCTGTTTGAAGTCAACAGTTTGAGGATGGAGAACAGGTGATTTGTTTTCTATCCAGATCCCTTACTAAACAAGAACGAAATTACACGACCACTGAACGTGAGTGTTTGGCAGTGATATGGGCCGTGGAAAAGCTTCGTCATTACCTGGAAGGTGTACATTTTCAGGTGATCACAGATCATCATTTCCTCCTTTGGTTACATCGATTACGTGATCCTCAGGGACGATTAGCAAGGTGGGCACTCCGATTGCAGCCTTATGATTTTGAGTTATTACATCGCCCAGGAAAATTGCTGGCGGTGCCTGACTGTCTCTCCCGTTCACCCCAATCTGCTTTGGATGTCTTGCAGGTTGATTCTTCTACCGATTTCGATATCTCTCAAATTTCCGAAACCACTGATGGTTGGTATCTATCTTTGCGTAATAAAATTGAGGATTTGCCTCAAAAGTATCCTGGATGGCGTGTAGATGGTGATGTGGTTTATAAGTATTGTTGAGATAGAGTTCCTGAGCTTTCGAATTTGAATTCATGGAAGGTTGTTGTGCCTAAAGATCTGAGGAAAAAGGTTCTTTATCGTTGTCACGATGAGGTTGCTTCTGGACATGTAGGCACTTTCAAAACTTATTGGAAGATTAAGTCCCATTGTTACTGGCCCCAGATGCAGGCTGATGTCAGGACGTACGTGAAATCGTGTCGCACTTGCGCCGAATACAAGCCTGAGCAAAAGGCACCTGCTGGACTCATGGGAACCAGACCCAAGATTGAACAACCTTGGCAGATGATTTCTTTGGATTTTGTTGGTCCGTTACCTCGAACTGCTCGTGGGAATACTCAAATTTTAGTAGTTACGGATTATTTTAGTAAATACGTTGTTACGTTTCCTCTTCGTTCTGCGACTGCTAAAAGTTTGGTACGATGTGTCGAGGAAGGGATATTTTTGGTGTATGGTGCTCCTCAATCTCTGATATGTGACAATGGACCACAGATGAAGTCGAAAGAGTTTCAGGCACTTTGTGCGAGATACAAGGTTAAAATTCTCTATACTGCTCACTACTATCCTCGTGCAGACCCTACTGAAAGAACTAATCGTGTTCTGAAAACTATGTTATCGTCTTATATCAAGAATAACCACAGAAAGTGGGATGAACATTTTGCTGCTGTAACGTGTGCGATAAGGACTTCTAAGCATGAAGCTATTGGATATACTCCCTATTTCGTGAATTTTGGACGTGAGTTTAACTTATTCGGACAAGAGTTTCATCCTGGTGCCTCTCCCGATGATCAGGAGCCGGACATTAAAGGTTGTGTGCGAGAACGTCATGCTGGATACCAGAAGATGTATGCTGAAGTTAGCCGTCGTTGGCTAGTTAATCAAGCGAAGAATAAGCAAGTTTATGACTTGCGAAGACGTGCTGTGCAGTACACTTTGGGTCAGAGAGTCTGGCGTAAGAACAAAGAGCTTTCCGACGCATCTAAGCACTTCAATGTTAAGCTTGCTCCCAAATTCGTTGGACCTTTTTATATTAAGAAGAAGTTGGGTTCTTGGACCTACGAACTTCAGGACGAGCGAGGAAATAGCAAGGGTGTTTGGCATGTGCAGGACCTCAAGGAAGATAACTCAAACACTACCGGTCCTTTGGCGCCTGATATTGTCGATTAAGGCTTGTGCTGTTCTGTCCATTTCCATTCTAATTCGATCACTTGGTTCTTGACTTTTTGGATTGACGTAATTTTTTGGGGTTACGATTTTATCATCGTCGTAAAACTTTCTAAGAAAGTTTTCCTCCTGCCAGAGGAGACGGGGGATTGTCACGGTTTAAAATTGAACTTTTCTATATTTCATTTAATGTTCCATTTAACTACGTTTTATTCTATAATTCCCTCATAACGTACTAAAATAATAGCGAAAGACGGTTCACCACTATTTATTCTAATTGTGTTTATTCATATTAAAATAATACCTACAGGTGTTCTGCATTCGATATTTATTTTCCAATAATAATTATTGTTCTATATACTTATTAATACATTTAATCCTCCCTCGCCTTTCGGCCAGTTATTCTCGTATCTGTAACTAATCCCAATATTAGTTTACTTAATGTTAATTATTATTGTCTTCTTTATTTGGCTACGTGAATTGTGGGTTGCCTGATCTCGGCATGAATTTCTGTTGGTCACCCATGGTGCAACGCATCGAGTCGTGTGAGATGGTACTCTCGGAATGGAATCTATTTCGGTTTTTCGTTCTTTAATTTAAATTTCCTGCTATGGATTAAGTCCCGTAATTGTGTTTGGGTGTTGAATTACGCTGTCTTACCTGATTGGTTTCGTCTAAGACGCTTAATTGTCCCTGCAATAGGATTTGCGCGGTGACTGACGTCGCGCAGTGGTTCTGATTTCGGTGGAGTGCGAGTAGTTATACTGGAACGTGCTCTATCGTGGTTGTTGTCGCGTGATTTTACGATCGGCGTTCGGATTTTCCGTTTGGGTTTAAATTTGAATTGAACGTCTGGAATGGTGGGTTCATGTAGTGCCATATCGCGCATCATGTACAATATTTACCTGGTGTCTTATTTTCATTATACCTTCGGCTAAATTGCGGAGTAGTTTATTCGCGGATGTCTTGTTGGGTTTGGATATTGTCGGGGTTTTTATTCGTCCTAATTCGGTTGGCGCCTTTTGTTAATAGTTTGCCCGGCGGCGTTTGGTGGTGTTCGGCTGCTGCCCGGACCTTCTTTTTCGTTTCTTCCGCAGCGGAGTGTGAATCAAGCTATCCTAGGTGAAGGGGCTGCGACGCTTTTCGCGTTTTCTCCATTAGTTTGCTGGAGTCCGATTTCGGGATTTAGTGAAAAGTGTCGACTCAAATAGTTGCTCTTACGTTTGCCTTGCCTTCAATTGCGTTATTTTGCGTTTCCTGAGCCAACTAACGGTGTATACCGGATTTTTACAGTCAAGTTCTTCACTGAGGTACGCCATTTTGTTTCACATAGCCCAACGGTTTTTCCTAAGCTCGTTTTAATCATTTTAGGATAAAATCTTAACAGCTAGACATGTCTTGATCACTGGAAAGAAATTAATTAGAGCTTCCCAGCTGCACTTGTGGAAGTTTTTCACCAATAAGGCCGCCCTACATCTAGAGTGAGTGACTAAAGGTTTGATAGTGATCCTTTATTAATTACCCCCAATATTTTTAGGGTCTTCTTATTCGTCGTGTGCCTAGGTTTTCTTCGTATACCTAGGTTCTTCTACGTATACCTGGGTTTTTTTCGTGTACCTATTTTGCCTTTTGCTGCCTGCGTGACCTTACGAGGTTTTCGGTCATACGTTACCTTCTACGAGGCGTTGTGTGCGTTGGATGGTTTTCTTCGGATGGCTTGCTTGCGATGGTTTGCTTGCTGGAACCTACCACTTCATGCCACAGCCCTACATGCAACCTAGTGTCGCTGCCTGCGATGTCGAGGTGTGGGTGGTGTTGACATAATACCCTGCCTGTTAGTTCGGAGGAAACTGGACGAGGCCCAACAGTCGTCAGCTGTCCTGCAGTACCTACCAGGTTTTTGATTGTGATCGTGTCGTCTTAGTTTTTATTAATCCCTTTTAACATGTTTGTATTACGTGATTGCTATTTTTAAATATTATTGTTGCCTGTACAAGGGCTAACTGCCTATTTTAAATATTACTGTTGCCTGTACGAAGGCCTACTGCCAATTTTGAATAAACGTTGTCAACTTATCCCCCCTTTTTATTTATTCATTAGGTTTTCAGATTAATTCAAAAGCGACTCAAACTTACTTAATTTTGTTCTATAAATAACTTGGTCAGTCTCATCGTTTGAAAAGAGTATCCGGACCATCGGTAAATTTTCTGATTTAGGTTGCCATAAATCAGTGGCGCACCTTTACCTTGAACTCACACCCTGACGACTAGCTAGCTGGACATCCCTTGCTACGCTCTTCAGCTACTCTTTTCCGACTAGTGAGATTGGCCTTGACCTTTAAAAACTTTCATCCTTATCATCATTATTAGCTATTGGTTTACCTATTTATTTATTTATTTTTAAATTATAAAGAAAATAATAAAAGCTGAAATAGAGAGTGTGGCACCCTTATGGCATTATTTTAATTTTCGTTGTTTTCCCTGTAAAGCTTCTATAGGTTTTCTAGAAATTACTAGAACTTTATGATTTGCGCATCCATCATTGGCCAGGAATATACTAGAGTAGTCTCCAGTCTTCCATTTGACTATAAGTATATAAGCTCTGGGAATTGGGCTTGAAGTAAGTTGAAGGTTATTACGCGATTCTAGTGAGAATTTTGGAGTTGAGAGAATATTCTCGGCCTTACGCGTCTCAAGCTAAAAATATTCTATTGCTATAAGATTCAAAACAATTTTAAGTTAAAAATACCAGGGCGAGGCAATCTACGTAATAAATCTCCTAATCTCAAAACGGCCTTCTACCCACAGACGATTATCAGCTTAATGACCTGAAGGTGAATAAAAAATTCGATGTAGGTACAGCGTACATAAAAAACAAAAACCAAAAAGACGTTACTCCACGCGGAAATCCACAGATACCAAAAATGGCATTTTTCCTTACGATATAACTCGCTATTTAAATGCTCGAAAAGTATTGATATGTATTAAATATATTTTTGTCGTTTTTTGATGATGTTTCGCGTAGCGAAGTAATATTGAATTTTTTTAACGAAATGAGCAAAAACTTTCATTCATCCTTGTGCACACTTTCTTAAAGTACGATATAATGTAATAATTTTATTTGTTAGATTAAGGATATTTTATACCTTAAAATATGAAAATCGCAATCTAAAGAGTTCAAGAAAAACTGAAACAACTAATCGAAAAATAAATATATTTGTTGTTGTTGTTGAATATCTTACCTAAAAGATACTATTTAGGATCGGGTCGAATGGACTCGATTCTTTTAGAAATGAAAATTCTCTTTAGTTTTTTAAATTTGACAATGACTTATTATTATTGTTTCTTTTTTTTTAAAGGTATAACTATGCAAGTAATACCAGATTTTACAACCAGGTAACTAAATTACAGGTTATTAAAAATTTAAAAACCTAACATTTAAATACCTAACATTTCTCCCCCACAGTATTATTCTATAGAGAATAACATTAAACTCCTGTAACATTTAATATACAGAGTCTTGATGTAGGTCTTCTCAAAACCATTCCATTGCATAATTGTACATCAACCGTTCTTATTCTTCCATCTCGTCCAGGAAATAGTTGAATGACTCTTCCTTTAGGCCAAATGTTTCTTGGACCATTTGGGTCTGAGATAAGTACAACATCACCATCCTTTATTGTTGTGGTTTCATCATGCCATTTTGTTCGTTTTATAAGAAATTGCATGTATTCTTGTGTCCAATGTTTCCAGAATAAGTCAGCAATTTTCTGTGCCGCTTTCCATTTTGTTACTAATTTAAATCTTCTTCGGTAGATTTAACACATGGTAAAGCTGTATAGTTGGGTCCGATTAAAAAATGATTTGGTGTTTATGCTTCAAAGTCGTCTGAATCGCAGGATACGTGAGTTAGTGGTCTGCTATTTAGAATATTCTCCGCTTCAGCCAGTACCGTTTTCAGTACATACTTTTGAGGATATCTGGAATGTAATATTTCTTTCATAATCTTCTTTATAGTCTGAATAAGCCTCTCCCAGGCTCCTCCCATAAAAGGAGCACATGGTGGGTTAAAATACCACTTGATTCTTCTTATAGAACAAAAGTTATTTATTTCAGATTGTTTTAGCTTCATAATTGCTTCACGAAGTTCTTTGTCAGCTGATCTAAAGTAACTTCCGTTATCACTATAAAGTTCCTCTGGGGCTCCTCTTCTGCATATAAATTGTCGAAGAACATGAATGAAACTGTCAGCGCTTAAATCATGCGCAATTTCCAAATGCACTGCACGTGTTACCATACAGGTAAATATTACTCCATATCGTTTTTCATGACTACGTTTCACCGTCACCAAAATGGGGCCAAAATAATCTTCTTCTGTTTTTATAAACGGATGGTTGGTTCGATTCTGCATGAAGGTAATTGTCCCATGATTGGGGCTTTAGGAATTGCCGTTCGATTTCTACATACTTGACATTTCGCCCAAATACTTTTTACAGCCTGTCTCATTCTCAAAATCCAAAATTTTTGTCGCAAGTTATTAATAACCGTCTCTTGGCCATGGTGGTACACCTTTTCATGATAATCATGTATAATGAGTGATGTAATTTTATGATCAGGACTTAATATAATAGGTGATTTTATAAATTCGCAGCCTTTCTTCAGATTTTCCAACCGACCATGTATACGTATTATACCATTTTCATCTAACATGGGTGATAGAATGTAAAGTCTGCTCTCCTTCTTTATTGGAATCCCCTTTTGTAGGCAGTTTACTTCTTCGTAAAAACTATCTTGTTGAACCTTTCGGTACAATAAGTTTTCGGCTCTTATCAGTTCCTCTACCTCTAATTCTTTTGTTTTTCTTTCAGAGATGTGTTTTCGGCAGTTTGAAATAAACCTATTCATCCAAGTAGTTGATCGCAATAGTATGGTCCATTTAGAAATGTTTTCTGGAGAGGGTATGGGTATCTGCAATTTCTCCACAGAAAGATAAACGTATTCTTTTCTTTCTTCCAAAACGTCTGTATTTAAATTCAAGTTGTTTTTAGATTCAACTGGCCACTCCTTTGGTGATAATCTTAAAAATTTCGGACCAAATAACCATCTGCTATTTTCTGAAAAATCTAAAGATTGCGTTCTTTTTGTTGCTTCATCTGCAACATTTTCAGATGTGTTTATATAATATCAATCATTGATGTTAGAAAGAGTTTGTATTTCACCTAAACGCTGAGCTACAAATACTTTGAAACGTTGTGCTTCAGATCTAATCCAATATAAAACAGTTTTTGAATCAGTCCAATAATATATTTTGCTAATATTTAGTTTCAGGTTATTTATCAGATAATGTCCTAAGCGGGTACCCATTAGAGAAGCTTGTAATTCTAAACGTGGAATATAAGTAGGTTTTAATGGACTAACTCTAGCCTTTGCCATTAGAAAACTTGTTTGAACTCTACCATTCTCCTCACATCTTAAATATGCTACCGATGCATATGCTCGCTCAATATATGTAATTGTATATTGGATATTTTTCTACAAAGAGTAAAGTACATTCGAGGAATTTTAAATGTATGTACATTTTTCAAATCTGCCAGCCAAATTTTCCATCGTCCAAAGAGAGTTTCAGTAATTTGTCGTCCCAACCTAGTTGACACCTCCAAACATCTTGCAAAATCACTTTACCCAGAATGATAAAATTTGTTAAAAAACCAATGGGATCAAAAATTGACATAATAACTTTTAACATTTCTCTTTTTGTTGGTCGTCTAATGTTTTCAAATATATCCTAACTAATTTTTTTGAAATTCAGTTTCAAAAATGAAATTATCTTTGGTGGGATCCCAAAATACACCTAAAACTCTTTCTCTAGGATTATCATGATCTTTAATATTTTTTGTCTGATGTGCTCTAAGTTCCGGATCAATTTCATTTAAAATATCTGGACAATTACAGTTACATATATTAAAACCAGCTTTAGAGTGTACAGAAATAATATTGTTTATTAAGATTTTACCTTCTTCTATGGAGTCTGAGTTACCCAGGTAGTCATCCATATAATGATCATTGAGAATAGCATCTACTGCTCCAGGATATTCCTTTTCAAATTCTCGAGCATTCTTGTTTTTCGCCTCTTGCGCTAAATAAGGTCCACTCTTCGATCCAAAGAATACGACGTTGATTTGATGGACGTCTGGGGGTTTGTTCCTCTCTAGTCCTCTTCATAGAAAACGTTGTGCCTTGCAATCTTCCTTCTGGACTCTAACATGCAAAAACATTTCTTTTATATCTGCAGTAAAAGCGTATTTTTTAATTCGAAAATTTAGTAAAATTGTTGTTCAATTATTATATAAATCGGGACCAGTCAATAAAAAATCATTTACACAAACTCCATGTGATCTACTAGCAGCGTCGAATACTATACGCAATTTATTAGGTTTGTTGGGATTTATCACGCCAAAATGAGGTACATACCAAATTTTACCGTGTGTTTCATTTAATTCATTCTCCGAAAGTTTTCTAATATAATTTTTATTCAAAAGATCATTCATTTTGTCACAATAAACCTTCCCATATTCAGGATTTTTATCTATTTTTCTTTCTACAGAATATAATCTCTTTATCGCGTTTTCTCTATCTGGAAAATATATCTTATCGTTTTTCCAAAGTAAACCGGTCTCAAATCTATTTCCTACTCATTTCATAGTTTTATCTAAAATATCTTGAGCTCTTAAATCTTCTTTTGACATAGATTTGGAAAAGCTTTCTACCCCAACTGAATCAATATGCCATTGTTGATTTATAAGATTATGAAGTAGATCTAAATCATCCTTTTCTTCACTGTTTATATAATAAACTGATTGCCTGTTACTATCTGATTTTGAATAATAGGAAATATTGCCATGTATCACCCAACCAAGTAAAGCTTTGCTTAATACAGGTCCATCCCAAGAACCTGAGATTATTTTTCTACTGACCAGTAAAGGCCAGTTATCTTGTCCTATAATAATTTCCT
Organism: Pseudeuparius sepicola; assembly: GCA_963920635.1. Lineage (NCBI taxonomy): Eukaryota > Metazoa > Arthropoda > Insecta > Coleoptera > Anthribidae > Pseudeuparius > Pseudeuparius sepicola. The sequence goes on from OY987303.1 coordinate 35,049,091, forward strand.
AAAATAATCTCTGAACGAGTAGCCTTTATTCCCAATATAAGGGTACTTTTTAGATATCTCACCTGAATCCACAGTTTGGCTGGATAGAGACAATCCTTTCACCGTTCGTGCATGTCTAATCTGGAATATTTTGTTTTCACTTTCCGACTTCAGAGAGAAGCTCACGACTCTTGAGTTATTTTGTTCCTAAATTTGGTTTTCATTGGTCCACTGTATACATAACGGAAGAGTTGGTCCTTGAAGATCCAAACAGTCAGCCAATTCATGGTCTACCAGAGTTACAGTGGATGCATCATCTAAGAGAGCGCAAGTATTTATAGATCTTTCATTGTAAATTATGATAACAGGTAGTATTTTTAGCAAGGTGCCTTTATTGTTGGAAATATGACAATTTCTTTCAGGTCTAATGACTTCTTTAGATATTGTGTTACACTTGGTGCTACAATCAATTTCAGAGGGTATAGTTTTAGTTTGTATTAGTACCTCATGTTTCGAGTTTGAATTTTCTGTTTAGGACAATTATTAATACCACAAACTCTCTTTCTTTTACAATCTTCAAAATAATGGCAAGGAACTAGACAAGCCATACAAATTCGATTTGTACCAATAAATTCCCATTTTTCGTTGAGGGAAAATTTTTTAAAAGTAGAACAGGTAGTTAAATATTGTTTCTCCTGGTTACAACAAATGCATTTCTTTTCTGAGGTAGTCAAAACTGATTTATGGTGTTTTCTTTGAATAGCAGGTGGATAGTCAAATTTTGGCATCTGAATTTGACATGCGTTAATAGCTTTTTGATCTAGCCATAAATTAAATTCTACCAGTTTATGTTTTGAAGACATTTTATGTGAAATATGTTCTACCCACATCATCTTGTAAGAATTTGGAAGCTTGTTCAACAAATCATGAAGTAAAGTAGGATTTTTTAAATTATCTTCATTATTCAATGACTCCAATGTTCCGACAAGATTTTTAACTTCGTCAGAGAAATTAATAAGAAGATCTAAACGTTCTTCCTCTACAAAAGGGAAACTTTTAACCTATTCTATAAGCATAAAAATGATATGTTGGGTCTGTCCAAATCTATTTTCCAAAATTTGTATAATTCTGTCTACATTTTGAGGCATAATTAACAAACTTTCTACTATTTTATAAGCATTACCTTTCAAACATTTCTGTAACCTCCACTGATTTTCCTCTTTTGAGAATCCGCAAATATTAGTTGAATTTTTGTACTGGAAAATCCAATTCGGCCACTCTAAGGGATTTCCATTAAAGAAAGGCAAATCTTTAGGCATAGATTGTCTAGTTAAAATTTTAGTTAGCTGGTTGGAAGGTATAATTTGATTTGGATCAGATCTCAAATCTATAGGATACATATTGCTCACCTCTTTTGCGGTATGAACACTAAATACCTCTGAATTATTAATTTGTGTATCTTCCCTGGCAGCGTCTTCTTGACCCTTTTCCCAAGGATTTCTTCCATGAATCCATTCTTCAACATCTGGACACACAGACTCACTAAACTTACTATTCGTGGACTCAGACTCTTCATTTCAATTTGACAATTTTAATTTCAACTTCAAATCTAGTATTTCTTGCTCCTTCCGAAGAAGTTCCTGCTCTATTTGTTTCTTCTTAATCTTCATTTCTAATTGTGCTTGGCGACGCTGACTTTCTCTGCTTTCTCCGCTAGCTGATGCCTTCGTTTTCCCAATTGATAGGTTCTTTTTACTACCTTTGAAACCATCTGGATTCGATAGTTCTGGAAAATATGTAGATTCAAGAACAATGCTTTTAGTGGCTTCCATCTTTTCGGGATGAGGATCAGTTCTTGCTTTAGCTTTCTGTCTTAAGCGTTCGCTGCGCCTTACGAGATTTGTAGACATTATGTCATAGACTAGTTCTGTAGGCTACGAGGGACCATTTGTTGAATATCTTACCTAAAAGATACTATTTAGGATCCGGCTCGAAGGACCATTTGTTGAATATCTTACGTAAAAGATACTATTTAGGATCGGGTCGAATGGACTCGATTCTTTTAGAAATGAAAATTCTCTTTAGTTTTTTAAATTTGACAATGACTTATTATTATTATTTCTTTTTTTAAAGGTATTACTATGCAAGTAATACCAGATTTTACAACCAGGTAAGTAAATTACAGGTTATTAAAACAAACATTTAAATATCTAACAGTTGTAAACCACTTAAAAAAGAATAATATAATATTTTAAGCTTCGACTGTTTTGTATTAATCAATAATTAAATACATTAAATCATACAAAGTTGTAAAATCTATTGGTGCGCTTAAATCATGCAATCATTAATGTACCGAAGAAGAAGTCTATGTAGGTTTTGTTGAATTAACAAACAAGTTGTTACATCAACGTTTTGTTATTTGATTTGATATGTTCTGAAATTATCTATTCCTGGTTTTGATGAACTATTACGTTAAATTCAGGAACATATACATTAAATTATCCAATCGTTAAATTAATGTAATTTGTTCTTGGTTCAACGAAATACTTTATTGGGTTAATGTTTTTATTTATTCTATTAACAAACAACATTTAATAAACATGCGTTTGTTATATTAACGTACAGTATTTTTCTTACCATGAATTTAACAAATTTTAATCCTATTCATGATATTAATGTTTTATACAAAGCCGCAATGAAAAATTCGGAGTACCTACATTAATATCAAACAAGTACAGACCTCGGAGCGCCACCCACTTGAGGAATGCCCAGTTGTGGCCGTGCTGAAACCACGGCAGGCTTACATGCGCCTATACACAATACTCCATTTATTAAAGCCTGTTTTACAAATAACAATTTTCGTCCAACAAATCCCCCAATAAATCTTTCCATTTATTTTTCTGAGACCTTTATTTGAAATAAATGGTTGATTTTTTGATAGGGTAACTTTGTGTAACATTTGAGATCCATGACCTACTTTCAGAGATATTTTTGAAAAACCCGAAAACTGCCGAAATTTCTTTCGGTTTGTAACTTTTTTGTTTCAAGAGTTACCGAAAAATTTCCCCCAATGTCATTTGTGGGCAAAACTAATTGCTACTTTATCAGAATTTAAAACGGCCACGGTTTAATGGGTGTTCTCTTAGTACCCACCGAAAAATATGCCCATTTTATTGTAGCGAGCCGTAGCCTCGAATCCTGTACGTTCATGTTTTAGGTATTTTTTTTCCAACATACTACATTGGAAATCTTTGAAATTTCGTGCGAGGTATCGGTATCTTACACATTTTTCACATTTTTAAAATTTTCTAGTATGCATGACAGCTACAAATAAAAAAAATTTAAGTGTTAAGAGAGCAAACAACAAACCATGCTTTTTTCCAAATTCGGATTAACTAGGTTTAAATCAATTAGTTTTGCCCACAAATTTCATTAAGAATTTTTTTCGGTAACTCTTGAAGCAAAAAAGTTACATGCCGAAGAAATTTCGGCGGTTTTCGGGATTTTGAAAAATAGGTATCTCGGAAAGTAGGCCATGGATCTCAAGTGTGTTTTTACGCAAAGTTAGCTCATGAAAAAAGCAACTTTTTTTTCAACACCCTGTATTTTTGTACTTAACTTTTCGAGAACACCCTGTATATAAATTCTGAAGCTAGATTCGTATTCTCCAGAGAAAACTGCATCATCTTGGTATTAAGCTGGTCTTTTCATTTCAAAAACTAAGGATATAATCGGACTTTATTTGAGACACCTAAAATACCCTGAAAAAGTTTCTCTTTTTGCTATGTGAAAAACACAATTCTATTATACTTAGAAAAATATTTATTTGTGTAACTAGTGCAAAAAGTGCATATTTGTTGCACGAGGCATGAAGTTTTCAGCTCGAGACGCAGTCGAGGTAACTGATGGACAAACTTCATTTCCAGTATTTTTTTGAATTTTGTTTTCTTCATTGCCTGTGATAGTCTCAGGTTCTTCACTTAAAACTCTTTTTCGAATTGTTGTGAAGTTTCCGGTACTGGTACTTGGTTCACCTCTCAGAATTTGAACAGCTATTTCAGTTTTTTTTTAGAAATTGAAATTTTACTTAAAGTATTTATACCAACAGGTTGAACGGAGCATTTTCCGTTATAATATCTTATAAAGAAAAAAGAATCTAGTGTGACTGGTAGACTAGGGACGAAGGGATGCATTTTTGCGATGCATTTCAACAAAATTAAAACTTCTAATTTTACCGCTTATTACAAAAAATAATGATGGTTTGTTTGTCTTGCTATCGGGAATTTTCACAGTTATGATAGAATCCATGTCGTTAATATCATTTAATGGTAATTTCTGTAACTCGTCTCTGAGGCATGCTCCTGCAATGCTAAATACTGCAACTATCTATAACAATACCTACACAAGTAAGTAGGTATACAGTGACCGGCAGAAAGTTTGACATAAAAATTTAATATTTTTTAACTCTGATTTCGATTAATTTAAATTTCTAGCTGCTAAACGAACAAAATTAAAGTTTAGTAGCAAATTCATGTGTTATCCGAAGATAAGTTGCGCTGACGGTATTTTGCTTTTTTGTAATATAGATTGTGGTCAAAAAAATACAAAAAAAGTTAAATTTCTTTTTTTTTAATAGGTGGCTGTTACTTTAAATCTGACATCCACCTTTGATCCCAAACAACTTTTGTAAGTAACTTTTTACCGTAATTGAAAAAATAAGGGTACTTTACTCTTGAGTTATTTTGACATTTTTGAATCTACCTCGTATCCAAAAAGAGATATTTAAATTTCAAAGAATAAAATAAAATTTTCTGACAAATTAATAATAAAAAAGTTTTCCATTTGTGTCCAACTTTCTGCCGGTCACTGTATAAATTTAAAAGTCGGCCAAGTGCGAGTCGAACTGGCACACGAAGGGTTCCGTACCACCGGAAAATATTTAACACTACATATTTTTAAAAAATACTTTAGTAAAAAAAGAAATAAAAAAAGTTTGCCCCAGAGCGTGGTTTCGAACGCCGGACCTCTTCGCTCCTTGACAAATGTTCGATAGTAGTTAGTTAGCAGTGTCGATGGGATTGTATTTGTTGTTTACAAAAATCGAAACTATTATAACTTTATTTCACTTTTATTATTTGTTGTTATAGCAGCCACTCTGTGAAAATTTCAAGTGTCTACCTATTACGATTCAAAAGATACAGCCGTATAATAAGGCGTAGTTGGTGTCCCGTGGGCTTTTCTAAATATTCTACGAGATTTTACATAAAAATACAGCGCGCCCGTACCTGAAAAAGTCACTCATGGAATAACAGATGGGCCTCTGAGCCCCCAAAGTCCAAAATCGGTAGGAAATTTTGGAAATTCTCCACAAGAAAACAATACTAAATCTCAGTCGATGTTTACGAATAAGTATCGGGGGACGAGGCTTACGCGTCGGCCACGATGTATACAGTATGATCCCGGGGACCTCGCGAAAAAAAAGCGGCCGAAACGGCCGATTCGGACGCCCTTCAATAGGGTTGTTGCCCTTGAGCTCAGACGGCCGTACGCCAAATTTGGGCTCGAAATATCGAAAACTGCGTCCTGTAGACGAGAGCATAGGTACACGTATTACTACACAGGGTCGGGGGCCATAACAAGGCCTATGGTCCGACAGGGCCGATAGGCGCTTGTTCACAAGAATCGAACTGCGAACAGAAAGTGAAGTATTGCTAATAGCCACTCTGGTCATTTGAATAACGGTCCTTCAAAAAATAATATTAAATTACCTCTGATCACAATTCCTATTTTTAATGGAGATTATTCCAGTTGGAATGATTTCAAATAATTGTTTCTTGCATCTTGCATCAGTTAATAACCATAATAATTTGTCAGAAGTGCAAATATTTTATTATTTAAAAAACCCATTATCAGATTGTGTTAAAAATAAAATAAACTGAAATATGTGCAGAAAACTGTACTGTGAGAGATTCTTATAAATAGATATTGAAATAAAAATTTGGCAATATACAATGACAGACTGGTTCGCTTCAACGTACCTACTAAATATCGCCCCGTAATGTCAGCTATGCAGACTTATTGCGTATATACTCGTATATAAAGTCGGTGTACGTCTCTTTCTCTCATAGGCGAGTGGAGTCACGAAATAACTTATCCGAAACAAAGGATTCCTTTTAAAAAATTCTATTTCTTTTGGGTTACAATAAATGTGAACGAACAATACAGACTGATTAAAAGAAGTACAGACCTCGGAGCGCCACCAACTTGAGGGGTACCAAGTTGACGCCGCGCTGAAACCGCGGCAGAAACCCTACAGGTTTCTTCTATACTACTACAGCATCTATCCGTCACCCAACAATATCTTTGAGATTGACCTACACAAAAAATCGTTTTTTTTTTATTCTTTTGTGACGCCAATGTCGTTTGTTGCGGCTTCTCATTCAGGCCTTTTCTTTATTACTACATCCTCTATGCGTCTAACAAATACGGAAGCGCAGAGAGGCCCCCTGTGACAAACAAAATTCAAGGCGTTATATTCCGACTTGTAACTCGAAATTCCGACTTACAACTCGTAATTCCGACATGTAACTTGGAATTCCGACTTGTAACTCAGAATTGCGATTTGCAACTCGGAATTCTGACTTGTAAGTCGGATTAATTCCGACTTTTAAAGGTCGGAATTATTCCGAAAAGTCGGAATTATTCCGAATTACAAGTCGGAATAATTCCGAGTAACAAGTCGGAATTCCGAGTTGTAAGTCGAAATTCCGAATTGCAAGCCGGAATTCTGAGTTACAAGTCGGAATTCCAAATTGTAAGTCGGAATTCCGAGTTACAAGTCAGAATATAACATCCAGAATTTTTTTTGTCACAGGTGGCCTCTCTGCCCTTCCGTAGTCATGACAACCCCTACAGGTTTTTCTCTAAAACCATATTAGGCATTTTTCAAAATCTGACAAAACAGAGTTGATCAGGACACGAAAAATTCCCATGTACCAAATTTGATAAAAAAAATATACAGGTAGTTCCATTCTAAAAAAGTTGAACACAACAGGATTTTTAAAAGCATCTGGCAAGTGTGCAATGGAATCCCCTCAAAACGGTTGAATAGTCAACAGGACGTTTTACTCTGTACCATCTCAAAATACTGAATTTTTTGGGTCAAGAATCGAGTACCTATGTCAAAATCGCCCCAGACACTATAAACGAATTAAGTCTAAAAATTACAGAAGCCTGCCAGTCAGTAGGTCCATATGAGTTGTTAAAGTGACTGGTGTGCCACACAACAGGAAATGCACAGAAAATGTATCGTCTTAGAGAGTGATTTTGTTAAGAAAGATCCAATAATTTAAATTGTTTTTAGTTGTTGGGTGGGATTTTGTAAAAAAATACTTTTGTTTATTAATAGTCACATCTGTCGTAGTGTTTTCACAATCAGGTCATATTAGATTTATTGTCACCATCAGGTTTTTATGGATTTTAATGCAGGTTTCCTAGAAGGGGCTAGGTTCAACCATTTCTCTACGTGGAGGCATAGTTGGGTTAGGCGACTGTCTAAGGAACGACGAATTTCTCCTTAAAACTCTACCAAATTCATCCTTGACTAAATAAGAACGTGGTGTATTACAGTTTTTATTACTTCACCTGAAACCCAATGCCCACTTTTCTCCCTTTGTATTATTATCACCTGGTTGAAAGGAATCACATTTAGCATGTTGATTATATAATATTTTTTAAGGATATTTGTAACCTCGGTTATTGATTTAGAAGAAAATTTTTGTAATTGTAAAAAGTTAATAAAGTAGTCAACCACAACCAAATAGTCGACTCCTCCAAAAGTAAAAATATCGCAAGCTACTTTGGCTAATGGTATAGGTATCAGGTCTGTCGTGTGCTACTAACGGTTCTCTAACTATATTTTTGACATACCTGGCCAGTAAAAAAGTTTACGAGCCCTAGCTTACTTAGATGGAAGATTGCCTTTATATGAACATCTTTTTCTTTAAAAGTTTTAAACCAGTGGTTTCAGTTTCCAAAATTCCCAATTAGATGACAATGGGAGCTTCAGATTCGATGGAAAGCAGCTATTACTCCGACTATTCGCCAGCTAAATACCCACAAGGTAAACCAAAATTGTAGACTTCAAACTCACATCGGACAGCAAAGAAACTGGGTATTAACTTTGAAGAGGTATTTTACATAATCCCTTCTAGGATTCCCATTTAAATACAGGAAATATTGTAAAATTATCCTGGGCTGCACCACCAAAAACTTGAGACCTTTTTTCTGTTTTTCTTCCCTTTGTTTGTTTATATTTTTTTGAACCAAGGAAACCGGAAGTCAAGGGCAACGACCGGTAGGATCCGAAAATTGCATGAAAATAAAATTTTCTATTTGGGTAGAATTAGTAACAAAATCGTGACTGATAGTTTGTTGAACACTCCTTGAATTAAATTAAATGGAATTAAATACATAAAAAAACTTACCCGTGACAACTCCCCCTTTCCTCCACCAGGAGTAAAAGTCCTCTTTTACGACGATACGCCAAATAATAAAATAAATACAAGCAAAATACATAAGATCCAACAAGTATGCACAAGTTATCCCAACATTAGAATCAAAGGAAGCAAATCCTTTTAGTCTAAAATATCAGGAGCTAATGGGCCGCTGGTATTGGTGTTGTCCGGCTTTAAATCCTGGACGTGCCATACACCTCGGCTGTGTCCCTCTTTACGCGCAATTCATAACCAAGAACCTTTCTTAGACTTGATAAAAAAGGTCCGACAAATTTAGGTGCCAATTTGGCCGAGAAATAGTTAGAGGAATCAGATAAGATCTTATTCTTGCGCCAAACTGCCTGACCCACACAATATTGTACAGGTCTTCGGCGAAGACCGTATACCCTCTTATTATGAATTTGACTTAGCTACATCAACTGTAACTCACCGTTATCGGAAGGAACTTTATCAAAGAAATCCTGACCATACAACACATGTTCGAGCCCAAAATTAATATAATATGGAGTAAAACCGGTTACTTCATGTTTAGAAGTTCTAATTGCGCAACTAATAGCAGCCAATGACTCATCCCACTTACGATGGTTATCTTTGACATAAGAACAAAGCATGGTTTTTATAACCTTATTAGCTCTTTCAGCTGGATCCGCACGAGGGTAATAATTTGCAGTAAAGAAAATATGGACCTTATATTTTTGACATAGGCTCTGAAACTCTCTAGACTTTATCTGGACTCCATTATCACACATCAAATATTGAGGAACTCCATAGATCAAAAATATACCTTCTTCGATATTTTTCACAAGAGACTTGGCAGTGGCAGACCGGAGAGGAAAGGTAACAACGCACTTGTTGTGATAATCGGTAACAACCAATATATGTGTGAGTGTCCATTGGAAGAGTGAGGTAGCGGACCAATAAAGTCAAGGGATATCATCTGCCAGGGTTGAGTGATTTTCGTTCCCATCAATCCAGCGGGTGCCTTCTGCTCCGGCTTTTGCTGAGCACAAACTCAAACATATATTTTAATGTCAGACTACATCTGAGGCCAGTAGTAAAGGGACCCAACCCGCCAATATGTCTTAAACACGAATGACGAATTATTGTCATGGCAAAGTTGAATAACCTCGAAACGCCTATCCTTGGACACAACAAGTCTCCAGTAATCTGATGTGGAACTTAACTGTGGGATTTTACAACTAAACTACTTATAGAGAATTCAATGCGCCAGTCTGCATACCGTTAAGGATTATTTTCCACTTTCTCAAACATACTCCTATACCATCTGTCCTTAGTAATACCAAAATCAGACAAATTAACAACTGACAAAGAAGAAACCTCTACAACATCAGCAGAGCCAGATACCGCACGAGACAAGCAATCAGGATCAACCAACAGAGTTCCTTTTCGGTGAATTAGTTGGTAATAATAAGGCTGCAAACGTAAAGCCCATCGAGCCAATCTCCCTTGGGGATCCTTGAGTCGATGCAACCACAAAATTGAGTGGTGGACGGTAATCACCTTAAAAGGGACTCCTTCAAGATATTGACGAAGCTTCTCCACAGCCCAAATAACTGCTCAACACTCTCGCTCGGTAGTAGTGTAGTTACGTTCCTATCGAGTGAGTGACAAAAAACATATAACCTTCTCCTCATCGTCAAATTCTTGACTCAAGACAGCACCAATACCGAATGCAGAGGCATCGGTCCGTAAAATGAAAGTTCTATTAAAATCCGGGCTCGTAAGTACGGGAGCAGTAACCAACTGCTTTTTAAGCTTGCAAAAGGCATTCTCACAATCCACACTCCAGTTCCAAGTAACCCTTTTCTTAGTTAAGTGAGTCAATGAGGCGGCAAGATTGGAAAAACTCTAAACAAAACGACGGTAATAGCTGGCGGTTCCCAAAAATCTCCGAATATCCTTGACATTCTTGGCAATCGGCATAGAAAGAATAGCCTCCACTTCAGCAGGATCCGGACGAACGCCGTGTTTATCTACAATATAGCCAAGATACTTCAGTTCAGGCCGACAAAAATTACACTTCTGCGGACTTACAACTAATCCAGCAGAATATAAGCGGTCAAACACCAATGAAAGAGTTTTCAAATGACTATCAAAATCGGATGAAACGATGATAATATTATCAAGGTACACAAGAACATGAGGATGAAGATCCACACCCAATACATTATCAATCACGCGTTGCCATGTAGCAGGGGCATTAGTCAATCCAAAGGGAATTCTAGTAAATTGGTACAAATTACGACCTGGTACAGTAAAAGCAGTGTACTCCTTGGATTTGGGACTAATTTTGATTTGCCAAAAAGCAGATTTAATATCTATGGAACTCAAAAATCTTGCATTACGAAGCTGATCAAGCATTGCTGAAATGTATGAAATTGGATATGCATCCTTCTTAGTGACGAAATTTAACTGACGGAAATCGACACAAAAACGATACGAATCATCGGATTTCTTTACCAGACATACAGGGCTAGACCACGAACTCTTAGAAGGCTCTATCACACCAAGTTCTAGCATCTCATCTATTTCTTTATCTATAATTCTCTGTTTGCAAGGCGACACCGGGTAATATCGCTGCTTAATGGCTCTAGTACCAGGAACTACTTCAATCACACATTCAGTGGTATTGCAACAACCTAAACTAGTATTAGCAAATGCAAACTTCTCATTGACAAGTTGATCAAGTTGGGCACGTTGCTCCACACTTAATCCATCCGAATAATCCTGAATAGCAAGAACATCGGGAATAAACCTGTTTGTCGTATCTTCAGGACTTTCTTCAGCAAAGTACAAAACATTTTCCTTCATATGGGGACTTATATCCATAGCTAGCCAGAAATCGATGCCTAAAATAAGCTTATGAGACAGCTCCGGTACAACCAATATATCTAAAACTCGAGGTCGACCCTGTAGACAAATGATTGAACTAAAATATCCAAAAGAATGACAAAGCTGGCCGTTAGCTACTGTGCAATAAATCTCTCTGTGGTGCAACTGCAACCCAAGTATAGGAAAATTCAAAATACTAACCTTCAAATAAGATCGCTTAATACGTATTTTAAAATCAAGAAGTACTTTCTTTTCCAAATATCGACTAGCCGCCACATATGCTAAAGAGTAACCTGGCAACTTAATGGTTCTCCCGCGGCTCGTTTCCCATTGAACATTTAGGACAATTTTTCACGGGCACCCCTGGTGATCCACAACGAAAACAGTTCAAGGTTCTGGGATGGGGACAATCTCTGTTTAAGTGACCAACCTTCTGACAGTTCCAGCAGGTGACAGCTTGTCTCTAGCGACACGGAGCACCTTCTACAGCTTCAGCACGAGGAAAAGAACTACGACTCGGAGAAGCACTACTATGCGAATTGCTAACATCCACAAAAGCAAAATCTGGCTCAACAAAATTCTGACGACTACGAACAGGTGGAACATAACTGTAGGCACGATACTTCCTAACTTCCAGCTTCAAACATTCATTCTCTGGCTCATGAAGCTTGGTAGCAACTGGCAACTGGGTAGAGTAAAAAGGAGATAAATTTCTAGATATCATATCAACTTGAACGTTTTCAGGCACACTCCCATAACGTCTGAACATCGACTGCATACAAGACAAATAATCTACTATGTTTTCAGAAGGAGCCTGGGTACGATCCATAATTTCACGCAAAAGACGTGGATTGTAATCTGGAGGTTCATAATGCCGAAGAAGAAGGTCAGAAAGTGATTTCCAACTTGTAGCTCTATCTCTATTTGAACGAAACCAGTTAAGAGCTCTGCCAGAAGAAAAAACTATCGCAGAATCAAAGAGTTCTACCTCAGAAATACGCCTAGCAACCCGTAACTCATCTACATGCTCTAAAAAGTTGTGAAGAGACATGTCCTTGGGGTCTCCGGTAAATCTCATTTTTCAAGAATGTATAAGATGGTCGCGCTTTTGGCAAGACAGTTGAATTTAAAATACCTCCATTGGTCCTTGCTCCCTCAGAGTGATCTTCAATTTCGGAAGAAAGAGATTCTCTATCTTCTTTGACGTCAGTAGGCAGCAGACCACCCAAACCTATGTCCTGACTCAACCTACCATCTAACTCATCCAAACTACAAAGAATTGCTATCACCAGATCAGATCGGGATTTCAGGAGTTCCTATGAAATTAGATCACCAGGCTTCCTATCTGCTCTATGAAGGATATGAACGAGACGTGACTGAATCCTCTCAACTTTTGACTTTGAACTATCACCAGACAACGCCGTCATCTCCTGCTTCAACTCCTCCAACTTAGATGTTATGATGTCATATTCCGCTCCAAATTCGAGACTATACTTGGGATAACTGATTGACTTACCTTCTTTCTCCATTTTTAGTAAAGGACGCAGGCAAGATCGCAACTCCTCAACATTTTGGTCAGAGGAAACTTCAAAGCCACGCAACTTAAGTTCATAAATTAAATGATTCACAACAATACGGTAATCCATGACTTCAATGTCAATATAACAACAAATTAATAATAAAAATAAAAAGTTAGGGATAGATACTGATATGCCACAATGTACCCAAATGTAGGTTATATCAAATCTAAATATACAGTGTGTCTGGTTTTTCGTGTTAGCATCCCTGAAAATCTAAGTAGGCTGGGGGAATTGAACGGGACAATTTTTTTATAAATATGTCCCTGAAAGGTCATCATTTGCGAGGTATTGGTTTGGCATTGCCGCGAAATCCTGGCCTACTCAATCAGGACACCCTAAAACCCCCACATAGCAAATTTGAACAAAAAATATACAGGGAGTTCCATTCTGCAGGGTGTCAAAGTTGAGCAAAATAGGAATTTTAAACTCATCTGGCGAGTCAAGTGTGCCATGGAATTACTTCGAAACAGTTGGATCATGAACAGGACCGGACCACTCACAGTGTCGATGTGCAAAGATCCAATAAAAAATATACAGGGTATTTTTCTCTGGACCAGCTCAAAATGCTGAATTTTTATTAAACTTTATATTGGTCAGGAGTGCTCTGGAATCATTGAATAAATATTAATAAATACAAAAGCAATTTATTTCTTTACATCATCCAACCAACAAATAAAAACAATTCAAATTGTTGGACCAATAAAGTCACTGTCTAAGATGATACATTTTCTGTGCGTTTCCTGTTGCGGCACACCAGCCACCTTAACTTATATGGACTTAGTGACTGGCAGGCTTCTGTATTTTTTAGACTTAGTTCGTTTGTAATGTCTGGGGTGGTTTTGATATACTCGATTTTTGACCTGTATAAAGTTTAAAAAATTCAGCATTTCGAGTTGCTACAGAGAAGAACACCTTGTATATTTTTTATTGGATCTTTGCACATCGACACTGTGAGTGGTCCTGTTCATCATCCAACTGTTTCGAAGTAATTCCATGGCACACTTGACTCGCCAGATGAGTTTAAAATTCCTATTTTGCTCAACTTTGACACCCTGCAGAATGGAACTCCCTGTATATTTTTTGTTCAAATTTGGTATGTGGGGGTTTTAGGGTGTCCTGATTAACGCGGTGGTGTCAGATTTTAAATAAAAAAATGCCTAATAGGGTTTTTCGAAAAACGCACCCCTTTAAAAAATCGCAGTAGGCCAGGACTTCGCGGCAATGCCAAACCAATACCTCGCAAATGATGACCTTTTAGGGACATATTTATAAAAAAAATTTCCCGTTCAATTCCTCCAGCCTACTTAGATTTTCAGGGGTGTTAACACGAAAAACCAGACACACTGTATTTAAAGGAAAAAAGAAACAATCGTAATTATAAGTGAAGGTAATATCAGTAGATAAATACAAGAGCGATAAATACTATATTAATTATTTTAAGGCAGTTGTGAAGCTACGGTGAGGACTGAGGTAGGACCGCTTACGTCGAGAAATCAAAAAGGAATAACACACGTATAAGTGTTGTCGTAACTTCGTAACTGAAGCCTTGCAAAAAAAATCAAATATACTCAAACCTTAAGGGTACTCAAGCTACACGTTCAGGGCGCCACTTTTGCCACGCTAATTTCCCCAAAGAATAAAAACTTTAGAGTTTGGGTATGGAAATAAACAAAATAATATAAATAATACTGATAAAAAATCAGAGAAGCTGAATAAACAAAGCTAAACTGCGTTGGGAACCAAATCCGGCAAGCCCCGATCTAAGGGAGTAAAGAAGATTACAAAAAAATCTGTATTTCAAAATAATTATTAAGCGCCACTGGTTTATAGCGGCCTAAACCAGAAAGCCTACGATGTTTAGTAAGTTTCACAGACCAAAGAAAAGAAAGGTAAATAAAATAAAAGCTACAGAACCTCGGTACAGTTTGCTATATTAAATTGATTTTATGCAAAGATATTACAGATCAATTTTATAAATTATTAGAGTGGTAAAACAAACGAGGATGTAAGGTACTTTTTTAAGTTACAATTATTGCGAAACTTCAGTTCCTCAACTTTCTTAATCGCAAAAGAAAATTTCCGGTAAGGTATTTCACAATAATAGTGATTATAATAAAATAATAATAATAATAATAATAATAATAATAATAGTACTGGGATCGTACAGTTCCGACAGATCAACGAGTTGCCCATAACAGACCGGACCTTATAATATAATAGTTGATAAAATTTCTAGGCAGACAACTCTGATTGATGTGGCCATCCCGAACAACAACAACCTGCGTGTGAAGCAAGTCGAGAAGATCGCGAAGTACAGAGATTTAGAAGAACGAATTAGAAGGCAATGGGAAATGGAGAACATCCAGACGATTCCAATCATCATGTCAACAACTGGTGTTATACCAAAAAGTTTGCTGAGAAACATCAAGGAGCTGGGTCTAACTGATAGTCTTTACAGGTCCATGCAGAAAGCGGTACTACTTGCGACAGCCCGAACCGTCAGGAAATTCATGGGGAATGCAGGATCATCCAACAACATCAATGTCACCTAAGGCCCGATAACATGGCAAGGGTCTCGTCCGAGCCAGATCCTTTTGGTATCCGGGATACACGGGATCTGAGTGAATGTTCCCCGTAGAGGGAGTGCGAATGCCTTTTGGCTAAGTCGAGATAATAATAAAGTAGGGTACTCTTGCTACCGACTTAAATAATGATAAACCAGATAAATTATTTTAAATTTGAAAGTTTACCTTGCGTGATCACGCGTAATGCACAGATAATAATTGAAATAAGGTTAAATATCTAGGTATAGAAGCACCCTGATCTATGATTTGCTATTATGCTGATAAGAAAAATGTACATCACTATACCCTATAGATTAAAGACTTATCTGTGGTAGATATGGTAGTCTCAGCTGTGGTCCGGCTGGTAGCCTGGTTGTTAACTGGTTGGAGATATGAGGCAGGTAGACGTCGAGGATCGGATCGGCAGGCCTCAGGCCCCTTACACGGTAACCTCAATCCCTGACCAGACAGCTGGGTGACACTTCCTCAGAACCGATACCAAACCACAGTCCAAAAGTCGAAGAAGCGGTAAAAATGAGAAGAAGAACAGCAGCGGAACAGGCCTTGCGATATGAATAAAGTATTAGGTTGGGAAGTTCTTTTACATACAACATACTTAAGATGGAAGACGGCCTTTATGTGAAAAGTCTCTATTTTTTATTTTGAATTCCAAACCAGTGATTCCAATGTGCAAAATTCCAAGTTACAACTATGGGTGTTTTTGAGTTTCGATAAAATCAAATAACAGGAAAAGACTCTGTAATACAAGATGAATATTAGGCCAGGCAGGACTTTTGCATAAAACGTACTTAGATGGAAGATTGCCTTTATATGATCATTTTTTTCATTAAAAGATTTAAACCAGTGGTTTCAGTTTCCAAAATTCCCAATTAGATGACAATGGGAGCTTCAGATTAGATGGAAAGCAGCTATTACTCCGACCAGCTAAATACCCACAAGGTAAACCAAAATCGTGAACTTTAAACTCACATCGGACAACAAAATATACTGGGTATTAACTTTGAAGAGGTATTTTACATAATCCCTTCTAGTTCCCATTTAAATACAGGAAATATGTAAAATTATCCTCGGCTGCACCACCAAAACTGGAGACCTTTTTTTCTGTTTTTCTTCCCTTTGTTTATTTATATTTTTTTGGAACCAAGGAAACCGGAAGACGAGGGCAACGACCGGTAAGATCCGAAAATTGCATGAAAATAAAATCGCGACTGATAGTTTGTTGAACACTTTTGAATTAAATTAAATGGAATTAAATACATTAAAAAACTCAAACAAATTTACCCGTGACAAATGTGAAGTTTATTTAGCATAGTATTTCTCAGTAATTTGGGTATGACCAACTTTTGATCAAAGAAGACTAAATTGTCTTCAACTTTTAGATAATCTTTTATTTTATGAAAAACATAAAATTCACAATAAGAAAACTTATTTGTCTTAGGCCACCCTGTAAGACAGAATTTTTTTATTTGTGTCAAAATTGGGTCGCTATTAGTTACTTTTCGGATATCGTCTATAGGGGAAAAGTGGGTACTGTGAAACAGAGGGTACAATGGAACAAGCCACTCCACACAGTAATATTGCATTTCCACTGGGCACAACTGGCGCCATCTCATGTCTGACTGACAAAGTATGCATCAGATTTTACCGACATTAAGGTGTCTACATTATCTACTGTTCACTGAACATCAAGATGTCAAATGGTGTTCACTTGACGTTTCGAGGTCCCGGAAATGTTCTAATTTTCTTGAATTTAATTTAAATTTTTCATGCCTTTTTTTTAGAAAGTATGCCTAGGAAAAGAAAAGGACCAGAGAGAATGGTGGGAAATGTTCCTCTAGATTTTATGAACGCGACGGTAAAGAGGATGGATGAAGGTACGAAACTTCGACAAGCCTGTCGTGAGTTTAACATTCCGGTTACAACTTTGTGGATGTATTGGGAAAAGAATAAAAACAAAACAGATGATGAGAAGAAATCCTTAAATTTTGCACCTAACTATGATGCTAATCGAGTTTATAATGAAGAACAAGAAAGGGATTTAAAAGACTACTTAATTTTTGCTAGTAAAATCCACCATGGCTTAACGAGATTAGAAACAAGAATGTTAGCTTTTGAATTAACGCAACGAAACAGTCTCAAAATGCCTCTATCATGGGCACAACATAACATGACTGGTCAGGATTGGTTAAAGGGATTTCGAAAACGTTGGCCTGAGCTTGCTATTAGAAAACCTGAAGCCACAAGCTTAGCTAGATGTTCTAGTTTTAGACGGTACAGTTGATGAATCTTTTAAAAATGTCTCATCTGCATATAAATTTCGGACATAAATGGTAGTGTAATATATAATCTGGATGAAACAGCTCTTACGACGGTGCATAATCCACCCAACGTATTAGCTCAGACAGGTCTGAAACAAGTGGGACAAGTTACATCAGGATAAAGAGGTGTTTTGGTGACGGCATGTTGTTTTGTAAATGCCGCTGGTAACACAGTACCACAATTCTTGATCTTTCCACGCGTAAATTTTAAATTGCATATGCTTTTTGGTTCTTCAAATGCTACAGGCGGAGCAGCATCAAAATCTGGCTGGATAAATAGAGAGATATTTATTCAATTTTTCAACACTTTCAAAAACATTCCAAGTGCAGTAAAAACAGTCCAGTAATATTGTTGATGGATAGTCACGAGTCGCACATTAAACTTGAGGCGATAGACTTCTGCAGATCAAACGGAATTCATGTCATCACTTTTCCACCACATACTACTGGAAAATTTCAACCGTTAGACAGAACTGTCTACAAATCGCTTAAAGTAAATTACAACTCGGCTTGCAATGATTGGATGTTGTCGAACCCTAGAAAAACAATCACTATATATGATGTGGCATCTTTATTTGGCAAGGCATACCCAAAGGCTGTTAGTGACGAGAATATAATAAACGGCTTTAGATGTACGGTATTTGGCCGCTAAATTCCAATATATTTAGCGATGATGATTTCCCTACTTCCTATGCGACTGATAGGCCAGCACCTCAAGAACGAGGAGAACGAGTAGACACTCCACAGGTACAAGAAATGGAAAATCTGTTAGAAGAGCAAGGGGAAGTGAACACTCGTTCCCCACTACTTCAAATAACTCCACCTAAAAATTCTAGCTCTAAGTACACGCCAGCTTTACCACCACAGGCTTCTACCTCCAAAGCACAGGATTCGCCAAATCACTATTTCTCTCCTTTAAAAGTGCGACCACTTCAAAAAGCGAAAAATTGAAAAAGTAAATGTATCAATAAGAGACGCAAGCGAAGTGAAATTTTAACTGATACCCCAGTTTTTAATAGAATTTTAAACGAAACTGTAGAAAGAGATAAAACTGCAGTAAAGAGAAACCTAAGTGATTTTGACTCATTACCCTCCAAAAAAGCAGAGGCTGTACAAATAAAAACACCGGTCAGGAGAAATAAGGATCGGAAAAGTGATAACTCGGACGAAGAAATAGTTGAATATCAGGAATCGGATGATAGCCCAGAAGAATTTGACGATGTTGCAAGGGCAAGGGCAAGGGCAATTTGTATTGATAGTAGAAACTAAAACATCATTAAAAACCTATAGCGGAGGAGAAATTCTGTGTAACGGGCACAGAAATTGTAGTGAATTACTACAAAAGAATAAAGCCCTGGAAATTTGTAAAAACTGAAGAAAATTTCATTTTTCATAAGGCGGACATTGAGAAATTTCTACCAAAGTCGTACCATTGCACGGGCACAAAAAGACTAGAAGAATCATTTAGTTTTTCTGTTAATTTAGAAGCCTATAGGCTAGGCCTTCAGTAATGTAGATATATTCAGTTAGTTTCACTGTACCCCAACTGATGTTTCATTGTACCCATGGTGGTGGGTATAGTGGAACAAAGATAAATGTACTTGTTGTTTTTTAACACAATAAATAAATATTTCACGTAAATCTAATGTGCCTCATTTCATTACCTGCGCTCTAAACTATATATGGCCAAAAAAGAAGTTCATTAAGTTGTAAATGAAGCCAAACATATTATTTAAAGAAAAATATGTTCCACTGTACCACCTCTTCCCCTAATCTATTGTCTGAGATTGGAAGGTTTATACTTACAGATTGAACGACTATACTTGGAGTAACGTTCTTAGTGTCTGTTTTAATAAATGACCTGGATAAAAGGTAGGCTATGTACATAAATTTTCCCGGAAGATATTCAATGTTATAGTTATAATTTAAAAGTGGTATTTTTACTCGTTGCAGCCTGTAAATAACTTTTATAAAAAAATTTATGGAATACTGACACTAATGGTTTATGGTCTGTTTTAATTAAAACCTTTCTGCCACAAAATTATGGCACTTTTTAAGCGCAAAACAAATGCTAAGTAATTATTTGTCAATTTGTGGATATCTTGTTTGTTTCGGTCAAAGATCTTGTTCAGGCAAACTAATATCATATATCAGGTTGCCTGCAGAACGCAACCCGAGGTTTACATTTAAATTGGCGCCATCAAGAGTGCGGGCCGACGCCGCTTCCAGTCGCCATAGTTTCGCATGTCAACAAGACAGTAAAAAATTACTCGTAGTAGATTATCATTATAAAAACAGTCCGATTAGGCGAGGATGACGTCGCGCGGGCCCCTTATTATTCCCGCCAACCAGGTGCCGTTACATTCCACCTCGCGAATGTGCCGGGACGCGAAACTACAACGAAATGAAGTAACCTACTTACATGCCCTCATGCCTTGCTTTGTCGAATCCAGGCAATAAAGGCAGTTTGAACAATAACCTTTCATGTTTTCTTATTTCATTGCATCAAGAATACAGTCCACATTTCATTAGAAGGATAATACCTGCATGTCTCAGTTCATGGAGGCCCAAAAATTAGAAAACCAAAAAATATTTGAATATTCGCCGAGACCCGTCGATTTTTGTTGATGGGAGGAGCTTTTTTGAGAGTCAAGCCAACCCGATATGTTCATACTCCTAAATCCCTACCAAACCCAACTTTAAAATTTCAAATGGAACTACCAGCATTGTGGCGCATCATTTTAAAGCCTTTTTTATTGCGAATAGAGTAATGTATCGTTTTAAGAATTCTGTTGAGATTTGACAGAATTACTGGCTAAAAACGGAGAGTTGACAATCCACTGTACGCGTAGTAATTTCTACACAAATGCCTGCCACTAATTAGTTTTTATCTACTACACACGACCAAATTACCTAGTTTTTATTGACGTGTCGATCAGTTTACAAAAAAGTCACAAATGAAAAAGCTGAAGCAAAAAAAAGTTCATACGAATTCAAACCATATATCTTTTTAAAATATGTAACAAAAAGTCACTGTCACAAAAAAGTTTGAATTCGTACGAACTTTTTTTTGCTTCAGCTTTTTCATTTGTGACTTTTTTGTAAACTGATCGACACGTCAATAAAACTAGGTAATTGGGTCTTGTGTACTACGCGTACAGTGGATTGTCAACTTTCTGTTTTAGCCAATAATTCTGTCAAATCTCGACAGAATTCTAAAAACGACACATCACTGCATTCGCAATAAAAAGGGCTTTAAAATTATGTTCCACAATGTGGGTAGTTCCATTTGAAATTTTAAAGTTGGGGTTGGTAAGGATTAGGGGGATGAACATATTGGGTTGGCTTGACTGTCAAAAAGCTCCCTAAACAATAAAAATCGACGGGTCTTGGCTAATTTTCAAATATTTTTCGGTTTTATAATTTTGGGGGGGGGGTCAAGTTTTCGTTGGGAAACCCTGTATATTCACTGCCTGGTTTTTTTGTCTTAGATATTTTACTTTCTTAAGTCTGAACTGTACTTTATTAATATTAAATTTAACTCCATTTCCTTTAGCACGTTTTATTACTTTTTTAGTAGAACGTCGTGTTCTTCCTCTGTTTCTCTCGCAATTATAAAGTCATCAAAATAGATTCCTATATTAAGGTCAGCAAAAATTTTCTCATTCGTTCGCTGAAGCGTTTAAAGCAATATTTCCCAAATGGTGTTATAAAGCAGGTGTATGTTTGACTATATTTTTCCAATGGTAGGTATATGATAAAACCCTTCTTTTAGGTTTTACACTGATGTAAAAACCGACTTATTTTTTAATTTTACACTTAGTTCCTCAAGTGCGGGTATAGGATATTGATCAAGACATACGAGTAATGATTTATTAAGATGAACTGGATCGAGACAAATACGGATGCTTTTATTCGGTTTTCAACTATTACCATGTTGTTGACCCACTCTGTAGGTTCTTCAATTGAATCGGTGAATACTAAAAGGAACTAACTGCAAAATTTTACGAATTTCACTTTTACACGTGAAGCCATATTTTTTAGTATTTCTGATTAATCATCGCGTTAAAATTAAATCCTGATATATACGGTTGAGTCGTGAAAGGAACTATATGCCGGATTTAGGGGCGAATGGGCGAGATGGCGTTATGTGTGCAGTTTTATTTAAGATGAACATATTTTTGGACATTACATCGATATTTGCAAAAGAAGAAAATAATTTTCATTGAGCAAATCGCCAACGCAAAATCAAACATAACAGTCAAAGTATTTCGTAGAGAAGGTATCAAGGAATTTAAATAAGTGGTGGCCAACACTGTACAAAAAAACGATGCTATCAACGGAATCATACGGTAAAAATGTTCCCCGTCAACAAAAGCAAACTTTTGCATCAGCGTCATTCATTGAGTTCAAATATCTTTTTTTGTAGGGGTTTATAGAGGGCTTAAAAAGGCACACTTTTCAGTTAAAACAACCAGGCGTTAGACCGAGGAAATTAGACATATTTGATGCTTTTGCGCATTGCTTGCCCTCAATTGAATTAGTACAGTAAAATTGGGCCAAAACCCAAACATCAAAAAAAAAGTTCTTTCTAGCGCGAAATAATTCCATACCTTCCTAAGAGTTAGTACTAAAAAGTTACACCACCACCAGCGTCGGGTTTCGGGGGGAGGGGGTGAAAAGGGCAGGAAATTCTTATTTTTCACAGTTTTGCGTGAATATCTAGTAAACTATGAGGTTTAGCGCAAACGTCATCCTATATCATATATACTATATTTACAAGATAAAAGGTAACATTAACAAAATATAGAACGATTGGCGACTTCCCGTTCGATCTCGAAGCAAAAGATAAAAAAATATATAACAGCCACAAAAGCTAGATAACCAAAATAAGAACCGTGGTAGAGTCCACGTCAATCTCGGGCAACTTAAGGGTTAGTTTCGATAAGTCTGTGCTAATAAACAAATTTATATCCAAAATATGGCCACAGCTTTCAGCGTGAGAAAACACAGAGAAAAGGGGTGAACAGGCCTAGGTGAGAGTAGCTTCAAAAAGTCAGAAAGAAATTCTAATTTATAAATAATAAAAATAACTTATTAGTGAACTTTCGGAAAGATCTTTTTATTGTAACCACTTTTAGTACGATTTCAACTTTTAAATAAATTGTAAATAGGAAAATGTTATGTTTTATTTACCCATCAAATAGTTCAAGCTTCAGGCGCTCAAATATTTAAAACATTTTGGTTATAAATGCGTGCAGAATATGGGCTTAATTTAGAGTCACTGATCTACCAAAATAGCGGGAATCTAAGCGTTTTAAATTTAAAAAATTCAAGACTTTTTTACGGCAATTAATAAATTTATGCAAAAAACGGAGAAACACCTATTTAATACTTTTTCGTCTACATTATAAAAATATATATCTTTAAAATTGTGAACTATTAAGGGCTTAAAATGATTATTCAATTTCAATTTCTTTGCTTAAAACCAGTCTATAGCATTTGTTCAATATCATTGGATAGGGAATTTTACGTTGAACTGAAATATTAAAAAACATACAGTGTATCCCATTAAAAAAATCCTAAGTTTGTATCGTAACTCAAAACCTTCATATATTGTTAACAATACAAGGAATTTTCACAGATGAGGAACTTAACGGCATTAAAAAAATGCTAAATTTTTAAAAACACCTTGTATCTGTTAAACGAATGGAGATAACGAAATGCGGTTTGTGGCAATGTAAACATTTTTTATGAAAAAAAAAATGTGTTTCATCAATAACGGAGCAAGAGTGCAAATAATAATCACATGATTTTTTCTAAAAAGGGGATACCTTGTTTATAAGATTAATATGCATCTGGATAAGTATCATCAGAGAAATGAACTTAAAAAAGTGAGAATCTCATCACAGTATCGATGTGGACAAAAATGACAACGCTTTGGGGAAGGGGGTAGTAGCGCAAGTTAACCTACTTGA
The DNA here is from genome assembly GCA_963920635.1 of Pseudeuparius sepicola. Taxonomy (NCBI): domain Eukaryota; kingdom Metazoa; phylum Arthropoda; class Insecta; order Coleoptera; family Anthribidae; genus Pseudeuparius; species Pseudeuparius sepicola. Next base: position 35,072,900 of record OY987303.1, read on the forward strand.
TCCGTCGCTGGTGCTCATCCCTCTCCACGAAACGTCTGGCTGGCTGGAATTAGCGAAAGAGCATCGCTGGATGCGACCGTGATGCAGCCGCGATTCAAACCCGGCAACCCGTGGCGTTTCTAATTGGCTCGCAATAGTGGGACCGGGGCGATTGTGAGGGTTGTGTGTATGTAGCTTTTGCAACCTCTCGTATATCCTAATTAGAAGTGGCGGTGGCTTATTCCGATGCGGTGTCTTCGGCACGACAGGAGCACCGAAGCCTATATGGGAATTAAAATGAACAAAAGGCCCGATCCCGGTTCTTTCTCTTGCTCACTAATGGATGACTATAGAATATTTCTTTTATTCGTATTAGATGTTAAACTTGCTATTATTCATTTATAACTTGCAATGATTTTATTAAATGTGACCCCACAGGGTGATAGCGGAGATAGAAGAAAGGTTAAATGGGGAAAGAATTGCAGTTTTGTGGGTACAATTTAACGCACCTTGTGGATTTTTGAAAAAAGGCATGGCTTACTAGATATTTTGTAAAAACTAAATTTTGCTTTATTTTTTGATTTTTGATTTATTCTAATCCGTCTAGCTTCGATGTTTCTGATTTTAGATGAAAAGTGTAGGAATTTGTATCTTCAATACGGTTATCATGTCCTACTTTCCGTGTTAGCTATCATTTTCGAGACCCCTTTTTTTTTAAAATGGAAACCATAGTTGGCCATGGTCTCAAAAAATAAGGCATTTTCAGAGCTTTATTATCGATAATACATTTCGTTAATTTTACGAATTATAATCCCAAAGCTGAAAATACCACGAGTGCCCAGTAGGAGTGGTATTTTCTTAGCATTGGGATTATAATGAGTGATAAATTAACGAAAGGTATTATCTATTATTAGGCATACCACGAGTTGTATTTAAAAAGAGAATTTAACAACTGCAAATAGTTTAATAATTATTCAGCCATAATTTAACAACCAAACTTAGGAATAAAGGAACAAAATAATTATAAATATTTTCCCTCTACAAAACTGTAATTTAAAAAATAAAAATGCAGCCACAACCAGGATTTGAACCCGCGACCTATCGCACGCAAAGCGAGAATCATACCCTTAGTCCATTGAGGTCAGGTAATTGCTTTACTTAACTAGCCGTACATAAATTTAACTACCATGGTCAAGAGTTAGTTCATTTGACAGCTGTCATTTAGGTTGAGCTTTCGGTTCTGAATATGTTTTTTGTGCTAACAGATATTTAACGATCAATGTGTTAACTGAAAACATATCTTCTAGTCCTATATTAAATTTGGTAATGTGAAGAAGTTATCGGATTACCGGTTTACCTGCCACAATATTGGTTTAGCGTAACTAGGACGTAACTAAGAGAGTAGGATTTCAGCGAAAATACCACTAGTGGTATTATCGCTGAAATCACCACCCGATTGGTTAATATTTCAAAAATCATGTCATGACATTGGTTCATATTGGCAGGCGTTGAATTCTCAACGATATAATACTCCATATTATGGTTATTCAGAAATAACTATGGTTTCCATTAAAAAAACACAAATTTGTGTCATATCTCGAAAATAGATATGATAACCGTATTGGGGACACAATTCTCTCCGACTTTGGTATTTACACTTTATCTAAAGTCAGAAAGAACGAAGCTAGACGGATTAGAATAAATCGGAAAAATTTCGTTTTTCCAAAATATCTACTAAGCCATGAATTTTTTCAAAAATCCACAAGGCGCCTTAAATTGGGCCTACAAAACTGCAGTTATTTCCCCAGTTAACCCTCCTTCTATCTCCTCTAGTTTCCAAGATCCCCATACTGATCATCAAAAAAACTCACCCGGTTTATACACACTTGCACAGTTCCAGCTATCATACCAATATTTTTTTGGGATATTTTCAGGTGGGATTAAATTTACGTTGTTCGGGAGTGGGTGTACTCCTTGTGTACTTCTTAGGTAATTGATATTTGCCAAGGGGTAGGCCAGAAAATTTAATATTTTCCGTTAAGAGTAAATTATGTACAGGGTGACCCCCAAAGGGTACCACCCCCCTTTATTTTCTTAATTTTAGGGTATTTTAACCGGAGAAAAGTCATTTCTTTACTAATTTTATCCAAATTTTCAGAATCTGCTGTCAAAAAAAAATCTCTATATGACGATATATATAAATATATATACAGGGTGAGTTTTTTTCGATGACCACTATGGGGATGTCGGAAACTAGCAGAGCTAGAACAACGGTTAAATGGGGAAAGAATTGCGGTTTTGAATGCTCAATCTAATGCACCTTTTGGATTTTTAAAAAAGTACATGGCTCACTAGATATTTTGAAAAGAGTGATTTTTTTGCTATTTCATCAGATCTCTGTAGCTCCGTCATTTCTGCTTATACAGAAAAACTGTAGAGACAAAAATTGTAGATGATTTTGGGCTTTATAAGTTAATCTAATCCAATATTTTATGTTGTTTGTGATTTTTGAGATATGACATAAACTTGTGTTTTTTAAATGTAAATCATAGTTGGCTGTGGCCTTATCAAATCGGCCATTTTTTGAGCTTTCTAAAGATATAATACTCGGCATAGTTATTATAAAAAATAAAAGAGCTATGGCTAATTTTCTGATTTTTTTAAATTTTCACATAGTCAGCCATGGAATATTTTCATAATTACGTTCTGTTTTATAATAAGACATACTTCAAACTTTCAAATATTTTATTTTTAGCTGGTAACAAAATGTAACAAAATAAAACAAAAATTAGGTATCATGATGGAGCTCCACCACATAATTATTTGCTAGATCAGCTATATCCAAATAGTTGGATAGGGAGAAATAGACCTATTTCCTGGCCTCCCCGATCCCCCGATTTGTTTGTTTTGGATTTCTTTTTGTGGGGAACAGTAAAAAATAAAGTATGAGGCAATTGTTGAACTAAGAGCAGCTGTTTTAGAAGCAATTGCCAGTATTGACAGGCGCTCTCTAAAAAAGGCGACAAATTCAGTTTTAAAAAGATGCAATATTTGCATAAATAATAATGGTGTATTGTTTGAACAGCTTTTAAAATAATAATAATTTGAATTTGAGTTTTTTAATTTTTGTTTTATTTTGTTACATTTTGTTACCAGCTAACAACAAAATATTAGAAAGTTTGAAGTATGTCTAATTATAAAATAGAACGTAATTATGAAAATATTCCATGGTTGACTATGTGAAAATTAAAAAAAAAATCAGAAAATTAGCCATAGCTCTTTTATTTTTTATAATAACTATGCCGAGTACTATATCTTTTGAAAGCTAAAAAATGGCCGATTTGATAAGGCCACAGCCAACTATGATTTACATTTAAAAAACACAAGTTTATGTCATATCTCAAAAATCACAAACAACATAAAAAAAATTAGATTAGATTATCTTATTAAGCCCAAAGTTAACTACAATTTTTGTCTTCACAGTTTTTCTGTATATTCAGAAATAACGGAGCTACAGAGATCTGATGAAATAGCAAAAAATCACTCTTTTCAAAATATCTAGTGAGCCATGAACTTTTTTAAAAATCCAAATGGGCATTAGATTGAGCATTCAAAACCGCAATTATTTCACCATTTAACCTTTGTTTTAGCCCAGCTAATTTCCGACATCCCCCTAGTGGTCATCGAAAAAAACTCACCCTGAATATATATTTATATATTGTATATCGTCGTATAGAGATTTCAATTGCCTATCCAAATATGTAAAAAAGTGTTGGGCTTCAGTTTCAAAAAAAGAGAGGTTAGGTCCGTAACTTTTTTGTTTGATGCTCAATTGTTTTTTTTTGACAGCAGATTCTGAAAATATGGATAAAGTTAGTAAAGAAATGCCTTTTCTACGGTTAAAATACCCTAATATTAAGAAAATAAAGGGGGGTGGTACTCTTTGGGGGGTCACCCTGTACAGCACGTAAGTGGTGATTCAACATTTTGGCTCTTTACCATCTGTAGTGAGCAACACGCATAATAAATTTTAAACTTTTGGCCAATACATAGTTTAAGTTGGAATATTCTGTAGGTACTTATAACTTATAAATTAATAAGTACCCACTTTGGGATGGCTTCAGACAAATGCTTTGAATTCATATCCGTTGTACGGCCATTGTCATATATATTTTAAAATAGTGTTGGTCTTAAAATATTAGTAATAATTATATAATTTTTAACCGCAGATTTCTAGTGAATACGTTTTAAAAATCTGCGGGGAATCGGACTAAAAACAATTCTCTCCAGGGGTAGCATTTGATCGGCAAATTATTTGCAAACACAAATTCGTACATTTTGAACATCCTTGCTAAAAACGGGCGATAATGGGGAAAAGAAATTGCAGAAGTAATTTTAGTAAGCTTACATTTTTTCCTTTGTTCACAAAGTTTCCACAAAATTTGGTTAAGCCTACCAAAGGCTACACATAAAAAGTCAGTAACCAAGACAGTTATACATATTATACACACTCTGCATTTTTCTTAAGGCTCAATGTACAGCACGTGCGTGGTGATTCAATATTTTGACCCATAAAATGCCTTTTTTCGATCTGTAGAGAGCAACACGCATAATTTTAAACTTCGGTCAATACAAATTTTAATCTAAGTAATTACACATATTTTGAGACAAAAATTATTTAAAAAGGTTGATCGCAATGGCCGTTATTAGCATTTACGCAATAAGCTTAATAACTACCATTGTGATAAATATTTTTAAATAATTTTTGTCTCAAAATGTGAGTAATTACTTAGATTAAAATTTGTATTGACCAAAAGTTTAAAATTATGCGTGTTGCTCGCTACAGATCAAAAAAAGCCATTTTATGGGTCAAAATGTTGAATCACCACATACGTGCTGTACATTGAGTCTTAAACGTGCACGTGTATTACAATGTAGCAAGTTTCCGGAATTAACTGTAAATAAGAGTATCTTGTTTCGAGAATCAAATAAACATTGCGGGCTAGCTCTGGAATTAGAAAATATGTTTGTCGCTTTTTATTGCAGTGTTTTCCTACTAATCCACCTCAGCTCAAAATAAATGAAGATGTGACAACTTTGATGGTTCGGATAAATAAAAATTAGACGATCAAAAGAACTTACCTGAAGTTCGATAGTAATTATATGAGGCGTGCAGTCAGAAGATATCATTTTGAACTCCATGTCGTACTGGCTACTGCGCACAATATTTAAAGATAGAAAACGTCCCCCCTCCACACACCAGCCGTCGGCCATGATGCCCCTTTGCTGGGCTCTTTCATTTCATTGGTTTAAAGATATATCTAGTTTTTGAGACGACCAGAATTGGGCATAATTTTAAGTAACCGACAATCTGTCCATTCGAGTTTTCCGATGCGAGCCGATTGATGCGATGCTACGTAACCGACGAGTCGGAGTCACTAACCTTCCGGATAGAGGTGTTTCCGTTCATGTTAAAATAAATTGCACCTCAGGTGCCCTTTTATGTAACGGAGGTGACAAAACCAGGTACCAAGATAAACTTTCAAATATTTACACAATATGTCATGAAATTTAATAAAAAGCCATAACAGGTATAAAATGGATGGAATAGACCAAAAAGGTGGGAAAACGGATGAAAAACCAAAAATGACAAAAAAGGCAATTTGGCTAAAATCCGGGCTTTAGTGGTCAAAGTTGATAAAGCTGAAACCAGTATTTGTAATGACAAAGTTGTTAATGAGTTTCTCAAGGGCCAACACGCATATTTAAAAAATTTAACTTATGACCCCTTTTAATTTTGCCTCAACAGTACCTACGTCGAGGAAGAGTCCCAAATTTGACACACTTTTTTTGTAAATTCGAAATAAAATTCACCGTTAAACAAATTTTTATTAATATTATATTAGAATACTTGCTTAGTGTATTGACACAGTGATGCAAAGAAACTAATACATTAAAATAGCGATCTAGACAAATTATTGAACTTAAACTTTTTTTTATTTACAACCATGTATGTAATGTTGACATTTCTGACTTTTTAGAAGTTTGAAAGTGTCAATTTTTGACTTTTACTTCCCGCCCTCCCGCCCGGGTGGAAAGTTTACTTTACAAAATATTGATGGTTGTAAATAAAATAGTATACAAACCTCGGTGACGTGTTTCATTACTGTCTCGAGACAGTAATGAAACACTTCCCACCTCGGTGTGTAATATACTATTACTAACCAAGGAACAGACTGACGTCCCAATTACGTACTGCCTTTACAGCTTTTACCATTGCATGAGAGTTACTCGTGTTTTTTTTTGGCATCTGTAATCAAAAATATGAAAATATTGTTTGGGTGCCCAATTTGAGATAGTCTCAATAATAATTATAACTCTGATCAAATTTTATAACAATTCAACATATAATGGATCGTCTTCGGAAAATTCAGAAGAGACGTAATGTTCTAAGGCATATCTATCTATCTATCTGTCTATCTATCAATAATAAGAGGCTCAATTTTATTTTCTTCCGCAATAACATGTTGTATCGCATTTCGCCAACTTTCTGAAGTAATAATGTCCAGTTAATTGATCATCAGCTGCCGTACATTCTTAAGCTTATAAGTAGTATTTTGTCTTGCAACATGACGTTTCATTTGGGCCCATATAAGCTCTATGGGGATAAACTCACAATGGCCTATGTTGCCTGGCTATTTTTAAAAAGTTCTGTTTTGACCATTCCTTCTTCAAATTGCAGCCCCTTCTCGTTTAACCATTCAATAATATTCGCTTTTCTCCAAGAACTCGTTGGAAGCATCTCCACTAGTCTAGAATGATAACTTGCATTATCTATTACAAGCGTCATTTCCTCGTGATAGTCTCTGGAAGTATTGGATTGAAAGTCTAATAAACCGCCATCTAGAAATCCATATTCGCTTCCAACGTGTGTTATTATTAACCTACGACCTTTTCCAGAGGGAGGGTTTATACCTTCTGGCCAACCTTTTGCAAACCTTGCGACGGTGGCACAAGAGCGATTTGAAATTGTTGAAAGGACAGGGAATAGTTTTGTTTTGTTGTAAGAGGTGCCAAATTTATATCAGTGCAAACTGCCTTTTGGCTCCATTTTGCAGAATGATATTATACTTAGGTAGGTTCTATCTAATACTTAAATATAAATACCTATTCTCCAAATGTAACTTCTGCAAATAAACGCTAATATTATTATTATTATAATAGCGCACATCTCCGGATAAAGGAGCTAATAATTTTAATTTGGAGGCTAAGTCTCCCTCGTGCGCCCAGGAATTCCAACCTACCGGGCTCGCGCGAGACTATTTTCCAGGCAAATCTGGTTTTGGTCGGTTTTTAGTTAATGTTTGCGGCACGTGTCTCAACCGAGCTTCCGTAGAACCGGAAAGTTTTTAATTCTTTGAAATCTGGAATGCGCGGCGTCACAGAGATACTGTAGGATATCGTGACATTGAAACTTCTGGATTGTCGCGTCCGCCTGGGCACCACAATTCCGTAATAATAGTCTTGTTTTTTTAATAACATTTTTGACCTTTCATATAAAAAACCTGAGACTTGTGAGACTGCAAATCTCTGTGCTAAATAGAGGTGGGGCGTATTTAATAGTAGCTTCATTAATGTTAATAACACCTGATCAATTTTCTGTATTTTTTCTACCTTTCCTCCTAAATGACAATTAATCTCTACATCCTTAATCAAATTAAATAGTGCCTCAAAAATGGCACTATTTGGAAGACTAGTATACAAAATTACGAGTTTCTCGTTACCCTGAATGTTCTCATAGAGATCTGCGGTACACGACCAGTCAAACGAAACGTTTCATATATATGAATGTAAATGCCAGAAGGGTGTGCAATTCAATTTTCCGTTTGTATGAAAAAGCGATGTTTCCAAACGATTATTATTATTATCAAAAAAAAAAAATGCAGATTGTATTGTTTACTATTATAACATTAGATCATAGTATACAATAAAAATAAAAAATAAAGTCTGAATTTTCGTTGATACCTAATTTAAAAAACGAAAAAACATTGTGTGGGATTTGAACCTTGAACCTTCGATGAAATAAATAAAGCTTTCATAGGTACGCGTCTTTACCCAGTCGGCTATATCCATGAGGTTGCTCATATCTAAAATAACCTGAAGTTTTTTGCACTTTTCGCATTAACTTTTGACAATGTTCCGCAACCACAGAACTGCATGTCAATCGGTAAATCGTCATTTGGTAGTTCAAATTTATTGTACAATATATTGGCATGCATTTGAACATCGTTCGGAGACATCGCTTTTTCAGGCAAACGGCAGAAGCAAATCACGAAAGAGGGGTCTAGCTTTAGCCTGTGCTTCACCTCAAAATGTTGGAACCTCCTTTCAGGGCCTGTGAACCCACCTTTTCGCAGATAACTAGGACTCGTATGGATGTGCTTTAAACGACGAAGGAGAATATAGGTAATGCTTTTGCTTCTCGCTTTCATTTAAACGGGGGCTTCACCAAAGGCACCCTTAGTTATTAGGGCTAAAAATAGCAAAAGAATCTACAAGGACACCTGAAAATTGCAATGTGAAGACACAAAATATCTAAAGAATATCTAGGGTAAACAAACCTTTCGAATAACATAAGGAAATAGAAGACCTCGGGAGCATTGTATATAATAAAGTTATGTGAGGTACAGTAAAAGCAATAACCCATCGCCATCGCGCAATTACCTGTTCGCCGCGTGATTACTAAAAACCTAAGTAAAAGCCCAAACTGCCAGAAAATTAAAGAAATTCTCGGAAAAGAAAACAAAACTGACCCATTTTCTTTTGCGGGTACGTCGATCGATTTCTAGTGACTTTACTTTTACTTGATCGGCGAGGCGCGCCAAATTCGAGTCTCTCGGCTCAAAAGGCGGAACGGCTTTTCCGCTTCTGACGCGCTTCAATAGCGATGTGGCACTTATTTTTTGCGGCCCCAGGCGAAATTTGGACTTTAAATATCGAAAACTGCCGTGAGGAAACAAAAACGTTACACACATACTACATTTTTGAGAAGCGAGCGTGACTATAAACACCTAGGAGGTCCGGCAGAGTCGCACTAGGCGTTTATAACAGGAAAATATGCAGTGGATTTACTGGTAGAAACGAAAATATCATTTTACTTCAATAACAAATTAGTTGTTAGACAAAACTGATGAGAATATTCTGGTCAGTAGGTCGGCAAAATATTGTTTTGGTTGGAAATTATATTTTAGCTAAAATTTCACACTTTTGAAACATTGGGTTGCCAATAAAATCAATAAAAAGTAAATATTCTGATCGTACTGAATTTTCATTACTTATTCTTAGAGTATTATTTCGTACTCCCTGTGAAAGTAATTTGTGAAAGAAAAATTGTTCAGGATGAAAAACATAAGTGCAAAATTTCAAAATCCAAGGCGCACTTTCATATTTTGAGGATAAGTGCCCCTTTGGTAAAAAATACTACAAAATGTTACTAAGAAAAATTATTGATATGTAAAAATGAATAAAACAAAAAAATTCGAAGCCGTTGTAAGGGACCAGTGCATTCACCCTCTTGACCCTCTTTACGAAATGCCTATACTGCTAAATCGGCATACAATATTATCCACATTATAGAATATCGCAATAGGTTTAATTAGGTAGGTAACTGGTGTTTAGCAAGTAAGCAATATTGTTAGTACTAAGTAGAACAATCACTTTTGTAACAAGAAGGTTGTCGACATTCAATCATTCAATATACGTTTGTCTTAGTATAAAGACGTCCCGCTTTTCATTTCATTACACCGTCAGCACGTATTTTAAAGTTTATCTTTTATATTAAATTTTTTCCACTTTGAGCCCTCTCTGTGGAGATAAGCGTATCTAGATGACCTAAAAATCCGATTTTGATTTTTTCTCAAAAACGGTGCAATCTAAAAATTTGAAATTTGGTATGTAGGTTTTACTAATGGAACTAAGTTTGCCTTTCCTCACAACCATGCAAAATCCGACTTTTTCTATCTTCACTCATTTCATTTTGACTCCTGGCCGGGGAGGAATTTGGGGGGAACAAACTTATTTCACACGCGTAGCGTCTTCATTTTACCGGGGTCAAAATAATTTGTTACCCTAAACTCACCACCTACCAACCCCTTAAACAAGAACCGAAAGGGATTTTAAAATTTTGTGATGTTTCTGATGTTGGACAGACTCATAAAATCTGTAATTTTTGTCCGATATTAGCCGGTTTTTTCTCTAAAAGTAGATCACAAAAAGCTCTATTTTGGCGCAAAGTTTCAGATTTTAATCTCAATTTTCAAGGCCTACTATGAATTTTTTTTAATTAAAAAAAGACGAAAACCCTTTAGCGCGTTTTTTAAATCTGACAACATTCGTTAATCAGGACCCCCTGAAATCTCCATATACAAAATTTGAACAAAAAATACACAGGGAGTTCCATTCTGCAGGGTGTCAAATTTGAGCAAAATAATAATTTTACAGGCATCTGGCGAGTCAGGTGGAATTACTTCGAAACAGTTGGATGGTCAACAGGACCACTCACAGTGTTGGTGTACAAAGATTCAATACAAAAATATACAGGGTATTTTTCTTTAGACCATCTCAAAATGGTGAATTTTTATTAAACTTTATATGGATCAAGAGTAATTTATTTCTCCACAAAATGCCAAACAACACATAAAATCAATTTAAATTGTTGGACCTTTCTCAAAAAAGACACTGTCTAAGATAATACATTTTCTGTGCGTTTCTGTGCCCTCTCACTATTTCGAACTAAATCAAAGCAGCCATGCAATAAACACACAACATCAGCGAGAACTCATCAGTGTTATTACAAACAGTCCCAATTTAATTTGTAATACAAATGCAAACTAAAACAAAGGAAAACTAAATATTTGTTGCTTCAACTAATCCGCCATTTAAGCAGATGCACTTGTCATACCTTTTCTGTAAGTTTGCCGATGTTTTTCTCAGTTGTTGTGGGGTGATCTCACCACATGCCTATTGCGTAGGTCATCTACTGACTGTGGTCCTGACTTATAATTTTTTTCCTTTAAAGTGCCCCAAAGAAAAAAGTCGAGGGGCGTTAGGTCCGGGGACCTCGGAGGCCATGGAATTAATGGACTGTTTGGTCCTATCCACTTATTTTCTAAATGTCTACTTAACCAATCTCGTACTTGTAATGTATTGTGCACTGGTGGCAAGTCTTGTAGGGCGTCAAAAAGTTCGTTTCTTAAAAATTGTAGGAACCTGTTGCCACTTAAGACTGAATGTACACCACGTGCGTGGTGATTCAACATTTTGACCCATAAAATGGCTTTTTTCGATCTAGCATTTGCCCAAAAAGCCTAATAACGGCCATTGTGATAAATATTTTTAAATAATTTTTGTCTCAAAATGTGAGTAATTACTAAGTTTAATATTTGTATTGACCAAAAGTTTAAAATTAGGCGTGTTGCTCGCTACAGATCGAAAAAAGCCATTTTATGGGTCAAAATGTTGAATCACCGCGCACGTGGTGTACATTGAGTCTTAAGGTACTTTCAAAGAAAAAAGGACCAATAATGATATCATGTAGTATCCCACACCATACATTTATTTTCTGCGAATACTGTCTTTTGCAGTTTATTATCCAATGAGGATTTTCTGCACACCAATATCGCGAATTTTGCGCTGAAACTACTCCATTCGTGGTAAAAGAGGCCTCATCACTAAACAAAATTTCTTTTAAAAAGTTCATATTGTTTAAATACTTTCCTTGCGTCCAAAGATAGAATTACATCCGTTTTATCTCGTCTCCAAGTTCTAACGTGTGTAAGAATGTTTGTTGGTTTCACTCTATGCTTATCAAGACATCTTCTAACAGTTTCCCTATCAATGTTCAAACCTAAACTGGCTGTTCGCAAACTTGAATGAGGATAGTTCCCAAAATATTCTAAGATACGTTCATCGTTTCTAACTTGCCTTTGTGGATTGTCCCTTTTAAGAATACTTTTGGATAAGCAGCCGGTTTCATTAAAAACTTTATTGATATGATGCACTGTACTGGGAATTACTGGATGTCTATTGGGGTGCCTCCGATTAAATTCCATTCCAGCTTCTCTAACTGAACGAACATTATCGCCCACAAGACGTACGAGTTCAATTTTCTCCGCTATACTAAGTTGTTCCACCATTACAAATCTACTCACTGCACGTTTTTACACAAAAAAAGACTTGTAGTAATTATTGTTTAAATATATTACTAATGGCATTACACACAACTTGGTTCCCTCTAAGAGTTCCATGGCTGCCTCGATTTATGTAATTTGAGGTAGGTACTGCAAGTGCAATAATTAAAATTCACCGCAAGACAATTAAATTGGGACTGTCTGTAATAAAACTGGCGAGTTCTCGCCGATGTTGTGTGTTTATTGCATGGCTGCTTTGATTTAGTTGGAAATAATGAGAGGGTACAGAAACGCACAGAAAATGTATTACCTATCTTAGACAGTGGCTTTGTTGAGAAAGGTCCAACAATTTAAATTGATTTTATTAGTTGTTTGGCATTTTGTAGAGAAAGAAATTACTCTTGTGTCTAGTAATGTTTTTTCAAAAATTTCAGATCACTCTTGATCCATATAAAGTTTAATAAAAATTCAGCATTTTGAGATGGTGCAAAGAAAAATACCCTGTATATTTTTGTATTGAATCTTTGTACAGCAACACTGTGAGTGGTCTGTTTGCGTGAACTTAGCGACCGGTTTTCTAGCCACCGTTCCTGACTTAGAGGCTATTCAAACTAGTTGCTGACTCCGGCGCGGCATGGCGTCGGGCGGCCGCCGGCGCCGGCGCGACTGACTAATTCAAATGACAACTATTTTGTTTTTTGATTTTTTAGCGTCTGGTAGAGGATACCTTCATCTTACACCGGGCTATACAAAAGCAAAAACATATAATTTTATAATCACCCCGTAGTTACAAAATTATTTAAATTTTGCATCGGTACACCAGTGTGGAGGATTAAAATAAGGCATACGGAAAGCCAGAACATTTTTTGTCACCCCGTAGTAACAGCAAAATAAATATATTTCAATTTTCGATGCGCCCGGGGTGAAAGATAACATTTAAGGGTTAAAATGAAGCCGTGCAGAAAAACTGTTTTATGGGGTGGATGAAGAACACATCGTGCTGTCTGAAATCAAAAATGGATTTTGTTGTCACCCCGTAATAAACGCAATTTTCGATGCGCGATGCGACCGGGGTGAAAGATGACATTTAAGGGTAAAAATGGAGCCGTGCAGAAAAACTGTTTTAGGGGGTGGATGAAAGCAAAAATGGATTTCGTTGTCACTCCGTAAAAAACGCAGAAAATATATATTTTAATTTTCGATGCGCGATGCGCCCGGGGTGAAAGGTGGCATTTAAGGGTTAAAATGAAGCCGTACAGAAAAATTGTTTTAGGGGGTGGATGAAGAACACATCGGGCTGTCTAAAAGCAAAAACGGATTTTGTTGTCACCCCGTAATAAACGCAGAAAATACTTATATATTTCAATTTTCGATGCGCGATGCGCCCGGGGTGAAAGGTGACATTTAAGGGCCAAAATGAAGCCGTGCAGAAAAACAGTTTTAGGGAGTGGATGTAGAACACATCGGGCTGTCTAAAATCAAATATGGATTTTGTTGTCACCCCGTAATAAACGCAGAAAATATATATTTCAATTTTCGATGCGCGATGCGCCCGGGGTTGAATTTAAGGGTTGAAATAAAACCGTGCAGAAAAACTGCTTTCTGGGGTGGATGAAGAAAACATCGGGCTGTCTGAAAGCAAAAATGGATTTCGTTGTCACCCCGTAATAAACGCAGAAAATGTATATTCCAATTTTCGATGCGCCCGAGGTGAAAGATGACATTTAAGGGTTAAAATAAAGCCGTATAGAAAAATTGTTTTAGGGGGTGGATGAAGAACACATCGGGCTGTGTGAAAGCAAAAACGGATTTTGTTGTCACCCCGTAATAAACGCAGAAAATACTTATATATTTCAATTTTCGATGCGCGATGCGCCCGGGGTGAAAGGTGACATTTAAGGGTTAAAATGAAGCCTTCCAGAAAAACTGTTTTAGAGGGTGGATGAAGAACACATCGGGCTGTCTGAAAGCAAAAATGGATTTCGTTGTCACCCCGTAATAAACGCAGAAAATATATATTTCAATTTTCGATGCGCGATGCGCCCGGGGTCAAAGATGACATTTAAGGGGTAAAATGAAGCCGTGCAGAAAAACTGATTTGGGAATTAATACCATTAGCTTCATTTTAACCCTTAAATGTCATCTTTCACCTCGGGCGCATCGCGCATCGATAATTGAAATATACATTTTCTGCGTTTATTACGGGGTGACAACGAAATCCTTCTTGCTTTCAGACAGCCAGATGTGTTCTTCATCCACCCCCCTAAAACAGTTTTTCTGCACGGCTTCATTTTAACCCTTAAATGTCATCTTTGGGATGCACGAATCGCGAATAAATCTCACCCCAGGCGCATCGCGCATCGAAAATTGAAATATATATTTTCTGCGTTTATTACGGGGTGACAACGAAATCCATTTTTGCTTTCAGACAGCCCGATGTGTTCTCAATCGACCCCTAAAACAGTTTTTCTGCACGGCTTCATTTTAACCCTTAAATGTCACCTTTCACCCCGGGCGCATCGCGCATCGAAAATTGAAATATATATTTTCTGCGTTTATTACGGGGTGAAAACGAAATCCATTATTGCTTTCAGATAGCCCGATGTGTTCTTCATCCACCCCTGAAGACAGTTTTTCTGCACGGCTTCATTTTACCCCTTAAATGTCATCTTTGACCCCGGGCGCATCGCGCATCGAAAATTGAAATATATATTTTCTGCGTTTATTACGGGGTGACAACGAAATCCATTTTTGCTTTCAGACAGCCCGATATGTTCTTCATCCACCCTCTAAAACAGTTTTTCTGGAAGGCTTCATTTTAACCCTTAAATGTCACCTTTCACCCCGGGCGCATCGCGCATCGAAAATTGAAATATATATTTTCTGCGTTTATTACGGGGTGACAACGAAATCCGATTTTGCTCTCAGACTGCCCGATGTGTCCTCCATCCACCCCCGAAAACAGATTTTCTGCACGGCTTCATCTTAACCCTTAAATGTTATCTTTCACCCCGGGCGCATCGAAAATTGAAATATATTTGTTTTGCTGTTACTACGGGGTGACAACAAAAAATTGTTTTCCGTATGCCTTATTTTAATCCTCCACCCTGGTGTACCCAAGCAAAATTTAAATAATTTTTTAACTACGGGGTGATTATAAAATTATATGTTTTTGCTTTTGTATAGCCCGGTGTAGGATGTAGGTATCCTCTACCAGACGCTAAAAAATCAAAAAACAAAATAGTTGTCATTTGAATTAGTCAGTCGCGCTGGCGGCCGCCCGACGCCGCGCCGCGCCGTAGTCAGCCACTAGTTTGAATAGCCTCCAAGTCAGGAACGGTGGCTAGAAAACCGGTCGCTAAGTTCACGCAAACGAGTGGTCTGTTGACCATCCAACTGTTTCGAAGTAATTCCATGGCACACTTGACTCGCCAGATGCCTGTAAAATTCATATTTTGTACAGGGTGTCTCATTTTGATCTGAAACACCCCTGTAAAATTTGAACTGGCTTACGGATTTTAACGAATTTTTTTTTGTATACAGGGTCCTCCTAGACGCACTTATCAAACATTTTTTAATGACCATACGATTATTCCAGGGCCGGATTTTAAATTTTTTTTTTACCCAAAATTTCGAGTTAAGGTATCAGCGATTTTTTATCGGAAATCTGATAACGTGCCCCTGAAAACCCTCAGATTCCAAATTTCAAGAAATTATTCCCACGAATTATACTTTTTACACTGCATCACAATTGCAGAAAATCAAAATTTCAATTTGAGTTCAGCTATTAAGGTGGCTATGGAAACAAGTGAAAATGGTAAAAATAGGTCCACTGGGGACAATGGTAATAAACCTGATCGGAAACTGTACTCGGTTTCTCTTTTCATTATTGCTGTACAGTACAAATTTTATGCCATTTGAGACGCAAGAGAGATCGCTGCCCTCGCAGGCAGCCGGGGAAAAACAATGGCTTGCAGAAATGTCAGTTTATGCATTTTTACAACAAATGTTATTCAGGGGTTGATGTTCCTAAAATAATTTAGGTTTTACAAATAATTTAGTGGGTATAAAATATAATTTCTAATCGATTCGTCAATACATTTCTGCCGTTTAAAATAATGCTGCTTTTAATTACATTCTTCAAATACGTACTTTGTAGTGTATAATCTTATACTTTATTATTTGTACCAAAACAATGTAAAAATTAACGTTTCTCAAAGTCTTTGTACTTGCACGACTGCCTGCGACGGCAGCGAGCTCTCTTGCGTCTTAAATGGCATAAAATTTGTACTATACAGCATTTGTCCCCTGTGGACCTCTTTTTACCATTTTCACTTGTTTCCATAGCCACCTTAATAGCTGAACTCAAATTGAAATTTTTATTTTTTGCAATTGTGATGCAGTGTAAAAAGTATAATTTGTGGGAATAATTTCTTGAAATTTGGAACTTGGGGGTTTTCAGGGGCGCTTATTAACGCCACGTTATCAGATTTCCGATAAAAAAATCGCTGATGACTTAACTCGAAAATTTGGGTTAAAAAATTTTTTTAATCCGGCCCTGGAGTAATCGTATGGTCATTGAAAAGTGTTTGATAAGTACGTCTAGGAGGGCCCTGTATACAAAAAAAAATTCGTTAAAATCCGTAAGCCAGTTCAAATTTTACAGGGGTGTTCCAGATCAAAATGAGACACCCTGTATATGGGGAATTCAGGGTGTCCTGATTAACGCTATGTTGTCAGATTTTAAATAAAAAAAATTGCTAAAGGATTTTTGTCCTTTTTCACTAGAAAGAAATTCATAGTAGGCCTTGAAAATTGAGATTAAGATCTGAAATTTTGCACAAAAATAAGAGTTTTTTGTGATCTATTTTCAGAAAAAAAACCGGCTAAAATCGGACAAAAATTACAGATTTTATTAGGCTGTCCAACACCAGAATGGGTCACACTGTATATGTACGGGTATAGTGAGTTAATATTGCATTATCATCCAGTTCTGAGCTATGTTCAAATCTCTAGCTCTAAATTATACCAAATGTGGCCAAAGTTTTCAAAAAATTGGATTTTCCCGAGTACTCTGTATAAACCACTGAACATATTTTGGTGACCCTTTTGGAGAATCAATTAAGTTTTTGCCTAAGGTATTATTTTACATAGTATAGCCAACGTAGCTCGTACTACGAAAGCGTAGAAGGGCCACCTTGTAAATATTTTTTCCCGAAGTAAATTCCGACTTATAAGTCGGAATTCCGACTTACATCTCGGAATTCCGACTTACATCTCGGAATTCCGACTTATAAGTCGGAATAAGGTCATTCCGACTTACAACTCGGAATTCCGACTTACAAGTCGGAATTCTGACTTATAAGTCGGAATTCCGACTTACATCTCGGAATTCCGACTTATAAGTCGGAATAAGGTCATTCCGACTTACAAGTCGGAATAAGGTCATTCCGACTTACAAGTAGGAATTCCGACTTATAAGTCGGAATAAGGTCATTCCAACTTACAAGTCGGAATTCCGACTTATAAGTCGGAATTCGACAGTTAGTACCTAATAGGTTAGGTTAAATTATTCTAGATGCACCAATCCGCGTTTGAAAAAATTTGGCGGACAAAACTACCCCCTGCATCCCTTTAAGGAAAAAAAATTGATAACTGTTTCTGCTCCGAATTTCGCCGTTTTTACAAGAACGTTCAAAAGAGTCTCAGAAGTTAAAAAATTGCCAGGCAAAAAACTACCCCTTCCCAGCCCCGAAGTTGTTTTTGGTCGAGTCCTGGCCATTTTCAGCAAGGACGTTCAAAATTATCCCAGATGCATCAATCCGCGGTTGAAAAAATTTGCGGACAAAACTACCCCCTACACCCCTTTAGGAAAACATTTGATAACTGTATTTTTTCTGGCCAGATTGTCGCCTTTTTACCAGGTGATTCTAAAGTCTCAGAATTCAAAAACAAATTTTTGGGGGATGCAGGTGTAGTTTTTATCCGGCAAATTTTTTCAACCACTGATTGGTGCGTCTGGAATAATTTTGAACGTTCTTGCTGTAACTGGCGAACATGGCGAACAACTTGGGGGGTGGGAAGGGGTAGTTTTTTCCGGCAATATATTTTTACTTCTGAGACTTTTTTGACTTCCTTGTGAAAACGGCGAAAATCGGACCAGAAACAATAGAGTTATCATTTTTTTCTTAAAGGGATGCAGGGGTAGTTTTGTCCGGCAAATTTTTTGAACCGCGGATTGGCGCATCTGTAATAATTTTGAACGTCCTTGCTGAAAATGGCGAAGATCCGACTAAAAACAACTTCGGCGGTGGGAAAGGGTAGTTTTTTACTTATGAGACTTTTTCAACGTCCTTGTGAAGACGGCGAAAATCGGACCAGAAAAAATGTAGTTATCATTTTTTTTTCCTAAAGGGATGCAGGGGGTAGTTTTGTCCGGCAAATTCTTTCAACCGCGGATTGATGAGTGCGTCTGGAATAATTTTGAATGTTCCTGCTAAAAATGGCGAATGCATTTTGAATTTCTGAAATATTGTTTCGAAACAGTGATGCATACGCACGGCACATTGTACAGGGTGTTTCAAAACTATGCGGCACCCTTTTAAGGGTCTACTTTACTCATTAAAATAAGACGAAAAGTTCATATTAACATGGGTCCAAAAACTCTTCGTTACGAAGATACAGGGTGATTAATCTTCCAAAAAATATCGATTTTTCTTTATATAACCAAATTTGGTACACAATAAAGCCATTATAGGGTGACATAAGAAATGATAATATCAGGTCTCTAAAGTACCCAGTGGCTGAGCTAAGGGTAATCGGTACCATAAATTAAACAAAAAAAATAGTATGGCCCTGTACAATACAACAATTTATTATGTTGTTGAATAAACAATACAGTTTGGAATTTAATTTTTTTCATATCTCTCTCCCTTTTGCGGAAAATTTGAGTTTTCGGTCTTTTTGGACGCTTTTTCGGATTGAAGTATTATAGTCAAATTTTGTTAAGAGTCCTTACTGGGACTGTCAATTGGTAATTTCGACATCCTAAGTTGGCATCAATGGAGCAAAAAAATGCAACCGGGTCATAAGTTCAGGTCAGTAACGAGCCCATTTGCACAATGAATATAACTACTAATAACACGCGCGAAAAGTAACAAAACAAGAACAACACAGATAACTTTAAAACTCACGAAACGTACAAAACCCGCTAATATTTTCACTGCTCAAAGTGTGAATCACTTTGAACGATCCGGAAAACCTTCATTGTCACTTTCACAACGAAACAAAATTTGCCTGAGTCCGGCCCGCACCATAGACGCTGCCGCAAGCAGATGATTATACCAAAATACCAAAATGACGTTTGAAATTACTATTGAAATGAGTTTTAGTCATAGTTATTTTTATTTGTAGCGGTATAATCGTGATTGCAATAGGGTTTTTATTTTATTATGCTCCTTTTTCGTATCACTTGGGTAACTTTTCAGATCATAAATCAATGAGTGACGTCATTAACTGGTTGAAACACATATACCTATGTTATACCCGTGGTTAACAGAAAATTCCTATGGATTTTGTGGAGAATGTCATCTGACAAAATCGGGACTTCTTACAGTAATCGGGGTATATTATGTAACAATGATTATTTTAACTAAACGAAATGATTTTCAAATGGAATGGCAGTAGGAGTATGTAATTTTTGTTGCTAATAAGGCGCTAAGGCATAAAAATAATAGCATTAAAGCTTGTTAATTGTTATTTTTTTGAATGTTTAATCACCCTGCATCTTAGTTTTTAAACCCATGTTAATATGAACTTTCCGTCTTATTTTAACGAGTAAAGTACGCCCCTGAAAGGGTGCCGCGTGGTTTTGAAACACCCTGTATAATTCCATAAACGCGTGGCTATACATACGTTTTGTTTTATAAGGCATACTTAAGACAGGGTGCGGGCCCGGCCGACCCTGCCGCCCTTGTAGAGCCGCCACTGTATTCTACCACCACAAAATATGCAGATACTACAGTATTCTGCTCCGGAAAAAGAAAAAGGTACCTAGATCCAATAATGATATAATATTTTTATCGATGGTTCTCTCCTTAGCAGTATTACCAAAGTCTAGAGAATAACATAAGTCGGGGCACTCGGCCTTGTGTAAACAAACGTTTCCGCCTTGCCCTCTCCCGCTCCCTCGGCCCGCCGTCATCGGAGTACGGCGATCGATATCTTATTTAATAAGAAAATAAGCTTACACAGTATTGCCGAGAGCGGTTCGAGGCTGATTTACGACCAGCCGCAAAAAATTGTTGTTTTTTCCGAGAGAACAAAGAAGTGAGCCGACTTATAGTATTCTCTAGACTTTGGTATTACCACTGTCAGTACGTTCGTACTAGAATCTAGTACTATTTTTTAAAATTTAATACGCTTGTACGCCGCTCTAAAATCTAACACTTTTTTTCTATCCTTTCTTGAGCCAAGATGGCCCTGGAGTACAAAAAAAGAAAAGAAAATAGATCTCTGTTTCCATTAGTTCTGTGTTCTAAGTTAGAAAGTTTGTTCGCATTTCGTTCCCAAATATCAAAATACACACCCTCTGTCTAGCGAAATGAACCCTAGGGCACGTTCACTGCTGTAAATAATATGTGTTGACAAACGAGGTCCAGTTTTGTAGATCTTTTGAAGGCGAAAAAAAACTTTACTTTTTTATTGTGGACAACCTGATTTTTCGTTAAAATATAAAATAGTAGTTTTTATGGGCCTGTAAACAATAATTTTATCCTCCGACTTTAGGCTACGGGTAGTAGCAAAGATTAGGTAGTAGGTAATTTCTATCTTGCTATGTCACCCTATATTTTTATTTTTGACTTCAGAAACCAAAGTTCAATA
This sequence comes from Pseudeuparius sepicola, assembly GCA_963920635.1. Lineage (NCBI taxonomy): Eukaryota > Metazoa > Arthropoda > Insecta > Coleoptera > Anthribidae > Pseudeuparius > Pseudeuparius sepicola. The sequence continues at coordinate 35,093,950 of OY987303.1, forward strand.
TAAAAGTTGTAAAGGGCGGTCCACTGCACTGGTTGTTATTTTTGAGCTAAAAGTAAAATTTAAAGGAGAATTTTCTGGCAAATCCGAATATTATTTCAGGTTTTTTGTTATGGAGTTATCAAATGTTTCCCTAAAGGGGTGTAGGGGGTAGTTTGTCCGGCAAATTTTTTCAACCGCGGATTGATGCATCTGGGATAATTTTGAACGTCCTTGCTGAAAATGGCCAGGACTCGACCAAAAACAACTTCGGGGCTGGGAAGGGGTAGTTTTTGCCTGGCAATTTTTTCACTTCTGAGACTCTTTTGAACGTTCTTGTGAAAACGGCGAAATTCGGAGCAGAAACAATGGAGTTATTCATTTTTTTCCTTAAAGGGATGCAGGGGGTAGTTTTGTCCGCCAAATTTTTTCAAACGTTGATTGGTGCGTCTAGAATAATTTAACCTAACCTATTAGGTACTAACTGTCGAATTCCGACTTATAGGTAAGTCGAAATTCCGACTTGTAAGTCGGAATGACCTTATTCGGACTTATAAGTCGGAATTCCGAGATGTAAGTCGGAATTCCGACTTATAAGTCAGAATTCCGACTTGTAAGTCGGAATTCCGAGTTGTAAGTCGGAATGACCTTATTCCGACTTATAAGTCGGAATTCCGAGATGTAAGTCGGAATTCCGAGATGTAAGTCGAAATTCCGACTTACAAGTCGGAATTCCGACTTACAAGTCGGAATTCCGACTTACAAGTCGGAATTCCGAGTTGTAAGTCGGAATGACCTTATTCCGACTTATAAGTCGGAATTCCGAGATGTAAGTCGGAATTCCGAGATGTAAGTCGAAATTCCGACTTACAAGTCGGAATTCCGACTTATAAGTCGGAATTTAGTTCGGGAAAAAAATATTTACAAGGTGGCCCTTCTACGCTTTCGTAATTCCGACTTGTAAGTCGGAATTCCGAGTTGTAAGTCGGAATGACCTTATTCCGACTTATAAGTCGGAATTCCGAGATGTAAGTCGGAATTCCGAGATGTAAGTCGAAATTCCGACTTACAAGTCGGAATTCCGACTTATAAGTCGGAATTTAGTTCGGGAAAAAAATATTTACAAGGTGGCCCTTCTACGCTTTCGTATCATACAGTGTGCTTGTAAAAAAATCAAAATTTCATGAAAAAAACATTTATTTAAAAAATGTGGGTCATTTTTCATCTTTTTTAAAGCAAACGGTAACCCCAAAATTAAATTTCAAAATAAAACGTTAATTAAAAAGTTTCCCCTAAGTTTATTAATTTTTTTCTGAAATTTTAAAATAACCCACTATGTTTTCCAAAGCGTGAATATACTTGCAAACTGTCAATAATTATTACCATAATTTGGCATTTAGCTTCCATGGCAACCTATGACCCAAGGAGTCATCCCTCATAAAAAACGCTCAGTTCTGAACGAAAGGTTGGAGCGAACATATAACATATTATATACATCGTTGGAATCAGAAAAATAGAATTCAATAATCCAATTATAGACAAGGTATTACATTTAAAAAACATAAGTTATGTCTGCCACCGCCTTCTAGAACACACTGTATAAGGTCCAATAGCGTCACCAGAACTTTGTATTAGTATCTAAAACTTTTGTAAAAAACTTACCTCAAAAACTAACAAGTTAAGGTAGGTGTCAATTTATAGTGAGCTACCCTGGCTCATAAGGACTTCTGCACGAAATCAAGTTTATGCAGTCGGCTATAATACTTATGTGAATATTGCTTAATATTCATATAAGTACTTCTACTTATATGAATATTGTATATAAGTACTTATACTTATATGAATATTGCTTAATATTCATATAAGTATTATAGCCGACTGAATAAACTTGATTTCATGCAGGAGTCCTTATGCCAATGTATGTACAGGGTGGCTCACTATAAATTGACACCTACCTTAACTTGTTAGTTTTTGAGGTTAGAAAAAAAGATTTTTTACAAAAGTTTTAGATACTAATACAAAGTTTTGGTGACGCTATTGGACCTTACTCAGTGTGTTCTATAAAGCCGTGACAGACATAACTTTTTTTTAAAATGGAATACCTTGTCTATAATTGGATTATTGAATTCTATTTTTCTGATTCCAACGAAGCATATTGTTACCTATATGTTCGCTCCAACCTTTCGTTCAGAACTGAAAATTTGAGGTAACATTAAGCTGAAACTGAAAATTTAAGGCAACATTAAGCTACGTCGGCAGAAGCAAATCACAAAATGGGGGTCTAGCTTTGCCTGTGCTTCCCGTCAACATGTTGGAAACTCCATTCAGGGTCTGGGAACCCACCTTTTCGCAGATAAGTAGCACTCGTATGGATGTGCTTTAAACGACAAAGGATAATATACAGGGTTTCCCAACGAAAACCTGACCCACAAAAATTAGAAAACCGAAAAATATTTGAAAATTCGCCGAGACACGTCGACTTTTGTTCTTGGGGGGGAGCTTTTTTGACAGTCAAGCTAACCCGATATGTTCATCCCCCTAATCCCTCGCAACCCCAGCTTTAAAATTTCAAATGGAACTACCCCCCTTGTGGCACATCATTTTAAAGCCCTTTTTATTTCGGATGCAGTTATGTATCGTTTTTAGAATTATGCTGAGATTTGACAGAATTATTGGCTAAAAACGGAAAGTGGACAATCCACTGTACGCGTAGTACAGTGGATATTCGACGGGTCTCGACGAATTTTCAAATATTTTTCGGTTTTCTAATTTTTTTGGGCGGGGTCAAATTTTCGTATGCTTTTTCTGAATGCTTTTTCTGAATGCTTTATATACTCAAAACCTAAATTAAAGCCCAAACTGCCAAAAATTCAAAAAAATCTCGGAAAAGCAATCAAAACAAAACTAACCCATTTTCTTTTGCGGATACGTCGATCGATTTCTAGAGACTTTACGTTTACTTGATCGGCGCGGCGCGCCAAATTCGAGTCTCTCCAGACGCCTACCAAATTTGAAAATGGCTCAAGCGGCGGAACGGCTTTTGCACTTCTGGTGCGCTTCAATAGCGATGTGGCGCTTTTTTTTTGCAGCCCCAGGCGAAATTTGGACTTTAAATATCGAAAACTGCTCCCGCTAGCAGTGACCAAACAAAAGCGTTACACACAAACTACATTTTTGAGAAGCGAGCGCGACTGTAAACACCTAGGAGGTCCGGCAGGGCCGAACTAGGCGTTTATAACAAGAATTACTGAGGCACAATAATATATTTTCATATAACTTATATAAACACTAAGTTTTGGCAGTAATTTTAAGTTTTTTGCGGAATTATCGTGCAAAAAAATAGCCAGAAGTGGATTAAAAATAGTTATTCAATAACTTCCGTCCAGGAACAAAATTATTTTTTCCATTATCACTGGTCGTCATTAGTCGTCAGGCAGAAGCTTCGAAATGGTTTGTTAGGCTTCCATTTTCTGCAATTATAGCCCCCAAGTCCAAATCCTAGTTGCATCTGTGAAGTTCGCGTGTTGCTTTAATATTTTATCGTTCATTATTTTTAATTTTTTTGAAAAGGTTTGTAGAAATAAAGAATCTTTTTATTTTTACATTGTTTATTGTTTTTTATTGTAGGTAAATTTTGAAAATGCAAACAAAAACTTCTTCAAAAATATAGTGAAAAATACCAAGTATCAAAAAGTAAATTTAAATCTCAATCAAACTGGAAATTTCTGTGTCAAACCTGCAAAAAGAGTTTTCAACATGAGCACAATTTTTTAAAATATTTCAGAATGTATAGTAAATACTTTAAAGGGGTGTTCGGCAGGTGGTTTAAATGTGTCTTTCATATAAAATTTTTCGATTTGGGCTTTCTTTGCCAAGTTATTCGGGTCTACAGGGTGACCCAAAAGTATTTTTTTATTTATATCTCAATAACGGCGCTACTCAAAAATTTGAAATTTGGTAAGTATGTGTTATCTACTTACTGGAAGACGCCTTAGGGTAATTTATTTATTTACACAGTGCCCTAAAAAAGGGTAAAAACTAACAACCCCTATTAATTTTTTTGCTCAAACTTTTTTGAGGTTATCTTTTTGGTCTTGCAGGTCCGTCATTTCAGTGTATCTTTTTATTTTGCAACAAAAGTGTACTCTTGTATCATAACGATAAAATCAATGGTTTGCGTTGAAATTGGCAAAACGTGCCCCAAAACGCCTGTTAACTTCAACATTCGAAACATAATCATCCATCATCATCCATCTGATGCCCTCTTCTCTGAGACTAAATGTCTCGACGTTAGGCAGTTGCATTTTCAAGCGATATGTGTAAACCTATATAAGAATAGACACGAGATAGATAGGATTGACCACTCTTACTGTACGAGACAGAAAACACAGGGAAAATCAAGAAGAATTATGTCTAAAAAACAATCACACAAAAGAGTTATTCGCACTTAGCTTTGCGCGTGTTTAAATTTTTGAATACATCTTTAAAAGAGCAAATTATAAAACATGTCTCATTAGGGTCGTTTAAAAACCATTTAAGATCTTATGTGTGCTCTGTAGGTAGGGGCAGCATTAAGAAAGTAATTTGTTCCGAATATGTATAATCGTTGAGAGAGGAATAATTCACTCAACGGTATGATTGAAGTATAGTCATAATAATATAGTCATGCTCTAGTTCCATGAAATTGTGAAGTCTTTTGTTAAAAAAAATATCTTTATATATATATATACGAGTATATTTTTAAATAAGTTGTACCAAAAGTGCAATTTTTTATGTTTTATTTACATTTAAGGAAGATTTTGTTTGTATTAACTCTTATTTATTTTGTGCCGTGTTGCAAAAAATATTAAGCTAATAATATTCTAATATGGCCCACGCGCAACTTATGGTTTTTGTGGGTCCATTACTTTCAATGTTTGTTTAAAAGAACCACCCTTGTTGTAGTTTTCTGCCTAGGAGTTTAAGTGTTGTCACCTACCGGTAAGAAAACATTTTTGTGTAAAAAAAATACATGTATGCATAGGTTGCAACACATTATGTACTGTGGTTTCATGAATAAACATTATTATTATTATTATTATAAAATGTCTACCTACCCCTTTCAAACGTTACACATCGACTGCACCATTTAAACTGAGAAAAAAATTCCTATGCACAATTTACCAAAACTTATTAGCTTTCAATATGGAGAGGATTGAATTTAACAAAATTTGAACACCCTGTTTCAAGAAAACCAATGCTGTTTTGACCAATATGACCAATTGGTATTTTTTTCTTATTTTGATCTGTAACGTTTGAAGGCGGTAGGTAAAAATTTTATGTTTCGAATGTTGAAGTTAACAGGTGTTTTGGGGCACGTTTTGCCAATTTCAACGCACTGAAATGATGGACCTGCAAGACCAAAAAGAAAACCTCAAAAAGGTTGAGCAAAAAAATTATTAGAGGTTGTTAGTTTTTAGGGCACTGTGTAAATGAATAAACTACCCTAAGGCGTCTTCCAGTAAGTAGATAACACATACCAAATTTCAAATTAATATAAATAAAAAAATACTTTTGGGTCACCCTGTAGACCCGAATTATTTGGCAAGGAGAGCCCAAATCGAAAAATTTTATATGAAAGGCCCCCCTTAAAACCACCTGCCGAAGACCCCTTTAAAGTATTTACTATACATTATGACTCACCCTGTATTTCCTGGTGATTTAGTGACTAATATACGAATAAATACTTTTTCACAGATTTGAAGCAGAATAATGAATGTGCTTTTTCTGTGATTACTACTTAATTTACCTTAAAGTTAGAATATAATTTGAATTTTTAACATGAACGCCTAAATACTTTCTTTGTTTTTATCGAGCCAAAACGTTAAATTAGGTAAATAATTTAACTGCTGATATACATTTCATATTAATAATTGTTCTTAAACAGGGAAATAAGTAAAATGCTAAATATTTATATTATAAAGCTTTTCTAAATACGGTACCTATACCTAATATTATGTACTTATGTACAGAAAAATATTATAAAGTATTATTACTAGTTTGACTTACTATATTACCAAATGGAAGATAATTATTTGTAAAGTTGACAAGAAATCATGCAAAAGTGTGTATAGGTGTAATAAATAGAAAATAAAATGATTCACTTAATTCTGATACACCTACTACTTATAACAGAATACAATATTAAGACTTCTCTACAAAATATTGCTCCCCAATATGCTAATGTAAAATTTGAGCACTTATTTATTACTGTTTTAACATTAAACTTAACTCTGCACACAAAATATTATGGATATCCTGATAGAGAGTACATTTATATGTTTGTCAAAAACAAGGTGGTACATATTTGGCAGTGTCTTGTATAGTGTTTTCAAAAATGAAACATTAATTCTGCCTTCGCTCGCTATTATTAATTATTATTTATTGGTGTTGCTGCTTGATACTTTGAACTCATCTTAAAACTCCATCGCTTACAAGTGTTTTGGAATCGATTGTTTTTATATCTTTCGTTAGTTTACCTATAGAATTAAATCACAACCAACTTGAGCTTTGCTCCAACATATAGTTCTGAACCAGTCCTACTGAATAATGAATCATAATATAGAAAAGTAATTCCACAACTGCACTGAAAGAATTCCGTAAATAAAAATTTTGCATCCATAACAAAAAAATTGCTCTCCCACAGGTAAATGTGTTTTGCTAAAACGTCTTTGCTGTCGTAACAACATTTTTACTTGTGGTTATATAAGGCTTAGTTATTTTTTTTCTTTTAGCGAGCACTATAGCTGTCCCAGATATGTTACTCTGCGAGGATAAACGAATGCACTTACTTAAGATTTATCTATTTGGGGTTAGTCAGTTTTCACTTGTCACAAATTAGGCCTCGCTTACCCTAATTAGGCTTATTTGCTCCCACAACAAAATTTATTCTAGAACAATTTCGAATTTATGCTAACGCACATACCTGAACAGTGCATATAGTTCCGAGTTCCGACCTGTCCCGTCGGCCGTATTTATTCTTATTCAGACCGCCACGCCGAGCCGAAGGAGACTTTCCCCCGCAAAGCAGCTCTTGTTGCTCTAACCTGTTCTGTTCTATTGCCGCTCTCTGGCGTCCGTACAGGTTAAGTATGTAATTGTTTTTAATTTTTAGTTTAGATCCCCCTAGCAAACTGTGCAAGTCAATTTAACGTAATTTAACATTAATGTCAAGTAGGGTTCTCACTTCTGCATTTCCATGCAAGCAACTAAGTTGCTGCAACAAAATGCTCGCATTTATGTACTCACACTATGCACTTCATCGGGCATTTTAGAACTTGTTCTAATTAACGTGAGTAGTGATACAAAGGGGTTTCTGGGACGAAATGGCCGCCAAGGTCAAGGTCGTTGTTTGTTGCGAATTCGCGATGATGGGTTCAAGGTTAAATCACATTTCTGGGAATCTCGGTTCAAGGTCAGGGGGCGTGGTTTCCGAGAATCTCTTTCAAGGTTTCTGGGAATTGGTGTTCAAGGTCAAGGGGCGTGGTTTCCGAGAATCGCTTCAAGGTCAGAGGGCTTAGAGGTCAAAGGTCAAATTGCGCCAGAGTGGCTCTGGGAATTTTGGTTCAAGGTCTCCATTTCCTAGAATCCCCCCCTCTAGCTTTGATAAAAGGCATAGTTTGCTGTTTGGAGTTCAGTAGCCGAGTTGAGATGGCTTGCAGCAAAGAAATGGACTTGAAAACCATCAAACTCATCATTGGTTGCCAGAAGCCGACGGTAAAGTTGCCGGAATTGGGTGAAGGCGTGCCGATGAAAATTATTCTCTCTGGCAAGGTGGTGCAAACGACGTTCGGGGAGACCATTTTGCTTGAGTTGGAGCATGGTGTCGTATTCTTGCCGGGCAGAGTGATGGAGGTGTTCAAGCCGTGCATCGAACATTTTTCCAGTAAGAAATACTCGCTGGTTTACAAAGGACAACTGGATATGGGAAAAAAACCACAAAGCCAATCAGTTCGAAATAGTGGCCATTGGGGGAAACGTGGGGGAGTAACATGGGGGGATTAAAGTGGGGGAATTAACGTGGGGGGGATTAAAATGGGGAATTCTGTACTTCAAATAAATACTCTTGCTATAATTTGTGTTTTATTAATCTGTTTATAGAAAAATCACGGAAGGAAAAACCAAGGTCCCTAAAAAAAACTGAGGGCCCTTAAAAAATATCTCAATTCTTAGAAATAGTACTTGTAATTATTGGAATAGAAAACATATTTAAATGTTAGAATGTCGTAATTATTTTAATAAAGGAACAAACATCACCCAATGTAATTTATTATGAGTAACATAGCATTGAACGAAACTTTTTAACCGTTGTCGTAAATGAAACCATCATCCTAATTCCAAACTTTATTTACCGCGAATTAAACAACGAAATTGGTAGCGTATACATATCACAGCGCCCATCAAGCGACCTTGCATATTTCCAGCCACCGCCGACCTCGCTGGCTCGCTTGACGCAAGCCTAAACCTTGCGCGCTTGATGCACAAGCCGGGTGTAGTCTACCGCTTGAATTCAGCGACCCGTCATCTCCGCGCTCTTCGAACGCCACACGCCGTCTACAGCGGCGACCTGGCTCCAGTCGGAACGCGTTCGGCAAAGTTAGGTGGCCCGCGGTGGAGGTAAAATCCGCGCGGCTGGCGTCGCTCGGGGAGTTTGAATTACTTCGTACTCAATTAAAATAAAAACTCTTGCTGTAATTTGTGTTTTATTAATCTGTTTATAGAAAAATCAATCTGTGATGTGAGGGTCCTAAAAAAACTGAGGGTCCTTAAAACAAAGATTCTAAAAAAGAATTACTGTAGAAAATATCTCCTAATTCTTTTTATAAAGGACCATCACCCAGTATTATGTCACTACATCAAAACTGGTAAATAAAACAATTCTTAATATGAATTCCAAACTTTATTTGCTGATAACTAAAACAAAACTGGTAGCGTAATGATCCGCGTGGTGTAGCATGTAGCTCAGCCTATAGCATCAACCACACCGGCCTCTCTCACATGTCCAAACAATTATCGGGCGACCCAGGCCGACGTTCTCGAAATTGGCATCGCCTGGGACAATGACTCACAGAATCTCTCAAATCAACTTCATTCTATCTTTATTTGCTATGCATAGTTAAACAACGGTGGCATAATCATTTAAACGGTGTGGCAATATATGCAAAGTCCTCACATTTCCCAATCTCTACACTCTTCGACCTTGTAAAAACTGTTGCTGGACAACAACATAAATTGTTGCTGTTAATAATGTACCAGCATTAATATTTATGTAGCATCATTAAGTAAGCCAAACTTCCATTAGACCTGTACCGCATCTCTCGGTTCCCGCCGGTACAAGATGTTTATTTATACAGGGTTATTAAAAAAAATGCCACCCGTAGGACAGCGGTATTCTACTCCAAAAATAAAGTGACCGGTGTTTTTTCTTTTTGTTCAAAGCTCTATATTAAGGGCCCCACGGGCCGTTAAAAAAGGCCCTGAAATTTCTTTTTTTCGCTATATCTTTTAAACGGCTTGATCGATTTTAATGGTCTTTTGCACACGTTCATAGATAATTATTTCACATAATTATGTTATAGTGCAATATCCGCAACCGCCAGAGGGCGCCACTTGTGCCAACCAGTTTCATTTATTATGCTCAGAACTTTTTTGCCCACAGTTAATTTGTAAATTAATTTAAACTTATTTTGTTAGTATTAGTACATGGCCTAGACAAGCTTTTTTATCTCAATTGCAAAATTTAGCAAGTTGGCACTGAGTTAGATACCTATCTACTTACCTTAACGAAAACCTAAACTAATTTTATTCGTTTTAGTACAAATAAACGCTTGTTCTTTAAAAGGTTTTTTTTTACTTTTTATTTTCATTATGTGGAAAATATCCTGAATGGTAAAAAGTCGCAAGAAATAGCTCTTTTTCAGTCTTATTGAAAACTCGTCACCACGCTATCACGAAGTGAAAAATCCCTCAGTTTGGCGACATGTCGCCATAAACGGCAACACTGAGTAGGTAGTAGTCGGTGGGGAAGGGAATGCGCAGACGAGAGTATGCGTTTTTGTCTCGAATTTTCGGAGTGGCCAGCTAACGTGGACGCGTATAATAACACGAATAATTCTAACCGATATTGTTTTGCTGTCGTCGGAAGTGCTTCGTAAAATATGCACGTAGGAACTCTTTCCTACGTGCTACTACATTTCCCAGACTCGTTGAACACTTTTTGGACTAGCAACTTGTTGGAATCGCTGCTGCGAGTTAGAAGTGAAATAACAAAGTATTTGTTCGTATTTCCCGAGGTATTTCCATTATAAAAAGCAATGTTAAACGTTCAACATTTCGGCACCAAATATTTACGAAAAGTAAATGATGATAGAGGATTATCTTTCACGGAGTTCCAGGACGTTACAAAAACGGTAAAGTGTTAAAAAAGTCGAGTATTATACACGTCAATTTGACAGTCCTTCGCAACTTTTTTCGGAACCCGGTAATTTTAAAAGGTAGACAAGGGATGGGGCAACAAACCTGAGGGGTTTAAAGGTGACACACCTTGGGCTAAGGATTGAAAAATATTAAAAGCTTTGAACAAATCGGAACCGCGTGTTAAATTGACGTAAATTTGACTGTCTAGCAACTTTATTCGGAACCGGATAATTTTTAAAAAAATAGACAAGAGATAGAGCAACAACCATGAGGGGTTTAAAGGTGGCACATGATTGGCTAAGGGTTGAAAAATATTAAAAACTATGAATAAATCGGAGCCGTGTAGTAAATTCACGTAAATTTGACAGTCTTCCGCAACTTTTTTCGGAACCGCATAATTTTTAGAAATAGACAAGAAATAGGGCAACGACCCTGAGGGGTTTAAAGGTGGCGCATCGTGGGCTAAGTGTTGAAAAATATTAAAAACTTTGAACAAATCGGAGCCGCGTGTTAAATTGACGTCAATTTGATTGTCTCGCAACTTTTTTCGGCACCGGATAATTTTTAGAAAGTAGAGAAGAGATACGGCAACGACCCTGAGGGGGTTTAAAGGTGGCGCACTATGGGCTAAGGGTTGAAAAATATTAAAAACTATGAATAAATCGGAGCCGTGTAGTAAATTCTCGCCAATTTGGCAGTCTTCCGCAACTTTTTTCGGAACCGGATAATTTTTCGAAAGTAGACAAGAGATAGGGCGACGTCCCCGAGAGGGTTTAAAGGTGGCACACCATATGTTAAGGGTGAAAAATATTAAAATCTATGAACAAATCTGATCCGCGTGTTAAATTCACGTCAATCTGATTTAGCAGCTGTATAGTGTTATACGTTCGCGGCCATCGTGTAAAAACAGTGAAGCTAGTTACCGCTAGTGTTTTTGTGATTTTCGAGAGAATTACGACACAGCAAGGAAAACTATCGAGGCATCTGAAAGGTATTTTTTGCATGCTATTCGCTAAAAGAATAATTAAGGATTGATCCAAGGATTAGTAGACTCAAATATTATGAAAGAGCTATACGTCGGGCAGTGGCAACGCTGCACAAGGGTATTGAGGAGAGGCGTTCTCGATGCCTGCGTTATGCCAGCTGACGTTGGGCTAGGTCATGGACTCCTGACTGTGGCGTCGGAATAAGGGGTTTTAGTAGCGTTTTTAAACAAATTATTTCTGACGTTAATATGCACTTTAGAAAAATTTTAATTGCAGATTCGTAACAAGCGCATTTTTCCCTACCTGCCCTTAAAATTAATGTACTGATGACCGATACACTCTGTATATTTATGTTATACATGCTATAGAATTTTTAAATATCTTATTTTTCTGGTGTACGTGATCATTTTCATTGGCTCTATACACATAGAGAATACTGGTGTCATAACAACTTCACTGATGTTTTATTTTCTTTTAAAACGCAAGAAAATTGTACGTTTGATTTGCATTGTAGTGAAGAAATTATATTGCGATTTGGGTCAGAGTCAAGTGACCAATAGATAGGGAGCACTGGTTAGGATTAAGTACATATAAGTAATTGTAAAATGTGTATAAAAATAAAAATCTAATTTTGATTTATTCAATAACACCTTCTTCTATACAAATCATTTAACAACTTATTTCTATCGACCTGTAAAAGTTCGAAAATACAATAATTTTCTAAACTAAAGAAAACTTTACATAATTCCATAATAACATCTATAGGATTCAAAACGTAGTCGCTTCTTAATAAAAGATCATTTACTGTGTCTAAGAAATTGCAATAATACAGAGGGTCTTAGTACGGCCTACTTTAATCTAATAAAAAAAATAACAAACAAATAATTCAACAGTTAGAACAATCAATTATTTATTTATTAGGTTTACCTACCTCATACGATGGTACCAAGCACCCTGTAGTCAACCAAAAGAAAAATGTGAAAGAATCGGTTTTTTGCACGTTTATTTATTATAAAAAAAAAAATAAAAAACAGACCTACTGATATCGGTTTAATTCCAGAAGTGTTCAGCCGTCTATGTGTTTGCAGCATTCTTCCTCTCAAAAAGGAAAAAAATTTCTATTTATGTTTTTGAAATTTTCGAAATTTAACATTAAGCTATATCTAGATCTATCCAGTGAAATTGTTTTTATAGACTTTTATGTGTAAGTATCTGGTATAATAAAAAGGGGAAGAATTTTTCTCTTAATTTTAAACTGTTTTAACTGTAGGAGTACTAGTTTTTTTTGTTTGTTAAAGTACAAATTTTGCTTGTTTACTGTGTTCATTTATGTCACTATGTATATCCTTGACAACTTTTAATAATTATTTATTCAAAATTGTAGTGTCCTGATGAAGACCAAATAAATAGTTCGAAACGTCGACAAGAATGAAATACTAGTTTTCTTACGTACTAAGACGATAATCCAACCAACAAAATTGAATCAAAAAATTAAAAATCGTCGCAAACAAACCAATCTTGAACGTTAGTATTTTCTATCCAAGAATCATGGAACTTACCAAATCTTCGAGCAAATATGTGACGGGATTCGTGATTTGAACTTTTACCACCTTAAAAGTTCTGTGGTCCAGTTGGGGGAGTATCCTTTGTTGAAAACGTGTTTTGCTTTACTAATTCGCACCATGTCTCCCACCTGAAATTTTTTTTACCAAACGTCTTTAGGTGACTGTATACAGTCTTCAGCAGGCGCTCTTCGTTGCTTTCGTCTACATCTTTAGGTTTCATTTGAATCGTTGTGTGCTTCTGATCATTGTATTTTTTATTAGATCTGGTAGTATATCTATCCATCTATACTTACCGCTTAAACTGAAATATTTAAAGAGTTTTTCTTTCAGAGTCCGTATCACTCGTTCGACAATGACACCTTTTGTAACGCTGAACGTAATATAGTGGTTAATATCGTGAGTGTTCATCAGTTTTCCGAAATTAGCATTGTAGAATTCCTTTCCTTGATCAGTTTGAAGGTTTTTCGGTTGGCGTGGATGAGAAATTTTCAGAATTTCAGCGAATGCTCGCGTCACTTCTTCACCCGTTTTCGATTTCAATGGTCTGCACCACACAAACTTTGAAAAACTGTCGATCACAACCAAAATAAATTTAAAATTCCTATTCTGTTTAGCATATCGATCCAGGTGACCAAGATCTGCCTGCCACGGATCATCTAGTCCCTTGATGATGGTTCGCCGTCTAGCATATTTTCTGGGAGCCGGTTTATGTAATTCCTCCGCGAGTTGAATTTTTTCTTTAGAGTGAGTCATTAGTTAGATCTTTGGCTTCTTTGCGGTAGGAACGTTGCTCCACGAGTTCTGTTCGATGCTGAGAAGCTTTTTATTTATTTCATTTATTCGGCGATTGATTTCTTAAACGGCAAGTTCCACCGCTGTTACATTTACACTCTCTATACTTTTAATTTTTTCCTCCAACAAAGCTATACGTTTATCTACGATGTCATCTAAGGATTTTTCCATTTTTTAAACATTTTCTGTAGTTGTTACTTTTTCTGTCAGTGTATCGATTCTATTTTTAAGATCCTCCACAAGATTTAGTTTCGTTAGTTTCACCTCAAAGTTTTTGATCATTTCGTTAATGTTTGAGATTTGTGCCAGACACGTCTCGCTCTAAATCCGACATTTTTACTTTTTGAAGTTTTTCATCAATTTCTTTATGCTTTTCCTGAATATTTTCTAGAATTTTTTGGAATTTCTGAAGATTCACATTCACTTGGTCAACAATCGACTGTAAGATCTTTTGGTGTGTTTCATGCTTACCCTTAGAGATATTTTTCCAATTTTGCATGATACTGTCAAGATATTGTTTAGTGGTTGCATCATTGTTTTCCATCGGTGTGTTGAGATTACTAATTTTTCGATTATTTGCGTCTAGCGCGCCAGTAGGGGCAACCTCCCAAATGTGATCTTCGGGTACATGAAATAGACCTTTCACAAGAGAATGGGAATATTGTCCGAATTTGTTGACGCTCATTTTGCAAATGATCGTCAATTGAGGGCTGCAGATATATTTATTAGTGTATAATTTTTGCCTCTGTTATGTACTCCAATTCAAATAACTTCGCGCCCACACACATGCCGCGAAGTGAATGCGCACGCGTAACAAACAGTTTCGCTACCATGCCGGCCGGTATCGCGTGTAAAACCATGTGCCTTAAAACATTATTAAAATACTAATAAAATCCGTGGAATTTCTATTTAATACTATAGTGTAAATTAATATACTACAAATCGGGATCATGGACCCAGATATTAGTGCTTCATAAGTGCCGTTGAATCTCCGAAATTCGTAAGTACATTAACTGAAATAATTCTCCAATCTTCATACTCCAATATACAGGGTGTCCCGAAATTAGCCTGCCATAATTTACCAGCGCGTTCTGCGACCCAAAAAAAATGAAAAAAGTTTCAATAAATATGACCTCAAAAATGCCCCCTAAGGGGGCTATAGCCCCCGAAAGGGGCAGTTTCGCAAACGGGTATTTCTAAATATCTCCAGAACGAGCAAAGATAAAATTTTGAAATTTGGTATGTGATATACCTGCGAGATTTGACATTTACCGAGGTGGACAGTTTGACATTATTCAACATAGGCGTCCCAAATGGGGGGGTCAAGGGGTTAAAAATACCCTAAATTTGTTGTGTGCGCCTTTTTTCACCATTTATTTCAAAATTATGAAATTTCAGTGTCTTATACAAAAAAAGGTGCTCTTGTGAAACTTCGATAACATGCATCATTTTCGAGTAAAACCGTTTTGAATTTTTTTTGCAATTTGCCACAAAAATGCAAATTAGAAATTAGCCTGCGATGATTTACCAGCGCGTTCCGCGACCCCAAAAATATAAAAAGTTTCTATAAACATGACCTCAAAAATGCCCCCTAAGGGGGCTACAGCCCCCGAAAGGGGCAGTTTCGCAAACGGGTATTTCTAAATATCTCCAGAACGAGCAAAGATAAAATTTTTAAATTTGGTATGTGATATACCTGTGAGATTTGACACCTACCGAGGTAGAGATAGTTTCACATTCTTCATCATAGGCGTCCCAATGGGAGTCAAAGTGCTAAAAATTTACAAAGTTTTGTGTGTGTGCTTTTTTCATAGTGCCATAGGGAATCATAGTGGCCATGGAAAATGTAATATTCTAGCACGGGTCGAGAAATAATTAACACATATTCAATGAATGACACTTGACACTCTTTTTTGTCTGGTTACAAATACACCCGAGTATACAGGACGTCACACTTCCCCCCTTAAAAAAAATTCTTATATATCTATATAAGTACAACAAAAATTAAGGTTGATAGGTAACAATATATGTATTATGTATAAACGAGTCGTTCTGGAAGCCTAATTATACGTTTTGGTCTCTCAGTTACAATCTCAGGTACACTCTCAGTATTAGAACCAGAAAAATCATCTTTATCATTGCTATTCTCAGAAATTTGAGATTCTGGCAAATGAATTTTTTTAATTTGATTCAAATGACGTTTACATCTTAAATTATTAAGTTCTGGAATAACAACAATATAAACGTTTTTACCAAATCGTTTCAAAATAACTGCGTTAATCCACGACACTTTATTAATGACTCTGCAGTCTTTCACTGTCACTGTTTCACCCGGTACAAAATTTACAAATCTAGTAAAGCCATAGTATTTTTTTTGTTGGCTTTGACCCGCTAGAACTCGTTTTTCTAAATCATTTTTGTGGTTTTTAGGAAGCAGAGTATCAAAACGATTGCGTAAGTTCCGACCAAACAACAATTTTGCAGGGCTAATTTTTGTAAGACGATGGGGTGTTATTCTATAATCGAATAAAAAATTGTTTAACACTTTATTAAAATTAATATTTTTATTGGTACCCAAAACGTTACGTAATGCATTCTTGACAGTTTTAACCGAGTTTTCTGCTGCTCCATTTGAGGATGGGTGAAAGGGTGGTGTAGTAACGTGAACTATATTGTTTTTTTCTAAAAACTCCTCGAATTCTTTTGAACAAAAAGAAGTACCATTATCAGTAACGATTTGCTGAGGTAATCCGAATCTTGCAAAACACGACCTAAGAACATCGATAGTTACGGCCGAAGTTATGGAGTTATGGAGTTCATAAACCTCTAACCATTTACTGTGTGCATCTAAGATAATCAAAAATTGTTTTTGCAAAAATGGCCCTAAAAAATCCAAATGCAACCGATACCATGGTTCAGCAGGCCAAGGCCAATTTTTCAAAACGGATTTATCTGGTGATTTTTTATACATTAAGCAATTTTCACAAGAACAACATTTTTCCTCAATATTTTTATTGAGTCCTGGCCACCAAAAATAAGAGCGCGCTAAACTTTTCATTTTTACAACGCCCATGTGAGTATGATGCAAATTATTTAAAATATCACCACGTAATATTGTCGGTATTATTATGCGATTATTCCACATAAGACACTCACTTTCGATACTTAATTCGTTTCTAATTCTGAAATATGATTGAATTTTTAGATCTTTATGAAAATTATTTTGCGGCCAACCATTTTTTACAAACTTAAATACCTTCTTTAAAATTTCGTCATTCGACGTGGCCTCCTGAATGCTTTGAAAAGAAATTGGGATGTACTCTATATTGTTAAAATAATCAATATAATTGATGTCAACATCTTCCAAAGAATTTGCTTCTAAAGATTGTGGAAGTCTAGATAAACTATCTGCGCTATTTTTCTCTGATTTTACCCATAAAATTTCATACTGGTAATTTGACAAAATAACTGCCCATCTACGTAACCGATTCGCGGCATACTGTGGAATATTTTTATTTGGATGAAAAATATAGGACAGTGGCTTGTTGTCAGTAATTAAAGTAAATCGTCGTCCAAAAAGATAAGTATGAAACTTACATAATCCAAAAATCACAGATAAAGCTTCTTTTTCTAACTGACAATAGTTATTTTCGGCTGAGGATAAGGTACGTGAACTATACGCTATTGGTTTTTCCTGCCCATCTGGAAAAACATGGGAAATGACAGCCCCGACCCCATAATCACTAGCGTCTGTGCTTAATCTTAACGGTAATTCCGGATTGTAATGGACTAAAATCGGTGCCGATGTCAACATTTTCTTTATTTCTTCGAACGCATTTGGCATTCGTCACTCCATTGCCATTTAGAATGAGATCTGAGGAGGTTGTATAACGGATGCAAAATCGTTGAAAGGTCTTTTACAAATTTCCCGTAGTAATTTATTAAGCCTAAAAAAGATTTTAGTGTAGTTATGTTGTGAGGAATGGGAGAATTTACAATGGCTGAAATCTTTGATTCCGACGTATGCAACCCTTCTTTATCGATGTCGTAACCCAAATAAGTAATTTTTGACTCGAAAAAGGAGCATTTATTAATAGCCAACTTTAACCCCGCATTTTGCAACCTCTCTAGCACTTGATTTAATCTGAATAGATGCTCTTCCCGGTTTCGACTCGTGATTAAGATATCATCAAAAAATGAAATTTCGCTGGTATACTGGCAATACCGAATGGAGCACGATTATATCTAAAAAGACCTTTATGCGTGGAAATAGTTACCAGATCTTTAGATTTTTCTTCCAAGCATACTTGTTGATAAGCATTAGACAAATCGAGCTTAGTAAATTGGATACCCCTTGCAATTTCACAAAAAGGTCTTCGATACGTGGTAGCGGAAACTGATCAATCTCTATGTAGGGATTAACAGTGACTTTAAAATCGCCACATAATCTAACGGAGCCATTTTTCTTTAAAACGGGGAAAATAGGTGCACCCCACTCTGAATAGTCTATCGGTTCAATTATATTTAGATTACATAGTCGTTCTAACTCCAGCTCTACCTTTTCGCGAATCGCAAATGGTATCGGCCTACCTCTAAAAAATTTCGGTGAAACTTCTTCGCTTTTTAATTTTATTGAGATAACCCCTTTATTGAAAGTGCCTAGCCCAGAGGAAAGTTGTTGATGTGTGGAAATTATACATTTTAAGTCATCGCGCGTATCCATTGAATTAAAATGTGAAATTTTCAAACCACAAAGATAATAAAAATCACGTCCTAGCAACGGTGGACCTCCATCTTTTATGATATAAACCTTTAAAATATAATTCTGATTCCTATAACAAAATCTCCAGGTTACATTGAAGTGCGCGATTACCCAAACCGACGCCAATGGAATGGGCCGCCCCTGATCTAATAAGGGACGCGCCGGCGTGGAAGTACGGCCGAGTCCGAGAGAGGCCGATCGCCGGCGAATGGTCGGACGGAACGACAGTGGGCGCTGGGCATCCAAGGTAGGGTCCTCGGTGCGCGCCCGATCGAATTGATCTTGACTCGAGGGACGCCGGACGCCGAAGCATCCAGAAAGAGCTGCTGGTTCGATCCATTGCCGCAGTCTGTGCCGAAGTACAGTGGGTTTCCGGGGTTCAAGGCAGCCAGGGAGATGTTATTGTGAGGTCACACCAGTTCCAGCTCGCCTACGGCCACCCGGCTGGTGAAACGGCATCGAGAGTCCGCGGGGACAGCGAGTTTACAGCAAATTAAGGGTTAGTGTGCATGAGTTACCACGACTGTTCGCAATACGTTGGCCCACACCCTGTTTTAGAGAGTTTGTGACTTCTGTACGTACCTATATAAATGCTTAAACAGATTTAATGAATTGTTTTATTTGTGAGAAGCAACGGACGCAGACGTGATCATAAAGTAAAAGGGCATATCAACATAACCTAATGGAAACAGTTTAGTTTTGTTATAGAAAGTGAATACTCTATCTGAATCGTTTAAAGGAAATAATTTTGAAAACATATTTTTATAAAAACATTCAGACATTACGCTATGACTAGCCCCTGTGTCCAAAATAAAAGTAAAAGGTTTTTTCTTAATTTCAATATCAATGTAAATCGGCGGATCGCTTTCTGTATTGAACAAATTATACAAAGAATAATCCTCAGAATCTAGAAAATTAGTTTTTCCACTTTTTGATCTACTATTATTACCTGATTGCTTTTTATTTGGACACATTGGCGCTAAATGGCCTTTCCTCGAACAAATATGGCAAAAACATTCCCGGAACGAGCACTTATCCTGTGTGTGGTTTTTGCGACCACAGACGGTGCATTTTTTGCTCTGATCGGCTAGTGCGTGAGCGTGGCCCGCCGCCTGCCCCCTTCTTCTTCGGCTCCCGCTGGCGGCCGCGGCGAATTCTGCGCCGGCGGCAGCGGAGCCGTTCGAGGCGGCGCCCCCAGGGCCACCTTGATACGAGAATTTGAAGGTGGACGGGCGCACCTGCGCACCATACCGTGAACTGGAACCTGCGTAGTGGATCTCTGGTTCCCTCTTGACGACGACCAATGAACCACGTGATTGAATTGCGACGGATTTTGACGACGCAATTTCGACAACTTTATCAAACTTGATTGTTCCGGCATTTTCTTCGTACAATCGATCTTTCACATGTCCATTTTCATAACCGATGACAAATCTATTCACCAAGGCTTGCTCAATTTGGTCGGCATTCCCAAAATGACACGTGGAAACCAGATTTCGCAGACGTGCAGCCCACTCTTTTGGCGTTTCACTTGGTATTTTCCTTGCCTCAAAAAAAGTTTCTCGATTTGCGAACACTGAAACTACTGGTTTAAAATATTTATCCATCAACTTTATGATATCTGGGTAGGTCTTATTTTCCGGTTCACCTGGGTAGCACATGTCAAACAGAAGTTTATAGGCTTCTTCATTTAACAAACTTAAAATAATGGCCCTCTTCCGTTCATCGTTTTTAATTTCGTTCGCGGTGAAATATTTTTGTAGTCGCCGTTTGTATATCGACCAATCTGAATTCGATGGCACAAACTCTTGAATATGACCACTGTAGGGAACACTCTGTCATTTTGAACTTCGGTGCCCGAGAACTATGCGTAGATTAATTAGATTATAATCCTCGTCGCCAGTGTAATATCCTAGCACGGGTCGAGAAATAATTAACACATATTCAATGAATGACACTTGACACTCTTTTTTTGTCTGGTTACAAATACACCCGAGTATACAGGACGTCACAGAAAAAAAACAAATTGGTGACAGATGCGTTATTCAAACTTTAATCGATAGTTTATCGTTCAAAATAGGTTTTGGCTATTAAAATGCCGGAATTTACGGATCGAGAACTTGCAGATATGCATTTCATTTATGGTTTTTGTAATGGTAGTGCACGTGCGGCTGAGCGGGAATATCGGAGACGATTTCCAAACAGAAGAACGCCCGGGCGCCAATTATTTGCGGATATCCACCGGAATTTAGGCGACCATGGCAATTTTGAACGCTTGCGTGGCCAAGGAAGACCTCAGGGAGATCACAACAAATCAGCATACGAACGATGTCTAGAATCACAAACGTACCTCGGTCAATAGAATAGAATTATAAGGTATGCACAATGAGAAAAAAAATCAAATATTAATTGATTTCAGGTAGGAAGGATGGTGAGACTTCAAGCAATTCATCCATTATCGACGGGTGCAAGACCTAACAGCAGAAGATTGTTTGCCCAGAGTACAGTTGTGCCAATGGATTTTACATAACGAAAATATTCTGCCAAACCTTCTGTGGAGTGATGAAGCCACCTTCACCAGGAATGGAGCTTTTAATATGCATAATACGCATTTTTGGGCAGATGAAAATCCTCGAGTGGTACGACGCACGAACTTTCAGCATCGTTTCTCGATAAATTTATTGTCAGGTATTATAGGAGATCAATTAATTGGTCCCATAGAATTACCCTACCGTCTTAACGCTAATGAATACCTCAATTTTCTCCAAAATAATCTGGGCCAACTTTTGGAAGGTGTCCCTATAAATGCAAGGGTTAATATGTACTACCAGCACGACGGGGCGCCTGCTCATTTCGGACGAAATGTTAGGGCCTGGTTGAATGAGAATTTTCCTGGTAGGTGGATTGGCAGGGGCGGTCCCATACCTTGGCCACCGCGATCGCCGGACCTTAATCCCCTTGATTATTATTTATGGGGTCATTTAAACAATTTAGTTTATGCAACTGAAGTTGATACATTGGAAGAACTACGGCAGAGAATTCAGTTGGCTGGCAATGAAATAGAGAGACCAGTTTCACATTTTGCGAGCATCAAGCGCTATAAGGCGTCGTGCGAGAATTTGTATCGGAAAAAATGGAAATCATTTTGAACAGCTGCTGCCATAAGTGGACAGTCTCGAATTTAAATTGTTCTTGTCAGAATGTATTTTTATTGCTTCGTTTTTGAAAATGTGATGATTAAATTATTTTAATAGGTATACGTCCTGTTTTGTTTGTTTTAGAAAAGTGGAACTTCTTATTAAAAATTTTGCCAAGGTACTGCCACGAACATAAAGTAGTAGACCTTCCTCTTTGAAATGCTATGATTCCTTTTTTCAATATTTTATAAAATGCATTCCATCACTGCAAAGAAAATTTCAAATAGATTTAGTCGAGAACGATGCATGATATAAAAGTTTAACAAAAGCACCTTTTTTCGTAGAATATCCTGAGATTTCATAAGTTTGTAATAAATCGTGAAAAAAGCACAAACAAAAATTTTTTTGCGAATTTTAGCCATTTGACCTCCCATTTGGGACGCCTATGATGAAGAATGTCAAACTATCTCTACCTCGGTAAATGTCAAATCTCACAGGTATATCACATACCAAATTTCAAAATTTTATCTTTGCTCGTTCTGGAGATAGGTAATTAAAAATATCCGTTTGCGAAACTGCCCCTTTCGGGGGCTATAGCCCCTTTAGGGGGCATTTTTGAGGTCATGTTTATAGGAACTTTTTACATTTTTTTGGGTCGCAGAACGCGCTGGTAAATTATGGCAGGCTAATTTCGGGACACCCTGTATAAAAGCCTCTTTTAGCTCATTAATTATGGCAACAATTTCGTTGTCGTGCGAAGTGTTGCCCGCATTTTTAGATACCAACAGTAGCCTTAACCTGTATACCAGCTCATTTGCGTCATCCCAGTATACGTATTATTCCAACGGTTTTTCATTGTTAGTCAACATGGGCAGGTTGGTGCGCCTGCACCGGAATACGTTTGAGATCGCGTTTTTTGTTTAGATATGGGAGGTTTAAAAAGAGCTTTTATGATATCAAGATATTTGGGTCTACTTGTACCCTTAAATCGCCCTAAAACGTCGAGATGAACCTCAGTATTCATCAAAATATGTCGATAGCTTTCATAGTCGTCTTTTGTGGCTTGAGGATCATTGTATAAAATTAAATTGTAAAGTCCTTGGGTACCCTTACACATATGAAGTCCATCGACAATAATATTTCCAGAATTTTTATTAAAATCGATAATTTTCTTGCCTAACCACCATTTCGATTGAGGCGCATCATAGACGGGACCATACACTACGTCAATGTTTGGATGCTTATTATTATGTTCTAGAATATAAGGTCGAGCTATTTCTGGATAGGCTTGCATGTACTCCTCTACAACGTCTGGATGCACAGTGCTCATGTCAATTCTGTCGTTAAAAACATCATCATCATAATCGATAGGCGGGCGAATGGTATCTTCCCAGTAAGATTCTTGAGGAGCGAGAGAATAATATGCTTGCTTTTTTCTCTCGATGCTCTCTAGTAACGTATTGAGTTTCCTGCTAAGTCTATCCTCTAGTCCCTCCTCATCCTCATCCTTATCGTCGTTCGATTTCGGTAGATCCTTCTCTTCTTTTTTTACTTCCAATTTAACATTTTCAACTATTTTAGGTGCAATTTTGCTGATGGACGCCATCACCGGTTTAAACATTTTTTCCAGGCCTCATCCTCTTCGAATTTTCCAAATTTCAATGCAGTATACTTTTTTTTATGGCGCGGGAAAGTTGTTGAATTTTTTTGGAACGTTGTGCTTTGGTGATGTGTTCTTGCGATGTCAACGGCATGTTGTCGAATAATATAACGTTTGACAAAATATCACACCATTATATACTGATCGAATCCCTTTCTGTAACGTCCATTTTTTAAGCTAAAGTCCTTAACTATTACCATTGAGCCATGGTCGTCGCTCCAACACTGTCGACAGATATCTTTGAATTGTTCAAAGGTGAGATCGGGTAACACATGTTCCTCATAATGTTTGAGGTTTGTTTCGTCTTGCTTGAAGAGTACAATCATGTTACAGTTATCGCGAATCAGCTGTTTGGGTACTTTTTAAAATGTCTGGCAAAGGTAGGCAGCGTCTATAACTTTAGGACGACATAGAAACTAATACTGTTTAATTTTATTCTGCTTATCACACGCTACATCGTCAAATATAAAAATGGAATTAGTTAGAGTTTCAGAAGGATCGATTACATCCTCGTTAGCATTATATGGAAAATACCCAATACAGTTGACTTTTTTGAGAACATCCTGAAATAACTGATATTTATCTTGGTAGAGACTTACTGTATACGTAGATATTTTCAAATTTAAGTCCATTTTTGTTGAGTATTAAACTGAGAAGAGCGTTTGTCTTTCCACATCCGCTAGGTCCACAGAATATTACTCTTGTTTTGAATAGCCATGTGTGCCAACCGTTGTATCGAGATTTTCAATTGGAAGCGACGTGCGTTGTTGTTCAAGAAGCATTCTAAACACGTTTAACGTATAGAGCGCTGGTACTTGACAATATAAAGGATAACAATTTGATTTTTAGAGAAAAAAAATTAACAAGAAATACATTATGAAATTACATATTGTTTATTAAAGCAGTATACATTAACGGTTACTTTCTAGAAATATCTTTCTAGATACCATATTACAATTATTCTTAAATCTACTTTTATTAGTAAAAGCATTCCTGCGCCATTTTTCTTCCTGATCTTCTATATCTAATTTTTTAAACATCCTTTCCATTTTTTGGTACATCTCGTAACTTGCAATAATTTTCTTTATCTATTCGATGCTTCTTAAAAAAATCAATCCTTGCTAGTAGCATTGCAGTAAGAAACTCTGCAGCCAGTCATACAGCTTTTCGCAATTTTCAAACTGCATAAACAATTTCTATTTTCAACATGATACATGCACGACGGTATTTCTTTGTCGAAGTTGGGCACTTCCAACGAATTAGTGTTGAGGCTCTCGATGTTGATTACGTTATCAAAACCGACAGATCGCAGAAAATTTTCCTTCTGATGACCTTTGAGATAGCGTGAACGTTGAAAATAAACTTTCTAAGTATGCTCGGTAGAAGGTCGTAGTCTACGTACCCACTCGAAGAGGATATACCATGATAATACTG
Organism: Pseudeuparius sepicola; assembly: GCA_963920635.1. Classification (NCBI taxonomy): domain Eukaryota; kingdom Metazoa; phylum Arthropoda; class Insecta; order Coleoptera; family Anthribidae; genus Pseudeuparius; species Pseudeuparius sepicola. The sequence goes on from OY987303.1 coordinate 35,118,717, forward strand.
TTCCAAAAGCTTACTTGCAGCGATCTTCATCGGTGTAAATTAACTCGTCGACTGAACAAACTTCTATTCTACATCAGGTTTCTAACAATTTCATGACGCAATCGTGAATGATGATGTAATAAGCTCGTGTTTTTTCTGGGAATCCACTGTTACTCTCTATATCTAGTTTTACGTCGGCAGTGATGGTTTTCGTGGACTCATTTCTTCGCGAACAGTCGATAACAAAAAGTGTCACATTGTCCTTATATTCCCTATAACTCAACATTGGATGCTTATCTCGCACGTTCATGAAGCTTGGAAAAAAAGTCCATATAGTTATTGTACGCTTCAACATAATCATTCTTGAAATTTAATCGGAGCCGTTCAAATGGAAAATATTCACCATTTAATATCAGACGTACATCAGATATATTCACGTGATTGAACTTCGAGGGTTTGTTTTCGTTGCTGTCAGTTTGAAAACCCACAATGCCATATCGAGGGCTCTCAAGTGCCGCACTGGTCTTCACCGCCCAAATTTCTCTGGTGGCGTGAGGCGTCAACCCTGGTAATTAATGTAAATCCCACTTGCGGAACGGAATTATAATATTTTTTTTCCATTAATTTCCTGGGATTCGACCATAATAATTTATCTTTAATACATCATCAGAATAAAATATATGCTAAAAAACAGATAAAATGTATACACAATAAAATTTTAAAAAGTTACACAGCCAAAAAGAGAAAGAAGGTACTTACAACAAAGCATGAGTTCATGTCACTTTACAACCCAATATCAAAATTTAATTAAATTACATATTTCAACCAATCATTATTTCATTATTATAATATACAATCGTAGAGGAGTAAGAACATTTCGGTTGGAAATGTGGGAAAGAACAAAGTAAGTTTAAAAAATTCATATGAAACAAAAAACGTTCCTCACCTCGCCGCAAAAGAAAAAACAAGGTATTATTTTATAATTACAGGGTGTAGCGAAAATGTTACTGCTGAAGAAGACAGAATAAATAGACATGAATTAGATGTACGAAATAGAAACATTTTTTCAACTGCTCTGAGTAAACATTCAATTGAAAATTGTAATAGTTTTGATTTTGGGAATGTTGACTTACTAGATTATGAGAACGACCAAACTAAAAGAAATTTTCTCGAAATGGTATATATTAAAAAAATCAAAATGGTATTAACTTAAAAACAGACTTAAACAATATGTCTAAAATTTACCAAAACCTTCTTCAGCAGTAACATTTTCGCTACACCCTGTAATTATAAAATAATACCTTGTTTTTTCTTTTGCGGCGAGGTGAGGAACGTTTTTTGTTTCATATGAATTTTTTAAACTTGCTTTGTTCTTTCCCACATTTCCAACCGAAACTGTCTTACTCCTCTACAATTGTATATTATAATAATGAAACAATGATTGGTCGAAATATGTAATTTAAGTAAATTTTGATATTGGGTTGTAAAGTGACATGAACTCACGCTTTGTTGTAAGTACCTTCTTTCTCTTTTTGGCAGTGTAACTTTTTAAAATTTTATTGTGTATACATTTTATCTGTTTTTTAGCATATATTTTATTCTGATGATGGCTATGAGCCGAAACGCGTCAATTAAGTGTATAAAAATTTTGTAATAAAGATAAATTATTATGGTCGAATACCTGGAAATTAAAAAAAAAATTAAATTCGACGACCAGGAAAAATTATATTAAGGAATTTTAATAGGTTTATCCATTTTTATCGCTTGCAAAAGATCTAATCTTATCAAATCGTTTGGTTGAATATGCTTTACTTTCAGTTGAATGTTGGTAATTGTTAATTCAGCAGTTAATTCTGCGCTAGTACTTGGAGTGTTCTCGAATAGAAAACTTTTATCATCATTGCGGGCTCTTATTAATTTTATTGTTTGTTTTCCACAAATCGCATACTGATAATCGTTAAAAATTGCAAATAAATGTTTTAGTGGAATTTTAATGGTGAATGTTTCATCGTCGTTTAGGACTTCACTTTTCTTTGAAAAAAATCCAACTTGAAGTCACCAGATACTTATCGTCGGTGGGCGAATAACATAGGTAAGCTCTGATGGCACTCACGATTCCAGGATCTCTCACCAGCTCCAATTCCTTACCGTTAAGTTCGTACGAGACGGAATCAAATAAGAACGCAGCTGCATTGTTGACAAGCTTACAGTACCATTTCCAAATTTCTTCCTTACTTTACCTTTAACATATATGGCACCATCGAATTCAACAACCACGCGTCACCCTGATTAATAGTTATTTCCACAAGGTCGTTATTCTTAAAAGACAAAGGGATAGTAGGTGCGCGTCTCCAAACGTTGAATGGATTCATCGAAATTTGGCTTTTGGTGCACGTTGAAAACTTCTGGTGTTAATGACATGATAACCCAGAGATTCTAGGAACAATCGATTTTCGAGCGGGAGTGTTTTACTGCGATCCTTACAGGAAAGACTATTCGCTGGTAATAAAGTCTGCGGATACGTTCCGTATCTTTTATATGGTTGATACATATTGTACTGTATTTCAACAATCACAGACCAAACTCGTTGCCTTGGTTACCAACTTTTTTGTTTAGCCTTCAAAAATCACAAATAAACTTGTCAGATTACTGTCACTGTCCAAGAATATTCTTTCTGCTCCAAAATTCGCACAAAATCGCTTTCTAACCTTTCACTTGCTTAGTCCCAATTCCCAGGGCTTATGTATTCAAAAGGAAGACTGGAGAATAATCTAGAATATTCTTGGCCAATGATAGTTCACAAATCAAAGTTCTAGCAAACTTTCTAGAAAGTTATGGAAGCTCTATAGGGAAAAAATGAAAACTAAAGGAAAACAACAACAAAGATGTGACGGAAAATGCCTCTAAATTAATTACAAAAAATATAAAACTGTAAGTAGAATACCCAAACTTAAAATTTATCTACTAAATCTTTGAGTAGGTTAGAAAACCGTGGAGACATATTCATTGAAAGCTGATATAACAACTTTAGAGGCATTTTTCGTTACACTGCCCCCTCTAACATTTGATCGTCCCGATCATATTATATGACCTTCATCTATCTTCTCATGGTACGGAGACACCCTGACGATATTTACTACCTTCATCTTTGCTGTTGGGCTACGTCTTATACGATAAACGACATCGTTAAACTTCGTCCCGACGATGTATGGTCCCTCCCAACTTCTATCGAGTTTCGGAGACCGACCTTTTGTTCGCTTGGGATTGTATAACCACACTTTGTCACCCACATTAAATTCAACACTGGTTGCTTTCAGATCGTAGCGGATCTTCATCTTGTCACTTTCTTGATGCAACTTCTGGCGAACGTCTTCATGAACGAACTGGAGACGCTCTCTCAGGTGACTCATGTAGTCATCAGTAGATTCTGGATTTTCTGGTCGGCCAGTTATGATGTCGATAGGGAGCCTTAGATTGTCTCCGAAAATAATCTTAGCTGGCGACTTTCCTGTCGGTTCATGCACGGCGGAACGGTAGGACAATAGAAAAGGTAGTATGCATGTGTCCCAATTACTTTGTTTCTGATTCACTACCATCTTCAGGTATGTTTCTAAAGTCTTATTGAACCGTTCCACCATACCATCAGACTGGTGGTGCAGGGGTGTTGTTCTTGTCTTGGAAATCCCTAGCAGGCGGCAGACATTTTGGAATACCTCCGACTCAAAATTGCGGCCCTGATCAGAGTGTAGTTCTCTTGGGACACCAAAAAGACATATCCAATTTTGGAACAGGACCTCTGCGACTGTGGTGGCCTCTTGGTTGGGGATTGGATAAACTTCTGGCCATTTGCTGAAGTAGTTCATGACGACTAACACATAACGGTTGCCAGATTCGCTGGTTGGGACCGGTCCCGCTACGTCGATGGCAATCCTTTCAAAAGGAGCTCCGACCAGGTATTGCATCATTTTACCCCTGTTCCTAGTTTTTGGTTCCTTCGCCAAAGCACATTCTTCACACCGGCGGCACCACTCTTCGACATCTTCCCGAGAGTTTACCCAGTAAAACCTCTCTCTAACTTTATTCAAGGTCTTACTAATGCCAAAGTGTCCACCTCCAACGCCTTCGTGCACGGCTTTCAGGACCTCCGACACTCTCTTCTTGGGAAGTACTGTCAGAAATAGCTTCTCTTTGCCATCTGGACTTTCCCAAACCCTCTTTAGTACACCATCTTTAATTACTAACGAGTCCCATTGTGCACAGTATGCCTTCAACTCTGGTGATTTGTCCGAAACATCTTTCCATTCAGGTTTGGGTATATGTCTTAATTTTAGGTCAAATATTATACCGAATATGGGATCTTCGCTTTGCTCTCTGGCGATGACTTCCGAATCCCAATTTTCAGGTCCACGGACAGTAGTTCGTTTACATAAAATTAGGTCCGGGTTTTCTCTTAATTCCTGTCGACTACAGTGATGCCAGTCTTCATTACAGGGTCTTCTTGACAATGCATCAGCATTCTTATGGTTGTCCCCTTTGCGGTGTTCCACTTTGAAGTCATATTCCTGCAGCCTTTGAAGCCATCTTGCCATTTGTCCTTCTGGGTTCTTGAACTGGAATAGCCATTTTAGTGATGCGTGATCTGTTCTTAATAGGAAAGGTTGGCCATATAAATACTTGTGGAAATGTTCAACGGCCTTGACCACTGCTAGCAGTTCCCTTCGTGTCACGCAGTAGTTTCTCTCTGGCTTTGACAGAGTTTTACTGAAGTAGGAAATAACTTTTTCTTGCCTTTCCTGCTCCTGGGACAGCACTGCTCCAACACCAAAGTTGCTGGCATCTGTATCCAGGATGAATGTCTTTCCAGGAACGGGAAACGTCAAAATCGGTGAAGAACATAAAGCTTTCTTCAAGGTCTGAAATGCTTCTTCACAATCTGAGGTCCACATATAATCGATCCCATCCTCTGTGAGCCTATGCAGCGGCCTGACTATGTGCGCAAAGTTTAGGACGAATCTCCTGTAATAAGTGCACAGGCCCAGGAAGCTCCTTAGTTCATGTTTATCTTTCGGTCGCGGCCATTTTTCAATTGTCTCTATCTTTTATGGGTCTGTTTTAACTCCTTGCTCTGAAATTACATGCCCCAAATATCTAACTTCCTTCTTGAAGAAACAGCATTTCTTTGAGCTTAGTTTTAGGTTAGCTTCCCGTAACTTCTGGAATAACTCTCGGACATTCTTCAAGTGATCTTCAAATTTTCTTCCCAAAATAATGACATCAACCAGATATACTAGACAGGTTTTCCATGTCATACCTCTTAGCACAGACTCCATGAGCCTCTCAAAGGTTGCTGGTGCATCATCACAGATCACAGAGGCCAAATGGCATAACATTAAATTGCCTTAAACCTGTACCCGTAGAAAACGCAGTTTTCTCTTCATCTTGAGTGTGCATTTCGACTTGCCAGTACCCACTCTTCAAGTCCAACGTGGAAAACCTTTTCGAACCAGATAGAGTGTCTAAAGTGTCATCTATTCTGGGTAGAGGGTAGCTGTCCTTCTTGGTGACGTCATTTAACCGTCGATAGTCTACGCAGAACCTCATAGAACCATCCTTCTTCTTCACTAGGACAACTGGAGAAGTCCATGGGCTCTGTGACGGTTCAATGATTCTCTGTTGTTCTATTTCCTTTATCATAGCTGAGACCTCTTCGCTTAGCAAGGGGTATCCTTCGAGGAGCCTGTTTGATCGGAGGGCTATTACCAGTATTTATCCTGTGCTGTACTAAACCTGTCCTTCCAAAATAGCATTCAGACGTAGCAAACACATCACGATTTTCTTCAATCGGTTTTCGCAGTTGGTACTGCTGCTCCCTTGTTAAATAAGCAGCGGCTTCTTCGACGATCTTCTTCAGACTTTCTGTTAGGGGCTGTGGAACTTGCTGTGGTGACACCTGATTTCTCATAACTGCCTGAACTTCATGGCATAACCCAATCTTTTCGCCTTTGCTCAAATTTTGATCATAGTTCTTCAGGTTAGCAATCCGCACAAATATTACACGCCCTCTTTTAGTGGACAGCGTCTTTGCAGGGAATATACCTCTTTTATACAGTCCGCATTCTTCTTCGGGTTCCACAATAATTGTTTCACCATTCAGCCCATCATAGGTGGCCTTGATAACTTTTTCTGAATTAGCCGGAACCCTGGTATCTTCATAAGCGGCCACAGTTCGGGTAGTGTTGTTGCCAGCCTTGTTAGGAAGTGTCATCAGAATCTCTTCTGTCTTTGTCCTCAAAATCCTCTCGTGAACTTCTATCTTGAACCGCAGTTCATGCATGACATCCAGTCCTAATATGACTTCGTCGGTTATTTCGGCCACAAGGACCCTGTGCTTTAACTTATTAGAGCCTATGGTTATAAAGGCGTCGTGCTCTCCTGTAACTGGAATTTCTTCACCATTTTCCAATTCGACGATGTAGTTTGGTGGTGGTGCAGTCCTGCCGTGGGCTATGATGTTCGGCCTCACGATGGTATGACTAGAACCAGTGTCCACCACAATGTCACAGTCCCGGCCGCAGATCTTTCCTGGTACTACCAAGCTGTCTCCTGAATTCGGCAGCCGGTTAACTTTTATCCTAATAGGCGAGGCTAGGTAGCACCCAGCCAGCTTTCGCCCCTCAAAGCTGGCTACTCGGAGTTTTTCTGCTTCTCACCATCAACAGGATTGGGGCACTGGCGTTTCAAATGCCCCTCAACTCCACAGTTCCAGTATTTCTTCGAACACCCATTCCGTCTTTGGAAGTCGTAGCACGTGAAAGGATGGTCTGGAAATCCCGTACCATTTGTTCTACGTTGGTATTACTAGTACTGCCTCTGTTTTGTGGTCGCACCTGCCTTAACCTCACTTGTCTACGTGCTGCCTGCGTGGCGGCTTCAAATTCCAAAGCATGCGCCAAGGCCTCCGAGATATTTTTGTGGCGGGCTAGCCGAAGTGCTTGGCTAGTCTCGCTGTCACGCACGCCATCTATAAAGCCGCTTACCGAAATTTGTTCCCGGAATTCAACTGGGGCCGATGGATAGACCAAATTTACCAGGCGGGCAATGTTTGCTTCAAATTGTTGCAAGGTCTCATCGGTGCGTTGTCGTCTACCTTTTAGTTGCGCCTGGTATACCCGTTGCAGATGGGCTTCTCCATATCGCATTTCGAGGGCTCTAACCAGGGAACTATAATCATGCTGAGCTTCGGCCGGTATCGTTTGCAACACTTCGGTGGCCTCATTCCGTAGACATAACTTCAAATTCCGAGCTTTCTCTTCTCCTGTCCAAAAGATTCCTTCTGTAGCAGCCTCAAACTGGTTACGATAAGTGCTCAATGCCACTTTTCCATCAAACTTGGGAGGCTTCATTTTAATAGAGGATGTGGTCGTGCCTACTTCTAATTTTGACACTCCCTGTAGAGACAGCTGATTCATTCTCGCCTCCAACTGTTCCATTCTTCCTTCACTGCTGTCAAATCTCGTTTTTATTTTATCAAGTTCGGTTTGTACCTCCATCTTAATTTCTGTCTTCATTTGGGTTATTTCTGCTTCAACAACCTTTTCAAAGTCGATAATTTTCTTCTGTAATTCCATTTGAGTATCTTCTAATTTCATGTTGGTTTCATCATGTACAGTTTTAATCTCTACTTTAAGGTCGCTCACCAGCTTTCTTGCTTCAAGTTTCTTTCTTCTTCATTATTTTTGAATTCGTTCTTCATTTCTTTTTCGTTCTTCTTTAATTCATTCTTCATTTCTTCTTGAAGATTCTTCATTAATTCCTCTTGTTTCTTTTCTCTTTCTTCATGTTTCTTTTCCATTTCGTCAAATTTCTTTATAAACATTTCCATCAACTTTTTCATTTCCATTGCGGTTTGTTTTCTGGTTATAGGCATTCACCTCGGGGTCCTCTTAAAATCCCGCTTCTGACACCAAATGTACTGTATTTCAACAATCACAGACCAAACTCGTTGCCTTGGTTACCAACTTTATTGTTTAGCCTTCAAAAATCACAAATAAACTTGTCAGATTACTGTCAATGTCCAAGAATATTCTTTTTGCTCCAAAATTCGCACAAAATCGCTTTCTAACCTTTCACTTTCTTAGGCCCAATTCCCAGGGATTATATATTATATATATTCAAAAGGAAGACTGTCAAAGTTCTAGCAAACTTTCTAGAAAGTTATGGAAGCTCCATAGGGAAAACAATGAAAACTAAAGGAAAATGGGCCAACAAAGATGTGACGGAAAATGCCTCTAAATTAATTACAAAAATTATAAAACTGTAAGTAGAATACCCAAACTTAAAATTTATCTGCTAAATCTTTGAGTAGGTTAGAAAACCGTGGAGACATATTCATTGAAAGCTGATATAGCAACTTTAGAGGCATTTTTCGTTACAATATTGTGAAAAATTAGACCCATGACGACAATTTTTTTAATTCAAACCTAATGATGATTTCCTCACCTCTAAAATTTACTGGTTGGAAATTTTGATGGAAAATATTTAATGTTATGTTAGTGATATTTTGTTTATTAATTGAAGTTGTTTTGCTGTCTATATTTATCGTTCTAACTTTAACAATGTTCACTGGTAAGTCGGATGTGTGCAACACACCAGGTTCTAAGACACAATCAGAAAATCCTAAAATTTTTCCAATAGATCCTTCTGTCTGAAAGTCAATGGTGTATTTTTCACTAAATATTTCATCCCCGTTTTTGGTCCCCCCACTCCTTTTTCGTACATTCCCCCCCCCTCCTACGCCCCTCGCAGCCATCATACCGTGCAATTGCAGCGTAATGTGTAATTACAATACCGCGGGTCCATATTTCGAGAAATTCGCATATAAATGTCAATTTATTGGTTAAGTAACATATGTACCTACATAACTATTTAAAATAGATACAATCACTCTCATTTCCCGCGCTTTTGTTGTCTAATTAGCAATATTTATCCCCCTTGCAATGAAAAAACATTACATGGACCGTCAATATCAATTTATTGTTTAAGTACCGTTTATACCTACATAACTATTTAAAATAGGTACAAGTACTCTCATTTCCAGCACTTTTTGTTTAATTACCTATATTTATCCCCTTTGCAATGAAAAAAACATTACATATACTGCACTGTATAGCGTATTAGGCTCTATTTACGCATAATTAACCTCTATTTACCTCAGATCTAATAAAAAATAAGCTTACTGTCATTTCCTACATTTTCGACTAATTACACAATAATTTACCCCTTTGCAATGAAAAAAATACAGTGTACTGCACTGTATAGCGTATATTATGCCCTATATTCATGTAATAAACAAAAAAACTTCTATATGTCCTACATCTACTAAAATTACAAACCTACAACGATTTGTACTTTGTCTAGCCCCCTTCACGTAATTAGCTTGTAAAATGCTAGCCAACGCCCTAGAAATACCCAATACAAAGAAAAATAATAGGTGTACTTACTTTAAAGTGAATAGGTACTCCTAAGAAGAATAATGTATGGATATCAGAAAGCACTCAAACAGAGAAAAACAATTAAAAACAATTACAAAGCATGAGTGCCCTAGAACATGCCAAACATACAGCAGCATTCGTCCAACCAGATACACCTTCCCAAAGCAGTCACCACGGCTCCTCGGAAAACAGTCTCTGTAGAACACGCGCGATTTTATCGAAGCAAATACCCGTCACAGAGCTACTTTGCACCGTTATGTCGTATCAATTGGCTTCAAAGCAATCGCGACATTATTTAATTATGTCAAAATATGCACACGAAACAAACAAAGCGGTGTCGCGGCGACCATTTTTTTATTTCAGAACGACTCTCACCCTTACCGAACCGCACATTATTGGGTGTCGACCGCAACGTTGCCGAACGATTCCACCCACATAAGTATATATCAAGACTCTACCATTAAAATCGGCGGAGATTACGGATATTTTTCAGCGGATCCGGCAACACCGTTTCTAGTCCGTCTAGACGTCCACCAGAGGATCTGGGGAGCTGGTCGAGAGGACAATATTGATTTTTTTTCTCCGTTTCTCACAACCGCGAGCTGTACCTATAACTATCTCACTTCCAAAATAATGCGAAAATCGCACCACCTGCCGTACTCGGGGCGAGTGCCGAGAGGGAAATAATATGGGTTGGAGTAGATAATATATTTACGTATAGGTACACATACTAGCGGAATTAAAGTAATTTATGGAAAACCAACGACGTAATTCATGCATTAATACTTTAAGTTTTGGATATACAATAAAACATTAACAGTTCCATACGCCCTATTCCATATACACCCTACCATATTTTCATATAATTATGATTTAATTACCCCCTTTGCGATAAAAAATTAATTCCCGCCTCTGTATGGTTTATTCTAACTTGTTAATAATTATTTAACAATACACAATTTTTTTTTCTTTCTAAGCTATATTTCCTATAATAATTGGAGTAATAAACAAAATATATTATATATTTACCCCTTTGCTGTAAAGAGATTATATTGCACGCCCTGTATAGCATTATGATTTCTCTCTCGCATTTCTCATCTAGTGAGAATCATTTTATTAATTATTAATTTATTCTATCTCCCTCATATATTTTGTCTATTTTAAATCAATTAAGCAGGAATGAAACCTTTGAAAAAAAAATTTCTAATAAAACTTTTAGAATACATTATACTTAAATAGATAGGTACAACGAGATGTGATTTAAATATTAGATTGACTTCAACAAACAAAATGGTCGATATTTCTAGGTGTATTTTTACACAGCGTGTTCCCAATAAAAAAAATTGAACCTAATTTGAATGTAAAAACTATTGGGAATTCAAATTAAGATCGTATTACACAGGACACAACAACAACAACACACACGACACACCCACGCACCATAACACACACCCACACGACATAACACACAACAACAAAACACCCACGCACCAGTGATTTTATTCGCATCCAATGATTTATTCGCATCCACAGTCTTTGGGTGGTACCACTGATTTATGGAGTAGTATGAACTAAATTACCGATGTGTCTTACCCGTTGAATATAATTATTGTAACAAACTTTTAGTAGGGTAATAGTTGTTAGTGTAATATTTCTGTTATATTATATATGTATACACTGTTTCCTCATTTTGAATTCTTGATGCCCCCTCCTCCGTACCTAAGCAAAACTTCGTCTTTCATAATATGTTTATTTATTTGAGGTGTTGAGAACTGGAATGGACCATCCCCATTATAAGTTGTATAGAGTTATTTCAAGTGCTAAGTTATCACTTTTGGATTTTTCCGACAGATAAATCATATTATCTTGTCCGGATTTTAATTAAACTTTTACAATTGGGTTTATCAATATAGATTAAGCAAACATATATTTTCAACATTTTCTTAAATTTGGTGTAGGTTAGTCCGTTTTGATTCTTAGGATATATTTTATTTATTTTTATGATGTGCAATTGATGAAATAATACAAAACAAAAATATTGTTTGGTTTTATTCAACCCAAAAAATACAAATAATTATTCAAAATCATTTCCTCTAATGGGTACATCATTCTGAAGAGCATAAAAGCTGTGATAGATGAGTGGGATAAAATCTTTCAACTGCAGATCCTTTTTTTCGCTATAGTAATACTATGTTGAATAGTTGACAGCTGTAGTCGTTTCAATAGACCGAATGCACTGCAACGTATAAATTTCCACCAATGGTAAATTGGACTAAGCTATCTAGTTCATTATAGCATGGAGATTTTTGCTAGTCTAATCCATGTGGGTCATCCTCTTTGGTGCTGCCGTCTGTATAGTAGAGTATCTAAGGCTCATTTGGTTCGCTTTGGCATGAAAAATTGTATGTTTTTTTACTACTTTACTACATAAGACCGTGCTTATTTAGATATCAAGAATTTTTGGGGGATGGTTAGCTATGGTTCTCAGCGCCGCATTTGTAATTCTGATATTAGACAATTAAAATTTGTCTATACTGAAAATCTAATCGCCTTTGTTGTTACCGAAACTTTCAATTGGTAATTTCGACATCCTAAGTTGGCATCAATGCAGCAAAATGCAATCGGCTCATAAGTTCAGGTCAGAAATGAGGTCATTTGCATAACACAAAAAGTAATAACGAGAGCAAGTAGAAAATTCCTAGGGATTTTGCGAAGAATTATTGTCATCTGACGAAATCCAGACTTCTTGCAGTAATTGGGTATAATACCTTATAGACATAAGTAGATATATGAGTCTGTCACAAGAATAGGATATATATATTTTTAATTTGTATTCTCCATCCCGAAATTTTTTTAACACTTCCCTGCATTCGTGTCCGTCTGATGTACCCTGTATCTAACACCTCCATAGTCTTAAATGGTGTTTTCACGGTTCTCTGGTGCCCCCTGTAGAGTCAAGTGCTTTCCACATTGCGCATGTGCATTCTGTAGAAGCGTGATATTTTGTGGTTTCTTCATAAAAGTTATTGAGAATTCAAGTTAAGCGATACGCTACCTGGTGGCCAAATGAGAACTAGTCTCGATGATATTCATTTTTCCTGTCCCATGTGTTTACATTTGCCGGCCGTGAATTTCACCATTTTTAACACATATTATTGTTATTTTTTTGTTGAGCTGTGTTACATTCTTGTTTGTTATTATTAAATTCAATATCTATGTGATAGGAAGTTGGTTTTACCTAGATAGTACAAAGAAGACCTAGCTAACATGGCTTCTAACAACGGTTATTGTGAGCCCCAATGCAATTCCTGGGCCAAAAAGAACACTGAGAGAAAGTTAAGCTATATGTGTTTCCTAAGAAAACGCAGGAAAAGTTTATGTTGAGACTTGAGACTAATAATAATGGGATAAGAACATTAACTCAGGCAGATTTTTCTAAAAACAAAAAAAAAACACAGCAGATACAAAACAAAACAATAGTAGTATTCATTTTTCAATGGACAGGGCTCGATATAATGCCTTTTTCTTGGAAAACCTATACACCTGCGACCTGGTCAATAATAGTATTATAAAAGCCGAAATATGCTTGCATCGCCCTCCAGCTCCTGCCTTGAATAAACAATGCATTATTTGCTGAATTTTAGCGGTGCGAATCTTTAAGTCGCATCTGATGGAAATCTGACTGTAAAGCACTAGTTTCCAGGCAAAGGCAAGAGTTTAATAAAAGTAGGTATCCCATTCGTTAATAACATGCAAAATACCCTGTAGCAAACAGTTTATCCGTCTTTCACCCCTTCAACCACTGATCTAGAGTTAATATTGTTAGGTAATATTGCTACAATCTAAAGGATAAGGGTTATCCGAGCCATTTTTGTTCTAAAAAATTCTCGAAGATACGAAGAATTGCGAAAATTGAGTACACACCTGCCCTAGAAACAACCTATAACCACTGTTGGATTTATGAAACTATCTCAACAAAATTAACAACAAATATATACAATGATAAAATATCAAAAATACACAGGAAAACTAAATAAATTGTTAAAATCGTCGACAAAAATTTGAGGTTATGAAACAATGTCATCGACGTTAGTTCGACTAATCGGGACTTGGCGCCGCGATATTAATTTGAATTCCCAATAGTTTTTACATTCAAATTAGGTATAATTTTTTTATTGGGAACACGCTGTGTAAAAATACACTTAGAAATATCGACCATTTTGTTTGTTGAAGTCAATCTAATATTTTATATGACATCTCGTTGTACCTATCTATTTAAGTATAATGTATTCGAAAAGTGTTATTAGATATTTTTTACAAGGTTTCATTCCTGCTTAATTGATTTAAAATAGACAAAATCTATGAGGGAGGTAGAATAAGTTAATAATTAATAAAATGATTCTAACTAGATGATAAATGCGAGAGAGAAATCATAATGCTATACAGGGCGTGCAATATAATCTCTTTACAGCAAAGGGGTAAATATATAATATATTATGGTTATTACTCCAATTATTATAGTAAATATAGCTTAGAAAGAAAACTGAAGAAACTATGTAAGAATATGGATAGAATATAATAAATTTGTGTATTGTTAAATAATTATTAACAAGTTAGAATAAACCATACAGAGGCGGGAATTAATTTTTTATCGCAAAGGGGGTAATTGAATCATAATTATATGAAAATATGGTGGCAGGGTATTGCTTCCATATAATATGTTAATTTTACTCTGTAAGTTTTAATGTTTTTTTTAACTATGTGTGCTCTCCTTCCGCAATAGTGTACATCCAGTAAAGTATCTTTTTATTATGGTAGGGTGTATATGGAATAGGGCGTATGGAACTGTTAATGTTTTATTGTATATCCAAAACTTAAAGTATCAATGCATGAATTACGTCGTTGGTTTTCCATAAATTACTTTATTCTTTAATTCCGCTAGTATGTGTACCTATCGTAAAAATATTATCTACTCCAACCCATATTATTTCCATCTCGGCACCCGCCCCGAGTACGGTCCGCGGTTCCCCCTACCGGATGGCCCCGTACCATCGATGTAGGTACCAAGCGCCGCCTAGGGCAGGTGGTGCGATTTGCGCATTCTTTTGGAAGTGAGATAGTTATAGATACAGCTCGCGGTTGTGAGAAAACGAGAAAAAAAATCAATATTGTCCTCTCGACCAGCACCCCAGATCCTCTGGTGGACGTCTAGATGGACTAGAAACGGTGTTGCCGGATCCGCCGAAAAATATCCGTAATCTCGGCCGATTTTCATGGTAGAGTCTTGATATACACTTATGTGGGTGGAATCGTTCGGCAACGTTGAGGTCGACACCCAATAATGTGCGGTTCGGTAAGGGTGAGAGTCGTTCTGAAATAAAAAATGGTCGCCGCGACACCGCTTTGTTTGTTTCGTGTGCATATTTTGACATAATTAAATAATGTCGCGATTGCTTTGAAGCCAATTGATACGACATAACGGTGCAAAGAAGCTCTGTGACGGGTATTTGCTTCGATAAAATCGCGCGTGTTCTACAGAGAGACCGTTTTTCGAGGAGCCGTGGTGACTGCTTTGGGAAGGTGTATCTGGTTGGACGAATGCTGCTGTATGTTTGGCATGTTCTAGGGCACTCATGCTTTGTAATTGTTTTTAATTGTTTTTCTCTGTTTGAGTGCTTTCTGATATCCATACATTATTCTTCTTAGGAGTACCTCTTCACTTTAAAGTAAGTACACCCATTGTTTTTCTTTGTTTTGGGAATTTCTAGGGTGTTGGCTAGCATTTTACAAGCTAATTACGTGAAGGGGGCTAAACAAAGTACAAAGCGTTGTAGGTTTGTAATTTTAGTAGATGTAGGACATATAGAAGTTATTTTTTGTTTATTACATGAATATAGGGCATAATATACGCTATACAGTGCAGTACACTGTATATTTTTTATTGCAAAGGGGTAAATTTTTGTGTAATTAGTCGAAAATGTAGGAAATTACAGCAAGCTTATTTTTATTAGATCTGAGGTAAATAGAGGTTAATTATGCGTAAATAGAGCCTAATGCGCTATACAGTGCAGTATATGTAATGTTTTTTCATTGCAAAGGGGATAAATATACCTAATTAGACAAAAAGTGCTGGAAATGAGAGTACTTGTACCTATTTTAAATAGTTATGTATGTATAAACGGTACTTAAACAATAAATTGACATTGACAGTCCATGTAATGTTTTTTCATTGCAAGGGGGACAAATATTGCTAATTAGACAACAAAAGCGCGGGAAATGAGAGTGACTGTATCTATTTTAAATAGTTATGTAGGTACATACGGTACTTAACCAATAAATTGACATTGATGTGCGAATTTCGCGGAAATATGGACCCGAGGTATTGTAATTACTCATTACCCTGCAATTACACGGTATAATGGCTGCGGGCTGCGGGGGAGAGGTCATGCGCTCGTCGCGCATGCGCGGGGGAAAAGTGGGCGGGGCTTACCAGGGGCGTAGGAGTGGGGGGTAATGGTAATGAAAAAGGAGTGGGGGGACCAAAAACAGGGTGGGGGGACTATTCTCAACGCTCTATTATTAACTACTGAAAACCAAGCAGCGCTAGACCCTGAGCGTCGGGATCTAAGTAAATTGGATTATCGAAATCAGTCGAGAGCGTCGAGGTAGAACCATGCAAGGTGAAGATTAGTGACATGACTGAACAAGGTTTAGCTAGAGCCTCTCCTTTTATAGAGAAATTCGAAACATATGACCGCAATTTATTTCATCAAATTTTTGGTATGAATCATTGTGATAGATGATTTTTATTTGTTTTCTAAAATATTTACTAAGCTCTTTTGGCGGTTTCATAAACACGCCCCTGAATTATGGAATTTTCAAGTGTTTAGCATCCTGTTATATATCCACCGCGATTATTTTTTCTCATGTACAGACCAGAACCTGCTTTTCTAATAGCTTCTATCGCTCGATTGTGCCTTTGTTGTTCCTTCGGTGCCTTATTATTCGGTATCGTATTATATGAATAAAATCCAAGCAGAGCTAAACCGTCGAGAACACAGAGCTGTAGCCTTTCAGCGTGAATAACAGTGACATAACTAATAGTTAATTACATGTATCAACGCAGCAGTAGGCTTTTTAAAAATCGTTTATTTGGGTAAACGCGTTACAAGGAGTACGGCTTCAATCTGTCTCTCGCGAATGTTATACAAAGTTTTTATAAAATCGTTTTTGCTGATGTGGCAGCTGTTCTTGCACTTCTTCTTTTGATGTATCAGGAACTTCTATGTACGTAACTCCTCCATCCTCAAGAGGCTACTTCAGGGATGAAAAGGACTGAAGTAGGCACCTTTTCTTCTTGTTTTTCTTTCTTCTTCTTTGAGTTCGTCGAACGTATCCAAAGCTTTCGGCATTTGTAGATTCCATACCCAATCAATATTATTATTATGGTTGTTATAATTATCCATAAAACCCAATTATTATTTGTTTCTTGAAATTGTTCCATGACAACTGGGCTGATTGAATCGATGTGTTTTCGGAGAGTATGCAGTTCGTTGAGAGATATATTTTTTATATGTAGTTTTCCAAAACTTTGGCTTTCCTTTGTCATACTAGTTTTAATTGCGGGTAGTATCAAGGAGTGCGTCTTGCTGTTGGATTTTTCGTTGCTATATATAATTCCATTGATTTCAATTTTACAATTCGTTGGTAACCAGATAAGGTGCGGAGTTTGCAATATGTGGTATTCAGTATCCTTGCAGGTTGATTTTATTTTCATGTTGTCCTTTGGGATCACGATTATGAACTCGTCGTTAACTTTCTCTACTATTTGGTTGTGAATTTGTATCTTGACCATATTGCAGCTTGATTCTTCTCCAGTGATCAGAGCAGTAACGCAATCTTCTTTGGGGTTGGAAATCAGGCGTTCTTGAAGGCAAATGTGAGTTCCGTTGACTCCTTCGCAGGGGCTATCCATATATTGGTAGTTGGTGTTGCTCAGAGCCAAGTAGGGTTTTAGGGGTAAAATTATGGAATTGTCCGATGAGGGGATAGGATATAAGTGATAATATTCGAATTTATTTGGGTGGACCAAAGGAACATCTAAGGAGAATATTATTTGATTATTTGAGATAATACAGCTTGTTTTTATAACCGAGTACCAGTCGTATAGACTTAAGTCAACAATTTCGTCAGAAGAATAGTGTGTATTTAGCTCTTTTAGTATTTCTTTTAAATCGTCAATACTTAGAATGTCCGGGTGAATTGTGTGCAAATGGGAAAATGTTATAGCATTTTCTAAATTATCGATAAAAGTAATAATGACATTTGCATTTATGAAAATTTGATTTAGTATACTGAGGTATACGGTATACTTGTAGAAAATATCTGTTTCATGTTGAACTCGTTCATAGAAGCGTTCCATATACTCTGAAATCTTTTGTTGATTATTAATTATTGTTTCGAATTGCTGTAATGGTCAATCAACTTTTTAAATAGTGAAATTTGGTTATTAGTTTGCGATAAAATTTTCTGTTGGTTCTTTTCGAGAGTGCGTATAGCATTATCGTATTTTACTCCATCATTCGCATCGAGAGACCCTGTAAACCACTTGTTTATGGTACCAAGGATATTAAAAAGGCCGCGTTTACTACGTTTATTAAAGCTTATACCCTTTATCTTATTCTCTACTTCTAAAATTAGGGGTTTTAAATTTTCGTAATTATTTCTTAAGCTAGATGTGAAAACATATTCTGTCTCATTAAAAATGGATTGATTGAGATTATTATATATAGAAATTAAATTTTTCACTTCGTTCTTTAGCGGTTTAGTTTGCACATAATGGATAAAAGTATGTTTTTTAGTTATTATCTGAGCATTTCCTAATTTAAAGGGTAAAATGCCCGGGGTACCTTTAAGGTCGTTAATTTTTACTTCCAGCACTAGTGTTTGGGATGTCAGGGTTAGGATTATCAGGAATGTCGGGAAGTTCGTCATCGTCTTTCGATTTGTCATCCTGTAAGAGAGATTGATTTGTGAATTTCCTTGGACGTTTGAGGTTTTTCTTATGTACTATTTTGTTAGGTAGTTTAGCTTTTATACCTAGATCTTTAACAATTGTTACCTTTTTGAAACGAGGTTTGATTTTTGATCGAAGGGGGTTCTTTTCAAAGGCGGTGGCATTTTCTCTATAGGATATCGGATCTTCGCGTTTTTCGTTGCGCTTTTGGATGACCTTTTCTTTCATACTTTGACTAATTTGATGAATTTTGTCATAAAGTAAGGATGTCTTGTTTTTGTGTTCATTTATATATTCATTAATCAACATTTCGGCAGTTGTATCGAATGCATTTACACTGTCTGTGTGGCCGCTTACAACGTCAAAAGGGGTTTGCTTAGTAACAGAATGAATAGTGTTATTGTACGCTAAAATGGCATAAAGCATAAGCTTATCTATGCGACTTTCTTTGTCTGACAATCTTAGGCATCTTATATGCTCTATGAGGGTGGAATGTAGACGCTCAACTAGGCTGTTACTATTGGAATTATTCGGTGTTGTGAAATGGATGTTAATTTTGTGTAATTTTATAAAGTCTTTTAGGGTGGTATTATTGAATTCGGTGCCGTTGTCGCACACAATTGTCCGTGGTAACCCGTGGTGAGTTGCAAATTGTAAAAGGCAGTCAATAGTATTTATTGCTGACGCTCCTGTAATTTTATATGCTTGCGCATATCGCGAGAACGAGTCTATTGCGGTCAAAAATTTTTGATTTTCCATCTGAAACGTGTCCAAATGTATAACTTCGAATGGCTTAGAGCTCGTGGGTGTTATATTAAATTTCACTACCGGGGGATTCCTATCGTATTTAGATAACTGGCAGATATCGCAGTTGTTTATGTATTTTTCTACATCGATCTTAAGTTTAGGCCAAAAATAGCGTTTTTTGAGAGACATTTCGGTTTCGTTAATGCCTCTATGGCATACTTTGCCCTCGTGATGGTATTTTAATTTTTCTTGTTGTTCTTCGTAAGTAATAACGTCGTCTAAATATGTTGGACTTTGAATAAATTTGAAAGAAGAGTTTTGAAAAGTTTTGCGAACAATATTAGAAAAGTCAGGAATTATTTCAGGTGTCTTAAAATATAGGCAATAAGTCTTTTTGTGTTCTACATATTCTTTAATAAAACTAATAACTTCTGGTTCCAAATTTCTTAAAGGTAGTGACACTGTTATTCGTGAATTTTCGTTAAAAGGTCGTGACCTAATTACGTATCTACGTATCATTTTGTCATTAGAAGAAACAATAATTTGATTTTTAAACGAATTAACGCACTTTTCGGTTATTGGCATTGTAAAGACAGGGTGTTCTGCTGCCGTGTGGACAGTTTCATTTGTGTCTGAGTCATTTTGGGTATTTTTGGTGGCGTTTTCAGTTTGTAGAAACTGTGAGTGGGTGTTATTTTGAGCGGGTTGTTGGTTAGCCGGTCTAATTAATATGTCGGAGATTATATTAATTTTTGGTTTTGATTTTGCTTCTGATTCATCAGAAATTTGTCCTAAAATTTCACTTAAGTCTTCACTACAAATTTCAGGTAGTTCTAGGTTATCTAAATTTTGTAAAAAATCGTTAATTTCATCATCTGAATCTCCAGAATGTACTATTATTGATTCGTTTTCTGTCACTTTTTCTATAGCATTTATCTCTATTCGAGAAAGTGCATCAGCATTTGTATTTGCTTTGCCCTTTTTATAAACTATGTCAAATTGGTATTCTGAAAGTTTAAGTCTCCATCGTGTAAGGCGTGATACGGGGTCTTTAAGAGAAAATAAATATATGAGAGGTTTGTGATCTGTAACAATTTTGAATCTATTTCCGAAAAGATATGGCCGAAAGTAGGATGTTGCCCAGATGATCGCGAGCAATTCTTTCTCAATAGTCGAGTAATTGAGTTCTGCCGGATTCAATCTCCGCGAAGCATATGCTACGGGTAGGTCGTTGCCTACGGGGCCTTGTGAAAGGACGGCGCCCACGGCGTAATTTGACGCGTCTGTAGTTAAGTTAAATGGCTTGGACAGGTCAGGATATTGTAGAATTGGATCATTGGTAAGAATTTTTTTGCAAAGATTAAAAGATTGAAGGAATGCATCATTATGGATTATTTTTTCGCCTTTTTTCAGACATTTAGTCAATGGTTTGGTTATTTTTGCAAAATCCTTAATGAACTTTCGGTAGTATCCTACAAGTCCGAGAAAAGATTTGATTTCTTTGACAGTTTTGGGTATAGGAAATTTCTGAATTGCCTCGACCTTTTTTGGGTTAGGTTTTACCCCTTGTGGAGTCACGATGTGCCCCAGGAACTCTACTTCTTTACGAAGGAATTCCGATTTATCCGGTTGTATTTTTAAATTATATTCTCGCAATTTTTGAAAGACTAATTTCAGATTATTAATGTGTTCATCAAGGGAGGTCGAAAATATGATAATGTCATCAACGTAAACTAGGCACACTCGTCCTTGTAAGTCGCGAAGGACATCGTCCATAACCCGCTGAAAGGTTGCTGGCGCGTTTTTTAAACCGAACGGCATTCTAGTGTACTCGTAGTGTCCGTTGTCAACAGTGAAAGCAGTTTTTGGAATGTTTTTAGGGTCCATCTCAATTTGGTGGAATCCCGACGCTAGATCTAAGGTGGTAAAATAAGAGCATCGACCTAATTTATCTAATATTTCGGTGATATTGGGGATGGGATACCGATCGTCAATGGTAATTTCATTGATTTTTCTATAGTCTACGACGATACGCCACTTTTTCTCGCCTGACGCATCTTCTTTCTTGGGAACAACCCAAATCGGGGAAGACCAAGGACTGGACGAAGGACGTATTATTTCGTCGTCTAATAATTTTCCAATTTGTCTTTGTACTTCGGATTTTAACGCGTAAGGATAGCGATAAGACTTTACGTGTATGGGGTCTTCGTTAGTTGTCTTTATCTCGTGCTTAACACGGTTTGTAAAAGAGAGTTTTTCTCTGAATTATGAAATAGATCTGAATAATTTCGACAAAGTTGTAGGACCTTTTGTCTTTCTTCCGGATTTAGGTGGTTAGTTCGAATAAGGTCTTTTACGTCAATATTAGGATTTTTGTCATTATTGTGAGGTGTATCGACTATTTCCTCGATATTAAAAAGAAAATAATCATTATTTATTTCCTCGAAAATAGGTTCTGAGAACGGTTTGTCTAAGCGCAAGAGTTTTGTTTCATTAGAGTGGTTTTGTATTTCAACAATGACGTGACCATTTCTTGCAGTGGTCAGAGTTTCTGGAATAAAACACTTGGGAAAAATCTCTTTTTTATGTATTATCACGTCGCCTGTCTGCTTGGAAATAGGAATTTTTGCAAGGCACGTTTCTTGCGGATTTACAAGAAGTGAAAAAATATGAGAACCTTTATTATGCTTGTAGAGAATTTGAATGCAGGTGTTGTCGTTATAAAAAATATTATTTTCAAAATCTGGTTTTAATTTTAAGCGTTTCATGTCTTCAAAACCGATTAACCCGTCGAAAAAGTCATGAAAATGAAATAAATGGAATGTAATCCGATCGTCTAAACCAATCAATTCATTTAAAGGTATATCTGCTTTGAAACGGCATCTATTTACACCATTACAAGTTTTTATATTAAAATTTTCGTGATATATTTTGTCTGGGAAATATTTTTCTGCGAAATATGGGGATAGAATAGATTTTGACGCACCTGTATCAATTAAAAGTATGAATTTGGGTTTATTTGTCTTTATATAGGGTAAGGTACTGTCACTGTCATAGTTGTTTATTTCGATTGTCGTCATTTTTCGGGTTCTTCGAGACATAATTGGTGAAAATTTGGGTCATTTGGAACAGTAGTTTCCTGCTCAACAGAAATTTCTGAGTTTCCCTGATTTTCTTGATAATTTTCCGTGAAATTATACTGATTTTCGTATTCAGCAGCTTCCGGATAAAGCATCTGTTCAGAATTTTCGTAATAATTGTTATAAAAATATGAGTTGTCTATATCGGAATAATAGTTCGAGGGACATGCCTGCTCATCATAATAATTTTGAAAATTGACATTTTGACATTCCTGTTCGATATTATGTAGTTCTTCTGATGCAAAATTTCGTGGGCCTGTACTACGGAAAAAGTTTGGTACATATCTTGGTAAGGTTTGGGGTGGCAAGGTGGGAACTCTGGAAGTTGTCGACATCTGTGTTGGTACTTCGTTAGGAGTTCGTCCTGTCGGTTTAAAAACATTCGTCTGGGGTGGTCTTGTGCCAAAGACTTGTTTGTTTGTGGGGAATTTTTGTTGTGCCATTTTAAAGTTTGGTCTGATGTTAGTTATTGGGCCTCTGGGAAATTGTTGCGATTGAAAATTTGGGAATCTTTGGGGTGGAATATTTGGCAATTGTTGGTTGTACTGGAAAGATGTGGTAGGAATTTGGAAGTTTTGTTGAATTGGCATTCTAGGACTTTGAAAATTGGGCATAAAATTTTGTGAAAAGTTTGGGTTTCTTACTTGTGGTGGTCTCTGAGGTTTAGGAAAATTACCGGATGGACCTGATGGTTGTGGAATATTAGAAAGTAAGCGATTTTGGGCATAAAAGAAATTTTGTTCCTCGATTACCAGCGCTATAGCATTTTCTAAGGTATCTGGATTGCGGATTCTAATAATATCTTGTAATCGTCCCGTTAGTCCTCTAACAAAAGTTTTTAGAGCTAACTGTTTGTAGTTATTTAAATACTGGAATTTAATTTGGAAATTATTACACTGTGCGCGTCTTGGATTCTGGCTCCAAATTGCACGGGGGGTTCATTTTTGAAAGGTCTTAAAATTATTAAATCTTGCACAAGGCAGTCTATATTCCTGTTGTCGCCAAAAGTTAGACGGAGAGCGTCACGAATTTCTTCCCATGTTTGTAGTTCAGTTCTAGTTCCGATTAAAACTAGAGCCCTACCTGCTAATTTTCCTATTACAGCTTTTAACAAGAATTTATTTAGTGGGTCATTTAGGACACCTCGATTCGAATATGTTTCGATAAGATAAGAGCAACTATCAATAAAAATTTCAAGAGTATGTTGGTCGCCTGAAAATTGGGGAATACTTTCTATATACATTCTAAGCAATTGATAATTTATTTGTCCATTTTGTGGTTGTTGTTGCCTTTGTTGTTGTTGCTGCTGTTGTTGATTCATATTTGGTCTAATATTAACTTGTCCAAAAAGAGTACTTAGAATAGCAAGGTCTGTGTCGTGGTCAATACCAAGCCTTCCTACGTTTTCGTTTTCTGATTCGCTATCAGACATAAATTTGGTTTATTTTTAGAAACAAAATAAAAGTGAAGTGAAAACTTAAATGGAAATGAGAGAAAAGTAAAGTTATAAAAATTTGTTTTGAAAATGGTTTTCTTTGATTTTCTTTTCTTAAAAATAACTTACACTAGTGAGATTAAATACTCCTTGTTCCGGCAGGAAGTTTTCAGGACAGTTCGGACAAAAGGAATGGCTCTTACCCTGCTCTTCGGCGTTGGTCGCTAGCTCTTCAGCTCTTGGAACTCAGCCCTGCTTCGTTGTCGGTGTTGCCTGGCTGCTACGGTGACCGTTCGTCTTTTACGGAGACGATTTGTTTCGGACCGATCGCTTAACGGAATTTTCCGAAGGAAAACGCGAGTTTCGGCGACAGAAAGTCTTTTTCGTATCACAAACGTCAGCGATTTCCGCGACCCGTCCTACCGACTGCGCCAATTACATGTATCAACGCAGCAGTAGGCTTTTTAAAAATCGTTTATTTGGGTAAACGCGTTACAAGGAGTACGGCTTCAATCTGTCTCTCGCGAATGTTATACAAAGTTTTTATAAAATCGTTTTTGCTGATGTGGCAGCTGTTCTTGCACTTCTTCTTTTGATGTATCAGGAACTTCTATGTACGTAACTAGTTTTAACTCGGTCAGCTCTTTTTATAAAGAATTTCGAGACACAGATGTCCACAGTTGATTTCATTAAATTTTTGATATGCATCGTTACTATATACAATTGTAACTTTTCCTGAATATTTAACAAGTTTCTTCGGTGGTTTTAAGTTACCAAAAGTATCAAAGTATTCAATAATAGTATTATCTTTTTTATTTGCTACCCAGCGAGTGCCTCTATTGTTTTTAACATCCAAATTAATAATTACTGATTCATATGCATGTGGTTTGCTTGGAAGTGCATCTCTCATGAATAAACCTCTAAAATATGACAATTTTAATTTCCTAGCAAATTTTTAGAGGTCAACATTAGTTCATGGGTCTCTTGGGTACCTCCACTGGGATTTTTTTTTTGTTTCCTTAAAAATAAACCAAAGCCTCGCTTGTTTTCCTCAAGTAAAGCCCCGATCCGATTGCTTCCATCGCTTTAATATGACGCTTTTGTTCTTCCATCTTTTTCTGCATATCTTTCACAATAACTGCTTTAGTCATTGCGCTAGCTCCGTCTGCCACCGATCCAAGCGCTCCCAGAGCGCCTAGGATTGAAATCAACGAAAGAAACTCACCGTTCGTCTCAAACGGAATTATTCTCGGGATTCACACTTTCTTCTTTCCACCCACTTTTTTAACCGCTAAACGTGCCGCTTTAATTGCAGCTAGTTTTCTTAATTCCTTTTTCATTTTAAGTTGATTTCCGTAAAATTATTTTTTCAATGATTTTTCAACCTTTTTCACTATATCACGTTTGAATGACTTTTCAAACCATGCCTAACTTGCGTTTAGTTTTCATTGTTGTAGTAAGAAACCAAGCAGCTGTCTTTTCACCTAGTTTTACGTTCTGAGACTTAACTCTTTGCCAAGCTTTATTGTCTAATTCTAGATCGGCTTTATGCCGATTTGGAATATTCTATGTCGTGTTCCTTGCACGCAACGTTGAGGGGGTTTATGTCCGTGTCTCCCCTAGATAATGTATTGTTTAGATTAGTTCCAGGCCCGCAAAATTGGTACCCAGGAATGTGCAATTCAACTGGTAGATTACTGAGAAGGGTATTAACCAAACTGTCTCCTGTGAATGATAACATTAGACTAAATGCAAGTATTTACACGAAAATATAATTATAAATTTCAAAACCACAATAACACAAAGTCCCAATCATTAGTAATTTATTTTCCCAATCTCGCTTGAATTTATATAACCGAGTATTCATCTTATCAAATGTTTATATAATATCCGGCGACCGAGCACATTTATATTAAGATTTTACTTTAGGTTTACTTTAAGTCAGACCGAACTCGGCAACGGCTGAAAGTGTGTTTATAGAGGGTTTCCCAACGAAAACTCGACCCTCAAAAATTAGAAAACCGAAAAATATTTGAAAATTCGCCCAGACCCGTCAATTTTTCTTCGTGGGGGAGCTTTTTTGACAGTAAAGCCAACCCGATATGTTCATCCCCCTAACCCCTAGCAACCCCAACTTTAAAATTTCAAATGGAACTACCCCCCTTGTGGCACATCATTTTAAAGCCCTTTTTATTTCGAATACAGTGATGTATCGTTTTTAGAATTATGTTGAGATTTGATAGAATTATTGGCTAAAAACGGAAAGTTGACAATCCACTGTACGCGTACTAATTTTTACACAAATGCCTGCCATTAATAAGTTTTTTATCTACTACACACGACCAAATTACCTAGTTTTTATTGACATGTCGATCAGTTTACAAAAAAGTCACAAATGAAAAAGCTGAAGCAAAACAAAAAAAGTTCATACCAATTCAAACCTTATATATTTTTTAAATATGTAACAAAAAGTCACTGTCACAAAAATGTTCCCGTTTTTTTGCTTGTAACCACGAAATCGTTAGTTTCAGCCTGCTATTGAAAGTGGAAACTTGTTTTCCAAATGGTTTATTCTATCGCGGAAATGGTAGAAATTGTTGCAATTTCTTATCGAAATCATGATTGCGCTAAAGCTACAGCATGAATTGCAACAATTTGAACAAACAACAATTTCAACCAAATTTCACGACTATTCACTATTCAAGGTTACATAAATGGACATTATATGCCTCTAGTATTTAGTTTACTAAAAATAAATCGGAAAAAATCAAACTTTTATGTTCTGTTAATAACTTTAGCTTCATTCCTGATAAAGTAGCTGTTGATTTTCAAATTGCCATCCATAATGCAGTTTCTAAGGTATTTTTTATTTTCAAGGAAGCCACTTCTCCGCCTTACATTTGGGCTGACGCCTCTTCGGATTTAAATAAAACCACAAACGCTTGTGAATCTTTCCATTCGCATTTCAATAATGCTTTCTATTATAGTTCACCGACAATATTTATTTTATGGATGTTCTGCTAAAGTTTCAAAGTGAAGTATATATAAAATGTAATAGTAACGGCTCTCCTTACAAATGCAAAAACAACCAGACGGCGAGAATATTTCTTGAGAAAATTAATGTTAGATTTCAAAAGTGAAAAAATATCTTTGTTACATTTTGTCAAAGTTGTTTCGAATGTATACGGATACAACGAATAGATGCAACAGTTTGTAATAATTTCCTGTTTCTTTAACCCTTCATCTTGTATCAATTTTAATCCATAAAAATGAAATAATGAAAATAGCTATAACCATTATACTGCCTAATGAATATTAATATTAATAATAATTCTCACCCTCACAATACTCCAAACTAGGAGTACCCCAGAAGCAACCACATGCTTGTGCGGGGGAGGGGGGCAATTACTATTATTTTGTCTTCTTTGCCATTTGCGTTCAGTGTGACGAATTTCGTAGTGCCAAAAGAGGGGCTTAAAATGCTCTGTGACGTAAATCGTAACACTTTATGAGCTTTACCTGACAGTTTATCCGATCGCCCCTTGCGATGCTAATGGTACTATGGATGCCACCCATATTTTTAATACTACTATCCTATCCTTACAAAAATGAGGAAGAAAAAAACTACTTTACTTTTTGAAAAAAATTACAATGACTTGGAACTGCGTTGATAAAACGAATAAGTTTACAGGTACAGTTTCAATTGTAAATTTTATAACTAACCTACAAAAATGTATTGATAGTATCGATAATAATATCCATCAGTATCGATATTGTATCGATATGATTGTCTTCTACTCAAATCAGAAATAAAAAATTATGAAAATTTGTCAATTTAATATTTTTGATACGGTCTATTTTGGTAAAATATTTTGAAGAATATGACACTTTCACCAGTAGTTATACTATATAATCATTGCTTCTGCCTCTATTGGAATACGATAATACTTATTTTAAATCGAACACGCTGTGGCGTTGGAGATGGCGTTATAAGGGAACTTTTATCTAACATTTTTCAATTTATGCTCTCCTATTTGCATTAAAAAATGTCATACATAAAGTTGTTTCTAAATGCGAAGAGCTAGAGCTTAAATTGAAAAATTTTGCATGAAAAACCGTCCATAGAATCACATAACCGCCCCCTTATAGAGTGGTCCACTTTTTTCTAGCAGGACTTTTAACAGTCGATGGAAAAATTTATTTTAAGGGGAAAATTTCATGTCAACATAGTTTCGTTTTAAAGTTACAGGGTGTTGAAATTGAATTGTTGCAATATCTCCCAAAATAATGAACTGAACTGAAATTCGGCAGTGCTGTGTTTTTACGAACGGAGCGACGTATCTCACCAGAGGGCACCGCATGCACTATTTTTGGATGTTGCTTTTAGAAGTTGACAGTTTCAGCTTATTCTCCATCTCCAACAATACAGCAGTGCCAAATTTACTTTCAGCAGCTTGATTATTTTGGGAGATATTACCATAATTTAATTTCAAAAAGGTAACTACACACTTTTTTCTATTGTATTTAATAATAAGAAGTCTAAATATTAATCAGTATTGTCAACAATTTAACATACAACTTATCTCAATTACTCAAAAACGAAAAAGATATTAGAAATCTGTTTGTACCGTTTTACTGATCTCAAAATTGCACAACTTTGTCCTCTTTTAACTGTTGTTCTATCTCTCACCGTTTGCAAGATCCCCATGCTGTTCACCCTTATCCGGGACACATTGTATACACTTATGACTTCCTATTTCGGAAGCACAATGTTTCCTATATAAAATTACGTCAGCATGACAAGGACACCTCTAACAGTCCGTTGCCGAAAAAAGTGTTGGAAGTAAAAAAATTAGTATATATATCATATATGATTTTTAGTTCGGGTGTTGTTCGCTGGCGCTAGTGTCACACTTGTAGAAAGAGTGAGCACATCGTTATGACGTCCCTTATGTGTAATGCATCTTGCGACTTCCAAAAGTGCATTTTCGTCATATTTTAGAGCTCGCTTAAAGTTAGTGAGGGGGCAAAAAAAAAGTTCACTTAGATGTTTCGTATCAGTGGGCAACTTATTTGGGGTTAGTGAGCTGCCTCACTTGTGACAATACGAAATTTGTAGCCAAACGTTTTACTTACTGCAAGTGAGGCCATCTTAGCAAAACAGTTTTTTTTTGGGGCAACCAAGCAGCTTAAACTTAAACCCAAGACAAATAAGACGCAAACGAAAATTCGACCGCGCCGCGCATCACGTCACGTTCGATGCAGAACAAGCGAGGATCGTCGGCTTGACGCGTGAGATGAGCTGTTTACAAGGTGCTGTCACGCCAGCGGCCGTCCCCTCCCTGTACAACGCGCGTACCGTCGAGGCTCGCGCGTCTCTTCGATTTAACTCGACGCGAAAGGCGACGGTAGGTCTGGGCTTCCCGAGGTGTGCGGTAAAGAGGTGGATAGGATTTCGGGTGAAAATCGCAACGGGAAGCGAGAGGAAGGTCCGAAGAAGAGATTTAACACTTTTTCAAATTTTTTAAGAGGTAAATGCGAGAGATATTAAGCTTTTTCCTCGATAGAAATCGGTTCGTTTTTATGTTTCGCGCTGCGCTTAAAAATTACCGCGAAAATGTCGCGAAATTGTCAGGAATTGACCGTTTTCGTCGGGCCGTAGCTACGTTATTTCGGCTCGGGGCCGCGAGGTCGCAGTTTTTAAAGCTTCCTCCATGTCTTCAGGTCATGTTCAGATACCTCCGGCGCCCCTGAAAAATCGAGAAAAGAGAAAAACACCTCATTTCCCAGAGTGGTTTCGGAGGATTTTCCGTCGATTTTGCCAATATTCAGCCGTCCCATTTCTCGGAAGAATAAAATCGAGATTGCGGAAATCTTAGCAGAAAATGTATATTTTTCAAGATTATTAATTTGTAGCATAAAATACCTACTCAACCTACTCACAAGTAAGAATCCAAAGCGCTAACACTTACGAATGTGAATTTACTTTGCCTTAATACAACCTGCGAAATTACAAAATTCCTGTTATTTTTTGAACACACCTCGTATTTTTGTTCGAACGTGACGTCACGTCGAGATGCGCGTGAGAATACCTTTGTTTATTTGTCTTGCTTAAACCCTATTATATTCACGTTTTTTGCTACGCTTAGCAAATTTTTACTTATCGCAGCAAAAAAACTTTCAGTGTGTTTTCGACCTATTAGATCGCTGAGAACTGGTTCAGAACTGTTGCTCGAAGGAACACTATATTTTGGAGAACATGTATAACTTACGACACAAACTTTAATGCAAAATAACCAGTATTTCAGCCGAAATCATATAAATACTATTTATTCTTTACAATAAATCAATCTATCGGCCATATTTATGGTAAATATTAATGTCCAAAATAGGAATAATAATATTCCATTTCTAGACATTGATATTTAGGTGGAACCACATCTTTTTAATATCCAATTCGATAGAAAGTATAAAAAACAAATCTTACTTAAAAATATATCTTACCCAATATTATTTTAACCCTGATGAAGGCCATAATTATAGCCGAAAGCTTGGTTTATTGTGAAGAATAAATAGTATGCGACTATGATGTTGGCAGAAATACCCGTTATTTTGCTTTCGTTAATACCTAAGTACAGCAGTGATTAAAGAGGATCTATTGTTAATATTCTACCTACCTCAAAAGGTCTTCTGATTCTGTTGGTAATGCGTGTATAGGTACAGATATAATATAAAATATATGCATAGGTACTACTGAAACCTAAAACAGTTTCATCTAAGCCCCGCAAAATATAATTATTCAACCTACATATACCTTTATCCACTACGTTTGGCTATGGTCCTGAGCTTTCATGGTCATTTTGTGGCTAGGAGCTGCCGCCAAAGATGTCGATTCGGCGGCCAACGACAAAGTCAATGGCATCATCTTCAGAGGATGACCGTTCATTTTAACGTCCGTGTTTCTGGTTGAGTTGTCTTTTAAATCTCTGGAATTGGCAGACACAGAGTCAGGACTCCCTGCCTGTTTCTGGGTTTCACGTTGGCACTTTGTTTTGCTGGTCACATGGTCTCTAAATGCCATTTGATAAGCCAGCTCGAAGGCCTGGCCCAGAGTGAAGAGTATATCAGTAGCAGTCTCCTACGGAGATTAAATTAAACAGTTTACACTCCAAAGAACTATTTTTAGGTAGCATATCCAGAAAAGTTACGATACAAAGATATAGAGATTCTATAAATATAATTCACTTTATTTGTTATGGCCAGGATCCAGAAATTGAAATTTTATTACATTTTTGTGTTCAGCACAATGTCAGCATCATATTCTAGCCATGATCCCTATACTTTCAGTTGCAGGACAGCTTCAGTGCCTAACTTGCTACTATAGAGTATAAAAAATTAAAATTGGTGTTCTTTATAAATCAATAGGTTTGTTAATTGCTCGTTCACAATTACCCGTATTAACAGCCCAAAGCGCTTTCTCAACAAATATCATTAAAGAATAACGTGCATAGTACTCACTAATTTTTAGATTTTTGCATTTTTACACATACCGCCTATTTTTCATATTGAAAAAAGTCAACCAATGAATTGAAGATGAGTTTGGTGACTTGTCGCTAATATGTAATTGCAACATTTTGTTAAGCATTCCATATTACCCCGTATAAGTACTGGAAGCCTAAGCAAGTATTGAAACGTACTCGTACTTGGCACGTAGCGTAAACTGTGCAGGTAATGATTTTTGTAATATTTTATCAATGTGTTGCGAGATATTCAGATTAGACAAAATGATGTGCCATAATACCAGACACTCTCTTGAAAACAATATGGGACAAGTGTACACATTGTGACAATAACAAAATCATTTTCTGCAGGCACAGAAGCTGCTCAACTGATTTAGTATTCATGGAGTTATATGAAAAAATATGTTTATGCCTGTTGCAATGTTTTGGCACAATTTTGTCTTTTTTGAGCTATTGCTACACCACTCCAGTGTATAGTATAAATTATTACCAAATTAAAGTCTATAATATTTTGTAATGATAAATATATTTGTGCCACGTCTAAGCATATCAGAAGTACTTGACTGTTAAGAAAAACTAATAGTTTTTTATAGGTTAGGTACCACCTGCCCTGTATATTAGTTTATCTTTACAAGTCGACATAATGTTAATAAAAATCAAATAGATTTTCTTCCCAAGAGAGATCTAATTCAGGCGTTTTCGCACGAAGCATGTGACGTAATTTTCGCCTCTTCGCGACCGCATGATATCACGTGACACTCCACGAGTTCTAGTTTAGGACCGTATTTTAGTCTCCGCCCCATGTAAGTTGTGTGTCATAAATACTTCATTAATCCCGTGGTTTCATTCATTACTTCATGATACAGTCCGCTTTAATGTTCTCCTCTGCACTTAGACACCTGCGCCCTGCATGCCTCACCACATTGAGGTCTCTGAACTAGGAGAATTGAGTGTTAATTCGAAGAAGAAGAAGCACTAAGTCCAATTTAACGCGTTCAATACATGCTTTTAATAGCATTCATGATCAAGTAGCAACTAAATCACGACTACTGGATTTGATGCTTACATTTTCAATGTAAGAGAACACTGATTTATCACAATTTTCTGAACTTCAATTTTTGCCTTTATTTTGTACTGTTTCCCACAAAAAGAAATCCAAAACAGACAAATCGGGGGATCGGGGCTGCAAGGAAATAGGTCTATTTCTCCCTATCCAACCATTTGAATAGAGCTGATCTAGGTAATTTCTTACGGGCAAATAATTATGTGGTGGAGCTCCTTCATGATAATTTTTGTTTTATTTTGTTACATTTTGTTACCAGCTTAAAATAAAATATTTGAAAGTTTGAAGTATGTCTTATTATAAAATAGAACGTAATTAGCTATTTTATTTTTTATAATAACTATGCCGAGTATTATATTTTTGGAAATCTCAAAAAATGGCAGATTTGATAAGGCCACAGCCAACTATGATTTACATTTAAAAAAACACAATTTTATGTCATCTCAAAAAGCACAAACAACATAAAAAAATTGGATTAGATTGTCTTATTAAGTCCGAAATTATCTACAATTTTTTTCTCCACAGTTTTTCTGTATAATCAGAAATAACGGAGCTACAGAGATATGATGAAATAGCAAAAAATCACTCTTTTCAAAATATTAGGGAGCCATGAACTTTTTTAAAAATCCAAAATGGGCATTAGATTGAGCATTCAAAACTGCAATTCTTTCCCTATTTAACCTTTGTTCTAGCTCTGCTAGTTTCAGAGATCCCCATAGTGGGCATCGAAAAAAACTCACCCTGTATTTTAAATGAACTACAGATTATAAGAATGATCAATCCATTTTTAAATAACAAAAGTGAATTAAAGAAAAGAAAATTGCGGGAAAATCCTTGGAAAATCTTATATATTTTTCCGAAGTTAGAATATTTATGAGCATAAAACGTATCATTTTATAGGTTTTCGAGGGTGTACGTTAGGAATTAATTATACAGGGTGACTCAGTTTTATTCTGCTACACTTCAACAGGTGATAGAAAAACAAAAAATAACCGCACTTTCTTCTATAAACTATATCATTTTATGGTCTTATAAAAAAGTTACAGGGTGATAAAGTTGTAAGAAATAGGTGGACTTTATTGAATATTTACCAAACTAGTTGAGATATTTAAGTCATATTTGGGACATGTTATAGCGGCATGGGTTAAAAAAAAACGAAGCACCTTGTATACCAATTAAATGTATTCAATTTCTTATGTAAATTTTAATTGTAAACTAAAACGCTCTCTTATCTTTTTGTCCTATGTGTCATGGTTTCATAGCAAATTTGATTTTTTCGTGTTTTTTCGAGGTATTTCTCAAAAATTAACTTAACAATTCTCTCCATAAGTAAGACTCAAAGTAGAAAAAATGTGTTTCTTACTTTAAATACAGTAACTTTTCCCAATAACTTACCCATTCAAGGTTTTACATTAATTGTATCTTCCTTAAATGTTTTAGATCCTGTATCTTCAAAAGTATAGCCTTAAATATGTAAGTTTATTGGAAAAAGTAACTTTATTTAAAGTAGCAATCACATTATTTCTACTGTACGTGTTACTTACGGAGCAATTTTTTTTAAATAATTTTTCAGAAATACTCCGAAATAATACAAAAAATCAAATTTGCCTTGAAACCATGACACACACGAAAAAATACCAAGAGGACATTTTTTTTAAATTAAAATTTACATAATAAATTGAATACATTTTATTGCTAGACAAGGTGGTTCTTTTTTCTTCTAAAAACAATTATACTAATTACCCTCTTCTACGCCACTGGTTGTTCAAGGTGTTTGATATTAACAGGTTTTACGCTAACCCATGCCGATATAACGTGTACCAAATATGACTTAAATATCTCAACTAGTTTGGTAAATATTCAATAAAGTCCACATATTTAAGTAATTCTAATTCAATTCGAAAATTCGACCACCCTGTGTACGTGGATATGGTCCAGTGAGTAGATTTTTTTCTTGGTTGCCATAGCGACGTTTATACACGCTATGTACTGGAGATAACAAATTCATTAAACATCTTATAATTTCTTGAAAAATTATAATAAAATAAAATTAAAGAAAAGAAGTGTTTGTGTAATACACAAATAGTTTGATTAAAAGCCATACAACGAGTCTTGCGAAATTTGGTGAAAAAAAGGTAAACATTAATTATTATAACAATACAGTATTATATATACAATCATGTACAATTTTTAAATCGTTTTTCGTTTATATTTTTTAGATTAGATAGAAAACGACAATATGGAAGATTTGTGCGTACTTTGCGATTCCGCATTGGGTGATAATAGTGTGCGAGTTGGAGATAAGGCAAGAACATCCATGATTGAAGCAAGCATCAGGATGCAAGATAGCAGAGATAAACTTATCAAGCATAGAGCAGAATTATTTGTTCATGTTAATTGCAAAAAAAAAGTATTCTTCACGGAGACATTCAAATTCTTCGCAGACAGTAACAGGTTATGCAGAATGTACCAGCAATACAATGGATTCAGCAGGCGAGTTCGAATTTGAAAATCAATGTTTTTACTGTGACAAAAATTGTTCCGATACACTAATTAAAAAAAAAATCCGAAAATGAATATAGGATTTGCTGCTAAGAATACGCAAGATGTTCTTCTCGATCGTATGAAGGAATCGAAAAATGAAAAATATGCCCGTGTCAAAGAGCGTTTAGAATCATGCACAGATTTATTAGCTGCAAAAGGAAGATACCATCGTAGTTGCTACAGGAATTTTATGCATGACTTGGATCAAGAAGGAGAATATCGTAATAAAACTGTAACTTTCTTGGCGTACGTTGTCCAGCATTTAAAAAAAAACACAAAAAAATCAATTTTCTTTTAATGAACTTTGTATGAATTTTACAGCCAAAGCTCCTGTATGGTCTACAAAACTTAAAGAAAGCATGTTGACATTTTGCGGCAACCACATACTTTTTCACGAATATAAAGATGACATAATTAAAACTTATCGAAATTTGCATCAAATATGTTTAGAATTTTACGCAAAAAAACAAAAGGATTCTGCAGAAGTTAAAATGCAAATTGTTGAGAATGCCGGAAAAATTATTTTGGACGATATTATCAGTGAAAAATTTGAGACAGACACGTACCATCCTCCACAAACCTTTTTTAATAATGTTGACACAGTCATTCCAAAAACTTTGAGGACATGTTTGGACGTAGTAATACAAAAAATAAAAAAGGGAAATTAAAACCACATGAAATTAAAATTATTTCTATTGCTCATACTATTATGCACGCAGCTCGTCCCAAGGCTTTCATTTCCAATGTATTACTAGGACTCGCATCATCTCTTGACAGAAAATTTGGTTCTAGAGAATTAATTGATATTCTTTCAAAAATGGGATTTTGTCATTCATATTTATATTTGAGGGTACTATTATTGTAAACAACCTACAGCCGAAAATTTCCGGTTACATTCAGATGGTGCCCGATAATACAGATTGGAACACCAAAACAGAATATGGCCATGGAACATTTCATGCCTCAGGAAATATTTTATGCTATCGATACAAATTATCGAATTAACCCATTAGGTACTAGCGTTCCATATATGGAACACAAAACATCATCTGCTATACAGCCCTCTCTAATATATTAGAAATAAAAGAAATCCTTTTTGGACACCATTTTTAGGTTGTATAGTCACTGCCTGTACAGATGTTTCATACAGTGCCTCTTGATAGTTTGAACACAATCTCTGCTGTATTTTATTTTTATCAATGAGTTTGTGAACGTGCAAAAATGTCGAGGAGTAAAGGGAAAGTACATATTTTTTACATTATAGATCGTTAGTACTGGAAATAACCAGTGTTTTGTTGAATTCCTATCTCATTTATTTGATTGCTTGTATTGGGAAACAATAAATATATTTTCTTATTGGTAAGATTTCATGATTTTGATTGTGTTCCATATAGGGAACACTAGGCTTTTGGGTCACCTTTTCAATGCTATATTGGATATATTGTATTATAAAAATTTAGTGGAAAGCTATAAATTTTGGTCTGATATGAGTTCCAATCATGGTGTGCAATCAATTGGTATATTATTGGATCTCCAGAAAATATGGAATTATCATACGAGAATTCTGCAGATGAAGATTCTGGTGGCTTGTTGGAAAATCTGTCAGGTAGATCACTCGAGACGAAGGCCGAACTTGTTAATAGAAAGTAAGACACAAGCGGAAAATTTATGTTGCTAATTATGAGGATAATGCACCTACCGTTATTAATATTTTTCTGAGTGGGTAAATGGGTAAAATGAAAGGACTTTTTGTTTAAAGACAATGCTTTGTTTCCGCAACCTGACACATCTGATTACAGAAGTATGTCTCCAGTTGACTTATTTGAATGTTTTATTGCAGAAGATATTCTCGACTTTTGTTAAAAGAGAGTAATAATACCGCTATATTCAAGAATTGTTGGAACCCTAATATAACTCATCACGAGATTAGATAGGTTAGGTTAGGTTATTCGGCTATGATTATATGCTTTTTGGCTATACTCGTAGTGTCAAGGTATACGATTAAAAAACTATTGGAAAATAACTACTGGGATTCTGGAGAAGATCTTAGAAATATTGCCCTGTATAAAGCTGAGATGTGACAGATACATCGAAATAATGAAATGTATGCATTGTAAATAAACACCAGACGATGCGTATAGGACATAACCACACGCAAGCAATGCCAAAAATGCGACACAGGTCTATGAATGCATTGATTGTTTTATTGTCTTTTATACAAACTAATATTTATTTTGTGTTCATGTCTACTCATAGTAAAACATTTATCATAAAAAATAATTTTCTATTTTGTTTATATTTTCCACACCTTAGAGGACTAGACAATCAGGTGCTCATAACTTTTGATGTAGTGGTGTTTTTAGAGTTATTTTAAGTAGTAATAAATACATTTTATATATTTTTTGCTAAATTTGAAAAATCAGTCCCTAATGGGTTAACAAAGTCGACGATATGCCATCAGATGCAGAATTTTCCAGTCATGGTATTATTTCATCGAAAACATGTCCTCAAAATTTAGATCCTACATTAATCGGTTTAAATGGCATATCAGCGAAGGATGTCTGCGATTTAAATAAAATCAACATGGATATTGTTTTAAGAAAATCAGAACTCATCTGGCTTGCAGCAAAACATATTTATTCTGAAAGTTATGTTTTATCACGAATAATGCCATTACCGTTCATAGATGCTGCAGAATCTGACTTGAACACTATATACACTGTTTTATTGGAAGCTAATTCGAGACGTATTAAATCAAAACAACATCATATATTTTTGACTTTCGATCAACCTCTGTATGCAAAAGCCCAATAAGTATAGAATCGTCATAGTGAATTTGAAAATGTTATCATTCGCCTTGGAGGTTTCCATATGCTATTAAGCTTTATGGGCTGCATTGGAA
Source organism: Pseudeuparius sepicola (assembly GCA_963920635.1). Classification (NCBI taxonomy): domain Eukaryota; kingdom Metazoa; phylum Arthropoda; class Insecta; order Coleoptera; family Anthribidae; genus Pseudeuparius; species Pseudeuparius sepicola. The sequence goes on from OY987303.1 coordinate 35,156,554, forward strand.
AAATTATGGGAAATAGTAGTTTAAAAGAAATATTACAAACTGTTTACGCAGCAAATTCTATTGATAAAATATTAGAAGGCCACATATATTTCCGGGGTGTTAGAGCCTTCTCATTGGTGCACACCGTACTTGCGAAAATTTTATTCATTGAGATGGAAAAGGAAAATCTATTGAATGAGGAGTTATATTATGCTCAAACAGTTACTTGAAAATGTAAATAATATAAATAAAGATAATAAATTTGAAGAACCTGGTTTCAAGAAAGTATATTCAGCGTTTAGCGAATATTTAGAGAAAGTTGCCTGCCGTGGTAAAACTGCCAAATTACCGATAAAATTTTTTAAAATTACTTCTTTGATGAAACACTTTTTAGAAACAGAGAGGTCGGGAAACTGGAAAGTGCATTTGGATAGTGTTCAAAGAATGCTACCAATTTTCCATGCAGCTGGACATTATAAATATGCTGAGTACGGACATTTGTATTTGCAAGAAATGTTAAATCTGGAGAATATCGTGCATTGGGAAGAATTTGATAAATTTGCAAACAAAGGTTATTTCTCGATATTTTCTAAAATTTATTTGTGGCGCAAACAGATCCATTTAATTTTTAATTGGGTTTTTCGCCACCAAACTGATTGAAAGACAACTTTTTCAAGTTGCCTCGAAAATTCATAAATTCTTAACACTGAATGAACGAAACTTTAAACGTGTAACTCAAAAAATAACTTCAACAAATTTGTTAAAAAAAAACAACAAAGACGATACATACCGACGATGTTGCTTGAAATACATGGCAATAAAAGAGATCCGAATCCTTTGTAATGTATGCAAAATGGCACTGACTCTCATTGTCCTGGCAGGCGCAATTCATGTCTTTAATTTCGTGCTCGCATATTGTGTTCTAAAAATTGCCGAATTACTGTAAAATGAACCTTACTGGTGCGGTTACAAACAGAAAAGAATGAGATAATTTGGTTCCCAACCAACAGGTAATACAGTCTTACCTGTGTAAACGGGTTAATAAATTTTACACCTCTATATGAAATAGAAAGTGTGATTTCTTCGCTTGGATGATCTTCACATTTTAAAACTTTTTGGATACTCCTCTTGCTAGAGTCTATCCCTTGAAAGTCTTTAATTGTAGTAGAACCCAAATACTGAAGCAAAGTCAAACAATGGAGAAGACACTTTATAGAAATTGTATACTTACGCTGGCTGGATATTTAGCATATCCAGTAATAAGCAGTATCGGTTGATGCCTCCAATGTGATTTTATCGAGCTGCTGCCACCAACAAAAATCTCTATGGGGCCCTTGCTCTCTAGAGGTATGCCTTTCTTGATATTTACTGGTGGGGGTGGAGCAGGCCTAGACTTTTTATGTCTATGCCTGATTGTCCCAGTATTACTACTAGTACAATGGGGCGATAATAATGATGGTGAAGGCATGTCATTATTCGACACTGGAGATGATTTCTGAATGATATAAAAGAGTGTAACTATGGATGACACTATTTTAGAAATAATGTTTTCCAAACTTACCAATATGTTTAAGTCTGCATTAATTTCTTCAAACTCTGGACCAATTACGATATGCTCGCCACTACTGACACTTGCCAATATTCTTTTTCTATGGCCTATTTTGTCAATATCCAAAACTGTCGACAATTCTACATCCCATATCCTCTTAATTCGTTCCATATCATGGTAAAGATGCTTGTCAAATGTTTCGTAGTATTGTTCTAGATATATCGTTCTCAACCATACTCTAACCACGTTCTGCTCATTATTGTTGTTTACAAAGTACTCATTTATTTTAGAGGGCAGTTGTTTTACAGCATCTATAATAACTTTTCGATCTAGTTCGCTCGAAATACCCATACCTTTTAAATCATTTGCATCCAATACTCCATTCTAGAAATTATAATAAACTGGGTTGATAACCTCTATTGACAAGTGTGTTTCATGGTATTCGTAAAGCCACTTAACTGTAATTTTAATTTGTGTTATGGTATTTGTCTAAACATCACTAGATTTGTAAAGACAATAACGTTGACATTCTGATCTGGCGGCCACTCCAAAAGTGTTACAGTTCTCCAAATTAGAGAACAATAACTGAAATAATTCGAATAAAAAACTTTCAACGTGAAAACAATTTGTTTATAGCCATACTGTCTGCTTGAGTGTGATAGCCTCTATTATTTATGTGATAGCCCCTATTATTTATGCATTTATACATTTTTTCTTCAGTCGGACAAATTGGAAGCGACTGAGAGGATACAGAATGTCAGGTAGTATTGTCCCTCTCAGATACAAAAACTGAATATTTGCTTGACCCACTGTTAAGTCGTAAAACCATAAAATATTACAATTAGGGTAGGTAGAAGGAAGAGTGAATAGCAAATGAGATGTAATGATAATAGATTATTACACTTAGGGATCGAAGCAGTGAGAGGTGGTGGTGTGAAGTTCTGGCAAATGTATATTAGCGGCGGTGACACGCCTCCATTGAGGGTCTAATCGATAAAAGTAGGGAGAACAAAACTGGATATGTTAAATTTCTAAAATCTCAAATTCAATGGCAAATATGCCATTAAACAAGCCTTTGCGCGTTTGAAATAACATCTTTGTTTTAAAAAATTTGCACTGTTCAAGAAGTACTGAAAATTATAAAATGGTATTTAATAAAAAATAATTATTATTATCACCCTCACAATACTCCAAACTAGAAGTACCCCAGAAGCAACCAAATGTTTGTGTGGGGGAGGGGTAGTAATCACTATTGTTTAGGCTTTATTGACATTTGCGGCAGTATCGCCCTAATGTTGAAGGTGTTGCACGGTTTGAGTTTGCCTTTGAAAACCGTCCAGACCAGCTGTTTTTATTGTACTCAAAATTGTATATAAATAGAAAATTACAGGATATATAACTGGATGAAATAAATGTGGCTATGATCAAGAAGGCGATCGTAGAAGAGTCCTTCCTGATAAGAAATTAGTAGGTACTTGTGCACTGGCCGAAATTAGTAAACCTTGTTCTAGTCGGAAAATAACCGAAGAAATTGATTGTATCCTAAACAAAAGTGGATAAAATTAAGGCTAACTTCGCTTTCCTTACATGGCAATCACAGTAATTCGGCAGTGCATTACTGGTCTTGGTAAAATAAACACCCTTCGCTGACTCTGCATACCTAGTCCTCAAAAAAACTAAATACTTGGGCAGGGATATTAAATTATAACATCTTGGCCCGTTTTTACTGATGGGACACCAACAGCTAATATATCGTTGGATTTGTTTCAAAATCTGATTATTTCTGCAATAGGAACATTGTCAATCAACTACGGGGCAACCTTCTTACCTAACTCTTATTTATTTGATTTTTGCATAGAAAACCTAAGGAAGGAGCGTTGGCGATTAACATGAGATCGGAATGGACTGTAGATGGCGGAATACTTTTTCCGGTTCACAGAATATAAAGGTTAGGTTCATCATTTCAGGTGTAACCTTAATAACCTTGCTGTGTATCACCTATAGTATCCTATAGCAGAGTAATTACTTATTATTTTCTTCAGAATTTTATTAATAATAACTTTTATTTATTTAGACATAGACATATCTTATAACATAACCTAGTAATTGTCAATAGGGCGTCGACTTCTTCCTGTTTTTTATTTAAAGAGCCAGATCAGCATAATATTTGTACCCCTAATGATCATGGTAACTGAAAACTTATGCGTTGATTGAAATGTTAATAAAGATTGCTCACAGCTGTCAGGGTTTACTCTTTTTTGCTCACCATACGCTCTCCGGATACAAAATGCAATACAACATACATCGTTAGCAAACGCTTATTGTATCATAGAAATCATGCATACAACTTTATGAAGGTATAATTTTTTAGGTTAAAGGTTCAGGTTAAATAAATACACAATAATAATAATAAGTCCATTTTATAACGCTCACTCAAAATATCTCGGATAATTTTTGCAAGAAAGAATCGACGGTCGGTGCGATCGTGCGATCTATAGCTGTTATGGACGGCATTCTTTTGAGACCAACAAAGTTGCGAATTAATGACTAAAATAAAAAAAATCAAAAATTTTAAACCATTGTAATTTCTTTATTCCTTGAGAAACAAAAAAGCTCAACATGAAAATTGTTTGCAATAACTGTCAAAATCTTATATAATATTATATCAGTTTTGAAATATCAGACAACACAAATTTGGGCTCTCTTGGGATAAAAAAATTAAAAGGCGAAATGCCCCATTTAATTTGCTGTGTCGCACTTTCCTATTTATTATCTGTATTTACTTACAAATATTTGGGAACAATAATTATTGGTAATCTTTTTGATTGACATATAAGATCTAGTTGTCTAAATGTGCAATAATAGCGTTATGACGTCAGTAATCACATCCCCAATGGAATTTTTCATATGGGGTTACTTGAATAGAAAAGTTTACTCAACAGCTTCTCAAAATGTAGAATATTGAAAAATCAAATGTGTTTCAAATACTTTATTTCCTCGCGCTAACGTTTCGGTCTTTTATTTGAAACCTTCTTCAGAGCTACAAACAACATAAGACAATTATTTCTATAATAATTTAAACCACTTTTAAAATGACTATAATCAGTGAATATAGTTCTATAGTCACTGCTATAATACTATGTAATTACGTATTTTACAGACATTGATAATATTCTCACCTGGGAAAACAATTTTAAAAATCCAAAATTGACACATAACTTGTGTACGTCATAAATAATTTTACAATGAACGGTTGGACGAAGAATTGGTACATATTATCCGCATTAAAATATTTTATTTTATAAATAGGCAATGACGGATACAAACACATTAAAAGTTGAAGCAGAAATGGAGCCAGAAATCGGTATAAGATAACAAAATCTAAAAAACTTAAAAGACTTAAAAAAGAGGTACTTATTAGGTTGTACCTAAAAATTCCATACATAAAAGGATTATCCGAACATATAAAAAAGAAATTAGAAACTGACAATATGAGAGTGGTGTATTGTTTTGAAAAAGTCATAGGAAATATATTTAATCTAATGAAGTCTAAGATCAACAAAGATATAATTAACAATCTTGTTTATAAGTTGAAATGCCAGAATTGTGAAAAAATGTATGTTGGACAAACTAAATAATATATTAAAACCAGAATAAAACAACATCGAGACTCCCGCAAAGAAATTCACAAAATAAAAAGGGAAAAAACGGCTTTAGCATCTCATCACTTTGATTTGGACCATATTTTTGACTTTGATGATATACAAATACTGGATAGAGAAGTGAACTACCAGAAGAGATGTTTGTCTGAAATGATCTACATAAACAAATTCCAAACTGTAAACAAAAAAAAACAGACACGGAAAACTTAAGTACCTTTTATCGAAATATTATAGACAGGTATATAAATATTTAAACAAATGACTAGGTTTTTAAGACCTTAGACACCCTGTAGTGTTTCTTGGTTCAAGAAAAAATACACGTGCCATTTCTTTACAACTTAATAAGTACCTTTTTTTTAAGTCTTTTAAGTTTTTTAGATTTTGTTATCTTATACCGATTTCTGGCTCCATTTCTGCTTCAACTTTTAATGTGTTTGTATCCGTCATTGCCTATTTATAAAATAAAATATTTTATTATGGGTAATATGTAGCAAGTCTTCGTCCAACCGTTTATTGTAAAATTATTTATGACGTACACAAGTTGTGTGTCAATTTTGGATTTTTAAAATTGTTTTCCCAGTTGAGAATATTATCAGAGCATATAAAACAACCAGCAGTATAACTTACTCTTGAGAAATCATCCGCAAATTCAATGACCTTGAGCCATATTGGTGGAATAGAAGTCAGAAGTGTAGTCGGGAAAATCAATTCAGAAATACAGATTAGCATTAGTAAAGTATATGGTGTGTGGTAAGCACAAGCAGCTTTTACTTCTTCCTGGTATTATTATTTAAAGATACTAGCAAAAAGCACAATTTACAAAAAAGTACACTCCACGGCACTGTAATATCTCTCATACAGCCAAAAAAAGAACTGCCCAATCGCCCCGACACTGCATCAATTTGACAGAATCTATGCCCACATGGCGGCTGCGCGAACAGGTGCGCAGAATTTTCCCGCCATGGGGAGTGATACTGCTGGTTGTTTTATATGCTCTGATATTATCAATGTCTGAAAATACGTAATTACATATTACATAGTATTATAGTCATTTTAAAAGTGGTTTAAATTATTATAGAAATAATTGTCTTATGTTGTTTGTAGCTCTGAGGAAGGTTTTAAATAAAAGACCGAAACGTTAGCGCGAGGAAATAAAGTATTTGTTTTTTTCTCAGTGTCCTAAAAAAAGCCGACAATATCACATTTGAGTATCTCAAGTAAGGATATTAACAACAAATTTGGATATTGAAAAATGTTAATACTTAAAATATGTCGCAGCTAGAATGCTGAAGTTGAAAAGATGAAATATTTAAAATTGTGCTTTTGTTTGTTGTGTGAGTGTTCAATGAACACTTACTCTTCTCTGAGCCCTTGTTATAACAGTTAGTACAATATTTTATTAGTGTCACAGTTTTAGCATATTACACACGGATTGAAAAATAACGTAGCGGAGAGTGCGTAATTGATAGGAAATGATATTTATTTATTTACAGAAAAAATACTCTCATTACTATCTTCCAATTCTAGTTATATACTATACTTTACCTACGGTCACATTTATTGTGCTTTTTCTACACCTGCCTATGCCTGGATGATTATGTGTGTTCCGTGCATTTTGTTTTAATGTGCGTTTTGCTGTGCGGCGGCGTGCAATAGATTAGGTATGGAATCGACGCAAACGTACAACGCTTTCGAATCGGTATTCATTACTTGGGGTACCTTCGAGTAACGAGTAGGTACTCGAGTAACGAATAGTTGCTTTTGCAACACCTCTACAACTTACACACATGGCGATGCGTTTTTTATCGTTTACAGTAGTAGTGGTCGTAGGTAAAAATAATTAAAAATAGTTTCGCAGAACGGAAAACGAATTTATTTAAAAAAATATATTTCTACAAGGTGCGAAGATAGGCTGAGGCGTCTAGCCTTGAAAAGTATTATATACATTGCAATTTATTAAATTCGGCAAAGTCTATTATTTTATCTGGCAAACAGGTTGAAGAACATAACCCAAAGCATTTTTTTATTATTTAAAATAACAATTCTGTATTAGATATTCGACATTTTTGATTAAATGCATAATCGATTATTTATTTCCATGGTTAACTATACTAACCACAAAATATCACCAATTATTTTTCTCAAAACTTGCAAGTGTGACACACCAAATTAAATTCTGCTAATAAAAATGCGTCCAGATAAATCAGTTTTATATCTGATATTTCACAATAAAAACGTTCCAAGGGTTTATATGTTATTTTGCATTTTTTCACCATAATCTTCGGAGGTGGCAATGGACCGCAACTGATGAAAAAAGAAGGCCATCCAGAACAGCTATGGATTTTACCGACCGTCGTTTTTTTCTGAGTGAGCTACATTAAATGGACATCCTGTTTATAATTTTTAAAAATTGCATAATGCCCATAGTAGATTATTTCTTACAATACATTGCTTTCTCAGTTTAAAAATAATCTGTTATAGGTTGTCTAAAACAAAAAACTAAAGACCTGTAAGTTAAACTCTTCAGTGGCTTTTACAAAATACTCCTTTATTATACAAAAATAGTGTGTCCCAGAATTTGTTAGACCGGCCATAAACCAATAAGATGTGATAATTATTTTTTCTACGAGTGTAAAAAAATATCCTCATTGTATGTTCGTATTGAATTGGGAATAGTAATTCATTGTATACGGTTTTTAGCAACCGGTACGGAAAATCATTGTGCACGAGTCTGGTATGCAAATTTGAGTGAAGTAGTAGGAGGCCATAGAAAACGAACGCGACTATACACGCGCACTGGTGCGAATGTGACTGTTAGGGATTTTCTAATACATCATATTTTTTATTTTCTTAGTTTTCGGGACTAAACGTATTTTCAAATTTAAATTAATTTCTTACGCGCTTAAAATGTTCGCCCGCCATTGCGCATTCGCGCGAAAAGTACCTCAGTGGCCGGTAGGGAGAGATGGAAGAAGAAGCTTGCTCCAACGCGCCGATAGAAGTCAGAAGAAACCGCGCGGCTCGCGAATATTATGTTCGAATTTTATCATCACCGCGTCCGACTCCAGTGGCTAATCTCCAGATTCAAGACCAAGGAAATCAAGAACCAAGAGAGGTTTCGCAACCGCATCTCCTACAGGACTTAAAAATAAGGTAGGCGAACATTCGTAATTTTTAATATTTTCATAGTTTCTCTTTCCGCATTTTACGCATTATTTAACCTCAATTTCGCAACGAACCGCGGTCCAATGAAACAGTCCTATTATCGTCCGAAACAGTGACATTTCAGCTTTGTTTATTTAAGCCTATTTGCGTATACAGTGTAGTATTTAGGTGTGCAACATATAGAACTTTTTTTTATTAATTGCACAACCAAAATACAGATATTGTTGAAAGTTGATGCATGTTCAATAATCCTATTAGGTGCACTTAGAATAGTTGCAAGCTAAACAACATACAGGGTAGGTCAAAAAATATAAAAATTGCACAAGAGTAAAGTACCCTTATTTCAAAAAAATTCAGCAAAAGGAAAAGTTGTTTAGTATTAAAAGCGATGCCTAAATACCAAAACATAGCCTCCTAAGAAAAAAAAAATTCGTCAATTAATTTCCAGTTTCTTAATAAACATTTAAAATAAAAATTTTGAACATAAAATGAGTTTTTTTAATATACACATTATCATTACTAATGTTTTACCTTGTTCAGAAGAATTTTTGCGAAATTTTAAAGTTTTGTTTAATATCGTTGCAACAAACATGAAGTTTGCGATTCCCTAAAAAATTAAAAATCTAAGTTAAGTTTACAAATATGCTTGAATTTGAACAAAGTTATGCGAAATTGATATAATTTTGATTGATTTATGAAATTGTTTAGGGTGAATATTAAAAAAAAAAATTTTAGGAAATTATTAAAGTTTTTCAAAAAATATATATTTCTCTTTCTTATGAGGCCATGTTTTGGTATTTAGGCATAACTTTTATTTCTAGACAACTTTTCTTAATAACATTTTGCTGAATTTTCTGAAATAAGGGTACTTTACTCTTGTACAATTTTTATATTTTTTGACCTGCCCTGTATGCTTTTTGACTTGCAACTATTCTAAGTGCGCCAAATATGATTATCGAACATGCACTAACTTTCGGGAATATTTGTATTTTCGTTGTGCAATTAATAAAAAAAAATTCCCATATGTTGCGCACTTAAATGGCCACACTGTATTTGTTAAGTAAAAAAATTAAATTAGTTAGTTACTTATAACAAAAGTGAACAGTTCCAGAGGCTATAAGATAGAATTTATAGATAGATAGAACTGTAAGTACTAATATATCAGTTCTAATATTGTAATAAAGTTAGATATTAATATTTTAAATAGCTAGTTTACGGCTGTGTAGTTTTACTTAGTAGATAAAATAACGAGCTTGGTATTATAAAAAGAAGTTAATATATACCTTTCTGGCTGCAAAACTCGTTATTTTATCTACTAATTAATATGTTGTTAAAATTTTTCTTAAATTATTTAATACCTTCACTTCATGCTCAAAATAATTAATTTATAAAAAACTAAAAAGCCAAAATTTTAACTCAAACACTTATAATAACAGTCGTAGAAAAAGTATAGTTTATAACTCGCACAGAATATTCATTTCCCCCTCATATCACTTGCACCACTCGCCTGTGGCTCTGGCCGCAAACTCTCATACTCGTGGGACATGAATGTCATTTATACGATATACTATTATATTTTATATAAAATTTTTGCTTGACAAGAATTGGATTAAGGAGAAAGTGTTTTTAAGTACCTAGGGTCATCAAAAAAATAGAGATTGCGAATATAGACAAATATAAACTGCCTTTATTGTTTGCTTTGGCCAATTAATACTAAGTTAAAATGTGACATTTGAATGCGTCGAACTACTCAAAATAATTAGTCTAAAATCTGATGAAACTACTAAACAATATTTACCATGGACAGGTGTATTATATCTAGCGTTCATTTAAATTTAACCTCAAGTTGATTCTGGAAATTCAAACGTATGTCTTTGATAGGTTTTGATGGTTTGCAATCTGACCAATGTCAAAACCTTGGAGGTAAAAGGGTAAAAGTCATAAATACAAAAGCGCCGAATGAAAGTCACGTGAGTCTTATTCCGTTGTTCAAAATGAAATTTCTGCGTTATTATAATGGTGTTTACTCAACAACAAAAACGTTTGTGGCCGTATTTTAAAAACGGACGGAAAGATTATGGCCAATTGACGTATTCTGGGCAAAGCTGCTATCGTACAGTTTCTTCGGTCAATCGTCGATGGAAGAAGGAAAAGATTAGTTTCCTAATGCAAAATAGCGACTGACCGAATTGTGCTCGGGTTATGTCTCGGCGTGGAGGGGGAAACGAGGCTTCCCAGACCGACGTTCTGTCTGGTAGATGGCGCACTTGCACCACCCTCGGATATGTCTCAGCGTGGAAGGGGAAACGAGACTTCCCAGACAGATGTCCTGTCAGGTAGATGGCGCACTTGCAATGCGGCTTCCCCAAACGAACTTCTGTTCGGCAGATGGCGCACTTCGCGACTTCCCAAATCTAGCACTCTGCAAGTGGCACTATGACGCGTGACGTTGCGCCGTTGATTTGACCGTTTGCATTGTTGTTGTGCTCGTAAAGATTTGTATTCGCGTTCAAACGTCTTTCAAGACAGAAATAAAGTGTAAGTTTGTATCGTCGATGGAAGATATTCGCGTCCAAACGTCTTTCAAGACAGAAATAAAGTGTAAGTTTGTATCGTCGATGAAAGTTATTCAATCAACGGTTTGTATATAAGTATTTTATAGTGATTACGCTAACGCAATCATGTTTTTAGTGTGACAATGCCGAAATTTGATCAGTGCATGTACAAAAACTGCAATAATCGGAAAAGCATGTCTTCGGGATTAACTTTTTACAAATTTCCCGTTAATGATGTTGCTAAGTGCAAAGCATGGTTAATTAATAGTGGAAACGTAGATACAGATATTAATTTGAAGAGACGAGTTTTGTGTGAAGAACACTTTGATAAAAGGTTCATTATGAAGTCGAGATTTAAACGTCTTGTAGCTAATGCAGTTCCCAAAAATTACAAAAACAATGAACAGAAAACTATTGAATGTAAGTGTGAAACTGTGTACTTATAAGGAAGTGCATATTGAACCGACTGGTCGGTTTCCCATATTATTGTTTTAAAGAGCTGCCCGGTTATTTTCGGGTTGTTTTCTTTTTTCTTCAATTTCTTGGTGTAAGCGTCGATGGAAGACCCCCCTCTTTTCAATCAAAGGTAAAGGATATCCTATTTGTTTTTCTTTCATAGTGCATCCCATTAATCCCAGTTTGCTCTTTACGAGGCTCTTTATGAAGATTACCATGGTTTATTAATTGTCACTTTAGGAGCACAAATCACAAGGAAAAACATCGGCTGAAGTAGCTATCGATACTCTATCAATAGTTTAGATAATAAAAAAAATATCTATCTAACTACCTATCAATATCAAGACAATGTTCGCTATTGTTACTTACTCATAATAATTAGGTATATTATTTAGTTTTTCTAGATTCATAAAAGTTGTAAAGTGTGTTACAGATCGTATCTCCGATCATAGACACTTGTACCTAATAATTTATTTTTGTGTTCTATTTTTCTTCTTAAACTTTCTATAAGTCTGACTATATATTAGCTCAGATAATTAATATACAGGATACTTCACTCTCAACGCAGCATTCCCTAGTGCTTATAAAACGAGATATTTTCAAATTTTGTTTTGGTAAATTTATGAAAGGGCCTGAGGGCTACATTTTAAAAAAAATAGCATTTACATAGAGCGTTCCTTGAAGAAGTGGCAATACAAACATATGTGTTTTTTAAATGGAACGCCCTGTATATTTTTGTATTTTATGATTCTTTATCTTCAGATTATCTTCTTTAATTTCAGACCAACTTCATACACACATATACTACTTAAAGTCAATAGGTTAGAAAATATAGGAATTTTTCACAAAATATTGGTCAGTTAAATTGGGCCTAATAGAGCAATCGAATAGTCTTATTTTGTATTTCTAATCTCAGTACCCATAATACTATCTCTAGAAAATGTTGAAAACCCAAAATAATGTACAGAGTCTTCACAAATTACGCTTAAAATTTTTTAAGGTATTTTTTTTGCATTTTTGTAACATTAATGTCCACTGTTTCTTCTATAAAATTTTTGAAACACGAAATAATATACAGAGTTTTCATAAATTACGCTTCTTTTAAATTATATTTTGAATTCTGTTAAAGTTTACAAATACTACTACGAAATTTAACTAACTAGTATTTAATTATATAAACTTTGTTCCATGGTACACTGCGAAAAATTAATTAAAACGAAACGGCGGATATTCACCACAAATTATAAAATATTACCAATAACTAAACAAGTAAGCCGGATACGACACTGGAACCTTAATACAATTTTACTTAAATTGAATTAAAATGTCTGTATAATGGCCCAATTCCATTTGAATAAAATTATTAGTTTGGGCGATTTTTCTACTTTTAATTCATTTTAAGCATATTTTATGACTAGGTAGATTCTTAGAAATTTTCTAAGAGGTAGCCGTAAGCATTGATAAAAATTAGTACCTACCTCACTTTTTGCGTTGGTTAACTTAAGTCATTAGCCGATATGATTTGAAAACTCGCTATATCTCCTAAACTATTGACATTGGGTAGTACATAATATTATATTATACGAAATTGGTCAAAAATTAGGAATCAGAAAAAACAAAAATATGATGAATTTCGTTTATGAAACATAAATTTCTATTGGCACTTCTTCTCAGAACACCCTGTATAAATGTCAATCATTTTAAAATGTATTATTTTCACATTTCTCTAAACCGTTGATTGAATCTTCCATCGACGTCTAAAAAATGATTCTGCTTTACTAAATTTGCCGCGTACGTGCATACAGTTTCCTGCGCTGTAGAATTGTCGTTCGCTTTAAACCTTCTTCCATCGACGCTTTGCTCGAACGGTAGTTCGGAATTTGGCGCCACCGTACGGACGCGTCTCGGTGAAATGTAAGAGAACGAGACAGAAACATTTAGTAACAAGTGGCAATGTGACAGACAGGACCATAAGGGTCATATTCGCATGCCACCCTAAGAATGGGTATCTCCCCCTTCTTCAATCAACGGTACAACAAGAACGTTGTTTACAACAATTTAAAAAGTATTCTATTCGTCACATACTGTTCAGGTTTTTTTCGGGGAAACTGGAACTGTGGAACCACATGGTGGAACGAAAGAAGGGAAGTGGCCTGGCCGACCAACAGTGCGAGCTGCGAACGGAAGGGCTCAAGGGAAATGACCGGCAAGTTATGGAATATGCTCCCAAACGTTGGTGCGAATTTTCTTGCAGCTAATTGGAATATCTATTGGCACCTGTCATAGCGAAACAAAAAGATTTACATCAGCAGCCCTACCGTTTAACTTGTTATCAAGATACAAGTAAGATAGATATGTGTAAACTTTTTGAGATTCCCGCAAACGAGTACGTTGAAGAAGATACACCATCAAAATTGTCACATTTTTGAGGAATTAAGAAATGTGAATTTTGAGTGTCCATATAGTGATTATGGCAGCTTTTTTAATTATCCCTACACAGATCGAATACTCTAACTAAGGACATGGGAAATATGGGAAAGGGGAATCGAGGCCCGTCACGCCAGCTTGCTGTGGGCCTCGTCTACTGTGACTACGACGACATAATAGTATTTATTTGCACTGAGCCTTGCACCGCAATAGTGTAACGAGCTCGATTGCATTGGACTAACCCATTATCCGACGATGCATGAAATGCGTGACAAATTTAGGACAAGATATGATCGGCTACCGACAAAAACTGCAAGCCGAGTTTTAGAGGGAGTTCTCACAGATACAAGTGACCGAACAGAAAGTGTTAAGTCAGGAACTATTCTTAGAAGGACGGGCGATTACGAAACGTAACCCCATTTGTTCAGCTTGTTCCGAGGACGTCCCTCGGTCATAGACAAATGGTAAAAAGCCTTTGATCTTGAAACTTGGGTCCTCAAACTTGTATAAGTATTAAAGCTGCAAAGTGTAAGATGCTTGACGGATGTACTTGCCACGTTTCTTTGAATGATGGACTTACATAGACCCCATACATGTCCGCAAAGATAATGAAACTGGAAACCTAGGTGCCTGCGCTCTAGAAGTTCCACTTGCGTAGACTACTTGCCACCAAGTGGCTATCCTTGGGCTTTTTTTGTTTGTTATATAAAACAAAGATTTCTTACACTTTCAGTTAAAACTTGTAGGACATAAATTTATTTTATCGAAATTTTCAATAGAGTTTGCCACTCTGCAAGCGAGAAAGTGCCCAACGATTGAAACATTACTTACGACTCACACAATGCCGTAACTGGCTCGAGTATTTTCATAACTATAGAACTTTGCAAAATAAAAACGTTTGCCTAGTTCAGGTTTACCCTAACCTCAGCCCGCCGATATAGATGTAAATAATTATGGTTGATAACATTCCAAATATTTTGAATGGGAAAAATACCTAGCTTCACGACAAAGTTCCGGAGTGTTTGTGTTCTAACAAATACATATACCCAGTGGTGGCATACGATGAATGTCGGTAAGGCATTTAATAATCTAAAGAGCTGTAATTTCTTAGTGGCCAGTTTCCTCGAATTACATGAGGCAGGAACGCCATGGATTTCCGCATCCCATATATTGGTTCCGTCGAAAACTGGAGTCGGAGCTAGCGCTCAGAATTACTGCCCGAGGCAGACTGTATATTGTATATATTGCACATAACACAGACCTCTTTAGCTACACAGTTTTGGTCTTTTATAATCATAATCACAAATTATACTTATTCGCTTTAGTGACAGACATATTTTTTCTTGACAATTATCGTATTCTCGAGCGATTGGATTTTCTTTACTGAATATGCTGCAGAGGATCTGCAGAGGCAGAATGCCGCGTACCTCTTTGGCAAGCCCAGCCCTGGCATTCTGACATCCTTGTTTTTTTTTTCAAATAAGCAAACCTTTATAATCTAAGCCAAGGTCTGATTAGACGTTCTCGTTAAAGTGAACCAAACAACTCGATACGAAAAAGCACCTATTAGCAACTATTAAAATTATCATCAACTCTCTAGATGAGTTCACAATTATTATTAATCAGTACATCACCCCCTTCAATTATAATGGCAGGTCTGTCGGCAAAAGAAAATGTCCCCATATAATGGCAAGTTATTTAAAATTATATACATATAATTAACCTAATTATTAGTATAAATTATATAAACTATAACTCGATGGGAGTTTTAAAAAAGTTTATAATTCACAAGTGTTTGGGACGATACCACCAGATAGGAGAGGACCTACGTAGTATGTACCTACTCTAAGGTCGTGAATGTTTGGTTTACTTGAAAAATCGGAAAGAGTCAACACAGGTCATTAAAATTTGTAACGGTTCTGGCTCGAATATTGGGCCACAGAATGCAGACTGTTTTACTAACAAAGCTAAATAATACAAGGACTGTATAAACCTATCACAAAATTTTGATTCCTTACATGACGAAACTACCGCTCCGAGCAAGAATCCTCAAACTCTGTGTAGACAACCAGAGCCGACAATTTAAGACAACCATTTTGTGACATGCTTATTGACTCATATAAAGGCTCACGTTACGGTATTGAAGCAGTCATTTAGTTAAGTCAGGTGAAAGATAGCTTACCAATACCAAGTATTGGTATTAATGAATATAATTTAATTGGAGCCATCCAAAAATCAGCAGGCCAATTAAGGATAAGGATAGATGATTTATTATACACGATTATTCGATAATTTATAAACAAATTATAGTGATTGCCAGGCAAAGTTATTACATTAGGTACGAGATGGACATCTTTCATTATAATATTAACATAATAAGAATATTTTCGTTTTTGTTGGCCACAAAAACTTTGTTTTTAGACTTAAGTCCTAAATTTAACACGACGCTTCGATCAGTTAAATCCCTGACCATTCCCGCGTGACAAATGTTGCAAAGCATACACTTACAATATACAGGGTGGTCACTCTTACAGCGGGGGTTAAATTAGAGGAAAGTTGCGTTTTTGTGTGCCTTTCAATAATCCGAATATAAATCTAAGACATCTTGGATAGTTCCTGAAATATTGCTGAAAAACTGAAAATATGCGTTTTATTTCTTCCTTCATAACTTTTTTATATGCAATAGAAAATTTATGAAACCTCGCAATCTTACATTTCTCGATATGAACTTTTCATTGGAAATTTCAAATATTTCCTAGGCCAACTTTTGATTTTTATGCCACTAAATAGAGCAAAAAAAAACTTTAATGACCCCCTTAAAACGTCATTTTTGTATTTATTCGTTAATATCAAGTTGCCATGCTTAGAAATGCGAAATTTATTGACAATAATTATTGATACATTAAGTTGGCCATGCAAAACAAGAAACCAGGAATTAAAAACATCTATTTAGTTGTAACTTGTAACCAATAAACAAAATTATGAAAACAATAAATAAGTACTATGCGACAAGACACAAATTAATGTTACTTTACAAATGTAAAACCTTGGAACGACTGTAAATATTATTATTACCGACTTATAACTTTTAACGTAATTTTTTGTTAAAACTGCGTCCACGTTTTTAAATAATTATTATCAACCTTTGAATACCTAATTTTAGTATTTTGTTCTGAATTCGCAAATTCGAAACTTATTCAGTCGAATTCCAGTTCTCTCTACTCGTTTTGTGATATCGATTTTTAGTGTGATCTAGTGAATCCATTTCTAATAATTTAAGGTACCTATGTAACTACTGCTTCAATAGGGTACACTGATGTACACTTGGTAAAATCAGGTTGGTTCGGTCTTGGAACTGTGGAGGTCAGTGCTTGAGTTCAAGTGATCTTTCTAAGTGCACTCTGCGGGTTTTGTTCTTACTCAATGCTACTCTTTTAAGCACTCGAACAGTTCGGGCTTCTTGAGTTCTGACATCTTGAGATCACGGACCCAAATGGGGTGTTTTTTGGAATTGACCTTATAAAATAGCACCTCACACCACTCTCCTTCTGTTCATTTTTGTCTTCTCTTGAATTAGCATCTAGGTGGTTCTGTCTTCTGTCAGGTAACAAGGTAGCATCAGGTAGTTTTCCAAATCAGATTTTTATCTAACTTTATTCTGAACCCGATTAACGGTATACTTTCTGGTTTTATGTGAGTACCGGCCCTTCAGTACTTTGGAGTTTTCGAGGACGACAAGCAGACGACCATTTTGTAGGTCAAGGCTACGCGGACGCGTGTTCGTGGGAATTTTGCACTTCCATTTCTTGGAACAAGGCATAGGAGAGAAGCGGAGCACGCTTTAAAGGTGAGTTTTTTGAGAATATTATCTTGATATACTTTTTTGGTTAATTCTAAAATTGAAAAAAAACTCACCTGTAGCTCACTCCATTGCACGACTATTTCTTGGGTGGAGTTAATTTCTACGCTTTTCTAGCACCTTTATCCCAGGAAATAGACGTGGCTATCTTCGTCCTGACCTGTGCAGTTCAAGTTAGTTTCAGTTTGTGTTTCAGTATTTTTGGCGGTATAATTCACGAGTCGATGCACATAATAAGTCTATACCCGACGGAAGGCTTCTGTTCTTTTTGTAATATCTTTATCGTTCTCAAATAATCTTTTTCAAGATTATTGTACATTTTTTTTATGAAGTTCACCAAGAGCAGCTTATTTTCAAAGCTGATTTTTGCAATTATCGTCGAAGTTTCGTGCAAATTTGAGTAGTTTCTGAGGGAACCGTGACCCCATGTTTTTTATTTAAACATTTCGCCTATCGTTAATAAGTTGTTTTGCTCGCAACAGATCAAGTTTTGTTTAATTAAGAATATTAGGAGGAATATTCATGAATATCGTCGAGGGTTATTAATATTGTGGGATTTAACTTGTATTTTTGGATTTATATAATTTTTATAATTGATTGATGATTATTGTTCACTAAATTTCTCTTGTAAATAAGCAGGCACTGTTCTAGCACTGTTTTAGCACTGTCTAATTCGTCTGAATTTTTTCATGCTAACTGCACACGGAACACGGAATACCTAAACGACTGACAAGTCATTAAACCCTGAGAACGTTTGGCAGACCACAAGCTGACACAGTAGCGGCTGAACTTGGCAACAACCCTGAGAATCTGAGTTAGTAACATCTACGTCACCGTCACAGCTGTCAGACTGTTGGGCTGGGTTGCCGTCGAAACCAGGATTGAGTTGAAAACCACAACGGAAGCTTGGTGGAGGACTGCTAGTTACTTTAGACATTCATGTAAGGTATTTCCCTGTTGAACCGTTCCAAAAGTAAGATCAGACGTGCAGAACTTTGTCAATTTTGAGTTTATCAGTGCTTATCTGCTTTGGACTTTCAATTCTTTTCTCGTAGCGATTCAATTCAGTTTAGTTAACTTTAAATTTGTATTTAACGTAACCTTGTAGGTTTATTAACCAAAATTGTAGCTTTTCTCATTGGGAACACGAATTCAGGTTTCCTAACATAAACCACATTTGTAAATAATTTTAAATGTGTTTTATTCCTTGTGTCATATAACCAGTTTCGATAGCTGGGCCGAAACTGTTGTTATAGAATTAATTGTATACAATTGTATTAATTACTTAATTGTATACAATTGTATACAATCGGACCATAAAATTGTTTTTGGAAAATCAACATTTTCTTCCAACTGATAACTGAACCAATTACAAAATTCTAATCTTCTTTTATTGTCGCCTAAATTAAGGGTTTGCAAAGGTTTAAATTTAAAATCAAGGTATCTTTGCTTTTCAAAAAATTTTTAACGCCAGATTTAGACAAATTACACTCTTTTGCCATATTTCTCTGCGAGTTTTCACATTCACGCATTCTCTAACTATTCTCGTACGTCGGGAGTTTTTAAAAGTATGGTTGTTAGTTAAACGGTTTTCTAAACTTCCAAAAATACATTCATTAGGTTGTCGTATTTCTGGATAAAGTTCACCATACCTTGCCAAAGCTGTTCTTGAATTTCGATAATTTCTGATGTAAATGTTGTACATATCGACACGTTCTTCAGCCGAAAAGTATGCCATAACGTAAACTATAATATCAGAATCTTTTTTTAATTTCACTCAAGCTTTTTTATTATACAACACACAACATAACAGCACTTTAACTAATAATAAATAATATTTTGACACACTGTGAAACAGATTTATTGTTCTTTTCATGGAAACTTGATATTAACGAATAAATAATACAAAAATTATATTTTAAGGGGGTCATTGAAGTTTGAATTCCAATGTATGATACATCAATGAAATCCATTTTTTTGCTCTATTTAATGGCATAAAAATCCAATATGGCCATAAGAAAATCAAAAGTTGCTATGAATATTTCAGAATCTAATTGGCGTAGAAAATACTTGACATTTCCATTGAAAAGCTCACATCGATAAATGTAAGATTGCTAGGTTCCATAAATTTCCCATTGCATAAAAAAAGTTATGAAGGAAGAAAGAAAACGCATATTTGAAATCCTCATTTGGAAGATATGTAACTATTATGCCATCATTTAATGCGTTTTACGACAACCCTTTCTTTCAACAACTACATGGTGTTCAAAATGATATCAGTAGGTAATAGGGCACATGTAATTATATACCTATCTCTCTTGGTGGTTAAGTATGAAATCTGCATTACCGACATCAGTCAACAGCTGGAAAAATTAGCTAACCATACTATTTTCATTATTTTCACCCCTACACTCAACAGGTGAATGACCTAAAAGCTGATATAATATAACCTTGTAAATTATGTTGTTACATTATTTTTCCTCTCAGGTACCTGTCCTATAAAACAGGTTCAGACTAATTAAATGAAAGCACTTCTCTCTCTCTCTCTTTCTGTCTTTCCCCAGACACCCCAGTCAATTGCAGATACCCCTCTAATAAGAAGGCAAACATCCGATTAGTAAATTTCGCTGTACGTATCACGCACGTACTCATAGTCAAAGCACCCACGCGACAGATGTTACACCTGAACAATATTAAGAAATTTTTTTTACTTACTCTGTCTAAACCCAAGGTTGCATACGAGTAATACTAAAACATTTCGTTGAAATAGCAAAAATATCCGGAAATACACAATACGTCCAGAGACCTTAGATAAGAGCCGCTGGGCAAAAGGTAAAACAAAAAAATTATTACATAATATCTAGAAAAATGACGTTAATCCAATTCACTCATTTATCTGCACTGACACACTTCCCCGCACGACTCAAGGTTAGTGGAGAGTACGTTGAACGGTAACTCGGGTGAGGCGAGCGGAGAGGGGAAGGCTGTGACGTCACATGTGGATAAAATGGATACATTGCTTTGAGTTTACATGCATTCAGATGGTTTAGCGTTCTCTGGTTTTAGCTCATTAGTGTATTACCTTAATTAAAACATAAAAATCGTGCAGCTGTATTGTAAAACAAATAATTATATATTATTATCCTGATATTTAGCTCTTAACTAACCTTGCAGGCGTACAAGCCACGTACAAGCTAATATTATATATATCCATATGTGACGTCATCGCATGACCCGAAAAGTTACCGTTCAACCTACTCTCCACTAACCTTGCGCACGACTGGCCGCCGAATAATTACAACGCGCAGACTGGTAAAATTCCAGAAGAACTGACCTTCAACTTTGCGACCGGTATTTATTAACCAGTGAGCAGTGGGACAACAACAGCTGTGTACATTTTATATTCCTCAGCCTAAATATTTAAATATTTAGTATAATGTGAAAACTGTATTTTGCTTGTATTATCGCCACCTACAGGACCTCCTTGGTACTTACCCCGACAAGTTGTCTGGAAGGAGCATGTAATCTGTATTCAGTTCGTGTGTATTGCGAAACTTGTTTATTTTGCGAAAGAAAATAAAAAACAAAAAACTTTTGTAAAACCATTGCAGTAAATAAATAAAGTTCAAGAAAGTAATCTGTGAATCCGTCTCTTCAATTTACTTAGTGAAAGAAAATACAATCGTATTGCTGCCATCTTCAGGCCATATTTAATTTTATAGCCAAAGGTTCAAGAAAGGAATCTCTCTGTGTCTTCAAGTGTAGTGGGGGAACAGGTGTCTAGCAGTAATATAATACTGTCATCCACCTCCTGAAGAAATCAATAAATAAAATGTGTGATATAATTTCAAATATTAGAGTAACCTAGCATTCGATTCTAATAATAATTAAAATGGGTAAGCACTATATTACTACAACAGTAATATTAGTTTTATTGAATAAATTAATTTTATTTATCAATATTTTAAGAGGTGAAAGTGTTACGCCACGTCCTGACAAATAGACTATGAGGTAGCTGGAAAAAACAGAGGGACTGTACAGAATATTTTCAAAAGGCACGAGTTGAAGGACATTTAAAAACAGTATGTGCTATATTTATAGGTATATAATTACCTATGTACTATATTGCACTTAGGTACTTCCAAAATGTTACGTATTTATTTAAAAAAAATTCTTATAGATCCCCAGTTCTATTTTGGAACAGATCACAAAAACAAAGAAAACAACTTTCTTTCTACCTGAGAGCGTACCGATACAAGAAAATATCAGGTAACACACAGGGTGTTCGGAGAGTAAGTAAAAACCCCAGAAAATCACCATCAATATATCACATATTATATTTTCAGAATAATACAGTAATTCAGCGATTCAAGTGCATATTACAAACCAGCTTCTCACCTTCTCCGTCACGACATGGATCTGAGAATAGACGGAAAAATTGCGGGCGGACGAACTTTTACTATTATTATTTTTTTTTATTAGCAGGTATTAGGTATAAAAACAATGTTTTGTTTTTAATAATGTCAATTTAAGAAGTTGAGATATTTTAATTGAAAAATTTAAAATTATAATTTTTCTTAAATACAATAAAAGTCTGTTATCGCTAATATTGAAATAGTATACGTATACAGAAGTATAATTATGAAAACTTTTTAAGGTTTATAAGGCTGTTGTAAGTACGCCCTCAAAATACCTACTCAACCTACTCACAATAAAATAACTAAAACTGAGTTAAGAAAAAGGAACGGTAACAATTTCAATTGACATTCATATTACAATCGGATATATGGTATGAATAAATAATAAAACAGATTAAAAAAATTAGAATTTTACTTCTCAAAAAAAGTTTTGTCAATGGAATTTCTTTTTTAGCACAGAATGTAGACAAGGTACCAGTGTATGGAAGATAGGATAGTAAAAGGTCGAGTCAAAGTTACATCTCACCGCTAAATGTTAGCTTTTTAAAGATAAGTACAGGTTCACACACTGCAAAAGTTCATTTGATTAGAGTCATCCGAGAGGACCACATTTGTCTCTGAAGATTTTCATAAAGACATCAGTATGGCTTTTAAAGTAGTAAATGAAAATACAAACACAAATAGAAAATTTGAAATTGCCCGCCGTTGTGTTTGCTTCAAACTTAATGATATTCCTGAAAACGTGCATGATGCAGAATCGTATATTAAGAGTGGTATTAAAGACATTGTCCAATACATTGTCGATGACGTTGGCCCGATGATCGAATTGGATTTACATTTGGCTCAGACTGCTTCACTAAGGCGGATGCATTCCTATCTTTTAAGAAGGCAACAAATATTACATTTGAAAATATCTGGGGCTTGCTGGGCAGAATATACCAGAACAATTCGGAAGGTTTACACTCAGATACATTTAGGATGACAACGACCCAAGCGAAAGTATACAGGGGGGCGCGAACCAAAAACTACAATACATTCGAAGAAGGATGTGCTGGCAAGCGCGGTATTGTAACTATAGACAATGATGACAACTTATGCTTGGTTAGAGCTCTTGTGGTTGCCAAAGCCCATGCTCTCAATAGTTCTTTTACTGAGAAAATAAGAAGAGATCACGAAAATATACAAGATATTGAAGCAGACAAGCTAACTCAGGATGCAGGAGTGCAGGCTCCTGAAGGGGGAGTCACTACGGAAGAAGTGAGGAAGTTCCAGGCGCATTTGAAAGACTTTAAAATTAATGTTTATGCTTATGGGTCCAAAGGTCGAAAAGTGTTATTTGAGGGCCCTGACGCTCCATTAAAAATTAACATATTGCATCATAACAATCACTTCAACGTTATTACCAATTCTGCTGTGGTTATTACTATGAGTCTTGCCATGTGCCCTAAAACACTAAAAATGAACACAGATGTGCAATGCCATGCCCCTGTCAACAGGCACCACCATGTGAGAAAACTGGACAGGAAATAACGTGCCATAACTGCCACCGTGAGTTTAGAGGTTCAGAGTGCTATAACAGGCATAAGGCCGCTGGTTCTCATGGTAAGAAAAGTCTGCGCCAGTATATTAAGCGGTGCCCCAACTGCTTGAAGACAATAACCGCCCAAAGGTACCATGTCTGTGGGTAAATTTATCGCAAGATATGTTGTAAATACCAAGAAGCTAACCACAATTGGCACATTAAACCAGACTACCGCACTCCCTTATCAGACAATACTCATATTTTATGATTCTAGAGTCAAGACTGGAGGAATCGGGGCCTAACGGAGAGAAGATGCGTATACCAAGCCTATGTGTTTTTTAGCAGAAGTGCGATGTAGGCATAGATATGGACAACGCAGTCGTAATATGTACCAAGTGTTGCGCAAGGAGACAAGTTTTAAGAAGAAATCCTGTCGAAACTTCCCTGAGTTTTATTCTGGGAGTCAAAAAAGCATTTAAGAAAATTGTTGTAATTGCGCCTAATGGAAAAGCATACGATCACCAATTCATTTTGAAATATGTGCTTAAAAACACGGATCTTAAAGTAGCACTTATTATGAGAGGCACAAGTATAATCTTGACGGGAATTGAGAATGTCAAGTTTATCGACAGCATTAATTATTTTCCCATTGCATTGGCAGCGTTACCAAAAGCCTTCGATTTAGGACCAGAACTCAAGAAAGGTCACTTTCCCCATTTGTTTAATACACTTACCAACGAAAGTTACGATGGAGCTCTTCCTGATATTCAATACTACGATCCAAACCGCATAAGCGAAGAGGCGCGTCTGAACCTAATGGAATGGCATAATGAACATAAGAATGACAATTTCAATATGCAGAGAGACTTGGTTGAATATTGCGTCAGTGACGTTGACATACTGACTAAGGCATATTTTAAATTCAGAAAGATGAACCTCAGACAATAGGTATACTACCTAAGAATAGCTACAAGAATGTAGACAGGCAGTCCAAGATGGCTACCCTATGGTTGGTCAATGGAGAACTGCAAAGAGGTATAATACGCATTCTGCTAAACAAAGAGAGTTGCTAATCCATGGAGTAAAGGTAGACGCTTACTGTGAAGAAACGGATAAAATCTTTGAGTTTAATGGATGCTATTATCACGGGCATTCGTGTATAACCAGTAGAAGAGATAGCCCTTTCCACAAGGACCCTTCGGATATTCTAAATAACCGTTTGCAAAGAACGAATACCAAGACAGAAAGGCTGAAACGGAGAGGCTTTGAGGTTGTGGAAATATGGGAATGCATGTTCAGACATTTTTTACAACAAAATAAGAGGCTGAAGACAGACCTTGCAAAGCAGCCCTTGACAACTGCAACAGCTGGCAGCTATGGATCCACGGGACGCCTTCTCTGGTGGCCGCACTGGAAACTGCAAAACGTACTTTAAAGTTAAGCCTAGAGAGAAAATAAAATATGTTGATGTGTGCTCACTTCACATGGGTGTGCAAATACGGAAAGTACCCTGTGTGTCATCCAAAAATTTACGTTGGTTAGGAATACGACAAGCTCGATTTAAAAAGTACGAATGGCTTCATCAATTGCACAATTCTACCTCCACAACAGCTTTATCATCCTGGATTGCCCAACAAAATGAACAATAAACTAATGTTCGTTTTATGTAGAACATGTGGGCTCACTGTAAATCAGGAAGACTGCAAAAATTCAGCTGAAGAGAGAACCTTGGCGGGCACATGGGTAGTAGATGAGGTAATAAAGACGTTGGAGATGGGCTACAAAATGCTGGAAGTTTACGAAATATGGCACTATGATATAGAACAATACGATTTGAAGAAGAAAAGCAAGAAGCATCTTTGGCCTAGGGATTGCGTAATAGAGAAAGAAAAAAATGCGTATATAGAAACCTTCCTAGAGAGCAAACGAATTCAATTAGAATTTAATAAAATTATGAAAAATTCGGAGTTGAGATCTTTAGCCAAACTAATGCTAAACAGGGTCTGGGGCAAGTTTGTCCAAAAAGAAAACCAGCCAAAAACAAATATCGTACGACAACTTTACGAGTTAGAGAACTTAATGTCCGACCCCTCCATTGACGTAAATACTATTCTTCCGATAGACGACGACACATTAGTAGTCAATTGGGAGTACAAACAAGAGAGTTATGACCAACTTTCGACCGTGAAAGTGGTTTTAGCAGCATACAACATACAGATAATGCTATTTACAGATGAACTGGAGGAGTATGGCCAAAAATTATAATTACATCGTATTTAGTACAAAATACCAAACATACTACCACGTTTGAAAAGTAAAAGGAATCAGACTAATTAATTTTACAACATGAAACAAATGGTTACTTCCAAGGAACCTGCAGAACCTCTATCCATTATTTCTAGGAATATAAGACGGGCCAATAATCACCAGGTTGTAACTAAATAAGAAACAAAAATCTACAGACCCATATTCCATATGGTTTCAAACGCCATTTGTAGATAAATGTTATGTTGTTTTCATAGTACATTTATATGTAGCAATTTTAATAATTTCTTTGACCTTTTTTATTATTATTCCCTA
This sequence comes from Pseudeuparius sepicola, assembly GCA_963920635.1. Classification (NCBI taxonomy): domain Eukaryota; kingdom Metazoa; phylum Arthropoda; class Insecta; order Coleoptera; family Anthribidae; genus Pseudeuparius; species Pseudeuparius sepicola. The sequence continues at coordinate 35,182,726 of OY987303.1, forward strand.
TTTATATAATAATATGTGTAAGATGAAGAAACATTACATTATGTGAACTATGGAGTAAAGCATTTTAAAAAAATCGTTTAAATAAATAAATAAATTTCTTACAATACGTTTTTTATTTTTTTATTGACTCATTTGCTATTTTTTTGCGCTGATTATTATTATTTCACTAACTCTCACGCATTTGTGTCAAAATAAGTATACATTTTATTATATATCTCGATTTACGTCCATTTTCTCCAACTTGCGACACTCTGTGAGTTATTTTCGTCCTTATTAAAATAAATTTGTGACAAATTTACCCCGATTTGAGATTTTTAAACTGCATTGTTAATATAAAACTTTTGTAATGTCTGCTGAGGCTCGCAAATTGAAAACTCTTCTAGGACAACGCACCACAGAAATGTAAAAAATTTCGGAATTAAAGAAAATTGCCAATAAAGCTCTGGAAGATCTTAAAACTCACACTAATTTCATGTGTAGATGCAAGCGTTTACAAGAAAGTCGCAATACTTTTGATAAAATTCATGAGAATATTATTTTAATCGTCGCGGCTCAAGATAATGGAGATGTGGAACCACATATCCAAGTTCAAACTGCCTTTGATGACATATTTCCTTCTACCTGCTAAAGTAGACAGGCAGAGATAGCTACCCTATGGTTGATCAATGGAGAACTGCAAAGAGGTATAAATATTACGCATTCTGCCTGCAGCGCCCCCTTTTGCCACAGAAGGATAAAGGACTCTCGGGTATTGACCAGGTCGTATTTCTTTGTTTTTAAATAAGCTTATTTAAAAATAAGCAGCAGCAGTAATTGATGTATATTTAGGTATTTTAATTTAGTTTCTAGTTTTTATATATATTGTATATTTCATACAAAAAAATTGGTGTACCTCGTGAAAATTTCATCAATAATGACTGACAGCCTAGATGTAGCTTTGTGTATGCCGAGAGAAATACAACAAATCTTTTATTTTTGTGGATATATTTAATTATTTATGCTAACTCAGAAACAGGACATACAGAACATATATTTAAGTTCTGGTGAATGCACTGGGACGGAAGAAATATAATTTAATTTCATATTCTTCAGTGCTGTATTAATTATTATTTTTTACTAAAACCTCTCGGCATCCATTCATTCAGGTAGAACATTCTGAACTAAAATGGTTTAGATATATAAAATTTGGTATGTGATTATTATGCTAAATATGTCAGTACGGTGCAGCGGTGAATAACGTGTGAATTTATACTCTAGTTATTCTAATAAAAAAGTCTGTATTCAGAATTTGTGGTTAAGTTCTTTAAATTTTTTGAAATAGAAAAAATAAAAAACGTATTTTAAGCAATTTATTTAAATGCTTTGCTATATATAATCGTTAATATACCAATAATATAATTCACACAATGTAATGTTTCTTTATCATACACATATTATTATATAAATAGGGAATAATAGTAATAAAAAAAAGTTCAAAGAAATTATTAAAATTGCTACATACAAAAGTACTATGAAAACAGCATGTTCATTTATCTACAAATGCGTTTGAAACCATATGGAATAGAATCAAAATCATCGCTGAATTTTCTTTTCTCGGCTCTGGGTCTGTAGATTTTTGTTTCTTCTGTAGTTAGAACCTGGTGATTATTGACCCGTCTTATATTCCTAGAAATAATGGATAGAGGTTCTGCAGGTTCCTTGGAAGTAACCATTTAATAATAATAATAACTCGTCTTTATTATTTACCAAATGGTACAAGAAATACTTAAAGTAGGGTACAAAAATGGCGAAGTTTAGCCATGCATTCCCACATTTCCACAACCTCAAAACCTCTCTGTTTCAGCCTTTCCGTCTTGGTATTCGTTCTTTGCAAACGGTTATTTAGAGTATGGGAAGGGTCCTCGTGTAAAGGGCTATCTCTTCTACTGGTTATACACGAATGCCCGTGATAATAGCATCCATGAAAGTCAAAGATTTTATGCGTTTCTTCATAGTAACCGTCTACCTTTACTCCATCGATTAGCAACTCTCATTGTTTAGCAGAATGCGTAATATTTATACCTCTTTGCAGTTCTCCATTGATCAACCATAGGGTAGCTATCTCTGCCTGTCTACATTCCTGTAGCCATTCTTAGGTAGTATACCTATCGTCTGAGGTTCAAGAAAATTTCGGCGATATACCAAATTATACGCCGATGCAATATTCACAGCTTCCGTAAATTGACAGACGTTACACTCATCTAGAAACATCTTTCTGAATTTCAAACATGCCTTAGTCACTATGTCAACGTCACTGATGCAATATTAAACCAAGTCTCTCTGCATATTGAAATTGTCATTCATACTCGTATGTTCATTGTGCCATTCCATTAGGTTCAGACGCGCCTCTTCGCTCATGTGGTTTGGATCGTATTATTGAATATCAGGAAGAACTCGATCGTAATTTTCGTTGGTAAGCCTATTAAACAAATGGGGAAAGTGACCTTTCTTAAGTTCAGGTCCTAAATCGAAGGCTTTTGGTAACGCTGCCAATGCCATGGGAAAATAATTAATGCTGTAGATAAACTTGATATTCTCAATTCCTTTCAAGATTATACTTTTGCCTCATAATATGTTCTACTTTAAGATCCGTGTTTTCAAGCACATAATATTTCAAAATGAATTGGTGGTCGTATGCTTTTCCATTACGCGCAATTACAACAATTTTCTTAAATGCTTTTTTGATTCCCAGAATAAAACTTCGGGAAGTTTCGACAGGATTTCTTTTTAAAACTTGTCTCCTTGCGCAGCACTTGGTACATATTACGACTGCGTTGTCCATATCTATGCATACATCGCACTTCTGCTAAAAACACATAGGTTTGGATACGCATCTTCTCTCCGTTGGGCCCCGATTCGTCCAGTCTTGACTAGATCATAAAATATGAGTATTGTGTGATAAGGGAGTGCGGTAGTCTGGTTTAATGTACCAATTGTGGTTAGCTCCTTGGTATTTATAACATATATTGCGATAAACTTACCCACAGACATGGTACCTTTCGGCGGTTATTGTCTTCAAGCAGTTGGGTCACCGCTTAATATACTGGCACACACTTTTCTTACCTGTTATAGCACTCTGAACCACTAAACTCACGGTGGCAGTCATGGCAGGATATTTTCCGTCTAGTTTTCTCACATGGTGGTGCCTGTTGACATGACACTGCACATCTGTGTTCATTTTAATGTTGTAAGGCACATGGCAAGATTCATAGTAATAACTACAGCAGAATGCTGATTTCAAATTTGTAATAATGTTGAAGTGATTGTTATGATGCAATAAGTTATTTTTTAATGGAGCGTCAGGGCCCTCAAATAACACTTTTCGACCTTTGGACCCGTAAGCATAAACATTAATTTTAAAGTCTTTCAAATGCGCCTGGAACTTCCTCACTTCTTCCATAGTGGCTCCCTCTTCAGGTGTCTGCACTCCTGTACCCTGAGTTAGCTTATCTGCTTCAATATCCTGCATATTTCCGTGATTTCTTCTTATTTTCTCAGTAAAATAACTATTTGGAGCATAGGCTTTGGCAACTACCAAGCCAAGCATAAGTTGTCATCATTGTTTTTATAGTCACAATAACGCGCTTGCTAGCACATTCTTCTTCGAATGTATTGTAGTTTTTGGTTCGCGCGCCTCCCTACCTTCGCTTGGGTCGTTGTCATTCTAGATGTATCTGAGTGAAAACCTTCCGAATTGCTCTGGTATATTCTGCCTAGCAAGCCTCAGACATCTTCAAATGTAATATTTTTTGCCTTCTTAAAAGATAGGAATGCATCCGCCTTAGTGGAGGGTCTGAGCCAAACGTAAATCCAATTCGATCATCGGGGCCAACGTCGTCGACAATGTTTTGGACAATGTCTTTAATCCACTCTTAATATACGATTCTGGATCATGTACGTTTTCAGGAATATCCCTAAGTTTGAAGGAAACGCAACAGCGGGCAATTTTAAATTTTCTATTTGTATTTATAGTTGCATTTACGATTTGAAAAGCCATACTGATGTTTTTATGAAAATCTTCAGAGACAAATGTGGTCCGATCGGCTGACTTTAATTAAATTAACATTTGCAGTGTGTGAACCTGTACTTAACTTTAAAGGACATTTAGCGGTGAAATGTAACTTTGACTCGGCCTTTTACTATCCTAACTTCCATACACTGGTACCTTGTCTACACTCTGTGCTAAAAGAGAAATGCCTTTGAAAAAACTTTTTTGAGAAGTAAAGTTATAATTGTTTTTATCTGTTTTATTATTTATTGAGTGGGTATTTCAAGGGGGCACTTATAACAGAATTATAAACCTTTAAAAGTTTTCATGATTACATTATATATACCTCTGTGTATGTACTGAAATAAATGCCTATGTACCTATTTCAATAATAGAAATAACAGACTTTTATTATATTTAAGACAAATACTAATTTTAAATTTTTCAATTAAAACATATCAACTTCTTAAATTGACATTATTAAAAACAAAACAATGTTTTTGTACCTAATACCTGCTAGTCCAAAAATAATTAATAAGAGTAAAAGTTCGTCTGCCCGGAATTTTTCCGCATATTCTCAGATCCATGTCGTGACGGGGAAGGTGAGCATCTGGTTTGTATATATGCACTTGAATCGCTGAATTATTGTATTATTCTGAAAATATAATATGGTGATATAATTTATGATGATTTTCTGGGGTTTTTACTTACTCTCTGAACACCCTGTGTGTTACCTGATATTTTCTTATATCGCTTCGCTCTCAGGTAAAAAGAAAAGTTGTTTTGTTTGTTTTTGTGCTCTCTTCCTGTAATGTATTGAACATTCCGGTATATGTGGGAAAATTGTCATTGTCATATATATAATTTATTAAATAATAATTTTGTCACGATTACTATTTATAATCTATATTATTACTATAAGTATATTATATTAGTGACGAGGAATTGGAATGACTAGTTGCAGCACTGCGGGGCACATTCGGGAATTTGATCCCCACAGTTGTGATTGGAGTATTTTTGTGCGTCGATTAGAAAATTTCTTCACTGCAAATGAATTTAAAGAAAAAGATAGATTCAAGAAAAGAGTAATTCTTCTGAATTCTCTTAGCGAAGAAGCTTACAAACTAATTTTTAACTTATCTCTACCTAAGAAGCCAGAAGAAATGGATTACGATGACATAATTAAATTATTTAATGATCATTTTTTGGAACATCGATCTGTTTCTGCCTTCAGATACGAATTTTATAATGCAGTTAAATTGCCTACAGACAATGCAAATGAATGGGCTGCTAAGGTACGAAGTCTTACAAATAATTGTGAATTTCCAACAGAAATCTTAAATATGGTTTTGAGAGATCGTTTTGTTATTGGTTTTGAACGAGGAGATGTACAAGATAGGCTTTTTGAAGAAAAAAATAATTGCAAATTTGCCGACGTTATTCGTATTGCTTGCTCCAAAATGGCTGCGAAGAAAAATACAATTTTGGAGAATGTTGTGCATAATTCCGAAACAAATTTACTTCTTGTTAAAAAGAGTCACTCAAAATCCACAGGATGCGTAGTTTTCAACATTTGTGGAAGAAATAATCATAAGGAATTTTTTAAATTTACTCAAATTCTGTAAGTAACGAACCTTATTTTGCACAAGTCATAATAGATAATAAAATTTTTAAATTTCATATTGATTCTGGTGCAGCTGTTTCAGCGATGGCAGAAGAATTTTATAAAGCTAATTTTAAAAATTACCCCGTACTTCCAACTAACAAATTGTTATAATTTTTTGACAAAAGTAAAATCATACCAGTAGGTATTTGTCAAATGAAAATTGTTTTTAATGAGGAGTCAAAAATAGTTGACATCTTCATTGTTAAAAACGGCGCGACCACAATACTGGGTCGAGATTTTATGAGAGCATTTGATTTGAGTATTTCTCAGGTTAATTTCACAATTGCAAATGATAATTTAGATAAAATATTATCTAAATATGATAATCTTTTTTCAAATGAATTAGGAACTTTTAATAAAAGAAAAAACCTGTAGATTATTGTGATTGGGGAACTCCGATAGTTCCGGTACTCAAAAAAGACGGTTCTGTTCGAATTTGTGGTGACTTTAAAATTACAATTAATCCTGTACTTGAGATCGATCAATTTCCACTTCCTAGAATTGAAGACTTGTTTTCCAAATTGCAAGGAGGTGCGATCTTTTCAAAAATTGATTTATCTCAAGCATATGCGCAAATTTGCTTGGATGATGATTCTAAAAAGTATGTCACTATCTCAACTCATAAAGGTCTTTTTTAATATCAGCGGTTGCCATTTGGAGTTGCTTGTGCGGTAGCAAAATTCCAAAGAATAATGGAATCTTTATTAAATGATGTAGAAGGTTCTGTAGTTTTCTTAGATGATATATTAGTCTGTGGACGAAATCAAACAGAACATAACTTTTGACTGGAAAAGGTATTGTATCGATTGCAAAATGCTGGTTTAAAAGTTCGTTCAGATAAATGCACTTTTAATCAGTCAGAAGTCACGTATTTAGGATATGTCATAAATAAGGAAGTGATAAAATTTTAGCTATACAGAAGGCTCCTGTTCCTCAAAATATTACTCAATTACAATCAGTTTTAGGTTTAATTAATTATTATGGAAAGTTTGTTCCAAATTTAGCAACTATTTTATATCCACTTTATAATTTCTTAAAGAAAAATGTTAGATTTATATGGGACGAAAAGTGTAATGGAGCTTTTATTAAAGTTAAAGAATTATTAACATCAGCATTATTATCCTGAATATGATATTAAACTTATTACTGATGCTAGTCCGTATGGAATTGGCTGTGTAATAAGTCATGTTTTACTGAACAAACAAGAAAAGCCTATAGCATTTGCCAGCCGCACATTAACTGATGCAGAAAAGAATTACAGTCAAATTGAAAGAGAGGGTCTTAGTATTATTTATGCCCTATCAAAATGTAATCAATATCTTTACAATAGGGAATTTATATTAGTTACAGATAATAAGCCATTAATCTCCATTTTTAATAAAAAAAAGGGATTCCCCAATTTTCAGCACATCGGTTACGTCGCTGGGCCCTGATTTTGTCGAATTATAGGTATAATATAGAGTATGTTAAAACAGAAAATAATGCTGCCGACCTAGATTACCAATTAATGAAGAAAATGAGGAATGGACATCTATAGATATCAATTATTTTAATTACTTTAACAGTAGTGAAATATCAGCCGTTAATTGTCAGCAAATTAAAAATCAAACTAGATGCGATTTAAGGTTACAGAAAATTATTAAATTTGTAAAAAATGGTTGGCCAAAAGGCGCGAAGAAATCATTAAGTAACTTTTATTCAATCAGGCATGAGTTAACTTTAGAAAATGATGTAGTACTTTGGAATCATAGAATTATTATACCGGAGCCTTTAAAAAATGTTATTTTAGCGCAACTTCATTTATCTCATTTAGGCATTGTTAAGATGAAAAGTATTGCCACAGCTCACTTTTTCTGGCCTGGTATAAATAAAGACATTGAAGAATTAGCAAAATCTTGCGAGAATTGTGCTATTAATAAAGCAAGTCCACCTGCATCTGAAATTGTTCCTTGGAAATGGCCAGAGGAACCGTTTTATAGGATTCACATAGATTACTTTGGTCAATTTCTTGGCCAATATTTTTTAGTTTTATTAGATGCTCACTATAAATGGATTGAGGTTTTTCCAACAAAAAATGCTACTTCTAATTTTACTATCAAAGCACTTCAATCTGTATTTTCTCGTTTTGGAATTCCTAAATATATTATGTCCGATAATGCAAAAAAAATTACAAGCAACGAATTTAAACAATATCTTGATAAATATGATATAACACTTATTACTTCAGCTCCATTTAATTCGCAAGCAAATGGCCCTGCAGAAAATTGTGTTAAGACCATCAAAAATGCACTTAAAAATGCCTTAGGTAATAAAAGAAATATGGATATTTCCGAGGCACTAAATAATTTTTTGTTCGATTATAGAACAACTCCTCAGTGCACAACAGGCATTTCGCCATCAACTTTAATATTTGGTAGGGATATCCGCACAAGATTTAGTATAGCAAGAGCAAGGCCTTCCGTTGACATTAATTTACAGCAAAGGGTTGAACACAAACAAATACAACAAAAAATCTATTCTGGGGGGAGAAAAAGGCCAATTTTTAATATTGGCGACAATGTTAGGGTCAAGGACTATCGACATTCAAATAAAGTCAACTGGATTCCAGCTGTAATTAAACAAATACATGTTATTATCACATGGAAGTAACTTATAATGAATTTTGCCTTCATTGAACAGCAGCTATTTTTATATTATGAAAATGAAGGTTTGTTATATTTTTCTTGTATTCATGTAATTATTAATTTTTACTTGTTTTGCCATTTAAGGGGGAAGAGTGTAATGTATTGAGCATTCCGGTATATGTGGGAAAATTGTCATTGTCATATATATAATTTAATAAATAATAATTTTGTCACGATTACAATTTATAATCTATATTATTACTATAAGTATATTTTACTTCTAAAATGGAAATGTCCTTAAACTCGTGCCTTTTGAAAATATTCTGTACAGTCCCTCTGTTTTTTCCAGCTACCTCATAGTCTATTTGTTAGGGCGTGGCGTAACACATTGACCTCTTAGAATATTGATAACTAAAATTAATTAATTTAATAAAACTAATATTACTATTGTGCCTACCCTTTTTAATTATTATTCGAATCCAATGCTAGGTTACTCTAATATTTGAAATTATATCACTCATTTTATTTATTGCTTCCTGAAGGAGGTGGATGACAGTATAATACTACGTGTCAGACACCTGTTTCCCCAATACACTTGAAGACACAGAGATATTCCTTTCTTGAACCTTTGGCAATACACACGAACTGAATACAGATTACATTCACCTTCCAGCCAACTTGTCTGGATAAGTACCAAGGAGGTCCTGTAGGTGGCGTTAATACAAGCAAAATACAGTTTTCACATTATACTAAATATTTAGATATTTAGGCTGAGGAATATAAAATGTATACAGCTGTTGTTGTCCCACTGCTCATTGGTTAATAAATACCGGTCGCAAAGGTGAAGGTCAGTTCCTCTGAAATTTTACCAGTCTGCTCGTTATAATTATTCGGCGGCGAGTCGTGCGGGGAAAATTCTTTTTTTTTTCTAATAAATAATAAGTTCCAAATATCCCAGGCTTAAATTACAAACTAAAACATCTTCTCAATAACGAAAAGAATCAATTAGTAATTTACTCAGAAAAGAATGTTAGCAAATTGTTTACTAGATTAAAAGACAGGATTCCAAAAAATGATCAATCCAATATAATATATAAAATTGATTGCCTAGGTTGTAATAAATGTTATATCGGACAAACCAAAAAAAATTTCTCCAAAAAAACGTCTGTTGTCAGAAATGATCTTTATTAAAAAATATGAACACAATTCCATAAATTTGAGAAGTGACATTTCAAATTTCAGTTCAGTTTACTCAAACCTAATAGACCGGAAGGTGACGAACAAAGTTAGTCATCAAGTCTTACAAAAGGTTGAGTCTATTTTAATATTAGGTTGATATCCAGAGTGCCTATATCACAAACTCTGCCGTTCCTACTTGGTCACTTAAACTTAGGGGAGGGGGTTAAAATTTATCAAAAAGTGCGTTTTAGTAAACGTTAAATTTCACGAATAATTCCATTTCAGTCCGAAAGCTGACCTCCCTTGGATTATAAATCCGACTTAGCAGAGAAAATAAAGGGCAGCTTTCGCCTCGGCAGAGGCCCTTCAATTTGACCCGAGTTGACTAAATACTAAACATCCAGTTTCATGAATAAACTGTAGCTCATTTTTTTCTTTATTTAATGTTGATTTTAAAAATGTAAAGGCAGAGGAAAAAATCGGCAGCGTTTTGCGAGCAGAGGCTCGCAATTTTCTCGAAAATTAATTCGATACGAGATGATTAACCCAGTAAACGTGACGTGTTACGAACAAACTGTAGCTCATTTTGCTTGTTATCAAATACTTGTTCTAAAACATAAAAGGCAGAGAAAAATCTAGCAGCGTTTGGCAATCAGAGGCTATCAAGTTTCTGAAAAAAAAATTTTTTTTGAAGCCTATTACTTGCTTGCTCAAAACAATTTTTTATCAATATGGCTACAAAATAATGTCGTAACACTAAACGGCAAAAAGTCTTACAATGCCACTGTTTACATTAACCCCTTATCAACCTATTTTACCATATTTTTTTTTACTCAACAACTACCGCCTACTGCACTGCCTCTGTATTATGCTGCTATCCGCGTTTCATTCTAAAGGGAAGAAGTTTTTGAAAACATCAAAAATCGCTTAGGTTTGTATCCCAACCCATAGTTAATTGGACGTACTATATGTAGTTACTTTAATAGAAATTATCAACTGATTTTATTGATGTGTGATCCAAATTCAATATTTTCGTAGGTAGTAAATAAAAGAAAGTGAATGTAAGAATAAAACTGCAGAGTATATTTAGAATTAAATTTGCTTTCATTTAATAATTATTACATTTATTTCTATTAGTAACAAAAAACTGTCGGCAAAGAAGCAAACACAATTTCAACTTACTTTAAAACATGTCAGGCAAATTGATAAAAAATTGTATTGAGCAAGCAAGAAATAGGCTTCAAAAAATTTTTTTTCAGAAACTTGATAGCCTCTGCTTGCCAAACGCTACTAGATTTTTCTCTGCCTTTTGTGTTTTAGAATAAGTATTTGATAACAAGCAAAATGAGCTACAGTTTGTTCATAACACGTCACGTTTACTGGAGTAGTGATGCAAAGCGGGTACGAGTCTAAAATGGCCGCCAAGGTTGAGGTCGTTTGTTGCGAAGTCGCGATGTTCAAGGTCAAGGGGCGTGGCTAGAATAGCTGCAAGGTTTCCGAGAATCGCTTCAAGGTTAATTTCTGGGAATTGAAGGGGGCGTCGCTAGAATAGCTTCAAGGTTTCCGAGAATCGCTTCAAGGTTTCTGGGAATTGTGGTTCAAGGTCAGGGGGCGGGGCTTAGAGGTCAAGGTCAAAGTGTACTGAAGTGTCACACTTCTGGGAATTTTAGTGGGCGGGGTTTCAAAGTCATTTCCATTAGGTCCCCCCACCCCTCTAGCTTTGATAAAAGACAGAGTTTGCTGTTGTGTGGAGTTAAGTAGCCGAGTTGAGCTAAGATGGCTTGCAGCAAAGAAATGGATTTGGAAACCATCAACAAAGTTGGTTGCTTGTCTCAGAAACCGACGGTAAAGTTAGTGGAATTGGATGAAGGCGTGCCGATGAAAATTCTCTAGGGCAAGGTGGTGCAAACAACGTTCGGGGAGACCATTTTGCTGGAGTTGGAGTAGTGTCGTTTTCCTGCCGAACAGAGTGACACAGGCGTTCAAACCGTGCCTCGAACATTTTTCCAGTGGAAAATACGCGTTGGTTTTCAAAGGACAACTGGATATGAAAAAAAAACACAAGGCCAATCAGTTTGAAATATGGTCATTGGGGGAATAGAAAATTAACATGGAATTCTGAGTATACTTCAAATAAATAGTCTTGTTGTAATTTGTGTTAAATTAATCTTGAATGTATTAGTCATAAAACGTACTTAATAAAGGAATATAAAAGCGTCATGGTAGCCTGTGTTTGAAAATATCTCGTAATTATTTTTAATAAAGGTTTAAACATCAGCCAGCGTTTTATTATTAATAACGTAGCATCGAAACGAATCATATAAATTCCAATCTTTAGCCCCCTGCCAAATGCCGCGGCAGCAAAACCCCCTGCCTTTTTGACAAGGGGCCGGATCCCCCCCATACCCAAAGGAATTACGTGGTCCGACGTAAGCGGTACAACCTCCAAGTAGGGGAGAATCCTATCCTTACGTCGTAATTCAATACCTCAAACTTTCTGTGCCACCTCAATTTACCGAAAACTAATGGTATATGTACGGTCAGTATATACAAACGCATATTTGTTTTCGACTGGTGGGTACAGGCAAATCCAAGAAACACCAACTACCTTAAAGTAAACTTATGCTAAAGTAACATTAACCTAAAGTAAACTTAAACTAATTAAACCTAATGGTGTTTACAAACTCTCGTCACTGCCCCACACAGTTCAAAGCATTGCAGCGAGGAACGCGCAGTGACAATGTTAAAAAACATCTGATCCCGAACCTTTTTTTTAAGTCATCGTTCACCTATCTCAGCCACTGCCATAGCTGAGTTTCAAATCTGGGAATACGAACTACCTTCACGTCGCATTTCTACCAGACCACCTCGCCAGAAATAAACAAAATTTAGCCAAATATCTGATACAAGCGAAGTCCATTAAAAATTAGAATTCACATGTCTAATATCCCAACGCGGTCAACATAATTTGAACTCTAGTTCGTTAAAAGAACGACTTCGCTATTAGTGTGAGAATCTATGTACCCCGCCGCAGTCGCCATAATTTGAATTTGGTAGGCATAAATGTATATCTCGTTTAAGGAACAAAATAAGACATGTAGGATAAAGAACTTTTATTTTAAACCGAAACATTATCTACAAATGTATATAATAATGAAATTGTCATTCTATAATCCTTCACTTTGGTAGATGGCCAGTGACCGGAGTCTGGACCACAATCCCATCCTAGAATAGCTTTTGAATCCTCTTCATATTTTTCTATATTCTTTTGTAGCCATTTCAAAATATGCATATGACGCTCATTATGTATAGATTCAAATTTATAGGTTAATTTCATATCATTTAGTGCCTTTGTAAAATCCTTCAAATTTTCATATCTTGCCAGATAAGCGGCCGCACATATAAAATCGTCAATACATATTAATAAATCCTTATAATTTAAAGTTAAGTTCTTGGTAGGATACAACTGTTCTAAAAGGTATTCTTCACTTAATATGTTGAGAATATACATCTTATATTGGAGCCCAGAGTCCAAACCATGTTTCTTCAGAAGTCCATCGAGCGTAAAATAATTTATTTGTTCAATGTTTTCTGCGTCACATATATTAATGATTTGTCTCACGTAATTATCAATATGCTGTTTTTTTAACATTAAACGATAGGTACAAATTTCATGAAGTTCTTGCTTGGCAACTTTTTCAAACCACTCGTTTGGATAATAAAATCTTGTTTTTGTAGTATATAAGTCAATGAATCACCGTGGCAATGCTGAAATAACACTCTGTGTGAGGCAAGATACGCCTTAAAGTCAATATTTACAAAGGCACTCATATTTACGAATATGTCGATGTGGTTCAGTGTTTGCACAGCTCTGCTATGTGGATAAACCATCCGCTCTTTATATACCAAGGCGCAACTGCTAGAAAATTTAATTTTGCAACGAAGCAAAAATTCATGTCCTGAAACCTACAATCTAGAAAAAAATGTTTCTAATGAAATATATTCCGAGAAAGAAGCTAAATGCTTTGATCAAATAAAAACAGCAGGGTGTCATTGAAAAAACCAACTTAATTGTCATATGACCTTGAAAACGTCATCTGTAAATTTTCTTTTATAAACATTTGATTAGCCCCTTTGATATGCTACGACTTTTATTTGAAACATTTTTTTGTAGGGTCCTTAGTTTATAAGATATTCAACTTTCAAGCGCATTACGTAATTATGAGACCAGTTGACTATCACCCGTCTCGACCCGGCTTTAGGATTGCTTGTGACGCGGGAGGAAGGTGAAAGCCGACGCGGTGAGATTGTAATCCCCGGCGGAGCCGGGCACTTGTAGATTCTATTATTCTTAGATTCAAGTAGCGCTCGGTATTTTTTTCTTTTATTATGTTCAGGAGAAGTCACTGTGTTGTTGTAGATTATCACACGTTAGGAAAAGGATCACACTAAAAAGGCCGACAATTTTTAAACGATTTTATTTAAATTTTTTTACAAAATACTGTGGAAAGTATAAATAGACAATGTCTTATTAATTTTAAAAGAGTCCAAAATGCAAATAAGGCAACAACAAAGCTCTCTCCCTATTGAAAACTTAGACGTTGCAGATATAGGGACCAGACAGGCATCTAAGCATGGTAAACTGTTCCCAGAGTCCGTTAGATCTGCTTTCATAGGACCTAGCAACTGTGGCAAAACAAATGCCCTTTTAAGTTTAATATTTAACAAGAATGGTTTGAAGTTTGAGAATATCTACGTTTATAGTAAAAGTTTATATCAACCAAAATATCAGTTACTTCAAGATGTCTTAAAAAAAGTTCCTAAAATCGGATATTTTCCATTCAAAGCTAATGATGACGTCATTCCACCATCCGAGGCCTTGGAAAATTCAGTTTTTATTTTCGATGATGTGAGTTGTGATCGGCAAGATAAGATACGTGAGTTTTATTCGACGGGACAGCACAAAGGCGTTGATGTCGTATATCTTTGTCAGACTTCTCGAAAATACCTAAACAGCTGGTCCGCGATAACTGTAATGTTATTGTACTATTTCGACAGGATGATATGAACCTACGTCATGTTTTTGATGAGCACGTGTCTCTCGATTTAACTTATGATCAATTTAAAGTTATGTGTAGCGAGTGCTGGAATAATGCTTACGGTACTTTAGTAATTGTAAAAGATTTTGAGTTAAATAATGAAAGTCAGTGAGCTCGCTCGCGCGGTAAGAAAAAGTATGTGGCACTCAAATTAGGTAAAATTGAAGAAGACGAATCGATTAAAAAAATTTTCACACCAGTTACGCAATCTCTGAGCAAAATCAAACCACCTAACTTCGCAAAAATGAAATATAAAAAGGAAGAACCGGAAAGCCCACAGTTAAAAAAGAGGCTGATTTCTTCGATTCCGATGTACAAAATAGTGAGCCTGAAGATTTTTCCTATCCTAAAATAGCAAAACAATATATACAAGACCATCATGATAATTCAAAGAAAATTGATAAAGTATATGGTCCCGTTTATGACGCATCTCAATCAAAATTTTAGCTAGCCGGTAAACATATTGATTTTGATAGTAGTGGAGATATAATTATTGTTAAGGGAAAGAATTTTGAGGGAACATCAGGACTATACGATTTGATTTTTTATACTGATCCAAAATACCCAGACGAAGACTTTACAAAATATATCGAGATTTTAAAATTAACTGGGGCACATCTTGATACCAGAGGCAAATTAAAAAGCTCAAAACTATCAAAATATTTTAAAATTATTAGACCCATTTTCAAACCAGGAAAATCTCCAGCTAAACCAAAAACACGTTCGGGTACTGGTATGCATTTAATTTACAATAAAAAACCAGTCGAGTATATTTATTGGGATGATGTGAATGAATTAGTGGATAGATTAATGCTTCTTATTGCTTCTAAAAATGCTGGAAACACCTTTCACGATAATGAAATAACCGCTATAGAGACAGAATTAAAAGAGGCTCACATAATTTCATAATATAAATACAAGCACATTACAAGGTTATCACCACTCACAACATGAGTGTCAATAAGTTTGGTCAATATTCAAGAATTTATTCATGGCCAAGTATTCACACAGGCGGTTTAACTTCTACTCCTGAAGGTCACATAGACGCGAGAAATTTAAAAATCAGCAATCTTAAGGCTACGAAAGCTTTAGGTGACGCAACTAACAAGAAATACGTCGATGATTCACTTTCTGAAATAAACAAAAGCCTTACAGTCACATATTGAAATCCAAGAAAAAAACTGCGTGAAATTTTGTATAGAATAAGGGTTTTGGAATATCAAAAACATAATAAAAGCAACGAAAACAGAGCATAGTAAAGAAAAGATTCAAATTGTGAATGAATTACACAGACGAGCATTGAAAAAATACCCTCGTCGTCGGACCATTATTTTGTGACCTCTGGCAGGTTGACCTTGCCCAGTTAGATCAATATACAGCTCACAATAACAAATTTGGGTGACCTCTGGCAGGTTGACCTTGCCCAGTTAGATCAATATACAGCTCACAATAACAAATTTAAGTTTATTCTTGTAGTAATTGACTGTTTTTCCAAGTACGTTTGGTGTGAAGCCCTTAAATCTAAGACTGGTGAAGAAGTGACAAAGGCCTTTGATAAAATACTGAAAAACTCTCAACGGCACCCACGAAACTTGCAAAGTGATCATGGAAAAGAATTCTACAACTTGCATTTTCAAAATCTAATGAAAAAGTTTAAAATTAATCATTATAGTACATTTAGCATAACAAAAGCAGCAATAGTGGAGAGGGTTATACGTACGTTAAAGGAACAATTATTTAAATACTTTAGCCTAAATGGCACATATAAGTGGATTGATATATTATCTACAATTGTTGATAAATACAATAACAGAAGACATAGAACTACTGGAATGAGGCCAGTTTTTAAAATATATCAAAAAGGGCGATATGGTTCGCATCAGCAAAGCCAAGCATATTTTTGAGAAGGGCTACACCCCTAATTGGAGCACGGAATTATTTAAAATTGTTAAAATTAAGAAAACCACACCCATAACTTATTTGCTTGAAGATGTGCAGGGGCATCCGATAAAGGGCGGCTTTTACAGCGAGGAATTGCAAAAAGCAGCAAATCCAAATGTTTACCTTGTGGAGAAAGTTTTAAGAAGGAGGGCGGATAAAGTGTTGATTCGCTGGTTGGGTTTCGATAAAACACATGACTCCTGGATAAGGGCCACAGATGTAGTTTGACACCATGAGTGAATCGGGGTACAGCACTAGCAGCGAACATAACGAGATTAATCGTGTTTTGAATAGTTACGATGAAGCTATCCACAATGAAAAGCAACTGTTGCTAAGTACACAATTTGTGCTCAAGCCGGAAAATCTGTATGTGATAAACTGTGGACTCAGCCCCCTACGATTCTTCAAACCAGCAGTGCAAATTATAAACCTGCTGGATCCGTCAAATCCTATATCCATGGACCGTTTTGAATGGTTCCAGTTAACAGTGGAATTCAACAAAATCCTTGAAAAATTGGGTGAAGATGTTGCAATACCACCAAAAGAATTCAGCTCCAATTTGAAATTGAGCGTGTACCCAGGTGTCAACTATTTGATGATTGTGCTTTCTAAAGACGATATTCATTTTTATTTCACTGCTAACGATGTAATGCAATTGCTTACAATTGATTGTAAAATAACCTCAAAAATTAATTTAATATTAAAATATAACTTATTGGATTTTTATTATAATATGCTAGATGAAGTGAATGATTTGTAATTAAAATATAACTATAATATAAATGCTATAGATATTATAAAATCACTATGTACTCTATCCGATAATATTAATGCATACTGTACTTTTGAGCTTCTCTCATTCAACGAAGCGTTTCTATTAGCTGATTTGTATAAGAGGAGGTTTTATTAAATAAAAAACACACAAACATAATAAATCTTTTGTTACCATAATACATTTATTTAGGACTAAAATAATGTGAAGGAATATGTTTTGTCACATCTTTGAATAAATTCTTGGTGCTACATGGAATACAAGAAATATTGGGTGTATCTGTTGCCCCACCGCATGTTGTACATTTATATTTTATTGACACAGGCATGGTGTTGTATTCAGTTGGAACTTGTGTTAATAGTTATCAAATACGCTTCTTTTTATATTCACACAAAATATTTACTCTGGCCTAATCCGAGGTGGATTCCTGAAGGTGAATAATTCTTCTTCTTCTTTATTAATTCGTTCGAAATACTCTTGCCAGTTGACCTCGGGAACATGATTCAACTGCCTCCGACATTTCAACAAGTGCATCCGTAGGCGTGACTTCTTAATTTTATGACTGTTGACGTATGGACAGGAAACCAATCCCTGCTGGTATGCCAGCTGTGGGTTGAACATGTTGACTTTGGATAATATTGTAAAGACTGTTAGGTTTTTCTGCTATATATACTCTGCAAGTTGTGGGAGGTATGACTAATCTATTAGCAGGGAGGGATTAAATGAAACAATTATTGTTTCTGAGCTATATACAATAGCTTAGTTCTCGATTTGTGGAATACCGTAGTGTCCCCACGGTAGAGTGACAACATTATTAACTAAGTATCGCTTATCATCGAAAGGGCTGAGTGCAATTTTTGATTGCTTAATACTGAAAACATTATGAGCAAATGAACGAATGAACATTGAGTAGCGGTTTTTTGCTTTTTCTTAAATAAGCGATTTGCATAATCGTCGAAAGTTAAATAATTCTTAACAACACCATACTTAATACCCTTTGATTTTTCAATACATTGGTCGCCTTCAATCAGAAACGTGTACATTTTTGACCTAAGGCCAACAAAGTGAGTCATTATTTTTCCATTAAGTTCATCTTTCCTAAGACCTGGTACTTTTTTATTTACAAGCGGTATATTATACTGATTATCAACCGGATAATCGCTGGTATCGAAACGATGCAAATCTCGCTTTATAACTTCATCATACACGTCATCACATTTTAATTCATAAAGTAAGCTATCCGTATCCGTATAAAGTAGTTTACACTGGTCAGTTGAATATTTTTGCAACATGTAATCATAATGAAAATTATAAACACACGTCTTTGAGATATCGAGTATAGCCATCCCGATGTACAGGGGCTTTGTAAAAACAATTTCAGTTTTATTCAGTTCAATTGCAACTAAATCTGTATCAAAAATTAATCGACTGTTAAAAGCCGGACTAGCAATTAAATTCTTAGCTCCATACCTACCTTCCCATTTCCTAACTAATTTTACATTTCTATGTTTGCGAATATTTTCCATGGTCTTACCATATACGGCATTAACCATCAATTTAATTACTGTTTTTTCAAAATTAAACTTAGCTTATGTCCTCAATTCTTAATTTTTTCATTTCTTAAATTTAATGTAAGGAGCTAGCCAGGCAGACTGACTAAATTTTAAAACCCTATGAATCTTTTTTAAAGTTAAACCGTGACTTAACGCTTGTTTAAGAGCCCTGTAGTGTACAACATACTTTTCTTTTGAATTGAGAGTTGTCATAAGTTTGGGAAGTTTAGAATTTGGTGGTTTAGAATGTTCTGCGCAAAACGGTAGGTCTTTATGGGGTTATGTAAATTTTCCGGATAGTCTAAATCGACTTCTAAAACGTATCCTTCTGGACCGTTATCTGGAATATTCATCACGTTAATGCTTGTATCAACCCATTGGAAGTTACCGTAAGGAAGAGATTCCCCCATTGCCCACCCGTATAAATTGTTTACATCCAGATAAAGTAAGTATGTGAAAGGATTGTTAGGATCATAATTTTTCATATATTTGTTGTTTGCTTCAGAATATCTATTGCAACATTGGCTTATCCCCCCTCTCACCCCTTTCTCAAAAAACATTAATATATCAATATCTTGAAAGGTTTCTAATCGACACCCAGTATATTTAAGCATACAGTCCCAAGTATATCCCGGTAAAGTGTAGTACCAAGCCGGATCCAAGCCATAATCCTTTATACAAGTTTTCCTAAAGTTCTGAAAGATATCGTTAAGTATCATAATGCCCGTCTTGAGATATAGGTCACTATATTCACCTAAACTTTGAATATTAAATTTATCCCAAACTAACTGGGCATGTCTGTAATCGCTTTGACTAATGTGAGTATCATTTAACTTGCTATAGAATTTCTCGCCTGGTGGTAAACACTTTTCATTATTAATTATCATTGTCATGTTATCAATATAATCATAACAAAATACCCCCTTTTTGGTTAACAGATCTAGATTGTTCGAAGATACATCACTAAATTCCTTTTGGGTATTAATAAAGTCCCCTTTATTGAGAGACGATGCTAATGTATCCAAAGAGAAGCCTAAAAATTTAAAGGAGTCGATGAATCTAAATTTAACTTCAGTATCGGTATCAGAAACTGTAAAACTAATATATTTTTCCTTGTTTATTGGAAGAAATTTCACATTATGCTTTTTAGCAAGATCTCTTATAATAAAATGACTGTCGTACCCACTAAAGTTATGAAATACTATGGGTACTACAAAGGAGTTTCTGTAATTTAAGTTACACGCTTGGTGTGCGTATCCGCGAAAACGTGATGTCATATGATCATGGCCACGTACTATTATATCGTTAGAATTAAACGGTTTTTCACATATGTGACACGTAGCAGTTGCATTTTTTAAACTTATAGAGTCACTCATTGGCTCATTATTTTTTAATTTTGAAGCAACAGAGAGTGCTATATTTTCCATTTCATTCGCAAACCAAGTCATGCAATCAATACCACGATAACTCTTATAAAAAGATAATGTACCGTCATAATCACATTTAAAATAGTAGCCTGCGCTAAACGCTTCATGTTCTTGATACCTAGCGGTTTTTAAACATTGAGATTCATCATAAGGTTTTAGGATTGATTCAAAATCAGCATAAATAATAAATGGTACTTTTTCCTTATGGATATAATTTTTAAATTCAATATACATATTTTTCGGAAATGATACTTTGCAGTTGTTTATGTCTTGACAATATTCAATGTGTTCATTTAATTTTTCTTGGGATGAGTAATAATTTAAGCATCTATCACAAACAAACATCCTTCCTTTATGTTTATTAGTTTGGGATGCTATTAATCTCGATAAATTTTTAACCCAACAGTAATGATAATTGATTTCGGTTGATGATTCATCGATAGGGAGAGCTTCATGTTCACCAACTTTCGGAAAATATGTATCCTGAACTAGAAGTAAATTAGCATGTTTTTCCATTTTGTTTTTAGTTAAGCGAGCCGGAGAAGTTAAGAGCTTGATTTGTCTTCATTTGACACTAACTCTAGAACATACACATTTACCGATATATTATTCAGTTTTTCGAATTTTGCTATTTGGCTTAGAGTTACAGGAAATTCAAGGCCATCTAGGTTTAAAACGGTTGAATGGGGATATGAGGATGTGCGGTGTGGTTTTCCAACAGGTGGATATAGAGCTGATACAATACTCCAAACAAAACAAAGATTATTATCATTTTGAATGTTGATTCCGGGAGGTTTATGTAAGATCTACCACCGTTTCCCATCTTTACCTTGTTTATATTAACTTCCAAACTTCAGATTCTGTGAAGAGTCCAACCAGATTCCTGATGTTCGAAGGACTCAATGGCAGCTAAAATTTTTTCAATAATATTGATTTCAAACCATTGTTTTAACTGTGTTCCTTGATCGAGTATTTCATTGTTTGTATTAAAATACTTATTCTCAAGTATCTCTTGATCTCCAGACGTTTTAGTAAATTCCCCACAAAAGACAGCATTTACTTTAATTATATTGAATGATCTTAAGATCCTATTAATGCGAGTCTTAAAAACAAAAAACGCGTCTTTAAAAAACTGCAGAATATCTATGTGCTTTAAATTAATTATAACACCCGTGCGTATACGATTATTAAAAATTGATTTTATTTATATCCTCCCACTTTACCCTATCGCTTCGACTTTCCCGCTTACGTTGACCTGTTCCAACGTGTTGTAATTTTTTAAGTACACTTTAAATCGTTTCAAATGACTCAAGTTCGTTTGCAATTTAATCCGAGTGCCATGATTACAGTCAGCCTTTTTCAATGCTTTATGAACTAACCGGATGTTTACATTTATTATTTTTTTCCAATGTGCTAAAGTAGCGTCATCAGAGTTATTAATAAGCGTCAACACTTTTTCAAGCGTTTTAATAATGTCATCACTTACCGTCCCGATTTCTGCTGACATTTTAAGATGTGTGAGTATGACAAAGCAATAAGACAAAACCGAGAAGGTTATAACTTAAATAGTAAAGTTTTCTTCCCACTCCTTTATTCAAGTTGAAATACATTAACGAGTTCATTTATTTCTCCAGTGAGTTTTGCGCCTTGAAATGAGACGTTCTTTAATCAACTAAATCAGAAATCTTTGATTAAACCATTCATGAAGGCTCGACGTATAGAAATTGGATGCGAGCTTCAAGTATTATCGTTTAGAAGAGTTTGCACACAGTATACAGAAAGAGTTTCTGTGGAATTTTTTACATTTTACACTGTCCTGCCGCAAAGATTTACAGACAAATTCACTACGTAACGGATTATAGAAATAAATAGGGAAATTGAGCGTGGATAGAAGGTGTTTTTAATAAGCCTTGGGCCAACAGAAGGTAGAACAACGAATTTTGAATTTTCCCTGGAAGAATGAAAATTTCCGTTGAGATTAGACTGTTGAGTATGTACAATCGAAGGAAACTTCAAATGTACTTGAAATCTCTAGATGATTTAAAGCATGAAATTAAAATGTATGAGATAAATAAGAAAATTGCTAATATTAATTTGAATTTAATAAAAACCATTAAAAAGTGAGTGTTGTTTTTTTCACCTGTATCATGTAGAAAATGAAAGTGTATACTTACCTTTTCTTTTCTTATCACTTCCTTTCAGATAGTATTAATATTTCAAAATATTGACACTGATCACTTGAGTTATTTTTTAATGAGTTTCAAAATGTGTGTTTTAGGTTAAGAAATGACGATCAAATTGGTAAATTATATGTTTAATAAAATATAACTATAATATTATAATACAATAATAAAATAATATATACAAGTAAAAACACATTACATCTCAAAAAATTCTTGAAATTTTAGTCATGAGACTGTTGGTTTCATCTTCTTCTTTCCCCAATCTCTCCATATCTTGTAGAAATTTCTTCTTCCTGGCTTCAAGCTTGGTAAGTTGCTCCCGGATGGAATTCCTCTGTGCTTTTATGTCGCCAAGCTTCCTTTTGCAAAAAACGTTCGCTTGTCCTTTTACTTTATGGAGATAGGACGTTGGAGTTTGCCCCCGGATTTGTTGGAGGTTGAAAAACTCCTCGGTTTCCTCCTACGGTTGCGTCACTGATGACGCTTATCTTGTCGTCTTCCTCCCTTGTTGATCGCAACAGGGCCATATTTTTCCCCTTGCCTTTGCTGCCCCTTCTTGCTGGTGTTGATGGAGCCGGTTGAGGTGCGGGTTGAGGTTCGGGTTGAGGTTCGGGTTGCGTCGTTTGTTGCCCTCCTCCAAGGAAGGTGAATAAGTCAACCATTATTTTGGTTCAAGGGCTGTAACAAAGAGAAAAATCATTATTATGAGTATATTTTGTTTGACTTTTCAAACTTTTTAATTATTTCACATCTCATATTCCAAATAACCAATAACAAAATCACTTCAACTAATTGAGACATACAATAATTAAAAAAATTACTTAACCAAATGAGAAAACGATCACAATAATTAAAAATCTTGAATTTGAATGGAAAATATCCGATTTTTGGAACTTTTTAAGACATTCTGGAGTAGTTGAAATTTTTAATCAAAATAAACTTTTACTATAAACATATATATTTTCAGATCTAAGACCATTCTTGTTAAATATTAAGCTTAAAAAGCACAACAATCACTCCATCTAAGCGAGATGTAAACATACCGTTATGATAATGTCTTGAAGTATATTAGCCCCACTGCACTGCATGATGTCAAGTTTCTTCAGAAATTACTAAAATGATAAGTCACAGAGCTGAAGAAATTTCAGTTGAGAGCCAATATATAGGGTAAAAACTGTTGAGCTTGAGGGGGTACTCAAGAACCAGTGGGTGTGTTGCTTTCCTCGTCTAAACGCGCAGGCGTCTTTCCCACAAAGGGGCTGGGCTTATCTCCTTAAAGGTTTGCTGCGCATGTGCAAGTGGGTGGAGCTACCTCCCACTCCTTGGGCATGCAAAATCGCTGATTTCAATGTTTACAAAACGCAGATGGCTAACCCTGAGAATGTTTTTGAGACAAAATTTCCATTAGCTTGTGGGTTGAATGTTTAATGATGGTCAACCCTGAGAATGTTGATATGATCTCACACGTCGGCCCGCTTATATAAGATGTTTAGTCTGACAGAATTTCGATGTTTAAAAAACACAGATGGCTAACCCTGAGAAAGTTGATGTGATCTCTCACGTCGGCCCGCTTTTATAAGATGTTTAGTTATTTTCAACGAATGACCGCCAGAATACCGGCGAAAATATTGCTGACAAAAATGAAACTACTTTTATTTTCATAACTTTATTATGTGTTAAGACTACACAAATATTATAGCTACACAACTGTTGTTAGCTTTTTAATCCATTTATTTTCCACCAACTTATGGATTAATTTAATCATCCATTTTAAAATCAAGAGTGAGGAACATGTGGCAATAAAATAAACCACGCTTTCTAGGTTGACCTGTTGTAACTTGTTGCAGCTTATTTAACGTTTTAGAAATTGGTGTAACCCACTCTGAGTCAGCAACTGTACCATTTTTAAATATCATTCGAAGTTTATACTGTTTGATATAACTTGGTATCTTTGTCATTACAACTTCATCAGTGGTAGGAGTTAATGAAATGCAATTTAATGAATCATCCATACAAATAGCAACATCGTTTACGTCAAACGGTTTATAGACGTATATTATATTATTGATAATCAGAGAATGAAGTAACAGGTATTCTGCACTTAACATCATTTTCGAAAGTGTGACCTACTTAAGTTTTCTCTCTCTTTTATAGGAACCAAACAACAAAATGCTAATAAAGGCCGTTACTTAAGTAAAAACTTACAACTTTTAGTAATCGATTAAGTATTTTTCTAACCAAGAATATAATTTTTCACAATTCCTAAAGCTACACATCCATTTTTTATTTTCATTGTGGTGGAGACACATCGGAATGTCTTTTTCAAATAGCGGCACCTCTATCCAATTGTTTTGTAAATTTCCCACATCAACCACTTTATTGTTGATTATTTCAAGTAGAAAACATTCTTTTTCATGTCCCTTCACGTAAACTATGTGAATATTTTATCCCCAGAAAATTTTCTTCTATAACTCGCACGTGCCTCTTATATAAATTGTTAAGAGACAAAACCTTTTGGGGGGGCTATAACCATATGCATCACTTGTCCATTAATTTTAATTGTCAATTCCTTGGGATAAAACTCATTCTCCACCATGAAACCTTAAATGTCTATTACAGCAATCTTCATCTTAACTTAGTTCTCGAATAAAAGTGTTGGTATGGTGCTGGTGTCCCTGCATTTATATCCGGGATCTGTTTACATCATATAGCTTCTTACAGTTTCGCTCAAGGGCAAATACTCCACAACTCTATCATGAATAATGATGCAATATGCACGGGTCTTATCTGGAAATCCTTGAGAGCTCTCAATATCCAATTTAACATCAACAGTGCTCGTTTTAATTGTTTCATTGTGACGTGAGCAGTCGATAACGAACAGCGTCGCCCGGTCTTTAAAGTCAGCATAATTAAGTAGTGGGCCCTTATCGCGCGTATTCATAAAGCTTGGGTAGAAGTCTCTGTAATTATTGTAAACTTCCAAGTAATCCCTATTGAAATCTTGCCGCAAGCGTTCAAACGGAAAGTATTCACCGTTTATTATAAGGCGTACGTCGGAAATATCTACATGATCAAAGTATGTCGGGTCCTTTTTTGAATTTTCTTTGCGGTCGGTCTGAAAGCCAACAATAACAAACCTTGGGCTTTCTACTGTGGCAGAGGTTTTAACGGACCATAATTCTTTGGTTGCATTTACGGTTATATTAGGTAATTCATGTAACTCCCATTTGCGAAACGGTATCAAGATGGGCTTGCAATAAGTTATACTTAATTTTATCGTTTGGTATTATATGTTTTACTTTCAGCTCGATGTTAGCAATGACTACTTCAACCGTTGGATCTGGAGTTGTACCAGGTGTTTGTTCCAGCAATATAGAGTTTTTGTCATTTCGAGCTCTAGTTAACCGTATTGTTTGTTTAACAGAAATTGCATGTTGGTAATCGTTAAAGATGGCAAACAGGTGTTTAAGTGGAACTCTAACACTAAATGTTGAGTCTCTATTCAAAATGGTTTTTTTCCCGGGGTACAACCAACTTGAGGTGCGTATTTCATCGGTGGGGTTGTAGCAAAGATACGCTCTGATACTGCTTAAAATGCCGGGGTCCCTCACAGAATCTACTTCTTGTCCGTTAAGTTCATAAGATATAGAGTCGAAGAAGAAAGCCGCGGCATTATTAACTAATTCGCAAGTGCCTTCCCCTTGTGTAGGTTTTATTTCTCCTTTAATAAAAATTGCGGCGTCATACATTAACAACCAAGCATCTCCCTGGTTAATTGTTATTTCAATGATGTCATTATTCATAAAAGACTTGACGAAAGGATAGTAAGTACGGCTTTCTATGCGTTGAATTGACTCATCATACTTTGGGCTTTGATACACGTCGAATACATTTGGTGCCAACGACATTATATCCGAGCGACTTTAAAATATTTATGCTTTTAGGTGTAGGTGTCAGGTTGCGAGGTTGACGCTTGTGAGGTTCGGTGTTCGGTGTTTATAAAGTGGTTTGACTCACTTTTATATGTGAGACCCTCGCCGAAAACGAGACCCATTACAAAGGTTTTACTTCTAATCTCACAATTATTTCTTCTCCACGGAAATTTACTAACTGAAAATTTTGATCCAAAATCGATAAGGTTATATTATTTATTTCACGTTTAGTGACAGGTAAGTAAAGTAGGTTTCTGGGGGTTTCGTCTATGGCGTTCCCCGGATTACATTCAGGAGAAAACTCGTAATTAGTATGAGTAGGTCTGTTGTTATAGTACGCTCCAGAGGTCAAATTGCTGTCAATATGTATTGTTTTGGTTTTGACGATATTCACCGGTAAATCTGATGCGTGGAGACTTAGTGGGGGTAGTAAACGATTGGAATAACAGAGCAATGTGGCAATCGAATCTTTTGGTCGAAAATCAATCGTATATTTATCGCTGTATATTTCACACTGTAGAGTATTAGTATTGGCTTTCAATGAAAAATCGGGTATTTCGTTAAGATTTCTTAAAATTTTAATTATCGCTGTCTCTATGGCAGCAATTTCGTAAGATCCTGTGGGTATTTCTAAAACTTTCAATTCGTTTGCTTGATCGATTAAATAAAATTTATTATTCGGTGCCTCAATATCCGGTATCGTATTATATGAATAAAACCCGAGCAACGCTAGCCCGTATTGTAAAGTTGGGTCTAAATAAATGGAATTATTGTAATCAACCGAGAGCACAGAGTTGTAGCCTTTCAACGTGAATAACAACGACATGACAATAGTTTTAAGTCGATCAGCTCTTTTTATAAAGAAATTCGAGACAAAGATGTCCACAATTTATTTCATTAAATTTTTGATATGCATCGTTATTATATACAATCTTAACTTTTCCTAAATATTTAAAAAGTTCCTTCGGTGGTTTTAAGTTACCGAAACTATCAAAGTATTCAACAATATTATTATCTTTCTTATATGCTACCCAGTGAGTGCCTGCCTCTATTGTTTTTAACATCTAAATTAATAATTGCCGATTCATAAGCATGTGGTTTTCTTGGAAGTGCATCTCTCATGAATACACCTCTAAAATATGACAACTTTAATTTCCTAGCAAATTTTCCGACGTCAACGTTAGTTAATGGTCTCTTGGGTAGCTTCACTGGGAGTTTTTTTGTTTCCTTAAAAATAAACCAAAGCCTCGCTTGTTTTTTCTCAAGTAAAGCCCCGATCCGATTGCTTCCATCGCTTTGTTATGACGTTTTTGTTCTTCCATCTTTTTCTGCATATCTTTGGCAGCGATAACTGTTTTAGCAATCGCGCTAGCACCGCCTGCCACCGATCCAAGAGCTCCCAAAGCACCTAGGATTGGAATCAAAGGAAGAAACCCACCGCTCGCCTCAAAAGGAATTATTCTGGGGATTCGCACTTTATTCTTTCCACCCACTTTTTAACTGCTAAACGTGCCGCTTTAATTGCAGCTAGTGTGGTTTTCTTAATTCCTTTTTCATTATTAAGTTGATTTCCGTTAAATGATTTTTTCAATGATTTTTCAACCTTTTTCACTATATCTCGTTTGAACGATTTTTTAAGCCCATACCTAACTTGCGTTTAGTTTTCATTGTTGTAGTAACAAACCAAGCAGCTGCCTTTTCACCTAGTTTTGCGTCCTTAGACTTAATTCTTTGCCAAGCTTTATTTTCTAACACTCGATCGGCTGTATGTCGATCTTCTAAAGAGGAAGATTTCGAATATTCTATGTCGTGTTCCTTGCATGCAACGTCGAAAGGGTTTATGCCAGGGTCTCCCCTAGCTAATCTCTTGTTTAGCTTATTGCTTGTCCGCAATATTGCTATCCAGGAACGTGCAATTCAACTGGTAGATTACTGATAAGGGTATTAACCAAACCATCTCCTGTGAATGATAACATTAGACTGAATACAGGTCTTTACACGAAAATATATTTATAATTTCCAATTAGTAATTTATTTTCCTTGAATTTATTCAACTGTTCACCACATCAAAATATTTATATAATATCCGAGCGCGTTAAGATTTCACTTAAACGAACCTCGGGAAAGTGTGTTTATATAAATGCTGTATAAAGAATAATTTCGTATAATAAAACGACTTTATTGCAGATCCGCTTTAATTCACCGCCAAACATCGAATCATCGAGGTCTGCGCTGGATAACTCTTAATTTTAATTTAAATAAAGTTTAAAACACTGGCACGTGGCCCGTAAATATTTAGGGTAGTATAATTTTCAATTTAGATTGAGCCTTGCAACTGATGACTCGTAAAAGGACCGCTATTTATGAATGAGTTATTATTTCAGGTTTTTAAGCAGAGTACGTTGCTGTCTTTCATTGCTATCGAATTATGGATCGCTTGATCCACTTACTTTGTGAGTCATACCATTGTTGTTTATTTACAGTAAATAAAGATTGGAATTTATATGATTCGTTTCAATGCTATGTTATTCATAATAAAAGACTGGCTGATGTTTAAACCTTTATTAAAAAAAATTACGAGATATTTTCAAACACAGGCTACCATGACGCTTTTATATTCCTTTATTAAGTACGTTTTATGACTAATACATTCAAGATTAATTTAACACAAATTACAACAAGACTATTTATTTGAAGTATACTCAGAATTCCATGTTAATTTTCTATTCCCCCAATGACCATATTTCAAACTGATTGGCCTTGTGTTTTTTTCCATATCCAGTTGTCCTTTGTAAACCAACGCGTATTTTTCACTGGAAAAATGTTCGAGGCACGGTTTGAACGCCTGTGTCACTCTGTTCGGCAGGAAAACGACACTCTCCTCCAACTCCAGCAAAATGGTCTCTCCGAACGTTGTTTGCACCACCTTGCCCTAGAGAATTTTCATCGGCACGCCTTCATCCAATTCCACTAACTTTACCGTCGGTTTCTGAGACAAGCTACCAACTATGTTGATGGTTTCCAAATCCATTTCTTTGCTGCAAGCCATCTTAGCTCAACTCGGCTACTGAACTCCACACAACAGCAAACTCTGTCTTTTATCAAAGCTAGAGGGGTGGGGGGACCTAATGGAAATGACTTTGAAACCCCGCCCACTAAAATTCCCAGAAGTGCGACACTTCAGTACACTTTGACCTTTGACCTTGACCTCTAAGCCCCGCCCCCTGACCTTGAACCACAATTCCCAGAAACCTTGAAGCTATTCTAGCCACGCCCCCTTCAATTCCCAGAAATTAACCTTGAAGCGATTCTCGGAAACCTTGCAGCTATTCTAGCCACGCCCCTTGACCTTGAACATCCCATCGCGACTTCGCAACAAACGACCTCGACCTTGGCGGCCATTTTGGACTCGTACCCGCTTTGCATCACTACTTACTGGGTTAGTCATCTCGTATCGAATTAATTTTCGGGAAAATTGCGAGCCTCTGCTCGCAAAACGCTGCCGATTTTTTTCTCTGCCTTTACATTTTTAAAATCAACATTAAATAAAGAAAAAATGAGCTACAGTTTATTCATGAAACTGGATGTTTAGTATTTAGTCAACTCGGGTCAAATTGAAGGGCCTCTGCCGAGGCGAAAGCTGCCCTTTATTTTCTCTGCTAAGTCGGATTTATAAACCAAGGGAGGTCAGCTTTCGGACTGAAATGGAATTATTCGTGAAATTTAACGTTTACTAAAACGCACTTTTTGATAAATTTTAACCCCCTCCCCTAGGTTTAAGTGACCAAGTAGGGACGGCGAGTTTGTAATGTAGGTACTCTGGATATCAACCTAATATTAAAATATACTCTACCTTTTCTAAGACTTGATGACTAACTTTGTTCGTCACCTCCCGGTCTATAATCAACAAAATAATTATATTATAATCATCAGTCAATTCTACACCGAGAAAAAACCCATTGTAGACATCATTTTATAAAAAGGATATTAAAAAGGGTTGAAAAAAGGAGTAAAAAGAAGCCTCCGCATTTCCTAGAATTATTTGCATTATTGATACGTATACCCACTTCACCACAACAACGCCAAAAAATTTAGACTGAAATCTACCCTCTTCCTATGCGAAACTATAATAAATATACCTTGTAGTATGCAAAAAACTTTGACAAGGATCTATCAAATTTCTCAGGTTAGTTTTAATTTGCAAATTTTTTCCCTTGATTTCTACCCCTATTTATAAGAAATAATTTTAAACTAATTTAACAAAAGAAAAAAGAGGTTGTTTTCAAATAAGTGTTCAATGTTTATTATTAGAAGGAAGTTTTTTTAATGTCAACCTTACTTTGCTTTTATCATTTAGCTTGTTTTAATTTTAATTAGGAAAGAAAAATTGAAAGAAAAATTAATTATATAATATTTAAAGTAAACATTAACAAAACTACATATTAAACAATGGGCCTTGTTCACTTAATCGAATTTCGATATTTCTTACTACTAGAATGAAATTAATCACATAACTCTTTAATAAAATGCCCCTCAGCATCTGTCTCGTCAATACCTAATTTTGTTATTAACTAAAAAAATATATAAAAATTTTAAACTACGCGCCTTCATTTGGAGCAATGAAATTGCGTTTGCGACGTTGCCAGTTATACTCGTAATCGAAGCTGCAAAAATTCGATCTCCGTTCTAATCTCAGACGTGCACATTGAATCGAAATCGATTCTCTAGAGAAAGACAGTTGTATAAATGATTATCCGAACTCGATCTTACAGACACAGGTAGTTGTTTTGTGGGTCGTGTGTCGTGTCTATGACAATCTGTGCGCTGGTCATGTCATTCTGTCATTCTTTAATGTAAATATAAATCGAACTAATAAAACTAAATGTTTTTCTGAAAACCTGCAAAAGTTAAAAGTTAAAGTGTATACCGCAGGCTGATTTGAAATCAAATTTAACTATTGGTCTTGTAATAAGGATGGTGCTAGCCACTTATTTAGCATTATCAGTATTGTTACCTCCCCGAAGAACTGAAAAAAATGATAGATCCCGTAATTGAGAGAAAGGAGAAAGGAATATTTTGGTCAACCGGAAAACCTTTGGTAGCCATTTTAGCTTTAAGAATAATTGCAAAATGAGGAACATCAACGGCAAAAAACAACGATGTCAGAATATTTCGAGTTAATAAATTAAATTTTGATTGTCAAGATTATGTATAGTTGACTGAGAAAATGTTGTTATAAACCAGATTTATTTAGGTTTGGGCAACTTACAAGTTGGTGATCATTCTGCAAGTAACTTTTAACTCAAAAAAGGAAAAAAACATTGCGATTTTGGTATATATTAATTAAATTAATTGATATTGAGATTGTTTATTTCTTTTTATGACCTCTGCTCTTTTCGAGCAATCTAGCCACTATGGGGCGACGTACGGTGCCAAAGCGTGGGGTACCACGAAAGACCCACCCACTCGTGCACCACCGCGCCACCCCCTGATATTGAGGTAATGTGTTATGTCTATTTGGCTTTTGCCACAAAATATGTCAGGTAAATTTTCTTCTTCTTCAGTCTTCACAAATCTCAAATAGAAACATATCGATATTGCCGTAAATCGTGTCAACGTCGCAAAACAGTAGCTCTTTTTGGGCGTCACGGGCCCAAGGAATTTGAATTTCAAAAACGTTTTTAGGGCATTTCCCGACCGAAAAAAATCCGAAAAAAATATTTTCGTGTTTTATTTACTATTAAGATTAATAATCAAAAATAAAAAAAAGTGTGAAACAGGCCCATTGTATAATCTTTTGTAGATACTATGAAGAAGACTCTAGGTTGAGTCGAAACGTCGCAATATATTGATAGAATAGATCTGCTTGTTTTTGTCCAAACCATTACGGAAAATAAAAAACATCATAACTTTCATTACACATTGAGACGAGAACCTCCAAAATTGGAAAAATCCTAGCGTATTACTTATTTTATGGTGAAAAATCTTATTGATTCTCAACAAATCCTTGTAAGAAAATATTAAATAACGAATATTTATGTCCTAATATAAATACAGAAAGTTTTTCTTTTAATTTCCTTTGCGAAATTCAATTATTAATATACAAATACAATAATACCTGTAATCAGATTTCTGTCAACATGCCAACATAATTGAAATTCAAATTAAATATGTCGAAATTAATACATAGATTATTATAGTTCCTAAGGAAACACAAGCTTTTAAAGAATGTTAAAATAACAAAAAATATATATGTACTTATGAAAGGAATATATTTGGTAGAATTATTTAATTTTTTAATTGGGGTTTTCGCCACCAAACTGATTAAAGGAGTTTGGTGGCGAAAAACCCAATTAAAAAAATAAATGGATCGGTTTGGGCCACAAATATATTTTAGAAAATATATTTGGTAGAACTTGAAATACAATGTTTATTAACTCTTAATAACCTTAAACAGGTTTTCACTATGAAGTCATATAAAAATAAAAAATTATATAACTTTAAAATAATTCCATTACCAAAATTAAAATTTGGCAGTGTAAAAACACTGAAGCTGCAAAATATTCTACCAGTAAGTTTAAATACCTTGCATACTGAAAAAGTTAATAGCATTATAAAGCAAATTGAAAATCAAAAAATAGAAAAAGAAAAATTATTACCAACCCCTGTGTATTTTCATAAAATTATTGTCTGAACAATTTTAATGCATGTAATCATATTAGTTATCATATTTTACTTTTTGTACAGGTATTTAAAATAAAATATTTTAAACCAAAAACCATTATCAAAGAAAATTAAAACGACATAATAATTTAGGTCGTGAAAACCTTTAGGGTTTTACGCCCTTCTAAGAGAGGAGGAGTTATGTGCTGTATATTGTTTAGGTAGCATAAAAACTTGTTTATGCAGCATAAGAAAAAAATATAAGGTAAGCCCAACAGAAGTATTATATACGGGCCATAGACCAAAGCAAACACTTCTTACTTGTATTCAATAAAGATCATCATCATCATCTTTTTACAAACGACTTTAACTCAACCGCCTTGTAACTCGTGACATCACAAAGTGTATATTACACCCCAAGTCAAGCCATGGAAACTAGAACACTGATGGTATTGGCGAGGGTATTATTAGGTAACTAATACGTTGCGGCAGTAAGGAAAAAACACCTTTTTTACGTAAGTATTAGCATTTGTACAGAGTGTAGCAAACTTCATTAGTCTGTTTATATGAACGATAGACTGCAGGATATTTTCTTTGGCAATACCTAAACCTAAAGCAAACAATGAACATACTTTATATTTGTGAATCCTTGATATTTTCGAACTTTTTGATCAAGTTATTTTTGGACACTCTAATGCTTTTTGTCGAGAGCGACTAGTGACCACTGTCGAAAATTGAATGAAAGTTATTTACCCAGAATCTCCCGCCAGCCATCATCTGTTAAAATTAAATAACTTTACCTAAGAAACGCTATTTTCCTGACGACGCAAAGTGGTCTATATTCTGTTTCTACGACTTGTTATTACAAGTAGACATTGATTATTTGTAGTTTCGGAGTATGGAATTGTTCGTGAGTTCAAGTGATGTAACTTATTTAAGACAGGGTACACACCGTACAAACGTTAACTTGGTGTAATTGGTGTAATAGTGGGTTCCTGGAGCACGCCTATGGTGTTGGCAAAAAACATTCAAAATAGGTTTTCTGCAAGGGACTCCTAGGTATCTAGGTGCAGGGTGATCCATGTAGTCATGTAGTCAGTCAATTTTAAGCAGACAATGGGTAAGGGTGTCCGGTCAATTTACCGAAACCATTTCACTGAAAAACATTTCACCGAACGGTCAGTTCGACGAATACAAATTCAAACAACAACAATTCATTGAATATTTTTAACAAAAATTGAACTGTCAGAAATTAAAAAGTCATTGCATTTCAGTGAACCTTTGTTGTTACGTCCGCAGTTCTGTCGGTATACAATTTTCTTCTCATGAAATTTAGGAGAAAATTTACCGAGATTGAGAGGTCGAAAAAAATCGGTTGAAAATTGGAAAAGTTGCCAAGAACAATAATAAAGTGGATACTCATTCTTGTTTGCAGACATCTGTCAAGTCGGTAAAGCTTAGTATATTTTGTATCTTTTGTCTTTTTAAATAAGTTACCCCAAGTATAGAATACCAATGATGGGTGAGAATTATCTATGAAGGTAAAATATTACCATTTTTTTCCTTTAGAAAATTAATTAAAGTGTAAAAAACCTACGAAGAAATTTTTGTTGTTTAAAACTAGTACTTTCTAACTTAAATATAAGCTTCATAAACGCTCAACTTTAAGTATTAATTTAGTATATTACTACCTAAATCAGGATTTAAATTCAAAGAAAATTTTGGTCAATATTTACTTCTATTTAACTTTCTGGATGCCCTTATAGTCTAAAGATATATATGTAATTCTGGAGATTCTGAAGAATTACATTTTGTCTAAATATTAGTCTCTGTAGGTTAGGTCAAAAATAGGTTAGATAATGTAATGTCTATATTCGACCTATTATATCCTTATAGGTTTTTGGTCGTTTTAAGATTTATAAGTACCTAATCTAATAAATAGCATAAAGTGGGCTTCAATATAAACAAGTTCTTTAAGCAGGCCAAAATTTCGTATAAAAATGACCATGAAGTAAAATTATCCCAATACAGACTTAAAGTAGTTGCAGCGCGTATTAATGAAAATTAAACGGGTCACTGAAAACATATTTATTCTCTTATTATTCTCTTGTGTAAGGTAATGTAGGAACACGCTTAAGCCTAAACAACAAAGTTTTTCGTAAATTCTCGCATTTTTATATCGGGTCAAAAAGAAGAAAATGATATCGATAAGATTGATAAGTCCGTGAGTGTTTTATGCAGAGGTAGTGGAGGTGCAAACAGTAAATAATACGTATTAAAGCAACAGTAGATAATGATAATAATTTGGAAGCTTACGAAGTACGAAAAAATTAGACAATATATTTTGGGGGCTCTCTCACACAACACATAATATTCCTAGATGCTATTGTACTGAATCTCAACAATCGCAGTCCAAACTCGTTGCCTTGGTTACCACCTTCATTGTGTAGCCTCAAAAATCACAAATAAACTTGTCAGATTACTGACACTGTCCAAGAATATTCTCTCAGCTACAAAATTCGCACAAAAACACTTTCTAACCTTTCCTTTTTTTCCAGGCCCAATTCCCAGGGCTTATATATTCAAAAGGAAGACTGAAAAATAATCTAGAATATTCCTGGCCAATGATAGTTCACAAATCATAAAGTTCTAGCAAACTTTCTAGAAAGCTATGGAAGCTCTACAGGGAAAACAATGAAAACTAAAGGAAAATGGGGCCCTAGGGGCCTCGGGCCAACAAAGATGTGACGGAAAATGCCTCTAAATTAATTACAAAAATTACGAAACTGTAAGTAGAATACCCAAACTTAAAATTTATCTACTAAATCTTTGAGTAGGTTAGAAAACCGTGCAGACATATTCATTGAAAGCTGAAATAACAACTTTAGAGGCATTTTTCGTTACACTATGTATAAATATAATGTAAGTTTCGTAATGTCGTGTTTACCTGGCAATGTTGTCAACTAAAAAGCTTGTAAAATACGCAAGCTCGGTATTTTTTTTACCAAACGTAACCCTTATTCTAACTTATTTGTCGCGTTATAGGTACCTTAATAGGGAAAATGGACCTACATGGCCAAAATTCTTTGTTATTTTTTTCCCCGATTTGAGAAATTATTTCTTCAAAGCCTAAAAATACGTAAAATGGAAGTTCATAGTTAAGTATTTTTTAACAAACGATGTCCTTCATCTTGAAATTAAAGTGATTCATGGTTTATACAATTATTTTTCAAAACACACCCTTTAGGATATAAAATTAACTCCTCAAAGGTTTGCTTAGCTTGTTCTCTTGTCCTGTTCGAACTTTGTGTATGAACATTTTTCCAAGTATCACACCTATAATATTATAGAAATATTTTATGCACAAGGAAATTGTGCTCAGATAACAAAATCCAAACAACTTTAATGATTCTATTAGGCATACCTACATATTAGTTATAGGTTATACAACCAAGGCAGTTACCATTTATTTATCAGAAGTTTATAGAAGAAAACTGCTGTTCTTCATTGTGGTCAGATTTAAGTATAAGTATAGACTAAATTACCTAATTATTACCAACATATTACACCTGCTGCTTTATTAGGTAAACCCATAATAATATATAGAAATATTTTTTGCAAAAGGAAATTGTTGCTCAGATAACAAAATCCAAACGCCTTTAATAAGTATTATTGTATTTTTTATTAGTTATAAGTTATACAAATAAGGCAGACACAATTTATTGTATCGGCCGTTTATAGTTATTGACCTATTAAGACAAAATAATAGTAATACCTTATTATTACCTAATTTTTTCTACTTCAGTGGTAACTTTAACGAGAGGCGATAAATTTAAATTACCTATTTTTAACTTAAAAATTATTTCCAGTTCATCCCCACTATCCTATTTTTCCCTCATATAGGTAAACTTGTTTGGTCAAAATAAATTTCGGACTAGGTGGGTAGTAAAAATTAGGTTAATTTTAACTTTCAATGGGACAGTACTTAAAAGGAAACCAAACAAATTATACCTGCGTATTTTGGGTTATTTGAAAAATATCTCCTTTTTGCACAATTTTTGTACTTGAAAATTGAATATAGGTTTTTCCGTACCCTTGGCCAATTCTCATAAGCAATACTTATATTATGTATTTTCTAAAATTTATTTGTGGCGTAAACAGGTCCATTGAATTTTAATTGGGTTTTTCTCCACCAAACTGGTTAAAAGACAACTTTTTCAAGTTGCCTGGAAAATTAATAATTTCTTAACAGTAAATGAACTAAACTTTGAACTTGTAACTCAAAAAATATCTTCAACAAATTTGTTTCCTGAGCTTTCGGAGAATAAATCTTCCTCCTTTCTCAAAGATCATGTCACGTCAAAGTGAAATGACAGATTAACAAATTTCAGGTTAAAATATCATAGCAGCAGAAACAATAGCCTAGCCACCTGTCTGATATTGTACCCTGTGTTCTACCTAATTATTTATACTAACTTCTCTTCGAATAAGTGGCAATAATATTTTACTGAATTCCACTGAACATTCAACAACACAGTTGTCTGTATTTCCTATAATAAATGCTGATTCTTTATTTTTTCGTCTATTTCCTACTTCTTCTTTGAAAATTTGTTTGGAACTATCCCACAAAATCCTATGATTGTTATTAAAAGAGTGTTCACATATTTTCGACTTCGAAATTTGATTTTGCCTGATATAATTTTTATGTTCTTTTAAACGCACGTTAAATATGGCCTATAAGTCTCCCCAACAGAGAACTTTCTTTTCACATTCGCAAGGAATTTTATAAATGCAATTTTTTTAACTTGAACCTCATTAAATGGTTTCGTTTTAACTAGCATCGATCTTAATGTATTTTTGGTTTTAAATGCTGTTCTGACATTAAAACGATTGCCTATGCATTTTAGCTTATCTGACAGTCCAGGAATATAAGGAATTATTAAGTTTACTGGTCGGTCCACCAGATTTATTTCTCTAATTCTATTAGCATTGTTATTTTGTTGGCAATCCTGAAAAACTTGCTCAATAAATTCAGTAGGATAACTATTCTTCTCAAAAACATGTTCTATATGTTTAATTTCCTCCTAAAATTTTGTGTTATTAGAACAAATCTCTTTAGCCCTGACATACAAACTTTTAATTACTCCTTTCTTAACACTAATATAATGATTGGAATTAAAATGGAGATATATATGTGTTGGTGATATAATGGAGATATATATGTGTTGGTTTTCTATAGACACTAGTTTCTATACTATCTGATTTCAGTATAGAAACATCTAGGAAAGGTAATTGATTATTATTTTCAATTCCTAAGGTAAACTTAATAGAAGGTTCTTGCGAGTTTATAAAATTTAATAAGGAATTTAAATCATCTATTCCATGTTCCCATATAACAAATATGTCATCTACCTATCTCCACCAAACATTAGGTTGGTGAACATATCTAGTCCACTCATTTTGTTCAAAATCTTCCATTAATAAATTGCTTATGAATGGTGATATCCCCATATCCATTCCAAATTCCTGCTGGTAAAATTCATTTCCTAGTAGAAAATAAGTGGTTTTAACACAGAGTGTTGTTAGTTCTAATATTGCATCTATATTAAAATTTGTCCTTTCAAGTAAAGTCTGATAATTTTCTAACTTTCTGCGTAAAATATTCAATGATTTGTCAACAAGGACATTAGTAAAAAGACTAACCACATCAAAGCTAGCTATTATATGATTCGGAAATTGATGTTCCCTAATTTTTTCCAGAAAATGAGTTTTGAGTTTCCTACTAACGGATTAACAATTTTAAGTAAATATTTTGCCAACGAATGACATGGTGAATTTATTGAACTTTTGTGTATTTTTGGTAAACCATACAAGTGTGGAGGTTTTGAATGATGCGGAGTTAAGAGTGTCCTTTGGCTCTGTGTGATTTGTTCACGGTTATTATATAGTGTTTTGTATATTTTAGTTTCTATTGAAGTTGTAGGGTCTTTGTTTATCCTCTTGTAAGTTCCTTCATTTAATAAATCATTTAATTTATTATCATACACAGTTTTTTTTCTAAAATAACAGTTGCATTTCTCTTATCTGCTGGTAATATTTTAATTGTCCTATCTGATTTAAGTGATCTAATTGCCGCTTTTTCATCGTTTGAAATATTTACTTTGGTTTAAAATCATTTTCTAAGATTATTTTTGACCTGACTCTACATTCTTGGCCTAATTCCTCGGGTAATGCTTGATCTGTTTCCTCTACCGATGCTACTATGTCAAGCTTAGAAATCTTGTTGTCAGCAACAGAAAAATTTAACCCTTTTGCCAAAAACCAACTTTTCTGAAATTATAAGTAGTCTGTTAGATAAATTAATTACTGTTCTGTTGACAAAATCATTGTCTATTTGATTCAGTTCCTCACTATGCTTTTCCTCAACTAATCTTCGAAATTTGTTAATCTGCCTAAGTTTGACTATCAAAATGCCTATTATAGCTTAAGCTGATACAATTTGATATGTAATTAAAATCATAAACAGATAAACTTTCCCTAATATTTTCCTGTATTTTATTTATATCCTCCCATAATTTGTTTATGTTACTTCTTTGGTTCTGGATTCTTTCCCTTATCAGCATCATACCACATCTGAACAATATTTGTGTTGGCGAAAAACCCAATTAGAATTCAATGGACTTATATTATGTCTTGTATGAAATTAAAAGATGTAGGTTTACTATTTAGGTACTTTTAATATTAAAAAATCTCTTCGTTCGATACAATAGGGGTTAGGAATTTTACGTGAATTATTGTTACGCGTTTCACAGTTTTTTTTAGTTTAGTGTAATTACCTAACAAATAAATTGACCTTGACAGATAGACATTACATTTTTCCTTTTTACATTTTTGCATTCGAGACTCATATTTCATACAGGGCAAAATTTGAGAGCTGCAAAATTTTTCTAAAAATTGATTCTAAGTGACCCGGAACTCTCAAGGAGTAGTGAAATTCCAGGGGTAGTGAACTGAAAATTAAACAAATTATTTTGGTGGCTTTATCACAAATCTCAAAAAAATAACATGGTTATAGCCTCAGACAAATTCCGAGACACCCGTTTGTATTATTCTCTTACCATAAAGTCGAGGTTATCAAAACCGTTAGCGTCAAAAAGGTTGGCATAATCTCCAACACCCAAACCCTGCAGCCATTTCTCCACGCTACCCATACTACTTAAGCCATTGATACTGTTTTGCGAACAGCTGATGGTCATCAATCTACTCTGGAACTCTTTTTCTAGTTCTGCCACAAAGACGGACTCTCGAACGATGCCGGTGCCGAAGGAGGCCATAATCTCCTGGATTTTTGCCCATTCTTCTTGCTCGTCGAAGGGACTTAAAGCTGTTACCCTTTCTTTATTCTCTTTGTTGTCGGATTCCTACAGAAGCCAGGGTTGTTGAATAGATGAAATATTTAGGATGTACCTATTTAGCAGCTTTCCTTAGTCAGTTGATGAAGCCCACAAAGTTTACTACCCACGGTAGCATATTAATATAATTTACATTTTCGTAGAGTATAAATAAGCTCACTTCTACTAATAACTAAACCTAAGAATAGCTAACTAGTTGATAAACAAGTTATACGTAAACTCAAACCAGTTAAATGTTTGTTTTTAGACTTTTTGAACGAGCATTTGTCGCGATCATCGAATCGTCAAATTAAATATCGGACATGTATTTAAATTAAATATGAGACACCTTATGTTAAGTATTCTTACAACTATGAAAAAATATTCAATCCAATATTTTAAACAATTTTAACACAATTTCGTCACTGTTGTCATATTATACCTTTGCTGAATCAATATGATTTTAACTAAGAAAAAGTATGGCGGGGAAACAAATAAGCAACAAAGAAAATCGGACTTCTTGCATACAAAGAAGCGAAACGGCTTTAAAATCTTAACGTCAAACAACTTGATCTGGCCCAAGAACAATAAGAGTAAGATTCTTCTTGAACCTTGATTGTTGGCGGCAAGATTAGGTAGCCATAGCTTACACATTCTTTCACTTGACGATTTATGTTTATTGCAATAACTTTTGGGTGTAGATATATTAATTTATTTTTTTAAATTGGTTTCCATAAAATTTTTATATTAAAATTTGTACAAATTTATTAAAATTGTTTTTATATTAAAATTTTAGGTGAAATTTATTTTCAATAAATAATGGCTAGCATCATCGGATGGTCCAGAATTTCTCTCAGTATACAATGTCCATCAAAATCATATAGGACTTTTTTATTAATAATTTATTTCAAATTTTATTTTGGGGTCAACTTTTTCTTTAAAATTAAAAATTACCCACTAAAAAACTGGTCACGTGATTTTAGATATCTGTCAAACATAACAGTTAGAAATGTGGTTAAAATTTCAAGTTCTACTCGAAAAAGTACATTATTTTTCATATCTACATAAGTGTACCAAATTTGAAGACCACCTTGAAGACCAGAATATTTAGTATTTTTGTAATTTTTTAATATGTATATTTATGAAATTTCTAAAAATTTTAAACCCTCAACTGGTATGGTTGGGTCAATAATGACCCAAAGTAATATTAACCATGTAATTTCTCCAATAGTAGGCGTTCCTCGATACCGCGCATGAACGTATTCCCCCACTATTAACTTCTCCTCCGAGAGGTACACTAATCGTTCAGTTCCTATTTATCGTTCGAATGGTATAGTCGTCGCGGGTCAATTTTGACCCAACCATACCAGTTGCGTTCGTCAATAGTGAAAAGTAGTTTCTGTAAAAATGGCGAAATATCTTAGTGAGAAAGAGCTGGAAGAAATTGTAAATAACTTAAATGATTTGAGTGACAATGAGGTAAACCGCGAATATGTATTTGAGGATACCGAGGAGGATACTGAAGATATTAGTGACGTTGAAGTGCAAAGTGAGCATTCGGATCATGAAACGGATTCGGAAATTGAAGGATCCAGTGATGAAGAACCTGTTCAGGAAGAAGTAAGAGAATACTTTTATGGTCGCAATAAATTTAAATGGTCGAAGAATCCACCGGCGTCTTCTAGAACACGAAATGAAAATATTATAATGAAATTACCAGGTCTCAAAGGTAACGCTGCTGCAAACAAACCAGATAAACCTTCAGATGCATGGTCTCTACTTTTTACAGACGATATTCTTGAAATTATTATAACGTACACTAATCAAAAAATTACACAACTTCAACCAAATTATGGAGATACCGCATTTTTTACTAAACATATAGATAAAATCTAGCTAAAGGCATTGTTAGGATTATTATATCTAACAGGCGTTTTCAAATCGCCTCACGAAGACGCAAGTTCCTTGTGGGATACCGACTGCACAGGACGAGATATCTTTCGTCTCACAATGTCTTTGAAGCGTTTTCTTTTCCTGTTAACAGCTTTGCGCTTTGATGATGCAGAAACCCGATTAGCAAGAAAAGCAGAAGGAGACAAACTTGCTCCTATATCCGACCTGTTTCATAAATTTATTGATAATAGCAGAGACAATTATACACCATATGCTGACACTACTGTTGATGAGATGTTGGTTGGATTCCGCGGTAAATGCACTTTTCGTGTATATATTAAGAGCAAACCTCAACGTTATGGACTGAAAATACTATGCTTGTGTGACTCTAAAACACATTACCTTCTAAACGCTTTCGTTTACACTGGAAAAAATGTAAATGTAAATAATCCTAAAAAGCTGTCGATACCAACACTATCGGTCTTAGAATTGGTAACTCCAATCATGCACACCAACAGAAACGTTACTGGAGACAATTGGTTTTCATCCATGGAGCTGCTAAATGAGCTTAGAAGCAAAGGACTGACGTATGTAGGGACTGTACGAAAAAATAAGAGGGAAATGCCTCTACAGTTTTTACCCAATAAAAATCGTGACGTAAACTCTTCTTTATTTGGTTTCACTCGGGACTATACCTTGGTTTCATTTGTGCCGAAAAAGAACAAAAGTGTGATTTTGGTTTCGTCCATGCATCATTCTAAATCGGTCAATGATGTCACACATAAACCTGAAATAATTGAATTCTATAACTCAACAAAAAGTGGAGTGGACTCTCTGGATCAAAAATGTGCGGTATTTTCTTGTAACCGACGAACAAGAAGGTGGCCTCTTGCTATATTTTACGGTATTCTAAATATAGCTGGTGTAAACAGTCGGGTCTTATTTGCATTTGCAAATGTAAAAAACGTAAAAATGCGGAGACAAATATTTCTAAAAAAATTAGGACTATCTTTGATTGAAGATCACATGAAAAGACGCTCTGAAAATCAGCATATTTCCCGGCAAATACGACAACAAATAAAACGTGTTCTAAATATCGAAGAATTAGCCAATGAAGAAGAACCACCAACGAAGCGCAGACGCTGCAATGAATGCCCTTCAACAATCGATAGAAAGCACTCAACCTTTTGTTCAATGTGTAAAAAAACATTTTGCAAGCAACACTTGATCATAAAAAATTGTTGTGTATCTTGCAATGAAGGCTTGTAAGAAAATATTTTTTGATGCATAAGTATATTTTCCCTAGTTGCGCCCCTGGTAGAATTTTTATATTATGTTGAATTGTTTTTTGTTTCTTCGGAATTATTGGTTTAAGTTATTTTTTGTTAGTTTTAAGTCATATTACAATTTTTTTTGCAAATATTTGTTTTATTTTGCCAAAGAATAGAGCTTTTCATTTTCTAAACTTATTTTT
This sequence comes from Pseudeuparius sepicola, assembly GCA_963920635.1. NCBI lineage: Eukaryota > Metazoa > Arthropoda > Insecta > Coleoptera > Anthribidae > Pseudeuparius > Pseudeuparius sepicola. Next base: position 35,226,550 of record OY987303.1, read on the forward strand.
GTTTTTTAAGCATTAGACAAAAATTAAATAAAAAAATTTCTACCAAAAGTATGTTTTATTATTGTTAAATAGCTATAAAACGAATACGTTATATGAGATAAATAAAATCGTTATCAGGTTCTTTATACTTTGAATGGGTCGTGGGTGACCCGACCATACCAGTTACGTCTTTTTAAATTCACCATAGCAGTTGAGGGTAAAGCTTGCAACTTCATAAAAACATTTTATATTACTAACTTTTTCATTTTATTAACTTTTCATGATTAAATGACAATAATAATATAATTGCCCCCGTTTGTATTGACCCTCTCTCGGCCGGAAGAGGCCGCGAAGCAGCCGTTCCACATACGCGAAACGCAATCTCGAAGCCGTGAATATTCTCTTCTCTTAAATACGCCCGCCAGAAGCGGTGGTAAGGTGAGGCCCTCGAGATGTGCGGTAAAGAGGTAAATTATGTTTTCGGGTAACACAGTTTCCCGTGAAAACTGCCTCGGCCTAGAGCGCGACGAAAAAAATCCTTAAATAGGGTCGTGGCTTGTGCGGCAAGAGGGAAATCGCAATTAGGAGCAAGAGGATGGCCTGCTTAAGAGATTTAACACTTTTTCTGATTATAAAGAGGTAAATGCGAGCGTTATTAAGCTTTTTTCCCGGCAGAAATCGGATCGTTTTTACGTGTCGCGCTGCGCCTAAAAATTACGGCGATAATTTCCCTCATACTGCTTGCATCCAATAGGGTAGCTCCTTCCATAAAAATCCAACCAATTATATGCCTCTGCTAGCGATAATTTGCACTAGTGCAATTACCGGTAATTGCACTTGTGCAAATTATCACTTAGTTGCTTAGCAATCGCGAATCTGTTGGATACAAACACGTACCTACTTCTTAAAGTTTGTGTGTTTCACACTGTTCTAAATTATGCAGCTTATAAATTATGTTGCGGTATTATTAAGCATTATATCAATGAATTTATATAACTTTTACATTGCTAAATTCTTGTTATTTAGACCTCCGCCATTTGCCTTGGATACCCGAGCGTCATGTTTGTTTACTCGAACGCTACAGTCGAAGCTGTCAATAAACTCGTTCAAATGAGTCGTTTTGGAAATGTAAACATAGAAAAAATTAATACAGAAATTATTAAATCGTATTCGTGAAATAATCTCGACAAATACCACTCGTGCCGAAATTTTTTCTAGATAATTTTGTTCTCAAGCCCTATTTTGCCCATTAGCAAAACCACTCGTACAAATTGGGCTTTTATTTTCAAAGATAAAATTTTATCAGAAAATAAAAGCCCAATTTGTACTCGTGATCTTTCTAGGCAAAATAGCGCTTTCGAAAAAATTATCGATAAAATTTCCGGCACTAGTGATATTACATACGAAAATTCCATACCTATACCTTTTTTGACCAATCAAAGGGTGTTTTTTTGCTTCGTTGTCATGGCAACTCAAAAAATTTCCGGAAATATTCTCACTTGCTCTAGGCTGCAGGAGGGGATTACAGCGGAAATTTTTTGACAGATGTCATTATTATAATATGACATTGTAACATATACTCAATAAAAATTTTGATAAAAATTTCGTTTAATTTACGTGCAGGTATGGAATTTTCTTACCGGATGCCCCACGTTCTTGAATTGATATCCGGAAATTTTTCTCTAACACGATTTTTTTAAGAAAATTCCAATTTTTTAAGAACATTCGTGTACTCGAAAAATTTCCGGCAATAATTCAAGTACTAGGGCGATTACTAGCGAAAATGTTGCGAAATTGTCAGAATTTTACCATTTTCGTCGGGCCGTAGCTGCGTTATTTCGACTAGGCGCGACGAGTTCGGAATTTTTAAAGCGTTCTCCAAGTCTTCAGGTTCGGATGCCTACGGCGCCCCGGAAAAATCGAGAAATAGGAAAAAACTTCTGATTTACAAGAGTGGTTCCCGAGAATTTCCCGTCGCGTCGGTTTCGCTGATTCTACAGCCGTCCCGTTTCTCGGAAGAAGAAAATCGGGAGTAGAGAAATTTTCTCAGGTATAGGATTTTTGATGTTTCTTTCGATACCGGAGGAAAGTACGAGACCCAACTAAGAGATCTACCACCTCCTCCGATTTTTAAAACGGCTCTATTCGAGGTTATCGGAAGACCCTTGCGAAGAAGATGGCCGATATCCGTGGGACGGATGTAAGATTAGAAACTATAAGCAGGCAACAAAACGCCCTCTGGCGACTTTGACTGGCCGTGTCGCGCAAGAGGGTAGATTCGCCGTCACTCGCGGCTTCGAGGTTATGATTTTTGCATACGCACACGCCTGTTGAATATCTGCATTTTCGAAGGGGATACAGGATGGATATTGGCGTCTTCTTCGCTTCCAAAGACAAAGAGGTAGGGTACGGAGGGCCGCCGGACCCGGAGTGCATACCGGGCGTCCCTTTCTGGAAAATGTGACGCGCGAAACGACCGGGAAACGTAATTTCGAAATTCGTTAAGCGGCCGCAACTCCTCTGCTGCCTTTTTGGACGGGAAGATAACGACACCTTTTTGGTAACGTTTAATGCCCGTCTGCCGTGCAAAGGTATAATATATGTCATTACTTGAAAGCGATTAAAGCAACAAAAATAACCCCATCCCTGTTAGCAAGTGTAGGGTTATCATTTCAAACTGCATGAAAAAAATTTGGAAAAAATGATCCATGCCCGTCAGCCGTTAGCAGTGGATGATTTTTCAGAAAAAAAAATACAGCGCTAACTCATCGGCAGACGGTTTTGAGTGATAAGTCCTGCAGGACCTCCATTTGAATGTGTTAAGGAAAATAGTGAAAACAACTTATTAATGCCCGTCTGCCGAAGTCAAGACACATTTAAAAGCTCTAAAGAAGCCTCAAAAAACAATCGGCAGACATATAGAATATGTATTTAGTAATTAATAAAAAATTGTTTTTGCAGCATTTTTGTAACAAAAAAAATTATAGATGCCCGTCTGCCAATTTAATGCATAATTAGCGTTAATACAATCTTATAAAAAAATGCAATCGGCTGACGGTTTTGTCTGTTAGCCGTTAGCGGCAGACGAAAAATTTTTGACGAAAAATTAGGTTATTTTTAACAATTAATGACCGTCTGCCATTGTAATATTATAATTAATGTGCTATTTTGAGACGATTATTATTGTCGGCAGACGATCCCACGTGTTAGGAAAAAATTGCATTGTTAATAATAACGTAAAGTTTTTGTAGTATTAAAAAACCTTTAATGCCCGTCTGCCATTGTAATATTATAATAAATATGCTATTCTGAAACGATTATGATTGTCGGCAGACGATTCTGCATGTTAGGGAAAAAATTACAGTATAAAATAATAATGCAAATTTCCATTATACCAGAGAGAAAGTAAAATTTTTGTATTAACATTTAATGCCCGTCTGCCATTGTCGGGGTTGTCAATGGCTCTTGGCAATTGACCGTAATACCCACTACAAGATTCGCGATTCCCCACAATTACCTACATCCCCTCGCCTCACCCTTAAGCGGAAAGAGCACAGCAACGACACTACAGAGAAAAAACGGTTCTTTTCAGAACCACAAAACTACTAATAAGAATTAATTATCAACAAATCTTTAGCAGTAAATCCACATGGCTATATACAGTTCCATATTCTCTTATCGATTCAAATGTGCTGTATTCACGGCTAAACGCAAGTTTTTCGTATAACGTTGTTGTTTCTTCATAAATCTTTTATAATATCCGCCGCAAAAAACACAGTTTTTGCACTGCTGTTCTGAGGCCTGCGAAGGAGATAATTGCTCATACTTTTCTGATTTATAACTGTACAAATCCGTAAAATCTTCATTTTTGGAGATAGAAGCCTAAACTTTTTTTTCTTTGAAAGGGCTTCAAAAACCGCTTCTTTTGACATTTCTTTTTCAAAATGCAAATCCAGGGCCAGCTGCAATTTCTTTATACCCCCGATTTTCACGAAAACCATTTAGCGATTTTTTTTATTTAAAATCTGACCCCACAGCGTTAATCAGAACACCCCAAAACCCTCATATATCAAATTTGAACAAATAATATACAGGGAGTTCCATTTTATAGGGTGTCAAAGTTGAGCAAAATAAGAATTTTAAAGATATCTGGCGAGTCAAGTGTGCCATCGAATCCCTTCAAAACAGTTGAATGGATTTGCATTTTGAAAATGGCAGGACGGCCTTTCAAACAAAAAAAAAGTTTAGGCGATTATCTCCAAAAATGAAGATTTTACGGATTTGTACAGTTTTAAAGTTGTAGAGTTGTCTGTAGACAAGACTGACAGAGAGGTTATGTTTCTCACGAAAAATACTACCACACCGGTCGCAGTAGTCGGTATTGCGGTACTGACTCTGCCGATGCCGATTGTTGCTCGTTGCCGACGAGTCTGTTATGAGGGGGGTATACTTTACAGAACTTTGCATTATTATTTTATACTGTAATTTTTTCCCTAACATGCAGAATCGTCTGCCGACAATCATAATCGTTTCAAAATGGCATTTTTATTATAATCTTACAATGGCAGATGGGCATTAATTGCTTTTCTTTTATTACTAAAATTTTACATTATTATTAACAGTGCATTTTTTTTTCTAACATGTGGAATCATCTGCCGTTTAAAGAATATAAATTTTGTGGTTGTTAAATACATGTCGTTCAATTTTGGTGCGGGCATCTATAATTTTTTTTTACTACAAAAATGCTGCAAAAACAAATTTTTATTAATTATTAAGTACATATCCTATATGTCTGCCGATTGTGTTTTGAGGCTTCTTTGGAGATTTTAAATGTGTCTTGACTTCGGCAGACGGGCATTAATAAGTTGTTTTCACTATTTTCCTTAACACATTCAAATGGAGGTCCTGCAGGACTTATCACTCAAAACCGTCTGCCGATGAGTTAGCACTTTATTTTTTTCTGAAGAATCATCCACTGCTAACGGCTGGCGGGCATGGATCATTTTTTCCAAATTTTTTTTATACAGTTTGAAATGATGACCCTACACTTGCTAACAGGGATGGGGTCATTTTTATTGTTTTAATCGTTTTCAAGTAGTGAAATATATTATACCCTTACACGGGCAGACGGGCATTAAACGTCACCAAAAACGTGTCGTTATCTCCCGGTCCATTATAGATAGAGCGTTGCCGTTTGTTTCGATTATAAGCATATTGGAAGTGGAGAAAAATGGAAGACGAAATTTGTCCGTAGCTATCTTGATTTTCTCAAAACAACTGCTATTTTGTTTGCCTTTAGTGATAGAAGATTCGGGTTTCTTTTGTTGGTTTGCCAGGGTAAAATGATTGGGAAATGCGGAGAAGAAAATTCCATGGCCTAGATTTCGCCGGAAAACACACCTTTTTTGTGGGTCAAGATAGAACGACGGGACAAAGTGCGTCAGGTGCAGAAGGTCGCATGACGCTGCTCCGAAAAAATTTCTTTTCCATAGCCCACACCGTTCCTTCGGAGGTCAATAACTTTCTCATTAGTGGAGATAGAGACTTCCGGTTTTTATTTTATCGGCCCCAAATGCCCAAATGCAATTATCAAAAAGAAAAATTTTTCCATCGCACGCTCGGTTTTCCCAGAACAGACAACACTCTTTTGTTTGGAAAGATAAAAATTTCGTTTCTGCTGCTATGGAATGTGTATGGGAAGGGAAAGAAATTGACGTGAAAAAATGTTCCCACGCCTACTTGGTTTTCGAGAAACTACGGGCAATTTTTTAATTTTCGGAAATAGAAAAAAAAACGGAAAAGTGCACGCTCACTTTCTCGAAACACCGTGTATATTCGATCCTAAAACAATTTTTCGTCCACCTACTGGATTGTCCAGGAAACGATTGCATAATATTCCGGCATTATTACGAACTTCGTTAGAATGCTGTGTTATTCTCGCTAGTAGTTCTTCTCTAGTATTTGCTGGTGTTGAATAAACTAGTTGTTTTAGATGTCCCCAAAAGTAAAAGTCTAAAGGATTTAGATCAGGCGACCTTGGTGGCCATAAAACAGGGCCACCTCGACCTATCCATCGAGGGCCAAAAACGTTAGTTAAGTGTTGACGGTTAAAATGAGGTGGAGCACCATCATGCATGTACCACATTTGCATTCTAACTTTTGAGTGTTATACAAAAACTTAATTTTTTCGAAAACGGCTCATTTGGTCGAAAGAAATGAAGAGTACCTTTTTTAAAGAGCAATGACCAAAGTATTTAAAAAACAGTTTTCAGCTCTGTAAAATGACACCTGTCAAAAATTTGGCCCAACGAATGTGGTGGCAAGTCCGTTCCTGACTTCCCTGACGATGTGAAATATCTACGGTAGTATGGTTTTATGAGTCTTTATGGCCAACATAAACTATTAAAATTTCATTAAATTATACAAGTCGGTTCAAAAGTTAGAGCCAAAAAAGTAAATCGCTAAGTACTCTTTTGGGGCCCTGTATCTCCGTTAAGTGGCACAGTAGGATTTTTTTTCCTTTGACAAACTAGGGTTATTTTGACCTCCCCTGTATGCTTCCGAGAGATTAGGAGGTACTTACCGGACACCCTGTATTGTTTAGGAACCATCCTATAGCTCAATTCGTACCAGGAATTCAAGTGTGATGGTTTGGTTGACCACTCAGGAGGCAGCCCCCAAGCAACCCTGGAATTTTTTTTGCGATCCCTATAAGCCGAGCACATCTTTATTGGATTACAAGGAATATAGCAGTCCAGCATTATACTACCAAAGTGAGGCCTATTCTTTCCTCATTCTAATGGTGTCAGTGATGCCAAGTATGCCATTTTATTGGAGAAACTATGAATATAACAGGTGCTTTGATTGTTAGTAAAAATTAATAATGGTTTCCATGATTTCTAAAAATTAGACTTAAATGAACCAAATTTATTTTATAGTTGAAATTGATTTCCAGCAATTATTTCCACGAATTTAAATAATAAGTAGGGTAAATCAGTGCCGAATTTGCTTATTTAAGAAATTGTCACTATTGCACCTTGTTACCACGTTCCGCAATCCATTTGTAATATGTATATACTTCAACTTTCTTCTCTTGTTGAATGTATCTACCCAAAGAACTTTTACAGATTTCGGGATCGAATAATAAGATTAGGTCTAGTAGTTCTAATCATGTAGTTTTTCTCGGTGTTCATTATAAAATGTTTGTAATTTTATTTCTCTCCCAAGGTACCTCACAAACTTAAAATAAACTTATAGTAGATAAAAACTCTTTAAAAAAGACCTGACTAAAGCTACCTGCTTAATAATTTAAAATTTAGGACATACGATTTTTGTTTTAAACCAGCTACTTATACGTAATGCCCACGTAATGGGAATTGTAGGGTTACTAAAGGTGATACAGGAAAAATCTGGTTGCAATCATTAGGACTACTACAGGCGGCCGCACTACCTTTAATTGACACATCTGAGTATCTGGAAGTTAGAAAACTAAAAAATTGTGAATTATGATGGGAAATATTTGGTGCGTTCTACCGCCCCGTATCTACTACAGCGTGCGCTCTACCTGCGTTGGGTGCGCTCTACCTGTTAGCCGTCTAATTAATCCGTCTAAGAAATTGCCTAGGGTAATTGGAGATTATCGGATTTAATTATTTACAATAAACATTAAAGGGTATAAAAACTGCAACTAACGTTCACTCTAGATTAAAAACTACTTTGAGATTCAGCAACGATTATCGACCGAAAATGAAGCGAGGAAAATCAAATTGACCCTTGCCCCAAGTGCGGATCACTGATGCTGCAGAAGAGAAGAAGATTAAGGAATGGGGATTTTGCACCCATTTTTCGATGCCAACGGAAAGGGTGCCAAACAACAAGAAGTATAAGAAGAGGAAACAATTTTTTCGATTATACGGATTTAAATGACCGAGTAAACAGAAACTTGAAGTTATTTGAAATCCTCGAGTTAACGTTTTTATTTGTAATGGACGTGTCTCTCCAAATGACGTCAGAGTTGACGGGAAGAAGTGAGAGCACTTTACCGACTGGTTCAACATGTGTCGGGAGATATGTACCGAAGTTATTTCAGTGACAAATCGTGGACAATTTATTGGAACAATGGCCGATCCTGTGCAAATAGATGAAGCATATTTTTGTGGTCGACGAAAATATAATCGTGGAAGACTTCTGCAGGGAGATAGGGCACCTCAATCAGAATATAGTGACCATGGAAGAAGAATTGATGGGAAGTGGGTGTTCGGCTTGAAAAACAAGGTATTTCTTTGTTGAACGACGAGACAGAAATACTCTGTTGCCGATCATCCAGAGAGAAGTGCAAGCAGGTTCAGTTATACACTCTGACGAGTGGCCAGCCTACAGGACTTTGGATCAGCACGGATATATACATCAAACGGTAAATCATCAAGAACATTATGTGGACCCCGTCACTGCAGCCAACAGCCCACAAATTGAAAGATCCCGGTTAGATTGTAAGACCCGTATTTTAAAGAAATTGCGAGGTGTACCAGATCAGCATCTACATCTACAATCTTATTTAAATTATTGTCCTTGGAAACAACTGAGGAAAAACGATGGAGATTTGTTTGTATTTTTTTTTGCGTGACATTCATGCAGTTTATCGATGAATATTTTTTGTAAAATTGATGTGACAAGGTATTTATGTAAAATTTATCTAAAGTAAAGTTTTCAAATTGCAATTTTTTTATTCTTTTATGCATTTTTCAATTTATTTAATTCCTCCTTGCGAAAAGCAAAATAATTTCATGTACCTAATAAAAGTAATGTAGGTACAATAATTATAATAATTTCAGGTAGAGTCCAGTTTAGGTAGAGCACTGATCCTAGGTAGAGCGCATATTGTAGTGGCACCAAATATTTTGCCTCCTTTAGAATATATGGCACTGGCATGTCACATAAAACCTGATGGCAGTTTGACACAGACATATAACATAACCTTGTACAAGCCCCTTGTGGTCTCCTTGGAGTCGACAGAAAACAAACTTCCACTGAAGGCTTCACTTTTCCTGTGCGATAGGCTGCGATATGCGGGGCTCCTTATTTTAAAGCAATCTGTGGTTGTGTATTTTTTTATAAATATCGAATTGTAGCCTATTATTCGTTCTTATTATTAAGGTGTCTAAGAATGGTTATTGTCCGTTGTTTTCTAATTCGTAAGTGAACTTAATAGTAGGGAAACGGCCATTCAACTTTTTAAAAAAATCATCGATATTGGCACGTTTCGTCTGAAAATCAGCAAATATGTCATCTACACATCTGTACCATATTTTTGGAAAATAATCTGATTCTTGTTAATAAGCGCCTATGCCGGCCTTGCCGGACCATAGGTCTTGTTATGGCCACCGCTCCTGTGTAGTAAGACGAGTACCTAAGCTCTCGTCTACAGGACGCAGTTTTCGAAGGGCGTCCGAATCGGGAGAGCCGTCCGTCCCCCGTAATTTTTTTCTCGGTTTTTTTTTTCGGGAAAAATGGCTAGCGATTGGAAGGGGAAGCGCCGGTCGAGTTCAACTTTCGCGTGGGGCCGCCGACGGATATGGGTCTCTCGCCTGCGAGAGGGCACCCCGATCGAAAAAGCCATTCGGCCGTTTGGGCCGATTCTTCTTCGCGATTTGGAGAGGTCCCCGGGATCGTACTGTATATATATATCGTGGCCGAGGCGCACGCCCGGCCCGCCCGATTATTATTTGTAAACATGACTGACATTTGGTATTGTTTTGTTGTGGAGAATTTACAAATTTCGTACCGATTTTGGACTTTGGGGGATCAGAGGCCCATCTGTTATCCCATGGGTGCCTTTTTCAGGTACGGGCGCGCTGTATTTATATGTAAAATCTCCTAGAATATTGTAGAAAACCCCACGGGACACCAACTATGCCTTATAGGGCTGTATCTTCTGAATCGTAATAGGTAAACACTTGAAATTTTCACAGTGTGTATGGCCGCTATAACAATAAATAATAAAAGTACAATAAAGTTAATATAATACTTTTGATTTTTGTTAATAATGATGACACGGCTAACTAACTAGTATTTCTCAAACAGCGAAGTAGGGCAGTGGAAGCGTGCTGGGCTATAACCCAGAGGTCCGGCGTTCGAAACCACGCTCTGGGGCAAACTTTGTTATTTATTTTTTTAATTTTTTACTAAAGTATTTTTTAAAAATATGTAGTGTTAAATATTGTACGGTAGTACGGAACCCTTCGTGTGCGAGTTCGACTCGCACTTGGCCGATATTTAACTTTATACCTACTTACTACTACTTATTGTTATAGATAGTTGCAGTATTTGGCAGTGCAGGAGCATGCTGCAGAGACGAGTTACAGAAATTACCATTAAATGATATTAACGACATGGATTCTATCATACCTAACTGTGAAAATTCCCGATAGCAAGACAAACAAACCTCGATCATTATTTGTAATAAGCGGTAAAATTAGAAGTTTTAATTTTGTTGAAATGTATCGCAAAAATGCACCCCTTCGCCCCCAATCTACCAGTCACACTAGCATCCTTATAAGATATTAGATATAACGGAAAATGCTCCGTTCATCTTGTTGGTATAAATACTTTTAGTAATATTTCAATTTCTAAAAAAATCTGAAATAGCTGCTCAAATTCTGGAAAGTGAACCAAGTACCAGTACCGGAAACTTCTCCACAATTCGAAAAAGAGTTTTAAGTGAAGAACCTGAGACCATCACATGCAATGAAGAAAACAAAATTTTAAAAAATACTGGAAATGAAGTTTGTCCATCAGTTACCTCGACTGCGTCTCGAGCTGAAAACTTCATGCCTCGCGCAACAAATATGCACTTTTTGCACTAGTTACACAAATAACTATTTTTCTAAGTATAATAGAATTGTGTTTTTCGCATATAGTGAAGTCAACGTAGACGAAAAATTGTGTTAATTAGGAATTAATTAGGGAAGTCATGGATTTGAATAAAACCTCTTGAAACACCTTCAAATATACTTTTATTTAAAAGTCCGCAGGTTGAAAAAGTGCGCTTTTTTTTAAATAAAAAAACAAAAAAAAAACGATTTTCACCGAAATTTCTCAAAAATCGTCTACAATTAATTGTAGAATCATTATATTTCAATGAAAATGTATATTTTTATGTTTTTTGAGATGCTGATTATGAATATGAAGTAAAAAAATTAAAAACAAAATGACGCCTAGTAAAAATTAAGTTGAATGCAAGAATAATCGAATTTTCTTCATAATCATCATAATCTTATATCAATACGACAGGTAAGGTAGGTAAATTAGAAATACGTTTAAGGGAATAAAAAGTGAAAATCTAGCTATTTACGAAAAGCTCAAGCAGATTTTTATTTATTTCATGGCATGCTTGGCATGCGGAAATCTTTGAAATACCATGTTAATAATTATTCTTTTGGCGATCACTCCGAAACTAATGAAGAAATACCAAAGTATTTTTTGTTGTAAATGTAATCTACTTTTCGATTATAACAGATTATGTCATTGAATTTAAAATTTCGGAGAAGTTTGTAATAAGAGGGAAATTCTACGAATTGCGCCCTGTAGCAGTGACCGCGAAATTCGAAATGATCTTACTGGACAATCATTTGGTAGAAGAAGGAAATCTCTCTTCAACAAGCCCATAAATTGAACCAATTCGGTTAAACCAAACCGGAGTAGGCAGCATTTTTTCAAGTCAAGGTTTATCCACCCGTCTCTCCTCTATTTGAAGAGCAAGAGCAAAAAATCCTTGAGGAAAATTGTTCAGAATTTGCTGAAGTGCAATAAAATTATTTTTGATATTTATTAGTTATTTTTAGAAAACTAGTTTTTCAAATGTACTGTTGCAAATGTGCCCCCTAGCGGCCGACCTACAAACTTAAAAATAATTCCAGCGATTTTTCGTGACCATATTACTTAAGAAGATTTTTTCCGAAAGGTCCAGGACTATTAATTCCTGAGATATGGGGGGATATATATAGGCTGTGCCATTCGTCCCCACGTCAATACAAGCTGTGCTCCAAGGGAACAGAATGACATCTGCCGACTACCTGCCGACTAAACGCCTCACAAACACACGCACATACATACACACATACAAACGCATTTCCTCAGTGGATCGAAAATGGGGACTATAGTTGTATACAAACATGTATGAAGTGAAAGAAAGAAAGTCGGACATCATTTCAGAAAAATTAAAAAGGATTTTCTGTCAGCGCCGGGGATCGAACCCGGGACCTCTCGCTTGCTAGGCGAACGTTCTACCACTACACTACGCTGGACCTGTTGAAATTAAGTCGGTCTGTTTGTATAGTAGCTGAACGGAGAAGCCTTTCGTTCGCGCCGTACCACAGAAAATACTCTCTAATTTCCTCCGAAACACATCAGACTAATAGACACAACCTTGACGTTAGATACAGTTGTACCACCATACATCTAGGAAGTCTTGCTGGTGTAGTCCCTCACATACGAATCTCTCGTAAGGAATGATTGAAAATGAAAATGGAAATGGAGAAGAACTTTCATACGTATAGGACGTAGACCAATGCACATAAAAGAAAGAAAGTCGGACATCATTTCAGAAAAATTAAAAAGGATTTTCTGTCAGCGCCGGGGGTCGAACCCGGGACCACTCGCTTGCTAGGCGAACGTTCTACCACTACACTACGCTCGACCTGTTGAAATTAAGTCGGTCTGTTTGTATAGTAGCTGAACGGAGAAGCCTTTCGTTCGCGCCGTACCACAGAAAATACTCTCTAATTTCCTCCCAAACACACCAGACTAATAGACACAACCTTGACGTTAGATACAGTGTACCACCATACATCTAGGAAGTCTTGCTGGTGTAGTCCCTCACATACGAATCTCTCGTAAGGAATGTATGAAGTATTTATGAGAAAGAAAGCCGAAATTATTATATTTATTAGAGAATTCGTATAATTGTATGAAAGCTGAGAACACATGAAGAGAGTTTTTTTCCAAACGCTGATAATCACGAGCGGAAATTATGTAGAAAAAATCTTTTGACTAGGAAATCGGAAGTTTAAAACGTGTACTTTCACTTAGGATTGGTCTCATCCCAGTAAGAAACCTCCTTCAGCTTGATTCTTGCATTTTAAAAATAAGAAAAATTGAGTTCTGCGTTTCGGGAAATTAATTATAACGCGGTTTACTGCAAAAATAAGCGAGAAAAAGAGAAATACATTAAAATAACCTATGCTATCAAAAAGCACACGTTTTAAGCTTCAAAAAAAGTCACCTATTGAGTTTCAATATCTAATTTTTTGCAGATATTATGAGCGTTTGAAATAAATATTGAATATACGATAGCAAGAATTTATGAAAAATCTCTATGTTCAAAGCGAAAAAAAAACGAGGTTTGATATCAATATAAGTATTGCTCTTTCAAAAGTATATACATTTAGTAGAAACATTCTGTAATATTGCTCAAAAATATTACAAATTGACCATATGACGTCAATTATTTTGAAAATGCATGAAATTTTGATCAAGGCTAGCTTTACAATAATATGACAGGCGTTTCCCTTCATGGAAATTAATGCTACAAGATTTTTTTAATTGCTTTACGGTGTCACTTTCCAATAAACTTTGTTGCATATGAATCAGTTGTGTGTGTAAAAAGTTATTACTGTGCTCCACGCGCCGCTCTCAATTTCGGCTGCCTCTTAAATACGAGGAAGCATGAAAACGTATGATCTTAAAAAAACTCTCGTTCATTACTTAATTGTTTTACAAAAAATATGTAAATACATTTTTTTTGAGAAATTGCCTGCTCTTTCGAATGGTCTTACTTAAATTCTATAAAAACGCTTATTAAATAAGTTATTAACAAAAAACCTATATTTTTGACAGTTATTGTTAAATAAAAAAAATCGCACATTATTTTGCGCTGCGGACTCTTCGGATTTTGTTTTAAGACATCAAAACGAACACATTCCAACAAAATCTAAAAGTCCCGGAATTTTTCGAAGTTATTTTCCTGGTTGACTCTACTAATAGCAAAAAGAAAAACTTTTTCAGGGTATTTTAGATGTCTCAAATAAAGTCCGATTATATCCTTAGTTTTTTAAATGAAAAGACCAGCTTAAAACCAGGATGATGCAGTTTTCTCTGGAGAATCCGAATCTAGCTTCAGAATTTATATACAGGGTGTTTTAGAAAAGGACAAAAATACAGGCTGTCTATTTAAGAAGGGCCACTCAAGAAAATCTTGACAAATATGGATCTATTTGAGAACTTTATTTGAAAAAAAAATTGCTCTTTTGATGAGCTAACTTTGCGTGAAAACACACTTGAGATCTGTGGCCTACTTTCCGAGATATTTTTCAAAATCCCGCAAATCGCCGAAATTTCTTCGGCATGTAACTTTTTTGTTTCAAGAGTTACCGAAAAAAATTCTTAATGAAATTTGTGGACAAAACTGATGGTTTGTTGGGTGCTCTCTTAACACTTAAATTTTTGTTATTTATAGCTAATGTGAAAAATGTGCAAGATACCGATACCTCGAAAGAAATTTCCAAGATTTCCAATGTAGTATGTTGGGAAAAAAAGTACCTAAAACATGAAAGTACAGGATCGGGGCCACGGCTCGCTACAATAAAATGGGCACATTTTTCGGTGGGTACTAAGAGAGCAGCCATTTCGGCAGTTTTCGGGTTTTTCAAAAATATCTCTGAAAGTATGCCATGGATCTCAAATGTTACACAAAGTTATCCTATCAAAAAAGCATTCATTTATTTGAAATAAAGTTCTAAGAAAAATAAATGGTAAGATTTATTGGGGGATTTGTTGGACCAAAATTTTTATTTGTAAAACAGGCTTTAATAAATGGAATATTGTGTATAGGCGCTTGTAAGCCTGCCGTGGTTTCAGCACGGCCACAACTGGGCACACCTCAAGTTGGTGGCGCTCCGAGGTCTGTACTTGTTGTAGCTTTGTTTCAAAATTGGACATAAAAAGATTTGCTAAAAACGGCGGCGGCGAGAGGTAATTGCCCATTGCGGTACATTCAAGTTGTTGATAATAGTTATTATTATATTGAAAGTAATTATGGTCCAAGAATAGTTTTGTCAAAGTTAAGAACTCTCCGATGATTTCTTTATTGGAATTATTATATTCTAGAAATTATTTTAAATATAGGTGTTGTTGAAATTGGTATACTTTAGGAACCAACGAACTAACATCAAATGAATTAAAACTTCGGATTATTCGTTCCTTTGGCAAATTTTAAAAATCATTTTCTAACCATTTTGATAAGGCATAAGTAGGTGATCCTATTGCCGAAACTATCCGTCGCATTGCTTTTCCCGGTTTATGTACTTTTGGTAAAAAAATATAGTTTGGGCATAGTAGGATTGCTGTTTGTTAGTTTAAATTTTAAGTTGTTAGTAATAAGGTTGTTACATTTTTCAAATGCCTGTTTGTCAGTATTTGTAAAAGGTTTTTGAAATTTTCTTGTAAGGACCGGTTTCGACTAGTTTATCCATTCGTTGGAAATAATCAGTTATATCCAGAATAACAAGCTTATTACCTTTGTAAGCTTTTAAATAAAAAACATCTTTCTTTCATGATACTATTGTCATTTTTATGTTTTTACTTTTGATGGTTGTTATTACTGATATTTTTGGAAACTTGATTTCTACATGCTTCTCTAATAAAACTTTTTGTTGATTCAGGTAGATTTTTAATGTTGCTTTCAATATTAGCAATTATATCTGAGAGGTTAGTATTGTTTGGTGTGGTAACGCAAATTTTAAAACTTTGTTTAAGATATCTGTTTCAGCTTCATCGAGAGATTGAGAAGATGGGTTGTCGATAATGGCTACGATTTCCTGAGAAAATTTCTTCATTGAGTTTTTCCTTAAAAGATCTTTAAGTTTCTTGTTAACGGAAAAAATTTTCTGCTGTTGGAATTGATACATTAGGAAACAACGAACTAACATTTGATACGAAACGTGCCAATATTGATGATTTTCTTGAAAAGGTGAATGGCCGTTTCCCTACTATTAAGTTCACTTACGAATTAGAAAACAGCGGGCAATAACCATTGTTAGACACCTTAATAATAACAACTAATAATAGGCTATAATTCGATATTTATAGACCGCTATATTCCTTCGATTCTTTACACTGCAACCACATAAACTAGCAAGCTTTCAATGTTTAACACACAGATTAGTAAATTACCCTCTAATTCAGACAAAATATAATATAGAAAAATCTAGGATAAAGAACATAGCCCAGGTCAATGGTTACGACACAAACATGGTAATAAAGTTAAAATTAATAAACACAAATATAAGAAAAAACTTAAAGATTCCACTAAGTTTCGGAAAAAAAAAGAAAATGTACTAAATATATTTCCATTCCGTAAAACCCGCGGTTCACGAAAGATCTAGAAAAAGTGTATATAAATCTTCAGATAATATTAAAAACCTACTATTAAGTAACCCCATGGATAAAATTAATCGTTTAGAAAAAAGTGGAATAAATGAAGTTAGCTGTTCGGATTGTAATCAAAAGTATGTTGGATAAACTAGACGTCCCATAAAAACGAACATATGGGACACTTAAAACATGGTCGATTGGAAAAATCTAGCATTGCCGAACATGCTTTTGAAAATAATCATAGACTAACAAGAGCAAATTTAAAATTACTTAATGATAGTGATAGGAGATTATTAGACGCTTATGAAAGTCTGGAAATTTCAAAATGTAAATTTAGTTTAAATAAAGATAAGGGACCAGTCCCCTACAGCCTCTTATAGGGTAAAACGTGGTAATACGCCCCACTTTTCTTTAAAAAAATATATAATTACCAGTTTGCATGTATTTAAAAAACAAACTCAATCCGATTACACTTTAGTGTGTTTAATATTAGAAACTAACATTATTTAAAAAAAAATTACATCTAGTGGTAAACAATAAAAATTTCGAAACATGACATCGGGGCGTTTTTCACAGAGTATCAGTGAAAAACGCCCCGATTCCTTTTTGTTTTCCTTTTTTTAATTTGTGTTCCCAAATTTTTCGAGTTTTCTTTCTTAATTTTAACCGATTTATTTTCTTTTGTAATTTTCTTTTGTTCCTTCAAGCATTTTTTCTGCAGCTATTTTTCTTTTTGCTTTATTCTCTGGTGATGTTAATTCTAAAGCAACCTGCTTTCTTTTTGAAGTTTCCTTTGGAATTGATGGGACAGGATTAATTTCCACTAATTATTTTGATGGAGTTTCCTGTTCTTCTTCATCCTGCTTCTGATTTGGACGAATTAGTTGTTTCTCTGGTGTTGTGGATTGGATCCTAGCAATGGATGGTGGAGGCAAATTGATTGAAGTGTCGCTAGATGTAGATGGCATGTGAGAAAGTTCTTCGTTGAATGGAGTTTTCTTTTCACTGCATTTTAGATTTTCAACAGATAATGAGTAACGCAACCTATCAGTTGATGGTCGTGGTAGATTGATTGTAGCATCGCAAGATGTCGATGGTGTTTCCGACTGATCAGATTGTTCTACCATGGCCACATCAGATATGGCAAAAAAGTGATCAGGAGCGGCACCTGGATTGTACGGATAAATTCCGCAGGCTCTAAATCCAGACACACTGTTTGTATTTGTTGCTGCTTTACCCCAAGCATTGCCAATTAATCTAGACACAACCAATCTCGACAAATTTCGTTTGGGGTTCTGTAACAACCAATTTCTTGCCTCTTGAAAAAAGTACGTTTTTAGAGGTTTGAAAAAAGCCCTATGCAGAGGCTTGCGTTGTATGGCTGGGCAAGCACAAAAGGATTACGTCGTTTTGTTCAGCGACATTCAGCAACTCGATTGCATTGCAGTGTGATGAGTGGCCATCGAGAATCAACAATGCTTTTCCAGCACTTTTTTTGGGCAAAAAGTATTCTGTGAACCATTTGAGGAAAATTTCAGAATTTATGTACGAGGATTTCGGATTCATATAGACTCCTGACCCAGGGGGAAGACCATCGAGAAATTCCTCTTTTCTATTTTTACCTTTAAAAATTAAAACTGGAGGCAAGAAGTTGCCTTCAGCATTACAACATGCCACTAAAGATATATTTTCCCCCTTTTCAGAACTTGTTACTGTATATACATCTTTTGAGCCCTTAGTAGCCACTACTTTTCCAGCCTTGTTATTTACTTGAATACCTGTCTCATCGACATTAAACATTTTTCCTGGTCTGTCAAGTAAGTCGTTATCCCCAAGTATTTTCAATAGTAATTCAAAAAATCCCTGGACATCCTTTCTATTCATGCCTTTCGCTCTAGCTAAAGACAATCCTTCTGATTTGCGTATGCTTAGTTGTTTGTTTCGTCGCAAAAATGCATTGAACCACTCATTACCTGCTGATCCCTTATCTCTTGAAAACCGGTGATGTATTCCAAGTTTCTCTGCAAATTGGAACGCCATAATTTTAACAGAAGTGGAATTCGGCGCAAACCCCGCTTTTTCTAGAGCTTGAATGTGTCTCACTAAACGAGTCTCGTGCTCTTCAGTTAGTTCTGGTTTTCTGCCAAGCTGTATTTTTGAGCTTCCCTGCCGCAGATGTCTTCGTAATGTGCGTGAAGATATACCATATCATCTGCTAGCTTCATTGACACCTATCTCCCCTGCACGGACTTTTTGCATCGCTTCTTGCAGGACATCTTCAGCAAAATTTGCTCTAGTAGTAGTTCGTATGTAGACTTTTCCCATTTTTCTGTAAATAAATTCATATACTTAGTTTTCATTCACATTTTAACATTATATAACATAGGGCGTTTTCCCCCTGAAAGTAGTGGGGCATATTTCACAAATGCTGGTGAAAAACGCCCCACCTCATAATTTGACCAACGCTCAACTGTACATCTTTAGTAAACGGACGTTTTGTAGGTTAGAATACTTGCTATCTAATAAAATCTCAACCACCGCGTTAATAATTCACATTTGTTAAAAAAGTACTAAATAGTCCACTTACCGTTATTTGAGCAGTGCTCAAAATGCCAGGAGCCGTATTTTCACAAAAAAAAGTCTCAATTTGAACACTGACACAACTGCCACGGCTTGCTAACATAATATGAATGCATTATACGCGCGTACCGCGACATCTGACGGACAATAGCGGAATTACAGCCCTGGGGCGTATTACCACGTTTTACCCTACATGTTAATAAACTAACAGCACAGAATAAATATTACTCCTTAGTCTGTGCTAACAGGTAGAAAAGAAATAATAAAGTATAAATAGAATAGGTTAGGAATACAGTGTTGCCAATTGGAGCGCTTTTTAACAGGAGGGTGCTCCTTTTTCGCACCCTAACCAAAATCGCACTTTTTGTTAAGTCAAAGATTTGTATATTTACAGCATTAAAATTTTTATAATATAACCATTTTGTAACCCTAAATGAATATTATAAACTCTTTAAGTATGACTGAAAAATAAAACGCAGGGCAAAATGTAAACGAATTTGTTGGTGCTCCAAAAATCGCACCTTTCTACTCGAAATCGCACCATTTTCCTCGGTACAGAGCATAATTTAACTTTAGGAGGTTGGCAACACTTTAAGAATAAGTAGATAGACTTAATCACATAGTTTGCGAAATGCGCGTTGAGTGCAAAAAAACAAAGTTTTGATGAGTGGAGTTAAGCAAAAGAAGTATTTTCTAAGTGCCAAAGGTTCCTGATTCCCAACTTAGTTCGTCTTCTTTATTTTAGCACTTTGGATGCATATATTTCGACCTTAACCCAAAAATCTGTCATTTTTCGTTCACTGTTTCCATATTTTATTGTCGTTGCTTGAAATGAAGACTGATAGCAATTTTTTCTTGTGTGGATTATACTTTGAGTTTCTCAGACATTGTGTAATTTTCATTTATACTTTTTCTTTCACGTTTTCCACGCAGTACCTATATATTTAAAGTGATTTTGCACTTAATTACCGATTTTTTAACGCCTATGCCTTATTGTAACTTCTTCTCAAATCGGTTCATCCCTTACTAATTTCAACCTTGCATTTCTTCACCTTCTTTGTTTTTAACACTGGTACCCTAGAGCGATACTCTAAGGGGGGTGTTATTTAGGCCGACCATCCGCTTGACCGCTATTGGGATAGTACTGGGAGATATTGCCGGGGCTACCCTAATCTGCCCAAGCTACAACCCCCCCCCCGCCAAATGTTATTTTAAAAAACATTTTTTTATTTATAAATATAAAAAAAAGCACATAACAAAAAACGAACAGTTATCACCCTGATGATAAAAAAAAACAAAACGTAAATAGAATTAAATAAAATAAAGGTATTTCTATAAGAATGGCCTCAGCTGGATATCTGTCTCGTACTTTCTCCAAAGGGAAACAAAATTTGTCTCTCACTTAATGAGAGGGAGATATCAGCTGATTCATCTTGATGAGAGTCCTCTGAGTTTTAAGACAAAATCTTTAAAGAAAAACAAAAAAAAAACAAAAAAAAGCAAAAAACAACTAGTTACCTTACTTTGCGTAAATAACGCAAAAGTGTTTAGTCTTCTGGACCATTTTTTTTTATAAACTCATCACTCATCACATATCTCATCCAGGCTTATGATGTCTGCTAATTCTTTATAAATATCTAAAAGCATAATATCATTCAGATTCAGCCTTTTCTGACTCATTGTTGATCTTAAATATGATTATCACCTTTTTACCTTTGCTTGAGCTTCCAACCTGGCCAAACTATTGGCCGGGTGCTCGAGCCCCGGAGCACCCGCGGAGTCAGCGCCTATGGTTATAGCACCCGGAGATATTGACGGGGCTATTCTACACGACCTAGTAAAATCTTGTCCCGACCGTTGCTTAGATAGTACCCGAAGATATTTCCATGGCTATTCTACACGACCGCCAGAACTATTTCTTATTTTTCCTAACCGCTCCGCCAACTGTATATTGCTGTATATTTTCTTCTTTGCTAAATTAGATACCGAGTGTTTGTTTAACCCCCCGCACACCCCTCCATAGACCGAAAGGACCACCCCTGGCGCCCGAAAAAAACTGCCAAATCAGACTAAACAAAATCTGAGGCCCAAACATCCTTGCATTCCTCAGTAAATTAC
Organism: Pseudeuparius sepicola; assembly: GCA_963920635.1. Lineage (NCBI taxonomy): Eukaryota > Metazoa > Arthropoda > Insecta > Coleoptera > Anthribidae > Pseudeuparius > Pseudeuparius sepicola. The sequence continues at coordinate 35,247,655 of OY987303.1, forward strand.
ACATAAAATTGGATGAATTATGGAGGACACGCGCCGGAAAAAGCTTAACCGTGATTGGTTTATTGCAATTTTAAATCTGTAACTGTAATTTCCTATACAGGGTGTTACTTAATGATAGGCCGTAATTTCAAGGGCGAATTCCTGAACCAATTTTAAGTATAAAAGTTCATATAAACATGTGTCCTAAAAAGTCTGGTTTTCAAGATACAGGGTGTCAAATTTTTTTAAAAAAATCTTTTTTTCAACAGCATTTTAATAATCCTTTAGCCGATTTTGTTTAAATCTGGCAATGTTATTTACGGCAAAGAGGGGTTAATGTAGCCCTAAGTAGATTCAAATTATTAAGTCCAGTGGCGTCCCTGGGGGCACCGTGACCAATATTTTTGAAAAAAAAATCTACGCCACTGACTTTTCTATTTTTTTCGCATTAAGCAACTAAGAATACAACTTTTTGGTCTCTTGAATTTTTTTCGTATCTGGCTTCGTTTTTGAGAAAAAAAAATAAAAACCACTTTATTCCCTGTCATTGCTTTGTTGTTGCATTGCTGCTTTCTCGAAAACGAATCAAGATACGAACAAGATTCAAGAGACCAAAAAGTTGTATTTTTAGTTGCTCAATGCGAAAAAGATATAAAAGTAGATTACAATTATTATCAAGTCCAGTGGCTTCCCTTAACCAATATTTTTGAGAAAAAGAAAATGTGCGCCGCTGACTTTTTTAAAACTTTTATATTTTTTCGAATTCAGCAACTAAGGATACAACTTTTTGGTTTGAATCTTGTTCGTATCTTGCTTCGTTTTCGAGAAAGCAGCAATGCAACAACAAAGCAATGACATGCAATAAAGTGGTTTTTATTTTTTTCTCTCGAAAACGCCAGACACTAAAAAAATTCAAGAGACCAAAAAGTTGTATTCTTAGTTCCTTAATACGAAAAAAATATAAAAGTTTTAAAAAAGTCAGTGGCGCACACTTTTCTTTCAAAAATACTGGTCAAGGTGCCCCCCAGGACGCCACTGGACTTAATAATTTGAATCTACTTAGGGCTTAATTAACCCCTCTCTATCGTAAATAATATTGCCAGATTTAAACCAAATCGGCTAAAGGATTATTAAAATGTTGCTGAAAAAAAATATATTTTTTTAAATTTGACACCCTGTATCTTGAAAACCAGACTTTTTAGGACACATGTTTATATGAACTTTTATATTTAAAATTGGTTCAGGAATTCGCCCTTGAAATTACGACCTATCATTAAGTAACACCCTGTATATAAATTCTGTAGGTTGTAAAGAAAATGGCAATTATACCATGTGGGAATAGAAAACAAATTTCCTACAGAGGAGCAACTTACCTTTTCGGAACTGGAGGATACGTCCTTATCGCTTTTAAAATTGTCTCCGTTAGTGCAATCATAAACCCTCTTTAATTTTTTCAATGTTTTTGGTCTTTCAGCGGGGGTATTCGGATTCACTGCTCCTAACACTTTTGACTTTGAACCCTTAATTAGGCCTATAAACAACGAAATAAGAGGTTGCTGTTTTGAATAATAAACAGTATTCGATATTGTTCACCAAACCTGAAAAAGGTGTGTCCGAATGAGAGTCTTCCAATATATTATCAATACTCCTATCAGAAAGTGAAACACTACTGGAAATACTTCCGCTAGATTCGTCGCATATCAACAGATATTCCTCTTCTGTTCCAGTTTCCATATCTCTTGATCTTCTTTTATATTCCTGATGCATGAATGTCTTTTTTTTTTAATTTAGAAACACTCACGCGGCCATGCTTTTTTACAATTGTCGTAAAAACTGGCGAAACCAAGTAACAATAATAATAATAACAACATGCTGCACTAGCGAATATCGTGAAAGATCGAACATAGCAGAATGAACAAAAAAGCAAGTGACGTAAGACAAAAACAAATAAATGCAATAAATAAGCTTTTTATTACCCGACATATATATACTATAAAATACTCGGACATAAACATAAACTTACTGTACAATAACAATAATACAGAACAAAAGACACTCTCGCTTTATGTAAAATTGGCGGAAAACAAATAAATGCAATAAATAACCTTTTTATTACGCAACATATATACATAAAATACTCGGACATAAACATAAACTTACTGTACAATAACAATAATACAGAACAAAAGACATTCTCTCTTTATGTAAAGTTGGCAGAAAACGAGAAAGCGATAATAGCACGGAGCATGGAGACAACCGAAGGGTAATCCTTACATTGTTGCAAATGAAAAATAACCAATATCATAACATTTCTCCATATTATTGTTGAATCTACTAATTATGAGCCTAACAAATTAATACAAATAGCAAAAGTCAATCTGGGATAATATTAGCGATGTAATAGTTATTTATGTACCAAGGCACTGAAGTTCAACTTTTTATGACTCATGTGGAGTTTAGTTGCTGAGGCCTCTGGCCGAGGCAAATAAACCACATGAGTCATAAAAAGAACTTCAGTGCCGAGGTACATATTATATTTTTCTTGAAATCGGAAAAAAAAAGTTTTATTAGGCAAGAAAATAATAATAAGGGATCACCCGTCCACGAACCGACTACGCGCGGCGTTGCTTGACTTTACCGATCGCTCTACCTAGGACAAGTATAATGATGTACGGCACCTTCTGACAGAAAACCAAACTGCTGCTTCTTGTGCAGACTACACAACAAATCTATTGATTTTCAAATTTACTAAAATATGTATACTGAAGGATTGCGCTTCTATAGGAAACAATTTCTCAATGTGTACGAAAAGTTAAATGAGCCTTTATCGGCCGGGTTTTGAATATTTGGTCACTTTTGACGGGCGATTTCTCCGCGTCTGACGTTTGATGTTTACATCTCGCCAAGGCCTACTTATTGAAAAAAATCGTACAATAATGGGCTACATTATTGTACGATTTCTGTGCTTTTAATGACGATTTTGGGACATTTTAATGCCGATTTCAAGAAAAGAACTATTACTATTAGCGATGTAAAGAACCTTTTGTTTGCTGATATTTTCTGTGACAGATAGTACGATTTTTAGGATAAGCATGAAATTTTGGGGAATTTTGAAATGACCCTATAAAATTTCTGGGAAAATATGTTGAAAATTTAAAAATTTACAGGGTCTTTCAAAAACAGTGCACATACTTTTAGAGCTGAATGAATATCGAAAAACAAGATATCATCATATAAAGATGGAGTCACAAACGCATACCTAAAAAGATACAGGGTGTCAAAATTTAAATTTTAGTTTATATTTTCCAAATAACTTTTGAACGAATCGAAAAATTTGGTTAGTGTTTTTTTACGAAGAATTCAAATATTAGCATATCTTTGATGTTAAATCACTTTACGTGCTTAAAAATGTTATACTAACCTCTTTGGGTATAGATGTATCTTTTTCGGATGTAAATATGAGATTTTTATGCAAAAAAACGTGTACTTTGTAGACGCCTCTAGGATTAGTTATTTTCAGTATACAGGGTGGACCCAGATAGACTTAACAATAGGTGTAAAAGAGAAAAAAATGTCAAGTTGAAACTTGAGCTTTGGGGATCAGCTTTGCTTGATTAGAAACTAATTTGCACCGTATTTTTATATTTTAAAAATCAGGCAGGCCTTGACAGGGACAGATATTATTTTCAGTTCAGGTATACTACCTTTTCCTTAAGAGGTATCGAAAAATTTTATTAGAAAAAGTTGTTCAGAATGCAGATCCGAGTCCCCGTACAAAATTTTAAAACAATCGGCACACTTTGATTTTTTTTTTCAAATTTATCCATTTTTGCGGTTTTAGCGCAAATCAAGAACATTTATCGAAAAATTTTATCAGAAAAAAAATTTCAGAGTGCAAATTTAAGGCTCTGTACTAAATTTTAAAACAATCGGCATACTTTGATTTTCTTCCAAAAAAATCAAGATGAAATTTGAAAAAAAAATGTCTGCCGATTGTTTTAAAATTTTGTACGAGGACTTAGGTTTGCATTCTCGACAACTTTTTCCAATAAAATTATTCGATATCTCTCAAGGAAAAGGTTGGTTGTTTACCAGAACTGAAAATGAATAAATTGCCCCTGTGAAGGCCTGCTTGATTTTTAAAATATAAAAATATGGTGCAAATTAGTTTCTAATCAAGCAAGGCTGATCCGCCAAAAGTCAAGTTTCAACTCAATTTTTTTTTTGTCTTTTACATCTATCGAATAGTCGATCTGGGTCCACCCTGTATTTGCATGTAACAAACAATAACATTTCTATCAAAGATCGCATTCATTTTTGGTTTGGCAGTAAGTTTTGAGTATGACAAATAACAGTAAAATTTGCAAAATTAAAATTTAAACTGACGCATTACGACACGAAAGGTATGGCTTATAGTCTCCGCTCTACAAACAGAAAATTGTACATATGGGTCAAACCGTCAACAATAAATAATTTTGCTAAGCCAACAAAGTAAAACAATTCAGATAACGTTATACAGTATGTCCACGGATGGGGTAAATGAACCAAAAACTGAAAGATACGAAAAAATGTTATTCTTTATAAAAGTTTTTGCATGCTTTAAAAATAAGATCCACGATGCCAAAAATTTGTTTTTTGTACAGGGTATGCAAAAAATACAAAAACGTAAAATTTGATGACGAGTAAAGTTGGCTTTTTATAAATTTTAATGCAAAACGTTAAATAAAATCTTGTTTGAAATTTTAAAAGAATTCTTATTCCAGATTTTCAAGGAAAAATTGAAATTTCTAAACTACTCTTTTAAAACCGAAATTTTTCCAAGTCATATTCTGACCTTTTTATTTGATTACACCTTTGATAACTGTGGCGTATTTGTCAAAATAAGAAAGATGGTTTTAGAGCAAAGAATATTTATAATCCAAAATTACAGACAGGTTAAATAAAATTACTAATGGAATATTAAATAATAATTGTAATACTCCAGAAATATTTCTTATTTTATTAAACTTTAAAACAATTAAAGGCAATTTATTTTTATTTTTCAAAAACTTCTACTCCACATTCTACGCATTTTTCTAACTGACGTCGTAAATGGCTAAAGCTGCTTCTTATTGCTCCTAGTGAAATTGATTCATTCTATCACTCTTAAAATTCTCTGCTTTAAAACTTCTTCGCTATTTTCAATGGGTCTTTCATATGTTAGTTGTTTAATGCGCCCCCATAGAAACATATCACAAATTGTCAAGTCGGGACTCCTAGGTCCTAGGGAGCCACAAAATTGGACCATTTCGGCCCATCCATCGATTTCCAAATTTGCCATTGAGCCAATCCCTGACTTCTGTAGCATAATGGGCAGGACACCCATCGTGCTGAAAATACATATTTTGGCGATATTGAAGAGGCAATTCTTCTAACTTGTCTGACAGAAATGACTCCAGCATATGCAAATAAGAATGTCTGTTAAACGTATTATCAAAAAAATATGTTATAATCCCATAATAGGAAATGGCGCACCAAACATTTACTTTTTTAAAATACTGGCGACAGTTCGCAATTCTAAACTCTGGGTTTTTCCTACTCCAGTATCTCACATGCTGCGAGGCTACAGTGCCGTTTGTACTGAAGGTTACTCATCTGAGAACAATATTATGAAAGTTCACGTTCTTATTTAGAATTTCATCACCGACCCACAAACAAAAATCCAAGCGTTTGTAACTGTCCCCATCTTCCAAAGAATGGTTAAAAATTGGTTTAAAAGGATAAATTTTATTTTCCTTCAATACATTTTAAATTTTATTTAAAATTCTTTTGAAATTTCAAACAAGTTTTTTATTTAACGTTTTGCATTAAAATTTATAAAAAGCGAACTTTACTCTTCATCAAATTTTACGTTTTTATATTTTTTGCATACCCTGTACAAAAAAATAAATTTTTGGCATCGTGGATCTTACTTTTAATGCAAGCAAAAACTTTTATAAAGAATAACATTTTTTCGTATCTTTCACTTTTTGGTCCATTTGTCCTCTTATTTACCCCATCCGTGGACATGCTGTATAAACAAACTAGTCAGTGAAATAGAAAAGAACTGATATAAATGGAGACTTGCCTTTCTAGACATAGCCTGAATTCAGTACGTCGTTGTGGAGAAAGGTGACCTTGACCCGATCACTAAATAAAATTGTTTATAAAATGGTGGCCCCTAAAAGGGAGGAAGAAATGTGGTAGAGAGACCGAAAATAGAAGTACATAATAATATTAACAACTCTTACCCAGGAGACAAGCCGTTCGAGCCCATGTCGTCGCAGCAGAAAAGTCAGAAAAGTAAAAAACCTTGTGGCGTGATTTTTTGGGGGTTCCAAGGAACCAAAATTTCATAGTTTGTAAAATATTATTTCCAATCATCCCATGGCTGTTTTAAAATCTATATACAGGGTGTCTCATTTTGATCTGGAACACCTCTGTAAAATTTCAACTGACTTACGGATTTTAACGAATTTTTTTTTTGTATACAGGGTCCTCCTAGACGCACTTATCAAACACTTTTCAATGACCATACGATTATTCCAGGGCCGGATTTAAATTTTTTTTAGCCCAAAATTTCGAGTTAAGGTATCAGCGATTTTTTTATCGGAAATCTGATAACGTGGCGTTAATCAGCGCCCTTTAAAACACCCAATTCCAAATTTCAAGAAATAATTCCCACGAATTATACCTTTTACACTGCATCACAATTGCAAAAAATCAAAATTTCAATTTGAGTTCAGCTATTAAGGTGGCTATGGAAACAAGTGAAAATGGTAAAAAGAGGTCCGCAGGGGACAATGGTAATAAACCTGATCGGAAACTGTACTTGGTTTCTCTTTTCATTATTGCTGTACAGTACAAATTTTATGCCATTTGAGAGGCAAGAGAGCTCGCTGCCGTCGCAGGCAGCCGTGGAAAAACAATGGCTTGCAGAAATGTCAGTTTATGCATTTTTACAACAAATGTTATTCAAGGGTTGATGTTGCTAAAATAATTTAGGTATTACAAATAATTTAGTGGGTATAAAATGTAATTTCTAATCGATTCATCAATACATTTCTGCCGTTTAAAATATTGCTGCTTTTAATTACATTCTTCAAATACGTTCTTTGTAGTGTATAATCTTATACTTTATTATTTGTACCAAAAAAATGTAAAAATTAACGTTTCTCAAAGTGTTTGCACTTGCACGACTGCCTGCGACGGCAGCGAGCTCTCTTGCGTCTCAAATGGCATAAAATTTGTACTATACAGCAATACTGAAAAGAGAAACCGAGTACAGTTTCCGATCAGATTTATTACCATTGTCCCCCGTGGACCTCTTTTTACCATTTTCACTTGTTTCCATAGCCACCTTAATAGCTGAACTCAAATTGAAATTTTGATTTTTTGCAATTGTGATGCAGTGTAAAAAGTATAATTTGTGGGAATAATTTCTTGAAATTTGGAATCTGAGGGTTTTCAGGGGCGCTGATTAACGCCACGTTATCAGATTTCCCATAAAAAAATCGCTGATACCTTAGCTCGAATATTTGGGTCAAAAAAATTTTTAATCCGGCCCTGGAATAATCGTATGGTCATTGAAAAGTGTTTGATAAGTGCGTCTAGGAGGACCCTGTATACAAAAAAAAATTCGTTAAAATCCGCAAGCCAGTTCAAATTTTACAGGGGTGTTCCAGATCAAAATGAGACACCCTGTATTTATTTATTTAATTATTTATTTATTTGGACAACAGAGATACAGACAGGTCAGGGGTTGACCCACTTTAATGTCCACTATTAATCATAAAGCAAATGAATACACAGGTCGCACATTATAAGGAATTAAAAAAAGTAATAAGGTAGTAGTAGGGAAACAATAAATAATTATATATCTACATTACGGTTATTAGATACATTATGTTAATAGGTATAAAAAAAAAGAAAAATGCATATGGCACATTAGTGCTGTTAGAGTAAAAACATGAATACATTAAAAACTGAAAGAGCTTATCCTAAAAACAAAGACCTTTTTTATTTATATACTTATGTTACAAAAAATAATCTTTTAGTACTTTCTTTATTTTTGTCAGAAATAGACACGGAAAGAGAGAGGACACCGCGCTGGCCTAACCTGCCGTGTATAGATTTTGTTAAGCGAGTACGTTGTGAGTTAATTTGACAATTTGTGAATTAAAAGTAACAGTGGTTAAGGGAAACATATACTCTTACGATGGTGTATTGTTCAGAGTTTGGTTGCAAAAGCAGAAGTGAAAAGCAATAGCGCGGGATTTCGTTTCACAGGTAAATATTTAACACGCTACTTTTGAAAGATGCCTTAAAACTTTATTTTTTCTCAATATAACTTCTTCGAATTCCTTCTGCCTTTTAGGATGATAAAGTGCATTGTTTTTTTAAATGGGACCAATATAATTATTTTTTAAAATCGTTCTTATTGAAAATTTCTTAATTGATTATGATAGATTTATAAAATATGGGCTGGTTTCCATGGGGGTGCATTATTTATTTTATTTTGATTGATTCGAAATCGCCACACATAAATATATTTTAGCACTTGACACTAGATTCACATTTGGGAAATTATCTGCAAAGAAATAACAATATTTCAAATTACATGTAAGTCAAAATCAACTACATTTTCATTTTTAACATTTTTGTGATATTGGCTAAGAACGCGTTTCATGCTACGCCAGTGCCCAATCACTAAATAAAATTGTTTATAAAATGGTGGTCCCTAAGAGGGAGGAAGAAATGTGGTAGAGAGACCGAAAAAAAGTACATATTAACAACTCTTACCCAGGAGACAAGCCTTTCGAGCCCATGTCGTTGTAGCAAAAAAGTCAGAAAAGTAAAAAACCTTGTGGCGTGATTTTTTGGGGGTTGCAAAGAACCAAAATGTCATAGTTTGTAAAATATTATTTCTAAACATCCCATGGCTGTTTTAAAATATATTTATTTATCTATTTACTTAATTATTTATTTATTTGGACAACAGAGATACAGACAGGTCAGGGGTTGGCCCACTTTAATGTCCACTATTAATCATAAAGCAAATGAATACACAGGTCGCACATTATAAGGAATTCAAAAAAGTAATAAGGAAACAATAAATTATATATCTATATTACGGTTATTAGATACATTATGTTAATAGGTATAAAAAAAAGAAAAATGCATATGGCACATTAGTGCTGTTAGAGTAAAAACATAAATACATTAAAAACTGAAAGAGCTTATCCGAAAAACAAAGACCTTTTTTATTTATATACTTATGTTACTGAAGATGATATGGACATCGAAAAACAATAATCTTTTAGTACTTTCTTTATTTTTGTCAGTGACATTGAAATAGACAAGGAAAGAGAAAGGACACCGCGATTTTGTTACGTCGTTTGAACGGCGGCCATTTTATATGTGTCAAACAATGCGAGTACGTTGTGAGTTAATTTCGACAATTTGTGAATTAAAAGTAACAGTGGTTAAGGGGAAAATATACTCTTACGATGGTGTATTGGGAAATTATCTGCAAATAAATAACAATATTTCAAATTACATTTCAGTTTTAACATTTTTGGAACGCGTTTCATGCTACGCCAGTGCCCGATCACTAAATAAAATTGTTTATAAAAATGGTGGCCCCTAAAAGGGAGGAAGAAATGTGGTAGAGAGACCGAAAATAAAAGTACATATTAACAACTCTTACCCAGGAGACAAGCCCTTCGAGCCCATGTCGTTGTAGCGAAAAAGTCAGAAAAGTAAAAACCCTTGTGGCGTGATTTTTTGGGGGTTCCAAAGAACCAAAATTTTACAGTTTGTAAAATATTATTTCCAATCATCCCATGGCTGTTTAAAAATATATTTATTTATCTATTTATTTAATTATTTATTTATTTGGACAACAGAGATACAGACAGGTCAGGGGTTGACCCACTTTAATGTCCACTATTAATCATAAAGCAAATGAATACGCAGGTCGCACATTATAAGGAATTCAAAAAAGTAATAAGGTAGTAGTAGGGAAACAATAAATTATATATTTTCTAAAATTTCAATTTAAAATTAAATTTTTCTGTTGTTGACAACAAAATTTCTAAGCTTGACATAGTAGCATCGGTAGAGGAAACAGCTCAAGCATTACCTGAGGAATTAGGTCAAGAATTTAGAGTCAGATCAAAAATAATCTTAGAAAAAGATTTTAAACCAAAGTCAAATATTTCAAAGGAAGAAAAAGTAGCAATTAGATCACTTAAATCAGATAGGATAATTAAAATATTACCAGCAGATAAAGGAAATGCAACTGTTATTTTAGAAAAAACTGTGTATGATAATAAATTAAATGATTTATTAAATGAAGGAACTTACAAGAAGATAAACAAAGACCCTACAACTTCAATAGAAACTAAAATATACAAAACACTGTATAGATACCGCGAACAAATGACACAGAGACAAAGGACACTCTTAACTCCGCATCATTCAAAACCTCCACACTTATACGGATTACCAAAAATACACAAAACTAACATTCCTCTTCGCCCCATTGTAAGTTCAATAAATTCGCCATGTCATTCGTTAGCAAAATATTTACTTAAAATTGTTAATCCGTTAGTAGGAAACTCAAATTCATTTATCAGAAACAGTAATCATTTTCTAGAAAAATTAGGGAACATCAATTTCCGGATAATTATATATTAGCTAGTTTTGATGTGGTTAGTCTTTTTACAAATGTCCCTGTTGACAAATCATTGAATATTTTACGCAGAAAGTTAGAAAGTGATCAGACTTTGGTAGAAAGGACAAATTTGAATATAGATGCAATATTAGAACTAACAACACTATGTGTTAAAACCACTTATTTTCAACTAGGAAATGAATTTTACCAGCAGGAATTTGGAATGGCTATGGGGTCTCCTTTATTACCATTCATAAGCAATTTATTCATGGAAGATTTTGAACAAAATGAATTGACTAGATATGTTCACCAACCTAATGTTTGGTGGAGATATGTAGATGACATATTTGTTATATGGGAACATGGAGTAGATGAGTTAAATTCATTATTAAATTTTATAAATTCTCAAGAACCTTCTATTAAGTTTACCTTAGAAATTGAAAATAATAATGAATTACCATTCTTAAATGTTTCTATACTGAAATCAGATAATATAGAAACTAGTGTCTATAGAAAACCAACACATACTAATAGATATCTCCATTTCAACTCCAATCATCATATTAGTGTTAAAAAAGGAGTAATTAAAAGTTTGTATGACAGGGCCAGAACGATTTGTTCTAATAACACAAAATTTGAGGAGGAAATTAAACATATAAAACATGTTCTTGAGAAGAATAGTTATCCTATTGAATTTGTTGAGCAAGTTTTTCAGGATTGCCAACAAAATAACAATGCTAATAGAATTAGAGAAATAAATCTGGTGGACCGACCAGTAAACTTAATAATTCCTTATATTCCTGGACTGTCAGATAAGCTAAAACGTATAGGCAATCGTTTTAATGTGAGAACAGTATTTAAAACCTTAAATACATTAAGATCGATGCTAGTTAAAACAAAACCATTTAATGAGTTACAAAGTTCAAAAAATTGCATTTATAAAATTCCTTGTGAATGTGGAAAGTTCTATGTTGGGGAGACTTGTAGGCCATTTAACGTTCGTTTAAAAGAACATAAAAATTATATCAGGCAAAATCAAATTTCGAAGTCAAAAATATGTGAACATTCCTTTAATAACAATCATAGGATATTGTGGGATAGTTCCAAACCAATTCTAAAAGAAGAAGTAGGAAATAGACGAAAAATTAAAGAATCTGCATATATTCTAGGAAATACGGGCAACTGTGTTGCTGAATGTTCAGTGGAATTCAGTAAAATATTATTGCCACTTATTCAAAGAGAAGTTAGTATAGATAATTAGATATACACAGGGTACAATATGAGGCAGGTGGCTAGGCTATTGTTTCTGTTGTCATGACATTTTAACCTGAAATTTATTAATCTGTCACTTCACTTTGACGTGACATGATCTTTGAGAAAGGAGGAAGATTTATTCTCCGAAAGCTCAGAAAACAAATTTGTTGAAGTTATTTTTTGAGTTACACGTTTAAAGTTTCGTTCATTTAGTGTTAAGAATTTATGAATTTTCGAGGCAACTTGAAAAAGTTGTCTTTCAATCAGTTTGGTGGCGAAAAACCCAATTAAAAATTAAACGAATAAATTATATATCTACATTACGGTTATTAGATACATTATGTTAATAGGTATAAAAAAAAGAAAAATGCATATGGCACATTAGTGCTGTTAGAGTAAAAACATGAATACATTAAAAACTGAAAGAGCTTATCCGAAAAACAAAGACCTTTTTATTTATATACTTATGTTACTGAAGATATGGACATCGACAAAAAATAATCTTTTAGTACTTTCTTTATTTTTGTCAGAAATAGACAACGAAAGAGAGGGGACACCGCGCTGGCCTAACCTGCCGTGTATAGATTTTGTTACGTCGTTTTGAACGGCGGCCATTTTATATGTGTCAAACAAAGCGAGTACGTTGTGAGTTAATTTCGACAATTTGTGAATTAAAAGTAACAGTGGTTACGGGGAAAATATACTCTTACGATGGTGTATTGTTCAGAGTTTGGTTGCAAAAGCAGAAGTGAAAAGCAATAGCGCGGGATTTCGTTTCACAGGTAAATATTGAACAAGCTACTTTTGAAAGATGCCTTAAAACTTTATTTTTTCTCAATATAACTTCTTCAAATTCCTTCTGCCTTTTAGGATGATAAAGTGCATTGTTTTTTTAAATAGGACCAATATAATTATTTTTTAACATCGTTCTTATTGAAAATTTCTTAATTGATTATGATAGATTTATAAAATATGGGCTGGTTTCCATGGGGTGCATTATTTATTTTATTTTGATTGATTCGAAATCGCCACAAATAAATATATTTTAGCACTTGACACTAGATTCACATTTGGGAAATTATCTGCAAAGAAATAACAATATTTCAAATTACATGTAGGTAAGTCAAAATCAACTACATTTTCATTTTTAACATTTTTGTGATATTGGCTAAGAACGCGTTCCATGCTACGCCAGTGGCCTCTCGTGCGATGTGCCAGTCGGAAACGGCGGCGGGCGCTGTTAGGTGTCCCCTAAGTTGAAAATAAATCGACATAACTATTCATGTAGTTGCAATGTCTCAAGGATCTACATAGAGGCGAGTTTAGGGAACAATTTTTTCTTCTGAAAGGGATGTTAAATAGTTTGTAGTTTCTTAGGTGCCTTTGTGGAATATTAATATCGATAAGAGATAATAGATCGGGATTTCGCATAATGTTGTTATACAATTTGTATATCACCAGGACGTCAGACACCACCCTTCTATTTTCTAATAATAACATGTTGTAGTTGGTCAGTGCGGCTAAAGTGTTGCCATCTGGAATCATAACGTATTTTGTTTTGAAACAAAGAAATTTCGCAAATTCAGTTTGAACATTTTCTAGTGTAGCCACATACGTTTTATACTGAGTTTTCCATGGATGTATTAATTAGTAATTACACTATCAATATGGAGGTCAAATATTAACTTGGAATCAAATATGATGCCCAAATCCTGTACATAGCCAACCCGTTTTAAATTTTTGCCATTTCATATATAGGGAAAGTCTATGGATTGAAAGTTTCTTGTAAATGTAATATAGCAACAATTGTTCAAATTTAGAAACAATCCGTTTCCCTTACAGAAAACAGCTAGGCAGCCAAGATCTTCCTGAATCCTGGTGTAGTCTATTGTCGAAGTCACATCCAGGTAAACCTTCATATCGTCTGCGTATAATAGAAAATTACTGTGTCTGGAACATGATTTAATTGCGTTTATGTAAATAATAATTAAAATTGGACCCAGATGGGACCTTTGAGGAACCCCAGATGTTGGTGTGTATGCGTGAGAAATTGAGGAACCAAAAGTTGCGAGGGAAGTATAAAATTATGAAACAAGGAAAGCGGAAAGTGGTGAAAACCGTAGCATTAACCAAGAATTTAAATATGCTCGAGTTGTTATATTTTGCAGAAATGTTAAAGACATATAAAAATTCAAATTGTTGAAATGAGTTGGTGAAATATGGACAGATCTTGGCTCTAAATAATATCTCGAGACTCTCAAGAAGGTTCAAAGTGGCAACCTTTTTGTAAAAATGTAGGAAACCTACATTATCAGAAATATCGAAATTGTAATTATTATTAACAATATCTTATATGCAAAAGCAGATTCAAAGAACTTTTTGTAATCTCTTTTTGGTGTTGCTTCTCTAGTGAAAAAGCTCCTGCCTGTCTGATCATGATAAATAGTATTACAGTAATCTGAGCCACAACTTGAACGGTAAACACCAGACCACTCAGAAAGCATTCTTATTGTTAACTAACTTTACCGCCTAAATAATATATTAGTTTTGAAGCAAATAGAGTAGTTATATTTATTAAAAATCTCTTTTATTAAATTGAACCTAGGAAAGGTATAGCAAACAATGTTATGTCCTTTTTGTTCTTGTCAGTAATATGTAATTAAAAAATTTGACTGAATGTTTGTGATCAATTATGTTGACAACATACGTAGAAAACTGATTATTAGACGCTATTTTAAAGATGATGTCCAACTCAAAATGATCTGTGACAAAAACAATCCAGAGAGGACACCTTTTGGGAAGGATGACATGAGTTAAAAGGAATAATATTATCAGTAGTAGTAGGTTTTCTGAAAATTTTAAACGTTAGACCATCCATTGGTGTAGCTAAGGGGGGGCTGGGGGGGGGCTAAGCCCCCCTGGTATAAAAATAGCCCCCCTGACAAATTCTAGCGCTTAATTTTTTTAATTTTTTTGACATTATAGGTTTACATTAAAAACCTTACTAAGCTGATTTAATCTTGTTGCGTGTTCGTGTTATTGCGTATAGTAATAGACACTGACTAAAACACTAATAACAAAATAAAACAAACAAAACAGCGGCAACACTGAACACTGGCAACACTGCCGTCACGCTCTCATCCCGCACCCGACCCCGTCAGTCCGCCACACGCCACACTCACGGAATTAGCATCACTCAGGGACTCTTTAAAATAAGGGGACCCAGCATTTCACAGCCTATCACATAGGAAAAGTGAAGCCTTGAGGGGAAGTTTGTTTTCTGTAGACTCCAAGGAGACCACATAAGTGGGCTGGTACAAAGTTATGTTATATGTCAGTGTGTCCAACTTCCATCAGGTTTTATGTGATAAGATAGTGCCATAGATTCTAAAGTAGGCAAAAAATTTCCCATCATAATTCACAATTTTTAAGTTTTATAACTTCCAGATGCTCAGATGTGACAATTAAAGAATTTCAACTATACAATAAATTTGTTTCATTTGACAGTTGCCATATTCTGTATTTGTAGACACAACATTGTCAACTTTAATTTTTAGAAATCATGGAAACCGTTATTAATTTTTACTAACAATCAAAGCACCTGTTTTATTAATAGATTCTCCAATAAAATGGCATACTTGGCATCACTGATACCATTAGAATGTGGAAAGAATAGGCCTAACTTTGGAAAGAATAATGCTGGGTCCCCTTACTTTAAAGAGTCCCTGGCATCACTGCGAACCTGGACAGCTGGACGAGACTGCTAACTGTGATTGATATGTAATACTGCGCGAAGACGCCAATGTACATCTATATTTTTACTTATCAGTATACAGGGTGAGTTTTTTCGATGCCTATTATGGGGATCTCGGAAACTAGCAGAGCTAGAACAAAGGTTAAATGGGGAAAGAATTGCGGTTTTGACTGCTCAATCTAGTGCCCCTTTCGGATTTTTAAAAAGTTCATGGCTCACTAGATATTTTGAAGAGTGATTTTTTTGCTATTTCATCAGATCTCTGTAGCTCCGTTATTTCTGATTATACAAAAAAACTGTAGAGACAAAAATTGTAGATAATTTTGGGCATAATAAAATAATCTGATCCAATTTTTTATGTTGTTTGTGATTTTTTAGATATGACATAAACTTTTTTAAATGTAAATCATAGTTGGCTGTGGCCTTATAAAATCGGCCATTTTTTGAGCTTTCCAAAAATATAATACTCGGCATAGTTATTATAAAAAAATAAATAAAAGAGCAATGGCTAATTTTCTGTTTTTTTTTTTTATTTTCGCATAGTCAGCCATGGAATATTTTTATAATTAAGTTATATTTTATAATTAGACATACATCAAACTTTCTAATATTTTGTTTTTAGCTGGTAACAAAATGTAACAAAATAAAACAAAAATTAAAAAACTCAAATTCAAATTATTATTATTTTAAAAGGTCACCTTTTAAAATAAAGAAGGTGTTCAAACAATCCACCATTATTATTTATGCAAATATTGCATCTTTTTAAAATTGAATTTGTCGCCTTTCTTAGAGAGCGCCTGTCAATACTGGCAATCGCTTCTAAAACAGCTGTCTTAATTCAACAATTATCTCGTACTTTATTTTGTACTGTTCCCCACAAAAATAAATCCAAAACAGACAATCGGGGGATCGGAGCTGCCAGAAAATAGGTCTATTTCTCTTTATCCAACTATTTGGATAGAGCTGATCTAGGTAATTTCTTACGGGCAAATAATTATGTGGTGGAGCTCCATCATGATAATTTTTGTTTTATTTTGTTACATTTTGTTACCAGCTAAAAATAAAATATTTGAAAGTTTGAAGTATGTCTTATTATGCAATAGAACGTAATTATGAACATATTCCATGGCTGACTTTGGAAAGCTCAAAAAATGGCCCATTTGATAAGGCCACAGCCAACTATGATTTATATTTAAAAAAACACAAGTTTATGTCATATCTCAAAAATTACAAACAACATAAAAAATTGGATTAGATTATCTTATTAAGCCCAAAATTATCTACAATTTTTGTCACAACAGGTTTTCTGTATAATCAGAAATAACGAAGCTACAGAGATCTGATGGAATAGCAAAAAAATCACTCTTTTCAAAGTATCTAGTGAGCCACGAACTTTTTTAAAAATCCAAAGGGGCAATAGATTTAGCATTCAAAACTGCAATTCTTTCCTCATTTAACCTTTGTTCTAGCTCTGCTAGTTTCCGAGATCCCCATAGTGGGCATCGAAAAAAACTCACCCTGTATGTAGTAAAGTTGTGTGTATTTAAATTAATAATTAAATAAGCTCTACTATAGTTTGCCTTAGTACTTTAATTTTCTTCATTTAGTTCAGTTACAAGTAAGTAGGTACCTACCTACCTAATTAATTGACAATAATTGATTATTCATTCATCCGAGCAATAATTCACGATACACACGATATGCCCGCGCGCAGGTGCTGTGACGTAAACGGTGACGCTTATTCGACAAAATCATGGCTTACTTTTATCTTTAAACGGAAATTTGAGTCGTTTTATAGTGAGTTAGGTAAACATATATACACCAAAGTGTTTATATATGCGGCGCTCCGGCGCTTTTGCGGGTTACTGAATCTCATCTCCTTCAGGGGCTTAAGCCCCCCCCCCCGGAGAAAAAAGGCTAGCTACGCCTATGAGAACATCCTGTGATATTGTGATAATTAAGTCAAGAAAATCAAAAGAGTTATCTACTTCTAACTGCATAATAAAATTGATATAGAGAGGTGGATGTTATTAAAATGGATGAATGTTAACAACATACATGAATGTAACCTGTAAATGAATGGATAATCGATTCAAAGTCTTCAACCGTTGCGGATCGTCTAGCCTGTGTTTATAACGACAGTTTCGGCCTGGCTATCGAAACCGGTTATAACCGGTCATATAGACTCGATATTATGAAACCTGAAATCAAACACACATTCAAATATGTACGAGGGTTGTTTATTGAGTAAACAAAATGAGTAATTGAAATTTGTTAACAATACAAGATTGTGAAATTAAATAGAACACACTTAGGCTATACCAAAAGTGGTTAAATTAAATCATGACAAAGTTAAAGACGATATAAATTTGTTAAGAAAAGGTGAAGAATGTCCGAAGCGATTTAACACGAAACTCGTTAAAGTTTTAAGAGCTCAAAAATTCTAAGTTCGACACGATTTGATCTTATACTTGGAACGTTTCAACAGGGAAACACCTTACATCAATTCTTCTGAGGTGACGTGTAGTCTTCGACTCAGTTCGTTGGAAATTTCCGATGAAGTTCCACGTTGAGACTAGAACTGCGACCAAGCTTGACTGCCTAACAACTGTGATGTTGCTAGCTCGGAATCTCAGGGTTTTGGCCAAGTCAGCTGCCCCAGTATCAGCTGGTGGTCTGCAGATTGTAAGAACGTGTTCGCCGTGTCAGCCGACTGGTGTTTGCTCGTGACGATTGTGCATGAAATAAATTCAAGTGAATTAGGCAGTGCCAAACAAAGCCTTCTCCGTATACAGTACAAACGAAATTCAGAGAATAATTACTATGATATTTTTTATTTTGAAATTTATAGAAAACTATATAAATCCAAAATACAAGTTTTAGTTAAATTTAAATCCCATCGATACTATAAAGTATATTCATGAATACACCCCCCTTTATATTTAACTAGTCACAACTTCTAATTGACTAGTTGCGAGCCTAAAATAAATTGACGATAAGTGATAAGTGTGAATTATAAAAAAATGAGATCACGGTTGTTTCGGAAATTACTTAAATTTGCAGGAAACTACAATGATAATTATTGGCCAAAATCAGCTATGAAAATAAGCTGCTCTCGGTGATCTTAATAAAAAAATTACGTTAAACATGACCAAAATAGTCTGAGAACTACAAAAATATTAGAAAATACAGAGGCCCTCCGTCTGATATCGACTTATTATGTTCACCGACTCATGAAATATACCGCCAAAAATACTGAAACGTAAACTGAAACTAACTTGAACTGCACAGGTCAGAACAAAGATAGCCACGCCTATTTCCTGGTGTAAAGGTGCTAGAAAAGCGTTGAGATTAACTCTACCCAAGAAATAGTCGGGCAATGGAATGAGCTACAGGTGAGTTTTTTCAATTTTGAAATTAACCAAAAATATAAAGAAAACTTTCCCAAAAAAAACTCACCCGCAAAGTGTGCTCCGCTCCTGTCCTGTGCTTTGTTCCAAGAAATGGAAATGCAAAATTCCCACTACGCGCGTCGGCCTCGGCCTCCAAAATGGTCGGTGGCTCCAAAATACAGAAAGGCCGGCAACTCACATAAAACCAGAAAATATACCGTTAATCGGGTTCAGAAAATTAATCTACCTACACAACAAATGCACATAATATAGTCGAAAGATAGCGTCAGGCAGGCGATAAAGTTAGATAAAAATCTGAATTGAAAAACTACCTGATGCTACCGTGTTACCTGACAGGACAGAACCACCGAGATGCTAATTCAAGAAAAGACCAAAATGAACAGAAGGGCGGTGGCGGCGTTGACGTCCCTTTTATGACAATTTTCACAAAATACTCAAATTAGGTTCTTGATCTAATGACGTCAGTGCTTTGACAGAAAATCGAACTTAAACCATAAAATAGTTGCACTGAATCCTAGACATAGACCTAGTCAGTTGTATACCAAACAGATTACTCGAATCCGTGCACTGACCGCAATAAATCCATGACCAAACCAAACTGATTAGTGAAACAAACCCAGTCAGTGTACCTGAACAGACCACCTGAATATAAGCGCTAACTTAGCTTCATGTTAACCAAGCAGAACAACCTACCAAATGTGTTACAGCGGAACGTACCTTGGATCATTAAAGATGGGTTAGTATTCACTACGTCACACTAAAAATCGATATCAAAACGAGTTAAGAGAACTGGAATTCGACTGAATAAGGTTCGAATTTGCGAGTTCAGAACAAAATACTCGAATTATGTGTTCAAAGGTTGATAATAATTATTTAAAAACGTGATAACGGAATTTAACCAAAAAATTCCGTTACATCTTAAAATCACCTGTTATGGGAATCCTACTATTGGCGAAATACTCATCCAAGAAGCCAATCAACATATCAAGTTGACGCAAGAATAAAGCGCAGTCACCAGAAGGTGGCCTATATACAGAAACAACTTAAACAACGACCATTTGTCTATTTATATAATCTCTACCGCAAGTTATGTGCTGTATATTGTTTAGGTAGCATAGAAACTTGTATATGCAGCATAAGATAAGGAAATACAATGTAAGCCCAGCAGAGGTATTATATACGGGCCATAGACTAAGAGCAAACACTTCCTACTTGTATTCAATAAAGATCAGTTCTTTTTAAAAACGACTTTGCGTCAACCCGCCTCGTAACTGGCGCAGTCGTTCGGATTTTTTTCGTGACACGAAGTCCAAAATTCGGCACCTTCGGTTCGTTTCAACGATTTAGTCACAAGAAAGAACCAAAACGGAATCTCGCGATCCGCCGCGTTATCCAAAAATCGGCACTGTCGCGGACGGACACCTGGTTCCACACCCCGAGGAGTTGGCCCAAGGTTGTTGAGAAGACAAGGAGGAACGTCACAGGGGACGACATCCACACATCGGCACTGTCACCACCCATCGGAAGCATCCCCACATCGGCACTGTTTCCACCCCTTTGGCATCCACACATCGGCACTGCCAGAGGCTAAGTTAAGGACCTTAGGATTAAGAAGACAGAAAAAGAAGACAACGAAGAAGAAAAATCACATGAAGACTTCGATTTTCTTACAACTGTAAGTTTTTCTTTGCTTTGTATATTTGCACAATTTTTGTTTGTTCCTGTATTTTTTGTATTTTCCCAATTTCCACATTTTTGTCATTTTTAAATAATTTTTCAAAGTGCCAAACGGAGCACCTGCAATTAATTATAATCTATTAAGATATCAGGCGGACAATATCCCTTTATTTGACGGAAACCCCAGACTTTTGCAACGTTTCGTAAATTCTTGTGAAAATTTTATTAAGGCTTTTCAAAATTTACAAAATTTAAACGATCCAATTAATATTTGTATTTTCGACACTATCTTAGGAAAACTCAGAGATCGAGCAGCAGATTTGATTGCTTCGCGATCAGAACTAAATACACGGAATTTAGTAAAAACCTCCCTAATTTCGACTTTCGCAGATCAAAGATCTATCGATTGCATCATTCAAGACTTAATCAATTTAAAGCCATTCAAAAATGAAACACCCACTCAATTTGGTATGAGAATTCAAGATGTGAGAAGTTTACTTTTTGCAAAATTGAATGCTTCTGAACGAGACAATAACGTTAAATTGGTAAAAATTACACATTACGATGAATTTGCGTTAAAAACATTTATAAATGGTTTACCCTATAACATGAAACTGGTAGTAAGGTTAAAAAATCCAAATTCTCTCGAGCAAGCAATGTCATTTGTAGTCGAAGAAGAAAATTTCGTATATTTTAAAACATCTCAGAATCAAAATCTGAAACAACCAACCTACAGTACCATAAATACCCAAAAACCAAAATTTTTCCCACCAAGATTACCTATCTATACACCTAGCTTTTTACCAGCCAATCATAATATAATTCCACCACCACCACAATTTAGATCCTTACCAAGTACATCAAATTTCGTACAACCATACTCTCCACAAATTATGTATAGGCCCCCTTTTCAAAATAATTTCCAAACAAATCAATCAAGCTTACAAAGACCAGTTTTCCAAAATAACCAACCAAATTTTCAAAGACCACCCTTTCAAAATAGTCAACCTAATTTCCAAAAACCAACCTTTCAAATGAGACCTTCATTGTTCCAAAATCAAAAAATTCCACAGCAAAGTACTGTAACAAAAAATACTTTTAAGCCCGAACCAATGGACACAACCACTTATGTAACTCAACAGAAAAAACCTTATCAAACTCGATTATTTAGCAATTTCATGGAATCATTCCCTACCGAAAACATAAACCAACCTAATGAACAAACTTATAACAACCCTTATGAACAAACTCCCGAAGAAGATACTTCTTTTGACATGAGCGAATTTTACAATAATTTATACTATTTACAACCCGACACCCAAAACGAAGAAATTAAAAATTTTGAAACTAATATCCAGACTAATCCCGATATCCCTTTGGATTTTCCCAATACTGGACAGACCAACAATACGAAGTGATAGTTTTAAACAATCTTTCAATAAACCTTGTATATATATATTTACCCGAACTCGATGCAAAATTTCTAATAGATACTGGTAGTACACGTTCATTTATTAATCAAAAATTAGCGCATACATATTTTCAAAATTACATTCAAAATGAGATATTTTTGGTGCAAACCGCACATGCTACTTCTTTTCATGATCAAATAGAAATTTTACCCTTATTTCCAACTTTCAACACTGAAGGATATCATAAATATTTTATTTTCGACTTTTCAGATAAATTTGACGGATTAATTGGACTAGACCTAATAAAACAATTAAATGCTGATATTCGATTTAGTCAAAAAGCTTTAGAATCCCCAAACGCGAAAATACCGATATATTCGCAAATCACCGAAGAAAATTTACCACAACCGAACCCAATTTTAAAACCCACAACAGAAGTTATACCGCCAAGAACAATACAAAAAATTAAAATCCCTGTTAATATACAATCTGGCATAGGTATTCTAAATTACACACAATTGGATGAAATGGAAATTCCCCATTGTTTAGTAAATATAGAAGATAATTTTGCTCTAACTACAATTTTAAACCCTACGGATAACCCAATTCAAATCAAATTATTTTTGAACCCTTTGAAGTCGAACCTGTCAACGCTAACGAAGTAAATTTTATAGAAAATTCCGATTATGAATCTGATAGTTACCAAAATTTAGAAATACACTTGGAGAACAAATTAAAAGAAAATCTAAAACACTTACGTCTACAACACTGCAATTCTGAAGAGCGCAACCAAATTCGAAAACTTTGCCTAGAATTCAAAGATATTTTTTATTGCGAGGACATTCCTTTAACTTTTACAAACCAAATTAAACACCATATAAATTTAACTAATGATTCTCCTATTTTTACAAAAAGTTATCGATACCCAGAAGTACATCGTGAGGAAGTTAAATCCCAAATTTCAAAACTATTAGCTCAAAATATTATTCGAGACTCTAACTCCCCGTGGTCATCACCAATCTGGATAGTTCCTAAAAAGCAAGACGCATCTGGAAAAACCAAATGGCGTATGGTTATTGATTATAGAAAATTAAATCAAAAAACAATTGACGATAAATACCCTCTCCCGAATATTACTGAAATTTTAGATAAACTAGGACGCAGTTGTTATTTTACTACACTTGATTTAGCAAATGGATTTCACCAAATCGAAATGAACCCTTCCGATATTCCAAAAACCGCATTTAGTACTGATACCGGGCACTATGAGTTTCTACGAATGCCTTTTGGTCTTAAAAATAGCCCTAGTACCTTCCAAAGAGTTATGAATAACATATTAAGAGGCTTACAAAATGAAATATGCTTTGTCTATTTAGACGATATTATTATTTTTAGTACATCTCTCCAAGAACATATCTCTAGACTCCGCGAAATTTTTACCAGACTTCGAAATGCAAGATTCAAAATCCAACTCGACAAATCAGAATTCCTACGAAAGGAAGTCCAATATTTAGGTCACCTGGTTACAACAGATGGTATTAAACCCGATGCAAGCAAAATAGCAGCAGTAAAAAATTTTCCCGTTCCACGAACGTGTAAAGAAATTAAATCCTTTCTCGGCTTACTCGGTTACTACAGACGCTTTATCAAAGACTTCGCTAAGATTACAAAACCCATGACTAAGTGTTTAAAGAAAGACGCGAAAATAGAGCACACACCTGAATTTATGCAAGCTTTTGAACACAGTAAGAATTTATTAATTAATCACCCTATATTAATTTACCCCGACTTTTCAAAACCTTTTATTTTGACTACAGACGCGAGTAATTACGCCCTAGGAGCCGTACTTTCCCAAGGACAAGTTCCCCATGATAATCCAATAGCTTATGCATCTAGGACCCTAAATGAATCCGAAATAAAATACTCGACTATTGAGAAAGAATTATTAAGTATAGTCTATGCATGTAAATATTTTCGGCCTTACCTATTCGGACGCAAATTTTATATCTATACTGATCACAGACCCCCCGTATGGCTTTTCAACCTAAAAGAACCCAATTCGAAATTAGTACGCTGGCGACTACGCTTAGAAGAATTTGACTTTGAAATCATATATAAAAAAGGCTCTCAAAATTTAAACGCAGATGCACTATCGCGAATACAACTCCATATTTACGAAAATCAATCAATAATTAATAACCCTGGCGAAGTAAATAAAGAAATTTTTGACTATTTAAAAAATATTTGTGAAAATCCAGAACTAGACGAAGACAAACCACCTGAAAACCCTATTCCAGAGACTTCACGAAAAATAAAAATAATTTCTGACATCCAAATAAGACCTCCTAACATACAAAAATCTGATACTGTTCATACAACTAACACCGAAACTGAAAATGACGGAATCCCTATACTAGACGAAATGATTAATAATAAAACATATCAATATTTAATTAAAAAGAATCCCCTTGAAAGAATTAAAGTTACTTTTGAAAAATTTGAAAGTCATAATATAAATCATTGCGAAATTCCTAAAAATCCACAAATTATCTCAAATTTTATTAAAGAATATTTTTCAGGAAAACAACAAGCATATCTATATTTTTATGAAGAAGATTTATTTAATATATTCAATAACGTATATCTAAAAAATTTTAGAAAGTTAAAATTAATACGCTGTACAAAATTATTAAACAATGTATCCAGTGAAGAAGATAAAAAATTACTTTTATTACACCAACATGAAAGTAAAACAAACCATCGTGGTATTTCAGAAACTTATGAAAGAGTAAAGTCAAATTATTACTGGCCCCATTTAAAGGATAATGTAACAAAATTTATTAATGACTGTGTAACGTGTCAAACTTTAAAATATAGTAGACAAAAATCGTATGTACCTCTAGTAAAAACAGAAACGCCTACAAAACCTTTTCAAATCCTACATATGGATACTTTTATTTTTGAGAATCAAAATTTTCTCACTATATTTGATAAATTTTCCAAATTTGGACAAGCTTTTCCTTACGACAAAAACGCTAAATCTGTATGCGATAAATTAATATTATTCTTTTCATTTTTCGGCTGTCCCGAAAATATAGTTACGGATAAAGGAACAGAATTTAATAACGATCTTTTAAAAGAGATTCTAAAAACACAAAAAATTAATATCCACTTTACGACAACAGGTCACCATGAATCTAACTCTCCCGTAGAAAGGTTTCATTCTACTTTAATTGAACATTTGCGAATTCTAAGACAAAAAGAAAAATCAAAACCAATCTCAGAAATAATCCCATATGCAATAATTGCTTATAATAGCACTACTCATAACACAACCAAATTTTCTCCACATGAACTAGTTTTAGGTCATACGAACTCCCGAGATCCTTTTGACTTAATATCTACAACTTTCTATACAGACTATGTCAGTTCCCATAAAGAAAAATTGGATACATTATATGAAACCGCTTTACAAAATACTGAAACACAAAAAATAAGAATGCTTGAGAAACATAATAAAAAAGGCGATGAAACCGAATTTAAACTTAATCAAACCGTCTATAAAAAGTTTTCTCCAAGTTCTAGAAACAAAAGTAAAAAGAAATTTTGTGGTCCCTATAAAATAATCGAAATGATAGAAAATAATAAAGTAAAAATCGAGAAAATAGGCGATCCCACTAAACATGAAATTATACATATAAAAGAACTTAAAAGGCCACTTATTACAGATGGACCTACTTCATCCTTGGATGCTCCACCCGAGTCGATTCCCAGTTCCACATCCTGAATGAAAATCCAGGTATACTACCCTACAAGTTAGGAAATGCTCAAAGAATTATAAATCATTGGACTTTTGTACAAATATTCAATATTAGTAGTATAATCAAGGAATTTAAAAATATATCCCTAAAATATAAAAATTTAATCGCTACATTACGGAACACCTCTGAATTGAATAATGAATACTATAATTCTTTTGTTTTAATAAATAATATAGAAGAAAAAATTGAACAACAAATATTTCAAATAACTCCTTCAATCTCATTAAATCATCGGAATAAACGCGGTTTAATAAATGGTTTAGGCAGCAACAATTTTAACGTTAAAACAAAATCAAAATAACTTGAAAATAGCCATGCAGAAACAATTAACTTTATTGTCCGACTCTATTAAAACCTTTCAAAGTATCTCCAAAAATATTTCTCATAACCAACAAATCCTGGAAACAAAAATAAATGAAATAATAAGTATAATGAGAGAATATCAGTTGGATGCGATTGATATGTCTTTTAAGATACAAACCCACACTATTTTAACACAAATCTATTTAATGTATCAGAACATATACGATATCCTAGATGAAATTGAGGTTGCTATATCTTTTGCAAAATTAAATAACTTTCATAATGCTATTATTCACCCGAAATTATTAATAAAAGAAATCAAAAATGTTGCTTCGAAAATAAAAAATGAAAAACTGCCCTTTGAGCCTGTAGCAGAGAACATATTAATGTTTGAAGAAATTTTGGAAATTAAAAGTTATGTAAAATTTGAAGAAATCATATTTATAATCGAAGTACCTTTAGCTGAAAAGAAAGCCTATAGTTTATTCCAGATGTTCCCTTTACCCACGCCACATGAAAACCTATTTAAAGTAATTTTTCCAACTTCTAACTACTTATTGTATAATGAAAAATCTTATGGATTCTCAACAAATCCTTGTAAGAAAATATTAAATAACGAATATTTATGTACTAATATAAATACAGAAAGTTTTTCTTCAAATTTCCCTTGCGAAATTGAATTGCTAAGATATAAACACAATAACACCTGTAATCAGATTCCTGTCAATATAACGGAAATTCAAGTTAAATATGTTGAAATCAATAAATGGATTATTATAGTTCCTAAAGAAACATTAGCTTTTAAAGAATGTGAAAATAACAAAAATAATATACTTATGAAAGGAACATATTTGGTAGAACTAGAAATGCAATGTTTATTAACCCTAGACGATATCACTATAAAATCATATAAAAATCAAAGAAATAACTTTCAAATAATTCCATTACCAAAATTAAAATTTGGCAGTGAAAAAACGCTAAAGCTACGAAACATTCCACCAGTTAGTTTAAATACCTTGCATACTGAAAAAGTTAATAGCATTATAAAGGAAATTGAAAATGAGAAAATAGAAAATGAAAACTTATTATCAACCCCTGTATATTATCATAAAATTAGTGTCTGGACAATTTTAATTTATGTAATCATATCAGTTGTCATATTTTACCTTTTGTACAGGTATTTACGACCTATTATTCAAATGAAATATTTTAAACCAAAAACCATTATCAAAGAAAATGAAAACGAAATAATAATTTAGGTCGTGAAAACCTTTAGGGTTTTACGCCCTTCTAAGAGGGGAGGAGTTATGTGCTGTATATTGTTTAGGTAGCATAGAAACTTGTATATGCAGCATAAGATAAGGAAATACAATGTAAGCCCAGCAGAGGTATTATATACGGGCCATAGACTAAGAGCAAACACTTCCTACTTGTATTCAATAAAGATCAGTTCTTTTTAAAAACGACTTTGCGTCAGCCCGCCTCGTAACTCGCACAAGATTCCGCGATACGCTCCATACAAAAAGCTGTTACATCAACCTCGCGAAAGGTTACACAATTTCTGAGAAAGATGGCACTTCCCCCATCCCTACTATGACAGTTTCTAGAGAAATGAGCAGCTAGATTAAAATCTGGGATACAAACGCACTAAATAGCATCCAAAGCTAACCAGTGCTTCGTAATTGAAAGCATGTCAAATTCATTAAATTTGTCCAAGAATAACGCTAACTGGTTAATCTTGTTGGAGAAACTACATATATTTAAATAAAAAGGGTCAGTCCACCATCATCCGTCGGAAACAGTTTCGTTCCTGACCGTCCCCCACCGGAAGGTCGAGTAGAAGGAGCGATTAAATGGGTGTTCAGCAAGCCGCCGTGACTGGAAAGGCTGGGAGCTACGCCGGAGCACAGAGTAGGAGTGAAGTAACTTTGAAATATAAAACCTTTAGTTTTGGTCTAGTTAAGTTAAGTTTACAATACAGTTTTTTAATTCTGATTTTATCCAGTCGGATCTTCCAATCTACAAAGTAATTCTAGCGGACTACCAGGTACTACCAGCAGGCGGGATCAGACACATTTAAACTTTAAAACGGCCATGGTGACTTAGGTAAGTCTCCTTTTATACCAGTTATTTCATATTTCATTGACTAGTTTGTTTATATAACGTTATCTGAACTGTTTAAATTTTTCTAGCCTTGTTGGCTTACGAAAATCTTTTACTGCTAAAATACTGTGTTTTTCATGTACCCTTGTAGAATTGTGTGAATATTAAGACCGTATTTGAGAATTCAGAAAACAAGTACAATGCACGACCCCCCTACTTCTGGACCCACATCTTCCACACAGCTTGCCTTCGTCCATACTTTGCGTTTCGCTTCCGCCGCCATCACGCCGAGCACGATCTCGCCATGGTTACCGGTTAACAATGATGTTTATTTCTGCCCTGCGAGGCCGCCGCTGTTACTAACAACGTGACGGCGCGCCGCTCCCGATGAGGAAGAGTTGACTCTAGGTGGGTTGAAACATAGTATGCACAGTTTTTCTTGTAAATAAACTGTGTTTCTGGAGCTGGGACTATAAGTCATACCCTTCATGTCATGTCATCTTACTCCACTTCATATGGGCTATTTCCTCCGCTTACGGTATACCAGTCAGATTTTTTTTAGTCCAAGAATATTTGAAGTTCCACATTAGAATAAAACTAACAAAATTGGATATCTGGTTTTCCTCCCAGTACCTTAAGATGATAGTACCTCTTATTAGAAGTGCTGTGGACATTGGAAAATCTCGCTGGTTAAAATCAGAATTAAAAAGACTATAGTGTGAACTTAACTTCCTGGGCCTAAAACTCAAGGTTTCATACTTTAAACATACTTCTCTTGTACACCAAATAGAATGAGATTCTTTTAACGATTTATTTTCAGGAATGTCCCAAGAGGCTGGCGAGCAAAAATTCAAGAAAGTCAATAATAAAGTTAATTCTCTGAAGCTTTGAGGAGGTGTTTTCCGAACCTTCAACCTCCTCGTCCAATTAATTTTAATTTATATATATTTCCCCATAGGTGCTTGATTTGTGTGTTTTGCCTGACCGAGAGAATGGTTAAAACCATTGACGATAAAAACGTTATTAGACTTCCTTTTGTACTAACAAGCTAGAAGCAGAGGCTCCTTTCTCATAATACTCTTCTTAGATCCACTCGTACACTCAAAAAGAAAATTTTTGACATCTTGATGATTTCAAAAGCAGACAAAGATATCGAGATTTTCGTCAGATCTTTATATCTAGTAAAGGTTTCCAATTTTCTTACACTTGACAATTTTCAGAAATTATACCATAATCATATGCGCAGGTTTACCAACGATATAAAAGAAACATTGAAAATATCTAAAGACACTTTAGATATGTAAATACTTCTTCTTATAAACTAATACCAATGAACATAAAAATACTTCTTTTCTACGGCCTACTAAGGATCCATAAATAAGACATTGTTGTTAGACATGTGGTTTCTTACATTGATCCTCCTTGTTCCCGCATTGTGTCTCTGTTAAATTCAGTTCTACCTTCTCTTATAAATTTCAGCAACTTCAAGGGTGCATTGTTTTAGTGAGAAATTTACTTGTACAAAAATTCCAATCTTAATTGCCACCACGTAATTAACATTTGTTATATGATTGACCTAGTGGTTAGTCACAATTTCTCTCAATTTAGCCAAGAAGTTTATTCTCAGAAATCAAGTTCATCCCTCTATCAATTTTTCTATGGAGCTAGAAGTAGATAACTCAATTAATCTTCTTGACTTAACTATCACAAATTCACAGGTTATATTATTCCTTTTATATATTCCTTTTGACTCATGTCACCCTTATTTTATTACATTTAACTAAGTTTTTGAATAAGAAATAATTTGATTAGGACAAAAAGGACACATTTTTTTTGCTATATTTCCGATGTCCAGTTTACATAAAAGAGATTTTTAATCAATATAATTACGCTATTTGCTTCAAAATTAATATAGTCTTTAAGCGGAAAAATTAGTTAACAATAAAGGTATTGTTCCGCTTTCCGAGAGATCTGGTGTTTATCAGTGGGAATTTATTGGAGTCTTTTGTTTTACAATTTTACATTAGATCTACCATACTAATTATTGAAGTGGACTGTTACTCTCTCATGCCACGCGAATTATTATTTGTTTCAACATTCGTTGCCCTGTCATTGCGACCGACAGGCGCGATATCGGTCACCGACATCGCTTGTCACTTGCGTCCGTGCACACCTAGCACAGGGGCGTGTCGTCGAGGACTAAACTACAACTTAAACCTAAACATAGCGCCCACCTTCAAAGCGCAGCCTTTCAATATAACATAATAAAGTAGTTGACTAAAACAACAACTTTATCTAACCTATAACTAATCTGGTATGTCACAATCTAGGTACATCGCAATAAGCGTCCATGAAGTCAATCCGATACAAAACAGTCTAGTCCGCAAAACGCATACCTTGAAAATACTGCGTTTAACTACTCCACCTTTGGTTTTGATACTTACTATGCGTAACCACCTTATCCTCACCAGGATGCACTGCTACTACTCGTCGGAGTCGCCAAGTACTGGTACGTTGTCATCAATACAACCCAGTCGTCCATCTTGATTGTACTTGCAGATTGTAATTTCCATTTTTAACGTTGTTGCATTGCCGTGAGATATTCAGAAGACCATCATTTCCAAAAGTGACCAACGATGGCTTGGAGTTGCTCATGGAATTTAAGCGATTGATTGGCACATATTCATGACAATATTCAGGAATGGCGATTAAAGGCTCACCCACCAGGAAATGACCAGGTGTTAGGAGAGAGTTATCATTGGGATCAGAGGACATTGGAGTTAAGGGACGGTAATTGAGCACACTCTCTATCTGGCAAAGTATGGTGCACAACTGTTCATATGTCAAGCTAGCATCACCAACAAGCCTCAATAAATGCGTTTTTGCGGATTTAACTGCCGACTCCCATAATCCGTGGAAATGCGGGGATTTCGGAGGAATGAACTTCCATGTTATCTCATTTTGAAGTAAATAATCACGAATTTCTGTTTGAGAAACATTTTCCTTAACCCACAAAATATAGCCTTGAAGCTCATTCTTACTTCCGACGAAATTGGTTCCGTTATCGCTATAGAAAAATTTTCAGAGACCTCTTCTAGCCACGAATCTCAATTCATGTGTTGTTAAATCAGCCGCCAACTCGATGTGCACGGCCTTAGTCACAAAGCACACGAAAATGCATACGTATACCTTGACCAATTTGCGCAAACGTAAAGTACCGTCTTTTACTAAAATTAGACCTGCTAAATCTGTACCAACTATTGAAAAAGGTCTAGCTAGGTTTAACCTAGTCTCCGGTAAGTCTCCCATAAGTGGAATGACATTGCGAAGTTTTGAACGAAAACATATTACACACCTACTAATGACACTAGTGACACCTTTGACAGTGTTTTTACCATTTATTAGCCAAAACCTTCTACGAATTGAATCTAATACCGACTGTGGGCCGGAGTGTAACATTTTAACGTGTTCGCACTCTACAATCATTTTAGTGAAAGCATGTTTCGAAGGCAACAACCATGGGGGTTTCCTGTCATACTATTGATTTGAGTGTCTTATACGGCCACCAACCCTAAGTAAATCGTGATCATCTAAGAGTACAGTTAGAGAAAGTAATTTAGAAGAAGTAGGTAGACACTTACCCTTTTGTAAGCAATCAATCTCTGTATGAAAATTACTTTATTAAGTAAGTTTGACAAGTAGTTTTAAAGAATTTCATAACTCGCAAATATTTAAAATACCCTGAAATTGCTTGTGAACAAATCTTAACACAAAAGCTACTGCCCTTAGTAACTTCGTGAAATTAGAAAAACATTCGAATATGGTAACGTCAACACACCCTACAAAGTTAAATTAAATAGCTTTTCCTTTTTCTGGTATCTTGTTTGGATCTAGAACATTCTTAGGCCAGTCACTAATATCCCGTTCTAGGAATTCAGGACCGCACCATCATCATTTGGAATCGCCTCACTGTTTGGAATTAACTCCCCTAGACAATACGTCAGCTGATTCTACATGATGTCATTCACTAGCTGTACTAGCTTCGTGAATCTGGGATACCCTATTTGCCACAAAAGTAGTCCATGTGGCTGCTATTCACGCTAAAGTTATTTTACTGTCGCACCAAAAATATCACCATACGAATTTTAATTCAAGCGCATATTCTATTTTCTTTATTAACTGTATTAACAAAACAGCACCGCAGAGCTCCAATCTCGGTAAGGAAACTGTTTTCAACGGAGCAACGCGCGATCACGCACTTAACAATCTTGAATATCGTTTGCCTGTCGAATCCGTACATACGATATACGCGCATGCGCGCCATAGGCTCGTTCTGACGCGTCGCAGAATGTGTGTAATTCTAGTGATATACAGGGTGTATCGGTCATCAGTACATTAATTTTCACCACGCAATCGTGGATGTTTATAAAATGAGGCAAATCAATGTTTGTTGGCCGCCGCTGGAGTCTTGCTGAAAGCGCTTAGCGGGGATGCATTACCTCTCCCTAGGCTATGGGGGGAAATGCGTTAGATTGGGAGAGGGGATTGCGCGATGTTGTCTCATTTCAGAGTGGAACAAAAATTAGGTAGATACCTTTGAAAATTATTCCTGTTGGTAGGTTTGCTAGGTATCCCAGAAACTGGTTGCTTCCTTCATGCGCGCACAGAAATAATGTAACAAACACAATCACTTTGCCGATATTTTAAGTACCTATAATAGGCAGCGGAAATTTAAAAAATGCTAGTAGAAAGAATTTTTGCCGAGACTTAAAATCAAGAAAATAAGGACAAACCCGTACAGGATTGTTTTATTTCGGCAGCAATGCGCTATGCCACGATAGGTTTCAATAGTAAATTATAATCGCAGGCTTTGTTCATTTGCCGATAGAAAGACAGACATAAGTACACGTCGTATAAGTCATGTTTGAATTATTTAAAACAAGCTGTCACGGAAGAATTACATTGTGCAACATCTTCGAATCAAACGTACACTCTTGTCCGAGTATTTTCTTATTTGAATAATTAAGCTTCGATAAATTATTAAAAAATATATATACTTACAATCGTGCGATTTGTTCAAACGCCTATACAGGTGAAAACGATCGCTGTCTTCAAAATAACGCACTTTTCCCATTAGAAATAACATTTTTAGTCTTAAAACGAATGTGGTATTTCGAAGTACTACGACAACTATAAATTATATTCCAATCCAATTAGTTTTAATTAATTACAGCTTTTTTTTTTACTTTTTTACAGTTTTTCACTACCTCTTGTGTTTATCAAAGTCCCCCTAGATGGCGCCCGAAAAAATCAAAGAAATTGATGGAACCAACTTGTTTTTTGTTAATCATTTCTGTTTTACACTGACAATTTATTCATGTCATGAAGTCATTCATGAAGAAATTCATATAGTGTGGCCCGTTTGGAATAAAGACACCTATGTAACATTTTTATTTTTTATCCGAATTTAGCCGTTTTTTGCAAAGATCCGATACAAAAATATACAGAGTATTTACATAAACGCCATTTACGGAAAAAATATTTTTTAAAATTATCAGCCGAATGCTTATCACGCCATATTTTTTGATGAAATGTAGTACATATCAGTTTTTAGAGATACCGAATACAATGGTGTACTCGGCTTTAACAGAAAAAAATCGCTAAACAAATTCTCGAAATTTTGCATAAAAAAATGGTCAAATTAAGTAGGCCTTGATTTTTGTAGTAGAAATCTATCGACTTGTCACAGAACACAGTTTTTTTGAGACCTAAAATCAAAAAAAAGTTCATCAAAATCGGAGCAAAAATAATAATTTCAAAAATATCGTTTTTTTTTGTAAATGATCCAGAAAAAAATACCCTGTATATTTTTGTATTGGATCTTTGCACATCAACACTTTGAGCCACCCTGTTGACCATTCAATCGCTTTGAGGCACACTTGGCTTGCCAGATGCCTTTGAAATTTCCATTTTGCTCAAATTTGACAACCTGCAGAATGGGATTCCCTTTATATTTTTTATTCAAACTTAGTATATGGGGGTTTTGGGGTGTCCTGATTAACGCTGTGGTGTCAGATTTTAAATAAAAAAAACGCTAAATGATTTTTGTCACACAATAAATAGGTTATTGATAGAGGCATACAAAATATGTTAAGCTGACTTAAAAAAATAAAAATTAAAATTAATGTTCTCATGACCGATACACCCTTTATATTGCAAAATAGTATTTTGCGTGTGTATACTGATCTCATTAGTGTTTTTTATTTCTTCCATAAACGTCATCCATGTTGCGTATAAATTTGGAGGAATCGACTCATCCCAGCCGATGCCCGTTTGCCATCTTGCAATATTAATTTAGCTCGTACCGTGACCGGGTTGATTAAACCTAATGGATCGAATATGCTTGCAACTATAGCCAAAATAGTGCGTTTTGTGACCACAGTGGTGCGCTCAAAATCTACTGAATAATATATATCTGATTTCGAATACCAAGAAAGGCCTAAAATTTTTGAATTTTTGTCATCAGAAATTACAAACTTTTTGATTGCTAATGTCGTATGTATGTTCCAATAGGCGAGGATCATTCGACAACCACTTACGTAGTGGCATACAAGCACTTTGCAAAACATCCGTAGCTTCATGTTTCAATTTCAATGCTTCTTCAAGCGAGTCTGCCCGCTTAATAAGGGTATAAGTCTCATTTCACTACTTCAGCCGCATGTGGATAAACCACTTGATGGTCTGTGGCTGCTTGAAACATAGAACGAACCGCTAGAAATGACGCCGGAGCTGTACCATAGCTTACCTTGTTTAACCTAAAACGTTTTAATTTCCCTTCTGAATTTTTCCGCCATATTATTCTTTGAAAACCTCTAACCCTGTCAGTTATTGACATTTGACGGTACATCTTTTCAACATCTGCCTTTATCACTACTTCGTACTTTCTAAAGCTCAACACTATTGAGAATATATCTCTCTGTGTGATTTAGCCCCTCGTATTCGCGCATGAATTCTACGTACCTATCTTTTAAGGCTGGATCCTTATTTAGTTTTTTCTGTAAATGTAAAAACCTTTTTATTGGTATCTGCTCAGTATCTGCCAATTCACCCATGTTGTACCTAAATGGTAAGCTAACCTCCAATCTACCGTCACTACAACGCTTGTATGTTTTTAAGAAACGATTCTCGCAATCTAGTTCCTCCTGAGTAAACTTCACTCCCTTATCAAGATAATTTTCAAGTTTCTGTTACAGTTTTTATTTTCTTGGCGAAAGTGCCGGGTACACTGGGTAGGGTACTTTTATTTCACGCGAAGAACCCGGCCGAGGCAAGGAGGTTCTTCCATCCTTGTTGGTTCTGCGGCGTCGTCTTCGTGTTCACCTTCCAGGCGGTTCAGTCTTGCTTCGACGGTTGAACGGTGAATGGCAGTGGATAGTTTTGGTGGAATTGCTCGTTAAGAAAAGTGATTATTTTCCACAATTATCGTATTTGCATGATTGGCCTAATCGATTTGGAGGTGATAATTGGTTGTTTTGGAGGTTTGCGAAGATTCACCTTGGAGGAAGAGCGATTTAGTTGCCAGTTTCTTCAGACGTTTAACCGTTGTTTCCATGACATTCTAGAAGGTCATCGGATTTTGTGGGCTGTGAATCCAATTTAATTTAGGTTTGGAAACCCTCAGGAAGAGGGTTACCCGGTATACCTTTAGAAGTACGAGCTGAAGCAAGCTTGTGTCGTCCTAATCCAGCAACAGGGATCGACAATAGCGGTCAAACTAGCTTACCCCTAGCTGATAGTTGGGTGCAGGAACATATTACGTAACCAAGACAATCGCGCAAGGTGCAGGAGCAGGTTGTGCAACCACAACAGCCGCAGCTAAGTCACGGTGTTTGATGTTTGTGTCGTCCCATTAACAAAGTGCCCAGTGTGTGCCAGAATAATTTCCTCAATACTTAGGGGAACCTATATTATTTTAGTTGAAATTTTATTATTGTCTCTAAATGTGTTATTGCTGAAATCACTATCGGTACCTGAGATCTTGTGATCCCTGAACGTATAGCGCTATACATCTGGGTAGGTGTTTAATTATTATGTCTTAATGAAATATACACATTTGCATCCTTATTATTTATTCACATATTGCATCAATATATTTCCATTTATATAAAAAAATAGTAACCACTGTTTATTTTTGGTTGTGGGTTTTCGAGATTTTTATTCACAACCCTGCGAGCAAATACCTCGGGAGGGAAGTAGCTACTTTACGTAAGATAAATCTCGTGGCGCCTAAATTTTATCTGTTATTATTCTAATAAGCGAAACCTCCTTTAGAGGTTGAATTTTGATTGGGTTTGAGTATTTACTGCCGATAATTATTACCCTGAGTTAACCTGTCTCTAGCCAAATCTCCAACAGGGCAAACTACGTGGCATTATTTGGCGCCCAACGTAAAAATACAAGTTTTCTATTTTTTTAAATTTAATTATTTGAATAGGTAAATAGCATGGCACAATTATTTTCTAACCCATTGTCTTGTCTTTAAAATCTGGGTACACTTATATAATAACTAATTTTACAGCGACTTGGGAGGCTGGAAAATTTGGGCATACCTAAATGAAAATATTTCAAATAAAATAAGTGTGCTTAGATCTGGGGTTGTTGTGGTTTGTTTTACAATAAGGAAGTAGTTAAATTATCTGTGAATTTTATTGTTGTATGTTAATTGAATTGAGTAATTTTTCCTCAGACTTTCATATTTTTCTGCGCCTGCCGATTAGGTCTCATTTTGAAAGGTTGCATATATGTATGTGTTATTGTTGTTTTTTTTAACGCGAAATAATTTTAATATACATGTTTGCCTGTCCGGAACTATTTTTTTTACTTGGCTTAATTATTCTTGTGTACATATCATTTTAAATTAGAAATATTTCTAGTATCTAGCTTAGAGAATTAAAAAAAAAATAGATACTTTATTTTATTTTTTGGTCAGGTGACTAAAGTGAAGAAATATTTCATTGCTTATGGGGGAGTATTTCTGGGAATAAAGGGAATAGTAATTCTGATTTATAGTAATTTCTCACACCGTTATTGTTTTGTCGTTGTTGCTGGATTAAATTTTAAAAAGTGTTCGTTTTTTTTTGTTAGCGCACATAATAGGCGTGTGCGCATTTGCGGTGTCTTTTAAATGCGCGTTTTTTTTAAACTGTTATTGAAAATTTTTATAGATCATTTTTTTTTTGGGTACACCGTACTTTGCGATATCCGATTGATACTTTTTTTACTGGAGGCTCGCTGCGGTTGGAAGATTTGATTTTTTTCTGCAGGCTGGTTTTATTAGATCGTCGTACGTGGGTGGTTTATTTTTGTGAAAAAAAAATGAATATCGATTATTTACATGGAGATGAACTCTCATATGAGTTGAAGATTAGAGGTTGTCCATATGATGGGACAGTGGCGGAAAAACGCAAACGCTTACGCCCGGTATTAAGATCGGAAAAAGCTGGTAGTATTGTTCCATTTTCCTCTAATACTGTACTCACACCCACAGAGGAAGTCGAAACGTGTAGGGTAAAGATAAAGGATATTCAGGAGGAAGTGGATTCCTTTGATTACGCAAACGCACGTAACGAATATAGGCGGATAAACTCTAGGCTTCTACATATGAAGTAGGTTGAATAGGGTTGATGCGAGTACGGACGAGAGTGTTGCGGGGGAGAGGGGCGAACTTTTGGTACTTTGCGGTAATATCAGCGATTTTTTGGAGGAGAGTATGTTTTTGGTTCAACCTATAAACACTGAAAATCAGCCTAATGCGTCGGCGGAAACATGGAGTACTGACAATGGTGATCCTAACAATTTTTCCATTTTAGATTTACCAAATGTGCAGACACAGACAGCTACGGAGAATACTGAGGGGGGGGTTTCATCGTCGTTGTCGGTTGATGGGGGGATTATTTCTGGAAACAATTTTAATCGGATGGAACCGGCTGTGTTGAATAGGGGTCTAGAGTTCGGTGCGGGAGGAAATAATGGAGTACCGATGGTCAGTCAGGCCTCCCACTGTTCTTTTTGTCAGGTTACTCCTACAAATCCCACTATGTCAAATGGTCATTTGCTGCTATCACAGCCTGTAAATGGAATACCACTTACAACCACGGGCTATAATCAGTATAGTCTCCCACTACATACTTTTTCGTCGACTCACGATCCATACCATGGTAGACAGCGCCCACATGTGTCGAACTCGACTCTTTTAGGCGGTGATAGTACATCTACACGTAGAGTTAGCTTTGCGGAGCCACTTATCGAATTTCCTAAAAGTTCTCGCGGTTCTTTTAACTAGGCTGGTGGAATGGATCGCTACAAAGTTTTCAAGGTTATATCCCAGTGGGATATCAAATTTGATGGGGTGACCGGAGTCAGTTCGTTTCTTGACAGGGTGGAAGAATTACGTGTTGCATGCGGGGTACCCAAGGAATATTTGATGGGTTCGGCAGTTAAATTATTTTCCGGGGTCGCCTTGGATTGGTTTAGGGTTAACGTTACACCATCTCATTCCTGGGATGATCTGGAGTTTATGTTGCGTTCAGCCTTTTTACCGAGTGAATACGACGAAGATGTATGGGTCGATATACGCAGCAGAACTCAGGGTCAACACGAGCATTGTTTTGTTTACATTTCCATAATGCAAACTCTTTTTAAGAAACTTCGTTCTCCACCTAGTAATCTGACTCAATTAAAAATTATAAAGAGGAACTTGCTTCCTCACTTACAAAGTCAACTTGCTCTACATAGTTACGAAACTATTGCAGAACTGTCAACAGCATGCCAAGTGTTAGAAGATGCTCGGTGACGTATTTAGAGATACAGACCCCCTCCAAGTAACCCTAGCTTGGTTACCGAACCGGAACTGATGTATCAAGCAAGGAGGAATCGATACCCTGTCTCTGCAATAGCCGATACACCCTCAAATAATTCTTCGATGCAGCCAACTATTTCGCGTGTTGGTGGTTCGAGAGCTGGTTCAATTACTTGTTGGAACTGTGGGCAACAGGGGCATATACGACAGAATTGTGGCCGACCCCTTTCAAAACATTGCTATAGTAGTTGTGGAAAACCGAATTTTACCACGAAAACATGCCCTGACTGTTCGGGAAACGCGGTCCCTCCTCGTTGTTCGGCCGCACAGTGAGATGGGGAGAGCGAGCGGCTGATTTGGATGGTAGAATTAAAACTCACTTGGACTTTGTACTTGTTAATGTTGTCGGGGATGAAAGGCCTTTTCTTTGGGTTGATGTTTTTGGTATCAAGTTTCTGGGACTTTTGGATGGTGGCGCTTCCCGAACAATTATTGGGAATACTGGTTATGAGAAGTTTAAGCGGTTTGATTTGAAATTACTACCCTGCCGAGTTGGTAGTTGCAGTGTGGCGAGTGGAGAGGTGTGTGAGGTGTTGGGTTGTTATCATGTTCCGTTTCGGGTTCGGGACCGAGTTATGATGATCGAGGTGCTGGTGGTTCCTGGCTTGCCCCAGAGTTTCATCCTTGGGGTGGATTTCTGGAAAAAGTTGGGTATTGTTCCCGATATTAGCCGTGGATTGTGGCACTTTGCCGATTTTCATGATCTCCAAGTTATGTCTCTGACCGAAACTGGAAGCGCCCATTTAAGTAAACAACAAGAAGAAGATTTGGAGGTTTTTTTGAAGGAGATCTTTTCTGATATGCCGGTAGGGATAGGGTGTACTACCTACGTTCATCATAAGATCAAGACAACTGCGGAGCCTGTGAAGCAGAGGTTCTACCCTATTTCTCCCGCACTACAAAAACATGTAAATGCGGAACTTAACGACATGATAGCACAGGGGATTGTGGAGCCCTCGTCTTCTCCTTGGTCATCGCCCATTGTTTTGGTCAAGAAGCCAGATGGGTCTTATAGGTTCTGTGGGGACTACCGCAAGGTTAACAAGGTGACGGAGCGGGATGCTTACCCCTTGCCTTTGGTGACTGTTACCTTAGATAAATTGCGAGATGCTAAGTTCCTATCCTCGTTAGACATTAAGAGCGCTATTTGGCAAGTGCCGCTGGAGGAGAAGAGTAAGCTATTGACTGCTTTCACTGTCCCTGGAAGGGGTTTACTCCAGTTTTGTAGGATGCCTATGGGATTGCACAACTCTTCCGCCACATGGCAGCGACTTGTCGATAGGATCTTTGGCGATCTGGAGCAACATGTCTTTATATACTTGGATGATATCGTCGTGGTCACCTCCTCATTTGAGGACCATCTGAGGATACTCAAGGAGGTGATAGACCGTCTCAGGAAGGCAGGACTAACGGTAAGGCGCGACAAGTGCCATTTTTGTCGCCCTGAACTGAAATTCTTGGGTTATAGAGTCAATTCCCAGGGCTTGTCGTGTGACCCAGATAAAGTGTCGGCAATTTTAAACCTTTCTCCGTTAGAGAAGTTAGACGTTTCCTTGGTATGACTGGGTATTATCGAAGATTTTTACCTGATTTTTCCACTTTGGTGGCACCTATAACTAATCTGTTAAGAAAGAATGCTCGATTTTGTTGGAGTGGAGAATGTGACAAGGCTTTTGCGAGGGTTAAGGAGATGTTGGTATCTTCTCCAGTCATGGCTTGTCCGAATTTTGATTTGCCGTTTACCATTCACACCGATGCCAGCGATTATGGGCTTGGGGCAGTTTTGACGCAGAACTTCCCAGATGGCGAACGACCTATAAGTTTTATAAGCCGCTCAAGAAAACGTAGTCCCCGACGCTCTATCTAGAGCTGTGCCTGTTTTAAATGCAATTGCACATCAGGATCAGGAACTTTTCGCTGGTTACGTGGATAAGTGGTACTCCAATATAATCAGTAGGGTTTCGAGCAATCCACTGGATTATCCTCAGTGGCGTGTCAACGATAATATTCTTTACCGACGTAACCGCAATTTATACCCTGACCTCGGTAATACGGCGTATGATTGGAAGACAGTGGTACCGAAAACTAACCGGTCACCGATCCTTAATCAGTTCCATGATACACCTACCTTGGGACATTTGGGAATTTACAAGACGTATCATCGGATAGCTCAGAAGTATTATTGGCCCAAAATGAAGGCAGATGTAGTTCGGTATGTGCGGGCTTGTCAGGTTTGTTTAGCAAATAAGTCCGATCATCAAGCACCGGCAGGACTTATGGTTGGTAGGCCTCATATAAAAAGGCCATGGGAGTTTGTTTCTGTGGACTTGGTTGGTCCTCTCCCTGCATCTGCATCAGGTCATAAATTCATATTAAGCATTCAGGATTACTTCTCGAAATTTTGTATTTTTATCCAGTTAAGGAGTGCCAAAGCTAAAAATATGGTTTCCCAGTTCGAGGATCGAGTTCTCTTGAGTTATGGTGTCCCGAATGTTCTCTGGTCGGATAATGGCAAACAGTTTGTTTCTAAGGAATACCAGGAGTTGGCAAGGCAGTACAATATTCGACTTTCCCATTCGGCTCATTATCACCCTCAGGCAAACCCTGTGGAAAGGCCACACGCGTGCTTGAAGACGATCCTTGCCTCTTTTGTTAAAGATAATCATCGGTCGTGGTCTTTACTCGTTTCCAAGGCTGCGTGTGCTTTAAATACACCGAAACACGAAACGACGGCCGCTACCCCTTACTTCATTATATCCGGTAGAGAGATGCCTCTTGATGGGGGAGACCATGTACCACCGCCAGTGGGAGACAGTTTCGTGGAGGAGGATGAGACGACTCATGCTACCAAGGCAGCTGCGATACAAGAGTTGTCCGCAGATATAC
The DNA here is from genome assembly GCA_963920635.1 of Pseudeuparius sepicola. NCBI lineage: Eukaryota > Metazoa > Arthropoda > Insecta > Coleoptera > Anthribidae > Pseudeuparius > Pseudeuparius sepicola. The sequence continues at coordinate 35,289,871 of OY987303.1, forward strand.
GCAAGCGCCTCGAAAGAGCAATGTTGAGGAATCAACGAGTCTACAATCTCCGTCGTAGGGACGTCAGCTATGAGGTGGGCGATAAGGTGTGGAGAAAGAGTTACTTGCAGTCGGATGCCTCGAGATATTTTACTTCGAAGTTGGCTCCGAAGTACTTGGGTCCTTTTACAGTTCATAAAAAAGTATCTGGGTGGGCATATCAGTTGCGTGACGGGGCCAAGGATGCAGGAACTTGGCACGTAAAGGACCTTAAACCGGATACTTCACTTTTGTAATGGTTTCGTTAGGTGCTAGGGGAGTGTGGGGCTAGAGGAAGGAGTTTATGTGTCACAGATTTTCCCTGGGACGGGTTAGGTTCCACCCGATCTAATTTGCGTAGCCTAGTTTGGATTCGTGCTGCGTTTATTGTCAAAGTTTTGTTTCACGCCAGGGCTTTTTTTTTATTATTTTGGAAACTCCTATAATAGTGTCATATATCCCTTGAAGCTTGGGTGAAATTTTGGAAAAATTTCTTAGGGGTAAGAGGGGACTGTTACGGTTTTTATTTTCTTGGCGAAAGTGCCCAGTACACTGGGTAGGGTACTTTTATTTCACGCGAAGAACCCGGCCGAGGCAAGGAGGTTCTTCCATCCTTGTTGGTTCTGCGGCGTAGTCTTCGTGTTCACCTTCCAGGCGCTTCAGTCTTGCTTCGACGGTTGAACGGTGATTGGCAGTGGATGGAATTGCTCGTTAAGAAAAGTGATTATTTTCCACAATTATCGTATTTGCATGATTGGCCTAATCGATTTGGAGGTGATAATTAGTTGTTTTGGAGGTTTGCGAAGATTCACCTTGGAGGAAGAGCGATTTAGTTGCCAGTTTCTTCAGACGTTTAACCGTTGTTTCCATGACATTCTAGAAGGTCATCGGATTTTGTGGGCTGTGAATCCAATTTAATTTAGGTTTGGAAACCCTCAGGAAGAGGGTTACCCGGTATACCTTTAGAAGTACGAGCTGAAGCAAGCTTGTGTCGTCCTAATCCAGCAACAGGGATCGACAATAGCGGTCAAACTAGCTTACCCCTAGCTGATAGTTGGGTGCAGGAACATATTACGTAACCAAGACAATCGCGCAGGGTGCAGGAGCAGGTTGTGCAACCACAACAGCCGCAGCTAAGTCACGGTGTTTGATGATTAACAAAGTGCCCAGTGTGTGCCAGAATAATTTCCTCAATACTTAGGGGAACCTATATTATGTTAGTTGAAATTTTATTATTGTCTCTAAATGTGTTATTATTGCTGAAATCACTATCGGTACCTGAGATCTTGTGATCCCTGAAAGTATAGCGCTATACATCTGGGTAGGTGTTTAATTATTATGTCTTAATGAAATATACATATTTGCATTCTTATTATTTATTCACATATTGCATCAATATATTTCCATTTATATAAAAAAAATAGTAACCACTGTTTATTTTTGGTTGTGGGTTTTCGAGATTTTTATTCACAACCCTGCGAGCAAATACCTCGGGAGGGAAGTAGCTACTTTACGTAAGATAAATCTCGTGGCGCCTAAATTTTATCTGTTATTATTCTAATAAGCGAAACCCCCTTTAGAGGTTGAATTTTGATTGGGTTTGAGTATTTAATGCCGATAATTATTACCCTGAGATAACCTGTCTCTAGCCAAATCTCCAACAGGGCAAACTACGTGGCATTTCCAGAACAATTCAACCTGTCTATTCAACCTTTCTTCTTGGATTAAGTTACACCTCACGGAGCTAGAGCTTTTATCAACATTAATGTATCCAGAAATTACCCAACCGAAACGCGTTTTCTGAATTATGAGTTTATTTTTACTTCTCCTAATCTGATCGACATATACAGTGTGACCCATTTGTTTTGGGGTCAGTCTGTAAAAAGTGTATCAATCGTGCGATTTGGCTGATTTTTTTTTTAAATTGTAGAGCTCGATGAACTGCACATTTTGAACAAAAATTGCCTGGTTCGCATAAAATCCAAAGCCTACTATGACCGATTTTATGAGCAAAATTTTAAGAAACCATATTAGCGTTTTTTTTTGAAAAAATCTGTGTGCGCCAATGGATTGAGCACCCATCGAAATGGGTATGTACAAAATTTCATCAAAATATTTCAAGTAATAACGATTTTGTAGAAAAATTAAAAATGCAGCCAAGGTACGTCTTTATTTTCAAAAATTCAAAGTTGGCCATGGAAAATAATTGAATTGTTTACTTTTATTAAGTGTCAAACTGCCTAAATTGAGTTCAGAAATTGTTTGTGCTCAATACAATTAATTATCATAATTATGGAATATTTAAGCATAAGAGACAAAATAGAAATTGTTCGACCCGTGGGCGACAACGAGCGCTCGGCAGCAGAAGCTGCGGCCGAATTTAACAATAGACACCCAGGTAGATCAGTGAGTCGAAGTACTGTACAACGTATAAACAATATTTTTGATGAAACTGGATCGATTTCTAAAAATTTATTAAAAACTAGGCAAAATGGACGCCGTGGACTTGTTGAAAATAACAATCAAATTCTGCAATACTTTAGTGACAATCCTCGAAATAGTGTTCGAACGGCTAGTTTAGACCTTCATATACCCAGAGAGAGTATAAATAAGGAGATGTTTGAGACAAAACAAAATAAAACCGTTTAAGCCAAAATTTTTGCACACCCTGGAACCAGGAGATGAGGAGAGAAGATTAGAATTTTGCTATTGGCTGCAAGGTGAATATCTCCATAATGGCAACTTTTTAAATGAAATTTTATTCACCGACGAAGCCACGTTTACTACAAATGGTGTAGTATCAAGTCAAAACTGCCGTCACTGGTCAGCTGAAAATCCAGAGTTTATAATAAATGCAAGGAGACAATATTCACAAAAAATTAACGTTTGGTGTGGAATACTACGCGACAGAATAATTGGCCCATTTTTCTTTGAAGGGAATTTGAATGCGGCTGGCTTCTTGAATTTTCTAGAAATTGAATTTAGAAATGCTTTAGATGAGTTACCATTAAGATACCGTTTAAATTTAAAGTTACAGTTAGATGGCAGTCCTATTCATAATGCTCGTTTAATCAGAAACTGGCTAGATAATAATTTTGAAAACTGTTGGATAGGGCGAAATAGTCCTTTCTGTGAGTGGCCACCGAGATCTCCGGACTTAACTCCTTTAGATTTTTTTCTTTGGGGTACACTTAAGCAAAATGTTTATAAGTCAAGACCCCATAATTTACAAGAACTGCAAGCTAGGATAAACCGTAGTTGTGAGGAAATTACTCCACAGCAAATACGAAATGTAATTTTGAATGTACGCAAGAGGAACGACAAATGCATTGTAGAAAATGGAGGCTTGGTAGAAGTTACAAAAATTTTATAATTTTAATTGTTTTTATGTTTTGTGTTTATAAGCATAAGGTTGTATTATTACAATTCAATTATTTTCCATGGCCAACTTTGAATTTTTGAAAATAAAGACGTACCTTGGCTGCATTTTTAATTTTTCTACAAAATCGTTATTACTTGAAATATTTTGATGAAATTTTGTACATACCCATTTCGAAGGGTGCTCAATCCATTGGCGCACACAGATTTTTTCAAAAAAAAAACGCTAATATGGTTTCTTAAAATTTTGCTCATAAAAACGGTCATAGTAGGCTTTGGATTTTATGCGAACCAGGCAATTTTTGTTCAAAATGTGCAGTTCATCGAGCTCTACAATTTAAAAAAAAAATCAGCCAAATCGCACGATTGATACACTTTTTACAGACTGACCCCAAAACAAATGGGTCACACTGTAGATATTCATAAAATACGCACGCGCCTAGCAGTATGTCAACCGGAGCGGATACGTTGAAATTCTCATCTGCCATGTGTATTTCCTCTGGAATCTTTAGCTTAGCACCGTCAAATGTGACCTGGGGCATATCACCAGTGATTCTATTGATAACTAAAAATTTATCCGTTATTGACATCTTAGCGAACTTCTTGCAATTGAAATTGAAATGTGGTTCCATACAAAATGAACATTTCACCCTTTCGCTATTTAAGTTTTAATGACCTTGTTTTTGCTGTCAAAGCAGTTAGCGCCCTTAAATTACGATTGCATGTGTCTAACAGTTTACGTAAATATATATGTGATTCAGTTATGATTGGTTGTGCTTCGAAAATTGACTTTACACAGGTGTGTATTATGATTCTTTTGTTTTTATACCTGTCAATTAGCATTTGCCACGACACGTCATATTTGATATCTGAGACCTTTAGAGACTGGATTAATTGTGCCGATTCACCCTTTAGACACCCATTGAGGTAATAAAACTTTTCGATATTACTTAGGTTTGCATTTTCGTGAATCAATGACTTGAATATACCGTGAAACGTTGTCCACTGATCGTAATGACCGTGAAAATCGTGAAGGGTTATTCTGGGTAATTTGACTCTATCTTGTAATTGAACATCGCGCCCCTCGTTATTGCTATGGCCTAAAAGCGCCATTCCACCAGTGTAGCCCAAGTTCGCGGCACTGTACACAGTGGAGCTAGCTGCTTCGCCCATTAACCTACAAATTAACCTTGTGGCCTCCGCAACTAGCTTATAATAAGAGTTCTCAAAGGTGTCCCGTTCGTCTTCTTGAATGCCATGTTTTAACGCTTCGACTAGTCCCTGCACTTCGTAGAATTTTGAAACCAACGTGTTTTCTATCGAGAAGATTCGATTTCGTGATAGTCGGACACCTCTTCGTTAAAACTGTTGAAATTTCGGGACCTTTTTATCTGAGCTTTGAATTGACCCCGCTTTGGAATTAAAGAGTTTAGTTCTCCCGTTTGCTCGGCCGTTAAGCTTGTCATTTCGAAATTAAACCGAATCACCAAAATCTACCAAATACAGATGTGTGCATGCAAATAAAAAAGGATATGAACCAAAGGTGGTGACTTCTAGGTGATGATTTGCTGTGCTCCGTGTCGAGCACCTTTTATTGTTCACGCTATTATTCCGTGCCGAATCCCATGCATTCCTTGGTTCCGCTGTTGACGTATATTTCTAAGCCTTGTTATTAACGCTTAATCCGACCCTGTCGGACTTACTAGGTGTTTATAGTCGCCCCAGCTCCTGTCCGAATGTATGTATGCATGTATGTATGTGTGTACGGTCTCGTACGCATTTCCCTTTCCATGCCTTCTACGGGGCGCAGTTTTCGATTTTTCGAGTCGAAATATTGAAGAGCGCCCGAATCGGAAATGCCGTTTGGCCCCTGAAATTTTTTTCCGTTTTTTTTTAAGCGTCGGCGTTTCTAACTTAGATCGTCGAACGAGTTCAACTTTCGCGCGGGGCTCCGGACCGATATGGGCTTCACTCGTGCCGAAGGGCGTCCCGATCGGAAAAGCCGTTATTTCTAAAATCGTGCGAAAAGTACCTTTTGCATTGACCCTCTCTCGGCCGGGGAGGCTGCAAAGCGACCGAACGGTATTTTTTAGGGGTAGGAAAGGGACGCCTGCATACGAGAAACACAATCTCGAATCGGAAAAAATTCTCTTCGCTTAAATACGGCCGCCAGAAGCGGTGGTAAGGCGGGGCCCTCGAGGTGTGCAGTAAAGAGTTGGATAGGAATGTGGGTACAGTGGCCCGTGAAAACTGTCTCGAGCGAGGCAAAAAAGATTTTTAAATAGGGTCGTGGCAAGAAGGAAATCGCAAAGGGAAGGAACAGGAAGGCCCGATGAAGAGATTTAATACTTCTTCGGATTTTTAAAACAGAAAATGCTAGAGATATTAAGCTTTTCCTCCGAGCGAAATCTGATCGTTTTCATGTGTCGTTCTCTACCTAAAAATTAGTCCGATTATGTCGCGAGATTGTCAGAAATTGACCTTTTTTTGTCGAGCTGCAGCTACGTTATTTCGGGTCGGGGCTGTAAGGTGACCATTTTTAAAGCTTCCCCCAAGTCTTCGGGCCAGGTTCGGATGCTTCCGGCGCCCCCAAAAAGTCGAGAAATAATAATTAACACGCAATTTACAAGGGTGGTTTCAGGGCATTCGCGGCGTGGGTATGCCACACCTGTTGAATTTTTTGGCCGCGACCCTGCGCGTTGTTGGGCCGTCGGAGGTGAGCTGCATCTGAACCCGGGTTCGATTCGGGGTAGGAGGTGTTCCATTTTTTTTTATTTCGACCAGAAATGGGCGGTTTCTTGCCAACAATTTTTAGGCTATTTTTAGTGTCACATCGAAATCCACCCAATGACGTCATCAGCGGTCGACGCGGAAGGTCGGAAATTTTGCTGCCAAAAAATGAATTTTTCCTGCTCGCTCCCCCGTTCACATTACTTGCTCGCCAACAGGTCCGAAAGCGAAAGTGAAACGTTCGAGGTGCCCTGTTGCTAGGTACAAATAGTATTGCTTAGCAACGATTATGCAGCAAGGACCTTAAAATCATTAATAAAATATATGTAGCAACTTGAAACTGGCGACAAATTTAATATGTTTCATATCGATTGTTTTATTAACTGGTTTTGATCAAAAAGAATACGAATTATGCCAACAAAAAATAAAGAATATGGATATATTTTTCAGAGCCAAATAATGCGTCTAATAGCAAACACAAGCAGCAGTGAACGTAGCGCTGGGTTAAAAGCGTCCGGATAGTAAACCGTAGGTCACGAGTTCGAGTCCCACACAAAACCCAAGGTTTTTTATTATTATTATCGCTGCATTCTACTTATATTTATTACTGGTTTTAATTTTTAGTAATTGAGTAATGGTTATTTTGAATATTATTACTCACAATCTACACCATAGCGTTTAATTAAAATTACCTATGCCTAATAGGAACTTATCGGAAGCAGGAAAAATATAATTTTCCTGCTCCCTCCCCCGTAAGCACACTTTACATACTCGCCAACAGGCCCGAAAGCGAAAGTCAAATGTTCGAGGTGCCCTGTTATTTTGGTTGCTAGGTACAAAAAGTATTGCTTAGCAACCCTTACGCAGCAAAGACTTTAAAACCATTAATAAAATATATATTACAAACTGGTTTTAATCATAAAGAACACGAATTATACCAAAGAAAAATTAATAATTTAAATGTTTCTCTGGAGTCAAATAAGAGCCGCATAACAGAACAAATTTGACAGGCACCGCGCTACCGATGGGTGAGAGTACGCGATTAGTAATTCAAAGATCCATGGTTCAAATCAAAACCACCTCTATTAGTTAAGTTGTCAAATAATGTCAGTTGTGCTTCTTGCGATAGAACTTATTTGTTGTGCTCGGCATTGTGTACTTATCTGAAAATGGTGAACAAATGTTGTGTACCGGGCTGTCCCGGTAACTATAAAAGCGGTAGAAAAGGTACACACTTTCAAGTTTCCCAAGTGGCGATAACTTACGTACTCAGTAGATTCGGGCTATTTACAGGGAGGATTTTCAAGTTTCATCACACACTGTTGTGAGTATTTACCTACGAGTACATAAATCTAAAATCAGAATGTTTTGTTGTCTTTACTCTTTAAGAGGCTTAAATATTAAACAATATCTCTATATAATGCACGCCAATATATTGTATGATAAATTTGAACTACCAAATGACGGTTTACCGATTGGCATGCAGTTCTGTGGTGCAGAACATTGTCAAAAGTTAATGCGAACAGTGAAAAAATTTCAGGTTATTTCAGATATGAGCAACCTCATGACAAGTACTTACAGAAGTCGATATAGCCTAGTGCGTAAAGGCGCGTGCCTACGAAAAATTCATTTATTTCGTCGTAGGTTCAAATCCCACGCAATACTTTACCTTTTTTTTTAATTATCAATGAAAATTCAGATTTTGTTTTTATTTTTATTGTGTACTATGATATAATATTATAATAGTAAACAAAAAATTGAATTAAATTCTTTCGCACATTGATGGCATTTATATATATATATATATAATATATATATATATATATATATATGTATGAAACGTTTTCAATATATATATATATATATATATATGTATGAAACGTTTTCAATATATATATATATATATATATATTGAAAACGTTTCATCTGACTGGTCGTGTACCGCCGATCTAATACGTTCGATCAAAATAGCTATACCTACATAGGTATGTATAAGTTATTCTAGTACTAATTTAAATAGCAAAAAAAAACGAGTCGGCAAATGCTTTGTAATTTGTAAAAGAAATGCTCAGAAATTTGCAGCTCTAGCGGGGGCTTGTTTTGCCGACTAGAGTTTTGTTTGCTATTTCATAATGGAATGACGAATATTGCCATGCCCTCATGCCCTATTTTATATTAGGTATACCTATACCTACCTACTTGTCTTATTACTAATATACTCACTAACGTTTCCTCTGCAATAAATTAAATTCGCGTTAATCAAGCGAATTTTCCTTTATTGCAGGTTTGTAACAAGCATTTTTTGGAATCCGATATTTTGCATACTACCAGTGCAGTAGACTGGAAGACAGGCAAAGTAATTACAGCACCTCTGGACAAACCTCGTTTAAAAGACGGAGCCGTACCCTGTTTATTCCCAAACTATCCGTCATATTTAAGTAATCAATCTCAGCATCAAAGGGAAACCCCTACTGAAAAAAGGATTCGAATTGAAGCTGCAGCCTTGCAGGCGGCAATGGCTGAAAGTATAAAATCTGCCTCAGTTCAAAAAGAAAAATTTACTATTAAAAGTTTTGAAGAATTAAAGACCAAATTAAAATACGTTTCTTTCAGCGATAATTGGAATATTATCTTAAAATCCAACTGTGTAATTTTGGTTTATTTAAATGTAAACGCAAGCCCTCATCAGATTTTGTATATAATTGTCAATAATGACTTGAAAATTAACGTTTACCTTAAGGGTGTGAAAATAAAAATTAAAAATGTGCCCGAGGTTCTGCATGATGTGATTCAATTAGATATATTAATTAATACTTCTGAAAAATATTTAATTGGTGAGGAGGAAAATAAGCATATCATCGAGACTATATTTGTTCTGCTTAGCATGTTACAAAATAAATATGATAAAGATAAAACGATTCAATTTTTGAAGTCACAAATTGGGTTATGTGTTGAATCTCGAGAACATCACAGATTTGATGCTGAAACAATGCTTATTGCATCAATGTTGTTATTTATATCACCACATGCTTACAAGTTTTTGAGAAGCTCCGGCCTCATCCTTTTACCACACCCCAATACTATCAAAAATTTGTGCTCCAATGTAAATGTGAACCCACAATCATCTTGCTTCCTGAGTTACATTAAAGAGAAGCACAAATCTTTGAAACCTAACGAATGCTATATAACTGTAATGTTAGATGAAATACATATTAAGCCTTACGTTGATTACAAAGGGGGTAATATTGTAGGAGTAGCCTATGACAGTACAAATCTTGCTTCAACGGCTCATGTTTTTATGATCCAAAGTTTATGTTCTTCATTTAAAGATGTAGTGCACATATTGCCAATAAAATGAACGGGAATAAGCTATTTGAAATAATAAAAACGGTAATATTGGGCCTAGAAACTAGCGGTTTTAAAGTTGTTGCAATTGTTACCGACAATAATGGAACTATTAACAATAGAGAAGTTTCAGAATTTGCTCTTCCCGAAAGTAACACCTCAAAATGTAGCCAAAGTGTCACTCCCTCAAATTCCGCGGAAGAAATTAGTATTATTACGCAGTCAATTTCCAAACAAGGTGCAATGCCTGTCCAACGTCATATTAATTTCATTAAAAATATACAAAAAAAAACGTAGCTTCGTGTATCCTCATCCAACCGACAAATCTCGGCCTTTATTTTAGGTATATAAATGATACCGTACATATTTTCAAGTGTATTCGTAATAATTAGCTGAATCTAAAAAACTATCGCTTGACCTTCTGCTTTCCAGATTTTGATGATCTAATAAGTACGTTATGCATCTTTTGAAGCCATTAGGGATATCTATAAAACTGAAAGTGACAAATTGCTAAAATTTGGGTATGGTCTGTCTCTTAAAGCACTGTGGCCCTCAACTTTCGAGAGGCAGAATGTTAAACTGGTTATGCAAATTTTCAACGATGATATCGAAAATAGTTTACTTGAGTTGGGTCCTTCCAAAAACATCGAAAATTATGAAGGTACTGCTAAGTTGATAAATATTATAAAAAAAATGGTGGAATGTTGTAAATGTTAAATCACCAGTTAAGGGCCTAAGATTAAGAAACAGCTTGCAACAGCCAATAACCAATGACTCGCTTGATGAACGATATATGTTTTTGGATCATTTTTTACAGTGGGTAGACAAATAGGGAGCTTTGGAAGATGGGGGAAAACTAACCTCAGAAACTCACGAAGCACTAAAGCTAACTACATACGGGTTGCTTGAAATGACGGACTATTGTATCAACGAATTGAAATTTACATATTTTCTGCTGGGAAAGGTTCAGACCGATGCTTTGGAGGATAGATTTGGTCGTTATAGACAACTTTCTGGCTCGCAATATCATGTGTCCTTAAGACAAATACTTGAATCCGAAAAAAAACTAAGGTTATTAAGCTTGTTGGATTTATCTTTGAATTCAGGGTCTGCAACGAAGCTATCAAATCATAAAATAATAATTAAAAACCTAAATGATAGTTGTGAATCTTCAGACGATATTTTTCACGACCTTTGCACCAACGATTATCAAAATATTTACGTTTCGGACCAAGATTTGAAAGACATTGAGCCAGATCTACCCGTTCTAACTTACATAGCAGGTTACTGTTGTGTTTCTGTAATAAAAAAGTTCAACTGTGACAATTGCAAACAATTTCTAACAATTGATAATTGATAAGAACTGGCAAACGAGGTATCAGAGAGATTAATATTTAAAAGAGATAGGGGTGGCTTACGGTTCCCCCGTAAATCTCCTGTATTATTTGTTATGCACAGTTTTGTGATATTGAAAAAATTGCTGGCAATTTTTTGAAGGAAAAAAATCAGAGATCTTTAGCTTGCTCAATTATTTGGCAGAAAATTACAACCTATGATATTTCCCCTGATTCTGAGTGCGAAGTTCACTCTACTTCTCAACTGTGGCAGAAAATTATTTTTGTTACAGTTAATATTATTTTAAACAACTATTGTAAAGTTACAAATAACAGCGCAGCAGAATGTGTTAAAATGAAAGCTGCTGATAATAAAAGAAAACGAAATCGGAAACTAGAAACACTCACAAATATAAACCATCACCAAAATCTATCCAGATTCCTGAGAAACAAGTCATGGCTATCAAACATAAAAAACCACGTACGTAAAACAGGACATACAATACCTAAAATAAGAGGCTCTCAAATGAACTACCTATAATATTATGTACTTACCTATTAGATGTATGGTATTATATTTTCCATGTATCGTAATTAATTTTCTTTCAATTTTGTAACTGGTCAAAAGTTTGTTTCTTTAACATTGTCTGTATTTTCATAAAATAAACATTGTCAAAATATTATATATTAAACATGTTCGTTAAAATGTGTGTTTCTATGTCTTTCTCTCTATACCTAGAATTTGATATACAAAGCTGATAAAATTGCTCCACATTTAATCTATTTTCAAATCTTCCTTTGATTTAAAAGATGTGTTTACTCGGCCTCTTAAGCGTGACGTCACTCTGCAGCTGTTTGGCTTTAGTAGAGGTGGTGTTGTTAAAATCCCACACAAAGCTCAACATTTTTTATTTATTTTTTATTATCGCTGCATTCTGCCTCTTATATTTATCACTGATTATCATTTTTAGTAATTGAACAAAGGTTATTTTGAAGATCATTATTACTCACAATCTACTCCATATGTATTTAGAGCTTTATTCAAAGTACCTGCCTATAACTTGAAATTTTCGGTAGCAGGAAAAATGTAATACGTTGCACGATGCGTAAGCTCTTTTTTGGCCTCGGAGGCACTTTTAATGACCGAGCGTTGCCTCGGTCTTTAAACAAACTCCTCGGCCAAAAAAGTGCACTTACGCATCAGACAATGTAAATAACTATTATTGCACGACGCGTAAGCTCTTTTTTAGGCATTGGAGGTTTTTAAGGCGGGCGTTGCCTCGGTCCTTAAACAACCTCCTCGGCCAAAAAGTGGACTTACGCATCTTGCAATATAAATAACTATTAGGTTATGGTGAGCCTTCAAACTCGGAGTGCTTACCGGATGTCCCTTTCCGAAAGATTTGATGGGAAATATAGTTGAAAATTCCATACCTACCTACCTTTTTTTTACCAATCAGAGGCTCGCTTCGTTGTCATGACCCAAAAAATTTCCGGAAATATACTCATTTGCTCTAGGCAGCAGGAGGTGATTACAGCGGAATTTTTTTGACAGATGTCATTATTATAATGCAACATTGTAACATATACTCAACAAAAATTTTGATACTTTTCGTTTAATTTACGTGTAGGTATGGAATTTTCTTACCGAATCCCCCACGTTCGCTACGCGACTCGTGATGATTTTCAAAAAATTCGTGTACTCGAAAAATTTCCGGCAATAATTCAAGCACTAGTCAAAAATTACAATAGAACATAACCTCGAAATTATTTAAACGGCCGTACCTCCTCTGCCCTTAGAGATACTGGGTCGCCGTTTGTCTTGATTATAAGCATATAGGGAGAGACGGGACAAATCGCGTTAGGTGTAGAAGGTAAAATAACGCTGCGCCGAAAAAAAATTTTTCCATGGCCTACCCCGATCCTTCGGAGGTGATTAACTTTTTTATTAGTAGAGGTAGAGACTTCCGTTTTTTTATCAGCCCCAAATGACAAGGGAAAATTTATCGAAAAAAAAATTTCCAAGGCAAACAGATACAACTTTTTTGTTATGGCGAGATAAAAATTTCGTTTCAGCCGAGATCGAATGGGTGGGGGAAAGGAAGGAAAACGATGCGGAGAAAAATTTTCCCGCCTAGTTGATTGTAGAGAAAACAACGAAAACTTTTTATTTTCAGAGATAGAAAAACACGGAAAAGTGCAATCTCACTCTCACGGTTTTCCGTCTTCCAGTTTTTTTGCATCGGCCCCAAATGCCAAGAGGAAAATTATCGAAAAATTATTTTTTCCATGGCACGCTCAGTTTTCCCCCAACAGATACAATTTTTTGTTTGTCGAGATAAAAATTTCGTTTCTGCTGCGATGGAATGTGTACTTGAAAGGAAGGAAACCGATATTTCGGATTTTAATGGAATTTTTTTTTCCACAGCCTACCCTGACCCTTCGGAAGTGAATAACTTTCTGATTAGTATAGATAGGCACTTCCGGTTTTTTCTATCGGCCCCAAATGCCAAGTGGAAAATTATCAGGGAATTATTTTTTTCCATGGCACTCTTAGTTTTCCTAGAACAGATACAACTTTTTTGTTTGGCGAGATAAAAATTTCGTTTCTCCTGCGATGGAATGTGTACGGGAAAGGAAGGAAACCGATGCGAAAAAATTTTCCCCCGCCTACAAGCGACAGTGGCACGCAAAAAAATCCGCGTTTATATAAGCCTGCCGTGGTTTCAGCGCGGCGACAACTTCGCACCCCTCAAGTTAGTGGCGCTCCGAGGTCGGTACTTGCTCGTTCCCTGAGTAACTGCCACGTCGGTGATCGCTTTACTGTGATGAATCTGCCGACAGCAAATACGACGCTAGGCGTCGCGACGCCAAGAAATATTGTTTTCCCACCAACATACTCCTTTTGTTACATTGTTCGAAAACCTTAATTTTTCTGAACATTTTTCATTTATGCCATTTTTCTTTATTCTCTTTCGTTAAAAAGTGATTCTTCAAAAACGCATTAAAATATTACTTTTTGTTAATCGCAAATGTAGGTAGCGTTTTCAATAATTTTATTTTTGGAGATATTCCCCCGACTTTTTATTTGTTTGAAAGATCTTCAAACCGCAGCTTGTGACCTTCTTACCGTTGTCGACATGCAACCCCCCCCCCCTATTACCTATATCAAATTTGAACAAAAAATATATAGAAAGTTCTATTCAACAGGGAGCCAAACTTTAGCAAAATAGAAATTTTAAAGGAATTTGGCGGGTCAACATTCAAGTATGCCATGGAATTACCTCAATTATTGGATCTTTGCATACCAATACCCACACAGGGTCAGGCTATTGGTATACAAAGATCCAATAACAAATATACAACCTGTATTTTCTCTGTGCCAACTCAAAGTGCTATTTTTTTAAAAAAAATTAGCTAAACGGATCGAGAGGGGAAAAAATCGGTTAGGTGTATCAAAATCACCGCAGAAATTATAAATGAACTATGTCTAAAATTTACAGAAGTCTGACAGTCAGTAAGTCCAGATAAGGCGAGTACTGTGCCACAACAGAAACCCATATAAAAATGTATAATTTGATTAGAGGATAGCTTTATCGAGAAAAGTCCAATAATTTAAATAGTTTTTTAGTTGTTAGATGATCCTTTTTAAAAAAATTATTGTTTTTCATTTATTAATACGTTTCCAATAATTTATAATAATTCCAGGGTGCATTGGACCCCTATAAAGTTTCAAAAAATTCAGCACTTTGAGATAACACAGAGAAAAACAACCTGTGTATTTGTTATTGGATCTTTGCACACCTTTTATAGTCCTGTCGACCATTCAACTGTTTTGAAGTAATTCCATGGCATACTTGACTCTTGATTCGCCTGATTCCTTTAAAATTCCTATTTTGATTTTGATAAATTTTGGTACTCTTCAGAATAGAACTCCCTGTATACTTTTTGTTTAAATTTGGTATAATATGCTGGTTCTGTGGTGTTCTGACTAACGCTGCGGTGTTAGATTTAAAAAAAATCGCTAAATGCATTTAGTGAAAATTGAGGGTATAAAAAATTGTAGCCGGTCCTGGATTTGTATGATGACAATGGTAAGAACGTCAAAAGAGATGGTTTGAACATCTTTCAAACAAATAAAGGGTCGGGGGAGTATCCCGGAAAATAAAAACATTGAAAACGCTTCGTCATTTGCGATTAACAAAAATTAATGAAGAAATCCACGCCCAGCGCGCCATCTATTGGCAGGTAGCGAAACTAAGAGCGGGCCTCGTGCGAAACTTCACCACGTTTCATTACAGGAACGCTTTCTACGAAGGTACTAGTGTCAATGAATGCGACATAACCTTCAAAAATATCCAAACCAAAATACGGAGAATGTGCTCTGTGAAATACGGGAAACAAATAACATCACGAAAAGACCCAAGAAGCCCAAACATATCTGCAAACTATAATGTAATGTAATGTAATGTAATGTAATGTAATGTAATGTAATGTAATGTAATGTAATGTAATGTAATGTAATGTAATGTAATGTAATATAATATTATGTGCGACTACTGAGGCGGAGTGCGAGAAACGAAACGAAACGAAATTTCGCGGAGTTCGGGCTACACAAAGCCTCCTAACGACTGCAAGACAAGGGTTTTGACAAACAGGAGTCAAGAAAGCTAGGGACTTTAACAACCCATCACCCCTATCTCGCCCAGAAATAATACTAAGGCTGGATAGGTTACACATCACGCTACACCTGGTAACATACCTAAAGGCAGGAAAAGAAACTAGAAAAAAATATTAAGTTCGAAAGTAGAAAATTAGAAAGATTCAAGTACTTACGACTTAACCAATGTCACAGGGGAGGACCACCTCCACGGAGACGATTATATTGCAAATATGGATCCCTAATAACGATGAAAAGCAAACATAACGAGAAATAAAGAATGAGAAGTGTGTCGTTAGTCATAGTAACCACTTAAGCGGAATGTAAGGTACTTTTAAGCAACTATATCCCAGAGATGTTGGCTAATGTTGACGTTCTTATTTCAGAAGAAGCGAAACACTCACAGAAATCAACTACTTACTCTAGGGGCGTCTTAGTGCAGTAAAAAGGATTATCAGTGAAGTAGTGAGCGGAAAAATTAGTGCCCCAAGCGGAAGTGAGTGAAGTTCGTTCTATCGAGAAAAAGATCGTCCTCAGTGGTGTCGAGGTCCACGAACTCATGTAAGACCTCCTAGTTGAGTACTTAATAAAGCGTCCAAAAATCAAAAGGTCACGTAAGCAGTCGGTTCATTTATTTTTCTCGTTGGCATTCATCCCTTAAGGTGTCTCAGGTCAAAACTAACCGCTACAAGAGGTAAGCGTTAACATTTGTCCATGTTCATAATTTCCGCAAACATTTGGCAGAACATTCGCCTACAATACAAATAATTATGTACTGAAAACATTGCTTTAAATTTACGAAAGTTGCGTACATCTGGCAACAATGCTCACGCGCACGACGGCAAGCGTCGTCCGATGCCTCATGCGCCCTGAAAGCAAGTCAGTGGCAGCCGTAATAGGTAAAAATGCGGTTTAAAAAATTATTCCGGCCTTAAAAAACGTTGCAATTTTTTAATTGCGATTTCGCGTTCCCACTGTTCAAATTAATGTAGTTATGAATAAATCTCCCTGTATAATGTCTCCATATCTTTGACCGTTTTCCACCAACAGAGGCTGGGAGTCTAAAATGATCACCCGTACATCACCTAGCACAGGGGCTTCTCGTCGAGGACTAAACTACAACTTAAAATCTAAACACCTTGACAATCTCGAGATATTATTTAGAGCCAAGATCTGTCCACAGTCATATTGTCAAGGATCAGCTAGAGTTCACCAATTTAAATTTTTATAGATAATTTAAATTTCTGCATTCTGATTAATAAATTCCTGGTGAATGCTACGGTTTAACTGTTTTTCGCTTTCCATGTCAATTGTATACTTCCCGCGCAATTTTTGGTTCCTCAATTACTATAATATTTAATGATATGACGATTCTGTTACTTCGACGGGACCATATATATTAAAACTTTAAAACGGCCATGACGTGTGGAAATAATATTTTATAAATGATGAAATTTTGTTAGCGCTAGAAGGTTTTTTTTTACTTCTCTGACTTTTTCGTCTTCTTTCCTGTTAATAGGTCCTTATTTTTTTCGGCCAGTTTACCACATATCTTCTTGCCTTGTAGATGACATTATTTTATAATTTTATTTAGTTGATCGAGTCAAGGCCTCCTTTTGAGGCCACCTTTTTCCATAGAGTTATGACTATGTCTAAGAAGTTAAGCCTCCTTTTATACCAGTTCTTTCCTATTTCACTGACTAGTCTGTTTATATAACGTCATCTGAATTGGTTTTTTAGTTTTATTTGCTTTCAAAAATGTTTTAATGCTGAAGATGACTCCCTAGGTGGATTAAAATATAATATATATGTACAGTTCTTCCTGTTAATAAACAGTGTTTGTGGAGCTGACACTGTAAGTCATACCCTTCGTGTCATGTTCTCCTACTCCAACATATTAGCCGTCCTCCTTTTACAGTTTTAAGTGATCTCAAATCGATTCCGAATCACTTTGAAATCATGTCAGCTGATATCGTACAAATAAATGTTCAGTTGATTATGAAGTGATTTTTAACGTTTTTAAAGTTTACGTAGTAAATCGATTTTTATGTGATTTGTGTTGGTTTAAAGTACTTTTGGGGTTATGTTGGTGAAAAATATTGAAAAATGCATGAATTTGCGGTAAACGAGTAAAATTCGGTTATTTTGATGCTTTAAATAAATTATGGACCTAAATATAAAACAATCGGTGAGAATTGTTCGCACTGATGGTCGAGACACGGGAGACATTTGAATAGTATGTTAGTGAAGAAGATGCTAATAGATGCTAAAGAAATTGAAAAAGGAATTCGAAAAGATTGAAGTATTAAAAAATTCATCTACAAACGCGCTTTAATTGTACACTAGATTGTGACAGGTAAATATTTCATGTTCCTAGAATTCCCTAAGCGGCGGCCATATTGATATTATTGATAGGTGACGGAAAGCTGGGCCGTAATCAACAGATTTACGTTTTACGCACTCGAATCCTAAATTTGAATAAACATAAATTAACCTTAAACTCTGGCCTTTGAAGGACAGAAAAAGGTTATAGATATAGTTTCTGTGTTTGAAGTTAGGTTCTTTAACCTAACTTCAGAATATCAAGGTTAAGGTTAGGCATCTGTCACAAGTTCTGACATTTCTGCCAAACATGCTAAATACGCCCCTGGAGGCGCCCAGAACATGCTGCCAATCTTGTATTACCAAATTAAAAATGTCATTTCTAGTGTACAATTAAAGAGCGTTTTTAGATTATTAGCATTTTTTGATAAAACAAATAAATTTGGTATTTCGTTCAGTATGTTACTGTCACTGTTGAATGACGTATTAATAAAAACTGCTCACGGCTGTCACATCTGACACTATTTTGGTTCATCGTGGGCTTTCTGGAGACAAAATACAATGCTATTGCAATGCAATAGCCGTGAGATGTCTTATTATAAATCGAAGTCAACAATAAAACCTAACAGGATTTAATCACCACATCTCAAAAGTCAAATCGTCTATAAAATTATACACGATGTCCCAGTTTTAAAATATAATTTTAAGCAAGAAAGACATAGGTTCAAAACGTATAATAAGAAAGATACAAGGCGTTGCAAATGTCAATCTAAGTAAATGTAATAACTAAATCTAAGGCTGAAGAAACTCATTTGAAGCAGAAAAGTTCATATGAGCATGAGTCAAAAAACGCTTAATAAGAAGTTACAGGTCGTTGAAAGTTATCCAAGCAACAGATTGGTGCAACCTAGAAGTTTTTTTCTGTTTTACACAAAATCTAAGTATTGTAGAACAAATTTGTAAGAAACTGTATGTGAATTTAAATGAGGATTATCGGGAATATAGAGCAACCGCATATATTTTGGGTTAAAATAGTTACTGAGATACAGTTCTTTGTAGTTCTTTTTTGAAATTGAATTATGGCACTATGTCTCCCAAAATAATCAAGCTACTGAACTGAAATTTGGTTCTTCTGTTTTATTGGGGATGGAAAATAAGGTGAAAATATCAATTTCTACGTATCTCACATATGGCATCATTTGCATTTTTGGATCGTGCTTTTACCTACAACTTTTTTGGGGATAATTTATTGGTATAATGTGGACATTTTTTTGGTATATAGTGCATTTTTTGTGCGTTTGTCTATAAAATATATGCTTGTTTCATAACGATAAATCAACCGTTTGCGTTGAAATTGCCCAAAGTGCTCCAAAACACCCTTTTAAGTCCAAAATTAGAAAAATAAATTCTCACCTACCTCATTTCAATGGTGCATATGAATAAAATTGCACACTCCAAATGAAGAACAAAACGCCAAATAAGCATTGGGAAACATTATTGGTTTTCTTGAAATAGGTAGGGTCTATCAAAATTTTTTCTTGTTCAATTAGTTCCATTTTGAAAGCGACATATTTTTTGTACATTGTTGATGGGGAATTCTTATTTACTTTATATATAGTATAAATTAATCTGTATAATTTGGATCCAGTTGGTGAAATTTTAATTTTTCGAATATGTAAGTACCGTTATTAATTTCGAGATGCCCTGTATAGTAGTAATCACTGTGATTTGACCGATAGTCATTCGGCGTATTTTGACACAAAATACAGTGTGTCCGCGTTTGCTTGTGAACACTCCGAGTAAAATTAGGCATTAATTTTGTTTAGATTGTCCTAAGGGAAGATATCTCATAGGCACTACTATTTCGATTGGGTAATTATTCCATGGATAGTTATGATTTTTTAAACGACCAATTTTTGGAATACCATATCAGGCATTCTTGTAGGAATAAAATGGATGGTGAAATCGAATTGGCCATACCTCAAAACCTTTTGTACAAAATATCACAAAGTTGGTCCAAAATTCAAAAAAATTGGATGCTCGAGAAAACCCTGTATAAACCACGGAGCACAGGTTGATGACCTTTTTTTTGAAAATCGATTAAGTTTTTCCTAAGATATTATTATACGTAGTATAGCCAGCCTAGCTCATACAGGGTGTTCGTAAAAAATCAAATTTGATGAAAACATTATTAAAAAATATATCCAAAGAAAAAATTTTGAATTTTACATTAGAGCCCTAGGCAACTCTCAAATATGTAGACGCTATCGTTTTTTTTTATGGCATTCATGGCACACCTGATTTAATTTATATGCTCCAACGTGATGAATTAAGAATGGAGGATGGGCTGATGCCTCAAGTCTCAAGTTGTTAGTAAATGTTAAAATGAAGTAGGTTTTTCCAAGTAGGACTGACTGACAGAGTGCATGATTTATCATTTAAATACATGATTTTTTCATCAAATTTGTTTTTTTTACGAGCAGCCTGTATGACCTAGACTGGCTTATACTACGTACAATAATACATCAGGCAAAGCTTAATCGATTTGCCAAAAAATAGTACCAACCTGTGCCCCGTGGGTTATACATGATTCTCTGGAACACAATTTTTTAAAATTTTGGCCCCACAATAACTTAGTGTATTGACATTTTGTACAAAAGGTTTTGAGGTATAGCCAATTCGATGACACCATCCTTTTTATTCTTAAAAGATGGTATTCTCAAAATTGATCATTTAAAAAATAATAGGAAGCCATGGAATATTCACCCAATCGAATTAGTAATGTCTGTGAGATATCCTCCCTTAAGAAAAAAATTCAAAAGCAAACGCGGACACACTGTATATGCATAGTTGCGCTATTTTTTTCTTTTTCCTATAGAAACCTAAAAGATAGAATTAGTGAACATAAACGACGTGTAAGAACAGACAACATACAATCTTTGTTTGTGAAACACATTCTGTTGCTGTGTAATTATGAAAATCTGGAGATACATAAAAGATTTAAATTTGATCAAACTAATTTATTAAATGTACAAATTAATGACTCACATAGCCTCTTGAGGGTTGTCCGGGAGGGAGGGGGTCCATAACACTAGATTTAATTTGTTCTTTCGCATACTATAGTTAGTAATAATAAAAATAATGTTAAAAGTGAAATTAGGACACCTGTTGACCACTGGCAATAACTGCAGTTGAATGGCTAAAATTGTGTTAATATAGGTTATAAGAAGAAGAAAAAATGAGAAATGTGATCGACAAAAGTTGTAAAGATTTTTTGGAAGGCTGAAGTAGCTTTAAAGATGTATTTTAACAAAGATTTTTAACGTGTTTGACAACTCTCGTTAGTGTTGGGTTTGACAACTCTCGTTAGTGTTGGGTATTTCTTTTCTAATAAATTTGGTTTTCTTGTATTTGCGTGTCTGAGCATGTGAACATTGTGGTTCGCGAAACCGGTCACACTTTTTACAAAAATATTTTTTTTTGGACGTAATTAGGTTTCTTTGAAATAAACCCTCGAACTTGATTCTCTCAAGTAGATACGTTAATACAATTAACAGTTTCTTTTTTTATATGTTTAAAATATTGTTTACTTCCGCTTGCACTGTAGTTTTAGCATGAGACCACTTACAAAATTAACAACAAACAATTATTTTTGCAAATTTTTAGTAAGTGCTTTTATTTCATCTCAGCTAATTTACATAGGTAAAGCAAAAATTGATTTATGTACTTCAAATGATTAAAGTGGGCATTTTTCACATGATTACTGATAAATTATTTGCTTGCAGATTTGGGCCCCGTGGAAAACCTAGCATTCGAGTTCAATCGCGAATATTCGCACTTAGGATACAAAAAGGCTAGAAACAAAATAAAATGTGCTACGGTCTATGTTGTAGGTGCCACTACTATTCGTCATAGCCACCGGATTATTAAAAAAATAGAAAAGGAACCTTGAAACCAAAATAAGCAAATTTAGCAAACATTCCTTTCCAGCCAAAATTATATATTTGTGCTTTTCAAAGGAAAACTGCTTCAATGCATCAGTCTACAAAATTTTAAATAAAAACAGCAATTGAGTGAATACATTTAGGCTTCTGAGGACTAAAAATATATCAGTGTGTTGCGCATGCTCAACTGCTCACCTGACTTAAAGGACGAATTTTTTCTAGTATCATACATTCTGCTTCCATTGCTGATGGTGGTGGGTGATCTGGAGTGGTAGGTTGGTTATAATGAGTGGGAGATAAAGGAAAATTGTCTATAATTATTTTGTTGGGTTCCTGCGTGGTTTTCTTGTTGTCGTTGTTTCCAGACATCATGATGTAAGCACTCGAAACAAAAGTCGGTTCAGGGGCTGAAGAACTCGCCATAAGTTCATCTTTATCTTTCCTTTTGAAATCGTAATCCTCATACACTTGATTCCGCCTAAGTTTTCTTCGCGGGTTTTGTTGTCTGATTATCATGTTTTCGTACATGGACGTTATTGCTGTCGGTTCAGGTTTCTTCCGACTATCGAAATCTTCGCTTTTGCCTCTCTGTAGCTCGCTTTTTGGTCTTTCCGGTTCATCATCATCTAGGGCGATGTTAAAAACGTTCATTTCTACGTATTGGTCCATGCTTCTCCCGTGTGCGAAACGTTCCCTTCTATTCTCTTTCTCGAAGTTGCTGAGATTTCCTTGACTACGCGTCCCGCTGTGCGCTAAGAACAGATATTCGTATGCGCTGTTGCTTACCCCATCAACTGACATCGACATCGGCTGTATGTGAGTCGGAGAGACAGAAATATTTCTCCTGGGGGGCTTTTTTGGTGGTGTTGGCTACAAATTGCAAAAATAATGAAATAATATAAATTTCCACGAAGTTCTTTAGCCAGTTAAACGTTCCGGAAATTTCAGAGGCCTGTTCAACCCGACAAAAGGAGAGATATTAGTGATTTAAGTTCTATATATTTATAAATGTATACTAACAAAATTACCTAATTATTACACAATTTGTATACAGGGTTTTTAATTAAGATGATTTTTAATAATTATCTCTTTTATCTTAAATTTTAGGAAAAAGTTCCAAGTTAAAATTAAACGGTAAGAAATCTTCTACAATGGACAAGTATACTTAGGAATGAAAAATAATTTTTTGCCTTGGAATTTGTAAAACATGTCTAGATAATCACGAAACCCAACCAACAGGTTTTTTTCCCATTAGTTTGCTCAAAAATTGAAAAAAACGGTCGCAAAAGTAGGGAATGTGGCGTCACGATCCCTAATTTCAATAAGTACCTGCTATTTTCTTAGTTCTTATTTCGTCTTTTTTTATATAACCAAGCATTCTCAGGCAAATTATTAGATTCAGTTTGTATGCGCCTGATGAGAAATAATCAAATTTCATAGCATTTCAATGAAATATTTGGATTTTACTCATCCCATTCTGAACTTATTAGATGCCCCCTATAAAATATGACAGATGACATATTACTCAATTGTTTAAAGAAAATCGTCGGCAACGCCGCACTTTGCATAACCTCACTTTCGCCCGCGGAACGCGGAAACCAAGGTTAATAACCTTAGTGAAAACTAAATAAATTCTATTCTCAGTTTTAAAAGAATCTTGCTGTGAATACTTTATTTTTTCGGTTTATAATGAAGACAAGATTTGTTAAAGCTTGTCCTGATAACTTGCCTTGCATAGATTTTGATATGGTGTGTCCATTTTATCAATAAAAACGGGGAGCAAAACCTGGAGAAATGAAGAGGTATGTTTGTTATTTGATTTGTATATTGTTTTAATATTGCTTAATGATGATATAGCTTAAATTCTGGTTTTAGGTAGACTAGAGAATAAATATTATGGTAACAATGTTATTGGAGACACGCAGAGGAAAGAACATAGCAATGAATGCATAATGCCCGGTTAAGGCAAAAATTACCCCCGAGCACAAAATTAATAAGAAAAATGTTAATGATACTGTGGTTAAAAATGAAGGAATTCAACTGAATAGTTGTGGAAGTAGGTATATTATGTTGTAATTACCCAACATAAGCAGATTAGTCCTAAATTATGCACATACCACGATGTACGAGGATCATACATCGTGGCACATACGTAGATACAGCTTTTTGTGCTTTTAGTTTAGTTGCTAGTACAGTAAAGAAATACTTATTGTGTATATACCTATAGTTAAGATATGGGGGAGGGGGCGTGGGGGTGTGGCACACCCCAATGTTGAAATCGATTATCAAAACAAGAAATCATGCGTTTGTAAAAACGATCGTTGATATCTACATGTGAAAACCATGATTCAGAACTAATTTAAATAATCTAAAGACAATGCAAGTTCGACAGCAGAGTTTCATTCGATATCAAGTGCTTGACCGTCAATGACTACTTTTTGTGGGTATTTTTTTCTTGTATGATCTAATGAAGTATTTAAGTAATTAAGTCCGTAGTAGTACACTTTGTCGCATCCATTTTGATGCGGAAAGTTGTACTTTTCTCCACTAGTGACATTAACTTTGTCAACTAATAATAGAACTAAGTACGCTTGTAAAATTTTTGCAGGTAGGTATTAATGGAAAACTTATTTTAGATGAATGTAAGCAAGGTATTGCTTTTCTTTGCTGACTTCCTGGAAATAGCGAAGAATCATGGACAACATCAGTACATTGTTATATTGGAAAAAGTCAACACAAGTGCAATAAAAAAATATGAAAGTTTACCTTACAGGATTTAGTTGACAAAGACATACCGACATACCTCAATAATTATTATACATTGGAGTAGTATGAAGGAAGATTTTTGGCAAAAATCAAAACGTATTACAAGGAGGGACTGTCTGACATGTTAAAAAACGAAAAATGCCCTGTATCTCCAAAACGAATCGAGATTTTGAGATTCAACTGCTTTCCACTGCCCTCAAAAATCGAGCACAGTACACCTACCTACTCTTTGTCTATCTCTTCGCAGAATAGAAGAAACCCCCAAAAAAAAATCCAGTTTGTTACACTCTGTGCATGCGACATGAAAACTGTATTATTTGATTTTAGAATATTTTCACTAAATTTAATAGATAACTTATTTGAGGTTTTGCCATAGAATGCAAAATAATGTTTTTTTTTCTTGCAAATTAAAGAAATCTTAATTTTTGGCCGGCTGCTGCATTATATTTTTTTATTTTTAACTTCTATTAACCACAATCACAAAATATGCTTATGAAAATTTATTTTCCAGAAAAAATATATAATATGCATAGTGAAAAAATTCTAAAGAATTATGTCATTTTTTATGAGGATGCTTTGGCAATCACAATATAATTTACCTAAATGGGTCTAAAATAGTTCAAGCTATGACAATAAAGTTTTTCGACTGAAAACTTGGCTTTATTGCGTTTTACATGTTATATTTCTAACATCACCAAGAACTGGCACCTTCTCCAATATTCTAGCGTTGAATTTTTGAACCGATGCAGGTCTAACTACTAACTTAATTCTGTAAGTAAGGGCTCATGAAATTAAAGTAATACATTTTTTATATTCAGACCAGCCAAGTGCTTGACGTCTATAGGATTGACTTTTCTCAGTTTAGTTTATAACCAATCAATGCTGTTGATTAACACTAGCACAGAATAAATAGCTTCACAACAGAAGCGTCCATAAAGACATGTGTCAAAAATAAGCGAGCCTCCATTTCAATTTACAGGAAAATAACCAATAACTTGTACATAAATTTGGTCCTAATACAATCTCTTTGCAATGTGAATTAAAAAAATCAAACAAAATGCACAATGTTTATCCCTTAAGAAGATATTTCGCGTCAAAGCGAGCATCCTTTTGGCACATGTCCTTATGGACGCTTCTGTTGTGAAGCTATTTATTCTGTGACACTAGGTATTGAGGCTAAAATATCATCAGTTTCTTCAAACAACTAGCAGTCGGTGGAATATACTTGATAACAAGTAAAAAATCGTTTGGCAGAGCCACTAATCTAAAATCGTCAGCTAAAATGTTACACCTGGTTGGTTCTTTATTGTCTTTAATATATCAGCAAGTCTAGATATCTAATTTGTGCAAGTTCAGTTAGGTACTTAAGAATTGTGTCGTTTTATAGATAAAATCGACTTGTTTCCAATAAAAAAATGTTTTGTAAACCAACCAGCATAACGTCCGATCATCCATACCAATACCTAGTGTTCCCAGCATTTTCCTCAGCAAAATAGAATGGTTCATTTCCGTCATGGATTATTAGAATGAATGGTGAAAATAGTTCAAATCATAAAAAATAAAAGCTTGTAAAACACGCGGGGCCGCGGGATCCGAAACCGAGATCCGATATTCCGATTTGTGACGCCACAAAATAAATAGGTTATGTTTATGTTCTCGCAGGCTGACAGCTTGGCATTGAGGTGCGGCGTTGCCAAACCTGGTGCCATGGCGGTAAATTTAGGGAAAAATAAAATCCAACAGGTAGTTACGTATATTGAACTTTAAAAATTAATTGCGGCAGAACGGGGGCGAAAAAAAAAATACAGCAAGTATATCTCACCCAATACTATCCGATGAGCAAATAAAAAAAGTGGTGTATTGGTCCATTGTGGGATTTGCTATGGGGAGACCTGACATTTTGTATATTTTTTAAATTTGTTGAAAAAATCTAAATTAATTTTGTTTCCTAACATTTTGATTTTGAATTCCAGTAAACTTCCATATGCCAGTAATAGAACTTTCAGTTGACACCTGTCAGCTGGAAGCTGTTTTAATGAGAGATGTTCATTAAAATAAAAATCTAGTAGTACAGTCACTTAAGCCAGAAAAGGAGGGTCAACCTCGGAATGAGAAATAATAAATTTTAGAAAGTATTTTCAATAAACTGCACCCTGGATAGGTGGATACCAATCAATTTTTTTTTTCAAAAAAGGTGCTTTTTATTGAAAATACTTTCTAAAATTTAATATTGTTTATTTTTTTAATAGGCATAAGTTAAAATTGTAGAAAATATGTAAAAAAAAACACCAAGAAAAAACTATTATTTTCGATTTTTATATTTTTATTACGAAGGCACTGTATAAGGCAGGGCCATCAAATCGTGGGAATTGATGGCTTATGTGAGCCCTAATCAAACTGCAAAGAAATAATTTTAAAATATCTCTCGGTGTTTATACAGAGTACTCCGAAAAACCGTATTTTTGCTGTTTGAAGCTATTTTGTGAACGTCCTGTATAAGTTATGACCGTGAAACTTGGTATATGTGGGGTTTCCGGGTATGGCCAATACGACTGGGCTATTCATTTTTTCCTAAAAAAATGCCTAATGTACTTTTGCAGTTTTTGGGGGTATAATTTTGATCGTAGTAGGTCATGGAAAAGGCGGATCTGAAAAAAATTAGTGTCAAAATGTAGATCTTTCGGAGCACTATTTTTTTAAAAAAAGTTTTTGAAAATCGGTCAACCCATAAAAAATAATGAATTGTCTCGACTTGAAGTGAAACACACTGTATATATGATTCAGTTTTATTCTGCGAGACTTTAACAGGTGATAGAAAACAAAAACATAAACGCACTTTCTTTTATAAACTATATCATTTTAAGGCCTTATTAAAAAGTTACAGGGTGTTAAAGTTTTAAGAAACATGTGGTCTTTATTGAATATTTACCAAACTAGTTGAGATATTTAAGTCATATTTGGTACACATTATAACGGCATGGGTTAGCATAAAACCTGTTAATATCAAACACCTTGAACAACCAGTGGCGTAGAAGTAGGTAATTAGTCTAATTGTTTTTAGAAAAAAAAAAGAACCACCTTGTATAGCAATACAATGTATTCAATTTTTTATGTATATTTTAATTTTAAACATAAATGGCCTCTCGGTAATTTTTTGTATGTGGCATGGTTTCGTGGCAAATTTGATTTTTTTATTATTTCGGGGTATTTCTGAAAAATTATCTAAAAAATTTGCTCCATAAGTATCACTTAAAGTGGAATTAATGTGTTTTCTGCTTTAAATAAAGTAACTTTTTCCAATAAACTTATCTATTTATGGCTATACTTTTGAAGATACAGGGTTTAATACATTTAAGGAAGATACAGTTGAAGTTACGCTCTGTATCTTGAAAAGTAAATCCTTGAATGGGTAAGTTTATTGGGAAAACTTACTGTATTTAAAGTAAGAAAAAAAAATTCTGCTTTGAGTGTTATTTATGGAGCGAAATTTTAAGCCAATTTTTCAGAAGTACCCCGAAATAACACGAAAAAATAAAATTTACTACGAAACCATGACACATATGAAAAAAAGCTAAGAGAACATTTTTGTTTACAATTAAAATTTACATAAGAAATTGAATACATTTTATTGCTATACAAGGTGGTTAATTTTTTTCTAAAAACAATTATAATAATTACCCACTTCTACGCCACTAGTTTTTCAAGGTGTTTGATATTAACAGGTTTTATGCTAACCCATGCCGTTATAACATCTACCAAATATGACTTAAATATCTCAACTAGTTTGGTAAATATTCAATAAACTCCACATATTTCTTACAACTTTAACACCCTGTAACTTTTATAAGGCCTTAAAATGGTATAGTTTATAGAAGGAAGTGCGGTTATTTTTTGGTTTTCTATCACCTGTTCAAGTGTCGCAGAATAAAACTGAATCACCCTGTATATACAGGGTGACCGTATTTCGAGTCTATGCATGGAGATCTTGGTTATCTTAAGAGATACGAAGTCGGTTAAATTGGGGCAAAGTTGCGGAATTTGATGCCGAGTAACATGGTAAAAATAAATTTTGGCTGGCCCTTTTCTTTTTGAAAATAATGCGAAAAAACTGAAAATTGTCGTTTTTGTTTTTATTTTTTTAAACGTAAACGAATGGCGCCGGACATTTCTACGTTAAACATTATTAAGGCACTTTTTTACAAGGAATCTAAATATGGCCTCGCATTTTTTTCTCGCCTCCCTGGACAAAGATATGACGATCAACTTTTATTTTTCTTATGGGCGCCATATTGGATTTTCGCATTTTTGAAAAGAGGATTTTTTTCTCGTTAAAATGATATGTCACACATTATTCTTTACTTTGTTTTTCTTGTCATAATATCAAATTAATTGTTTTTGCATAGAGTGCCTTGGAAACGTAAACCCCATAATGTTTGACGTTTTTGCATAGAGTGCCTTGGAAACATAAGCCCCATAATGTTTGATGTTTTTGCATAGAGTGCCTTGGAAACATAAGCCTAGTTACCCATTGTTGCGAAGTGTGCTTTGGAATACCTATTGTTTAATGGTTCAGTAAAAATTAAGTTAATATTAAGTTTATTGATTAAATAAATCATAAACGTACCACCAGAGTATGATCTGAGATCTTGTTAACAAACGCCTGAAAGGCGCTTGTTATGGCCCTTGCCTCTAGCTAGTCCGGGCTGTCTTGGCAACACTCTACAGGACGCAGTTTTCGATTTTTCGAGCCCAAATTTCGCGTACGTCCGCGGGAGTACATGAGGAAGAAGACTATTGAAAAGCGTCCGGATTAAAAGAGCCGTTCGCCCCCCCGGAATTTTTTTTCCGACTTTTTTAGACTATTTTGGAAAGAAAGGGCCCGAGAACACCCTGTATATTCATCGTGGCCGAGGCGCACGCGCTAGATAATATATCGATTAGTTAGAATTCAGAAACAAAATGGTGGTAATCAGCTGTCGTTTGGTTTTGGTGTGGACAATTTCCAAATTTCCAACATTCGTAGTGGTTTGGGAGTTTGGGAGCTCAGAAACCCATCTGTTATTCCATGGGTAAGTTTTCCAGGTACGGGCGCACTGTAGGTTAGGTATATATGTATGTAGGTTTTTATGTAAAATTTCGGTTTTAGAAAACGCCACGGGAGAGATCCACTTATTACTTTGCCTTTCTTGGAAAATCAGGCTTGAGGAATTCAGAAACCCGTGTTAGAACGAACTTATGGCCGTGCCATAAATATACAGGGTGTAAATAAATAGTATAAAATAAATAAAAATTTTCGATTTGGGCTTTCCTTGCCAAGTTATTCGGGTTACAAGGTGAATCAAAAGTATTTTTTTTATTTATATCTCAAAATAATCAAGTTGCAGAACTGAAATGGAGAATAAGCTGAAGGTGTCAGTTTTTACGTATCTCACAGAGGGCGCCACTTGTGCTGTTCTTTGATCGTGCTTTTACTCGCAACTTTTTTGAGGTGATGTTTTTGGTCTTGGAGATTCGCCATTTTAGTGCACCTTTTCATTTTGCAACTAAATTGTACTCTTGTTTCATAACAATAAAATCAATGTACCGCTTTCAAACGTTACAGATAGACTGTACCATTTAAACTGAGAAAAAAATTCCTATGAACAATGTACCAAAACTTATTAGCCTTCAAAATGGAAAGGATTTAATTTAACAAAATTTGAACACCCTATTTCAAGAAAACCAATGGTGTTTTGCCCAATCTGTAACGTTTGAAAGCGGTAGATAAAAATTTTATGTTTCGAATGATGAAGTTAACGGG
Organism: Pseudeuparius sepicola; assembly: GCA_963920635.1. Classification (NCBI taxonomy): domain Eukaryota; kingdom Metazoa; phylum Arthropoda; class Insecta; order Coleoptera; family Anthribidae; genus Pseudeuparius; species Pseudeuparius sepicola. Next base: position 35,320,168 of record OY987303.1, read on the forward strand.
TGTTTTGGGGCACGTTTTGCCAATTTCAACGCAAACGGTTGATTCTATCGTTATGAAAAAGAGTACATTTTAGTTGCAAAATGAAAAGTTGCACTAAAATGACGAACCTTCAAGACCAAAAACATCACCTCAAAAAAGTTAGGAGTAAAAGCACGATCACAGAACAGCACAAGCGGCGCCCTCTATGAAATACATAAAAACTGACACCTTCAGCTTATTCTTCATCGCCAAAAACATAACAGTGCAAAGTTTCAGCTGTGCAACTTGATTATTTAGAGATATAAATAAAAAAAATTCTTTTGGGTCACCCTGTAACCCGAATAACTTTGCAGGGAAACGCCAAATCGAAAAATTTTATGCGAGAACCCCCCTATTTTTAAAAAGGCAATCACCTCCTGAATTTTTTCGCACTTATTCATTTACATATATCCCCAATTATAAAAAATGTATTCACCTCACATAGTTTAAAAAACTAAAAAAACACGTTTACGCTTAGCAAACCGAACTAAAAAGTAAAAAATAATAATAGCAAACCGAATTTTATTGAAAAAAAGAAGCGTGTGGGGTGCTTTTTTTATTATATATATATTTTTTATGATAACTCTACTTTTATCAATAACTATTAATGAAATATTTATAGCAATTGATATCATGCACCCCACGCTTCTTTTTTTTACAATAAAATTCGGTTTGCTATTATTATTTTTTACTTTTTAGTTCAGTTTGCTAAGCGTAAGCGTGTTTTTTTTTAGTTTTTTAAACTATATTTTTATTTCAGACTTGTTTGATATAAGTACCGTTAATCTCCAATTAAAAGTGTGCGATTTTTAAATGTCGATCAACAAAACATCCCATGACATTACAAAAAAATCTAACTTATTTTTATTAGTGAAGATAGAAATTAAGACAATAACTTGCGTTGTGTTGAGAATGTAAAAAGGGATTGAACCAAATTTTTTTCATGGCCACCAAGGATTTTTTGGAAGTGAATCACTTTTTTATTATTAGAGCAGGTAGAGACATGGGATTTTTTTTTGTTTGACCCCACATATCAGAAGGAAGAAAACGGCCGTAAAAAGAATAGTTTTTGAAAAATATTTTTTATTTCATCGGTGGTAAGCTCAAAAATTCTGAAGTTAGTGTATTATTATAGACAGAAAGCAATCCGAATGGTCAATATTTCAATTATTTTTCGAAAGAGGCGTAACTTTTTTTTTATTATTAAAGATAAAAATTTGGAACAACTTGCATTGTCTTTGGAATGTATAAGGGAATTTAACAATTTTTTATTTTCAGAATTGTTTGGAGGTTAACAAGTTTATTATTATTAGCGATATACAAACGACTTGGGTTTTCCATGGCACTCATCTTAGTTCTATCGAAACTGATACAACATTTGAATTAAGATAAGCCCCGTCAAAGTAAAATAAATGATAAAAAAATCCCTCCTAGTAGAAATTCAAAATTTAATATCAAAATTCGTTAAAAAAAAACCTCTATACAGTAAAATAGAAAAAACTCGAAATTAGCCACAAGTTGCCGCAAACAGCAGAATGCTTTGTGTTGACAGCTCTGGAATTTTGGAATAATTTAATCTGAAAATCGTCATCTCAATATTTTAATTTCTTTGCCAATTTTGTAATTTATACCTACCATTAAATTGAAAACAAAAAATTCTACGATTTATAGCAATAAACTGTACGATTTATTGGGGGATTTGTTGGGGGAAAATTGTTATTTGTGAAACAACTTTAATAAATGGAGTATTGCGCGTAGGCGTTTGTAAGTCTGCCGCGGTTTCAGCGAGGCGACAACTCAGCACCCCTCAAGATGGTGGCGCGAGGTGTATCCAAGCTTGTTATTTATTCGTCATTTGCCATATAACACATTAACACTAAAAGAGTCAAACTGGAAACACAACAACAACAAAAACTTAGACGAGTAGACAATCCTATTTTACAATAAATGTTCAATTTGTCCTCCTTGTTCCTCAAGGCACAATGCAGCATGTTTCCTTAAATTGTTTATGTCTCGTCCAATATCCCTTCGACGTCATTTATATTTGAGAAATAATAAATTTGAATCATGTCGCGCTTTTCTTCAGTGAAAATGACATTTTCTCATTAAAATAAAGTATCAGTGACAGTTAAAATTGTACCAAACCATCAAACGTTATTATATGGGGCTTATGTTTCCAAGGCATTCTATGCAGAAATGTCAAACATTATGGGGCTTATGTTTCCAAGGCACTCTATGCAAAAACGTCAAACATTATGGGGCTTACTTTTCCAAGGCACTCTATGCAAAAACGATTAATTTGATATTACGGCAAGAAAAACAAAGTAAAGCATAATGTGTGTATATCATTTTAATGCAAAAATCCAATATGGCGCTCATAAAAAAATAAAAGTTGATCGTCATATCTTTGTCCAGGGAGGCGAGAAAAAAAAACTCGAGGCCATATTTAGATTCCTTGTAAAAAAGTGCCTTAATAATGTTTGACTTAGAAATAAAAACGAAAACGACAATTTTCAGTTTTTTCGCATTATTTTCAAAACGAAAAGGGCCAGCCAAAATTTCTTTTTACCATGTTACTCGGCATCAAATTCCGCAACTTTGCCTTAATTTAACCGACCTCGTATCTCTTAATATAACCAAGATCCCCATGTATAGAGTCGAAATACGGTCACTCTGTATACAGGGTGTCCGGTAAGTATGGGGCTATCTCACAGGAGCAAGTAGGGGACGTCAAAATATTACGATTGAGCTCAACAACTACGGATCAGATCTCAATAGTTACTGAAATACAGGGCGTTGTAACTCTTTTTTTCAAATTGAATTATGGCAATATCTCCCAAACTAATCAAGCTGTTGAACTGAAATTTGGCACTGCTGTGTTTTTGGCGATGGAGAATAAGCTGAAAATGTCAATTTCGCCGTATCTCACAGAGGGCGCCACTTGCGCTGTTTTTGGCTCGTGCTTTTACTCGTAACTTTTTTGAGGTTATCTCTTTGGTCCTGCAGGTCTATTATTTTAGTGCATCTTTTTATTCTGCAAGAAAAAAGTACTCTTGTTTCATAACGATTAAATCAACCGTTTGCGTTGAAATCGGCAAAATGTGCCCCAAAACACCTGTTGAGTTCAATATTCGACACTTAAAATTTTCACCTACCACTTTCAAATATTACAGATCAACTGTACATTCAAAATGATGAAAAAAATGCCAAATGAGCAGTGGTCAAAACACCATTGGTTTTCTTGAAACAGCGTGTCAAAATTTTGTCAAATTCAATCCTTTCCATTTTGAAAGCGAATAATTTTTGGTACTTTGTTCATAGGGATTTTTTTTCACTTCAAATGGTACCGTTGATATGAAACACTTGAAAGCGGTAGGTGAAAATTTTATGTTTCGAATATTGAACTCAACAGGTGTTTTGGGGCACGTTTTGGCAATTTCAACGCAAACGGTTGACTTTATCGTTATGAAACAAGAGTACCTTTTTCTTGCAGAGTGAAAAGATGCACTAAAATGATAGACCTGCAGGACCAAAAACATAACCTCAAAAAAGTTACGAGTAAAAGCACGATCCAAAAACAGCGCAAGTGTCGCCCTCTGTGAGATACGGCGAAATTGACATTTTCAGCTTATTCTCCATCGCCAAAAACACAGCAGTGCCAAATTTCAGTTCAACAGCTTGATTAGTTTGGGAGATATTGCCATAATTCAATTTGAAAAAAAGAGTTACAACGCCCTGTATCTCAGTAAGTATTGAGATCTGACCCGTAGTGGTAAAGCTCAATCGTAATATTTTGACGTCCCCTACCTGCTCCTGTAAGATTGCCCCATACTTTCCGGACACCCTGTATACAGGGTGATTCAGTTTTATTCTGCGACACTCCAACAGGTGATAGAAAACCAAAAAATAACCGCACTTTCTTCTATAAACTATACCATCTTAAGGCCTTATAAAAGTTACAGGGTGTTAAAGTTGTAAGAAATATGTGGAGTTTATTGAATATTTACCAAACTAGTTGAGATATTTAAGTCATATTTGGTAGATGTTATAATGGCATGGGTTAGCATAAAACCTGTTAATATCAAACACCTTGAAAAACTAGTGGCGTAGAAGTGGGTAATTATTATAATTGTTTTTAGAAAAAAATTAACCACCTTGTATAGCAATAAAATGTATTCAATTTCTTATGTAAATTTTAATTGTAAACAAAAATGTTTTCTTAGCTTTTTTTCATATGTGTCATGGTTTCATAGTAAATTTTATTTTTTCGTGTTATTTCGGGGTACTTCTGAAAAATTGGCTTAAAACTTCGCTCCATAAATAACACTCAAAGCAGAAAATTTTTTCTTACTTTAAATACAGTAAGTTTTCCCAATAAACGTACCCATACAAGGATTTACTTTTCAAGATACAGATCGTAACATTAACTGTATCTTCCTTAAATGTATTAAACCCTGTATCTTCAAAAGTATAGCCATAAATAGATAAGTTTATTGGAAAAAGTTACTTTATTTCAAGCAGAAAACACATTATTTCCACTTTAAGTGATACTTATGGAGCAAATTTTTTAGATAATTTTTCAGAAATACCCCGAAATAATAAAAAAATCAAATTTGCCACGAAACCATGCCACATACAAAAAATCAACAAGAGGGCATTTATGTTTAAAATTAAAATATACATAACAAATTGAATACATTGTATTGCTATACAAGGTGGTTCTTTTTTTTTTTTTCTAAAAACAATTAATTATACTAATTACCTACTTCTACGCCACTGGTTGTTCAAGGTGTTTGATGTTAACAGGTTTTATGCTAACCCATGCCGTTATAATGTGGACCAAATATGACTTAATATCTCAACTAGTTTGATATATATTCAATAAAGACCACATGTTTCTTAAAATTTTAACATCATCATCATATAGTTTATAAAAGAAAGTGCGGTTATTTTTTGGTTTTCTATCACCTGTTAAATGTCTCGCAGAATAAAACTGAATCATCATATAGTTTATAAAAGAAAGTGCGGTTATTGTTTGGTTTTCTATCACCTGTTAAAGTCTCGCAGAATAAAACTGAATCATACATACAGTGTGTTTCACTTCACGTCGAGACAATTCATTATTTTTTTGATTTTGACAAAATTTTGGATTTATGGTTCTGAATCGATTCTGAACAACTTTTTCTAGTAAATTTTTTTGAAAAAAAAATTGCCTAATATGACTTTGGGATTTTTAGCCTCGTTTATAGCATCGCAGGTGGCTTTGACTTGGGAGTAGGCAAGTAATTTTTTGGAAATAAGTAGACAACAATGCCATCTACCTTTGGTAAAAATTTCGTTCTGGTCGGTTAAAAGTTAAAGAAGTTATAGGGTTCTTTCACTCTTAAGTGAGACACTCTGTGTATATATACAGTGTGGCCCGTTTGGAATGGATACACCTCTGTAAAATTGTTATTTTTGCTCCGATTTTGATGAACTTTTTTTAAATTGTAGGTCCCGAAAAACTCTATTCTGTGACTAATCGGCACGTTTCTACTGTTAAAATCAAGGCCTACTTTGATAACTTTTTTAGTCGAAATTTTGAGATTTTATATTAGCGATTTTTTTATCTTATAACCGATTCTGGATTCTGCATCCCCGAAAACCGTTTTGTACAAAATTTCATCAAAAAATATTGGGAAACAAAAATTTTATTAATAATTTTGTAAAATAATATTTTCCCGTAAGTGGGGTCTGCGGATCGAGTTATCCTTGAAATAAAACGCCAAAAACAAAACATAACAAAGTATTTTATAAGAAAAACAACAAAATAAACAAACACAACAATAAATTTTAGAATTTCAATTTAAAATTAATTCAATTTTATTTTTAGGCAATCAATCCAAGATTAAATTTTTGTCGCTTCCACCAAGGCTCCATTTAATTCAATGCATTTTTCGCATCTCTTCTTCATGTGCTTCACAGTTCTTTTAATCTGTCCAGGCCTGATTTCGGCACACGCTTGAATAATATTTTGACGTAAATCTTGTACCGATTATACCGACTGTGGCCTTGACTGATATACTTTTTCCTTTAGAATGCCCCAAAGAAAAAAGTCTAAAGGTGTAAGGTCGGGCGATCTGGGTGGCCATAAAACTAAGGGGCTGTTTGGACCTATCCAATGATTCGGATAATTTTGATTCAACCACTGTCTTACTCTTGCTGCATTGTGGACAGGAGAGCCATCTAATTGCACTTTTAAATTTACGCGCATATGAATTGGTAAATTATGAACTGCTTCCCAAAAATCGTTTTGAAGAAAATCCAAAAATAAATTTCCATTTAAGTTTCTGTAGAAAAAAAATGGCCCAATAATTCTGTCGTGGAGTATTCCGCACCACACATTAGTTTTTTGCGAATCTTTTTCAATTTATTACCCAATTGGGGTTTATGGAAGCCCAATGCCTTGAATTTTGCGAAGATATTATTCCATTTGTTGTGAACGTAGCTTCATCACTAAATAAAATTTGACTTAAATAGTTTCCATTGTTATGCCTTGCAGCCATAAACAAAATTCCATTCTTCTTTCCTCGTCTCCTGGTTCCAGCGTATGTAAAAACTTTGGCTTAAAGGGTTTAATTTTGTTTTTTACAAGGCATCTCCTAATATTTTCTTTCGGGATATTTAAAATTAAACTCGCATTTCTTAATGAAGTTTGGGGGTTATTAATAAAATAATTCAGTATTACGTCATTGTTTCTCAACGGACGATGTAGATTTTGGCTTTTTATAATGTTTTTGGATACAGCTCCAGTTTGATTAAATATTTGGTTAACTTTATTTACCGTACCACTACTCACTGGGTGCCTGTCTGGATGTCTGTTATTAAACTCCCGCGCTGCATCCCTTGCAGAACGGACATTATCCCCAACAAGTCTAACCATTTCAATTTTTTCGTTTAAAGTAAGTCTTTCCATAATTTTTAATAGGTAATTCAGGTAATTGTTACAAAAATGTAAAAGTAAACACACTGATATTTACCTTATTGTTTATTGACAGTTGACACCGTAATTAATTTTTTTTCCAAAGCTTAATATCTAAGAAAATTATTGTGATGCAAATTGTGAAATACTCTACGATAGAATTATTGGATGGGTACAAGATATTCGTCAAACTGTTATCACCAACGTATGCTAACATCAGCCCCAAGTAGATTAAAATTGTAAAATTGCACACCAGCACACAAAGAAAATGAAGTGTGTTAGTTGCAAAAAATTATTCTACTTACATTTTTTATTGTTGTGTTTGTTTATTTTGCTGTTTTTTCTTATAAAATACTTTGTTATGTTTTGTTTTTGGCGTTTTATTTCAAGGATAACTCGATCCGCAGACCCCACTTACGGGAAAATATTATTTTACAAAATTATTAATAAAATTTTTGTTTCCCCATATTTTTTGATGAAATTTGGTACAAAACGGTTTTCGGAGATGCAGAATCCAATGATGTACTCGGTTATAAGATAAAAAAATCGCTAATATAAAATCTCAAAATTTCGACTAAAAGAGTTATCAAAGTAGGCCTTGATTTTGACAGTAGAAACCTGCCGATTAGTCACAAAATAGAGATTTTCGGGACCTACAATTTAAAAAAAAGTTCATCAAAATCGGAGCAAAAATAACAATTTTACAGATGTGTATCCATTCCAAACAGGCCACACTGTATATGTAGAAGGTTTGTTATATATATATAGATTTGTTTGACCGCTTATACAGACCCATTTCGCCATACTCTACCTACAATGTCAAGCCATTTTCGACGTTCTCAGACCCGGCTGCGGGTCTGAGAACGTTTTCACCTATATTTAGGTGAAGGGGGTAGTGGGGGTGCAGGGGGTGAATTTTCAGCCGGGTCTGTAAAGGCGGTTGTATATGTCATTATAAATAGCTAGTTTACGGCTGTGTAGTTTTACTTAGTAGATAAAATAACGAGTTTTGCAGCCAGAAAGGTATATATTAACTTCTTTTTATAATACCAAGCTTTCGGTCTACTTCGTGACCTTCATCAGGGCTAGAAAATTATTTCAATTATTAGAAAATATTGAGAAAAGGTTGGAATTTTACTCACAATTATGTTGAAGTTTTTTACCAATATTAAAACCAGATAGATTTTAGGTTTAAAAGGGCCAGAAAAAGGTTTTTACATAATTTCGTGTGAAAATTTATACCGTCAATTTTGTTTGTAATTGTTTTTTGTTAATAAGGTAATTTAGTTTCAAAAAACAAAAGATAAATTTATAATAAGAAAAAATGTTTTTTAGGTTATCATCAAAAAGTGTCAGAAAACTTGGTGTGATACAAGGTTAGAAATAACCTTAGTTGATATAAGGTTATGTTACAACATTCTGGAAATCCAAATTTTTATATATAATTATTATAAGATGTAAGAGTTACAATGAAATATTAATAGATGTATTGTTATTAGAATTATTTAAAGATAAAATAAAACAGTATATGGAACTTAAATCTTTGATGTCTGTTTTTTTTTATTAATTGACCTGTTATCATTATTAATTTCAACCATTTCAAGAAATAACCTTTTATTAAGATTTTTTTCCCTATGTAATATTGAAACATTGTCAAATTTAAAATGATGACCTGTTAAAAAAGCATGTTAACTTAAAGCAGTAGTAGTTTTTTGTAATTTGACATCACTTTTATGTCCTGAAATTCTATTTTTTAAATTTTGTGATGTTTGACCAATATATGAATTATTACAGTTGTTACAAGGTATTGAATAAACAACATTAGATTGGTTGATTATAGGTGTCTTATCTTTTAATTTTGTGTATAAACTTCCAATCGATTTAACATTTTTTAGAGCTATTTTAACATTTTCATTTTTAAAAATTTTAGTTATTTTAGGGGTAAGTTCTTTAATATAAGGTAATGACCTATAAAAGAAATGATCAGGAATATTATCAACCTCTTGAATTGCAGTAATATTATCATTATTATCATTATTATAAACATTATTTGAAATTTCGTGGGGACGTGTATTGAAAAGTAATTTGTTAAGGAATTTTTCGGGGTAAGAATTATCCAAAAATATAGATTTAATTTTGACAAACTATTATGCAGTAAAGTTGGATGAACTAGTTTTATTATTCTATTTTTTAAAGCCAAGACAAGATTCGTTTTCATTTTATTGCTATGATAAGAATGATAATTTAAGTATCTATTAGAGTTAGTCGGTTTGATATACCAATCAGTAATTAGAGTGTTATTAGCAAGTTTAATAATTTTAGTGTCCAAAAAAGGAATAGTGTTGTTTGTTTCCATTTCTATTGTAAATTGTAAATATTGATTATAATTATTGAAGATATCTAAAGTTTCTTCAATTTTATTGAAAGGTATACAACATATAATATCATCTACATATTTTTTTAGAAAAATAACGTTATATGAAAGTCTTGAAATACAGTAATCTAATAAATCATCCATAACATACTGCGCAATGATAGAAGAAATTGAGTTACCCATAGGTGTACCAAAAATTTGTTTGTAATATTGATTGTTAAAAGAAAAATGGTTAGAGTTAAAAATAAAATTCAAAATATCAATAAATTTTTCTTTGTTGATTGTACAATAATTATCTTCAATATTAAATTTATTGGAATGTTAGTGAAAAGAGATTTAACATCAAGACTAATAAGAACATGATAATTAGGGATTTGTTTATTAATAAATTCTGCAAATTCAAAAGAATCTTTAATATAGTAATCATTAGATTTATTGTAAGAACGTGTCAAAATATCACATATTAAGTCGGTGATTTTATTATTAGGTGATTCAATGCCCGAATGGTATTTGACTATTTCATAAGTAACAGATTATTCTGCATACACATAGCTTACAAAACATACTACCTATTCTACAACAGCTGTCAAGTTTTGCCGCGGGTAAACTCGAAAAAACTGCTGACAAGTGCTGCTGTCATACAGTTTTTCCATCTAGAAATTGCGCGTTTGTGATTGGTGTAAATTAAGACGAGGGAAATAGTCGCCGAAAATAGAATATCGATAAATCCAGTTATTTTTTAGTTCCTAATACCTAAGTTGTTCCTAATATCGAAATTGTCCTAAACTAAATATGAACAAAACTAATATTCAGATAACTTCGGGATATCGCTCATCGTGTTTTGCCTCAAAATGTACAAAGGCACGGAAGTTCAATTTTTCATGATTCATGTGGAATTTAGTTGCCGAGGCCTTTGGCCAAGGCATCTCGCCAAGCCCTACTTATTGAAAAAATCGTACAATAATGGGCTACTTCAGTGCCGATTTTTGAGCTTCTAATGACGATTTTGAGACACTTCACTGCCGATTTCAAGAAAAATCATTTTATGTCTTAATGCATTCCACAGATATTTTAATTGAGAAACTGAACGTACAATTCGATAATGACTCCCAATTAATAAATAATTTGGTAGTAAATATATTTTTCTACTTGGAAATTATGAAAACTGGGATATTTACCTAGGCATTTAAAAAGGGTGTTTTTGTGTAAGAAACGAACGAGTTATACAGGGTGTAACTTAAGTACGTTAAAATATTCCAGGGTCATGATCCTAAGCCAATTCTAAGGACAAAAGTTCATATAAACGTGCCCAAAATTCTTTGTTTTCGATAAAGGGGGTGTGAAAATTTTACAAAAAAAATCGTCTTTCCCCATTTTTATTTTTAGTTAAAATTTAATAAAATATTGTCTTTAATTGGGAACAAGATAACTTTTCCCTACGCTTTTTAAATAGCTTACTTTTTTGCAGGTAAGTACCTACGATAAAATAAATTTAAAAAATCACAGCGTTAATCAGAACCCCCCAAAAACCCCCATACACCAAATTTGAACAAAAAATATACAGGGAGTTCCATTCTGTAGGGTGTCAAAGTTGAGCAAAATAGGAAATTTAAAGATATCTGAATGGTCAACAGGACCACTCAAAATGTTGGTGTGAAAAGATTTACTAGAAAAATATACAGGGTACTTTTCTCTGAGCCATGTCAAATTTTTGCAATTTTATGAAACTTATACGGATCAAGTACACAAAGTAGTGTATTTCTTTAGAAAATGCCAACTAGCAAATAAAAACAAGTTAAATTATTGGACCTTTCTCAACAAAGTCACTGTCTAAGATGATACATTTTCTCTGCGTTTCCTGTTGTAGCACACCAGCCACTTTAACTGATATGGACTTACTGACTTGCAGGCATCTGTATTTTTAGATATAGTTCGTTTATAGTGTGTGGAGCGGTTTTGATATACTCGATTTTTGACCCGTATAAAGTTCAAAAAATTCAGTAATTTGAGATGGCACAGATAAGAACACTCTGTATATTTTGTATTGGACCTTTGCACACCAAAACCTTAAGTGGTCCTATTGACCATTCAACTGTTTTGAGGGGATTCCATGGCACAATTGACTTGGCAGATGCCTTTAAAATTCCTATTTTGCTCAACTTTGACACCCTGCAGAATGGAACTCCCTGTATATTTTTTATTCAAATTTATTATATAGGGGTTTTGGGGTGTTCTGATTAACGCTGTTGGGGTCAGATTTTAAATAAAAAAATCGCTAAATGGTTTTCGTGAAAATGGGGGTATGAAAAATCGCAGCCGGCCCTGGATTTGCATTTTGAAAATGGCAGGAAGGTCAGAAGAAAAGGTTTTTGAAGGCCTTTCACACAAAAAAAAATTTAGGCGATTATCTCCAAAAATTAAGATTTTACGGATTTGTTCACTTTTAAAGTTGGACACACCGTATGTAATCAAACCCAACGTTAACCCATTGTGCGGATTAAAATATTATCTATTTTTTTTATTAAAAGAAATATATTTGTTAGGGCCGTTTGACACCATATAATATTTTATAATTTTTTTGTGCAAAATTCTAAAAAGAAGTTATTTTGATAATACGGAAAAATAACTACGAACGACCGATCTTTTCAAGAAACAATACTCGACTGCACGACAGAAAAAATTATATCCCACCACCCAACACAAGCCCTCTTGGGATTGGTTTGGTTAGACGAATATATACTATATACGTAAAAATGTCCGTCCGTAAATATAAGAATTACAAAAAGAGATGTAAAAAGAGCAAGTCATAAAATTGAACGTAAACAATACAAGTTTGGGCTTATAATTTGTACAATATTTAGAATGTAATGAAATTAACGGACAAAAGAAATTAAGTAGTTTAGTGCAAAAATTAAATAGGTAATCTAAAACTTTACTTGGTTCTGTAATTTTTTTTATAGTTGGTACAAGGCGGTTTTTGGGATCACTGATTGCGAATTTGGAATTAGATTTTCGAAATTCGAAATGGCGGATCCAATCAATCCAATGGACGTCAAATTAAAATTTAGCCAATTTTTCTGATACCTAGTATAAGGCTTTTGAAATCGCTGATTATGTATTTGGAACTACAGTTTGTTCAGGGAATGTTCTGCCCTACGTCACAATTCCCGTCCTTGTCTGACTTGTGAATATACGACCGACAAGGACAGGAGTTGTGACGTAGGGCAGAGCATTCGCTGAACAAACTGTAGATTATCATAATGACAACGCATTCCATACAAGTTTGATTATCTTGATTTTATGATTTTTCATAACCAACAACGAAAATATGGGCGTTTTGGCACTTCGGCTTTAAACGATTATTTGTTTGTCCGCTTATACAGGCCCAACTCATCATATTCTACATACAATGTTAAGCCTTTTTGAACGTTATCAGACCCGGCTATGTATTTATATATACAAAATGTAAGCAAGATAAATAATTTGTAACAAATATTTAAAAATTATTGAAATTAATTTTCGAAGGAACTTTAACATTTTTGTTGTGTTGTCCTAAAGAAAATAAGGACAAAGCGCTCCAATTGCTCCTACCTTTAAAAGGGACACGAACAAATGGAATTAAGTGGCTTAGTTTAAAAATTCCATGATCTAAACCTTATTTGATTTTTAATCTTAATTTTTTTTAATTCCTAAAACAGAATAATGTTTTACAAAAAACATACTTATGTCTTTTTGAAATCTTGACGTGGTCGATTAAATCCATTCACTGGGTTTACATTTATATGGGTTTAAATAATTTATAAATAAATAAACTTAAATTATTATTATTATTTTATGGCTCAAATAAATATCGATGGGAAAAATAAATACCTAAAATACCTAATAAATCAATATCAATTTCTTATTACATAATACTAGATCAAGCTTCGAAACTAGACATTTGCACCATATTGCAACAATCTAAACTTTATAATTTCAGTTAGAAATAAAACTTCTCAGTGGAAATAACAAAATATAAAAAATATTATTATTTTCGTATGTTATGGTCTAGAAAAGTCCGTTTTTTTTTAACCACTGTAGAAAAACTGTCTTTTAACAAAATTATGTTTGCTAAAAAATGTTTAGTTTTTCCCTCAAATGAAAATAAATCCATATTTGGTAGCCAATTGTTTTCTACGAAAATAGTTCAAGTAGGTAAATTAGATTTTTTAGGAGAAATAATTAATAAAGTTTTAAAAATTTGGGTGCAGAGTCCTAATAGACATCGAAATTCAAATCAAAAGAGTCCCCACCTCTCAGGGGTGTGCTTCATTCCCTTTTGCTTCAGAAACCACCCTCTTATGTGACCTGGCGTCCGTTTTTGATCTTTCCCAAAAACTGTTGCTCTGACGAGGAAAACAAATAGAACCTATAAAATATTTGTTATGAAATCATTTAGGTCCTCTACATTTTTTTGTATAGCCAGCCCTAATCTCACATAATATATGGTTTGAAAAATTAGGATACGTTGCTAAAGTTAGGCAAATGCGAGGGAAGCAGATTTTTCTTACACAAACCTGGCTATAAGGACAGAAAATATGACTACAGAAAATTTTATTATTACCTACTACTATGTCTTTCATATGTACTCGAGCCCGTTTCCACACCACCGCTGAAGTAGAGCTCCCGCCGCGTTTTTTATGCTGTTTGCCCTTGAGGCCTCATCTACTAAAAACTAACTACTATGTTTATTCAATAACTGGATTATCTTCAGTTAATTCTTCCTCTACCACTGAATTAAGACATCCTTGGACCTTGACCATGAGCACATTTTTGAACATTTCAATCCATTAGAATAAATAATGTAGGTAACTACAGTGTGGGCCATTTGGAATGGAGACACCCCGTAAATTTTCTATTTTTCATCCGATTTTAGCCGTCTTTTTCCTAAAGATAGGTCACAAAAACTATCTAACTAAAAAAATTTCGAAAATCATTTAGCGATTTTTCTATTTAAAATCTAACACAGCGTTAATCAGATTACCCCAGAACCCCCACATACCAAATTTCAACAAAAAATATACAGGGCGTTCCATGCTACAAGGTTCTAAAGATGAGAAAAATGGGAATTTTAAAGGCATCATCCCCTCAAAGCAGTTGAATGATAAACAGGACTAGTCAAAGTATTGGTGTGCAAAGATTGAATACAAAAATATACAAATTTCATGAAACTTTATACTGATCAAAATTTTCTGTGCGTTTCTTGTTGTGACACAGCAGCCACCTTAACTCATAATATGGACTTACTGACTGGCATTATGTATTTTGATAGACTTACTTCGTTTATAGTGGTGAGGGCACTTTTGATATATTCGATTTGAAGTTCCAAAAAATTCAGTATTTTGAGATGGCGCAGGAAAAGACACTCTGTATATTTTTGTATTAGATCTTTGCACACCAACAATTTGAGTGGTCCTGTTGACTATTCAACTGCATACTTGCCAGATGTCTTTAAAATTCCTATTTTGCTCAACTTTGACAACCCGCAGAATGGAACTCCCTGTATATTTTTTGTTCAAATTTGGTGTGTGGAGGTTTTAGGATGTTCTAATTAACGCTGTGGTGTCATATTTTAAATAAAAAAAAACGCTAAATGGTTTTCCTCATTTTTTACTAGAAAAAAATTCGTAGTAGCCTTGAAAATTGAGATTAAGACCTGAAATTTTGCACCAACGTAAAAAAAGAGTTTTTTGCACCTACCGTCAGAAAAAAAACCGGCTAAAATCGGATTAAAAATAAAAAAATTAAAGAGGTGTCTCCATTACAAATGGGTCACACTGTATATATTTGTATCTATGTACAGGGTGTCCAATTTAGATGGAATAATGCGGATATAACTTTTTAAGGACACCTTGTAAAAATGTTTCAGACAAGAGATTTTCAGTTGATCTTTCTGCATATTTTGGTGACCTTGAATTCTTTTGGAGCTAGTCATTTTGTTACTACGGCAACCAACTTTGTTTTTTAAATGGCACCATACACTTTTCTGTACAAATTTGGAATCAGCTCCTTTTTATGCATACAAACATGTAAAATTTCATTGGGGTTGCATAAGAATATTTTTGAGAAAAAACAGAATTTTTGCAAGTACCTACGCTAAAATTTAAATTCGAGAGCGTTGCCTAAAAAAGTAGGCCATGCCTAATGAAAATTTTGACACTTACGTATGTCATTATGACAACCGCGTTATTGATCCATTTGTTATCAATGGTAATTTGACTGGCAAAAGGTATTTGGATCTTTTGCAAAATGAGGTTATTCCCGCCCTTGGTATGCCAATCCAGGATATCTGGTGCCAGCAAGATGAAGCACCTCCTCATTACCACCGTGATGTGCGCCGCTATTTAAACCAAGTCTTTCCACAATCTTGGATTGGCAGAAGATTGGCCATAGAATGGCCTCCGAGATCTCCCGATCTTACCCCGTGTGATTTTTTTCTTGCGGGGACACCTAAAATCCATGAATCGTCCCCAAAATTAGAACAGCACATACAGACTGGGCCCTTGTCTCGCTGTGAATGGAGAAAATTTCGAGCATTTCATTAATTGATTTTTAGGTACCATTGATTTATTATGCCTAATTATTTATTAATAAACAAATTTTGCAAGTTTAACATGATTTACCTGTCGCCGGTAAGTTATCATTACATGCAAAAATGTCAAAATTTTCATTAGGCTTGGCCTACTTTTAGGCAACGCTCTCGAATTTAAATTTTGGCGTACTTGTAAAAATTCTACTTTTTCTCAAAAATTTTCTTATGCAACCCCAATGAAATTTTACATGTTCGTATGCACAAAAATGTGCTGATTCCAAATTTGAACAGAAAAATGTATCGTGCTATTTTAAAAAAACAAAGTTGGTGGCCGTAGCAACGAAATGACTAGCTACCAAAAAATTCAAGGTCATCAAAATATGCACATAGATCAACTGAAAAACTCTTGTCTGAAATATTTATACAAGGTGAATTTAAAAAGTTCTATTCATTATTCCACCTAAATTGGGCACCCTGTATTTATATGTATTATCATTATTCCATTTCTGTCTCGAAATTATTTTATTTTACTCGTTTTTGCCCAACTTTAGCAACATAATTTTTCAAACCATAGTATTGGTGAGAATAGGGCTGTATATAGGGAAAAAAATTATAGGATGCATAAACGTATATTTTCGTAAAAAATATTTTAGGTTCTCATTCGTTTTCCTCGTCAGAGTAACAGTTTTTGAGAAAAATCAGAAAACGGGCTCCAGGTCACATAAGTGGGTGGTATTTGAAGCAAAAGGGGATGAACTTCCCTTCTGAGAGGTGAGAGGTCTTTTAATCTGTATTTGAATGTCTATTAAATTTACCTCGATTAAAAATATCTGAACGCTAAAACTATAAGAACTAAAAATGCACCAGTATGAGATAAATATTATATCGTATAAGCAAATGGTACATTCGAAAGCCTTCTCAGTCCCGTTGAGCTGGCAACATTGCTGGTATTCACAATGCTGTAAGACGTAGCAAAAATTATACAAACGGGCTCCACTTTGAGGTTCTATATGTCGGGGTTGACAACGACTGTTAACCATCATAAAAAAATTTTTTCGTATATTCCTACCCCTCTAAAGTTGCTCGAAAAGTTATAGTTTGGTAATGTATTTTTTTGCAAAATATACACCTGATATACCTTTGGATCTAGTGGGTCTGAGGTTGCCTGTAGAACGTATCGGGTCTGACTTTGTCTGTTGAATCAATATATATATATATATATATATATATATATATATATATATATATATATATATATATATATATAATAGTTACTGAGATACAGGGCGTTGTAATTCTTATTTTAAAATTGAATTATGGCAATATCTTCCAAAATAATCAAACTGCTGAACTGAAATTTGGTACTATTATGTTTTTGGGGATGGAAAATAAGCTGAAAATGTCTGTTTCTACGTGTCTCACAGAGGGCGCAACTTACGCCGTTTTGGATCGTGCTTCTACTCGTAACTTTTTTGAGGTTATCTTTTTGGTCTTGCAGATCCATTATTTTAGTGCACCTTTTTATTCTACAACAAAAAGGATAAGAATAAAATCCACCGTTTGCGTTGAAATTGGCAAAATGTGCCACAAAACACCTGTTGACTCAAATGTTCGAAACATAAAATTCTCACCGACCGCTTTCAAATGCTACAGATCAATTGTACATTCAAAATTAAGAAAAAATCCCTATGAACAATGTACTAAAAATTATTCGTAGTTGTTAAACTCAGTCGTAATATTTTAACGTCCTATACCTGCTCACTAGAGATTGTCGCATAATTACCGGACACCCTGTATACACTAATATACAGTGTGACCAATAAAGTACGCACCATAAGGGATTTTTTTTATTTTTGGGTCACGAGAATCGACCACGTGACTTGCGGTCTCTGTCAAAATTGACATTTTTTTCAAAAATCATCCAAAATCGGCTTTATTTGACGCATTTTTGAAAAAAGTTATTAGAAAAAGTTGTTTCTTTTGCAATTGTTAGCCTACCTACCAATTTTCAGAGACCCACGATGACTTTTGTTTCTTGCGACTTAAAAAAAATCCTAACATTTTAACTAAAATTTATTTATTGAAAATTGTACTTTTTTGACAGAAAACGTCTATTTGGTTTAAAAAATTATGTCGAGTTTGGTGCAAAGTTGATTTACGTTTCAGTATGGCATCCTTCACGCTCGATACAAATGATGGTTCTCCTTGAAACATCTTCCACAGAGTTTTTCACAAACTGGGGTTTATGTCTTCAATGCACCGCCGAATAGCATCTTCTAAGTGGTTAACATTTCTAAATGTCCTTTGCTTATACACCTTTTGCTTAAGATAACACCAGAGAAAAAATCTAAAGGCGTTAAATCAGGGGATCGGGGGGGCCAAGTGTGTGTCAAGTTACGTCCTATTAATTTATCCCCAAACATACCCCGAAGGCAACTTGTCACCGCTTGTGTGCAATGGATTGGAGCTCCATCATGCTGAAACCACAAATTTTGTCTGACATTAAGTGGCATGTCGTCAATTGCATCACTAATCTCCTCTTTTAAAAAACGCAAATATCTTTCACCATTTAGAGTTTGTCTAAAAAAATAAGGTCCAATCAGTCGATCATTTAAAACCCCACACCAAACGTTGGTTTTGAATGAGTATTGATTGCGACATTCAACTATAAAATTTGGGTTTTCTTGAGCCCACCATCTGCAATTTTGGGAACTAATTACTCCATTTGAGGTAAATGTCGCTTCATCGGTCCACATAATATTATAAGGGAAATTAACACTTTCTTCGATTTTCCCCTGATACCAAAATGAAAATAGTAGTCTGCAGTCAAAAACACATTCCTTTAGTGTGTTTATGAATTTTGGTTTATAAGGACGAAATTTATTTTTATGTAAAATTTTACGTAAACTTTCTCATTTAACACCAGTTCTTACGCTCATGTCTCGTATAATACTGGTTATACCCTGATTAATTATATCCAGACAAACGTCGAACTCTACGTCTTCAGTGTTTCTCGATGGTTTATGCGATTTTTTAAATCTGTTCTCCACTGAACCAGTGTTTTTAAATTTGGATATTATCCTGCCCACTGTAGTGTGCTGTACATTTGCGTCGGGATGCCGTTCATTGAAAACCGCTGCTGTTTCCCGATATGTTTTGTTTTCTCCGCAAACTAATACTGTTTCAATTTTTTCTTTTAGAGTCAACATTGCGCAGTTTAATTAAAAATAACTGTGTAAATATCAAATAAACACAACAAATGATTGTCAATTGCTGTCACTTATTGTTTCCATAGCCTACTCACTTTTTTACAATAACTGTAATCGGAGATAAATTTCCATCAGAAAACGCTAAGTTAATTTCAAAATAATCCAAATCTGTTCATTTATTTGTACTCTCTTTACATAACTTCTTTTCAATGAATGTATTTAACGATGTGAAAAGTAGACTAGGCGTGTATTCATCAAACCTTTGAAATTAAATCAACTTTGCACCAAACTCGACATAATTTTTTAAACCAAATAGAGGTTTTCTAAGAAAACAACTGGCTAGCATTAGAATTGAACCTCAAAAAAGTTATGAGTATAAAACCCATTGTGCTACCGCGCTCCTCCGCCTCTGGTCGATGGGAATAATTGTTTTTACACAAAATTGTTGCATTTCAGTTACTAAAGAACTGCACCAAGTATCATTTAAATTGCATAACTTTTGTAGAAGTTATTGGGATAAAGATGTTTTTCAAACTATACATTTATCACCCTGTAATTTTCTTATCATGCATTTTCGGACCCATGTTTATTGGAAACTTTTTGTTCAAAATGACATTTTCTACCTGTCACAATACGTTAGCTCGATAATTTAGAAACACCCGTATATATAGTGTGTCCCACATAAGGGTAAGCCACCCCTCTAAAATTTTTATTTGTGCGCCGATTTTGAAAACCTTTTTTTGTTGAATAGCTCTCTGACAATGGCATTGGACGCACTATTCCATTTTTTTTAAAACCGAACACATGTCCAACTGTGACTAGATTTAAGGGTGGAAAAGTGATATTAGCGTTTTTTTTAGGACTAAACTGATGACGGGTTCTTGTTTAGGACCACTTAAAACATAACTATACAAAGTTTCATCTTGTTCCCATACAGAATGTTCACAAAATAATTTTTAAAAGTTGCAATATATTTTTTATAGACAAGGATATTTTGATCTTCCTTTGCAAAATGGCAAAACAGTTGAATGATGAGTAGAACCACTCAAAGTGTTGGTATGCAAAAATTCAATTAAAAAATGTACAGGGTATTTTTCTCTGGGACAACTCAAAATGCTGAATTTTTATAAAACTTTAAATGGGTCAAGATTGCTCTGGAATTTTTGAAAAAATATTTATTAATAAACACATGGGTAGGTAATTTATTTTTTTACAAATACTAACCAACAAATAAAAAACAATATAAATTACTGGACCCTGGAACCAACAAAGTCACCGTCTAAAATTATAAATTTTCTGTGCATTTCTTGTTGTGGCACACCAGCCGCCTTGACTCATATGGCCTTACTGACTAGTAGGCTTCTGCATTTTTTAGAGTTAGTTCGTTTATAATGTCTGGGGTGGTTTTAATAGAATATTCGATTTTTGACCTGTACAAAGTTTACAAAATTCAGTATTTTGATTGTTACACCTTGTATATTTTTTATTGTATCTTTGCACATTGACACTGTGTAGATAATTTTGGGCTTAATAAGATAATATAATCCAATTTTTTATGTTGTTTGTGATTTTTGAGATAAGACATAAAGTTTTGTTGTAAATGTAAATCATAGTAGGCTGTGGCCTTATCAAATCGGCCATTTTTTGAGCTTTCCAAAAATATAATACTCGCCATAGTTATTATAAGAAATAAAATAGCTATGGCTAATTTTCTGATTTTTTTAAATTTTCACATAGTCAGCCATGGAATATTTTCATAATTATGTTCTATTTTATACTAAGACATACTTCAAACTTTCAAATATTTTATTTTTAGCTGTTAACAAAATGTAACAAAATAAAACAAAAATTATCATGATGGAGCTCTTTTTGTGGGGAACAGTACAAAATAAAATATCAGACAATTGTTGAATTAAGAGCAGCTTTTTTAGAAGCAATTGTAAGTATTGACAGGCGCTCTCTAAGAAAGGCGACAAATTCAGTTTTAAAAAGATGCAAATTTGCGTAAATAATAATGGTGGATTGTTTGAACACCTCTTTTATTTTAAAAGGTGACCTTTTAAAATAATAATAATTTGAATTTGAGTTTTTTAATTTTTGTTTTATTTTGTTACATTTTGTTACCAGCTAAAAACAAAATCTTAGAAAGTTTGAAGTATGTGTAATTATAAAATAGAACGTAACTATGAAAATATTCCATGGCTGACTATGTGAAAATTTAAATAAAATCAGAAAATTAGCCATAGCTCCTTTATTTTTTATAATAACTATGCCGAGTATTATATCTTTGGAAAGATAAAAAAATGGCCGATTTTTTAAGGCCACAGAGAACTATAATTTACATTTAAAAAAACACAAGTTTATGTCATATCGCAAAACTCACAAACAACATAAAAAATTGGATTAGATTGTCTTATTAAGCCCAAAATTATCTACAATTTTTGTCTCTACAGTTTTTCTGTATAATCAGAAATAACGGAGATACAGAGATCTGATTAAATAGCAAAAAATCACTCTTTTCAAAATATCTAGTGAGCCATGAACTTTTTTAAAAATCCAAAAGGGGCATTAGATTGAGCATTCAAAACTGCAATTCTTTCCCCATTTAACCTTTGTTCTAGCTCCGCTAGTTTCCGAGATCCCCATAGTGGGCATCGAAAAAACTCACCCTGTATATACTTTTTCGGTTATCGACTAATATTGTCGCAGATAGCCAACTTTCAATATTTTGCAATTTCTTTCGCATATCCCCGAATTTGTTGTTCCCACCACTTGCTTTGTGCACTTTTGTTGTTGATAATTTAAGAAAAAACGCCTCCCCACCATGTTTTTTGGACGTAATGCAGCATATTTTTTGTATAAGTGATAATATGGGCCTGTGTTAGTGAATCGACGGGTTGTTTTAGTTGGTGAACAGGGTGATACTTTTTCGGTTATCGGATGTTCTGTTTTGTTTTCAATTTTCATTTCAACAGCTTGTACAATCTTGTTATTTTTTATTTAATATATATTTTGAACGTGTCCTCCTCTAAAAATGGGGCAAACGGTAGTCCCTTTTTGCGGGCGGGGAGGCCGCGAAGCGGCCGACCGGCGTTTTTCGCTGGTGTCTCGGTCCTTTGGGAATACGATAGGCGTATTTTCGGGGCGTCGAAAATTTTCCCGGCTCAAATACGACGCGAAAGACGGTGGTAAGTTTCGCGAGCGGTACAGAGGTGAATAGAATTTCGGGTGATACAGTGGCCCGTGAAAACTGTCCCGGGCGAGAGCGGGGCTAAAATGATTCTTAAACGGGGTCGTAGGGGGAAGGAAATCGCGACGGGAAGCGAGGGGAAGGTCCGGAGAAGAGATTTAACACTTTTTCGGATTTTTAAAGGGGTAAATGCGAGAGTTATTAAGCTTTTTTCCCGAGAGAAATCGGATCGTTTTTATGTGTCGTGCTGCGCCAAAAAATTTGTCAAAAAAAGTCGCGAAATTGTCAGAAATGGCCCGTTTTCGTCGGGCCGTAGCGTCGTTATTTCGGCTCGGGGACACGAGGAAGGAATTTTTAAAGCTTCCTCCATGTCTTCAGGTCGTGTTTGGATGCATCCGGCGCCCCCGAAAAATCGAGAAATGAGAAAAAACACGCAATTTCCAAGAGCGGTTTCGGAGGATTTCCGTCGATTTCGCTCATTCTACAGCCGTCCCATTTCTCGGGAGAAGAAAATGGAGATTACGGAAATTTCTCAGATATCGGATCTTCGAGGTTTCTTTTGGTACCGGAGGAAAGTACGAGACCCAACTAAGAGATCTACCACCTCCTCCGATTTTTAAAACGGCTCTATTCGAGGTTATAGAAATTCCTTTGCCAAGAAGATGGTCCATGTTCGTGGGACGGATTGTAAGATTATCCACTAAAAGTCCGGCAACCTAACGGCGCCAGTTTTTCTTGCAAGGCCGTGTCGCGCGAGGGGTTAGATTCTCCGTCAGTCGCGCCTTCGAGGTTATGGCGGGAAGCCAAACCGCGACTTGAGGGTGCATACCAGATGTCGACATACGGATTTTTCAGCTGGCCGAAGAACTCGCACCTGTTGAAAATTTGCGATTTCGAAACGGACGGATACGGGGGTGGCGATTTTCGCATACGCACGCCTGTTGAATATCTGCACTTTCGAAGGGCATACGGGGTGGATATTGGCGTCTTCATCGCCGTCACCAAAGACAAAGAGCTAGGTTGCGGAGGGCCGCCATACCCGGTGGGCGTACCGGGCGTATCTTTCTCGAAAATGTGTCGCGCGAGACGACCGGGAAATGTACGAAACTTATTCGTTATAGATAGAGCGTTGCCGTTTGTTTTGATTACAAGCAGATTGGAAGAGGAGAAAAATGAACGACGAAATTTGTCCGTGGCCACCTCGATTTTCTCACGACAACTGCTAATTTTTTACCTTTAGAGATAGAAGATTCGGGTTTCTTTTGTTGGCTTGCCAGGGTAAAATGATTGGGAAATGCGGAGAAGAAAATTCCATGGCCTGCTCGATTTCGCCCGAAAACACAACTTTTTTATGCGTCAAGATAGAAAGACGGGACAAAGTGCGTCAGGTGGAGAAGGTCGAATGACGCTGCGCAGAAAAATTTTCTTTTCCACGGCCCACCCCGATCCTCCGGAGGTGAATAACTTTCTCATTAGTGGAGATAGAAACTTGCGGTTTTTTTCGATCGGCCCAAAATGCCAAGGGGAAAATTATCGAAAAGAAAATTTTTCCACCGCACGCACGGTTTTCCCAGAACAGACACAACTCTTTTGTTTGGCGAGATAAAAAATTCGCTTCTGCTGGTATGGAATGTGTAAGGGAAAGAATGGGAACCGACGGGAAAAAAAATTCCCACGCCTACTTCGTTTTCGAGAAAATACACTAAACTTTTTCATTTTCGGAGATAGGGAAAAACGGAAAAGTGCACGCTCACTTTCTCGCAACACCCTGTATATTTTACCCGAAAAAAATTTTTCGTCCACCTGCCGCATTTTCGAGGAAACGCGTGCAACTTTTTCGTTTTCAAAGGTAGAAACTGGTTCCTTCGGGGATGTAAAGGGCACGCGAAAGAAAATATAAGTTACTTGAAACAATTTTTTCCAGCCTACTTGATTTTCAAGAAAAACGTTAAAACAGATTCCCGGGACTTAGCCGTTTTTTGAGAAGATTTTTTTCTTTCAGTACCCTCAGGTATACAAGACTTTTATACTTTCAAAATGATGGCTAACCTACATTCAGGTTAGATTCCCATGACAGGGGTGTAAAGCAAAGGAAATGGTCTAGAGGTTATAGGATTAGACGTCAATATGCGACTTGAGAAGAAGTACCTGGTGTCGATATGAGAATTTTTGCACTTTGAAACTGGACGATGGGATGTTATATTAGAATTAGCCTTCACGTTACTGCCAAGCAAAAGGGCCTTTGAGGTCATAGACATTTCAAACTGCGAATGCGTACCGGGTGTCTGTTTCTGGAAAATGTGATGGGCGAAACAGCGTGGAATTTTACGATACATTTCGGAGGTTAGATTCGCCGTCAGTCGCGCCTTCGAGGTTATGGCGGGAAGTCAAACCGCCACTTGAGGGTGCATATACGCGGTGTCGACGTGCGGATTTTTTCGCCGGCCGAAGAACTCGCACCTGTTGAATATCTGCGACATCGAAATGGACGTATACGGGGGTGAGGATTTCAAGTTACCGAACACCTGTTGAATAATTGCGATTTTTCGAAGCGGTCGACGCGGAGGGTTGGAATTTTGATTTTTGCCGCCAAAACAACATCTCTTAGGTTATGGACGACTTTCAGACTGCGAATTTAGTTGGAAATTTACGATACAGCATAACCTCGAAAAATTCTTTAAGCGGCCGTTGCTCCTCTGCCATTAGAGATACGGGGTTGCCGTTTGTTTTGATTGTAAGCAGATAGGGAGAGGAAAAAAAATGGACGACGAAAATTTTTCATGGCTACCTCGATTTTGACTAAACAAGTGCAACTTTGCTATCTATAGAGATAGGAGATCCAGGTTTCCTTTGTTGGATTGCCAGGGCGAAATGATAGAGAAATGTGAAAAAAAAAATTCCATGGCCTATGCGATTTCGCCGGAAAACACAACTTTTTTATGCGACGAGATAGAAAGACGGGCCAAAGTGCGTTAGGTAGAGGATGTAAAATGACGCTGCGCCGAAAATTTTTTTTCCATGGCCTACTTGGATTTTTCTTAGGCGAATAACTTTCTAGCAAGGGAAAAATTATCGAAAAGAAAATTTTTTCCATGGCACACTCGGTTTTCCCGGAACAGATACAACTTTTTTGTTCGGCGAGATAAAAATTTCGTTTCAGCGGCGATGGAATAGGTGGGGGGATGGAAGAAAAACGACGATAAAGAAAATTTCCCCGCCTACTTGATTTTAGAGAAAACAACGGAAACTTTTTCATTTTCAGAGATAGAGACTTTGCTCCTGCTGGTGTGAAAAGAGCATTGAAAAACAAAAAAAAGTTACCTGAAACATTTTTTCTCAGCAGCCTTGATTACTTAGAAAATATCGATTTTAGCAAATCGCGACGACCGAAGCGAGGAGCAATGGCCGGCAGAGCCCACGCGCGAGCTACCGAAAAGAAGCCTGTCGCGACGAGCGAAGCGAGGAGCGATGACCGGCAGAGCCCACGCGCGAGTTACCTAAAAGAAGCCCGTCGCGACGAGCGAAGCGAGGAGCAATGTCCGGCAGAGCCCACGCGCGAGTTACCCAAAAGAAGCCCGTCGCGACGAGAGAAGCGAGGAGCAATGTCCGGAAGAGCCCACGCGCGAGTTACGCAAAAGAAGCCCGTCTCGACGAGCGAAGCGAGGAGCAATGGCCGGCAGAGCCCACGCGCGAGTTACCCAAAAGAAGCCCGTCTCGACGAGCGAAGCGAGGAGCAATGGCCGGCAGAGCCCACGCGCGAGTTACCCAAAAGAAGCCGGTCTCGATGAGCGAAGCGAGGAGCAATGGCCGGCAGAGCCCACGCGCGAGTTACCCAAAAGAAGCCCGTCTCGACGAGCGAAGCGAGGAGCAATGGCCGGCAGAGCCCACGCGCAAGTTACCTAAAAGAAGCCTGTCGCGACGAGCGAAGCGAGGAGCAATGGCCGGCACAGCCCACGCGCGAGTTACCCAAAAGAAGCCTGTCGCGACGAGCGAAGCGAGGAGCAATGGCCGGCAGAGCCCACGCGCCAGTTACCCAAAAGAAGCCTGTCGCGACGAGCGAAGCGAGGAGCAATCAATGGCCGGCAGAGCCCACGCGCGAGTTACCCAAAATAAGCCTGTCG
Source organism: Pseudeuparius sepicola (assembly GCA_963920635.1). Classification (NCBI taxonomy): domain Eukaryota; kingdom Metazoa; phylum Arthropoda; class Insecta; order Coleoptera; family Anthribidae; genus Pseudeuparius; species Pseudeuparius sepicola. The sequence goes on from OY987303.1 coordinate 35,346,612, forward strand.
CGACGAGCGAAGCGAGGAGCAATGGCCGGCAGAGCCCACGCGCGAGTTATCAAAAGAAGGTTGCGGCGGCGAAGCCGCCGCCCGCCGCAGGCCTGGGGAGACGCCCACCCTGCGCGCCAGCGCAGGTGGGCGAATTGCTAGTTGGCTATATTCATTTTATTATTAAGATAATCTTATATACAGGGTGTATCAGTCATTACATTAATTTTAAGGGCAGGTAGGGAAAAATGCGCTTGTTACGAATTTGCAATTAAAATTTTTCTAAAGTGCATAATGTCAGAAATATTTAAAAAAAAAACGCTATTTTAACCCCTACTTTCGACGCCACAGCCATTCGTCCTTGGCCTTGCCGGAACCAGCTGAGACTCCGACCGGTTCCCCCCCAATTCCCTTATGCAGCGTTGTCAGACGTATAGCTCTTTCACGGTATTTCAGGAAGAGTCTTTAAACTAATTTTTGGACAAATCTTTAATGGTTCTTTTAGCAAATAGCATGCAAAAAACTACCTTTCAGAAGCCTCGCTGATTTGCCTTGCGGGTGTTGTACTCGTCTCTTGTGTTTATTATCCAAAAATCTTCTCGAAAATCACAAGAAGCACTAGAAGTACCTAACTAGTCGCACTGTTTTTTCACGATGGCCTCGAACGTATTACACTGCGTTGTATTTTCTTTTTGGAAATACGAACAAAACACTCATTATTTCACCGCACACCTTTTACAATTTACAACTAAACATGAGAATAGTGAATATTTTAATAATACAATACTTAAGTAAATGAAAATTGTAATTTGTGACATTCCAAAATAACTTAATATTGCTAGAAAATTAATGTTTACTCTCGTTTTTTATATTGTAATAATAATTTAAGACTAATGCCACTTGTAAAGAAAACAAAAGTTATTCATAACGTATTGTCAAATATCAAAAGATAGCTTATTACCTAGGTATGTAAATTTAAAAAATGAAAAAAAAAACCGTTTTAATGAACCAGTTAAAATAAGTGACAAATTATGAAATAGGTATTTAAAAAAATTAAAAATAATTGAAGTACCAACCTAAAGTTAAAAATGCCGCGTGGTGTTAAACAGCACTCGTCGCTTCATAGAATTTTGCTGGAAAAGGGAGAATCTGCTACCGGATTGATTTCAAAACCAGTTGCTAAATTATTATCAAGCAGGAAAATTGCCTGGTTCCCATGCGTGGACATTTTGAATGTGGTAAGGATAAAAGGATTTCTCCTTAAGAATTCTCCAAGCAATCGTGTGGGTAACTTGGTAACTGGTAGTATACTCTCCTCGAAATGGTCCGTGTGTTAATTTCAGGCTCGTTTTCCACCAAATTTAGACCAGATTCGATCTTCGACCAGTACCAAATCGTCGAAGCCTTTGAACTACGCGGACGAACGTTCCCGAATTGCTTGCCGCCGATATTCGATCGGCAGCGTTGTTTGCATTCTACAAACACTCCCTTAATAATATCTCCGGTCCTCGACCTCGGCGTCGACTAACGACTAATACTAATATCGGCTGACAGGTGATCCCCCCTTCTAAATAATTTGTGTGCGAAATGCGCCCGCGCGGGCGCGCAATCCCGACCTCAAAGTCCTGGGGCCGCACAATGTTGTCAGGTCTGGTGACAATTCACTACATTTGGTGATTTTTGGGCCTATCTGGTGATTTGGTGAAAATTTCTTTAAATCTTCTTGTTTTTGGTGATTTTTTGACACTGATGTATTTATAAATGTATATCTTTTTATTATATACGTTGTTAAAAATTCACATCGTGCAAAAACCCTACGTGTTTTTAGATGTATTTTATTCAAGAGTGTTGTCAGTGTCGCCACTCGCCACCAATTATTGTGTCCAAAAAGTCAGAGAGAGGCAGGGATTCCCAGAATTTAGTCATCTCGCTGAATGGCGAGGACGTTAACAGTTCGTTTGGCATTTGCCAAACTCTAGATTACCTGGAATGGCAGGAATAATCAGGGACGTATTAGGGCGTATTTGGGTAAGTTGAAATTTCGGACGTTTACAAAAGTCTAATCTGAAAACAATCGATCTATATTTGTATTGTTTCTGTGTAGACGCCCAGCCAAACAATTTTGATAGAAGCAGCAATACATTTACATTGGTGTAAACAAAAAACTGAATCAAAAAATGAAATACGACCCTGGTATCCCTAATTTGTTGGTTGGAATTAACTAATGTGTCAATAATTCTGGGGTCCCATCATTCTGCAAGACGAGTATACTACTTACAGATGCGCTCCACGTGACGTGAAAACTCAGAATACAAAGAATTCGTTATAAGAAAGTTTTCTGTTTTCGATAATCTAAACAAAGAAGATATTTCCAACAGTGACCTAGCGTCGGAAGAGGGGGGCGGCTCTAGTCCCCTAAAAATTTCTGTAGAGAACTTTATTTGTGCTTCACAATTTAAACTAGCCACGTCAATTCTATTTGTTATTATTATATTCTATTTTTTTACTTGTAGTGGAAGTGGTTTAAAATTATGAAAAAATGAGACTGGGAAGCATTTAAGTATATTTTTTCATTTTGATATTTTAGTTTGTATAAAATTATAAAATTTGCTTTTGCAAGACACTTTTAAATTCCTTCAATTTAAAGATCCCTACAAAATAAAAAAATCATATTCTAGGAGTATGTAACACAGAATATTTAAGTACTATGGGTTGCTTACAGTTACAACTGCCATGTAATGTGACGACAAATTGGGGACCTTTCACACCAGGATGTAGCGGCTTTTCGTTTTGTCAGTCCGGTACTGGCAATATTGCAGCTATAATAGTGAAAAACTGTAAAAAAGTAATTTATTTTAATTAAAACTAATTGGATTGGAATATAATTTAAAGTTGGCAGGATTTTTAGGGAATAGTTATTTTGTTACAAGTACCTAAAATGAAGTTTTTCAGGACGAATCATTGCTGTTTCCGGACGAGGCGTTACCCGAGTGCGTAATAGCAGATGAGTCCTGAAAAACTTCATTCAGGTACGTGTGACAAACACTATTTTTTGTCATACGCTCCCAAAATTTTGTTATACGCTTTTTAAAATTCTTCAGAATGCTTAAATTTGCAAATTTTCCATAATTTTTGAAATCATAGCAACAAGTTTGTTTATTTTATAATTTTGTCATGTCATTCGAAATTTGTCAGAAAGTAACATAAATTTTAAAATGTTCCAAAATCCCGAATATATTGCTAATAAGGCCAAAGAAATCGTGTTTTTTTTTACTATAAAGAATATTCTAAGGAATTTTGGAATAGTCCGTAAAGGTTGCATGACGACTTTTAGGGACTAGGCCGAAAAAGAAGCATTTTACTGACTCAAATGAGCCCGTAAAATAGCTATTTTTGGGAGCGTATGGCAAAAAATATTTTTATGTCTGCGCTTGGGACAGTTTTTTTACCCTAGAGTGGCAACGGCAACACTGTTTGGGAGGCGGCGCAGTCGTCTTTCGGTCAGCGCCGTCTGCTGTCAGCAGCTGGTCAGCGATTCGGTGTTCTACCCGGCCCGTCAAAGTAATTTGTATTTTTATCGCAGTATTTTGAAATGCTACATTCGTTTTAAAACTCAAAGTGCTATTCCTAATGTGAAAAAGTGCGTTATTTTGAAGGCAGCGGCCGTGTTCGCCAGTGCTATTACTAATAAACGTCTTGTATGCCAAACGTCTATCGGCATTTGAACAAATCGCACACGTGTAAAAATATGTTTTCTAATAATTTATCGAAGCCTAACTAGGTATTCAAATAAGAAAATACTCGGATAGGAGTATACGTTTAATTTGAAGGTGTACGCGTACTTATGTCTGCCTTTCTATCAGCATATGAACAAAGCCTGCGATTATTATTTACTAATAAAATCTTGAGGCATCCTGCCCAAATAAAACAATTCTTTACGGGTTTGTCCTTATTTTCTTGATTGTAAAAGTCTCGGTAGAAGTTCTTTTTACTAGCATTCTTTAAATTTCCGCTGCCTAGGTGCTTAAAATATCGGCAAAGTGACCAAAAGTGATGTTTGTTAAATTATTTTTGTGCGCGCATGAAGAAAGCAATAACCAGTTCATGGGATAGCAAACTTACCAACGGGAATAATTTTCAGAGGTAACCTATACCTAATTTTTATTCCACTCTAAATGAGACAACATCGCCCAATTTCCTCTCCCACTCTAACGTTGTTCCCCTCCATTTGCGTAGGAAGAGGAAAGACCTCCCCGCTAAGCACTTTTAGCGAGAATCCAGCGGCGTTACCTTAGGAAGGGCAAATATTGATTTGCCCCATTTTCTAAACATCGATGTGTTTTCCGGCTTTATGGGGCTCCCTAATTACGAGGTTAAAATTAATGTACTGATGACCGATACACCCTGTATACCCTTCAGCAACCTTATTAGATCGCCAACCTCCATGTCGTTCGAGCATAGTCACAGATTAACCAGGACAGAATCAGATTTTAGTGTGTTTGTCCGTTCCTAACCTAACAACCTTACCTATACTCGCGTCTAATATATGACATATTTTATTTCGTTAAATTGTTATTCTGTGATGCTAGCTGCTATTTTATGTAGTGCCGTAAAGATGACTGTACAATCTAAATTAAACGGAATAAATAGCTGTGACACTCAACCCGGCGACGGGAGTCAAAACAGAGTCTGCCTGAATGAAGCCGGAGTGAAGCGACTGTCAGTTACTGTCTAGCGTTCGGAGCGTGCGGATTAATTTATCGGGGCCGTACTAAACGTAATTCAGGGACAAGAAGGATGGGCAAAGGTAGAGAGGCTTGTGCGACGGCTGGTTGCACAAATAGTTATAGAAATAGTGAATAGTGTTTTTTTTCCTAAAGAATAAATCAGGTAAATTTAGAATATAAATAATGAATCTACAAAATTAGGTACATCATAAAAATATTGGTAATTATTGTTTACTTTAGGTGCTTTTCCAGAAACATGTGATTTCGCGGTATTTTCGCCGGGATTGGTAATCTATATTCTGGTTAATATGCAGTTTACGCATGCATAAAAACCAAAACAATAGTACTTTGTCGAAAATTTATTTACATTTTTTGTTACATTTATTTAAATTTCGGTACAATCCTCAACTTGGTTTTCTGCTGATAACAATCGAAGACCACTTCCATAGAGAAACTAATCTCGAAAAAAAAAAACGTGAAATCACATGTTCCTGAGAAATTGCATAAAGTAAGTAATTACCAAAATATTCAGAGGTGGTTACTATGTATGGTAATAATTGCAAAATATGATCAAAAATGAATTTGACCTACCTACAAGCCTAAAGTGTATTCTACTTTTATGCGAACATCCTGTAAAGATGCTTTTGAGTCCAACTGTCGTTTCGGACGTGGGTTCAAACAATATTCAATTGTCAAAGATATTGGGAATAACAGAGACAGAGAATTCCCCATATTTCCATCACAATAACCAAAAAATCGTATTTTTATTTGACACGCCACACTTGTTAAAATCAGTTCGCAATAACCTACTTAAACATAAATTTGAAATAGAAGGACGTAACGTATGTTGGGAATTTATAGAAAAAATGTATAGTCATGACCAACGTTATCCTGTAAGAGCCGCACCAAAAGTTACAGAATCGCATATTCATCCAAACTCCTTCGAAAAATGAAGGTAAAATACGCTACTCAAATTTTCAGCAACGCAGTAGCCACAGGAATTAATATGTATGTTAGATTCGGGGAGTTTCCACAAGATGCAAGTGCAACACAAGAATTTGTACAAACAATGAACAACCTCTTCGACGTACTGAATTCTTCAAATATTTTCGGTGCGACAAAATTTCAAAATAAAGCAACTCAAGAGCATAAAAATTTTCTCTTGAGTTGATAGTGAGAGACTGGAAAGGAAAAGATGTTACGAAGGGAATAAAGTGCATTTTAGGCTGGAAAATAACAATTAATGGTATTATGCAGTTGTGGGATGCCTTACAAAATGACGGAATGGAATTTTTGTTTACTCGAAGGCTACAGCAGGACTGTTTCGAAAATTTTTTCGGCTCAGTCAGGCAGCAAAATGGTAACTGTGTAAACCCTACCCCTATACAGTTTGTGCCTACATTTAGAAAATTGTTTTGCATGAAAATTATTAATTCTGGAACTGAAAACTGTGAGGAGGACGCGGCAAAAATTTGCATTGGAATCGCTGATATACCAAAAAATATTGATCACGAAACTGTATTAAGCACTGTTGCTTAATAATAACTTACGATCTTCTACAAAAAAAATTTCTTAGGTATGTTGCCGGATATTTAATAAAAAAGTGTTTAAATAAACATGAGTGCATAGTTTGCCAAAGCTATGGTAATGAATTTGATACATTAGAAGACACATCATTATACTCTTATTTGCGCGCATAATATCATCACAGCCAAAACAATATATTGCAAATGCCTAATAATAATTTTGTATATTTTGTTTGCTCCATGGAAACTATTTTCCAAGAAAATTTTAAGATGCTTTCTCTGGGAGAAAATGTTGTCCATGAATTTACAAAATTGTTCGACAAAATAAAATTAATTCATCCATGCCCCTATTTGAAGAAATTGTATGCCATAGTTAGAATTTATTATACATTAAAAGATGTACATAAAAACTTTAAAGAAAAAAATAGAAACAAAAAACTCATCACTTGGAAACATCTGTAACCGTTGATTTTTTAAATATAAACATTTTGAGTATTTGTATACGTTGCCATTGTTACGATAGTTACATATATTTTTGACTGTAATAATGTTTACTTTTGACCTATATTATATTGATTCAAAATTCCGTAGAATGATTTTAAGGTCGTATTTTTGAGATACAAATAACTCGATTTTTTTTCTTATAAAAATGTGTCCTGAAATACACCACATTCCCCTAAATCGTTCACCAGCGATTTTCTCAAAAACTGTTAGTTGTATCAAAAATTGCAAGAGACGAAAACCTGCACAACTGCAGTCACAGTTCGAAATAATCGATTTTTTCGCATAACTTTGCAAGGCTGTAGCTCGGTGGAGGTGTATTTTAGGACATATCTCAAAAATATAAATCTTTCCAGGGAATTTTGAATCACATATTTTTGTATTATTCATAATTTTTAATTTTTACAATAAATTTAGTTTTTTTTTTTCAATCTGAAATATAAGACATAAACACAATAACTCAATAAGCAATGCAATAGCAAAATTTTGCAATACGGCCCTGTCCGATTTGCACACGCCCGCAGTCCACACCGATTCGCATTAATCAGACGCCTGCCCCACCACCGCCTAAACTTGCTCCGCCTATAGTGCTCCCAAAGAATACATTGAAATCCACGTGAGTGTCGCAGCTATTTATTCCTTAAGCAGCTATGATTAAACAGCACGCGCGATTCGAACGTAGTATGTGCGTCAGGACATCAAAAATATACCTAAACAATTTTTTTTGTAAAAATACGCCTCCGCATAATTAATAAATAAGATCCAACTCGTTTGTGTTGTTTCTGGTACCTATCGCTATGCCCAAGCCGCCTTGGCCCTAGCAGAGAGTGAAGCTGCTCTCTGATAGTGATATCCTTCACTAAAACCTTTCCATCACCAGTGTGTCCAAGCCATAATACTTTCGCAGGGAGTGAGGCTGCTCTCTGACAGTGGTTTCCGAAACAAACATACTTACTACAAGTACCTCGTCTGGTAGTAAATAAATACCTTCCTTATGTCGCGACAAGTGCCTCGTCTGGTAGCAACTATACAGGGTGTATCAGTCATCAGTACATTAATTTTAAGGGCAGGTAGAGAAAAATGCGCTTGTTATGAATCTGCAATTAAAATTTTTCTAAAGTGCATATTAACGCCAGAAATATTTTTCAAAAGCGCTATTAATACACCTATTTCCGACACCACTGCAAGCCAGCCAAGACTTTCCGGTGATCAGCCGGTCCCGAGGCCCCTTCCCAGAAACTCGCCTGTGCAGCGATGCCAGACGTATAGCTCTTTAACAGTATTTGAGGAATTCAGTTATTTTCAACTAATTTTTGGACAAATCCTTAAAGATTCTTTTAGCGAATAGCATGCAAAAAAAACTACCTATCAGATGCCTCGATGATTTTCCTTGTGGATTTCGTATTCTTTTCTTATATTTATTATCCAAAAATCCTCTCGAAAATTACAAAAAGCACTAGTTAACTAAATGCACTATTTTTGAACGATGGCCGTGAACGTTTAACACTGCGTTGTCTTTTTTTACGGAAATACGAACAAAACACTTCTTATTTCACCGCACATTTGAAGCGACGGCATTCCAAACATTAGGGACCTCTTGTTTCCCCCAGATGATTTAATTCCAACTGGGTACTCAGCCCGACGACCACGACGAGGTGGATCCCCACCGCCAGGAATACCGCGTAAAGCGGTAAAACCAAAGACTTTTACAAAAGTGGCTCAAACACTCCGCCATTTTCTTGAACGCACAAGTTTAGTCTGTTGTGCAATGATTGACGTATGCATCGAAACAAACCCGGGTTGTTGCGAACTCTTAGAGCTGCTTCTTCTATCCGCGCACGTAACTGGAGTTCATTGTCTACCTCTGTTACATAGACACTATTTTTAATGTATCCCCAAATACAAAAATCCTTTTAGAATTTAAAGGTAAACACGAGTAGTTTTTTTTAATATTTACTTAAATAATACTGCACTTGTACATAATTTGCGACATTCCAAAATAAGTAAGCACTTAATATTGCTAAAAAATAATTTCTCCTCTCGTGTTTCCCTTACTATAAATACCTAATTATTTAACACTTGCATCATATGTCACTTGAAAAGAAAACAAAAATGTTGTGGTAATTATTTCCAATGGTGTACTGTAACCCACCCCCGATTTTCTTGGAAGTTTGGCTACCCCCTATTTTAGAGGTTCTTTAACACGAATCTGCCCGGTCGGACGTAGTTTCCGAGAAAATGAATTCTGAAATTTCCTTTTGACACCTCGTAATTCACGACGATATGAATTTTTACTGTACACAGCTCAAACTAATCACCACACTATTTTGCTAATTTTACAACTTCCCGAAAACCCGCGGAAAAAAACGAAATTTTGAAAGATTTTTGTCGTGTTTACGTACGCTATTTTCGCTATTAGTTTGAGCTGTGTACAGTAAAAATTCATATCGCCGTGATATAAGTGTCGAAAGGAAATTTGAAAATTCAGTTTCTTCGGAAACTACGTCCGACCAGGAAAAACAAAGGCCAGATTCTTGTTCCAGGGACCTCGAAAATAGAGACTTAGCCAAAATTTCAAGAAAATCGGGGATGGGTTACACCACTGGAAATAATTATAGGTTGTTCTTCATAATTTGTCAAAAATATCAAAAGAAAACTTATTATGTCAATTTAAAAAACTATCGAAAACATGTTTAATGAACCAGTTAAAATAAATCAAAATAAAATTATGAAACGATAGGTATTTAAAAAAGTTAAAAATAATTTAAGTACCTACATGTTAAAAACGCCGCATCGTGTGAAACAGCACTCGTCGCTCCACAGAATTTTACTGGAAAAAGCAACATCTGCTGCCGACTGATTTAAAAACCAGTTGCAAAATTCTAATCGCGCAGGAAAATCACCTGGTTCCAAAGGATGAACCTTTTGAATATGGTAAGGGTGAAGGGAATTCTCCTTCAGTATTCTCCAAGCCCTCGTGTGGGTAACTGCTAGTCTGCTCGATGTTGTCCGAGTGTAGGTCCGCGCTCGTTTCCTCCAAATTTAGAACAGCCTTGACCTGTGCTAAATCATCTTCGGCACGATGTCCCGCTCCATCTCGACGAACTTCCACAGATCCCGTATTTAGAAGCCTTTGAATTACACGGACAAATGCCCGCGGATTTGACTGGCGCGCCTGTTGGGATACCGCCGCCGGTATTCCGCTGCAGCGTTGTTTGCGTTACACAAACACTCTCCGTACATCAAGACAATGTCGGAGAGCTCGATATTCGTAAACGCGGCCATATTTTGAAAAACCACAAAACTATTGCTTGGAGCTGCGATCACCTGATAGTATGCCTTCAATCTTCCACTCCACGCCACAGGTGATCTCCCGCTCCTTATTTGTGCGCGATAATACGACCGCGCGGTCCCTACCTTTCGCAGGCCACTGTTGCGACTTTGAGCGATATATCGTCTGATTCGAGGGATTTTTGAGGTCTGCTAGCGATAAAGGAATATTCACCTATATTCGGGATATTTTTTTGAATTGCATTAAATGAATTAAAAATTAATGTTTATTTCTCTTGTAATTCCTCAACTATTTTGTTTAATTTTACGGATTTTACTGATCCGCATAGTCTTTGATGCTTCCTAGCATTTTGCGGCTTAAAAGATAAAGCCTGTTTTACGTTTCTTCATGAATTAATTCATAACAGCTTAAGGTGAGCAAGTGGAAATCGGCTTACATGCGCTTCATTCCGCTTGGTAACTAGACGCAGCCATGTTATAGTTATACACTGGTCATGAAACTGGTGAATATTTTTGACTATTGTCAGTTTTTATGTATACCCATGACCAACATAATATGAAAAAATATACCTATATTGTTTAATATTATAAATCTCAGCTAGGTATAAATAAATAAATAAATAAAAGGTCACCCTGCATTAATAACAACGTACCGGCTAAACATAACCGCTCTCTCACTGACGTTTGTAGTTTAGTACGATTGAAATTTACGCCAAAATTGACGGCAAATAGAACATGCTGTAAATCTGTGAATAAGTTCTTGAATTTATTGACATAGAATAAACGACTGAATTTAAGATGCCAATGCCCCGACGGGACTATGCGAACCAATATGTGAACGGTGCTAGCCTTGGGTCTACACTGCGTTGTTCTTTGTTGGTGTTTATTTTTGGCATGGCCCATAGACCAGTATAGCATTGAGCCTATTTCTTATATTCAATGGCGTATATATTTATTTCTTCATGAATGGCTTCATGACATGAACAAATTGTGTAAAACAGAAATAATCAACAAAAAACAGTTTGGATCCATCGATTTCGTTGATTTATTCGGGTGCCATCTCGAGGGACTTAGACAAACACACTAGGTAGTGAAAATCTGTAAAAAAGTAATATATTTTAATTAAAACTAATCGGATTGAAATATAATTTAAAGTTGGGCGTATTTTTAAGGAAAATAGGTATTTATGGAATATTTTATGCCTGCGAGCTGGGACAGTCTTTCTAGCCTAGGGTGGCAACGGCAACAATGCTCGCGGGCGACGCAGTCGTCGTTCTATTAGTCAGCACTATCCTTCCCTAGTCTCCTTGTACCCGGCGACACGGTGCGATTGCCTTCCAAGTAATTTGTATTTAATTATCGTAGTACTTCGAAATACCACATTCGTTTTAAGACTAAAAATGTTTCAACTTAACTTTAAATTGATAAAGAACCTTAATTGGTTTATTTATTATCCCCCGTTATTCCTAATGGGAACAAGTGCGTTATTTTGAAGACAGCGGCCGTTTTTACTAGTGTTATTACTAATAAATGTCCTGCACAGGCGTTTGAACAAATCGGACGATTGTAAAAATATTTTTTCTAATAATTTATCGAAGCCTAATTATTCAAATAAGAAAATACTCGGGTAAGAGTGTACGTTTGATTCGAAGATGTTGCACATTGTAATTCCTCCGTGACGGCTTGTTTTAAATAATTTAAACATGACTTATACGACGCGTACTTATGTCTGTCTTTCTATCAGCAAATGAACAAAGCCTGCGATTATTATTTACTAATGAAACCTATCGGGGCATAGCTGCCCAAATAAAACAATCCTGTACGGGATTGTCCTTATTTTCTTGATTTTAAGTCTCGGTAAAAATTCTTTTTACTAGCATTCTTTAAATTTCCGCTGCCTAGGTAATTAAAATATCGGCAAAGTGATAAAAAGTGATTCTTTTTGTTTTTCTGTGCGCGCATGAAGAAAGCAACCAGTTCCTGGGATACCTAGCAAACCTACCAACAGGAATAATTTTCAAAGGTATCTATCTAATTTTTGTTCCACTCTGAAATGAGACAACATCGCGCAATCCCCGAATCCCAGTCTAACGTATTTCCCTCCATGGCCTAGAAAGAGGTAATACCTCCCCGCTAAGCTTTCAGCGAGACTCCAGCGGCGTTTATTAAGCACGGCCAAACATTGATTTGCCCAATTTTCTAAACATCAATTAAAAAATTTTTTGTGTGTTTTTCGACTTTATGGAGCTCCCCGATTACGTGTTTAAAATTAATGTAGTGATGACCGATACACCCTGTATACCCTTCACCTTCTATCTGCCACAAGTGCCTCGTCTGGTGGCAGCCACTCCTAACCTGAGAGCACGCAGAAGAGTTGGAAGTATTCCGCTGCCGCAAAAAGGGCAGAAGTGAGTTCCGGGCATCAGTGCCAGGACAATGACGAAATAATAATTATGAAAACTTCGGCAATTCAGAATGATACGTATAGATAACAGAGAGAGACCATATTTTTGTATTGCACCTTTCAAGAGTTTTAAGTGCCTATGTAAAAATTGATATAGGTAGTTAGGTGAAGTATTATTATGTTATTATGACATAAGTCGGTATTTAAATACTCGAAGTATTACCTATATATATTAAATATTTTTTTGTGTTTTTTTATGATGTTTCGGGTAGCCAAGAACTTTAGAATTTTTCTTAACGAAATGAGCAAAATCACTTCCATTCATCCATGTGCACACTTTCCTAAAGAATATGTAATTAATTTATTTGTTAGATTGAATTTCTGATGTATTATTTTAATTGTGTTAGACATTCATAATTATTCAGTGAAAAAGTATGTAGTTTAACAATAATTGTGTAGCCAGTATTCTCTTTTATTGTTGTAAACCACTTAAAAAAGAATAATATAATATTTTCGACTGTTTTGTATTAATCCATAATTAAATACATTAAATCAAACAAATTTGTAAAATCTATTGGTGCGCCCAATATTTTTCATAAAACAGCCCGAATTTATAAATGCATTGGTGCGGGCAACAGACGTACGTACCACTTTAGTAACATTAGGAACTAAAATTTAGAAAATTATTTAGGAAATAAAATTTAGAAAAATAAAACTTACTTTTATTTCCCAATAACAATTTCATCTAACTAAAATCTGAAATTTTACAGTTTGAAAGTAAGAATGTTATAAAAATTAACTGTTCTAAATTTATTCAACTTGAATAAAATATTATTTATCTTCCCTAGTTTATTTTTGTATACAATACTTAAAATCCGTAGTTTAATCAATGAAATGTATTAAATTAATCTAAAATAAATTGCTTTAGGGAACTGTCAAAAATTTTTCTCTGGAATCACCTCCTGCTGCCTAGTGCAAGGAGGATATTTCCGGAAATTTTTTGAGTTGCCATATTACAACGAAACAGAAAAAGAGCCTCTGGTAGGTTAAAAAAGTTGAGTTAAATTTTTCGTATTGTCATTAAATTTCAAGAGCGAAAAAAGAGGTGCACTTGGATATAAATGCGAAGAAACAAAAAGTAAATGAACGTTTTCGCGCGCTCTAGCGGCGAAAATAATAACTAATGGAAGAGGGCAGTAAGTAACACAAGTCGATAGGAAATTTTCTGCGCTACAATTTTTGACTGAAGTATTTTTCCTCTAGAATCCGCAGTTTTCGAGTAAAACGCAAAAAACAGTGAAAAAACACGAAAATTCGTGCATTTTTATTCCCCCTCCTGAGCGCCAAGCCGTGGGCGACTTTGGTTGCGAACATTCTTTCCACCAGGTTGCTGTAGTTTTTGCAGTCGCTAAAACATGTTATTGACGCATAATTCCGGAGGACTACCAAGAATATTAACTATATAAATGAGAATGAATTTTTGTACCTGATTTTTGTGTCATAGCAAGTAAAGGATAATCTATTGAAAAAAGTTCGCTCCAGCCGGGCTTCGAACCCGGGACTCCTACTGGACCTTAATCACGTAACTTAGTTGGTTAATAAATTGCCTACGGCCCTAGGAGTCCCGGGTTGGAATCTCGTCTGGAGTGCATGTTTTTCAACCTGTTATATCTCACAAACATCCCTCTATTATGGTACGTTCAGAAAAAAATATATTATTTTGCGAGTCAGTGATTCGTAACGCGTAACGATTTATCGCATGATCGATGTGGCTGGCCCTCTAATTTTCCCGAAACATGGAAACATGTGGTTAGAACTTCGCATGTACCGTAACTGTAGACCTACCGATACCTTGCTGTTAGTGGAACCAGGACTATGTTCACCCCGCGGATTGTTCATGGGGATGTAAAGCGGTACTCCGCCGCTGTCAGGTCTTCTAGAGCACCCGCAACTAGACGCAGTGGATGCGTTGCTAATCTGGTCACAGTCCCTGCCAGCGCAGAGGTAATTAATGTCTTCTGGGTGCATGCTGGAATCCATGAACTGCCTGGGTGCGCTCGGTAACTGGTACAAGCTGTTGTCCGATTCTCTGGAAGAATTAGATGAACGTATGCTCTCCTCGGCAGTGGTGTAGGAGTCTGTGGTTCCCGGGCTGACTGAACTCAGGTTTAGCTTTTCGTTAAATTGAAAACTAATACCGTCCAGCGGGGAGAGCTTCTTGGATTTCGTGCGCGTTGACGATGGCAAGCTCTTATAAGGTTTCGAATTACGGCTAGAACATGCATAACGAAAAATTCATGCTGTGAATGCAAATATAACTAAAAAAATATAAAATTTTTATGAAACAAGCAACTGAATTGTTGATAGGCAAAAGGTGTACAGTTCGTAAAGGTAAGTATAGGATGTGGAGAATACATCTGGGGCATAATGAACATAGTGTGCCGCACACGAAGCTTAAGGTCACTTTTAACTTTTATGTATTACATAAGGTTTTGGCTACTAATGGGAGTTTAGTAACGTGTCGAACCTCAAGGTATCAAAAAATGTATAGTTTCACCTTGTCAACAAGTCTTTATCAAATATCAAAAAACGAAAAATAAGCGGTACTTTGATACGTTTCCCTTAAGAGAGCATTGGTCTCATAAGAAAGAACGTATTATTTATATTTGTTTTACTCATCATTCGATACTAACAGGGATTAATGTCATTACAAAAATGGTATTTGATTTTGAATTTTCAGAGGTAAGTGTTGACTTAATAGTATGCATTGATATTCATAAATTTGTCGTTGTTCTCTACTTATTAGTAGTTTAGTAGGGTTACTGGCTCAGGATGGTACCTGTCCATATATTAGGAGAAAGATCATCGTTCAAGGTTGTTACTGAAGAAGTTGCCTCTAAGAGTCTTTTAAGGTCAGGGTGTTGCCGAAGAAGCCGACAGTAACCAGAGGCTGTTGAAGGCCACCTGAAGGTCATTGCTGTAGAAGTTTTCAGTATTATTAGTAGGTAAGTTATGACAGTAAAATACTACTCGAAGTCGCTGGCAATAATCTCGAATTACGCACTGTCATCACAGGGATCCGTCGGCTCCCGCAAGCAGCCTCCACAGACCCTGCACGATCCTTTAACGATTTCTAAAGCAGACCCCAGTTCGTTCGTTCGTTCGTTCGTTAAGATAAGCTGGATGAATTGGTAACAAGGTGTTACAGCTAAGTGCTAAGGACCTGATTAATAAGTTGGCTAGAATGGCTTAATATGTTAGTCATTATAGAGAAAAATGATGGTTCATTAAAGGTGTGCCTCGATCCAAAAGACTTGAATAATATATTAGAGGAGTTTTGTGGAAGAAATTTAAAAGAAATTCGAACTAGGCTTGCAAATAAGTTCTACTTTAGTGTATTACATTTTAAGGATGGATTTTACCAGGTAATGCTCGATAATCAATCGAGTAAGCTATGCGCTTTTTGATGTCCATTTGGTGTTTATAGATTTCTGAGATTACCCTTTGGGTTTAATGTTGCACCAGAATTTTTTAAAAGAATAAATAATGAAAATTTTGATGATATACCGGCGATAACAGTTTACTTTGATGATCATTAATTGAAGACATCAGTTGATAAAAGTGCTATGTCCACTTTTTAAAGTTTTGTATAAATGAGGAAAACGCGATTTGATTTAGAACATTTTTACTACATTTTCAATTAAAACAAGGCAATATCTCGTAATCTAGGTATTCTTTTGTGTTTATTTGTTTGGTATTTTTTAATAAAATAAACTTTCAATTTAATTTAGATATTTTGATTTTAATGGACATAGCACTTTTATCAACTAAAATCTAATGAACGTTATATGGTGTTTATTTTAGTGGATGAAGGAGCAATGTTACTCTTAAATTGAAATAACTTTCTTTTATTTTTTATGAAATTAAACAAAATACAAGTTAAAAACATAAAATATTACAGGAATTCCGTTTTTTTTTAGGTTATTTTTATAGTTCCTTCCAAAACAATATCATAGTACCATCTGTAATCTGTTGGAATGAACTTAAGTTGACCTTGCAGATTTGATATTTTTTCACTAGTTAGACCACCGCATTTGGGTAACTTATGCAAAACAACTTGTTTAGCTTGTACTAGTGGTTCCTTTTTCTAGGGTCTAGGTTAGTTTTGCAAGAGTAATTGCTAAAATCATTTACTCTGATCCATTTCGATCAAGGAAATTTATTTTTTGGTTAAGATTGTTGGTTACTTTTTTGTACAAATGAAGTTTGGCTGGAAGTGTTCCAAATCATAAAAAAAAGTTCAATATTGAAACACATACCTTTTTTGGTACTGGCAGATTTTATTATTTCCCGATATTGGTTTGGTATTTAAATATTCTGGTGCTTTCGAAGAACTTTCTTAATTCGTCCTAAGTCTCTATCTGAATCAAGGTAGCTATGACCAACCTCGGAAAATTTTTAATTTTAAAAATATTATTTAATATTAAACATTCGTAAAGGCTAATAATAACAAAGTTTTTGTTTTGCCGCCCACATTGATCTGACCAAATTATTAAATGTACTATGGACGTACATTTTACGTTAACTCATATGAATACCTGATATTTAAAATGCGACTATGTCCAGTACAGGTTATATACAGACACCCATTGAATTAATTTAATTATATAGAAAATATCTTACATTTCGGCCAAGTTCATCATGGGAACGTAAGTGCCATTGTTATCATTCTCGTCTGTTTTGGTGATGGCTGAATATGAGTGGGTCATGCTAAATATCAACAATACATGCAGAAATGAACAAATAATTGGAACGGAAAGAAACTATATGTATATGTACGTATACAAATAGGTCACATCTTTACTTATAATTTCATTAGGACTTACATTGAAATGGCTGAAACGCCGGACACTCTCCGATCTTCGAATCCTTCTGGAGGCCTCGCATGTCGCTGATAGTCCCATCGATGAGGGGATGTTCCTGGCGAATCGCTTGGAACGAAAAACCTGGAATTCTTCGACGACGGGCGGATGTTCTCGAAGGGACTGCCCAAATCTGAATCGGTATTTGGCACTGATGGGAATGGGTGGCCGATGCTCTCGCCATCGCTGTCTGTCAGGGGAAGGCCTCGTTTATGCCCTGCATTAGACGCATAAATAACTTGAATTTTGCGTTTTTTCTTTGTCTCTTAAAGGATTTGAACGAACGTTAATTCCTTTAACTAAAGCTTCGACTGACAGACTGATCCATTTACTGAATAACATTCTCAACTTGAGTGAAAAAAATAACGTTTGACTTTATAAATAGTTTCACAGTATGTCCCCCGATAGAGTTCTTGCTCTCCTCTGTGTTGTCATCTTAAATGCCTCGAACGGCGCCATTAAATAACAGATCATGCCATGCCACTGGCACAAGAGTGTGAAAATGGTACAAGACTAAGTACCAGCTCAAGGTAACACAAAATAAAAAGTGTTTTCGAATTAAATAATGAATTGATGAAAGCAAAATAATGGGTAATTCAGCCAAAATCAGAAAATATTTTTATTCTTTACAATAAACCAACCTTTCCATATTCATGGCGTTCACCAGGGCTAAAAAATGATAGGCAAAAAATATTTTTATCTAAAATTTTTTCTTATACTTCCTAATTGAATATTAATAAGTTATGAATCCATATGATGTAATTAAAAATATTTATCTTGGTTATAGCTATTTGAAATAAAACAAAATTTTGTATTTTTGAAACATTTAAGAAAAAAGTGTGAGAGTCATAGTGAGTTATTTAATATGGATCGATTTTCACACAATTATTATTCCTTAGGTTAATGAAAATTGTTTGACAATAAACAAAAAGATATAAATTTCAAGTTATTTGTCAAAACATGTACATTTTAAAACTAAAAATTTGGTATAGGTTAGTTATACAATAATTTTACAGAAATTAATATTTCAAATATTTAATAAAAAATGTGAGGTCATAGTGAGTTATTTAATATGGATTGGTTTCATCTAAAATTAAAATAGTATAAAGACATCGTACATCTTCTATATCAGTTTTTTTTTGTTTTTATTAATTTCAATCATCTCAAATCTCAAGGAATAAACTTTTAGTTAGAGTTTTCCTGTATGTAAAATTTTTACATTGTCCAAATATGCATGACGGCCTGTGATATATACATATGTTCAGAGAAAGCAGAGGATATTAGCCGTCCTCCTTTTACAGTTTTAAGTGATCTCAAATCGATTCCGAATCACTTTGAGATCACATCAGCTGACATCGAGTGTTCCTTTTACAAATGTTCAGTTGATTATGAAGTGATCAGTTTACGCAGCAAATCGATTTTTATATAATTTGTGTTGGTTTTGAGTGTTTCTGGGGTTAAGGTGGTGAAAAATATTGAAAATTCATTCAAGGGTTAGGTTATAGATAACGTGGTCGTACACTGTTCCATTTACCAATAAAAAATAATTTCACTATCAGATCACTTCATGTTCATTTCACTTCAAATTCACTTGTGCAAAAACTCAAAAGGAGGACAACTATTATCGCTTTTGTGTCCTGATATACTTTTATACAAATTTTGGGAAATCTGGCCTGCGTACTTCTTTTAATTATTACAAGGGATCGAATAAACTATATTAGATTCAGATATTAGTGTAATTTTTTTAATGTAGTGTATAATTTTCCAATTTTTTAATATTATTTAGGGCTATTCAAATATTATTTTCAAGTTTTAATGATCTTTGGTATCAATTCTTCAATGTAAGAAAGAACCATAGAAAACATTGTCGATTATTACTTCATTTTTTGACTTAGACCCAAGGTTAGTTTATAGGAAGGTTAGGACATTCCCCCACTCTTAAACAAAACCAAAGGCCGTCCCTTTGAACCGGCAACATCGCGCGACGGTGCCGCTCTCACCAGCTGCCCTTCAGCTTGATGCCAATGGCGTATCGAAAGGGACAACACGGGTATTGAGAACCGAAAACAAAGTAAAAACACAAACATAAAACAAAAATGCGATGCACCAACATACACCACAAAGTTCCGTTATTTCATTGCACAAACATTAAAATGGAGAAATAACTGAAAACAGCTAAAACAACATAAATATACACCATAAACAAAGTACATGCCAAAAACGTCTGTGTGCGCCTATGGCTGGAAGCGTTATCTATTTAGGAAGTTACTAAATCGCCAATTCAGGTGTAAATGCTACCAACTTAAATTGCGGCCTTTGCCCCCTTTGCCTCTCTCACCCCCCTTCCCTTCCAAGTCGTCGAATGTCCTAACCTTCCTATAAACTAACCTTGGGTCATCTTAAAATCCCGCTTCTGACACCAAATGTACTGAATCTCAACAATAACGATCCAAACTCGTTGCCTTGGTTACCAACTTTATTGTTTAGCCTTCACAAATAAACTTGTGAGATACTGTCACTGACCAAGAATATTCTCTCAGCTCCAAAAATCGCACTAAAATCGCGTTATAACTTTCCACTTTTCTCAGGCCCAATACTCAAATGGAAGACCGGAGAATACTCTAGAATACTCCAGAATATTCCTGGTTAAGGATAGTTCACAAATCGTAAAGTTGTAGCGCAAACATTGTAACACCCATCTGTTAAAATGTGCATGTGTTCTTTGGTAAAAGGGCAAACAGAAACATTCCTCTAAACGTTGTTTATTTGACATACAAATAAGTTGAAACTGGATACATACAGTACGGTGGATTCTGATTTATTTGTCCACTAACCCGCTCTACAACTGTAGCAATGGTTGGAGACCTTCCAATAGTGAAACTACCCGTACGATCTCTTCAGCGGGAACCAGCAAACTCTCACTGACGTCACTCACAGTCTATACCGACACTCATTGTTATCGCACAACAACCGGGCGAATCATCTAAACTAAGGACTATTTACTATTTCATATCCAAGAAAAGAAGGGCCTGTTACATTACCCCCCTTTTTAAACCGAAAAAACGGAAACAATAATTATACTGTTATTTGAGGTTATGTTTAAAAACAATGATAGAAACTTAACTAGAACTCAGTGGGTACATAACTAAATTCTTAAGAATAATTACCATACTATCTCCACTAAATCTATTGAAGAACTATGGCAAAACTGGAGGGACATACTTCTTTAAATGAATTATATTGAAGTTTCCTAAAAACTTGGCTAACTATACACTGTGTCCCGGATAAGAATGAGCACCATGGGGATATTGCAAACGGTGAGAGATAGAACAACAGTTAAATGGGGGAAAAGTTGCGCAATTTCGAGGTCAATAAAATGGCACAAACAGATTTCTAATATCTTTTTTCGTTTTTGAGTTATTCTGAAAAAAGTAAAATTTTGCGTTTTCGATTTTATTTTTTTCTGAAGTTGCTATCACAGATAGAGAAAAAAGAAAAGCACTTTCTCATGGCACTTTTTAACGGGCCTTAAGATGGCGTTTTTAGATTTGTTCTACAACGTTTCGTTTTTGACAAACCATCTTCAACTTAATTTTTTTAAATACGGACCTGGACTTTTTTTGCAGATTTTGAAAACACTTTTCATTGCAAATACCATGATGTATGACAAGAAATATTTTTAAAATGTTTTGAGAGAATTATACTGAAAATTCCTTTTTTCCATTATTTTTTTTTAGGCGGCCCTTTATTTAATAATAAGTCTAAATATTAATAATCAGTATTGTCAACAATTTAACTTACATCTTATCTTTCACTCCTAGTTTGGAATATTGTGAGGGTGAGAATTATTATTATTATTATTATTATTATTATTATTATTATTATTATTATTATTATTATTATTATTATCTCGACTTAGCCAAAAGGCATTCGCACTCCCTCTACGGGGAACATTCACTCAGATCCCGGGTATCCCGGATACCAAAAGGATCTGGCTCGGACGAGACCCTTGCCATGTTATCGGGCCTTAGGTGACATTGATGTTGTTGGATGATCCTGCGTTCCCCATGAATTTCCTGACGGTTCGGGCTGTCGCAAGTAGGACCGCTTTCTGCATGGACCTGTAAAGACTATCAGTTAGACCCAGCTCCTTGATGTTTCTTAGCAAACTTTTTGGTATAACACCAGTTGTTGACAAGATGATTGGAATCGTCTGGACGTTCTCCATTTCCCATTGGCTTCTAATTCGTTCTTCTAAATCTCTGTACTTCGCGATCTTCTCCACTTGCTTCACACGCAGGTTGTTGTTGTTCGGGATGGCCACATCAATCAGAGTTGTCTGCCTAGAAATTTTATCAACTATTATAAGGTACGGTCTGTTATGGGCAACTCGTTGATCTGTCAGAACTGTACGATCCCAGTACATCTTGTAGTTGCTGTTCTCAAGAACAGGCTCAGGTGTGTAGTTGTAATATGGGACCCTCTCTGCCTGCACAAGCAGCAGCTTTTCCGCCAGTTCCTGGTGCAAGATCTTGGCAACCGAATCGTGTCGTTCCTTATATTCCGTTGATGCGAACATCTGACATCCTCCTGTTATGTGCTGGATTGTTTCTGAAGTTGGGCACCCGTATCTGCATCTGTCATCCACTACCGATGCATCTCCTACAATGAATTTTAGGTAGTTGCGAGTTGGTATAACCTGATCTTGTATGGCCAGTAGGAAGCCTTCCGTCTCGGGGAACATTCGTCCCGAGGTCAGCCAGTAGTTCGACGCTAACTTGTCGACATGTTCCTGGTTAACCTCATTAGGATGCCTCCCGTGCAGCGGCTTCCCCAACCACCTCTGTAGTTTATCGTTGTCGGTTCGGTGGTGATTTTGACGCTCGTGTTCCGTCAGACGTAGCGGTGTTGAGACGTCTGCTCCGCATATAGCCCTATGTAGTGTGGAGCTGTTGGCCTGTCTCTGGAAATAATTACGCAGATTTATTATTTGTTGGTCCAATTGCTTGCTGAGGTCTGCCAATCCTCTTCCTCCTAGTTGACGTGGCAGAGTAGTTCTTTCTACGGCGCTACGGGGATGATGTTTATGAGCTTTTGTCAGTAGTGTCCTAACTTTTCGCTGCAGGTTGTTGATGTCCGTGTTGGTCCAATTCACTATTCCAAACGAATAGCTGAGTACAGAGCACGCATACGTGTTCAGGGCCATAAACAAATTCCTGCTGTTAAGATCAGTTCGCACTACTTGTCTTACTCTCTTGATGAATTCATTCCTTAAATCGATCTTCATTGTTCGATGGTCTATCCTTTGAGCTTGTTTCATCCCGAGATACTTGTATGTATCTCCCATGCTCATTGCTTCGATCTCCTGGCCGTCCTGCATCTCGTGTGCGCCCTGTTCGAGCCTTCCCCGGACAATGTTAAGGGTGCGGCACTTGTCCAGTCCAAACTGCATTCCGATGTCCCTGGAGAACTCCTCTACAATTTTAAGCATTTGCGTTAGTTGGTTTTTGGTTGCGGCCATCAGTTTTAAATCATCCATATATAATAGGTGATTCAACTTGATCGCTTCTGCGTTGTTGCTTTTGATAGCGAAGCCGTATTTTGTAGAGTTCAACCGATGTGATAGAGGGTTCATCGCCATGCAGAACCACAGTGGACTGAGTGAATCTCCTTGGAAAATCCCTCTTCGGATGTTGATTGTGTCGGTCTCGATGTTGCTGCTTGCGGTTCTGAGTTGTATCTTAGTGCGCCAGGTTGTCATAACGTGTTCTAAAAAGGAAACTGTATGATGATCTATTTTATACAGCTTTAAGATACCTGTTAGCCAGTCGTGAGGTACGGAATCAAATGCTTTTTTGTAGTCCACATAAGCCATGTAGAGGTTTCGTTGCTTGGAATGAGCCTGGTTGCAGATGACAGAGTCTATGATGAGTTGCTCTTTGCATCCCATTGCGCCCTTCGCGCAGCCCTTCTGCTGCATTGCCATGATGTTGTTCCGCTCGCAGTGAGCATATATTCGCTGCGTAAGGCAAGAAGTGATTATCTTGTACAGCGTAGGCAAGCAGGTTATTGGGCGGTACTTGGCAGGGTTATCCGTATTCCGCTGGTCTTTTGGTAACAAGTAGGTGACACCCTGTGTAAGAAACAATGGCATTTTCAGAGGATCGAGCAAGACTTCATTAATTAAGGTAGTTATTTGTTCATGCGTGCACCACAACTTCTTAATCCAATAATTTTGGAGATGATCTGGACCTGGTGCCTTCCAGTTGTGGGAATTCTTGATGACATTGGAGACTTCATCGGTTGTGAATTGCTCGTGTTGCATCTGGCTATAGTTCCGGCCCATCTCGCGTTCTTCACTGATCCAGCTTGCACTGACATTGCATGGACCTGGTGTGGCAAGCTGATTTCTCCAGAAACCGTCGACCTGTTCTCTGCTAGGGTAACTCGTATTTGTGGCATCGGCGCTAGAATTCAAAGTACGGTAGAAAACTTTTTCTGATCGGTCAAAAAGTTTGTTGTCTCGTTTCCTGTTGTTACTAGCCTTGTATCTCCTCAGACGCCCTGCGAAAACAGAAAGTTTTTGTTTTAATGTATCAAGACATTGTTGAGCAGTGATGTTCGCGGGGTCACGCTGAGAATGCATTTGGGTGCGGCTCATTATTGCCTGCACCGCCCTCTGGATCTTTCTAGTTCTAACTCCTCTGATATATTCCGTTACTTGTACTATGTCTTTATTATTATTATTATTATTATTATTATTATATCGACTTAGCCAAAAGGCATTCGCACTCCCTCTACGGGGAACATTCACTCAGATCCCGGGCATCCCGGATACCAAAAGGATCTGGCTCGGACGAGACCCTTGCCATGTTATCGGGCCCTAGGTGACATTGATGTTCTTGGACGATCCTGCATTCCCCATGAATTTCCTGACGGTTCGGGCTGTCGCAAGTAGTACCGCTTTCTGCATGGACCTGTAAAGACTATCAGTTAGATTCAGCTCCTTGATGTTTCTCAGCAAACTTTTTGGTATAACACCAGTTGTTGACATGATGATTGGAATCGTCTGGACGTTCTCCATTTCCCATTGCCTTCTAATTCGTTCTTCTAAGTCTCTGTACTTCGCGATCTTCTCGACTTGCTTCACACGCAGGTTGTTGTTGTTCGGGATGGCCACATCAATCAGAGTTGTCTTCCTAGAAATTTTATCAACTATTATAAGGTCCGGTCTGTTATGGGCAACTCGTTGATCAGTCAGAACTGTACGATCCCAGTACATCTTGTAGTTGCTGTTCTCAAGAACAGGCTCAGGTGTGTAGTTGTAATATGGGACCCTTTCTGTCTGCACAAGCAGCAGCTTTTCCGCCAGTTCCCGGTGCAAGATCTTGGCAACCGAATCGTGTCGTTCCTTATATTCCGTTGATGCGAACATCTGACATCCTCCTGTTATGTGCTGGATTGTTTCTGAAGTTGGGCACCCGTATCTGCATCTGTCATCCACTACCGATGCATCTCCTACAATGAATTTTAGGTAGTTGCGAGTTGGTATAACCTGATCTTGTATGGCCAGTAGGAAGCCTTCCGTCTCGGGGAACATTCGTCCCGAGGTCAGCCAATAGTTCGACGCTAACTTGTCGACATGTTCCTGGTTAACCTCATTAGGATGTCTCCCGTGCAGCGGCTTCCCCAACCACCTCTGTAGTTTATCGTTGTCGGTTCGGTGGTGATTTTGACGCTCGTGTTCCGTCAGACGTAGCGGTGTTGAGACGTCTGCTCCGCATATAGCCCTATGTAGTGTGGAGCTGTTGGCCTGCCTGTAGAAATAATTACGCAGATTTAATATTTGTTGGTCCAATTGCTTGCTGAGATCTGCCAATCCTCTTCCTCCTAGTTGACGTGGCAGAGTTGTTCTTTCTACGGCGCTACGGGGATGATGTTTATGAGCTTTTGTCAGTAGTGTCCTAACTTTTCGTTGCAGGTTGTTGATGTCCGTGTTGGTCCAATTCACTATTCCGAACGAATAGCTGAGTACAGAGCACGCATACGTGTTCAGGGCCTTAAACAAATTCCTGCTGTTAAGATCAGTTCGCACTACTTGTCTTACTCTCTTGAAGAATTCATTCGTTAAATCAGTCTTCATTGTTCGATGGTCTATCCTTTGAGCTTGTTTCATCCCGAGATACTTGTATGTATCTCCCTTGCTCATTGCTTCGATCTCCTGGCCGTCCTGCATCTCGTGTGCGCTTTGTTCGAGCTTTCCCCGGATGATATTAAGGGTGCGGCACTTGTCCAGTCCAAACAGCATTCCGATGTCCCTGGAGAACTCCTCTACAATTTTAAGCATTTGCGTTAGTTGGTTTTTGGTTGCGGCGATCAGTTTTAAATCATCCATATATAATAGGTGATTCAACTTGATCGCTTCTGCGTTGTTGCTTTTGATAGCGAAGCCATATTTTGTAGAGTTCAACCGATGTGATAGAGGGTTCATCGCCATGCAGAACCACAGTGGACTGAGTGAATCTCCTTGGAAAATCCCTCTTCGGATGTTGATTGTGTCGGTCTCGATGCTACTGTCTGCGGTTCTGAGCTGTATCTTAGTGCGCCAGGTTGTCATAACGTGTTCTAAAAAGAAAACCGTATGATGATCTATTTTATACAGCTTTAAGATACCTGTGAGCCAGTCGTGAGGTACGGAATCAAATGCTTTTTTGTAGTCCACATAAGCCATGTGGAGGTTTCGTTGCTTGGAATGAGCCTGGTTGCAGATGACAGAGTCTATGATGAGTTGCTCTTTGCATCCCATTGCGCCCTTCGAGCAGCCCTTCTGCTGCATTGCAATGATGTTGTTCCGCTCGCAGTGAGCATATATTCGCTGCGTAAGGCAAGATGTGATTATCTTGTACAGCGTAGGCAAGCAGGTTATTGGGCGGTACTTGGCAGGGTTATCCGTATTCCGCTGGTCTTTTGGTAACAGGTAGGTTGCACCCTGTGTAAGAAACAATGGCATTTTCAGAGGATCGAGCAAGACTTCATTAATTAAAGTAGTTATCTGTTCATGCGTGCACCACAACTTCTTAATCCAATAATTTTGGAGATGATCTGGACCTGGTGCCTTCCAGTTGTGGGAATTCTTGATGACATCGGAGACCTCAGCGGTTGTGAATTGCTCGTGTTGCATCTGGCTACAGTTCCGGCCCATCTCGCGTTCCTCGCTGATCCAGCTTGCACTGACATTGTATGGACCTGGTGTGGCAAGTTGATTTCTCCAGAAACCGTCGACCTGTTCTCTGCCAGGGTAACTCGCATTTGTGGCATCGGCGCTAGAATTAAAAGCACGGTAGAAACCCTTTTCTGATCGTTCAAAGAGTTTATTGTCTCGTTTCCTGTTGTTACCAGCCTTGTATCTCCTCAGACGCCCTGCGAAAACAGAAAGTTTTTGTTTTAATGTGTCAAGACATTGTTGAGCAGTGATGTTCGCGGGGTCATGCCGAGAATGCATTTGGGTGCGGCTCATTACTGCCTGCACCGCCCTCTGGATCCTTCTAGTTCTAACTCCTCTGATATATTCCGTCACTTGTCCTATGTCTTTACGGAGACTCTCGATCTTCCGATTTAGTCGCATTTCCCATTGAGCCATTCGTGGTTCTGGTCTTGCACGATTCAACTCTTGGGCCGTTCGGATCTTGGCACCCATTACAGTGATGACTGCCGTTGCGGCACAGTAGATTAACATGTGCATACGTTCTAATGTTGGTGTCACTGAAACATAGCTTGGTAAAATTCTTGTGTTCATAAGATCGAGCACGATCGCAAGTTTCCTGGAAGAATTTAATCTTGGTAGCGGTGGCCTGCTAAGTGGGTCTGTGCCTTCGTATCGCAATACTGCCTGTCTCATATGTGTGTCCAAGCCTTCAAAATGTTCTTCGTTAACCCGTTCCAGACTCTCGGTTGTTGGTTCTACCGTTTCGGCTTCTAGTTGTTGTCCAGGCTCTTGAAGTTCCCCATTGTTGTTGTTGTCATCTATGTCTATGTGTTCGCCGTGGATCTCTAGCTCAACTTCCCGTTTGATAGCGTTAAGTCGCGTTTCTGGAATTCGGTTATTTCTTAGAATAGTTCGATACTGATCTGACACTCTTTGTTCAGACACTTGAATGTGTGGAAACTCCCTGCAGAACTCGGCATGCAGTTGTTGTCGGTAGCCGATAATCTCTTGTCCTAAGTTTGTCACCCTGTAGAAAATACGCATAATCGATTCATTCATGGACACAGTCCATTTCATGCGTCGTCGTTGTAATCCCGCCTCTGTGAACGCTGGCTGAAGTTCCCGCGCAGCACCTTCGGTGGGTGGAACCCTAGTTCTCGTTTGGCTCCCATGTTGTAGATGTTCGTGTTGTTGTTGGGCTGTAGCTGTTTGTGCAACAGGGGCCCGCCTCATCAGCGCCCTGTCACCGTATTATTATTATTATTATTATTATTATTATTATTATTATTATTATTATTATTATTATTATTATAATTGAAGAACTAAAAAAAGGACGGCACATACGATAATAAAAAATAAATAAAAATCCTCCACCTAGAAGGCTTTGAAACAACGAAACCAATCCCTTGTCATTTGTCATAACTCCCACTGTATCATTTAGTTAACAATTTATTTCATTACAAATGGAGGGTGGTTTTTCAAATGACAACAAATTTAACATGTCAGCATGTTATATCTTATGTCACAGAAATAGTGTAGAGGCCGAACGAATGTATTTTTGCAATTAATAAATGGCAAAAGTTATTCATTACGTTGGCTTAAAGCTTTCTTCTCGCAATTAGGAAAAGCGAAGAATTTACTCCAAAACACAATGCGACACTGTTTGCTGTACAACAGCAGAGGAAAACACTTTAGCAGACGCAGGGCCGTACAATTTAAAAATATTAAGTTTTCGAAGTAAAAATAAACTGTAAGTTAAATTGTTGTCAATACTGATTAATATTTAGACTCCTTATTATTAAATACAGGGCCGCATTAGACAAAAATGAATGGAAAAAAAGGAATTTTCAGTATAATTGTCTCAAAACATTTTAAAAATATTTTGTGTCATACATCATGGTATTTGCAATGGAAAGTGCTTTCAAAATCTAAAAAAAAATCCAGGACCGTATTTAAAAAAATAAAGTTGACGATGGTTTCTCAAAAACGAAACGTTGTATAACAAATCTAAAAACGCCATCTTAAGGCCCGTTAAAAAGTGCCATAAGAAAGTGTTTTTATTTTTTCTCTATCTGTGATAACAACTTCAGAAAAAAATAAAATCGAAAACGCAAAATTTTACTTTTTCCAAATAACTCAAAAACGAAAAAAGATATTAAGAGGGGGTTGCCGACAGTGAAAGTGACGTAAGATTTCGTATTTTTTTAAGTTGTATAGCATAAAATCTAATAACATTTTACCTGGCAAAAATTTAGTACAAACATCTCTGTCTTCATTTTAATCATAAGATCTTATTTGTTTCGTCACACTCGACTACCTCCTGGTTTTTCTCAACTTTATTTTGTTGGAAAGAAGCCACATTATTAACTACATATTTTAGAGTTTTTTGCATGCTATTCACATTTTTAGCTAATTTATCTATAGAATGTTCCATATTTTCCATTCGATTTTCATCGACATTTTTGTCCATATTTTTCTCCGATTTATTCCTTCTCTTACTACTCATTTTTTTAAATGTAACCTACCTAGTAGAAATTAACAATGAAGTAGTTTTTCGATATCGTTACTAATCTAACCTATTCTATTGAAAAGTCTATACGGCGAAATAGGTACTAACAAAAAATCACTGCCTTAAAAATCCGTCTTCAGAGACTGCCTCCACGATAACTTTCTATACCAAATGTTCTGTTGCCCCTTTATGCCCACTAGTTGGTCGCCAAAATGTAACACCCATCTGTTAAAATGTGCATGGGTTCTTTGGTAAAAGGGCAAACAGAACATTCCTCAAAACGTTGTTTAGTTGACATACAAATAAGTTGAAACTTGATACATACAGTACGGTGGATTCTGATTTATTTGTCCACTAACCCGCTGTACAGCTGTGGCAATGGTTGGAGACCTTCCAATGCTAAAAACTATCCGTACGATCTCTTCAGCAAGAACCGGCAAACTATATGGCGCAACTCTTGGACTGGGAAGAGATCCTCTTGTTGGCTTCTCGTCGTACAACGCACCGCTCTCCGCCCAAACTTCCCAGGCCACTGACGTGACTGACGGCACTCACAGTCTATACCGACACTCATTGTTATCGCACAACAACCGGGCGAATCATCTAAACTAAGGACTATTTTACTATTTCATATCCAAGAAAAGAAGGGCCTGTTACAGCATTCTAGAAAGTTATGGAAGCTCTACAGGAAAAACAATGAAACTAAAGGAAAATGGGGCCCTGGGGCCTCAGGCTAACAAAGATGTGATGGAAAATGCCTATAAACTAATCATAAAAATTGTAAAACTGTAAATAAAATACCGAAACTTAAAATTTATCTGCTAAATCTTTGAGCAGGTTAGAAAACAGTGCAAGCATGTTCATTGAAAGCTGATATAACAACTTTTTTCGTTACACTATGAATATTTTGTTGTATTCTAGTGTTAAGAATGATCTTGTCTAGCATTGTTTTAGGATATGAATTATAGATTAAGATACTCTTTAGTTTCATCAATTTTTTTCTGTAGAAGTTTTGGATGTACCTACTAACTTTCAATTCTATTTTTTAGTGTTAAAACTAAATTTGTTTTCATTCTGATACTTTGATGTGAGTAAAAATTTTAATATTTTCCAGTATTAGTGGGCTTGATGTTACCATTCAGTGAATAAAGTATTATTACCTTCATTTATGATTATAGTATCTAAAAATGGATTAGGAATATTATTTTCTTTTTCAATAGTGAAAGATAATTGTTGATTGTAATTATTAAAAACTGTAAACATTTCTTCAGATTTTTCATTAGGCAACAGATAATATCTAAAAATTTTTAGAAAAAAAAAACACCTGAAAAGGTGAAAAGAAACTACCTATCTATTAGATTGTAATAAATCATCCATTATATATTGAGATATTATTGGAGATATTGAGCTACCCATTGCGGTACCAAAAATTTGTTTTTGCATAGTATGTGTTGTTATAACAAAAATAATTAGAGTTAAAAATTAACCTTACTATTTTAAAAAATTGTAGTGTTTCAAAAAATATCAAAAGTATCAGCATGGAAACAAACTTAGTTTGAACACTAAAAAATATTAACAATTTTTTCTATGAAGAATGGACACAAAGGATCATTAAAACCTTTGAAAATGAAAATAATGTTCGAATAGCCCTTAAAAATATTAAACCAATTGGAAAATTGTACACTAAACTAAAATATAAAATTCTAATCATGTCTGAATCTAATATTGTTTATTCAATCCCTTGTAATAATTGCAATAAAAAGTACAACTTCTCGAAATTTGTATAGTAGAATATTATACGATGTTAGACTAAATAAATTATAATCTGCTTTCCGTGAACATAAATAATATCACAGACCATCATGCAAATTTGAACAATGTAAAAATTTTACAAAGAGAAAAAATGTAACTAAGAGGTTAATCCCTGAGATGAAATTAATAAAAAAAATATCCAAGGAACAAAACAACTGATATAGAATATCTAAGTTAAATTTATTCTTACATTTTACTTTTAGATGAAAAGGAATCCAAATTAAATAACTCACTATAACTCTCACATTCTTTTCTCGAATATTTTAAATATTTATTCCTGTAAAATTATTGTATATCACAGTATACAGTGTGTCCCATTTGAAACGGACACACCCCGTAAAATTTTTATCTTTCATCTGATTCTAGCCGTTTTTTTTTCTAAAGATAGGTCACACAAAACTCTTTTTTACTTTGGTGCAAAATTTCAGATCTTAATCTCAATTTTCAAGGCCTATTATGAATTTTTTTGTAGTAAAAAATGACGAAAATAATTTAGCGATTTTTTTATTTAAAATCTGACATAACAGCGTTAATTAGGACACCCTAAAACTCTCACATACCAAATTTAAACAAAAATATAGAGGGAGTTCCATTCTGCGGGTTGTCCAAGTTGAGCAAAATAGGAATTTTAAGGGCATGTAGCAAATCAAGTTTGTCATGGAATCCACTCAAAACAGTTGAACTGTCAACAGGACCACTGAAACTGTTGGTGTGTAAAGATCTGATACAAAAATACACACAGTGTCTTTCTTTTTTTGAACTTTATATCGAGTATATCAAAACCGCCCCAGCCACTATAAAGTCTAAAAATACAGGAGCCTGCCTGTCAGTAAGTCTATGAGTTATGGTAACTGGTGTGCCACAACAGGAAACGCACAGAAAATGTATCATCTTAGACAGTGACTTTATTGAGAAATGAAATTGAAGAATTTTCGATCCAAAAATTGTTGATAGGTTTGTTTTAATGGGTGTATAGGGATCAATTTTTTGAAGAAACTACGTTTTCAAATAGCCGACGTTTCGGTCAAAATTTGACCATCTTCAGGGCACTACAATTTATTGAACGTTATTAGATAAGTTTAAAAGAAAAAAAAAACAAATAAAAATGTCAAAAATTACATTAGGATAAAGGTCAAATAATTTAAATTTGTAACTATTATTCTCGTGTATCTGGGTATCAGTTCCTCGAATGAAATAATTCAAACAGGTTAAGGTGTTTATTTGATACTTCAGGTAACAGGTGAGTTAGTAATAAACAAAACAATAGATGGCCACGATGTCAGGTGCTGGGTTGGTTCGGCCGGGCCTTGGTGGCGCCGGACAGCGAATGGTGTTGATCGCACTGTTCTACTGGCTCGAGTCCGTGCAGAGTTCTCAGGGGGAAAGCAGGGCCCGAAACGCCGGGGCAGCAGAGGTCTAGAGTCCAGTCAATGCTCCGCAAGCGGAAAGCTGTTGACTAGAGAAGCACGACAGCGACTTTTCCTCGGTGGCTGGACGGCCCCTTCTTATACCCGTCCGTTCTGGCCGGGTAGATCGATACGGGGTGGAGCGTCGGCCGAGCGGCGTGGGCTGCGGTGCCGACCGGCGCGTCCTCGCGAGGGGTAGTACGGAGCGCTTTCGTACTACCCTGGGTGCGAGGCGCGGCGGCGA
The DNA here is from genome assembly GCA_963920635.1 of Pseudeuparius sepicola. Classification (NCBI taxonomy): domain Eukaryota; kingdom Metazoa; phylum Arthropoda; class Insecta; order Coleoptera; family Anthribidae; genus Pseudeuparius; species Pseudeuparius sepicola. Next base: position 35,379,138 of record OY987303.1, read on the forward strand.
CCGCGTGTCGTGATGCTGGTTTCGGTAGGGTGGTCTGTGGGGTTACAAATTATTTTATTTGTTGGTTGGCATTTTGTAAAGAAATAAATTACTTTTGTGTTTATTAAAGTTTTTTCAACAATTCCAGAGCACTCTTGACCAGTATGAAGTTTCATAAAAATTCAGTATTTGAAGATGACCCAGAGAAAAATACCTTGTATATTTTTGTATTGAATCTTTGCACACCAACACTTTGCACACAAACACTTGACTCGCCCGATGCCTTTAAATTCCCGTTTTGCTCATTTTTGAACCCTGTAGAATGGAACTCCCTGTATATTTTTTGTTCAAATTTGGTATGTGGGAGTTTTGAGGTACCTATCCTGATTAACGCTGGTGTGTCAGATTTTAAATAAAAAAAATCGCTAAATGATTTTCGTCATTTTTTATTTGAAAAAATTCTTAGTAGGCCTTGAAAATTGAGATTAAGAGCTGAAATTTTGCGCCAAAGTAAAGAGTTTTGTGTGACCTATCTTTAAAAAAAACGGCTAAAATCGGATGAAAAATAAAAATTTTACGGGGTGTGTCTATTTCACATGTATTTCACTGTATATCCGCCCTGTTTACTCCAAGTTTTCGGTCTTAAATTGATATGTTTATTGACAAACATTTTTTTACCTTTTTTTACAAGTAACTTCAAAAATGTTTTGTTTATTGTCAAACTTTTCGATAACCTTAAAATTTTCATTAACCTAAAAAATATTGCTTCTGTCTGCTGTCATTTATTTTCCATAACTTACTTCAAAATATAAAATTTTCTTTTATTGCAAATAGCTATGACAAAAACAAATATTTAGAAAACATTTATTCCATATTCGAACATTGATATTCACGTGGAATCATCATTAATCATCATTATTTTAGCCCTAGTGAAGGCTACAGATATGGCCGAAACCTTGGTTTATTATAAAGAATAAATATTATATGATTTTGGCTGAGGTACCCGTAATTTTGTTTTCTTCAATGCCGAAGTGCAGCCGAGATTTAAGAAGATGTATTATTAAATAATTAATTCAAGCCAGAAATTACGGCTTATTATTGACATTTTTTGAACTTACTTTAGATTTCGGTATACAAGTAAAATTAAGCACATTAATTTATGTTTACAATATAAGTGTACGAGAGTAGTGAGATTCATTGGGAATTAACGCTTGCTATTTGCTGCATCCACATATACGCACTTCTCAATATGTTCATAATCTCCTGCGACGCCTGCGCGGTGTTGAACTGGCTCAATAAATCCATGACTGTGTAGTTATTATAGTCCCGGATAGAAGTGTTTACCCCGTGTTCAAGTAATGTCAGAACTACTTCAACTTTACCACAGAGGGCGGCCTCGTGAAGGGCTGTACCAGCTTTTGTGCGCATATTTACGTTAAATCCTGCGCGAAGTAGAACTTCGACCACGGCTCTGAAACAAGGAAATTATTGTTAAAAATAAACATCTATGCCACGATTTAAAGTTCCCAATATTTTCCTTTTAGCTATCCACCTTCACAGTAAACGGAATGCGAATTGACTAATCAAATTACTGCTCGAACTTTCGTCAGTTCAATTTATAGTTTATAGTTTAAGTTATAATAATAATTCTCACCCTCACAATACTTTAAACTAAGAGTACCCAGAAGCAACTGAATGCTTGTGAGGGGCAAAACAAGGTGACTGTTTGACTGGTAGTAGATACATTTTAAACATTGGTAAAGTTGAACCCCTGGAGCAAAAGCCGACAATGTAACACTGGAATATATAACTCTGTTTAGTGAGTATAAATAAAATGAAAGAGTAATGCACCAGTTAGCGAATTACCTCAGGTTTGTATGGTAAGTACTCTAGAAACAGAGTTAAACAGATTTTTATTAATACTAAATACAAGATCTGCTTAAACGACAAACCTTAGCCTACAGTCCGTGTATTAAGACATTTAATGTTCTCGTGTTAAATGTCTCCTTCCCCATTAAATCAAAGACCAGCTGCGATTTAATATCGGGTATCGGCGCGCATTCCGGTACTGTACCCATTATTTCCTTAAATCTAGGTTTAACAGAACATTAACCTAGAATCTTTTTTTTTTGGCTCTCATCACGGTGATGATTGCCATTGCAGAATAGTAGATTCACATGTGCGGATGATCTAATGTTGGGGCCTCTGCAACATTAGGTAAAATCCTGGTGTACAAGATTGCAAGCTTGTTGGACGAGTTTAATCTTGGCAGCGGTGGTCTACTCAGTGGATCTGTGCCTTCGTATCGTGATACCGCCTTTATCATATGTGTGTGTAACCTTTCACAATGTTCTTCGTTATCCGATTCCCGATTCTCAGTTTGTCGTTCTGCCTATTCAGCTTTCAGTCGCGTTTGTGGGATTCGATCATTTCTTAAAATATGTAGTTCGATGCTGATACTCCTTGTTCAGACACAGGTCTAAACATTAAACGCTGTTTCTGCAATGCTCTTGGGGTGCATTTCGATTCGATGGAAGCCGGATGCTAGATCGAGAGTAGAAACGTATGGGCATCTATCTGCTTAATTTATCTAACATATCAGTTATATTAGGAATAGGGTATCCTCTATTGTTTTTTAGTTAATCCTACTATAATCTATGACAATTCGCAATTTTGTTTTTCCGGACGCATCTTTCTTCTTACGAATTCGCATCCAATGTAACCGCCGAGAGGACCATGGACTATTACATGGTCGAATTACATTACTTCGGTTTTGTGTATAAAGGGATAACGGTAAAATTTGGTATTGATAGGTATTTCATGTGTTGTTTAATTTAGTATTGAATGGGGTAGGACTTTTTCTGAAGAAACAAAAAAAAGAGGCTATGCCATAGAATATTTCGATAGCTTCCGGGCTTTAAAACCGCCCAAAGAACTGATTCGCTATTTTGGAAAGGGTGTCAATATCACTTACAATAACGATGCCTATGAAAATTGTAACGAAATAAATTGCGGTCATTTGTGTCTCGAATTTCTATATAAAAGGTGGAGGTCACCTTAGAAGTCGCCAGTCATGTCATTTTTTTTACCTTTACTTTTTCAGATCCTCCATTTTATATATGATAAAATATTTTGACAAGCCTTTTATTCAATTTACTTAAAATTAAAAATTCAATTTTCCACATCTAAATACTACAAAGTTGACTATGTCTAGAAAGGTAAGCCCCATTTTATTAAATGTTAAATTTTACAGTATTTGAATCCACTTAATATGTTACTTTCCTAATTGGTATAATTTTTTACAGCTTTTGATGTTATAATGTTTTACTGCTGAAGATGACCCCCTAGGTGGGTCGAAACATATGTACAGTTGAATTAAAAAGCTGTGTTTGTGGAGCTGCGACTGTAAGTTTTTTTACCCTTCGTCTTTTCGTTATTAGTCATGTCATTGTTATTTACTCTGCAGGGACGTACATCCACGCCCTCCATCGATTTTGATAGCCCAATAATAGTTTTGGACCCAAACTCTGAATACGATTTAGCTTTGCTGGGATGCCACACGTACAACAGCATACCATATATCGAAGAGGAAAGCGGTGACAATAATTTTTTTTTACGTAACCGGGAATTTCGGTAGTAGCAGAGTAATAACACTCCCACGAGATCGTACGAAATAAAGAACATATAAGAGCACATAACAATTTTTTTAAAAATCGGAAGACCGAAAACGATAGCGGTACCATATCGATACAAGCGAATAAGAGTTCTCTGCAGTGTGAGATCTACAGCGATCAATATACCATCGATTTTATTACGCTTGGGGTCTATCGGTAGACTTTTGGGTTTTTCTGTACGATATATAGACAAAGGAAAAGTACATTTTTCAGATTTGCCAGTAGATATCGTTGTAGTTAGAACGATACGTATAGATTGTAACATCACTGCCGGTGTTATTACGTAAACCGACCTACGCACACGATTTAAGAATTCGCCGTTGGGATCAATCCTGGTTACGCCGTAGACGAAACTAGTGATGATTAAGATTTAAGATTTAATCATCTCCTGATGGTGTTAACATGGTTATAGAAACGCGCGTCTGAGTGCAAAAACAAAGTTTTGGTATGTGGACTTAAACAACAGAGTATAACCAAATGTTTGGTGAAGATATGTAGATGACATATTTGTTATATGGGAACATAGAGCAGATGATTTAAATTAATTTTTTAATTTTATAAACTCAAAAACCTTCTATTAAGTTTACCCTAATAATTGAAAATAATAATCAATTACCTTTCCTAGATGTTTCTATACTGATATCAGATAGTATAGAAACTAGTGTCTATGGAAAATCAACACAATCTAATAGATATCTCCATTTTAACTCAAATAATCATATTAGTGTTAAGAAAGGGAGTAATTAAAAGTTTGTATGACAGGGCTAAAGCGATTTGTTCTAATTACACAAAATTTGAGGGCGAAATTAAACATATAAAACATTTTCACGAGAAGAATAGTTATCTTATTGAAATTGTTGAGCAAGTTTTCCAGGATTTCCAACAAAATAAAAATGCTAGAATCAGAAAAATAGATCTGGTGAGCCGACCAGTAAATTTAATTATTCCTTATATTCCTGGATAAGTTAAAACGCATATAGCAATAGTTTTAATGTCAGAACAGCATTTAAAACCAAAAATACATTAAGATCGATGCTAGCTAAAACGAAACCATTTAATGAGGTACAAAGTTAAAAAAAATTCATTTTTTATAAAATTCCTTGTGAATGTGGAAAGTTATATGTTGGGGAGACTTGTAAGCCATTTAATGTTCGTTTAAAAGAACATGAAAATTATATCAGGCAAAATCAAATTTTCAAGTCAAAAATATGTGAACACTCTCTTATAAGTAGGAAATATACGAAAAATTAGAAAATCAGCATGTATTCTAGGAAATACGGACAACTGCGTTGCTGAATGTTAAGTGGAATTCAGTAAAATATTATTGCCAGTTATTCAAAGAGAAGTTAGTATAGATAATTAGATAGAACACAGGGACAATATCAGACAGGTGACTAGGCTATTGTTTCTGTTGTCATGACATTTTAACTTGACATTTATTAATTTGTCATTTCACTTTGACGCGACAAAATCTTTGAGACAGAATTTATGAATTTTCCAGGCAACTTGAAAAAATTGTCTTTTAATCAGTTTGGTGGCGAAAACCCAATTAAAAATTAAATGGATATACATTTTATATTACAAGAAATTTTGCATTGAGTAAAACCACAGAAGGTTATTTGAAGATAATAATAGATCTTCTTTAATAACGGCTGTATTTATATATCAATGAAGTAAAATAACGGGTATTTCAGCTAAAATTATGTTTTATTTATTCTTTACAATAAACCAAGCTTTCGGCCATACTTTTTGCCTTCGTCAGGGCTAAAATAGTGTTAGGTAAAATATATTATTGAGTGAGAATTATTTATATACTTACTATTGAGATGAATATTGAAAAGTTATGGTTCTATGAATATAAACGTCCAAAAATGGAATAAAATTGTTGTGTAAATATTTTTTGTTGTTGTCAACTGAAAATTTTGTAATAAATATTTACAGTTGTTATAGAAATTTGAAATAAAAGAGAATCTTCATATTATGAAGCAATCCATGAAAAACAAATGATAGCAGACAGTAATATTGTTTTGAGGTTATAAAAATGTTTAGGTTATAAAAAATTTTTTAGGTTATAAAAATTTTTAGGTTACTAAAAAGTTTGACAACAAACAAAAGAAATATAAATTTTAGGTTATTTGACAAAAAGGTTAGAAATATTTGCCAATAAAAATGTTTAGTTTGAAAACCGAAAACTTGGGAAATATAGATATAGGGTAGTATACAATAATATTCTTCTACATCAGTTCTTTTGTTCATTGGATAATTTTCTTTATTAATTTCATACATCTCAAGGAATAACCTCTTAGTTAAATTTTTTCTTTGTGTAAAATTTTAACATTGTTAAAATTTGCATGATGGCCTGTGATAGTTATATGTTCAGAAAAAGCAGAAGAAATTTTATGTAATTTAACCTCATTTTTGTGTCCTGAAATTCTATTATATAAATTTTGGGAAGTTTGGCCTATGTATTTTTTATTGCAATTATAACAAGGAATCGAATAAACAACATTAGATTCACACATTAGTGGAGTTTTATTTTTTAATTTAGTGTATAATTTTCCAATTTGTTTAACATTTTTAAAGGCTATTCTAATATTATTTTCATCTTTAAAAGTTTTAATAATTTTTGAAAAGGGAAAGAAGTGTATTTCCGTGCAAATAATTTAATTAAAAATCATGGTAAGGCGCTTTCGGCTGTTAAGCCATCCTCAGTACCACTTGTCAAGTGTGTACAGGAAAATTGGAGCATAAAGAATTATACAACAGTAAAAACCCATAAAAGAGAAGGTCACACCAAGTCACATTTTAAAAACTTTAAAATACTAACAAATTATACAACTGTGGGCAGCCAAGCTACCCAAATTATTTAAACAATGCTTAACAGCCGAAAGCGCTTTACCATGATTTTTAATTAAATTATTTGCACGGAAATACACTTCTTTCCCTTTTCATCTATATATACGTGCACACAGCCCCGCACTCCGTTGTATTAATAATTTTTGGTGTCAATTCTTCAATATAAGGTAGGGAACCATAGAAAAAATTATTGATTATTTCATTGTTTTGTTGATTTAGTACAGAATTATTGTTTGTGGTATGAATATTTTGTTGCATCCTAATATTAAAAATGATCTTATTTAGAAATTTTATAGGGTATGAATTATCAATTAAGATATTTTTTAATTTGATCAAATTTTTTTGTAAAAGTGTTGGATGTACCAATTTTTCAATTCTATTTTTTAGTGTTAAAACTAAGTTAGTTTTCATTCTGGTAAATTTTCACTCATATCAAAGTATGAAGATTCTCTTTTATTTCAAATTTCTATAATAACTATAAATATTTATTAATATATAATAAATATTTATTACAAAATTATTTCAATATTCATCTCAATAGTAAGTATATAAATAATTCTCACTCAATAATATATTTTACCTAACACTATTTTAGCCCTGACGAAGGCCAAAAGTATGGCCGAAAGCTTGGTTTATTGTAAAGAATAAATAAAACATAATTTTGGCTGAAATACCCGTTATTTTATTTCATTGTTATTTGAAGACTTTAAAAGATTTATCCAACGTAAACTGTAATTATTGTGCAACAGTATGCTATCTTTTCTTCAGCATTTTTATACCAAGAACTTGTATATTCATATTCATCATAGGCAGCCTGTTCAGAAACGCGGAAAAAACATTTATTCAAATAAAAGTTCACGTGACTATAACAAGGCCTTGTGCCCACCCCCTCGATAACAATATGCCTATGTTTTTTTAAGGATTTTCTTATTTAAACTTAATTTTAAACCGCAGGGCAGCCTGCATAAAATCGTACCAAAACGCATTGTTTGCGAACAAATGAAGACCCAATTTTTAATAAGAAGAGCCCAGGACGACTCCTTGATGTATACCTTATTATCGCATGATAATATTCGCGTCATGATGCTCTCTGAAAGGCCTACCGAGTAAAGGTATCGGTCACGAACTTCCGGTATATTTTCAGATATACGCCTAGGAGCTCAACGAAACATTTTCTTATGTAGAATTCAATTTACCCAAATTTTATTTATTGCAAATTTATTTCCGAAAGCTTTATTTCTGAAATGTATTTTTTTAAGGTACGTGGTTCTCAGAGTTTATTTCATGAGGCACTAATTTCTAATTGAAAGGAAAATAACAAAAAAAAACAAAAAAATTATGGTAGAAAAATTAGACTTGCCAAAACAAATTTTCAAAAATTTTCTAACATTTGTCTTAATCCTAAAAAGTTTTTTTCAAATTGTATAAAACCTCTCAAAAAACGCCGCCTATGGACGCCCGCGTGACGTGTCTTAAAATTTCGCCTATGTCAATGGTAGTGACAGGTAGTGAAATAGCGCGGCGTTGCCACGTCTATCAATTTATCCGAGGATTCACCACAAAATTTCGATTTAATTTGAAAACGATTACTTTCTAAGGAACATGTAGAATGCCTATGAAACACCGACCATACTGACATTTCCAGGAATGAATATTGCACCATATACTGTTTTCTTGCTTTTTTACATTAAAATTCACACAACACTACACAACATTCACATTTTCTAAATATGTTTGGAACCTCTTGGTTCCCCTCAGCCATTCCATTTGTTTGAAGCGAGGTACTCAGCCTAGCGACCACGACGAGATGGATGCCCTCCGCCAGGAAAACCCCGAAGGGTAACTAAAAAACACAACTGCACTAGCACACATTGCACATGCAAAGCACTACACTTCAAAGAGGCCGCCGTTAACCTCGATGCACAAATTCACTCGGTTAATTAAAGAAGTCCGGATACGTGCAAAAAGTCCATGGTTATTCTGGATTTGATCAGCCGCACCTTCAATTCGTTCACGTAACTGCTGCTCGTTGTCGATTTCATGTTCGTACAGAATCGCCTTCATGTGTCCCTCCTCGTCCGATCCAACGGTTGGGGAATTGGTCGTCTAAAAGTGCACGAACAGGTCTCGCAAAATGTGCTGGTGCACCATCGTGCATAAGCCACGTGTCATGCAGTACTTGTAGTGGCAAATTATCAAATAAAACATTTCTCAGAAAATCCAAGTATCGTTCAGCGTTGTGCCTAAAACAAAAAAAAAGAAATTAGAAATATTCACAAATTAGGCGAATTAGGATTTACAAAGCTAATTTTATTGATACATTTTAAATTTCATGTAGATATTAGGCACAAGCAAAGACAATCCCATCAAATGGGATTGTCTTTGGTACAAGTCAGTTTTATTGGTTTTATTTTACCTGCCTTGTTCTGAGATATTCCCAATCTCCTTGCAATAGTCGTAGTGCTTATAGAAGGTTATTCTTCCACCAAATCAAGTACTGGATCAACATCGTTCATATTAATTTGCCCTCCAGGTCCACCCCTTCGAGATTGCAATACACCAGTGTTTCGAAAACGTTGTATAATGTTGACAAAGGTACGTGGATTTGGCATATTTGCCATATTGGGAAAACGAATAAGGTATTATGCAGCAGATCGATATGCACTTTCATTGCATATCCCGTACATTAAAACCATGTCTGTGAACTCGGCGTTCGAATATTCCGGCATTTTCATAAAGACGCTGGGAAATAACGCGAGGTTAAATTCGCAAACGCCCTCCGCGGGCGACTAGCGCAACTAGTGTGAAGTGTGACGCAGGTGTTAGAGATGCGACGTCGAACAAGACAGTGCATCGATTCCATACACATCGACGTATTGCAAAGCGTTCAGTCCAATAACGCCGTCATTAAGAAATCACAGAATTCTTCTCGTTTAGTTTAGATTTTCAATGTTTTCTTATAACAATTATTTTTTTGAAGACGCAATCAAATAATCTAACATTGACATCGATATCGATAATTATTACGCACCACTCCAACCTCTACTGTTTTGGGCGTTTGTGTCCAGTTACGTCAGTCCGCCATCCCTACGAAATTTTCGTGGTTTCGCGTTTCGCGAGAAATGTGTATGTAGTTTTGTACTAACTTGGTGCTGCTATGTGAAAATGCAAAAACAAAAAACGCGTAGGGATCCAGGATTACCTAGCCTCGGGACCGAGCTCGAGATGAGCTAGGGACTCGGGATTCATATCCTGTTTTCAGTTTTCAAATTTCAAACTAAGGTAAGGTGAATCCAGGCGAACCTCGGGTAAATCTAGCAGCGCTGCGGCTGTACAGATTCAAATCGATTGTTATTTATGTATTTTTAAATTTGTTTGAGTAAAAAGGTATTTTCATCCTTCCTAAAACAACGACAACACCGCGGAAAATAACTTCCAGCTGACAGTACGTTCCGAAGCCATATTGGCTGACGTAATTAAAGGCGGAGATTTACAGGGAAAATGTGGGTTTTTACCCTTTTTTAAAGATCGTAAAAAATCTAAAATATTTTTCTATGTTTTCTTAAGCCACCCTGCGCACGTGGTAAAATTTTTTGTTCTAAGTGATAGTTAACCCTGTATATATGTGAATTCCCAAATCCTTCTTAGGAAAGGTATAGAATAATATCTGCAGTTACCAACATAGTGTGTTGGGCTCGCCTTGAACTTTGGAGGCTTATCTTTTGCGCAGGTTCAATACCTGCATTTGCTTCGAAAGTGGTTTTGTATTCCCTGGATTGGTATGAACTTTAATTATTGATTGTAATGATATTTTATTAAAAAATATGACTATGTTTTATTTAATTATTACATTATTATTATTACATTATTATATTTATTATATTATATTTATTTATTTAAAAATACAAAATAGCCTAACCTCCCCGCACCCTTGGAAGCTCACAACTTTCAAAAAACAAATGGGTAATATGTTAGTGAAATTAAATAAATTAAATTAAATAAATATCTCCGACCTCGAAAACCCAAAGGCATAAGTGTGGCGTGTGGAAAAAGGGTTGAATTAAGGGTTTGGCAGATCACACAAAATGCACTTTTGAGTCGAAAAATAACTGGGAATTTTTTTTCTCGTCAACTGATTTCTGCACTTATGCCTCTGAAACTACAGAAAGTTTGATTGCAATTGATTTTATCCAAAATCAATTGACGGAAAAAAAATTTTTCCGACTTATTTTCCGTAGATTTTTGCTCTGGCAATTCTGAAACGTAGTAAAGATAATGTGAAATTTGTTTTACATAATTGAATCTATTTATTCTGGAGTTTTGAACAAGAAATAGAAGACCTTCCCACCAAAGTAAGCAAACATTTAAATCATTTGAATTAAAACCGCGAGTTATTAAATCAGCTGGATTCTCTGAAGATTTTACATGATACCAATTATTAAGTTGAGTCAATTCTAAAATTTCAGATATTCTGTTTGATACAAATGTTTTTAATGTGTTTGGTCCTCGAGCTAACTAGCATAATACTATATTTGAATCTGAATAGCAAAAAAATTTTTTTGAATCAATATTTAAAATTTGAGTGACTATTAATAAGCCTAGCTAATATCACTGAACAACATAATTCCACTCGGGACAAGGTAATAGTTTTCAAAGGTGCTACACGACTTTTGGCGCATAGGAAAATAGAAGTTCTATTTACTTCACAATCTGATGTTACAACATAAATTCAAGCACCATAGGCTTTTTCAGATGCATCTGAAAATCCGTGTTTTTTAATTTAACAAGTCGAGAAATTATAATTTCATCAATATTTATTAATTGCGTAAATAAAGTTGTCCATTGGGTATGTAAATAATGGTATAGATATAGATTCATCCATTCAAATTTTAATTGCCATAAAGACTACATGATTAGCTTTGATCGAATAGTAATAGGAACAAGAAGTCCGAGAGGATCAAATTGTTGAGAAATATATGAAAGAATGCTTCTTTTTGTTACTTTATTATGTTTTTTAGTATTTTCAATTGAATGATAAATAAAACTGTCAGAATTGGTATTCCAAGTTATTCCTAAAGTTTTTGTTGTATTACCATCAACAACTGTAAAATCATTTTGATCAGATTTTTCTTGTAATTCAATCAAAAACAGAAGGTTCATTTGATAAAAATTTTCGTAACTGAAATCCATATTCGGAAATTATTTTTGTTAAATTTTTCTTATAGAAATTAGTTGATTATATTATCACAACCGGTTAAAAGGTCATCAATATAAAAATCGTTTCTTATTATATTGCTTTCATTGGAAAATGTTGTTTTAACATTTTCTAAAATTTGAATCAAACATCTAGTCTAAATCTTTATTTGAATTTTCACGCCAAACTATACGCTGTAAATTACGCTGTTGTGGTTCAACCAGAATATGTCGATACATTTTTGCTAAATCACCAATTTGGACGAAAACATGTTGTCTAAACTAAATTATAATTGTAAATGAATCATTTTGAACAGTAGGGCCAACTTTTAACGAAATGCCTGAAGAAGATTGCATGCTAGCATTAAAAACAATCCGAGTAGTGGTAGTGGTGCTATCTAACTTTTAAACACTATGGTGAGACATGTAAAAAATTTTTGTTTGTGAATTATCAATATTATGAATGTCCTTTTTTGACATATGACCTAAGTTGATATATTCTGTCATAAATTTGCGATACTCATTGTAAAGAATGAGGTTTCTTTCTAGACGACGTTCAAGGGAGTAAAACCGTTTTTCAGCTATTTCCTGAGATTCACCTAAATCCTTGATATTGTCTTTGACGGGAAGATTTACCAGAAATCTACCTGTTTCCGTCCTTCGAGTAGTTTTCATAAAATGATTTTCGCATTCCAACTGTTCGCCTGAATAATTATTATTAACTATATAATTCGATTGAATTTCTTCAATGTTCCAAAATTTCTGGAATTGTGAATCTAAAGCTGATAGAGTTAAACAACATGCACTAGGTTGTGTGTCAGGTGTACAATTCATATAACCTAAAACAACCCCACCGAAACGAGTTTTTTTGTAAAACGAACGAATTTTCGCCTAGTTTTATTTGATCTATGCAATGGAGAGAATAAAAAACGCCTGCTCCTTTTAAGCATATCAACTTGGGAGCTTTCATTGAATTTTGGATCAGCAAGTTTAATATTCTCAAGTATTTTAAAATTACTCACATCAAAAATGAAAAATTGTGTGAACTTTGAATGATTTTTTTAATGTTACAAACGGTAAATTAATTTTAAAATTACTGTGCAAGAATGAATGTCAAGTTTTACACATTTTGTAACTTTTGTTGTAACTTCTTTCACTCCCGAGAGAGAAATTCTCTCACTGGTAAAGTTCGTCCCTATACGCTGAAGTAGTGAATTTTAAATCAAATTTACTTGGAAGCAACTGTCCAAAAACGTTCTACACACTACAGGTTGTTTATTTCTGTTTACAAGATGAACAATGCTGTTGATAATAAAGCATATCTGTTATTATTATTAATTTTGTTTAAATGAGCAACTGTAAAATTCTGTGATTCTTCAATAGAAGTTTCATTATCATGATTATCCATTATAGTAAGTAATGATTTATTATTTTAATTTACCTTAGTAGAAGTTTTATTTTTATCAACGTGCAAATTTGTTATGTTTTGAGATGAAGAACAACTCGAAATATTTATCATTCACTGACATAATTTTAAACATGTCACAAAAATATAAATAATGTTGAATTTTACAAAGAGGACATTTTGGAATATTTTTTTATTTATTATCAGATACATAAAGTGATTTTGAATCATACTTTTTGGTTGTGAAGATATTTTCGATAGATTGTAAAAAAATAAATTTTTCATTTAAAAATGTGGTTAAATCACATGTTTTAATAGTGATTTTATTTTTGTATAAGATTCCCATTCTTCACGTAATTTAAAATAAAGTTTTGAAGTAATTAAGCAAATTAAAATTGAATTCCACTCTTGTACATTTTCACCTAAATTTTCCAAAGATATAAAATGCTTAAAAAATGTGTCAACCAGCTGCCTAAATGATATGTATGATTTAGGTTTGAGAGATGGTAAATCAAAAAGTATAGCTTTAAGGTGAGACTGAATTATCGCTTTTTTATTTTCATATCGATCTTGGAATAATTGAATGCAACTTCGTAATTGTCAGAAGTAATTTTCATCGAGTAAATTACAGCAGCTGATTCACCTTTTAAAGCTCCATTTAGATAATTATGAACGTTATCTAAATTAGGATTATCGTGAATTAGGTATTTGAATGGGTCGAAAAAATTAGGCCAATTTTCAAATCCTCCCTGGAAATTATTAATATTAATTTCAGGTAATTGTATGCTAATTCATATGAGATATTAAATCAAAATATTTCGTTTCGAATTCCTGGCGTTCTTGATTTGTTGTATATTCATCTTTTTGTCCTGAATCGAATAATACAATTTCGTATTCGTCTTGTATTTTATTATATTTTGGGCATCCCCTAATCTGATTTGTAACTTTGTGATATCGCTTGGTTCCTTGTATATAAAAGTAGATAGAAAAATGCTGAATCGTGTTAATTTTGCCTTTACTCGACCGCGTTGAGCAATAAGTTTTTTATTTCGTCTTGAGGCATATTTACGAGTTAAATAAATGAACGAGATATATACCAAATGAATAGGTAATTATACGAGAAGTATATCGAGTTTCGTTATAATATTATTTATGATTTATGACATATACAAAAAAGTTTTCGAGTTTCTTAATGAAAATTATGTACGTGATTACGAGGAAAATATCGAATTGATTAACGAGAATATTTTCGAGATTACGTTAAATATATCGAGTTTATTTTACGAAATTACGAGAATGATAATTATTACCCAATGACAAATGATGCTGTAAACAAATGGAAAACTGGAGTAATAGTACGGGAGCCAGCGACAGATTTTTTGTGACAATTCGCGCAAAGTTGAAAACCCGTTTATTTCTTAATTTGTACCCCGGAAATGGGAATTTTGCTTTTCTGACTAGCTTTTAGCGGTGCAAAGTTCCGCTACAGGGCTTCAAAAACTGCAAAAAAGAATAAAAAATATCTATTATTTTTGATTTTTTTTTATTTTTGATTTCGTTTTTATGTAATTCTTTGGCCGTCGCCTCAATAGATTTCGCTGATTTGCATTTGTCTGCGAAATCTACGCCAAACAGAGAGGCGTCAACATTTTGTTGGGTTGCAATTTTTTGTACCGAGACGTTGAAATACTTATACAGGGTGTTCCGTAATGATGTAACAATATTTTAAAGGGGTGTTCTACGAGCCATTTTAGGGGGGGTTCGTCATATAAAATTTTCCGATTTGAGGCCTCCCTGTCGAGATATTCAACTTTGAAAATGGCCGAAAAATCTAGATTTTATTTTTTTTCTTCACAACTGTAAAAGTTAGAGATTTGAATTTTGATACACTTTCTTAGTTAGTTGAAGCCTATTTTTAGGTGGTACCTACTATTTTTTTCAGGTTATGTTTATGATGGGTATAAATTGACCACCCCTATTTTTATTTCCTCCAGAACTTTTTTATACGTTAACTAATTTAAATTAAAAAAATATTTCTTAAAACTTCCTTCAATTTAGATACTTTTTTACTCTTTCCATTTTTTCGTATACCTGATATTTTGTACGAAAAAATTTTTTTTTATCAAGCACCGTATTGAAATAATATTGGCCGCACTAATGGTTTATTAAAAACATAGTAGGCGGCTGTCACTGCTGACACTCTTTGTCACAAGTCGTTGCCTTTAGCCTTGCTGTTCAAAGTTTTTGGCGGAAGTTTATCCAAGTTTCGGTTAGTTGATTTAGACAAAATATGAATTACAATCACTTTACAAATGAAGAATATGCTGATATGCATTTAATTTATGGTGAATGTCGTGGAAGTGCGCTTCAAGCCAGAAGAATGTATATGGAAAGGTTTCCCAATCGTGACATTCCAAATTATCGAACGTTTATTAATATTAATATCAGATTAAGGGCCACAGGGTCCTTTAAAGGACAACAACGTAATGCAGGAAGGGGAAATGCGGTCAGTGCTGAACAAGAATATGCACTTTTAAATTTTTTCGAACAAAACCCTCGAAGAAGCATTAGAGAAGCATCTAGGCATTTCAATATGCCCTCTACCACTATCTGGAGAATTTTGTCGAGAAACGGATTGCACCCATTTCATTTCAGAAGGGTTCAAGAATTATTACCTACGGATCATAATATTCGTGTTGTGTTTTGTAGAGAAATATTGCGCAAGCGAAATAGGAATCCACAGTTCACCAACAAAATACTTTTTACTGATGAAGCTCTATTTACACGAGACGGTATTATTAATTACCATAATATGCACGAATGGTCCCATGATAATCCCCACAGTATTATGACTGGGAAACACCAACATACCTTTTCCCTCAATGTTTGGGCTGGTATAATAAATGATTTTTTAATAGGACCACTCATTTTGCCTAGACGTTTCGGAGGTGCAGAGTATTTGGAATTCCTACAAAACAATCTTTTTGAGATATTGGAAGATTTGCCCCTCCAACTTAGACAGGAAATGTGGTTTATGCAGGATGGAGCTCCTGCTCACTTTTCACTAGTTGTTCGGCAATGGCTTGGCGAACATTTTCCAGATCGTTGGATTGGAAGGGGTCAGGATGCACCCATACAGTGGCCTCCGAGGTCTCCTGATTTAAATCCTCTCGACTTCTATTTATGGGGCCACATGAAAAACACAATTTATTCGAGAGAAGTCAACACCATTGAAGAACTTCAAGAAAGAATTTTCAATATTTCCCAAGAAATAAGAGCTTCTGTGCACACCTTTCGTTCTGTAAACTTTAATTTCATTAAAAGACAGTTATGTCAAGATTGTGCTGGTGACCACTTTGAACACTTATTGTGAATTTGATTGCTGTTGATTAAAAAGAATCTTCACAACCCCTTTTTACCATGTTTTTATAATTATTTTTTAGTAGTATACACAATGGCTTTTGTTGACAAAACGAAGAGTGACAGCCGCCTACTATGTTTTTAATAAACCATTAGTGCGGCCAATAATTATTTCAATACGGTGCTTGATAAAAAAAATTTTTTCGTACAAACTATTAGGTATACGAAAAAATGGAAAAAGTAAAAAAAGTTTCTAAATTGAAGGAAGTTTTAAGAAATATTTTTTTAATTTAAATTAGTTAACGTATAAAAAAGTTCTGGAGGAAATAAAAATAGGGGTGGTCAATTTATACCCATCATAAACATAACCTGAAAAAAATAGTACCACCTAAAAATAGGCTTCAACTAACTAAGAAAGTGTACCAAAATTCAAATCTCTAACTTTTACAGTTGTGAAGAAAAAAAATAAAATCTAGATTTTTCGGCCATTTTCAAAGTTGAATATCTCGACAGGGAGGCCTCAAATCGGAAAATTTTATATGACGAACCCCCCCTAAAATGGCTCGTAGAACACCCCTTTAAAATATTGTTACATCATTACGGAACACCCTGTATATTTGGTACTTCCTATGAGTAGAAAATGTGTGAAAGATGTCTGTCAGAAGCTTTCCAGAATCTATCAAAGCTTAGGTTTGCGTCGCATCCGCTGTGTCTTGGTGTGCCAGTATTTTAGTTAATGTTTCACCATGCTGTGATACCTTTTCCCACAATTTCTTGCAGATTTGTTAGGAATTTATCTTTTTTTAATATCTGTCGGCGACATTAAAAGCTTCCACCTCGTGATTTAGCGTGGGAGGTTTTAAGTATTTGCAGTTTGTGGGTAGTTTCCCTCGACTCTTTGTCAATTCCCGAGGACAGATAAGATTCCCAGCGGGAGGACAGGTCTGGGGCGAGAGCTGGCCCTTCCACACTTTTGTTCAATGGGTTGGACCCCAGAATGTCTTCAATAGAATCATCTGGTTGTGGGTGTGGGGCGCTTCTGTTTCGGGGAGTACTGACGGGAGAGATTCCTCCGAATCAGATGCGCTTGGGGCTCGTTCGGAGCTGTCTGAGTCACTATCGCCTGTGTGGAAAGCGAAAGAAAGGTATGGTCAGCTTTTTGCGACATTGTGCGGGAAAGAAATAGACGTTAGTCATTAGTCTTTCCGCATACTATGGTTTTGAATGTGCATAATGACTGTAATCAGATATGTTTACGTCATTACTTTCGAGTTTGTTTTGTATCTAAGGTATTACCCTTACTTATACGAAACTCTACATATGCCTCGCCAGTATTTTACTCATTGGATGACGTTATGGTGGCAGTGGTGTGCATAATGACTGTAATCAGATATTACTCATGTTTACGTCATTCCTTTCGAGTTTGTCTTGTATGTAAGGTATTACCCTTACTTATACGAAACTATATATGCCTCACCAAGATTTTACTCATTGGATGAGGTTATGGAGGCAGTGGTGTGCATAATGACTGTAATCAGATATTACTCATGTTTACGTCATTCCTTTCGAGTTTGTCTTGTATGTAAGGTAATACCCTTACTTATACGAAACTCTATACATTGTGTCCCAATTTGATACTGGACACCTCAGAAATATATGAAGGGCAAGGAAAACCAATGGTCTCTATTTTTTTAATGGTAGTACCAAGGGAGAGTATCTCATAAGCGGTGGTATTTGGATGGGGTAATTATTCATGGCCCGCTATGATTTTTTAAAATAGCAAATTTTCAAGAAACCCCATTAGGGATTTTTTTACGACAAAATGTTATTAAGAAAACTTGGTTCAGAATAAAAAACGGCGTATATTCGCAAAATTTCAAAAGGCTAGGCCTACTTTGATTTTTAGATTTATCTCCCACTTTTTCTTTCTCGTCAAAATCTTATTTTTTCATGATGATCAAGTTTCCTTTATAATATTTTGACGTGAAACCTCCAGAAAGGACACATTTCTAAGAAAAAAGTGGTAGAAAAAGGCGAAAAAGCTAAAAATCAAAGTGGGCCTAGACTTTTGAAATTTTGCAGTTCTACTCAGTTTTTCATTCTGAACAAGTTTTCTTAATAACATTTTGTCGTAAAAAAATCCCTAATGGGGATTCTTGAAAATTTGCTATTTTAAAAAACCCTAGCAGGCCATGAAATAATTAACCCATCCAAATACCACCGACTATGAGATACTCTCCCTTTGTACTACCAATAAAAAAATAGAGACCATTTGTTTTCCTTGAGCTTCATATAGTTCTGAGGTGTCCAGTATCAAATTGGAACACACTGTATATGTACTTATACGAAACTATATATGCCTCACCAAGATTTTACTCATTGGACGAGGTTATGGAGGCAGTGGTGTGCATAATGACTGTAATAAGATATTACTTATGTTTACGTCATTCCTTTCGAGTTTGTTTTGTATGTAAGGTATTACGAAACTCTATATTATGTATGTTTATGCTTCGCCAAAATTTTACTCATTGGATGTTTTCGTAAATACAAACGGAGCGGTCGATGACCCGAATGGCAAACATGTGAATTCATATAGCTGGCTCTTGTACTCAAACTTTAAATATTTTCTATAATTTGCATGTATTGGCAAAATAAAATATGCGTCTTTTAGGTCTATGGTTGTCATGTAACAATTCTTGTATATTAAATTTTTTACAGTACGGCTATCTTCCAGTTTAAAGTGCGAGCACGAAATGTGCCTGTTTTATCTTTTAAGATTCATTATAAACCAATTTTTGCTAATTGGTTTTTTTCTTACAAAGTATGATGATATAAACTGGTTTTCGCAATGTTTGCTTTTTATAATACCCCCAGCTGTGAGGAGGTTGGTAATGCTTTCTTGAAATTCAGGACCGTATTTACTTTTTGGTATTTTGTTTTGACAGGGCTTGGTTATAAAACGAATTTTGTAACCCTTTACCCATTCTAATATAACTTTATTTTGGGTAATTAATTCCCAATTGGGAATAAAATGTCTTATTCTGCCTGCATAACACACCTCTAACGCCGGTTCGCATTTTTACCGACCCTATACATGTTCAGCGCGTCAATTTGCCGAAGATATGCGATGCTTCTTTTTACCGACCCTAGCTGATTTCAGCAGTTCGCGCTGAATATGTGTAGGATTAGTAACCAAATCTCTCGCAGCATTTGCCATGTTTCTGCATATGGGTAGGCATTTCTTTCCATAAATACTTATAGTTGGCATTGAGGGAATTTTATGTTTGCACTTCATGCCAAAATCATTTTATATTTTAATGCGATATGGAAGATAGGTAAAGTGTGATAAACCAAAAGAACCAAAGCTTTATTTTCCTTCGTTTTTTCCCAGGCAGAAAATTACCATTTTTGCACTAAATGAAATACTTTTCTTATATTCAGCTATAGTTGTTCTTGAGAATTCCACGCCTGCCAATATGAACCAATGAAATGATATGATTTTTGAATTATTAACAACTCAGGTGATGATTTCAGCGATAATAATACCACTAGTGGTATTTTCGTATGTAATATCACAAGTGCCGAAAATTTTATCGATAATATTTTCGAAAGCGCTGTTTTGCCTAGAAAGATCACGAGTAAAAATTGGTCTTTTATCTCTGAATGTGTTATAAATTTAAACGGAGACGGAGGTCCAATAACAAAAATTTAGCAATGTAAAAGTTATATAAAATCATCTTAATAGTACCGCAACATAATTTATAAGCTACATAATTTAGAATAGTGTGAAACACACAAACTTTAAGAAGTAGGTACGTGTTTGTATCCAACAGATTCGCGGATGCTAAGCAACGAAGTGATAATTTGCACAAGTGCAATTACCGCGATAATTTGCACAAGTGCAATTATCGCTAGCAGAGGCATATGATTGGTTGGATTTTTATGGAAGGAAATAATCACTGAAATCCTACTCTCTTAGTTACGTCCTAGTTACGCTAAACCAATATTGTGGCAACTAAAACTGATAACCCGATAACTTCTTCATATTTCCAAATTTAATATAGGACTAGAATATATGTTTTCAGTTAACACATCGATCTTTAAATATCTATTAGCACAAAAAACATATTCGGAAAGGAAAGTTCAATCTAAATGACAGCTAGCTGTCAAACTAACTATTTGTAGTTGTTAAATTCTCTTTTTAAATACAACTCGTGGTATGCCTAATAATAAATACCTTTCCTTAATTTATAACTCATTATAATCCCAATGCTAAGCAAATACCACTCGCAGTGGTGGTATTTTCAGCTTTGGGATTATAATTAATATATATATAATATATTAAAAAATATATAATATATTAAAAAATAACTAAGTACATATTATGCGTAAAGGATTGTTACTTTCAAAAACAATGATTTATTAGCAAGCTCCAAACATACTTATAACACAATACACAATACAAAAGAAAATAAAATATGTTAATGGCCTTTTGCGTCTGATACCATATGCTTCGGCAACATTAATCAGATGGCTGTGCTCAAAATGTATCTAAAAACAAAATATTAGTTTATCAATATTACCAAAAAAATAAGCAACAGGTAAAATTGTAAAACCGAATTGTCTTATTTCATAGAACGGACAAAAAACTTGAAAATAAAGTCTAAGATAAAAATTATTTAAATTATTTATTGTGTCCTGATTAACACTGTGGTGTCAGATTTTAAATAAATTAATCGCTAATGGTTTTCGTGAAAATAGGGGGAATAAAACAATCGTAGCCGGTCCTGGATTTGCATTTTGAAAATGATAGTTTCTGTTGTCGCTTTTTTGATCTTTTATCTCCTTTATTTTTAATTGTGTTGCAAAGCTGTCTTTTTTTTATTGGGGAATGATCTAAATTCGATATCCATTTCTTGACATGGTTGGAGTAGTCGTTTGAATCAAATTTTGGGTGGATATCGACTATAAAACATTCACTGGATTTAAAATCCTTCGTTTCTACTTTGCAACTTGTACCAAACACAAAAAACTTATTAATTTTACTCATTTTGAACCCAGTAGCGTGCGATGCAGTTCGTAAATAAACCTAACCTATACTAGATACGTTTAGCACCGTCACCGTGCCCTGAAGCCGTTTACGATCGGTACGCCTTACGTTCGGGCATCTTCGGCAAAATGACGCGCTGAACGTGTATAGGGTCGGTAAAAATGCCGCCGGTTCGGCTTGCTGTATTTGTAGTTTGTCGCCTTCTTGTATTCCCTCGGGGCCTTCTGTCGTTGTTTGAGGTCTGCCCCATATCTCTCCCCTCCCCTCCTTCCCTCTGTCTGTGTCCTTTCCCGGAAAGGAGGGCGCTGCGAGTTTAAATTACGCGCGGCCGCTTGTGATTGATTGGGCACTGGTTTTTTTATTTGGGTATTGATATGGTCATTTGGGTACTATGTTAAAGCATAAGTATTTTATGGTTTTAAATTGATTTTTTTTTCCGGTTTATTAAAAAAACCCAACGACGATAGGAGGTGGAGAGTGTGGTTTATATTATTGATGCGTTTTTGTTCGTTTTCCCTGAGTAGTAGGATGTCATCTAAATATATGACTGAAAGAAACCCTAATGAGCGTAGATGGTTGATGACAGGTTTGAAATGCTAAAAATTCTATGTTAAACCTACTTACTTGAGGAGAAATCAGTCAGCATTTGGTGTACCTTCTTCATTTTCTTCTTGATTTTGTGTTTGAAGTCCGCAAGTTTTCTTTTGCGTGGATTCGGCATGATTTGGTACCGCACACAAAGAAACACGCGACGTGTTCGAGCGTATGAAACATAATGAATATCAGGCGAGCGCCGGGATATCGATACGGCGGGCTACCAAGCACTTTTTTCTATAAACATACGCGACAAAAAGAGCACAGAAACATAAACTACAGAGTGATCTCGAGGACGGGGCCATCGACGTATAATATTCTTCACTAATCCGCTATTTAATTCTCTGGCTCTATCCGGCTCGAAAGACCAATATGTTGGGCTGGCCTTAGTTCTTGAACTTTGGAGCCTTATCTTTTGTGCAGGTTCTGCATTTTCTTCGAAAGTGGTTCTGTTATCCCTGGATTGGTATGAAATTGAATGATTGATTACAATGATATTTTATTAAAAAACATGACTTTGTGTACTTGATGTTTTATTTCATTATTACATTATTATATTTTTACACAGCAATCGTTAAGGTTGTTTTTCAACAATATGCTGGTATTAAACAGCTCTGTATTTAAAAATACAAAATAGCCTAACCATAGGGTGTCAATGTAAATTAATCACTAGTATCTTAATGTAAAAATTAACCTTGACTTGTAATTTGTATTAAAAATCAAAAAATCAAAATCTTTTATTTCCGTTGACATGACAGGTACATGTGTGGAATACGTCAGTTATATAACACATAGACCATAAATATATTCAGGGTTAACTATCACTTAGTAAAAAAATTTTTATGGCAGATAAAGAAAAATTAGACTTGCTAAAATAAATTTTCAAACATTTGTCTTAAGCCTAAAAATTTTTTTTTTTCAAATTGTATTAAACCCCTCAAAAAACGCCGCCTATGGACGCCCGCGCGACATGTCTAAAAATTTCGCATATGTCAATAGCGCGGCGTTGCCACGTCTATCAATTTATCCGAGGATTCACCACAAAATTTCGATTTCCTTTTAAAAATTACTTTCTAAGGAACATGTAGAATGCCTATGAAACACCTACCTTACTGACATTTCCAGGATTGTTTGCATCATTTTCTGTTTTCTTGCTTTTTTACATTAAAAGTCACACAACACAACATTCACATTTTTTAAATCTGTTGGGGATCTCTTGGTTTCCCTCTGCTATTCCTTTTGTTTGAAGCGAGGTACTCAGCCTGACGACCACGACGAGGTAGATCCCCTCCGCCAGGAAAACCCCGAAGGGTAACCGAAAAATCACAACTGCACTAGCACACATTGCACAAATGCACATGCAAAGCACTACAGTAGCTGTTCAAAGAGGCCGCCGTTAACTTCGATGCACAAATTCACTCGGTTAACTAAAGAAGTCCGGATACGTGCAAAAAGTCCATGATTATTCCGGATTTGAACAGCTGCACCTTCAATTCGTTCACGTAACTGCTGCTCGTTGTCGATTTCCTGCTCGTACACAATCGCCTTCATGAATTCCCAAATACAAAAATCCATTGGATTCAAGTCTGGTGATCGCGGCGGCCATGCAATTGGCCCTCCTCTTCCGATCCAACGGTTGGGGCATTGGTCGTCTAAAAGTGCACGAACAGGTCTCGCAAAATGGGCTGGTGCACCATCGTGCATAAACCACATGTCATGCAGTACTTGTAGTGGCAAATTATCAAACAAAACATTTGTCAGAAAATACAAGTATCGTTCAGCGTTTAAATTTTCCGGTAGAATGTATGGTCCAATTAATCGATCTCCATAAACTCCAGCCCAAACATTGATGGAAAACAGACGTTGGAAATTAAACCGCCGAACAGCATGTGGGTTCTCATCGGACCAAATATGGCTGTTGTGTCTAAAAAAAAACAAAAATTAGAAATATTCACAATTTTGGCGAAGGCGTTAGGATTGGCATAGCCAATTTTATAATAAATAAAAAAGATAATATGGAGGAGAGAAAGCTATAAGTAAGTAAAAATTTACATACGTGTTTAAAACCCCAGCACGTGTGAAGCAGCATTCGTCTGTCCAAAGAATGTTGAAAACAAAGTTTGGGTCTTGGGCGATTCGATCACGTAGCCAAGTGCAGTAGGTCATTCTCACCGGAAAATCATTTGCTTCTAATGCTTGGACCTTTTGTATGTGATAAGGGTGAAGGCCGTTTTCCCTTAGAATCCTCCATGCCTGTAAATAATTGTATTGTTACATTTTAAATTTTATGTAGGTATTAGGTGCAAGCAAAGACAATCCCATCACATGGGATAGTCTTTGGTAGAAGTCAGTTTTATTGGTTTTATTTTACTTGCCTTGTTCTGAGATATTCCCAATCTCCTTGCAATAGCTGTAGTGCTTATGGAAGGTTGCTCTTCCACCAAATCAAGCACTGACTCAACATCGTCCATGTTCATTTGCCCTCCAGGCCCACCCCTTCGAGCTTGCAAGACACCAGTGTTTCGCATACGTTGTACAATGTTCACGAAAGTACGTGGGTTAGGCATATTTGCCCTGTTAGGAAAACGAATACGGTATTCTGCTGCAGCTCGATGTGCACTTTCATCGCATCTCCCGTACATTATAACCATGTCCGTTAACTCGGCGTTCGAATACTCCGGCATTTTCACAAAGACGCTGAACGATTTGCCGCGAAAATCAAGACCAAACTGGGAAATAACGCCATGTTACATTCGCAAATGCCCTCCGTCGGCTACTAGCCAAACTTGAAAAGGTTTGTTCCAACAGGGCCAATAACCGTGCTCAAGCACGTTCAGCGCATGCGCACTACCCCGCTGGCTGTTCCAACTGAATTATGTACCTACCGACACGGGACGATACACGCACTGTTCCAGCCGATTTATGGATCATTTGTGTATCGTCCTTGTACGATAAAAACGGTGCCTGGTCTAAAGCAATAACCGCGTGTACTGACATGCGCAATGTATAGTCATGTGACAGAGATAAACAATAACCTCATATTTTTGTTTTTACGTAGATGGTTTTAAATCGATGGCTGGGATCGTGTTTTTTATTTCTTGTTGGTTTTTGGCTTGTTGGGTAGGGCGGGGAACCGTTGAACAGTGAAGAGTGAGGTTAGCCCACCGAACATTCGGTTAGCCACATATTAAACACGCAGGTTAGGTGCGGTCACAAAACGTGATTTGGTCGATTTGATTCACAATCCGTTCCATCTGAAATTTTCTTTGGGATCGCACATGAACGGTGCAAAACTAGCGCATGCGTTCTTTAAGGGTTATCATCTAGTTCATGTACAGTTCTGTGACAGTACGTAAATTCGAGTTGGAACAAAAATGATCCCAAAGAAAATTTCAGATGGAACGGAAAAATTGTTCAACGATTCCCCGCCCTACCCAACAAGCCAAAAACCAACAAGAAATAAAAAACACGATCCCAGCCATCGATTTAAACCTATCTACGTAAAAACAAAAATATGAGGTTAATGTTTATCTCTGTCACACGACCATACACTGCGCATGTCAGTACACGCGGTTATTGCTTTAGACCAGGCACCGTTTTTATCGTACAAGGACGATAGACAAATGATCCATAAATCGGCTGGAACAGTGCGTGTATCGTCCCGTGTCGGTAGGTACATAATTCAGTTGGAACAGCCAGTGGGGTAGTGCGCATGCGCTGAACGTGCTTGAGCACGGTTATTGGTCCTGTTGGAACAAACCTTGTATGTACAGTTAGTTGCCTAGCTAGTAAGTTGTGAAATGACGCGGAGCAGTCGAAAAAACGTTTCATAGACTCGACCGGGCCGATACGTCGCTTAATTCATACCGCCGAGGCTTCAGAACAATAAATCCTTTATCTATGCTTCAGAAGAGGTTAGATGGTGGACAAGAATTCATCAGAGGAGCTCCGGGGGTATTAAGGGAGACGGCTTGTGGTGTCGCGGTACTCAGCTTTCCGCGAGACTAGGAACCGGTCCGGATACGAGCTAAGGTAAGGGGAATCTAATAGCGCTGCATCTGTACAGATTCAAATCGATTGTTATTTATGTATTTTTTAAATTTGTTTGAGTAAAAAGGTATTTTCACCGTTCCTAAATCAACGGCAACACCGCGGAAAATCACTTCAGCTGTCAGAACCTTCAGAAGCCAAATTGGATGACGTCATTAAAGGCGGGGATTTACAGACAAAATAGGGGTCTTTACCCGTTTTTTTAAAGATCGTAAAAAAAATCTAAAAATATTTTTCTATGTTTTCTTAAGCCACCCTGCGCACGTGGTAAAAATTTTTGTACTAAGTCATAGTTAACCCTGTATATACAGGGTGATTCAGTTTTAATCTGCAACACTTCAACAGGTGATAGAAAACCAAAAAATAACCGCACTTTCTTCTATAAACTATATCATTTTAAGGCTTTATAAAAAAGTTACAGGGTGTTAAAGTTGCAAGAAATATGTGGAATTTATTGAATATTTTACAAACTAGTTGAGATATTTAAGTCATATTTGGTACACGTTATAACGGCATGGGTTAACATGAAACCTGTTAATATCAACCATCTTGAACAACCAGTGGCGTAGAAATGGGTAATTAGTATAATTTATTTTAGAAAAAAAATAGAACCACCTTGTATAGCAATAAAATGTATTCAAATTCTTATGTAAATTTTTATTGTAAACAAAAACGCGCTCTTAGCATTTTTCCATATATGTCATGGTTACATGGCAAATTTGATTTTTTCGTATTATTTCGGGGTACTTCTGAAAAATCAACTTAAAACTTTTCTCCATAAGTAACACTCAAAGTAGAAAAAATGTGTTTTTTACTTTAAATACAGTAACTTTTCCCAATAAACTTACCCATTCAAGGTTTTACTTTTCAAGATACAGAGCGTAACATTAATTGTATCTTCCTTAAATGTTTTAGACCCTGTATCTTCAAAAGTATAGCCTTAAATAGGTGAATTTATTGGAAGAAGTTACTTTATTTCAGGTATCAAACACATTATTGCTACTTTAAGTGTTACTTATGGAGCAATTTTTTTAGATAATTTTTCAGAAGTACCCCGAAATATTACGAACAAATCAAATTTGCTATGAAACCATGACACATATGAAAAAATGCTAAGAGAACGTTTTTGTTTACAATAAAAATTTACATAAGAATTTGAATACATTTTATTGCTATACAAGGTGGTTCTATTTTTTTTTTTCTAAAATAAATTATACTAATTACCCATTTCTACGCGACTGGTTGTTCAAGATGTTTGATATTAACAGGTTTTATGCTAACCCATGCCATTATAACGTGTACCAAATATGATTTAAATATCTCAACTAGTTTGTAAAATATTCAATAAATTCCACATATTTCTTGCAACTTTAACACCCTGTAACTTTTTTATAAGGCCTTAAAATGATATAGTTTATAGAAAAAAGTGCGGTTATTTTTTGGTTTTCTATCACCTGTTGAAGTGTTGCAGATTAAAACTGAATCACCCTGTATATATAAATACAATTATATAGGGACAATAACGATACAAGCAACACCCTAAAATGTCAAACAAAAATAACGTCATACATTAATTATTATTTACGAACGCATATTGTGTAATACGGTAAAATATTCATCCAACGAGTAGAATGAGTGTTCCAACAATATCTGCCTTACTTTGCTTTTGAAGACTGGAATGCTACCTATGTTTATCACCTCACCGGGAAGGTGATTATAAACTTTTATTGCCACTATGAATGGGCTATTGGCTGTTTTAGACATGTGGTGTTTAGGTAGTAGTAGGTCATTTTTGTTACGGATGTTGTAGTCAATACATTGTAGCGTATTTTAAACACACTATCCTTAAGGCGGACGGCAGCTGTTCGCCTGGAGAGCAATATGGTTGTGGGTCGAGAAGTTTCTCGTAAAGGGATTAAGCTGAATAGGTGTTGTCCGGTAACTTTCAAAATAATAGGGCGCCACTTAGTTTGATAGCTTCGAACTAAGAAAAAGCATGAAATAAATAAAGGTTACCTTGGTGCAGGTATAGATAAATAGTCACACTAGAACTCTAGACGTGTGCTCAACTACTCGATTTATTGTTGACAGGTTATGTTGTTACAAATGATAACAGAATGACTGTAAGCGATATAACACTATAAAGATACTTTGCTTGTAACCATACTAACTATTTACCACTTTAGTATTATGGATTTCTATTATGAATACTTTTATAAAAAGAATAGTTATACCTGACTAATGTATCTCTTTATACCAAAATTAGTTATCTACTGCGGCGAAGTTCATGAACTTTTCCTTGTCTTTTTTATATATTGCACTGGCACATATATATAAAGTGATACTTACATTCCATCAGTATGTATATAAGCATGATAGAATTTTGACTAAACATAAAAATGGACTGGTTACTTTATCGTTTAAAAATGACATATAACTCAAATTAATAATAATAAAATGGTTTGGACTGGCCTGTGACTCCAGCGATCGTCGAACATATGATAACGATAGGTACAAATCGTCTCGGACAACTCCGTGGTAATTGGTGTCCACTTCAATGGTATGAGTTCTAAACAGCAAGCGGGTATTAGTAGATAGGCTATGGGGTTTCTGGCCCACTTTCTCCATGTATTTCTTATGGGGCCTAAAACGTGGTAAAAACGTGACCAAATTTCTCCAGCGCGACCCCCGACTTTCTCCCCCGTCCAATCAGATCGCACCGACTAGGGTCTGCGCTAGTCCGAGGGGTGCCGAAGATGCCCGAGGGGTACGACCCCAGCAGGTACGACCCCAGCGCGAGGTCTCACTGACGACCCCCCTGAACGTGGAATCTCGCGCCTTAGCAAAT
The DNA here is from genome assembly GCA_963920635.1 of Pseudeuparius sepicola. Lineage (NCBI taxonomy): Eukaryota > Metazoa > Arthropoda > Insecta > Coleoptera > Anthribidae > Pseudeuparius > Pseudeuparius sepicola. Next base: position 35,408,147 of record OY987303.1, read on the forward strand.
TGCAAGCCATGACGTCACACCCCCCTTTACTGTCGACTCACCGCGGCCGACAGGATTCCACTCACTTTCTTTTTACCAGGAAAAATCGGCGGCACAAGTGGTATCTGCATTTAGTCTTCGCATGTTTCGATACACTGACCTATATACGTTCCAGTAACCTAATAATTTCTAGATACTAACAAAATTTACAGCGCGAAAAATGCATCATATAAAAATAAAATATGTCGGAGCAAACGTTATTATTCGCTTGAAAACATTTTACTTTGCAGCGGCCAGCTGTCCTGATTAGATTTAGTTTCGAAGAAATCAACATACCTACATCTCAAAAAATTCACCGGTGGACCAACGCCCACATATTTGTTTATTCCCAGTTATTTTGCGTTTATAATATGCAGCAAAGTTTTGTTGTGACTTGTCTGGAATACTGAGAAATCACGCGGCAGCCGTGACCTTCGAGATATAATATTGCAAGCGAGCTACGGATATCCCCGACTTTTTTCGAGCGCTTTCTCTGATCCAAACACATGCAAATAAAACTAGATTATACGCCAACCTATTTGCGCCTGAATAAAAATACCGACTTTTGTGTTAGAGAATATTATGTCGCCTGCAGAAATGCAAGCTGTTTAAATAACAACAGAGAAAGGTGCTTTTTTCATGTCAATAAAAATTCCTAGGACAATGCTGAATAAGAACTGGCTGTAAGAATGCAATGTATGTGTGAACGAAACACCGAGTTACGGTGTAGAGGAGAAAGTAAGAATGTTAGAAAAATATACTTATTTTTATTTTTTTCATAGGATTCATTTTAATATTTCAGTTTAACTGATAGGGGACAAAATAAGCCAGTCAAAAATCAACTAGATACACGTCCGACAGGGGGCAATAAATTCTACTTTTTTCGCATAAAACGCTAGCCCTTTGCACACCCCCAAAAACGTGACTAATATTTGCTAAAATCAACGCCCCCACAAAATCAACTTTGCCCTGGGAAACGAAAATATTTTTAAACACCAGGTATCAAACTTTCTATTGTCTACAAAACACGTTATGTACCAAAAAATTGTTAATACAAAACCAGATGTCAAACTTTCTATTGTATACAAAATACGTCATAGCTGTAAGACAAGCGATGACCTAGCTTGTCCCAAGAAAGTGTTTGCTTAATAAGGCATTCGAACTATAAAATTAAGTAATACTTATCAAAATTGGCTAGATGTATCCAGCACAAGGTATATTAAGAAAACTATGAGCACCGGGTGCTACCAAACATCTTTGCTCCAACGATCCAGTTGCAGGTTGCTACAGAGAAAAAAAAATACAGAAAATAATTTGTGATAGTTTCACACCTAGTTGCATACCTTCCCTGACAAATTTCTATATATTAACCAGGTGTTTGTTGTTGCCCGACCCCTGTAAACCGATATGTGGTACCAGGTTTTTGGAATGTGATAAAAAAAAATGCCACGATGCAATAAAATACAATATAAGTATAAATAATTTTGAGAAGGCAGGTAAAGCAGCACCCATAGCCTCTGACGGTAAGCAGTTGCAGTGCAATCTAAAAGTAACTCAGAAAAAACTACATAGTTTTACCCCATTTTATTTTTGAACTAGAACTAAAAAAACGCCAGCACCGATCTTATCGGGTGTATTGAAAACAGACTAGAATTCCTACTTGATGAAATAATTTTTAAATAATAAAAAGGAGCGCGCATCCTTCAAAACATCTAACAGTATTTTGATATCGGTCATGGAATTGTTTGACATATAACAAAAGCTGTAGTACCTATGTTGAACGGAATATAATATTTTTTTCGTTAAAGAATATTTTTACATTAAATCTTTAAAAGTTGTAGTTTTCTTGAAAATTCGATACTATACCGGCTGTCTCATTTTTAAACCTTTGATTATCTTGTAAACCAACAGTTTCACAAATAAATGTTTAAAATAAAAAGTTTAAGTGTGCCGTGGGTCCGTTCAAATAATCAGGTAATAACAAAAAAAAACTATTAGGACCAATCGAAAAAAAGGCTGCGCAAACATATAAAATGCTACTCACTCTGTCCCTATAGATGCTGGTATGGTAAAGAAATCAGGTGACACCAAATGACAAAAGTAATTAATTAACAACCTATGCCAATCAGGTATCACCGAACATCTTTAGATTGATCCAACAACCATCCAAATTCCGGAAAAAAAACAGCACCAGCCAATTAGAATTCCACACTGCCCTATAATTTTCAACCGAAAACACACAAAAACATCACTTTATCCCAAAAGACACACGATAAAACGGACTTTTACGCCTTATATTAAACAACAACTGCTGGATTCCGACTGAGAAGGTAGGTATAGAGAGAAGCAAGGCGGCAGGAAAAACAAAAACGTTATTGTATTACCAGAGTGCAGACTGCATCAGTTTGGTTTTAAACTGTATATATGAATAAGCCTAATTTACAGTTTGGAAATAAAAAAATGGTCTTAATTTTTGATAATATATCACCACTGACCTCTTAGGACCGAAAAGTTTTCATTTATTTTTATTTATTTTGAATTTTGAATTTTTTGTCTTAGGTGCTATATATAAAAATAATTCGTTGTGTTTTACCCGTAATAACTTAAGTATGGATGAAAGAGTGTCAATCCTGCCCCAAAATATTGATTAATCATAATCATTTTGATACTTGATATAATTCACAATTTGTTACTAGGCAGTTGCATTCTAAAAAAAAATATTAACCAGAAAAACGGAAACATGACTGAATACCCATTTTGAGAGTCTGTTTGTTAGCTTTTAGGGGTATTCCTCGTATGGAAATATTAGGAGGGCGATATATTTAAAAATACTCTGATAAATCATGAAATTTTCTGTCAAGTACCTAGCCCACTTTACAATAAAAAAACTACCTGTTGGGTTTAATTTTGATAAAAAATTAAATTTAATGCAAACCAGTTATCTTTTGGAAACAATTTCACATTTAGATCACAGTGAACCTAAAAAAAAACACTTACTTTAGGAAATAATGATACAGATATTTTGGAAATATACAAGGCAAAAAAGAAATGATGTAGCTGTTCAATTTATGTTACTCTATTCGTGCAGATTACATGGGAAAGACGAATATATATGGGTTTTGGTTATTTAGAAAAGTTGTTCAATAGACTGAGATAACATAGGAAACGCTTTCCGCTGCAACAGAATCAGATGAAAAGAAAAATTCCATCTGGGGTCAAGCTAGGGGGTAACTACATAACCAAAATAAAAAAAAATTGAACGTTATAAAATATAAAAAAAACATATTTTCAACGGATTTTTGTCCTCTGAAAATTGTTTTTGTCTAAATTCAGTTTCAATAAGTCACTAATTGGGATAATAGTAAATTTTTTTTAAGAATCTCTTGTAGAATTGTGCGATATAATTCTGAGACAACGATGCTGGCCGTTAATAGATTACTAATAAAAAATATAGCAGACAACGCAATTTATTTTAACGTTCAGTGAGTCCACGTCTATAACAAAATCTGAGAAACTTCTGTATATTAACCAGGTGTTTGTTGTTGCCTTAAGGCATAAGTCTGAAAAGTTGAACCTATTTTGTAGTAGAATTTGGAATCTGATGATAAGTAAAAAAACCATTAGGCAATAAAATAGAACAGTAGTATCAAAGCATGTGTATCCGAAACGGCTTGAACCGCCGACGCTCGTGATCTGCTGACCCAGCAGGAATATTATCGAAGGGATATGTACCAAGACTAGGGAATTATATTAAAAGTTCAGCCTATTTTGCCCTGAAAAATCGTATATTTTTTATTACTAATTAGTACTAATGTATTGAAAATATTCTAAACAGATTTAAAAACTAGTTTAATGTCAATAAATCACGAATTTTTTGATAATTTAAGAACTATAGACTGAAAAAATTGTTGCTTAAACAACATTGAAACTACACTGATAAAAATATGCATCCATGGTTAAAACTACACTCTGTTGCCTTAGGGTAAAATCAGACGCCAAACACATATCTCCCAAAAAGTTCAACCTACTTTGCCCTGAAAAAATCGAACAACAGAGGTATTCATCGCTGACAAAACCAATACCATTAAGGACAAGAACGCCGAGGAAACTACACTTATAAATGTTTAAAAAATGTCCACCGTGATCGCTCGACAAAAATCGTGCAAAGTGGCTACGACAAAAGGCTTGACCTTTGTCCTTTGGGACACGTGTGACCCCGGTTGAAGTAGAACCTAAAAAAAAAACCTGTAAATCATACCTACAGTAGAATCTGCTAAAGTAAAAATCCAGGTGTCAAAAAATCACTTACATACAAGTCTGACAGTAAATCCTTCTTGTATTATTAGAAAATACGTCGACGTCACAGCATACCCGTCGATGGTACCCCCAGCGTGTCCGGCCAAAAATGCATTCTGCTGGGCGTGAAAATTTATGATACACAAAATGATTGCAAAATAATTGTTCAGTATCCGTATTCAGCAAATAAAAAAGTTATAGATACCCCTCACTTGATGAAAAAGTATACAAAACTACACTGATAAAATATGGATTTTTTGCTCTTGTAATCGCTCGATGACGATTGAAGCTACACTCATAAAAATATGTATACTCGTATATAGCCCCCGTGCCATCGCTCAACAATGGCATTATTCATAGGTGCTAAATTGATCCGCTTTAATATCTGGCAAATAAAAATAAACATTGTAAAAATAGGTATTGCACCCATCGAGAGAAAACCAAAGTGACTACATCTCGAGACTTGACCTTTTCCATGTGTGAGCCCAGTTAAATCTAAAAACCCCTGTAAACCATGCCTCTAGTATAATAAAACCCCTTGTAAACCGATCTGATATATTTCGTGGGGTCAAGCTAGGAGGTAACTTCATAACAAAAATAATAAAAAAAATTTAACGTCATAAAATATAAAAAAATCATATTTTCAACGGATTTTTGTCCTCTGAAAATTGTTCGTGTGTACCTAAATTCAGTTGTCACTAATTGGGATAATAAGAAAAAAAATTTTAAGAATCCCTTATAGATTTGTGAGATAGAATTCTGAGACAACGATGCTGAGAGTAAATATCATACAAAAATCTTGTGCGTTGACTTTCAACTCAATAATAATTAGGATTAATAATGACAATTTTCTCGATTATCTAGAATCAAAAATATTGCGAGTGGCAATTCACAATTTTCTAGATATTATGTGAAGCCTTATTATTGCGTCGTAAGTTAGAGGATAAAAAAATATTGGCTTAAATTGTTTAGTAAATGTGATTAAAATATGTCTAGTTAATCAACAGTTAGTTTGTAACAGCTTATTATCTTGGAAGCGTAAACTCTTTGAATTTTTTAGATAAAAAGTTGTATTTTTATAATGTTCAGTTTGATTCCTTTTTTGAATCATGTTTTCATATTACCTACAAGGATTTACAACCTCAAAACATAGAAATAGCTCATTTTAAACCGATTTAATAAAAATTTCACCAAAAACAATACTTTCACTCATATAATACACTTATGATTAATAAAAAAGGCACCATAGGTAGTAATAATGACATTTTCAACGGAATTTTTATCGACTGTTTGACCATTTTGACAGTCCGTTTGCTAGCTTTTGGGGGTGTTCCTTGATATTTTAAACGGATAAAAATGAATAACATAGGGTTTCCTAACTAAAATAAAAAACGCACAGTTGCGTTTACTTACGTGCCTATAATACGTATCGAAAAGTAGCCTAATTTACAAGTTAGGGAATCAAAACTTACCTATTGGCTTTTAATTTTGATGAGAAAATACGTCTAATTCGTAAGTCAAATAAATAGAACATCATGAAAGATATACGAATAATTGAACAAATGCTATCTTAGTTCTATAGGCAGAAAGGTACTACGGCTAGTACCTAATAGTTTGGGGATAAAAATACAACCTGTTAGCGTTCAAATTTGTTAAGAAAATACGTCTAGTTCGTAAGTCAAATAAATAGAACATCATGAAAGATATACGAATAAATGAACAAATGCTATCTTAGTTCTATAGGCAGAAAGGTACTACGGGTAGTACCTAATAGTTTGGGGATCAAAATACAACCTGTTAGCGTTTAAATTTGTTAAGAAAATACGTCTAGTTCGTAAGTCAAATAAATAGAACATCATGAAAGATATACGAATAATTGAACAAATGCTATCTTAGTTCTATAGGCAGAAAGGTACTACGGGTAGTACCTAATAGTTTGGGGATCAAAATACAACCTGTATACGTCTAATGAAATTGAAAGTAGTAACTAGATTTTTGGTTAACATTTCGTTAACGCGTTGATGAATGTTTGATGCTTAGACAAGGGAGGGGAGAGGACGCGTAACATGTATATACGGACAAGAGCAGAGAGTGTTCCCAAATACAACAATGCGACGGGTACTTTGGTTCCAAACGTCGTGTGTGACAGCAGGTTAGTTTTTGTGATTTTGTGCTCATACGGACTGAAGACACTGTTATTTTGTGACATCATAATGGTGTTTTGTTCAGCTTTAGGTTGCAAAAGTCGAGGTGAACAGAAAGTATCAGGAATAACCTTTCATAGGTAAATATTTTATAGTTAGAAAAATAGCTTCAAGGAAAAAATACATTGTATTATTTGTATACCGCCTCAAACAACTAAAATTTTGTTGCTTTGTCGAAATTTGGTCCCTTTACAAACCAACAGTAATGCTTTATAGGCATTTTTCCTTCTTTACCAGTCCCACGCAATACGCCACTGGTGGTGCCAAACTGGGGACACTCAATTTAGGCAGGTTATGCGTCCTCTCTCCCCTCCCTTGTCTAAGGTTTGATGCAAGTAAAAAGTAGACAGAATTTCACGAAAAACGGTGGCTGACCAAACAAGTTATTATAAAAAGTTGATCGGGAGGTTGAGATAACCTAGGAAACGCCTTTCATTCGAATGGAACCTGACAAAAAAATTTTTCCAAGTGAGAAATAGACCGAATTCCCAAAAAAAAAACAGCGACTGATGAAAATAAGTTATCAAAAAGTTGATCGGAGACGTCTTTCGTTCGAATATAATAAAAAAAATCGAAGACGGAGCGGGATTTGATGCAAGTAAAAAGTAGACAGAATTTTCGAAAACCGGGGACGGACCAAAAGTTATTATAAAAAGTTTATCAGGAGGTTGAGATAACCTAGGAAACGCCTTTCATTCGAATAGAATCTGACAAAAAAAATCCATGGAATACCAATGGGGGCCAATGGGCCAATACAGGACCGCGCGTGTAGGGCAGCCGATCAGAATAGTAAAAAAAATATATCGGAATAGTAAAAAAAATATATCGGCTGCCCTACACGCGCGGTCCTGTATAGGGGGCTTAGATATGGTGGAGGTACGCGTGTTGACGCATTGACGTGATGTTGACGCGTGTTGACGTGATGTTAACGTTTCGTTAACGCGTTGTTCATTAATGCGTGGTTAATCTTTCGTTAACGCGTTGTCCCTTAACGCATTCTCAACGCGTTGTTAACGCATTGTCAACGCGTTGTTGGCATTTTTTTGTGAACTAGAGATTCCATGTATGTTGGTATTGATGATTTTTTGTCGGATTCTGTTCGAACGACAGGCGTTTCCTAGGTTACCTCGGCCTCCTGATCAACTTTTCTATAAATTTTTTGGTCAGTCGCCGTTTTTCGAAAAAAATAATCTGTATGCTTTTCACTTGCAAACGTTCGTCTAAGTCCCGCCTTGGATTTTTTTCGTCAGATTCTATTCGAATGAAAAGCGTTTCCTCGCGTTGTTTGCGCATTATTAACGAGTTTTTAACGCGTTAATTTAAGGTAGCATCTTTGTGACGCCACAGATTCCACAGTTGAGTGTGACCTAATGCATGTAGGGGTACGACTGTATCTCCTAACAGTTGGGGGGTCCATACTCGTCAACCCTTCGTTAACGCCTTGTTAACGAGATTTTTACTTTACATAACATATACGTATTTGACTTCTCATATCCTTATGGCATTTTTTTTGCCAACTACAGATTGCATGTATGTAAGTCCCGTCTTGGATTTTTTTTTGTCAGATTCTATTCGAATGAAAGGCGTTTCCTAGGTTATCTCAACCTCCTGATAAACTTTTTATAATAACTTTTGGTCCGTCCCCGGTTTTCGAAAATTCTGTCTACTTTTTACTTGCATCAAATATTCGTCCCGCTCCGTCTTCGATTTTTTTTTATTATATTCGAACGAAAGACGTTTCCGAGGTCATGTCGGCCTCCCGATCAACTTTTTGATAACTTATTTTCATCAGTCGCTGTTTTTTTTGGGAATTCGGTCTATTTCTCACTTGGAAAAATTTTTTTTGTCAGGTTCCATTCGAATGAAAGGCATTTCCTAGGTTATCTCAACCTCCCGATCAACTTTTTATAATAACTTGTTTGGACCGCCACCGTTTTTCGTGAAATTCTGTCTACTTTTTACTTGCATCAAACCTTAGACAAGGGAGGGGGGAGAGGACGCATAACCTGCCTAAATTGAGTGTCCCCAGTTTGGCACCACCAGTGGCGTATTGCGTGGGACTGGTAAAGAACGAAAAATGCCTATAAAGCATTACTGTTGGTTTGTAAAGGGACCAAATTTCGACAAAGCAAAAAAAATTTAGTTGTTTGAGGCGGTATACAAATACAATGTATTTTTTCCTTGAAGCTATTTTTCTAACTATAAAATATTTACCTATGAAAGGTTATTCCTGATACTTTCTGTTCACCTCGACTTTTGCAACCTAAAGCTGAACAAAACACCATTATGATGTCACAAAATAACAGTGTCTTCAGTCCGTATGAGCACAAAATCACAAAAACTAACCTGCTGTCACACACGACGTTTGGAACCAAAGTACCCGTCGCATTGTTGTATTTGGGAACACTCTCTGCTATTGTCCGTATATACATGTTACGCGTCCTCTCCCCTCCCTTGTGTAAGCATCATACATTCATCAACGCGTTAACGAAATGTTAACCAAAAATCTAGTTACTACTTTCAATTTCATTAGACGTATACAGGTTGTATTTTGATCCCCAAACTATTAGGTACTACCCGTAGTACCTTTCTGCCTATAGAACTAAGATAGCATTTGTTCAATTATTCGTATATCTTTCATGATGTTCTATTTATTTGACTTACGAACTAGACGTATTTTCTTAACAAATTTAAACGCTAACAGGTTGTATTTTGATCCCCAAACTATTAGGTACTACCCGTAGTACCTTTCTGCCTATAGAACTAAGATAGCATTTGTTCAATTATTCGTATATCTTTCATGATGTTCTATTTATTTGACTTACGAACTAGACGTATTTTCTTAACAAATTTAAACGCTAACAGGTTGTATTTTGATCCCCAAACTATTAGGTACTACCCGTAGTACCTTTCTGCCTATAGAACTAAGATAGCATTTGTTCAATTATTCGTATATCTGTCATGATGTTCTATTTATTTGACTTACGAATTAGACGTATTTTCTCATCAAAATTAAAAGCCAATAGGTAATTTTTGATTCCCTAACTTGTAAATTAGGCTACTTTTCGATACGTATTATAGGCACGTAAGTAAAGGCAACTGTGCGTTTTTTTATTTTAGTTAGGAAACCCAATGTTATTCATTTTTATCCGTCTAAAATATCAAGGAACACCCCCAAAAGCTAGCAAACGGACTCTCAAAATGGTCAAACGGTCAATAAAAATTCCGTTGAAAATGTCATTATTACTACCTATAGTGCCTTTTTTTATTAATCATAAGTGTATTATATGAGTGAAAGTATTGTTTTTGGTGAAATTTTTATTAAATCGGTTTAAAATGAGCTATTTCTATGTTTTGAGGTTGTAAATCCTTGTAGGTAATATGAAAACATGATTCAAAAAAGGAATCAAACTGAACATTATAAAAATACAACTTTTTATCTAAAAAATTCAAAGAGTTTACGCTTCCAAGATAATAAGCTGTTACAAACTAACTGTTGATTAACTAGACATATTTTAATCACATTTACTAAACAATTTAAGCCAATATTTTTTTATCCTCTAACTTACGACGCAATAATAAGGCTTCACATAATATCTAGAAAATTGTGAATTGCCACTCGCAATATTTTTGATTCTAGATAATCGAGAAAATTGTCATTATTAATCCTAATTATTATTGAGTTGAAAGTCAACGCACAAGATTTTTGTATGATATTTACTCTCAGCATCGTTGTCTCAGAATTCTATCTCACAAATCTATAAGGGATTCTTAAGATTTTTTTTCTTATTATCCCAATTAGTGACAACTGAATTTAGGTACACACGAACAATTTTCAGAGGACAAAAATCCGTTGAAAATATGATTTTTTTATATTTTATGACGTTAATTTTTTTTTATTATTTTTGTTATGAAGTTACCTCCTAGCTTGACCCCACGAAATATATCAGATCGGTTTACAAGGGGTTTTATTATACTAGAGGCATGGTTTACAGGGGTCTTTAGATTTAACTGGGCTCACACATGGAAAAGGTCAAGTCTCGAGATGTAGTCACTTTGGTTTTCTGGCGATGGGTGCAATACCTATTTTTACAATGTTTATTTTTATTTGCCAGATATTAAAGCGGATCAATTTAGCACCCATGAATAATGCCATTGTTGAGCGATGGCACGGGGGCTATATACGAGTATACATATTTTTATGAGTGTAGCTTCAATCGTCATCGAGCGATTACAAGAGCTAAAAATCCTTATTTTATCAGTGTAGTTTTGTATACTTTTTCATCAAGTGAGGGGTATCTATAACTTTTTTATTTGCTGAATACGGATACTGAACAATTATTTTGCAATCATTTTGTGTATCATAAATTTTCACGCCCAGCAGAATGCATTTTTGGCCGGACACGCTAGGGGTACCATCGACGGGTATGCTGTGACGTCGACGTATTTTCTAATAATACAAGAAGGATTTACTGTCAGACTTGTATGTAAGTGATTTTTTGACACCTGGATTTTTACTTTAGCAGATTCTACTGTAGGTATGTTTACAGGTTTTTTTTAGGTTCTACTTCAACCGGGGTCACACGTGTCCCAAAGGACAAAGGTCAAGCCTTTTGTCGTAGCCACTTTGCACGATTTTTGTCGAGCGATCACGGTGGACATTTTTTAAACATTTCTAAGTGTAGTTTCCTCGGCGTTCTTGTCCTTAATGGTATTGGTTTTGTCAGCGATGAATACCTTTGTTGTTCGATTTTTTCAGGGCAAAGTAGGTTGAACTTTTTGGGAGATATGTGTTTGGCGTCTGATTTTACCCTAAGGCAACAGAGTGTAGTTTCAACCATGGATGCATATTTTTATCAGTGTAGTTTCAATGTTGTTTAAGCAACAATTTTTTCAGTCTATAGTTCTTAAATTATCAAAAAATTCGTGATTTATTGACATTAAACTAGTTTTTAAATCTGTTTAGAATATTTTCAATACATTAGTACTAATTAGTAATAAAAAATATACGATTTTTCAGGGCAAAGTAGGCTGAACTTTTAATATAATTCCCTAGTCTTGGTACATATCCCTTCGATAATATTCCTGCTGGGTCAGCAGATCACGAGCGTCGGCGGTTCAAGCCGTTTCGGATACACATGCTTTGATACTACTGTTCTATTTTATTGCCTAATGGTTTTTTTACTTATCATCAGATTCCAAATTCTACTACAAAATAGGTTCAACTTTTCAGACGTATGCCTTAAGGCAACAACAAACACCTGGTTAATATACAGAAATTTCTCAGATTTTGTTACAGACTTGGAGGCACTGAACGTTAAAATAAATTGCGTTGTCTGCTATATTTTTTATTAGTAATCTATTAACGGCCAGCATCTGTCTCAGAATTATATCGCACAATTCTACAAGAGATTCTTAAAAAAAAATTTCCTATTATCCCAATTAGTGACTTATTGAAACTGAATTTAGACAAGAACAATTTTCAGATGACAAAAATCCGTTGAAAATATGATTTTTTTATATTTTATAACGTTCAATTTTTTTTATTTTGGTTATGTCGTTACCCCCTAGCTTGACCCCAGATGGAATTTTTCTTTTCATCTGATTCTGTTGCAGCGGAAAGCGTTTCCTATGTTATCTCAGTCTATTGAACAACTTTTCTAAATAACCAAATTCCATATATATTCGTCTTTCCCATGTAATCTGTACGAATAGAGTAACATAAATGGAACAGCTACATCATTACTTTTTTGCCTTGTATATTTCCAAAATATCTGTATCATTATTTCCTAAAGTAAGTTTTTTTTTAGGTTCACTGTGATCTAAATGTGAAATTGTTTCCAAAAGATAACTGGTTTGCATTAAATTTAATTTTTTATCAAAATTAAACCCAACAGGTAGTTTTTTATTGTAAATTGGGCTAGGTACTTGACAGAAAATTTCATGATTTATCACAGTATTTTTAAATATATCGCCCTCCTAATATTTCCATACGAGGAATACCCCTAAAAGCTAACAAACAGACTCTCAAAATGGGTATTCAGTCATGTTGCCGTTTTTCTGGTTAATAATTTTTTTTAGAATGCAACTGCCTAGTAACAAATTGTGAATTATATCAAGTATCAAAATAATTATGATTAATCAATATTTTGGGGCAGGATTGACACTCTTTCATCCATACTTAAGTTATTACGGGTAAAACACAACGAATTATTTTTATATATAGCACCTAAGACAATAAAAATTCAAAATTCAAAATAAATAAAAATAAATGAAAACTTTTCGGTCCTAAGAGGTCAGAGGTGATATATTATCAAAAATTAAGACAATTTTTTTATTTACAATCTGTAAATTAGGCTTATTCATATATACAGTTTAAAACCAAACTGATGCAGTCTGCACTCTGGTAATACAATAACGTTTTTGTTTTTCCTGCCGCCTTGCTTCTCTCTATACCTACCTTCTCAGTCGGAATCCAGCAGTTGTTGTTTAATATAAGGCGTAAAAGTCCGTTTTATCGTGTATCTTTTGGGATAAAGTGATGTTTTTGTGTGTTTTCGGTTGAAAATTATAGGGCAGTGTGGAATTCTAATTGGCTGGTGCTGTTATTTTTTTCCGGAATTTGGATGGTTGTTGGATCAATCTAAAGATGTTCGGTGATACCTGATTGGCATAGGTTGTTAATTAATTACTTTTGTCATTTGGTGTCACCTGATTTCTTTACCATACCAGCATCTATAGGGACAGAGTGAGTAGCATTTTATATGTTTGCGCAGCCTTTTTTTTTCGATTGGTCCTAATAGTTTTTTTTGGTTATTACCTGATTATTTGAACGGACCCACGGCACACTTAAACTTTTTATTTTAAACATTTATTTGTGAAACTGTTGGTTTACGAGATAATCAGAGGTTTAAAAATGAGACAGCCGGTATAGTATCGAATTTTCAAGAAAACTACAACTTGTAAAGATTTAATGTAAAAATATTCTTTAACGAAAAAAATATTATATTCCGTTCAACATAGGTACTACAGTTTTTGTTTAAAATGAACTTAAAACTTCACAGGGAAAACGGTTATGAGGTACCCCCAATTTTGAGGAAATTTTTTAAAAAAATTTCAGTCTTGTAGATAGCTTCTTTCTGGCTGGTTTTAGACAAAAATATACTATATTTACTAGAACCTCCATAATATATAATTTTTTCAGTCTATTATAGATTTTATATGTCAAACAATTCCATGACCGATATCAAAATACTGTTAGATGTTTTGAAGGATGCGCGCTCCTTTTTATTATTTAAAAATTATTTCATCAAGTAGGAATTCTAGTCTGTTTTCAATACACCCGATAAGATCGGTGCTGGCGTTTTTTAGTTCTAGTTCAAAAATAAAATGGGGTAAAACTATGTAGTTTTTTCTGAGTTACTTTTAGATTGCACTGCAACTGCTTACCGTCAGAGGCTATGGGTGCTGCTTTACCTGCCTTCTCAAAATTATTTATACTTATATTGTATTTTATTGCATCGTGGCATTTTTTTTTATCACATTCCAAAAACCTGGTACCACATATCGGTTTACAGGAGTCGGGCAACAACAAACACCTGGTTAATATATAGAAATTTGTCAGGGAAGGTATGCAATTAGGTGTGAAACTATCACAAATTATTTTCTGTATTTTTTTTTCTCTGTAGCAACCTGCAACTGGATCGTTGGAGCAAAGATGTTTGGTAGCACCCGGTGCTCATAGTTTTCTTAATATACCTTGTGCTGGATACATCTAGCCAATTTTGATAAGTATTACTTAATTTTATAGTTCGAATGCCTTATTAAGCAAACACTTTCTTGGGACAAGCTAGGTCATCGCTTGTCTTACAGCTATGACGTATTTTGTATACAATAGAAAGTTTGACATCTGGTTTTGTATTAACAATTTTTTGGTACATAACGTGTTTTGTAGACAATAGAAAGTTTGATACCTGGTGTTTAAAAATATTTTCGTTTCCCAGGGCAAAGTTGATTTTGTGGGGGCGTTGATTTTAGCAAATATTAGTCACGTTTTTGGGGGTGTGCAAAGGGCTAGCGTTTTATGCGAAAAAAGTAGAATTTATTGCCCCCTGTCGGACGTGTATCTAGTTGATTTTTGACTGGTTTATTTTGTCCCCTATCAGTTAAACTGAAATATTAAAATGAATCCTATGAAAAAAATAAAAATAAGTATATTTTTCTAACATTCTTACTTTCTCCTCTACACCGTAACTCGGTGTTTCGTTCACACATACATTGCATTCTTACAGCCAGTTCTTATTCAGCATTGTCCTAGGAATTTTTATTGACATGAAAAAAGCACCTTTCTCTGTTGTTATTTAAACAGCTTGCATTTCTGCAGGCGACATAATATTCTCTAACACAAAAGTCGGTATTTTTATTCAGGCGCAAATAGGTTGGCGTATAATCTAGTTTTATTTGCATGTGTTTGGATCAGAAAAAGCGCTCGAAAAAAGGTCGGGGATATCCGTAGCTCGCTCGCAATATTATATCTCGAAGGTCACGGCTGCCGCGTGATTTCTCAGTATTCCAGACAAGTCACAACAAAACTTTGCTGCATATTATAAACGCAAAATAACTGGGAATAAACAAAATATGTGGGCGTTGGTCCACCGGTGAATTTTTTGAGATGTAGGTATGTTGATTTCTTCGAAACTAAATCCAATCAGGACAGCTGGCCGCTGCAAAGTAAAATGTTTTCAAGCGAATAATAACGTTTGCTCCGACATATTCTATTTTTATATGATGCATTTTTCGCGCTGTAAATTTTGTTAGTATCTAGAAATTATTAGGTTACTGGAACGTATATAGGTCAGTGTATCGAAACATGCGAAGACTAAATGCAGATACCACTTGTGTCGCCGATTTTTCCTGGTAAAAGGAAAGTGAGTGGAATCCTGTCGGCCGCGGTGAGTCGACAGTAAAGAGGGGTGTGACGTCATGGCTTGCAATTTGCTAAGGCGCGAGATTCCACGTTCAGGGGGGTCGTCAGTGAGAGTCCGCGGTCTGCTTCCGAAGGTCGCGGCTGGACGTCGGGCGAACCTTCACCGCGGGCGGACGGTTTGACCTCGCGCTGGGGTCGTACCTGCTGGGGTCGTACCCCTCGGGCATCTTCGGCACCCCTCGGACTAGCGCAGACCCTAGTCGGTGCGATCTGATTGGACGGGGGAGAAAGTCGGGGGTCGCGCTGGAGAAATTTGGTCACGTTTTTACCACGTTTTAGCCTATCTACTGGTATTCAATATCGAACTCCTACAGTCGACGTGCAGCAACAATATTATGAAAACTTGTAGTAGGCAAAACTCTTAGATGGTACAACAAACGACCTCGTAGATGGATGTTGTGTTTAATCAAAAAGATAATGAAGATAGCAGGAAAGAAATAAAAAAATAAAACCCTAAAAAAAACATTAATTGAAGGTTGTGAAAATCGCATTACTCTTGCTATTACTCACCTCATTTGCATGAGGGTTTCCTTTTGATAGGATATACTCCGTAATAGATATGATATGTCCTGTTTATTCAAGGTTGCCTTTGGTATTGATAAGGCCGAAAAGATAATACAACCAGTAGGGAGGATACAGAGATTCTTAAGCAGGAACGACAACAGAAACTAGGTCAAATCTTATCTCGAAATCGCGGCACCCTACAGTATATCATCAGAGATTGGTTTACTGTTAGATTAAATCAAATCCACTTCGGTAATCTAATATTTGGGCTTTTTCGCCGGATTCGGTATCGTCGCCTGAGACGCTTCATTTTCAAAAATAATAAATAAATAAACAAACAAACGATCGCCATCGCCTACTCAAGAATGTCAAGTGATGGACACGTCATTCATCTTGGTAGCGCGCCAAATTTGAAAGCAGATGTATTGTTGGTTGCATAAGTAAGGGTCCTATTATTTATTACTTTGGGGACTGATGTACAGGGTAGTGAGGAAGCAATAAGGGATAATCACAACGTAACAAGAAATAGAGTAGAAATAGAGCATTTTATAAGTTTGGAGATATTGGAAAATAAAAATGCTACAACATCTCTCTGAGAAGTTACAGTATTCCCGCGGATTGCCTTGACATATAACGCACAGGCCAGGATATACATAGATACTACAGTCAGTATGTTCAACTTACGAAACAACGGTCGACAAGACTGCAGTTGCGCTTTAGAGAGCATCAGACGGATTACTTTCTTGTGAGCGATGAGCAAGTCCTGCATCCGCGAGGAATTTCCCCAACAGATTATGCAGTAATTTAAAATAGGGTGTACTTGTGCATAATAATAAGTCATCAGAACTTCCAGAGACATATTCGCGTATATTTCTTATTATAAACCTTTGTTTAGAAAGCTTGTTGCAGAGGTTTGATACGTGCAAGTTCCAGTTCAGATGTTTGTCCATTGTAATGCCCAGTGATTTAACGTTTTCCCTATCAGTGATAGATTTACCATCTAAACTTATATACAGACTATGATTGTTGCGCCGAGCTGAATAGGTCATCATTTCTGTTTTAACACTGTTTAAGGATAGTCCATTCATTTACTTGGCCATCACTCTGACACAATCCCTACCCCCAACTGCCAGATCTTCCATGCGATCAGCCCGGAATCCCACAGTTGTGTCATCCGCAAAAAGCGACAAAAAATTGGCTGGAAAGTATTCTGATAAGACATTCACAAATAAAAGGAACAGAATCGGACCCAAAGTGCTACCCTGAGGGACTCCCGAGGACACCACTGCGGACTCACATGTAATCTCCCGTCCGTTCCCTCTCACTACAACTCGCTGGTGACGATCACTCAAATAAGATTTCACCCAGTCCAAGGCTGGTACAGCTTTTTCAATAACAAATCGTATCAAAGGCGCGAGTTAAGTCGTAGTAAATACAGCACACATTACTTCTAGATTCGAAGTTTTCCAAAATATATCTGTATTGAGCCAAAATAGCATCTCTTGTAGAGAGTCCAGGGCGGAACCCATATTGCTTGTTAGTGATTATATCATTTTTAAACAAAAAGTACTTCAAATTCTCAGAATATGCCATTTCAAAGATCTTAGAAAATGGTGACAGTAATGAAATACTTCTATAATTCGTAATTTTGCTATGATCGTCCTTTTTGTAGATTGGTACTACCAAAGCATACTTTAACACAGAAGGAAAGATTCCATGTCGATAAGATAAATTAATAAGTTTTGCAAGCGGACCGCATATTTCATCAGCAACATGGAGAAGCAAGGAACAAGGAACACCATCGAATCCTTTCGAATCCTTCCCCGAAATTTTTTTAATTATAGCCTTTACTTCCCCAGGCCTAATAGGTAATAAATTCATTGATTCCAATACTGGAGCCCCTCTCATATCGTAATCACACGCATTGATAGGATCCCGAGATAATCCCTGAACTGAATCCAGGAAAAACTTATTAAAGGCACTAGCCGATTGTTCGAGGGGGACAGGCAAGTTGTTGCAGTCAATGAAGGTGTTAGGAAGGTTTTTATGTTTGTTATCATTCAGTTGATCTTTAATAATAGACCATGCTGCCTTCGATTTATTGGTGGATATGGACATTTTTACATTATAATAATTTAGTTTTGCATGTGTAGTAGACTTCATGTGTTCCCTCTTTTGACTCAGGTATATCTGTTTAATTCCATCATCTGAATAATATTTATATGCTTTATGCATATCTCTCAGAAGACTACCCTGATCTCTAATCTGCGTGGTAACCCAAGGCTTGGATTTCAATATAGATTTTGTTCTATAGCGCCGCTGCATAGGAAATGCAAAATCTACAAGCTCCACAAATCGGTTATAAAACCTAATGAACAAATCATTGCAATCTATCAAGCTGCCAATATCAATAAGTGCATTCCAATCCTCGCCAGCAACACCATTCTTAAAAGAAAGCACATTAGCAGAACTTTTAAAGTCTCGCCGAGAACAGAAATGTCCGCAAACAGAGGGACGATTGTATTCAAATTTAACAATTTGCAGAGTATGGTCAGAGATAAGGGGGTGTAGCACCTCTGTTGAGACAGTTGACAGATTTAAATTTGTGAATATATTATCAATCACAGTTCTCGATTTTCCATGCATGCGTGAATATTGATAAATACACTGTTGAAAGCCATGAGCTGCAAATACATCTGTCAACTCTCTTCCATTATGCGTGATAACACTACAATCTAAATTAATGTTAAAGTCGCCACATACAAATATATTCGCCGTAATTGAGGCAGATTTGCTTAAGAGATTTTCTAACAATGTGAAAAACAACTTTGAGTCACCTTTGGGTGCTCTGTATAAACAAACAACTATAATTTTTTTAGAGTCAATACAAACTTCAACAATTGCATATTCGAATGATGATTCTACTCTGTCAATATTAACTTTTTTAATGTTAAAATTACATATATCGTCACGAATATAGATGGCGACACCTCCGCCAATCTTGTCAGAACGACAAAAAAAATCCGTTAATATATAATTGTTCAGTTTTAGTACCAAAACTTCGTTATCGGAAAACTAGGTTTCACTTAACCCATTAATGCCCACGGGGTCGCAAACGACCCATCAATATTTAAAAATATATACCTCACTAACGATTTGGCAACTGTGGAAATATTCGATGCTCGACTTTCCTAGCTCACGTCAGCTCTCATAGTACTACAGTGATGTTCATGCTGAATGTGCGCTGAGCCGTTTTAGAAACACTTTCTTCCCGCCAATTTTATTGTTTACAAACATGAGTTCTAAATATTACTGGTAAGTACGAACCCGATGTTATTTATTGTAATTTAGTTGTAGTTATATATACATAGGATGTATGTTTCACATGACAGATAGTGAAATCGCCATAATTTTCAAACATATAGTTTGTACATAACCTAAAAAACGCGTGGGTCGTTTTCGACCCCTTGGGACTTGAAACTATAAATATATTTTGTTTTACAACTGCGGAAATTTTAGAGGAGATTGAAAACATTGAGAATCCAAGCGACGTTCCTGACGGGATAGTTATAACTCCTCCAGATGATTTTTCGTCTTGTAACACGGACTGTGACTCAGGTGAGGAAGATGATAATGATCCGGATCATCTGAATCACAACCAGTTATCGGCTGAAGCCGAGTACTATTTTGAAAATGATCACGAATCAGAAGGTTCGATTACACATACACCCAAGCCTACACCTTACGAATGGGATGATGAAGATGACCTTCCCCTTTCCACGTATATACGCCCTAAACAAACAAAGCACACAAAGGTAAATTGGAAGAAAGGTGATCTCCAGTGCAATATTTTTGAGAAATTTAGCACCCTAACCCCACCAATAACACTAAATGCAGATAGTTCCCCATTGAAGTTTTTTGAACTAATGTTATCGCCTGATATTATAGCGGATTTGGTTAAATTTTCTAACATGTATGCCGCGAAAACCAATAGACCAAACCATGAAGTTTCGACAAACGAAATATATGCGTGTATTGGAATTTTGCTTTTATCCGGATATGTGCCTTTACCAAGAAGACGAATGTATTGGGAGGAAAGCGAAGATGTCCACAACAAGCTTGTGTCTCAATCTATGCGACGTAATAGATTTGAAGAGATTTTTAGTATTCTCCATGCTGCTGACAATGACAATTTGCCCGAAGGTGATAAAATTGGTAAAATTCGACCTCTCATTGACAGTGTCAATAAAAATTTTCTAAGATACGCTCCGATTGAGGCGAATATATCTGTGGATGAGGCAATGATCAATGATCCCCCATTATGGAAGACATGGATGTAAACAATACATCAAAGGCAAACTAATTCGTTTTGGGTACAAAGCTTGGGTTGCTGCGCTAAAATCTGGATATTGCCTACAGTTTGAGATTTGCCAAGGCAGAAAAAGAAAAGGAGAGAAACAAATAATGGGTCTCGGAGAATCGGTAGTGACCAACTTCACGTCGCTTTTGAAAAAAAAGTTATCCAGGACTAAGTTTTTCGTTTTTCTTTGATAATTTTTTTGCGTCTGCAAAATTAATTTGTGATCTCGGTGAAAAAGGTTTTGGTGCTACAGGTACTGTACGAGAAAACAGAATGGATAAATGTCCTGTAAAGAGCCATGCGCTTATGAAAAAATTGGACAGGGGTGAAATGGACGTTGCTGTGGATAACATAATAAAATAGTAGGCGTACGTTGGAAGGATAATAGCATAGTGACAATTCTTTCAAATGAATATGGAAGAGATCCAGTTCAAAAGTGCTCAAGATACTCAGCTAAGGAAAAGAAGAAGGTAGATATTCCTCAACCGTTTGTTATAAAGCGCTATAATCAATACATGGGAGGAGTTGATCAACTGGATAACCATATTTCAAATTACAGAATAGCAATGAGAGGTAAAAAATGGTACATTCCTCTTATTTTCTGGACATTTGACGTTTGCGCATCAAATGCATGGAATTTAGCTAGGCAATATGGTTGTACAAAAGATAATTTGGAATTCCGGCGAGATATTACCAGAGAACTTCTAGCTAAATATGGACAGAATCCATCTGTTGCTGGAAGAAAGCGATCTTTTATAAGATATCCTGAAACTTCTTCCGGTAGACATCTCATAGTAATTCAAGATGTAAGAAGGCATTGTCAGAGATGTAAAAATAAAACTAATAAATGGTGCGAAGCCTGCGATGTTCCTCTTCACGATAAATGTTTTTATGAGTATCATAATTCCAATAATTAGTAAACATTTAAAAAATTACTTATTAGGTATGTAAGTACTATATTTTTTTCAATAAATGTTTTGTCACAAAAATTTGTTTTTTTTTACTCAAGAAAGCTCAAGGGGTCGATTTCGACGCCACCTATAATTGGCCAATTTTTGACAGAATTAAAAAAATACTTAAATGTACCTTTATTTTATTGCTAAAATGACCTCATATTAAGAGCAAAAAGAATTATATAAAAAAAGTTAATTCGGACATTAATGGGTTAAACACACAATTTCAGGAAGACCGATTGAGTCGAGTAACGTATACAATGCAGGTCAGTTTATATCGAGCACTGCCGACATTAAGATGACATATTCTCAAGGTCTTATTCGAATGATCCACTGCCAGAGGCCTGTTGGGAGCTTCGAAAAAATTTAAACTGCTTAACAAATATATTGGTCGGCCAAAACTGGGGGTCGTAGAGCGGCTTGCGTAATTCTTGGCAATAGTCGGTGCTTAGTCGGAAGGATGCATTTGTCTCTTTATTATTAAGTTTAACTACTTCAAAAATTTTATTGGGTATCTTATTTTTAATGTGTAAGAAGTGACATTGCCTTCAGATGTGCCAGCTTTGCATCTGCCGACATAAAGCCATAGTTTTTTTGCGGGCGCACTAAGGCATAGAGCCCTGCACGGGCCGGGCTTTCCTATTCGGGCCTAGGACCGGCCCGGCCCGAAAGCAAGGTTCGGGCCGGGCCGGGCCATAATATTTTTATTATCGGGCTTTTCGGGTTTTCCTTGTCATAACTTGGGCTTTTCGGGCCTGGCGGGCTTTTCGGGCCTAGCGGGCCTTTCGGGCCTGGCGGGCCTTTCGGGCCTTTCGGTCCGTTCGGGCCTGGCGGGCTTTTCGGGCCTATCGGGCCTGGCGGGCATTTCGGGCCCGGCGGGCTTTTCGGGCCCGGCGGGCTTTTCGGGCCCGGCGGGCTTTTCGGATTTTTAAGGCCGGGCTTTTCGGGCCGGGCTTGGTATGACAATATTTCGGGCCGGGCCGGGTCGGGCCTAAAAATTTCGGCCCGTGCAGGGCTCTACTAAGGCATGGGTCATGCT
Organism: Pseudeuparius sepicola; assembly: GCA_963920635.1. NCBI lineage: Eukaryota > Metazoa > Arthropoda > Insecta > Coleoptera > Anthribidae > Pseudeuparius > Pseudeuparius sepicola. The sequence goes on from OY987303.1 coordinate 35,430,507, forward strand.
GGTCAGAGGTGCCCCTTACAATTGGTCCAGGTTTCAATTTTGTTACACCATTGGTTGGATTAGACATATTATAATATTATATTCTGAGAAATGCGGTTATTTAGATTTTTTAGTTACACATTATTTAGCAATAGAGGCCTGGAAGAACTTGATATTTACTTTATACAATAATTTTAAACAAGATATCGTTGGACCGAGCTCGATATTATAATAATATACGAATAATATAAATTGCCTGAATTTGCACGCAATTATATGAGAGCTCGGTCCGGCGATATATTACAACCCGCCCGATGCCTAATAATTGCTATCCTCATTACTATCAGATCTTTTAAGAAATGATGACCAAGTACCGAGTGTGCGAGAGTGTGTACCGAGTAGATGACAAGATTATTTATTCTTTAAAAATTTTGGGCAGCAGCGCCACAGGACGTATTGCAGTAAATAAACAAGCTTTCGTCGGAGAGAACTCTCACAAGATTACTATCGAACTTCAGGTAAGCATCAGAATAACAAACGTTGATAGCGATGGCGGCAATGCCGCAGACCTCTGTTAGGTTTGGTTTTAATCTCATCTTGCACAATGACGCATTGTTTAAAGGAGACATGAAAAGGTATTGCGATTGCGGTGCGGCGCATTGCATTCGCGTAATTTGCGTGTGATGCCATGCGTTCGGTGGGCCAGATTGCGCGCAGATGCCAGATATCATCGGTTACAGTAGGCGGCGCGTGTATTAATTTGGTTCAATATATTGCGAGAGGGACATAGGCGTGTCTCGATTGCGGGGACGCCTGCTTTATAACACGGGAGCGTAACGCGGCCTTTTTAAAAAATACTTATTGAATAATGCAAAGTGCAGAATAAGTATGAGGTATACAAAATAGCAAAGTCCCGCTTTTATAGGGGACGCTTCAGTGGTGTCTTCTTATGCAGCGTCAACGCTTCTTCGGGATCGGTGGTGACATAATTCCTCCCTCCGCAGAACCAACTCTAGGGCAATGTAAGGGTAAGATTTCTCCTGGTTGTAGAACTTCTTTCTTATTTTCGTTATGTCGTAAATAATAATTTTCCAGACGCTTGGTATATACTAAAGGTGCCTATATACAGGATGATTTTTTTAGGACTACCACCGCGATTTTCTCGTTTACAAAAGCCTTACAAAAAAAGCGTTTGAAACAAAAATGTGGCAATTTTGGACAGCTAAATGGTGCTGCAAAAGAAATCGGCATCCATGGCCAACTTGTCGCGCAATATTAAGAAAACCTCAAATTGAGCAAAGCTATTAATAGCCGCGGAATGTTTATTTTAAGAGGTAGAGGAAAACTTTTATATTGAAAATTGATGGCAATAAGAAGCTTTCTCCATCCAGATGCTCAGATAGTTTCTTCAAATTACACAGGGTCTTCGGCTCTCTTGAGGCAATGAAATTTGTTGTCGATTTTAAGTTTTTTTAGTACAATGCGAAAAGTTTGGAATTGAGGACCATTCTTTTTTTAACGTCGCCGCGCTGATCAAAATTGCGAAATTTTATTTTCTTATGTATTTTCTGTGCGGTCCAAAATAAACGAGAAAATCGTTTAAAATAAACAAAAAAATTCATAGCCTCAAGAGAGCCGAAAACCATGTTTAATTTTCTGAAATTATCATAAAGCTTCTTAGTGCCATCAATTTTCAATATAAAAGTTTTTCTGTCTCTTAAAATAAACATTGCATGGCTATTAATAGTTTTGCTCAATTTGAAGTTTTTTTAATATTGCGCGACAAGTTGGCCATGGATGCCGATTTCTTTTGCAGCACCATTTAGCTGCACAAAATTGACACATTTTTGTTTCTTACGCTTTTTTTGTAGGGCGCAAAATAAGAGAAAATCGCGGTGGTAGTCCTAACAAAATCATCCTGTATAGATCTTTAGTAAAAGTAAGTTCGGGGTTGTTTTGAAGAACTTCTGTTTTTAATTCGAAGTCTAAGTTGAGCGTTTTATTGGGTTTAATTGCAATTCTAATTTTGGAAAGAGTACTGGTTTTTCAATTAAACTTGTTTCTTGTTCATTTACTATTTTTTCTTGAATCATCGACAGCTTGCAATTTATTGGTAGCTCAACAGATGAGAGCCGATGAGTTATAGTGTTTCTTCTAGACTATTACTACTCAGTTTAACGGCTACAGTTTTTGGAGATAGGCCAATGTATTGACTGGTTTCGACAAGTTTGATAACTGGTTTACTAATGGTGATGTCGAACTCTTCGCATATAGTTATACTTCTACTAAAAAAATTTGTTTGGAAAAACTGTCTTAAAATGACTAAAATATAGGGGAAAGAAATAGAGATTTTTATTAAATAAGTGATTTTCTTATTTAGAATAAGTAGGTAGGCTAAGCTGGTTCTAGCCCACTTTCTCCATGTATTTCTTATGGGGGCTAAAACGTGGTCAAAACGTGACCAAATTGTCTCTATCTTTTCTGGGTCTGTTTTAACTCCTTGCTCTGAAATTACATGCCCCAAATATCTAACTTCCTTCTTGAAGAAACAGCATTTCTTTGAGATTAGTTTTAGGTTAGCTTCTCGTAACTTCTGGAATACCTCGGACATTCTTCAAGTGATCTTCAAATGTTCTTCCCAAAATAATGACATCATCCAGATATACTAGACAGGTTTTCCATGTCACACCTCTTAGCATAGGCTCCATGAGCCTCTCAAAGGTTGCTGGTGCATTACAGAGGCCAAATGGCATAACATTAAATTGCCATAAACCTGTACCAGTAGAAAATGCAGTTTTGTCTTTATCTTGAGCGTGCATTTCGACTTGCCAGTACCCACTCTTCAAGTCCAACGTGGGAAACCATTTAGAACCAGATAGAGTGTCTAAAGTGTCATCTATTCTGGGTAGAGGGTAGCTGTCCTTCTTGGTGACGTCATTTAACCGTTGATAGTCTACGCAGTACCTCATAGAACCATCCTTCTTCTTCATTAGGACCACTGGAGAAGTCCATGGGCTTCATCATAGCTGAGACCTCTTCTTGCTTAGCAAGGGGTATCCTTCGAGGAGCCTGTTTGATTGGAGAGTATTTATACTGTGCTGTACTAAACCTGTCCTTCCAAAATCGCATTCAGACGTAGCAAACACATCACGATTTTCTTCAATCAGTTTTCGCAGTTGGTACTGCTGCTTCCTTGTTAAATAAGCAGCGGCTTCTTCGACCATCTTCTTCAGACTCTCTGGTAGGGGCTGTGGAACTTGCTGTGGTGCAACATGATTTCTCATAACTGCCTGAACTTCATGGCATAACCCAATCTTTTCGCCTTTGCTCAAATTTTGATCATAGTTCTTCAGGTTAGCAATCCGCACAAATATTACACGCCCTCTTTTGGTGGTCAGCGTCTTTGCAGGGAATATTCCTCTTTTATACAGTCCGCATTCTTCTTCGGGTTCCACAATAATTGTTTCACCATTCAGTCCATCATAGGTGGCCTTGATAACCTTTTCTGAATTAGCCGGAACCGTGGTATCTTCATAAGCGGTCACAGTTCGGGTGGTGTTGCCAGCCTTGTTAGGACGTGTCATCAGAATCTATTTGTCCTCAAAATTCTCTCGTGAACTTCTATTATGAACCGCTGTTCTCGCATGACATCCCGTCCTAATATGACATATTCGGTTATTTCGGCCACAAGGACTCTGTGCTTGAACTTATTAGAGCCTATGGTTATACAAGAGTCGTGCTCTCCTATAACTGGAATTTCTTCACCATTTGCCAATTCCACGAAGTAGTTTGGTGGTGGTGCAATCCTGCAGTGGGCTATGATGTGCGGCCTCACGATGGTATGACTAGAACCAGTGTCCACCACAATGTCCCAGTCCCGGCCGCAGATCTTTCCTGGTACTACCAAGCTGTCTCCTGAATTCGGAAGCCGGTTAACTTTTATCCTAATAGGCGGGGCTTGGTAGCACCCAGCCAACTTTCGCCCCTCAAAGCTGGCTATTCGGAGTTTTCCTGCTTCTCTCCATCAACAGGATTGGGGCACTGGCGTTTCAAATGCCCCTCAACTGCACAGATCCAACAGCGCAGTGGTGTATTTCTTCGAACACCCATCCCGTCTTTGGAGGTCGTAGCACGTGAAAGGATGTTCTGGATATCCCGTACCATTTGTTCTACGTTGGTATTACTAGTACTGCCTGTTTTGTGGTCGCACCTGCCTTAACCTCACTTGTCTATGTGCTGCCTGCGTGGCGGCTTCAAATTCCAAAGCAAGCGCCAAGGCCTCCGAGATATTTTTGTGGCGGGCTAGCCGAAGTGCTTGGCTAGTCTCGCTGTCACGCACGCCATCTATAAAGCCGCTTACCGAAATTTGTTCCCGGAATTGAACTGGGGCCGATAGATAGGCCAAATTTACCAGGCGAACAATGTCGGCTTCAAATTGTTGCAAGGTCTCATCGGTGCGTTGTCGTCTACCTTTTAGTTGCGCCTGGTATACCTGTTGCAGATGGGCTTCTCCATATCGCATTTCGAGGGCCCTAACCAGGGAACTATAATAATGCTGAGCATCGGCCGGTATCGTTCGCAACACTTCGGTGGCCTCACCTCGTAGACATAGCTTCAAATTCCGGGCTTTCTCTTCTCCTGTCCAGAAGTTGCCTTCTGCAGCAGCCTCAAACTGGTTAAGGTAAGTGTTCCATGCCACTTTTCCATCAAACTTGGGAGGCTTCATTTTCATAAAGGATGTGGTCATACCTGCTTCTAATTTTGATACACCCTGTAGCGACAGCTGATTCATCCTCGCCTCCAGTTGTTCCATTCTTCCTTCACTGTTGTCAAATCTCGTTTTTATTTTATTAAGTTCGGTTTGTACCTCATTTTTAATTTCTCCGATTTCCGTTTGCACCTCCACCTTGATTTCTGTTTTCATTTGGGTTATTTCCTCTTCAACAACCCCTTCGAAGTTGGTAATTTTCTTTTGTAACTCTACTTGAATCTTTTCTAATTTCTTGTTGGTTTCGTCTCGTCCGGTTTTTATTTCTTCTTTAAGGTCACTCATCAGTTTTTCCTGCTTCGTGTCCCTATCTCCTTCCCTCTTTCGCCTTTCTTCTTCTTTTTCTTCTTCATTCTTGCGCCTATCTTCTTCTTTTTCTTCTTCATTCTTGCGCCTTTCTTCTTCATTCTTTTTGAATTCATTCTTCATTTCTTCTTTAAGATTCTTCATTAAATCTTCTTGCTTTTTGTCCATTTCATCGAATTTCTTCATAAACATTTCCATCAACTTTTCCATTTCCATTGCGGTCTGTTTTCTGGTTGTGGGCATTCACCTCGGGTTCCTCTTAAAATCGCGCTTCTGACACCAAATGTACCGAATCTCAACAATCACAGTCCAAACTCGTTGTCTTGGTTACCACCTTTATTGTTTAGCCTTCAAAAATCACAAATAAACTTGTCAATCTGACAAGTCACTGTCACTGTCCAAGAATATTCTTTCAGCTCCAAAATTCGCACAAAATCGCTTTCTAACCTTTCACTTCCCTCAGGCCCAATTCCCAGGGCTTATATATTCAAAAGGAAGACTGGAGAATAATCTAGAATATTCCTGGCCAATGATAGTTCACAAATCAAAGTTCTAGCAAACTTTCTAGAAAGTTATGGAAGCCCTACAGGGAAAACAATGAAAACTAAAGGAAAATGGGGCCCTGGGGGCCTCAGGCCAACAAAGATGTGACGGAAAATGCTTCTAAATTAATTACAAAAATTATAAAACTGTAAGTAGAAACTTAAAATTTATCTGCTAAATCTTTGAGTAGGTTAGAAAACCATGCAGCCATATTCATTGAACGCTGATATAACAACTCTAGAGGCATTTTTCGTTATACTATCGATATTGCCGTAAATCGTGTTAACGCTGCAAAACAGTAGCCAATCAGTTTTTTGGGCCCGTGACGTCACGCGCCCAAGGAATTTGAATTTCAAAAAAGTTTTTAGGGCATTTCCTAGCCAAAAAAAAATCGGGAAAACATATTTTATTTACTATTAAGATGCATAATCAAAAATAAAAGTGTGAAACAGGCCCATTTTGGGGAGGTTAGAATTCGCCTTCACGTTACTGCCAAGCAAAAGGGACTTTGAGGTTATAGACATTTCAAACTGCGAATGCGTTACGGGTGTATCTTTCTGGAAAATATGAAGAGCGTTAAAAATGATGGCTAACCTATTTTCAGGTTAGGTTCTCGTGTCGATATGGGAATCTTTGCACTTTGAAACTGGACAATGGGGAGGTTAGAATTCGCCTTCACGTTATTGCCAAGCAAAAGAGCCTTTGAGGTTATAGACATTTCAAACAGCGAATACGTACCGGGTATCTCCTTCTGGAAAATGTGAAGGGCGAAACAACGTGGAATTTTACGATACATTTCGGAGGTTAATAACTTTTTATTAGACGCCAAATGCGGCGACAGTTTGCCATGGACTTCGACGATTTTTTGAAGGTGTATCACATTTTTTCTCGTGACGCTCAGTTTTTCTAGAACAGATACAACCCAAAAAACAAAACAAAAGTTTGGCGAATTAAAAATTTTGTTTCTGTTGGGATGGAATGTGTACGGGACAGGAAGAAAACCGACGTGAAGAATTTTCCGAAATTTTCCGAGTTTTCCGAATTTTCCGGACTTATCGAACCATAGGTTTCTGAGGATGGGCAACCGATTGTACATATTATTGAGGCCCTAACTCTTACCGTTTTCTAGATATCACTATGTATTACCTGAAACAGACCTTGAATCCGATCACCACCACCAAACAATCAGTACCGACTGTTACCGACCGTAATTCAGACCCACTAGGGTGGGTATACCTGAGAAATGAAGATCTAGACAACCAGACCGTTACCGCTCAGCCGATTGCCATGTCCACTCAAAAAATTGACATCACCCGATGGAATATCCGTTTCAATGGCCGAAATGACCCTGTCAAATTTTAAGAGACACTAGAAGAAATGTGCGAGATCGAAAACCTGTGCTGCGGCCATCTACTACCTCATTTACATTTTCTTCTACAAGGAGCAGCATCATTGTGGTACCGAAATAATAGGCAAACCTGCACCACCTGGAAAGACTTTGTAGATAAATTCCGTCTGTACTACTTCCCGGGAAATTATGAAGAAGACCTACTGACTCGGATTAGTTTCCGTCATCAGCGCCTCGGAGAATTCGCCGTGCACTATTTCATTGAGTTGCAGACTCTAATGAGACGACACGGAAAGCTCACGCCTGAGGACCAAGTGAAATGGTTGTACCGCAATCTGCTTCCGGAATACCAGCTCTATATCCGACCGTCTGACCTTACCGACTACAAATCACTGCTTTCCGCTGCCAAGTGCTACGAAGAGATCAAGGAAAACGACAGCCGCCTATTTGTGAGCTCACCGACTGTTAATGGACTCCCTCGTACTCCAGAGCGACACTACTCCGCTATTCGGAACCTACCTATACCGACTCAAGTTCCGCCTGTGACAGCCGTATCGCCGAAACCGATCTCTCACACTCCTGCACCGTCTACTATGCTAACTTATTTGTCTGTTCCGAAACCTTCTGCAACATCCGTTCTTCCACCGCCAACTGTTCAAAAACAGACACCGAGAGTAGTTCCTATGCCAGCAACACCGTTGATTACTCAGTCTGTACCTCCAGTTAGCACTGTCCAACCGACAACACCGACTGTCGAAATCACTACCGCCGGAATTTGTAACATTGCCCAAACTTCCTCCACACTCTGCTGGAGGTGCGGCCAAACCGGACACTTTAGAGATAAGTGTACCACCGGCCCGAAGTTGCCTTGTTCCAAGTGCGACACATTGGCAACCTTGGCCATGAAATGCCCATGCCTAACGCTGATGTCCAAACCGCACGGACCCGAAAACCGCAGGAATCCGTCAGATTCTAAATCTGCCACAACTTTTGTAGCCTTGTCAGAAGCAGTCGGTCCCAGTCCGGAACCCAGAGGCCCGAGTCACCTGACCGTCACAACATACCCTGAACCCACCAAAGACACAGATAAAGCTCAGTCTCCTATGCCAGAAAAGTTGCCCCGTGACTATCCGACTTTGACCGATTTTACCGAAACCGAATCGAGGAAGCTTTGCCCGCTACAGCCTGCCTCTACCGAAACTTTAGTAAAAAGCAGTTAACAGGAGAGTCATCACGTTCCACCGTAAACACCGAAGCAGAAAAAAAAAGTAAATTGCATTTCCTTGTTTGTCGAAGTAAGGGGGGAATGTAACGAAGTTACTAAGGTTTGCCAAGTTTTCCGCCTATATCTTACCGCGAAACTCTAGCCCAAAAGTGTCCGCCCGAACTGCCGATAGAGGACACCGCGGACGCAACTAACCGGAGGCCACTAGTTCAAATGTGTCCGCCCGAACCGCCGAAAGATGGCGTTGAGAGTCGATATCTTGTGGGTTTTTCGACTTTCCACAAATTATTAAATTATTTCTGTGACTGTTATTTAGGTCGTTATATGCTTTAAAAATAGTATTAAGTTTTATTTTATTATTGTGACAAATAATTCATATGACCAAGTAAAATTAATTGGCAATAGCAGGACCTATTGGACTACAATCTACAATAATTTAGCATGCTGACTAGATCCGACCTCCACATCATACCCCCCTAAACGAAATGGTACCATGGGAAATCCGACTTTCTTCCCAGGATAAGTCTTCGTATTTACAGGAACTTGAGGTGTTGTCGAGGTTTCAAGCTGTTGCGATCGTGCAAGAGGTGACCTCGATGTGCATGGAGATGAGAAATCTTGATTGTTCACAAAAACGTCGGAAGTAGCGAGATGGGCTGGTTTGAGTCGTTCGATACTCACGTGGACTTCGCGGCCGTCGATCTTAATGGTAAACACAAGTACCTCGTGAGGTCCAGAATATAGTTGATCTAGCGGTCGTTTTACAGCGTCCTGTCTTACGAAAACATGAGTGCATGTTTATAAGTCCTTATAGCAAAACATCTTTTGTTTGCAGTGATGTGATGCAGGACCAGGCTTGATGCTTCACATATGTTGAAGGAAGGGGTTCAAGAAGAAGTGAGAATCTTCAGGTGGGTCTTCATGTATGAAAAATTCACCAGGTATCCTGAGGGTTGTTCCAAAGAGATATTCGGCTGGAGAGGCCTTAAGGTCTTCTTTGTAGCAGGTCCTTAGTCCCAGTAATACTGTAGGCAAAACTTGGGTTTATTTGTTGGTTTGATGACACGTTACAGCTGCCTTTAAGATGCGGTGCCATCTTTACACTAAGCCATTGGGCTGCGGGTGGTAGGCGGTTGTATGGATGCGCTTACCACCGACGAGTTGAGAAAGGGCTCCGATCAAATCTATATGTATGTAATCGAATCTCTGTTCGGGATGTAATAATGAAGCTGGTTGAACGTGGACATGACGACCTACCTTAGATCGTTGACAAGGTAGACAGTTCTTGGACCATTGAGCTATGTCTTTGTTCATTTTGTTAGTAACTCGCCCACTAGGATGTGCCAAATTGTGAAAGGCATCAAACACCTGGCGACGCAATGGTTGCGGAACAAAAGGTCTGATGTCGTGTGCTGCGATATCGCAATAGATTCCTTGGTGGTTTGGTCCGTAAGTCAGTTTGTGAAGCTTCAGTGAAGTGTCGTTGGCTTGCAAATAGCTCTTAAGTTCTTTGTCTGTTGGTTGGATACGAGCAAGTTCATTGAAGTCAATGACGGTTGGTAGTCTCAGAGCGTCCACCCGAGACAAGGCATCAGCTACGTGATTTTCGGAACCAGCCAGGTACATCAAAGTTGTAGTAAACTGGCTGATGTAACCGAGTTGTCTAGCTTGTCTAGGCAATGCTTTATCTGCACGTTGCTGAAATGCAAAGATGAGGGGTTTGTGATCAATCCTAATATGAAATTGTCTCGCTTATAACCAAGGCCTGAAGAACTTCACAGCAGTGAGTTCTCGGTCATACGTGCTATAATTTCGTTGGGCAGGTGAAAGCTTAGATGAAAAAATCCCAGTGGTTCCCAATTGTCTGTGTTGCTTTTCTGTTCAAGTAATGCTCCCATCGCAGTATCTGATGCATCGGTGGTGAGGCAAAGTTCTGCTGACACGATTGGATAAGCGAGTAGAGTGGCACTGGCTATCTGGTTTTTAACCCAGACGAATGCTGCTTCGGTATCAGGTGTCCATTGAAACGGACGTTTGTCGTTTTTCCTGGAATCCTTGAGTAGTTCATTTAAAGGTGCTTGAGCTGACCCCGCATTTTTAATGTAGCGTTTGTAAAAATTCACAGCACCAAGGAATCGTCTGGGCTCGATTATAGTTTGAGGTTTCGGGAAATCGAGTAGGGCTTTGATACGATCTGGTAAGGGTAATGAACCTTGAGCGGAAATGCGATAACCCAGGAAATTTATGCTCTTTGCTCCAAGTATGCGTTTGTTTGCATTGAGACTGAGTCCATATCGTTTCAGACGTTCAAGCAGTGTGCTAAGGTGCTTCTCATGTTCTTCTGGCGAGCTTGAGGCAATTAAGAGGTCATCAATGTAACCATAAATAGAATCAAGACCATTCAAAACTTCATTTATGAATCTCTGAAATGACTGTGCCGCATTACGTAGGTCGAAGGGCATATTCACAAATTCAAATAATTCAAAATGAGTAATCACTGCCGTTTTGGGGATGTCTTTTTCGGCAACTGGAATGTGATGAAATGCAAGTCGAAGGTCAAGCGTGGAAAAGATTATTTTACCAGCTAGAATAATTGAGAAGTAGTCTTGAAGCAATGCGATTGGATATCGGCCAGGCACTGTTCAAGCGTTTAGTTTCTGATAGTCGCCGCAAGGACGCCAATCCCCGTTTTTCTTTTTAGCCAAATGAAGTGGACTGGAGTAGTAATACAAAGAGAGTTCTAACCCACGACCTTGAAAAAAGCGTGCAAAGTGGCTACGTCATGCCCGAGGTCACGTGACGTCACCGGATGACCCCAGTTGACCCCTAGATCCTGATAGGTTAACCTTTGACCTTTGGGCTACGTGTGATCCCCAGTTGACCCCCCCCACTCCAACGGCGGGTGTCAGCCCCCACTCCAACGACGGGGCAACCCCCACTCCAACGGCTTGGTGGGGTGAGGTCTATATATTCGTGCGCAAGAGCAGTTTTCCCGTTATATACACTTACAATTTCCTACAGTCTGATTTGCCGAGTTCAAAATGCAGTCGTTCCTGAATCACCTGAACAAGAATTTGATCTTCAAGAAATTCGAAAGCGTTCAAAATATGGAGGTGGGTGAAAATTTTCAAATCACGAGCGTGGACAAAGTGAACACGCAATATGGAGAGAAGGTCTACGTCGAGTTCGAAGAATTTAAGACGGTGCTGCCGCAACGATACACGGCCGAGTTTACGCCCCAACGGATCGAAGAAATTAATAGGGATATCGGTAACGGAAGGAGGTATTACATGAAGAGTACTATTACTATTGCCCAGGGACTCTTCGATGATCTAACGTGGCCTAATTCAACCATGAGTTTAAACTCTTCTTTAGCTATTTTCAAGCGTTCTCGTCGTAAAGGTCTAACACACTTAGAGCAAGGTGGTCCTGTTGTAGTGATATGACGTTTGACAAAATGCTTGGGAGCTGAGTAATCGAATGAGTTTCCAAGGATTTCAGGAAACTTCCTCAAAATATCTGAGTATCTGGAACTGTTGTTGATGGTTGTAACTGAAGTGATTGGGGCCGGAGCAAGTATTCCGGTGGCGTCGCATCCTGTATTAAGGTCTATGATGCGTTTGTGCTTGAGATCAGTCAGTAATCCATGAGCAAATATTAGGTCTGCACTTAATCTAGGATATGGTACGTTGGCAATGCAGAATGCCCATCGGATTGGTCGGCGGAGGCCTAAGTTGAGTGTCAGAGCTCGTTCACCATAAGTTTGGATTTTGGTACCATTGGCAGCATACAGAAATAAAAGAGGAGCTAGTCTCATCTTGTCTTGGCGGGTGGCTGGAGTGACTGAGATATCTGCGCCAGTATCAACCAGGAATCTGACACCTGTCGCTCGATCTTGAACAAAAAGTCGGCGAGTCGGTCGACGGAATGTGTCGCCGCCGCCAGTAACCCCCGAATTTACTGACAGGGTTTGGAGTTTTTCTGCTCGGTTTGCCACGAGAAAGGTTTCGTACACTTGGCAGCTTTACCTGCAAATCTTCGGTGATAATAGCAAATTCCAGTGTTTTGATTACCATTTCCCTGGTTTGTGTGTGCTGGCTGTAGTGTCTGACTACGGTGATGGTTGTACCTGCTACTGGAACGTAAAGTAAATTTTGAAGGAAAGGTCGTCCATATGTTTGGTCAAGCCATCAACTTGGGCTTCGAGATCTGGTTTGGGCACATTGAGTGATACTGTCTTCGAAATTGGCATAAGGCGTCCACCGGTAGTATGTTTTAGTGAAATCTGCATCTAATCGGTTTCCACCCAGTCGGTGCATCTCTGCAAGGAGTTCTGAGGGTCTTCGGTCACCCAGTTCGAGGCCCGAGACCAGTGTCTTGAATCGGCGCTCTTGAGTCTCGGAAAAATGATTCAATAGGGCTTCTTTGATGCGCCCATACTTGTCGGTAGTGGGAGGGTTTGCTATTATATGTTGGATGACTGAAAGTGTGTCAGTTGGATGACTGAAAGTGTGTCAGTCCAATCGACTGATAACGGCTGTATATTTGGAGAAGTCATATGTTATTTGTTTGCTGTGAAACTGTGCCTCTATAGCCGTGAACCACAGCTGCACCTTCTTGTTCCAAAAAGGAGGTAAATCAGGTCTGCCGAGACGGTCTACATGGAAATCTTTTGCATGGGATACCGGATGCGGTAGCCCCGTTGAGGGATGCGCTGCATCACCTACCTCCGCATCAGGTGCGTTATGATTATTCCCGACTCCAGCGCGGGTATTTTCATTTGGGTTCACCATCCATTTGTTTCTTTTTGTTACAGCGATTTGGTCGTTCGGTGTTTCAGCTCTCATCCGACCGGAGCAGATCACGTCGGGGTCACCAGTTGTGGGTTTATCGATTTTCCACAAATTATTAAATTATTTCTGTGCCTGTTATTTAGGTTGTTATATGCTTTAAAAATAGTACTAATTTTTATTTTATTTTTGTGACAAATAATTCATATGACAAATTAAAATTAGTTAACAATAGCAGGACCTGTTGGACTACAATCTACAATTTAGCATGCTGACTAGATCCGACCTCCACAATCTAACCGCGAAGCCCTAGTCCGCTGGTAATAAAGAAGTGATCGGCCATTCCGTCTGGTGTCTTCCGCCTACCAGGTAGGAGAGACCGATACCGTTGGTTATTTGACGGGTTGTCACCTTATAGGCCGAAGTTCTATCCGCCGGACCGCTGTTTGAAAGAACCATTAGATATTTGACGAAGCTATCCCGTATCACTGAGCTGATAAATCCGACCGTTGCTCGGGTAGTGCCGGGAGATCTATACCGGGACTACCCTACGCCGACAAATAGCCGATCGCTGCTAGGAGAGCACCGCTATAGAGTAGCGGCACTGTCCTATCCAGCCGTTCAGAACCGATTATCTGCTTCGCTAATAAGACTTAGCGAGCTTGCACACTACGCGGTTCTGAAAAAGGTCACTGCGTATTAGAAAAGCATGCGGAATTCACAGGGCCTAAATAATTAGAGTCAGAAGGCTGGGGAAGGCTAGCAGTATATGTCCTACAGGAACGGCACCGGTGACAGCTACAGAGGCAAGCCTAAGAGAGCTTGCACACGACGCGGATGCGGCGCGGTATTCCGCGCGCGGTTTTCCGCCGCGATATCGCGTAGCCTATAAACCTATGGGTTCAATTTTTTTGCCGCGCCGCGTCCGTGTGCAAGCATACCATTTAAAACGATACAATTTACCATCACGCGGTTCCGCGTGCGGATAACCGCACGCGGCATACCGCGCCGCATCCGCGTCGTGTGCAAGCTCTCTTAGGCTTGCCTCTGTAGCTGTCACCGGTGCCGTTCCTGTAGGACATATACTGCTAGCCTTCCCCAGCCTTCTGACTCTAATTATTTAGGCCCTGTGAATTCCGCATGCTTTTCTAATACGCAGTGACCTTTTTCAGAATTTGATGCCGTCCGCCGGAGGCAGGAAGCAGCCTAGTTATTAAGAATTGTTTATTATTTAGTTACTTATTTTCTTTCTTGTACATACTTTAGGACAATATATGGGATAATTAAGGTGTAAACTGTTGGTTTGATTTAACCCCCCTGCAAACTTTCCTGGCTCGACAAATTCTGGACCGCACCACTCCTGGCGCCTGAGCAGAAGACGATAAAAGAGGCTAAACAACATCTAAGGCCCAAAACCTGGCTACAACTTACAGGTTCTCTTATGGTTGTGAAGGTAAAAAATTATATTTTATTATTTTGCGAAAAAGGGTATTTGGCGATAACTTTTTTATCGCTGCCTGTATACAAAATCCGAGCACACCCTCGAATTCCCCTTAATTTTTACTACAAATTCATTTTTTGAATGACGACTTTCTGTTAACCTGTTTCCACGTAACACGCTTTTTCCGCTTGGATAAGCCATCCTGTACCAAGCGAGCATATCACATTCCATGTGATTTTGGCTGGCTAAAATATTCGGAGGCAAACTTATCCCAAAATGGATATCAATTCCCCAGATTAGTTTTGGTAAGGTTAGTTGTGGACTAGTTTTACAAATAATAATCTTCTTTCAAAAATCAACAAGTTATGTATACATCAAAATAAAGGAAATTTTATGCCCTTTAAATTAGTACTCTTGTTTTTTTAATGAACGGTTTCACTTAAAATGTAAAACAATGTACCTTTGGCGGCGGTTTTAGGGTAGTTCTTTAAAGAGGATACCGGCGCCCTTGTCCTACATTTATTTTTAGTTCTCCAATAGAGGCTTTTTAAGTAAAGGCCAAACCTTAACACGCACGGTAGATCACACTATACTATTCATACCTATTATTTAAAAAAACGGCCAGATTATGTTGCGATTTTAAAATCACAGTTAATCCCTATTATAGAGATTCCGAGGGGTAAACAATTTACTAAGCTTGATTTATCTAATGCTTGTCAACAAAAACCTAAAGATCTGGTAACAATTTATACGCATAAAGAACTTTTCAGATATAATCGTGCTCCATTTGGTATTGCAAGCATACGGGTCCAGACCGGGAAGAACATCTATTCAGATTAAAGCAAGATTTAGAGAGCTTGCAAAATTCGAGATTAAAGTTTTCTATCAAAATATGCCCCTTTCTGAGTCAAAAATTACACATTTGGGTTATGCGACATCGACAAAAAAGGGTTGCATAGGTAAATCGGAATCAAAGATTTCAGCGATTGGAACTTCTCGAATTCCCCACAATATTACTACACTAAAATCCTTTTTAGGATTAATAAATTACTATGGTTAATTTGTAAAAGATCTGTAAATTATTTTGTATACATTATATAACCTCCTTAAATCTAATTCTCAATGGCAATGGAGCGACGAATGACAAAATGCGTTCGAAGAAATAAAAAAATATTGACCGATTTTAGTCCATTACAATCCTAATTTACCGCTAAAGGGCCCCACAGACTCAGAGGGAAAACCGCACAGTTAAGTCTGTGTGCGTTTTACCTTATTAGTTAAACCCATACTCAGTTCATCCCCACACACTGTGCGTATTCGCAGTCGGTTTACGCGTCTATAGTTTGTCAGTGATGAAGTCCAGAAAGGAATTTTATTACTGACAGTAACGTGCGCTTGCATAAAAAAAAAGAACCGAAATCATCGATTCCGGTGGATAAAGAAGTGGCTACTAAAACGTCATGAATATTCCCATATTTATCTGTCGGAGGAATGGCATTATTGCGGACATAATTTAGTTAAAAAAAAACATCATCTACCGCGAGAACTTGCGCGTGCGCTAATGTCAAAAGAATGAAGGGCGCAACGACAGACAGAGTTATTCCCGAGCGGTTTTAACTGTGCAGGCCTAAAGTCAAACTGACAGACTTGACCGCATATTCCAAAGCTTTGGCCACATACAATACTTTTTAACAGTATCCCGCGCGGGGTACGGGGTACAGTTAAGTCTAGAGTTTTCCCTCTGTGTGTGTGGGGCCCTTAAGATTAACTACAACGTGGGGCGGTTATTCCCATGTTTCCAGACGGACACGAAAAAATGATAGCTTATAGCAGTGTTTCACAAGACAAGATTTCTTGTCTTACTAGGCCTATTCTTGTCTTGTCTTGCAAGGCAAGACAAGAAATGAAATTCTTTCTCGTCTTGCCCGACTCTTGCTGGAAAAAATCTTGTCTTGCAAGCAAGACTTCTTGCCACTTCTTGTTCTTGCATTTTTTGTTTAGTGACGTCATCGCAGCAAGAGTCTTGCTACCAAGACTCTTGTTAGCAAGACTTGCATTATTTATTTCGTGTAAAGCTTGTCGAGACAAGCTGGCGTAGCGCTGCCGCGTCGCGGTGGGGCGGGTCAATGATTTATTTGTTTAAATTATTTACATAAATATATTTTTTATTTGTATTTCTTTTTTGTATTTTAATAATAATTTTATTTTAATGTTTTCATGATTTTCAATTCGAAATAGTCGAACACTTTCCTTTCTGTTAAAACTGTTAAAGTTACTTTGATGTATATGGCTTTCGATATGTGTGGACAAAAACCGCGAAACCCACTCTCCCAAAATGACCCGAACTACACTATGCCACACTAATATGAAACGAAACAAAGCATTAGAAAGTCCAATAGACCCGAGAAACAGCTAGTCTATAGGTATTCATTTAAGTATTTTAGCAAAAATACAGTTAAAGCAAACTTTTAAAAAATAAATTAATCCACTGTGGTGAATAAATTGAAGAGTACATACCCTATTAATTTGTTGAATTTAAAAGAATTAAAATTAAAATGATTTTGTTTGTCGCGAGTTGGGAAGTATGCATTACATGCCGCGAAAGCGGCGTAATTTCTTTTTGAGTAGCTGTAATGCCTGAAAACATGGATTAGTATTACTGACCTACTAGAACTATTGTAATAAATAAAATATATTTACTAAATAATATACTATACCTTTTTAACCTCAAATTGGGAATAAACAACTTCAAATTGAGAATAGTCAACTTAAAATTGGGAATAGACAACTTCAAATTGGGAATAGTCAATATTAAATTGAGAATAAACAATTTCAAATTCGAAATATTAAATAATAAATTGAAAATCAATAACTTCATAAAATAAAAACACTTATCAACAAGAACAACTCAATTTGTTAACTAAAGTTTATAATATTAAGCAAAATTTCGACTGCCTGGTAAGGTTCAAAAAGACTTGGCCAGAAATCTTGGAAAGAAGACAAAGACCAAATGATTTATCTCAAACTAAATTTAGCTTATAGAAATTAGAAAGTATAAGTAGCGCAAAATAACATAAATAATAAATTTACTATAGCGAGTTGCACCAGATTTATAGGAAATATACAGAGATACAGATACCAGAAATATTAAATGATAGACAAGGATTAAATATATGGCAAAAATATGATATTTTTAATTCCGATATAAGTAATTAAAATATTGCTTAATATGAAGTTGTTCATTTTCAATTTAAAATTGAATATTCCCAATTTGAAATTGTTTATTCTCAATTTGATATTGACTATTCCCAATTTGAAGTTGTCTATTCCCAATATGAAATTGATTAATTCCAATTTGAAGTTGTTTATTCCCAATTTGAAATTGATTATTCCCAATTTGAAGTTGAAAAGGTATAGGTATTTATATAGATAGAGTAATTTCTTAAATAACCATTTTTATTTATGCTTATCTTTTAAAATCAATATTATCAATATTATCACGTACATTAACTATTTCTCTTAATAAAGTTTTACAGAAATTAAAATTACAGACCCCCGTGGCATAAGGGTACTAGGGGACTACGAATCTAGTAAAAAAATATATTTTTCGGGTCATTTTAGCAAAGCTGGAAATTTGAGGATTATTTGTTAATGGCGATTCCATGGAAAAAAAATGTGTCAGCTGCCTGCGGGGTGGGGCAAAACTTGTTAGCTGCGCATGCGTGAGAAAAAAAAATCCCGATGATTTCAGCAAAGCTGAAAATTATTTATATAATAAATTACTATATGAAAATCATATAAATAACTGTCAGCTGGTGCAAAACTGTGGCTAAACCTGTTAGCTGGGCGTTCAAAGTATAGCGGAGTACAGGGTGTCCCAGTTAACGTGATAAACCCGATTTTCTCGGTAATTTTAAAGATAAATTCATGGTTCGAAAACCAGACTTGTGTAGAATTTTCCGAGGAATTTAAATGTGTCGTCAAACTTAATATACCGGATATTGTTGCAAAGTTATTTCAAAAAATACCGTTTTCCAAAAAATTTTGTAGTTGGATTTTAACACGAAATGCTATTAATGATTATACGAGGAGTAACGAAAAAGTGTCGATTTTTATTTCTGACTTCCGGTTTTACCGGAAGTTAGCATCATTATCAGATTTTTAAGACAACCTGTATATTTTGGATTTTTTAAGTTCCTTTTGTTCTCCAAATTCCAACCATACAGGTATATTTTTATATAGTTATCTCTAATGATATATTTTAGCATTCCAAGCAAAGATGTGAATTTGTCATATTCGACGAAATTTATCAAAAAATAAAAATTAACTGCTTGGTTATTTTTAGAGATAACTATATAAAAATATATATGGTTAGAATTGAGAGAACAAAAGGAACCTAAAAAATCCAAAATATACAGGTTGTCTCAAAAATCTGACAAAGTGATGCTCACTTCCGGTAACATTGGAAGCCAGAAATGAAAATCGACACTTTTTCGTTACTCCCCGTATACTCATTACTAACATTTAGTGTTAAAATCAAACTCCACAATTTTTTGGAAAACGGTATTTTTTTAAATAACTTTTTAACAACACCAGGTATATTAAGTTTGACGTCACATTCGAATTCCTCGGAAAATTGTACACTCTGGTTTTCGAACCATGAATTTATCTTTAAAATTACCGAGAAAATAGGGTTTATCACGTTAACTGGAACACCGTGTACTTAAGCGGGCGCCACGCGCTGCCTTCTTGATGACGCAGCTAATATATTTTACCACATTTTCTTGTCAGCTGACTATTGATTTTCTATTTTTAATTTGGCTCCTGCCTGGACTTCATTTGTTGCTTCCCAAATCATGCCTATCTTTTGATTTGGTTAATGTTACACCGTGCTGATGATTGCCAAATAGCATGAAACACGTGTATGCGGTTACTAGTTTTTTCTTTTTGTTAACTTTGAGTGTTTGCCCATTATCACCTTTTCTTGTAATGATTATATATATATATATATATACGTAAATAATCTAAGCGTAATAATTTATTCTAATTTGATTTCTTAGTAACATCCCTGTATTTGTACATGTAGCTAAAGATAACATTACGCTGAGTCTGCTTCTCTGAATTTATAAATATAACCCATGTAATTTCAACAGACACTTCTTGTTCGCTGCTCGTCATTAAACATTGTTTTTAAAAACGGTTTCTTTCATTGACAGCCCTTAACTGGCGCAGTCGTTCGGACTTTTAGCGAAACGAAAAACCAAAAATCGGTACCTTTCGGTCTCTTTCAAGAGTTCATTCGCAAAAGAACCAATCGGTCGGCGATTCGCGCGCGCGGAATCCAAAAATCGGCACTTTCGCCACGTGAACGTCGATACCAAGGGCCAACGGTCAGTGAAGCAGCCGTCGAGACGACAGGAGCAAGATAGTCAGCAAGGGTGGTCTAGCATCGATCCAACCCTCCTCTGCAGCAGAACAAGCATCGTCTGTGAGCAGAACCCTAGGTTAAGACGCCTGGGAGGAGACACACATCGCTCGTCCTAGAGGCACCGTAGTTTAAGAAGAAAAAAGAAGAGGGGAAATTAATCATCATCATTTTTCTACTAGTGTAAGTGTAAATTGTGCTTTTTGTTTTAACTTTTTGTGCGTGTTTTACCCAAACTGGAAGATTTAGAAAATTTAATATCCTCTGTAGAAAACTTAACTTTTAATTTAAATTCAGAACTTGGAAATCCAATAATCATGCCAAACGGTAATGCAATCAATTATAACCTTTTAAAATATCAAGCTGATAATATACCCCCTTTCGATGGTAACCCAAAACTCTTGCAAAGATTTGTAAACGCTTGTGAAAATTTTCTGAAAGCCTTCCAAAATGTCCAAAATGCAGCAGACCCGATTAATATATGTTTATTTGACACAATTTTGAGTAAATTAAGCGGCAGACCTTATTGCATCAAGTTCAGAATTAAATAATTGGATTTTAATAAAAAACGCACTAATAGCTACTTTTGCCGATCAACGAAGTATTGATTGTCTTATTCAGGACCTAATTTCGTTAAGACCATTTCGTAATGAAACACCCTTACAGTTCGGAATGCGAATCCAAGATACGCGTAGCCTCCTTTTTGCAAAACTTAATGGCACTAACGAGGACCGCAATATAAAAATTGCTAAAATTAATCATTATGAAGAATTTGCTCTGAAAACCTTCATTAACGGTTTACCTTACAATATGCAGCTTGTAGTTAGGCTTAAACAACCTGATTCTCTTGAACAGGCAATGTCGTTTGTGACAGAAGAAGAAAATTTTGTTTATTTCAAGACAGGCCAAAATCAAAATTTTAGACAACCAGTACATAATAGTATTCCATACAGACCAAAACCAACAAATTTACCGAGACCTAACAATCCTAATTTTAAACCACCACCATTTCCACAACCAAACTTTAATTTTCCACAATATATTCCCCCAACATTTAACCAACCACCTACATTTGGACTTTCTCCCACATTTGGAACACCTTTTAATCATTTTAATCAACCAAGACCAAGTTTCCCAAACTTTATGCAACAAAGACCGAATTTTCAAAATTTTACTCAACAAAGACCAACTTTCACACAAAACTTCCAAAGACCTTTCCAACCCCAATTTAGACCAAACTTTCCCCAAAAAACTAATGTTACTAACATGTCTAGAACGAAACCAGAACCAATGGATACCTCAACAAGTACACTTGTAAAACAACCCCAACGTACATTTCAAAGTCAGGAACTTTTTAACCAAGACGTAATCGAAAATTTCCCCAAAACTGACTCAGTTCAATATCCGGAATATACTGATTATTTTCAGCCAAATTATTATCCCGATTATGACTATTATTACAATGACGCTTACGAAAACTATTGCTACCCTCATTACGGTATATGTGAATTCCCGAACCAAGAAGAAACCCAACCAGAAATTACTGAAAATCAGGATTTTCCAGATACTGGTCAGGATTCCAATACGAAATAATACACCTGAATAATTTGTCGATAAAACTTACTTATATTTATATACCCGAATTAGACGCTAAATTTTTAATCGATTCTGGAAGCACACGTTCCTTTTTAAGCCCAAAATTAGCCTTTAAATATTTCCCAAATTATGTCAAAAGTGAACTTTTCTTAGTACAAACAGCGCACGCGACATCTTTCCATGACAAAATTGCTATTTTGCCACTATTTCCAATTTTCAATACAGAAGGTATACATAAATACTACATATTTGATTTTTCAGAAAAATTTGATGGACTAGGCGCAGATATTTTTTATAGTAATAACACTTTAGTTAGACCAAATTCAATTATACCAATTTATAGGCAAAACGAAAATGATTTAGAACCACAAAATTCGACACAATTTGAAACAATAACTGAAATAATTCCTCCGAGAATGGTACAAAAAATTAAAATACCTGTTAGTTTACGTAACGGCACAGGAATCTTAAATTACACAAAACTAGGAAAAGCTGAAATTCCCGAATGTTTAGTTAATGTTGAAAATAATTTTGCTCTTACCACTATTTTAAACCCAACGGAAAACCCCATTAAAATCGATATTTTTGAACCATTTTCTATAGAATCAGTAAACCCAAGCGAAGAACGCGAACAAATCAGAAAGCTTTGCTTAGAATTCAGAGATATCTTTCATTGTGAAGATATTCCCTTGAGTTTTACCAATCAGGTCAAACACGAAATTAAATTAACTAATGAGTCCCCAATTTTCACTAAAAGCTAGAGATATCCAGAAGTTCAGCGAGAAGAGGTAAAAGATCAAATTTCAAAATTACTATCACAAAATATAATTCAAAATTCCAATTCACCTTGGTCATCCCCGATATGGGTTGTCCCAAAAAAAAATGGACGCCTCTGGAAAACAAAAATGGCGCATGGTAATTGACTACAGGAAACTCAACGAGCGAACAATAGATGACAAATACCCACTACCGAACATAACTGACATTCTAGACAAATTAGGACGCAGTCAGTATTTCACTACATTAGACCTCGCGAACGGATTCCACCAAATTGAAATGCAACCAACCGATATCCCAAAAACAGCTTTCAGCACAGACACAGGCCATAACGAATTTTTGAGAATGCCCTTCGGTCTTAAGAACGCGCCAACAACTTTTCAGCGAGTTATAAATAATATTTTACGTGGACTACAAAACGAAACCTGCTTTGTTTATTTGGACGATATCATTATATTTGGCACATCCCTTCAGGAACATATTCAACGACTAAAAGACATTTTTGTAAGACTTCGTAATTCTAAATTAAAAATACAGCTCGATAAGTCAGAATTTCTCCGAAAGGATGTACAGTATCTCGGACACATAGTAACACCTGATGGAATTAAACCCGATCCTAGTAAAATCTCCGCAGTTAAGAATTTCCCGGTACCTACCACTTCTAAAGAAATTAAATCTTACTACCGTCGCTTCGTGAAGGATTTTGCAAAGATAACAAAACCTCTAACACAATGTCTTAAAGAAGACGCTAAAATCCAACATACTAAAGAATTTTTAAACGCATTTGAACATAGCAAAAATTTATTAATTAATTATCCGATTTTAATTTATCCCGATTATTCCAAGCCATTTATATTAACCACGGATGCAAGTAACTTTGCTTTAGGAGCAGTTCTTTCACAGGGCCAAGTACCTAACGACAAATCCGTAGCATTCGCTTCGCGCACCCTAAATGAATCGGAAATAAAATATTCGACTATTGAGAAAGAACTACTAGCAATCGTTTATGCCTGCAAGTACTTTCGGCCATATTTGTTTGGACGAAAATTTTATATTTACACGGATCATAGACCACTTGTTTGGTTATTTAACTTAAAAGAGCCAAATTCGAAATTAGTCAGATGGAGATTACGTTTAGAAGAGTTTGATTATCAAATTATTTATAAAAAAGGTTGTCAAAATAAAAATGCGGACGCACTATCACGAATTCAACTTAACATATACGAAAATCAATCTACTGTAAATAATCCCGGTGAAGTAGATAAAGACATTTTAGATTACCTTCAAAATTTATGCGAAAACACTGAAACTTTCGAAGAGCCAACAACGAGCGAACAGGAACCCAAAATTAAAATATTGTCGGATATACAAATTAAACCCCCACATGACACAATTACTGACACGGTACATACTTCGAACACGGACACTAGAAATGACGGAATCAGCATTCTTGACGAAATTATAAACAATAAATCCCATCAATATTTAATAAAAAGAAATCTACACGACCAAATAAAAGTAACCTTTGAAATCCTCGACAAAAACGTCATTAACCATTTCCAAATTCCCAAAAACCCAGAAATAATAAATAAATTCATAAAAGAATATATTTCAGGTGACAAAAACTCGTATTTATATTTTTTCGAAGAAGATCTATTTCCCCTTTTCAATAAAGTTTACATGAATAATTTTAAAGATTTAAAATTAATTCGTTGTACTAAACTAGTAAATAACGTTACAAATGAAGAAGACAGAAAAATGTTTATTATGCATCAACATGAAAATAAAACTAATCACAGAGGCATTTCTGAGACATATGAAAGATTAAAACAAAATTATTATTGGCCAAAAATGAAAGACGATGTTACCCAATTTATCAATGATTGTGTAAAATGCCAGACCCAAAAATATAGTCGACAAAAATCATACATCCCTTTAGTTAGAACTGAAACGCCAACAAAACCATTTCAAATTTTACATATGGACACATTTATATTCGAAAATCAAAACTTTTTAACAATATTTGACAAATTCTCAAAATTCGGGCAAGCCTTTCCCTACGATAAAAATGCAAAGTCGGTATGCGACAAGTTAATAATATTTTTCTCATTTTTTGGATGCCCAGAAACAATTGTGTCTGATAGCGGAACAGAGTTTAAAAATGAACTTCTCAAAGAACTACTAAAAACTCAAAAAATTAACATTCATTTTACCACTCCGGGCCATCACGAGTCTAATTCCACAGTAGAGCGCTTTCACTCAACTTTAATAGAGCACTTGAGATTATTAAGGCAAAAAGATAAGTCCAGAACAATTTCTGAGTTAATCCCCTACGCAATAATAGCATATAACAGTACCACCCATAGTACGACAAAATTCTCCCCTCATGAACTCGTGCTAGGTCATACTAACTCTAGAGATCCTTTCGACCTTATATCAACCACTTTTTACACAGATTACGTCGACTCACATAACGAAAAATTAAGTACCCTATACGAAACAACGTTCGAAAATACAGAAAAAGTAAAAACTAAAATGCTAGAAAGAACAAATGTTAAAGGCGAACAAACTGAATTTAAGTCGAACCAAAAAGTGTATAAAAAATCTTCCGCTCGAAATAAAAGTAAACAAAAATACATCGGCCCTTTTGAGATCATTGAAATTCTTGAAAACAACAAAGTCAAAATTAAAAACTTAAAAATTCCCCAAAAAACGGAAGTAATACACATAAAGGAATTAAAACGCCCACTTGTTACAGATGGTCCGCCCGCAGAATCTCAGTAGAATCAGCTGCCGGATCAAATTTCCACAACATGAACGATAGCCCAGGCATACTGCCTTATAAACTAGGTAACGCGCATAAGGTTATTAACCATTGGACATTCATACAGATATTTAATATATCCAGTATCATTACTGAATTTAAGGCTTTATCATTAAAATATAATATGATTATATCTCACATAAAAAACAACACGGACTATGACAGGGAATTCTATAATTCGTACATACTTATCAACAATCTAGAAAATAAAATAGAGGAACAAATTTCACAAATAACTCCTTCCACGAACTTATCTAGGAAAAAACGCGGCTTAATTAACGGTTTAGGGAATATAATCAAGAGTTTAACAGGAAATTTAGATCAAGAAGATGCAGCTAAATACGATAGTGAAATCTCAGTTTTAAAAGAAAATCAAAATAATCTGAAATTATCAATGGATAAACAATTAACAATACTATCAAGCTCTATTATAACATTCCAAGAAATCGTAGCAAATGTATCTCACAACCAACAAATTTTGGAATCAAAGATATCTGAAATGATAAGGGTAATCCATAACTATGAACTAGAAACTTTAGATATTTCTATCCAGACAAGGATGCAAATGGTTTTAACGCAAATTTTAATGATGTATCAGAACATTTATGATATTTTAGACAAAATTTAAGTCGCTGTATCTTTCGCAAAAATTAATAATTTCCATAATGCAATAATACATCCTATTGAACTACTAAAACAAATAAAATCTGATGCCTCTTCTTTACAAAATGAAAAATTACCGTTTGACCCGGTTATGGAAAATATTTTAAACTTTGAAGAAATATTGGAAATAAAATGCTATTCTAAATCTGAAGAAATAATTTTTATTATAGAAATACCGTTAGTTGAAAATGAGTCTTATAATCTTTTTCACATGTTTCCACTACCAACCCCTAACCAAAATTTCTACAAGGTAATATTTCCCAGTTCAAATTATTTAATGTACAATCAAAAAAGATATGGATTTTCGGACAAACCCTGTAAGAAAATTATAAATGATGAATTTCTTTGTTTTGATAATATACACACAGAATATGTTAACGATGACTTACCCTGTGAGATCGGATTATTAAAATATAAACATAAGAATAATTGTAACCAAATCGCCATCAATATATCTGAGATTCAAGTACAAAAAATTGACGAAAGTAAATGGATAGTCATTATTCCCAGTGAGACCTTAGCTGTCAAAAATTGTTACAATACTAAAGAAACTGTTCTGCTTAGCGGAACCTACTTAATAGAACTGGAATTCCCTTGTTCCAACGAGACAATTATTATTAAATCTTATAAAAATGTGCAAACAATGTTTAAAAAAATACCATTACCAAAAATGCAAATCAATGTATCAGATAATTATATTTTACAGAATATGTCTCCAGTAAATTTAAATGTAATTCATACTGACAGACTAAATAACTTGTTGAATGAAATCAATACACAAAAGTTAGAAAATTCTAAGTTACTTAATTATCCAGTTTATTATAACAAAATAAGTTTATGGACAATATTATTGTATGTGTTAATCATAATTGCAGTTTTATATTTTATATGCAAGTATCTAAGACCTAGTTTTTCAAAATTATCTATTTCCAAAAATAAAAATAATACAAAAGAAATTATTGTCTAGGTCATAGAAACTTATAAAGTTTATATGTCCCTCTAAGGGTGGAGGAGTAACATCCCTGTATTTGTACATGTAGCTAAAGATAACATTACGCTGAGTCTGCTTCTCTGAATTTATAAATATAACCCATGTAATTTCAACAGACACTTCTTGTTCGCTGCTCGTCATTAAACATTGTTTTTAAAAACGGTTTCTTTCATTGACAGCCCTTAACTTCTTCTATCCCTAATAAAATTACTACTCAAAATTCAAATTTTAAATTATAAATAATATGCTATAAAAAATATTTTTTTTTCTTCATAGCTCTGTTCAAGTTAATATATTGACCCCTCTTCTTTTTCACACCTTTTACCTTTTTATTATTGTATGACATTTTTGTTAATCTGACTTTTTAAATTAACTTGATACTTATTGAATTTTTTACCCCGCATATATAATTAATTTACGCGATTTTTACAATCATAGTAATATTTTTTCTAAGTTTGGTAAGTTCTGATTCAAATTTAGTCTTAAGTGATCAAATTGTACCTGTACTATTTCATTTTGTAGCCTGATGAAGCATATATATTATGCGAAAGCTTGCATAAGTTAGATTTTTAGCACTTATCTGCGAGTCTACGAGTGTCTATAACCGAAAAACAATTTTAATAAATTTGGCCGATTACTCAACAATCATTTTATGGAACCCTGTTCATGTCATGATTAGCTGCATAATAATTATTATAGGGTTTTCATAAAAGGTATTTTGGCCATTAATTTTAATTATCTATACCGGGTGTCCTATAATTAAAGGCACATACTTAGAGAAGTGATAGAAATTTTTTAAAAAAGAATAAAAGTTGCAGTATCGTTTTTTGCCTTTCTGAACCAATCGCAATCGCGGGGCACATTATTTTGAATAAAAAAGGTGCTCTAATACACCTGTTGGTCACGATTTCTTTTTATCAAAAATGTGCAGGTCAATTCTACCCTTTAAGATAAGAACAAAAGCTCGTACGCTTATTTTGTCAAAGAAAATAATCTCCTAGAAAAAGTCAATTTTTTAGATTTAACATTGGCACCCGTTTCTAAAAAAGTAAAATTTTATCCGGAATGCTCACATAAAAGTTGTTAGAACTTTTCTTATTTTTTTTTCATGAGTTCCATCACTTTTCTAAATATGTGCCTTTAATTATGGGACACCCGGTATATTAAGTTTTATACAATTGTATTTTATACAAAATACAATTTACGTGAAAATAATTTGTGAAATAATTCCAAAACTGCTGTTTTTATTGACTTTAAAATTTCCAAATACTAACGACTACATATTTGATGTGAAAATTCGAAATTTACTATTTTGATTAATTCACATACGTTTTCGATAGAAAAAAGCTAAGACTTTACCAAAGGATTTATTTTTCGGCAAAAATTACATGCCTGACAGTGATTTCCAGCAGCAACGTCGAACGTGGGCTAGCTATAATAACAAAAAACATCGGGTTCGAGAGGCGATGAGTCATGGTCTGTTTCTTTAGAGCACGTCTTATATTAGATCTTTCTGTAATCGAGGTGTCCATAGTGAGGATTCCCGCCTTTTTGAATGACTGTAAGGACAGTTGATTTTGTTTATTAATTATGCTGTTGTTTTCAAACGGTTTGCAAAATAGTTTCGTTTTAGTTTGACAATTTCTATTTCTATTCCTTACCTATACCTACTGTAAGAAATAGGGAATTTCTATTATTAGAGTTATTTTATTTTGTTTATACCTCTTCGAAAATATTATGAGCCAATACGTAATGTTCAATGTTTACTCTTTCGGCACCTACTAAAATGAAATGTATCCCGAATATACATATTATACAGTGCGAGTCTCTAACTTGGAATAAATTCAGTAAACCGAAGATAGTTTTTTTTTCGGAAACAGCTTTCTAAAATGATGGGTCTGTGCCACTGTGTGGTGAAACATATAGGTTTTTTTACAAAAAAATACGTGATACCAACTCACTTAATCTAAATGATCTGCTCTGTATATTTTTAGATTTTTGGAAAGCTTAGAAAATCTTAGCATAGATTTATAAAATACAATATCATACCGCTACCCTGTCTAGTTTCCGTATTATTAGCCATGTTCCGTCAGTTCGATAGTAAAACTCTCTTATTCTTATACCTAAACGCACCAGAAATTTAAATTGACCCAACACAACAACAGAGTTGCCAAAATTACGCGTGCTTCAACTTAGTGCGGAATACCTTCAAATAGATACAGGCATTCATAAAATACTAGAAACAGCGCTACACGACCTAAGGGCAATCCTTGTACTAAAACGACCGACCTGATGCACTGTACAGCATACAATTGCTTGAACGCTATCTAGCATAAGCATAGTGGCACGAAAGTGGGTTGTACCTAATATTGATTTATCCCCCTTCCTAATACCCAATGATGACGAAAAAACGTTCGACCCGACAGCAAATAACATGGCAACACCAACCTGAAGCATAAATACCCTTCAGGTTGGTAGTGCCTCTTCAAGTACCTACTTCTGCTTCAGGTTTGCACGATTTCCACACACACACCCACACACAGCAGTACAGGCTTAAAAAATTGTGACAACCCGTGTGAGTTGCCACAATTTTGAGCAGATGCCACACTACAGGAATATGCACACACAAGTTGTCACAATTGGGGTCTTACAAACACCCACACACACACACACACACACACACATATATATATATATATATATATACAGGGTGTCCAACTTTAAAACTGTACAAATCCGTAAAATCTTTATTTTTGGAGATAATCGCATAAACTTTTTTTGTTTAAAAGGCCTTCAAAAGCCGCTTCTTTTGACCTTCCCGCCATTTTCAAAATGCAAATACAGGGCCGGCTGCGATTTTTTTATACACCCGATTTTCACCATTTAGCGATTTTTTTATTTAAAATCTGACCCCACAGCGTTAATCAAAACACCCCAAAACCCTTACATGCCAAATTTAAATAAAAAATATACAGGGAGTTCCATTCTGCAGGGTGTCAAAGTTGAGCAAAATAGGAATTTTAAAGGCATCTGCCAAGTCAAGTGTGCCATGGAATTCCTTCAAAACAGTTGAATGGTCATTAGGACCACTCAAGGTGTTGGTGTGCAAAGGTCCAATAGAAAATATACAGAGTGTTCTTATCTGCGCCATCTCAAATTACCGACTTTTTGGAACTTTATACTGGTCAAAAATCGAGTATATCAAAACCGCTCCACACACTATAAACGAACTAATTCTAAAAAATACAGAAGCCTGCCAGTCAGTAAGTCCATATCAGTTAAAGTGGCTGGTGTGCCACAACAGGAAAGGCACAGAAAATGTATCATCTTAGACAGTGACTTTGTTGAGAAAGGTCCAATAATTTAAATTGTTTTTATTCGCTGGTTGGCATTTTATAAAGAAATACAGAAAAAAGTTTAGGTGATTATCTCCAAAAATGAAGATTTTACGGATTTGTACAGTTTTAAAGTTGGACACCCTGTATGTATATATATATATATATAAGCTGTCACCTCCGACAGATGGAAGAGGCGTCCTCACCTCCAGGTGAAGGAGTGGTTTGACAAAAAAATTAAACAGTGTTAGGGATAGAGGGGAATGTGCAAATACAGAAAAGCAAAAGAGGGGAAATTATTTCTAAAATATGTATATACATATATAAGCAGATTCAGAGAAGACCTTGTCATCTCCGCATATGCTGATACATATATTTCGTTGTAACCTCCAGCCGCACTGCCAAGTTTACCATTTTTCAGGGAAGTCAGAATGTGGCTGCTACAACATTAGAGACGTTACAGCAGTGTTACCATTTATGTAAATGGCCGTATTCTAATTTTACGTAAAGCGCTAAATTAAAGATGCTTTAAAATGTAAAGCAGTTGAAGTGATGATTTGCTACTACTCATGTGCCTGCTTCTTGTCGGCATAATGCCGAGATGAAATCGGTAAGAGGTCGAGACATTTTCAAACGATGCCATAGAATGTCAACCTCGCGTTACACGCCTCATGTTTAACATACTATTTATATCCCAATGAATACAGTTGGTACTATTTTAAAGAGTTTGTTGTTAGAAGTCTACGAAATATTTGAACGTAGCAAGAAGTGCTGTTATACAGGGTGTTCCGCATAAGAACCGACACAGAGCAGGAGCTTACAGGGGAGCTCAAAATAAGGTGATTTAACGCAACTTACCTCTATACTAAATTGCACCCCTGAGAAATTAAAGGCCTTGAAAGTAGGCTTTGAAATTTCGAAAAAAATCAATATCTCAGTTACTTTTTAACTCGGAAATACCAAATTTGGTCCACGTTGTGGGTGCACGAAAGGCATTAATCGACAGAAAACATAATTCAATTGTACCATTTTAAAGGGTTAATACAGAGTGATGCACCCTAAAAATGCGACAGAACTTTTTTGTTCGTTGGCAGACTTACAAAATTGTTATTTTGTGTTATGAAGAATTTAATTCTAAAACTTTTTTTACTATTGTTATTTTTCGAAAAACTTTATCACTTTCGCCAAAAACGTGAATAACTTAAAATCCGTATTGCAGATGTGATATTTAAAATCTTTGAAAATTCAAAAGTTGGCTATTCTTGGAATAACAATAAAATAAAGTAATGGTATTATAATGAGTAATAACCCATTATACATAGCTAGACTCATGGTGGATAATAAGTTTCTCTACCGTTTTAGAAACATAAAATCGTCACTCAAAAAATGAATTCGTAATAAAAATTAAGGGGAAATCGATGCTGTGCTCGGATTTAGTATATGGGAATGGAGTTATCGCCAAACATCTTTTTTTGCTAATTTATAAAATATAATTTTTCACCTTTCTCCGAGATATTTACCCCTGTCTTATGTTTGATCCAAGTAGGCCAAACATTAGAACCAGATTTATGAAAAATCCAGTTGTCCATGACAAAAAAACTGACAATCAATTAGGTTGTCAATTCTACATTTCTACTTACCTCTGAAGCTATAAGTAGATAGTTGCTAGTTACAGTTTAAAAAATGTTATTAAAAAAGAATGTTGTGATATTTTTTACAAATCTTTGTCAGAAATAATAAAAGATACGTGTAAACTTTGAGCGAGTATTCTCGCAAATTTACAAATAGAGATGTTCCAAGTGCTTCCTTTACCTGAAAATTATCAATTTTTTTAGGACAAATTTGACAATAGCAATAATGAATTATTTAAATGGGTTTAAAAGAGCTAATTAAATTTGAGCCATCACCTATTACAAGTTTTTCAACTGAAAACTTGTTTTATTGCTTCTTACTTAAATTTAATTTCTAAAAAGATCAAGAAATGAGAATACATTTAGTGATATCTTCTGAAAAACGGTTCATTTAATAAAAATTGGATAAGAGAACATGTTTGCTTAGAAATAATAATTGTACATGCTTAAAGTTTATTTTAAATTTTTTGAAGTAGCAGCTGGTAAAATCTAAGATTATGTAGTCGTGTTGCGTATGGAGCCGAGCGGCTATTTAAAAATTAATGCATTCATAATCTAGGGCCTCACACACAATAAAACTGCCACCAAAATTATTAAAATCAATAGCAAAATAATAGTTATTTACATTGCAAGATGCGTGATTGCACTTTTTTTGGCCGAGGAAGTTGTTTAATGATAGAATGTACAGCGTACTGCCGGCAGGACGAAAACCACTCTTTGAGGACTTGCAAAATCGTAATATTTAAGGCTTTTCCATCCTTCTGGCAGGACTGAAAGTAGTATCAAAAAATTCGTCAAAATTCAAGCTACCAGCGCAACTTTTGATCAGGACGTACGTCAAATCGCAGAGAAGTTATGACCTGTCGAATCCCCCGTATTTTAGTCGCCAAAATGATGCGAGTGGGGCAGCGTGTTTCCGCTTTGGCTAGTTGTTTTGACGCGAAATATGATAATTCGTGGAGCTTTTCTCAGTTTGGTGACCAGTGGCGGTCGGCACGGTGTAATGGTACAATTAGAAAAATTATTAAATCGAAGAATTTGGCTCTAGTGCTTTGGGATAATGATAAAAAGGTAGTCAAAATTTCACCTGATGTCCTACGAGTGGAAGACTGTGAACAAGGTAATTTTTGAATTTATCATCATGATAAAATGTATCCTTTTTTTCTTTCGTTGGAGACTTACCTATCTACTTAATAAAAAAATAAGAACTTGAATTAGCTATATTAATAAATAATACAAAAAATCAAATTTGCCACGAAACCATGACACATACAAAAAATTACCAAGAGAGCATTTTTGTCTAAAATTAAAATATACATAAGAAATTGAATATATTTTATTGCTATACAAGGTGGTTCTTTTAAAAAAAAAACAATTATACTAATTACCTTCTTCTACGCCACTGGTTGTTCAAGGTATTTGATATTAACAGGTTTTATGCTAACCCATGCCGTTATAACGTGTACCAAATATGACTTAAATATCTTAACTAGTTTGGTAAATATTCAGAATAAAACTTAATCACCCTGTATTTTAAAAGTATAGCTATATAGGTTGATTATTTGAAGACTATTTTTTTTTTCATATTTTATTTACCAAATAAATAAATAAATATTTGTTTTTTAATGTTCCACTTTATATTAAACCACGCCACTGGATTCCTGTAATAAATTTCTGAGAGGTTGGAATCAATATACCTTTTACTATGGTACTGCTAGCAGGACTCTGCGTCGTCCTCGTTGAAGGACAAATGCATTTGCGGAACTAAGTCCTTCTAGCAGGACCTAGTCCCGGTACAAAAGTACTTTCGGAGGAGCTTCCAGCAGGACAACCTCGTGTACGTTCATATCATATCATTAAAGACCGAGGCAACGCGGCTTTGCCTCAGTCGTTAAAAGTACCTCTGAGGCCAAAAAAAGAGCTTACGCATCGGGCAATGTATTACATTTTTCCAATATCGGTGTTCGTTCATGCGAGAGCCACTGTACTCTCGGTGTACGGATGTTTTCTCGTTCTGTGCTTTGTGATCTTAAATAACAACGCGTTCACTTTGCTTTTAGTACATATATTAACTGAGGTGATTATGCGGTACGATACAATGAAATATACAACGGTTTTAATTTACGATTTTACAAGCCAATATGGCCGACGTTGACTGTGTACGGCCTTCGAACCGGATCGTTGAGGTGCGAAGGTACCCCTGGCGCGGCTCGTACAAGACTGGCTCCCGCCCGGACGGACGGAACGGAATATCGATCGCGCTGGTGCACGTCACCGCGCAGATAGGTGGCGTTCAGCGTTGCCGGATCTCAGTTGTTAGAACAGCGATGCTGTACCAAACAATCAGTATTTTGTGATATACTTTTTTATTCACAGCCGCCTCGTTTTGAGATACAGAATGTTTAAATTCTCAAAGTTATAACGTTTTATTTTTATTTTTCCAACCGTTAAATATATTGATACAAAATTTGTACACAACATGCATTGATCAAGTGCCACAAAATGCGATAGTATCAAGTTCCCAATATAGCCAGTGGCAGATATATGGGTATACACAATACACTTACCCACGGTATGTCATTGCGCATCTTGTGACGTCAGTTGCGAATAAGAATTTAAATTTCTCCATATGTTTTACACAGCAATAGATACTTTTTTATAGGTTTTTGCTTATTTTAAATAAATGTTGTTAAAAATATGTAGATTATATTACTAGATAAATGAATGATTTATTCTGTTGATAAAAAACACATTTAATTTGTTAATTATTATAATTTTACAAACAATTTGTTTTCTTTGCGTTTTAGCTAATTAATTAATGCACAGAAGCCTCGACACAAGCACAACCTGCACATCTAATGCTTAGTTTATAGTTAAACAACAAACAAAACAACATAATAAATAGTGAGTAAAATAGGGATCAAATAATGATTCCCTTTAACCATAACAAGGCAAATTTTTTATTGCACATTCTATTTTATTTGCTGTATAAACCAGGCATAAACTCTGTTGAGTCCCCTATTTTTAATGCTCTGTTCTATAAATAATCTGTTTTCTTACCAGATTAGTGTCCTTGGGAAATCTATAATACTTAATTTTTCCGTTCCCTTACTCTTTCTATTATTATTTGGACATACTCTGACTGCACATCCCGGCATTTTTGGCCTATTTCAAAGCACTGTCGAGCTGGACTGACGATAAGTCAGTTGTTTACACTTTTTTTGACACATTAAACTGTAAACTATAAAAATCGTAAAACACAACCGGAGACACCATGCATTATTTACAATTCGTTATTCGCAACTGACGTAGATGAGCAAAGTTGCCTTGTTTTCGGATTCGTTAGTGACATACCGTGGGTACGTGTATCGTTTTATCAAGAAAAATACTATGATGGCCCTCCACAGAATTTTCTTTTATACACTTGTATTTTTTATTCTGAGTAAAAACTGTCTCTTGGCATTTTTTTGTATCTGCCACATTTTCACGGCAAATTTGATATTTCGGACATAACTCCTTTTTGAAATGCAAGAAAAAAATGATGTAATTTGAATCTTGAGCCTGTCAGAAACCACTTTTGTACAAGTTTAAATATGTAATTTTTTCGATGATTTGTCTTTAGGTTTTAAGTGTAAAAAAATATGTAGTAAAATAATAGTTAGCCATGAAAGACATTATTGTTTTGTTGAATTAATATGACATTTTAGTTAGCTCAGACCAATTGAAGACCTCGGTGCAAAAACCGGACAAGTCCACTTTTGGGTAAAATAATTGACTTTTTCCACTACATTTGTGTATTAAAATATCGCCGATCGATTGGTGCAAGAATCAGTTAAGTCCAAAGCAGAATAACGTTGATATATAGCTTTAGGACTTGACCGCTCGCATTCTTGGGTGCAAGAACCAGACAAGTCCGGGAGTTTGTTTCATTTTCCCAAAACTTATAAATATGGGTAAAATTGACTTTTTCCACTACATTTATGTATTAAAATATCGCCGATCGATTGGTGTAAGAATCAGCAAAGTCCAAAGCAGAATAACGTTGATATATAGCTTTAGGACTTGGCCGCTCGCATTCTTGGGTGCAAGAACCAGACAAGTCCGGGAGTTTCTTTTTCATTTTCCCAAAACTTATAAACTATGGACTTGTCCGGTTTTTGCACCGAGGTCTTCAATTAGAAATCTAAAATTGTAATTTTCTTCAAATTAAATAATTTAATTTTTTGCATTCCAAAAAAGCAATAAAGGATAAATCAGTATTACCGTAAAACTATGGCAGATACAAAACAGGTTATACAATTGGAAAGAAAATTCCCTACGGTGCCGTATTAGTATTATTCTTGATAAAACAAATGTAGTGTATATGTTACGCTCAATACTCGAATTCGGGTAGGTAATGCCCGAAAAAAATGCACAAAACTAGTTTTGGTCAACGAATATTTCCCAAACTCTAAACTGTATTTTATGCGGCTATAGAGCATTATAAAATAGCCAGAACTAGTTTTGCACATTTTCAATTGCGAAAAATTAGTTTTGTACATTTCTGAATGACCAATACTAGTTCCGCTTATTTTATTTAGTCAACGCCCTAACACATAGTAAGCAGAACTAGGGAATATTATTTAAATGTTTTATTTAAATACCTACTGACAAAGAAATATAACAAAAATAAAGCTTTATTCTTAAGTATCAATTACTTCTAGGTAAGTATTCACAAATTATTTATTTGTACAAGAACTTGAATTATGATAGTTTGAGATGAATTTATAGTCTCCGTAGGGTTCAGTGTGCATGTCAATAAGGTCAACTTGACCTTAGAGAATTCATAAGTTTACTCAACATAGGCTAACAACTATTCCTTTTCTATGTGCCGTTTTCTGTTTAGCGCATAGGAGTTTGACTCAGTTTTTAGCAAATTTTCCTCCTTAACTTCATTCAGTGTGGTAAGGTAACGACTTCTCGACATAAGACTATGTTTTTTGGTTCCAAAAGCCTCCATCAAACAATCAAACAACATTTGAATTTGAATTTCGAATTCAGCTTGCATTTTTAGTTACATTATAATTAAAATATTATAACTATATCATCCAAAATTCACGAGCAGAAAAAAAAATCAAAACATAAACAAGAAAACACCTAACCTACTTTTTATTAGGGTTCAGCGGAATTGGTCATTCAGAAATGTACAAAACTAGTTTTGCGCATTTCAAAATGTGCAAAACTAGTTCTGACTTTTTTGTAATGATCAATAGCCGCATAAAAGTACAATTTCCGGTTTGAGAAATATTCGTTGACCAAAACTAGTTTTGAGCACTTTTTCGGGCATTACATATGCACATATCTCCGCCACTGGCTATTTGGGGAACTTGGTATTATCACATTTCGCGACACTTGATCAGTGCATACTGCGTGTACCAATTTTCGTTTGAACATCTTTAACAGTTGGAAAAATAAAAAATAAAACGTTAAAATTTTTGAGAATTTAAATAAACTGTGACTCGAAAACGAAGCAGTTGTGGGTAAAAAGTGATACCAGAAAATAACTGTTAAGGAGTCCTCGAAGCCAAAAATGTCATTAAGAAAATCCTCATAATTTGGCACGAAGAACACCTGGTAGTCATATATATTGGTTATAAATTAGGTTTCCACATCCTATAGTTTAAATGGAAATAATATTCAGGGTGCTAAAAAGACATGTCACACAATTTGGAAGGTAGATTCCCGGGTCGATTTTAAGAAAAAAGTCCATATGAACATATAGGCTTGAGATACAGAATGTCGAAATTTCCAGAAATATTTGGAAAATTTAGAGCAGCTGTTCTGTAAATAATGAATAAATCCAAGCTAAACTTAAAAGACAACAATAAGTTGTCCTAGCTGGTTGCAATTGGCAACTGACAATAAAATATTATAACACATGCAGGACCGGACTATTTTTTTCCAAATTAAATTATGTCGATCCTTCTTAACTACGTCACTGGCCACTGCAGAAGACTAATACACTACCATAATTTGGCATTTCATTTAGGACTAGCAACTTTACTACTAAAAAGATTTCAAAATTTTCAATATTTTTCTGGAAATTTCAACATCCGTCTGTATCTCAAAAAGGAAGCCCTTAGCAGGGAACTATATGTTCATATTAACTTTTTTAATCGATCCAGGAATCTTTCCTTGGAATTTTGTGACATACTTTTTTAACACTCTATTTGAAATGAAATTAGATAAAGCCTAAATACAAAATTATAAACCTGCATTTTAATTTATTTTATCTCAGCTTACATTTTTTTGAAACATGTAATATCTGATCTAAGAATTCTATACTGTAAAATTTTTTTTGAGAAGCAGAATATTTTCTAAAAATAAGTTTTCGACGTAAAATTAATAATAAAAATTGTTCTTTCGTATGCTGACACATTGTGTATGGAGAATTTAAAACATTTCTTTATAATGTCACACTTTGAACAACTAATGTTTTTGTAGGAGCCATGTCAATGTCACTAATCCCTGTTTTTTTTTGTTCTAGGGTGTTTGTGAACTTACTGGTTTAAAAGATAAAGCAAATCATTTTGTGTTATTAGGCTTAGGTTGTTTGTCATTAAACATGGATACCAATAGCTTTCCTCTGGATGTCATGTTAATCAGACATTCCAATCGTCGATTTTGCGTCAAAAATATTAAGTGCGACACGCAAGAACACTTGTCACCTCTAGCCGTCTCGGATTTGAAGCAAATTGACTCAAAATTTTTCTAGGGATGCTAGAGTTACCGTTTACGAGATCCCAATGGTGAGCATCGAAAAAGTGACCACCCTGTATATAGCACACTATGTTAATTTGAAAACAAAAAATTCTTACTTGTGTCCATTTCTGCTAGCTAAATGCAACGGCGTGTGTGGGAATACTGTGTCTGGTATAGTCCTCTTCAAACACTGGATCAGGGTTGGATCAGTTCTCACTAACAATTCTACTGTTTCTAATCTGAAATAAATGATTTTATATATTAATAAATTTAAGTCAAGCATACGGTCCACTGATGCATAAAATGAAAAGCATATATTCATTGAAAATTGAGATTCTGCTCTATTAGTATTATATTTTATTTGTAAAATGACCTTTTGAATTTTATATAAACGTTAATTTGATTCCATTATTCCATTAGCAACATACTGAATGTAAAAACGTGAAATATAAAATACATCCGTTTTTGTTCCAATATGAAAACAATTTTATAGTAACTCATTAAAATACGAAAAAATATAATAATTGAAAATAAATTGAATTACAGCTCCATAGGCGCGGACTTCTCAAAATTTGGCTGGGTGCCCAAGGTATACAACCCCCCATACAACCCCCCAAATGTTATTTTTAAAAAACATTTTTTTATTTATAAATACAAAATAAAAGTACTTAACAGAAAACGAACAGTTATTACCCTGATGATTAAAAAACAAAACGTAAATAGAATAAAATAAAATAAAGGTAAAGCGGTCAGTCATTTAAAAAAAAAACTTTTTTTGGGCTTATTTTGATTTTTATATTTTGCTTATGCATGCAACTGACATAAAACTATTGTTGATATACATAATGGTAAGAATTTTATTTTCAAAAGTAAATTCCGCTAGCCAAAGTACATTACACCGCGTTATGAAAAGCAACAAATTGCATTATTTAATTAGATAAACAGTAGTAAATGTCCAAAGCCTACTATTTATATTCTTGGTAGACACAAAAATAATTTAAAATATGATTTGAAAAATTGTACCTACCTATGTTGTAGCGTTAATTTTGTCCAGGAGTACCTATATTTTTAAGTATCCTGATTTTAATAATGATTTTATTTAAAAAATCGCTTTGATTAAAATCGTGACGATAATTATTACGATTTTAAACAACTGATTTAAAACATCTCTACCCTGGGCAAAATCAAAATGATCAAAAATCTATCTACCGGCATCTGAATACGTTTACCTATGGCGCTGATCCGGAAAACCTACGCCTTTAAGGGGTAGCTGGATGGGCGGGAGACAGCCTCCAGCCAGTCCGCAGCCGATCAGGAGATACAACTAAAAAACCGAACTTCGAGTTTTCACTTTCGATCTGACTTTGAAGGCCATTTGCGCCAAAACGGTTAGAGCTACAACATCCTACCTTGCGCGAGAATTTCGCATTCAATGTCCAAAATTGTCCAAAACCTCCGAAATGGAGGGGTCGCAATGTCAAAAAAATTATTTGCCCGAAACCGGTGAGCTATGCCTTCGGGACCATGCTAGATCGATTCGGCTGGTCGATTTACGAAAAGCTCCATTTCACGGTAGAATTACGTTTAATTCGGACGCAGCAACAAAGTAGTAGGAAATCGTGACAATTTCCTATGCATACCCCTTGGCAAACAACGATTTTTTAAAAACATATTTTTTTATTTCTTTTAATTACTGTTGGTCAGTTTTTATTAACATGCATATTTTTTAACTGATTATATCTTGTTTCGTCAAACGAAAAAATATTTTCGAGCCTGAATAATAATACACTCAAATCAGTAAAGTAGGTACTTCTTATTTCTTATACTTATACACTTCACAAGATTTTTTACCCACAATGAACCACAATAAAGTTAAACAATATTCAGTTTTTATTTTCAGATGAGGTTCTCTGTTTTTTTAAGGATTTTTTGAAAGTTTCATTTCCGTGAAAAGCTGCTAAATTCCTTTTCAAATTGCTTTTGTTTTTCTGGTTGTCCAATTTTTTTTCTTCAAAATTACATTTCCTGGGTACCCATCAACCATCGAAATAAAATGTGACTGTGAGTTATCACAATAAATTTTTATTTAATTTTTTTTTTCAGTAATTTGTTGTAATTGATCGAAACATAATATGTATAAGCAATAATTACAACAAATTAATGGAAATTTTTTTTTAAATAAAAATGTATTATTATTTCGTATTTATAAATTTTCATTTAAATTTGTTTCCAGTAATTTGCTGTAATTGATCGAAACATAATATGTAAGCAAATAAAAAAAATACTGGAAAAACAATTTAAATAAAAATTTATTTTGATAACACAGGCAATACGCTTGTTGCCACAACGCCCTGCTAGATTGCGTGCGGCGAAGCGGCATAGAGGTAGAAAAAAAATTCTTATTTAGGGCATATTTTTTGTCAGGAGAGATGGCAATAGAAAGGAATACTCACATGGCGCGACATTTTGTTAGGATTTTGCAGAGATTAAGAGATTTTGGAATCTTTGGGCACCAAAAGCAAACCGCTCGATCAAGACACTTTGAACCTCAAATTTTAGAGGCAATTGATGAAACTCCTGGAACAAACACAAGGAAATGAGCCGCTAGATTATGGTAAATGCTACGTCGTTAAGAGGTGGTGTCATGAAAGGGTACTTCGAAAAGTGAAAATAAATTAGTGAAGTGGTATATGTGATTATTCCTAGGTTACGGTGAGTGCTTCTGTGCTAGGTGAGTCTCGATATTATTCTTCTTTATGCGGGATGATAGGCCTACAGGCGAGTGCTTGAGTAATGTTTTTACAGAAACACAAAATTTTCAACCCGAAAAAAGTTACGACCACTTTTCGAAAACGCACATTTTATAAAAACGCCCTGTAACTCAAGAACAGTGACAGATATCGATTTGCGATTTTCGCCATTAAGTTTATCACAAAAAATTAGCCTCAGACACCGATATCAGTTTTTGTCTATCTCCGCCAAAATAGGAGTTTCCCTTTAAAAGTGTCCAATTTGGCCCACCCTGTACAGGGTGTCTCAGGGAACAATCCCACCACCCTTAACTCTTTAAGATTTGAGATACAAAAAACTTTTCAAACAAGAGTTATAGCTTATTATAAACCTGGCAATATTGCAAACAAAGAAACACTGACGACACTTATACCTAATATATTTACACTATATACAAAAAAAGATAGTAATGTCAACCATTAACAAAAAGGTTCAATAGGTATGCACTTTACTAGCTAGATATTATATTTATTATCTCTGATAATTGAGGTGGTATTAACTATTAAGTTTCGAAACTTTAAGTTTACATAACCCCCCTTGTGAAATTGATATTTTGTTTGTAAGGTAAACTAAACTGATTATTGACAAAAGTAAGGTAGTCTAAGTAGAACTCATTTAGTCATAGTCACAGCGCAAATAGTTTAGGTAGACTTATCTGTTTCTAGGCGTGCTTATCCAGTGGTAAACGTTCTGGGGGAGGAAATCTCTGGTCTCTACGCAGACGGAGACAAATCACGTGATCACCTCTCACGTGCAGGTAGTTGTGGTCCACCCTGTAAGTGTGTGTGGTGTCCTCCGAATAGATCAGGCACCAACCACCAAAATAAGCGAGATAGGTACAAAAACTGTGAAAATTAGCCCTATTTGTACAAAAGGACTAAAACATTATTTACGACAAAACTTACCACTTCCTGTGGTAGGAAACCGGCAGAAGATACTTCTAGAGTTTTTCTGTTTAGAGAAAAACAGTTATACGGCAGTATTCCAAAGGTATGACAAGTATCTATGTTGAGAAAATGCCTGGAAGTTGGAAATTGGGCTTAGGGGTATAAAAACTACAAAATGGAGGTGCTTACGCTTCGAAGTGTACCGGGGAGAAATATGCGATAAAAAAGTGAAGGTGAAGTTTGCGTGGAGAGGCCCGCCTGGGATTGTCTCTTTGCAGTCGTTCAATTCTGAAGATGGCCAATTTCCGCATCAAGGTCCAAATTCCCATCCTAGAAGGGCATTCGGATCGTTTTCATATTTGTTTATATTCTTCTGCAACCATTTTAGAATGTGCATGTGTCGTTTATTTTCAGACTGAAATTTATAGGTGAACTTCATGTCATTTAGTGCCTTTGTAAAATCCCTCAAGTTTTTATATCTTGGAAGATATGCGGCCTCGCGTATAAAGTCATCAATACATTTCATTACATCCTTATAATTTAAAAAGTTAAGTCCTTGGTAGGATATAAATGCTCTAAAATATAATAATATTCATCAGTTAGTATGGTGAGAATATAGACCTTATATTGGAGGCTATGTTCTAAATTATGTTTCTTCTGAAGTTGATCAATCATGAAATAATTTATTTCACTAATTTTTTCTTCGTCGCATATATTAATGATTTATGTCTCACATAATTATCAATTAGCTGTTTTTTCTCCAACATTAAACGATATGCACAAACTTCACGAGCGCGTTCTTGCTTAGCAACGTTTTCAAAGCACTCGTTTGGAATAATAAAATCTGTTTTTTTGAAATATACAAGTCAAAATGTCACTATGAAAATACTGAGAGTACACTCTGTGTGAGGCAAGATATGCCTCCAAATCAATATTCACGAACTCACTCATATTTATGAATATGCATGCGCACAATGACTTCTCAGTTATATAGTCAGTTTCCTTTCCATTTCCTGTAACTTTGAAAGTATAAATATAGGCAAGTGTCTTAATAATTTTAAAAGAGTTCAAAATGCAAATTAAACAACAAAGCACTCTCCCTATTGAAAATTTGGATGTTGCAGATACAGGGACTACACAATCATCTAAACATGGTAAACTACTTCCAGGAACCATAAGGCTGCCCTTGTTGGGCCCAGCAACTGTGGCAAGACGAAGACCCTTTTAAGTTTAATATTTAACAAGAATGGTCATAAATTTGAAAATATTTAAGTGTATAGTAAAAGTTTATACCAACCAAAATATCAATTACTTCAGGATGTCTTAAAAAAAGTCCCTAAAATCAGATATTTTACATTCAAAGCTAACGATAATGCTATAGACCCATCTGAGGCTTTGTAAAATTCACTTTTTATTTTCGATGACGTGATTTGTGACAAGGAAGAAAAAATACGGGAGTTTTATTCGATGGAGCGACATAAAGGCGTTGACGTTGCAGATATTTGTCAAACTTACTCAAAAATACCTAAGCAACTCATTCGAGAAAACTGTAATATGATTGTTTTTTTTCGACAATATGATATGAACCTGCGCCATCTTTTTGATGAGTACGTGTCCCCCAATTTAACTTATGATAAATTTAAAGTTATGTGTAAGAGAGCCGAAGACCCTGTGTAATTTGCTGAAACTATCTGATTACGTGGATGGATAAAGCTTCTCAGTTCCATCAATTTTCAATATAAAAGTTTTCCTCTGTCTCTTAAAATAAACATTCCACGGCTATTAATAGTTTTGCTCAATTTGAGTTTTTTTTTAATATTGCGCGACAAGTTGGCCAGGGATGCCGATTTCTTTTGCAGCACCACTTAGCTGTCCAAAATTGCAACATTTTCTTACGCTTTTTTGTAGGGCGCAAAATAAGCGAGAAAATCGCGGTGGTAGACCTAAAAAAATCATCCTGTATAAAGCTG
The DNA here is from genome assembly GCA_963920635.1 of Pseudeuparius sepicola. NCBI lineage: Eukaryota > Metazoa > Arthropoda > Insecta > Coleoptera > Anthribidae > Pseudeuparius > Pseudeuparius sepicola. The sequence continues at coordinate 35,474,537 of OY987303.1, forward strand.
TAACTTAGCCAGATATACTAACTTGGAATCATGCCATTATCAACGCAAGATCAAATAATTAGAGTGCAGCGCGCAGAAAAAGTCAGAGAACTCGCTCGCGCTGTTAGAAAAAAGTATGCCGCACTCAAATTAGGTAAAATTGAAGGAGATGAATCAATTAAAAAGACTTTCTCACCAGTTACACAATCTCTGAGCAAAATCAAACTATCCAACTTCACAAAAATGAAGTATAAAAAGAAAAGCCGGATAGCCCACAATTAAAAAGTGAGGCCGATTTTTTGGATTCCGATGCACAAAATAGTGAGGCTGAAGATTTTTCCTATCCCAATATAGCCCAACAATATATACAAGACTATCATGATTATTCAAAGAAAATTTATAAAGTATATGGCGCGCCCCAATCAAAATTTTTGCTAGCAGGTAATAGTTATTTACATTGCCAGATGCGTAAGTGCACTTTTTTGGCTGAGGAGGTTGTTAAAAGACCGACATTAAAAGTACCTCCGAGTCCAAAAAACAGCTTACGCATCGTGCAATGTATTACATTTTTCCTGCTACCGACAATTTCGGGTTATAGTAACTTTGAATAAAGCTCTAAATACATATGGAGTAGATTGTGAGTAATAATGATCTTCAAAATAACCTTTGTTCAATTACTAAAAACGATAATCAGTAAGTAAATATAAGAGCAGAATGCAGAGATAATAAAAAATAAATAAAAAAGTTTGAGCTTTGTGTGGGATTTGAACCCTGGATCTACGAATTACTAATCGCGTACTCTCACCCTACCGGTAGCGCGGTGCCTGTCATTCGGCTCTTATTTGACGCCAGAGAAACATTGAAATTATTAAATTATTAAATTAAAATTTTTCTTTGGAATAATTCGTGTTCTTTATGATCAAAACCAGTTTGTAAAACGATTATTGTGTAACCTATTAAAATTGACGCAAGATTCGCGTTGCTATATATATTTTATTAATGGTTTTAAGGTCCTTGATGCGTAAGGGTTGCTAAGCAATACTTTTTGTACCTAGCAACCACTTTCGCAGCTAGCAACCAAAATAACAGGGCACCACGAACATTTCACGTTCGCTTTCGGACCTGTTGGCGAGTATGTAAAGTGAACTTACGGGGGAGGGAGCAGGAAAAAATATTGACTTTGATGATAGTGGAGAAATAATTGTTAATGGAAAGAATTTTGAGGGAATCTCAGGATTATACGATTTGATTTTTATAATGATCCAAAATACACATACGAAGACTTTGCAAAACAAACCGAAATTTTAAAATTAACTGGGGCTTACCTTAATACTAGAGGCAAATTTAAAGGTTCGAAACTGTCAAAGTATTTTAACATTATTGGATCTATTTGCAAACCAGAAAAATCTCCATCTAATCCGAAAACACGTTCTGGTACGGGTATGCATTAATTTACAATAAAAACCAGTCGAGTATATTTATTGGGACGATGTGAATGAATTAGAGGATAGATTAATGCTTCTCATAGCTTCCAAAAATGCTGGAAACACCTATCATGATAATGAAATTACTCCTTTAGTGAATGAATTAAAAGAAGCTAACATCATTTTTTTACAAGAAAAGGTGATAATGGACAAACACTCAAAGTTAACAAAAAGAAAAAACTAGTAACCGCATACACGTGTTTCATGCTCTTTGGCAATCATCAGTACGGTGTAACATTAACCAAATCAAACGATAGGCATGATTTGGGAAGCAACAAATGAAGTCCAGGAAGGAGCCAACAGCACATTTGCAGCTTCAGTCAGCACATCCCCTATTTTGGGGCTTGTACTAACATTGCCACGGAGGCTGCTAAAGCCACCTGCGTGGAAATCTTCATAACCCAAGATACAATGACAATAAGCATGTAAGATTAGCGAGTGTAAATGTAATAATTACAAGAAAAGGTGATAATGGGCAAACACTCAAAGTAGGGGATGTGCTGACTGAAGCTGCAAATGTGCTGTTGGCTCCTGCCTGGACTTCATTTGTTGCTTCCCAAATCATGCCTATCTTTTGATTTGGTTAATGTTACACCGTACTGATGATTGTCAAAGAGCATGAAACACGTGTATGCGGTTACTAGTTTTTTCTTTTTGTTAACTTTGAGTGTTTGCCCATTATCAAGTTTTCTTGTAATTATTACATTTACACTCGCTAATCTTACATCCTTATTATCATTTTTTTAGTATAAATACAAGTACATTACATGGCTATCGCCATATTCAACATGAGCGTCAATAAGTTGGTCAATATTCAAGAATTTATTCACGGCCAAGTTTTCACACAGGCGGTTTAACTTTTTCTATTGAAGGCCATATAAATGCTAGAAACTTAAAAGTTAGCAATCTTAAGGCTCCGAAAGCATTATGTGACGCAACTAACAAAAAATAAGTTGCCGATTCACTTTCTGAAATAAAAAACGTTACAGTCACATATTGAAAACCAAGAAAAGCAGCTGCGTGCAATTTTGTATAGAATAAGAGTTTTCGAATACCAAAAACATAATGAAAACAACGAAAACAAAGCACAGTAATGAAAAGATTCAAATTGCAATGAATTGCACAGGCGAGCATTGAAAAATTACGGGCGTCGTCGGATAATTATTAAAGGATTGGATGACCTTTAAAAGGCTGACCTCGCCAAGTTAGCTCACAATACCAAATTTTAATTTATTCTGGTAGTAATTGACTGTTTTTCAAAGTACGTTTGGTGTGAAGCACTTAAATCTAAGACTGGTGAAGAAGTAACCAAGGCCTTTGATAAAACACTGAAAACTCTTAACGTCACCCACGAAAGTTGCAAAGTGATCGTGGAAAAGAATTCTACAACTATCATTTCCAAAATCTAATGAAAAAGTTTAAAATTCATCACGTTAATTGAACAATCATTGTTTAAATACTTTAGCTTGAATGGTACATATAATAATAATAACACAAGAATTTTACCAAGCTATGTTTCAGTGACACCAACATTAGAACGTATGCACATGTTAATCTACTGTGCCGCAACGGCAGTCATCACTGTAATGGGTGCCAAGATCCGAACGGCCCAAGAGTTGAATCGTGCAAGACCAGAACCACGAATGGCTCAATGGGAAATGCGACTAAATCGGAAGATCGAGAGTCTCCGTAAAGACATAGGACAAGTGACGGAATATATCAGAGGAGTTAGAACTAGAAGGATCCAGAGGGCGGTGCAGGCAGTAATGAGCCGCACCCAAATGCATTCTCGGCATGACCCCGCGAACATCACTGCTCAACAATGTCTTGACACATTAAAACAAAAACTTTCTGTTTTCGCAGGGCGTCTGAGGAGATACAAGGCTAGTAACAACAGGAAACGAGACAATAAACTCTTTGAACGATCAGAAAAGGGTTTCTACCGTGCTTTTAATTCTAGCGCCGATGCCACAAATGCGAGTTACCCTAGCAGAGAACAGGTCGACGGTTTCTGGAGAAATCAACTTGCCACACCAGGTCCATACAATGTCAGTGCAAGCTGGATCAGCGAAGAACGCGAGATGGGCCGGAACTATAGCCAGATGCAACACGAGCAATTCACAACCGCTGAGGTCTCCGATGTCATCAAGAATTCCCACAACTGGAAGGCACCAGGTCCAGATCATCTCCAAAATTATTGGATTAAGAAGTTGTGGTGCACGCATGAACAAATAACTACCTTAATTAATGAAGTCTTGCTCGATCCTCTGAAAATGCCATTGTTTCTTACACAGGGTGCAACTTACCTGTTACCAAAAGACCAGCGGAATACGGATAACCCTGCCAAGTACCGCCCAATAACCTGCTTGCCTACGCTTTACAAGATAATCACATCTTGCCTTACGCAGCGAATATATGCTCACTGCGAGCGGAACAACATCATTGCAATGCAGCAGAAGGGCTGCTCGAAGGGCGCAATGGGATGCAAAGAGCAACTCATCATAGACTGTCATCTGCAACCAGGCTCATTCCAAGCAACGAAACCTCCACATGGCTTATGTGGACTACAAAAAAGCATTTGATTCCGTACCTCACGACTGGCTCACAGGTATCTTAAAGCTGTATAAAATAGATCATCATACAGTTTCCTTTTTATAGATATAGAATAAGAGTTTTCGAATACCAAAAACATAATGAAAACAACGAAAACAAAGCACAGTAATGAAAAGATTCAAATTGCAATGAATTGCACAGGCGAGCATTGAAAAATTACGGGCGTCGTCGGATAATTATTAAAGGATTGGATGACCTTTAAAAGGCTGACCTCGCCAAGTTAGCTCACAATACCAAATTTTAATTTATTCTGGTAGTAATTGACTGTTTTTCAAAGTACGTTTGGTGTGAAGCACTTAAATCTAAGACTGGTGAAGAAGTAACCAAGGCCTTTGATAAAATACTGAAAACTCTTAACGTCACCCACGAAAGTTGCAAAGTGATCGTGGAAAAGAATTCTACAACTATCATTTCCAAAATCTAATGAAAAAGTTTAAAATTCATCACGTTAATTGAACAATCATTGTTTAAATACTTTAGCTTGAATGGTACATATAATAATAATAACACAAGAATTTTACCAAGCTATGTTTCAGTGACACCAACATTAGAACGTATGCACATGTTAATCTACTGTGCCGCAACGGCAGTCATCACTGTAATGGGTGCCAAGATCCGAACGGCCCAAGAGTTGAATCGTGCAAGACCAGAACCACGAATGGCTCAATGGGAAATGCGACTAAATCGGAAGATCGAGAGTCTCCGTAAAGACATAGGACAAGTGACGGAATATATCAGAGGAGTTAGAACTAGAAGGATCCAGAGGGCGGTGCAGGCAGTAATGAGCCGCACCCAAATGCATTCTCGGCATGACCCCGCGAACATCACTGCTCAACAATGTCTTGACACATTAAAACAAAAACTTTCTGTTTTCGCAGGGCGTCTGAGGAGATACAAGGCTAGTAACAACAGGAAACGAGACAATAAACTCTTTGAACGATCAGAAAAGGGTTTCTACCGTGCTTTTAATTCTAGCGCCGATGCCACAAATGCGAGTTACCCTAGCAGAGAACAGGTCGACGGTTTCTGGAGAAATCAACTTGCCACACCAGGTCCATACAATGTCAGTGCAAGCTGGATCAGCGAAGAACGCGAGATGGGCCGGAACTATAGCCAGATGCAACACGAGCAATTCACAACCGCTGAGGTCTCCGATGTCATCAAGAATTCCCACAACTGGAAGGCACCAGGTCCAGATCATCTCCAAAATTATTGGATTAAGAAGTTGTGGTGCACGCATGAACAAATAACTACCTTAATTAATGAAGTCTTGCTCTATCCTCTGAAAATGCCATTGTTTCTTACACAGGGTGCAACTTACCTGTTACCAAAAGACCAGCGGAATACGGATAACCCTGCCAAGTACCGCCCAATAACCTGCTTGCCTACGCTTTACAAGATAATCACATCTTGCCTTACGCAGCGAATATATGCTCACTGCGAGCGGAACAACATCATTGCAATGCAGCAGAAGGGCTGCTCGAAGGGCGCAATGGGATGCAAAGAGCAACTCATCATAGACTCTGTCATCTGCAACCAGGCTCATTCCAAGCAACGAAACCTCCACATGGCTTATGTGGACTACAAAAAAGCATTTGATTCCGTACCTCACGACTGGCTCACAGGTATCTTAAAGCTGTATAAAATAGATCATCATACAGTTTCCTTTTTAGAACACGTTATGACAACCTGGCGCACTAAGATACAACTCAGAACCGCAGACAGTAACATCGAGACCGACACAATCAACATCCGAAGAGGGATTTTCCAAGGAGATTCACTCAGTCCACTGTGGTTCTGCATGGCGATGAACCCTCTATCACATCGGTTGAACTCTACAAAATACGGCTTCGCTATCAAAAGCAACAACGCAGAAGCGATCAAGTTGAATCACCTATTATATATGGATGATTTAAAACTGATCGCCGCAACCAAAAACCAACTAACGCAAATGCTTAAAATTGTAGAGGAGTTCTCCAGGGACATCGGAATGCTGTTTGGACTGGACAAGTGCCGCACCCTTAATATCATCCGGGGAAAGCTCGAACAAAGCGCACACGAGATGCAGGACGGCCAGGAGATCGAAGCAATGAGCAAGGGAGATACATACAAGTATCTCGGGATGAAACAAGCTCAAAGGATAGACCATCGAACAATGAAGACTGATTTAACGAATGAATTCATCAAGAGAGTAAGACAAGTAGTGCGAACTGATCTTAACAGCAGGAATTTGTTTAAGGCCCTGAACACGTATGCGTGCTCTGTACTCAGCTATTCGTTTGGAATAGTGAATTGGACCAACACGGACATCAACAACCTGCAACGAAAAGTTAGGACACTACTGACAAAAGCTCATAAACATCATCCCCGTAGCGCCGTAGAAAGAACAACTCTGCCACGTCAACTAGGAGGAAGAGGATTGGCAGATCTCAGCAAGCAATTGGACCAACAAATATTAAATCTGCGTAATTATTTCTACAGGCAGGCCAACAGCTCCACACTACATAGGGCTATATGCGGAGCAGACGTCTCAACACCGCTACGTCTGACGGAACACGAGCGTCAAAATCACCACCGAACCGACAACGATAAACTACAGAGGTGGTTGGAAAAGCCGCTGCACGGGAGGCATCCTAATGAGGTTAACCAGGAACATGTCGACAAGTTAGCGTCGAACCATTGGCTGACCTCGGGACGAATGTTCCCCGAGACGGAAGGCTTCCTACTGGCCATACAAGATCAGGTTATACCAACTCGCAACTACCTAAAATTCATTGTAGGAGATGCATCGGTAGTGGATGACAGATGCAGATACGGGTGCCCAACTTCAGAAACAATCCAGCACATAACAGGAGGATGTCAGATGTTCGCATCAACGGAATATAAGGAACGACACGATTCGGTTGCCAAGATCTTGCACCAGGAACTGGCGGAAAAGCTGCTGCTTGTGCAGGCAGAGAGGGTCCCATATTACAACTACACACCTGAGCCTGTTCTTGAGAACAGCAACTACAAGATGTACTGGGATCGTACAGTTCTGACAGATCAACGAGTTGCCCATAACAGACCGGACCTTATAATAGTTGATAAAATTTCTAGGCAGACAACTCTGATTGATGTGGCCATCCCGAACAACAACAACCTGCGTGTGAAGCAAGTCGAGAAGATCGCGAAGTACAGAGATTTAGAAGAACGAATTAGAAGGCAATGGGAAATGGAGAACGTCCAGACGATTCCAATCATCATGTCAACAACTGGTGTTATACCAAAAAGTTTGCTGAGAAACATCAAGGAGCTGGGTCTAACTGATAGTCTTTACAGGTCCATGCAGAAAGCGGTACTACTTGCGACAGCCCGAACCGTCAGGAAATTCATGGGGAATGCAGGATCTTCCAACAACATCAATGTCACCTAAGGCCCGATAACATGGCAAGGGTCTCGTCCGAGCCAGATCCTTTTGGTATCCGGGATACCCGGGATCTGAGTGAATGTTCCCCGTAGAGGGAGTGCGAATGCCTTTTGGCTAAGTCGAGATAATAATAATAATAAAAACGCAGGGGGGATCTGACCTGTGAGAGAGGCAGATCCACGGGTGTGACAATCCCGCGCTCCCCAGTTACGCAGGGATGGGTCTGGCCTGTGAGAGGGGCAGATTCACGGGTGTAACGATCCCGCGATTCCCAGTTACGCATGGAGAGGCTTGGCCTGTGACAGGGGCAGACCTACGGGTGTGACAATCCCGCGATATCCAGTTGCGCAGGGAGGGGTCTAGCCGGTGACGGGGGCTGATGCTCGGGTGTGACAATCCCGCGACTCCCAGTTACACAGGGATGGGTCTAGCCTGTGAGAGGGGCAGATCCTCGGGTGTAACGATCCCGTGTTTCCCAGTTAACGCAAGGAGGGGTTTGGCCGGTGACAGGGGCAGATCCTCGGGAGTAACGATCCCGCGTTATCCTAGTTGACCCGTATGGGTAGCGGGTTAGAATACTCCTATCGTGGCTCCGCGAGTCGTAAAAGGCGACCGAGGGCCGTCACTCCCACGTTACGGGAGAAAACTATGGAATGGAGAATAATAGGATAATTGTCATAGGGCCGCTGCCTGGGGATCGCCAGGGCATGTCTGGAGCCGGCGCTGGGCATGACAGCGAGCGGGACGTCGGTGACAGGGCGCTGATGAGGCGGGCCCCTGTTGCACAAACAGCTACAGCCCAACAACAACACGAACATCTACAACATGGGAGCCAAACGAGTACTAGGGTTCCACCCACCGAAGGTGCTGCGCGGGAACTTCAGCCAGCGTTCACAGAGGCGGGATTACAACGACGACGCATGAAATGGACTGTGTCCATGAATGAATCGATTATGCGTATTTTCTACAGGGTGACAAACTTAGGACAAGAGATTATCGGCTACCGACAACAACTGCATGCCGAGTTCTGCAGGGAGTTTCCACACGTGCAAGTGTCTGAACAAAGAGTGTCAGATCAGTATCGAACTATTCTAAGAAATAGCCGAATTCCAGAAACGCGACTTAACGCTATCAAACGGGAAGTTGAGCTAGAGATCCACGGCGAACACATAGACATAGATGACAACAACAACAATGGGGAACTTCAAGAGCCTGGACAACAACTAGAAGCCGAAACGGTAGAACCAACAACCGAGAGTCTGGAACGGGTTAACGAAGAACATTTTGAAGGCTTGGACACACATATGAGACAGGCAGTATTGCGATACGAAGGCACAGACCCACTTAGCAGGCCACCGCTACCAAGATTAAACTCTTCCAGGAAACTTGCGATCGTGCTCGATCTTATGAACACAAGAATTTTACCAAGCTATGTTTCAGTGACACCAACATTAGAACGTATGCACATGTTAATCTACTGTGCCGCAACGGCAGTCATCACTGTAATGGGTGCCAAGATCCGAACGGCCCAAGAGTTGAATCGTGCAAGACCAGAACCACGAATGGCTCAATGGGAAATGCGACTAAATCGGAAGATCGAGAGTCTCCGTAAAGACATAGGACAAGTGACGGAATATATCAGAGGAGTTAGAACTAGAAGGATCCAGAGGGCGGTGCAGGCAATAATGAGCCGCACCCAAATGCATTCTCGGCATGACCCCGCGAACATCACTGCTCAACAATGTCTTGACACATTAAAACAAAAACTTTCTGTTTTCGCAGGGCGTCTGAGGAGATACAAGGCTAGTAACAACAGGAAACGAGACAACAAACTCTTTGAACGATCAGAAAAGGGTTTCTACCGTGCTTTTAATTCTAGCGCCGATGCCACAAATGCGAGTTACCCTAGCAGAGAACAGGTCGACGGTTTCTGGAGAAATCAACTTGCCACACCAGGTCCATACAATGTCAGTGCAAGCTGGATCAGCGAAGAACGCGAGATGGGCCGGAACTATAGCCAGATGCAACACGAGCAATTCACAACCGCTGAGGTCTCCGATGTCATCAAGAATTCCCACAACTGGAAGGCACCAGGTCCAGATCATGTCCAAAATTATTGGATTAAGAAGTTGTGGTGCACGCATCAACAAATAACTACCTTAATTAATGAAGTCTTGCTCGATCCTCTGAAAATGCCATTGTTTCTTACACAGGGTGCAACCTACCTGTTACCAAAAGACCAGCGGAATACGGATAACCCTGCCAAGTACCGCCCAATAACCTGCTTGCCTACGCTGTACAAGATAATCACATCTTGCCTTACGCAGCGAATATATGCTCACTGCGAGCGGAACAACATCATTGCAATGCAGCAGAAGGGCTGCTCGAAGGGCGCAATGGGATGCAAAGAGCAACTCATCATAGACTCTGTCATCTGCAACCAGGCTCATTCCAAGCAACGAAACCTCCACATGGCTTATGTGGACTACAAAAAAGCATTTGATTCCGTACCTCACGACTGGCTCTCAGGTATCTTAAAGCTGTATAAAATAGATCATCATACAGTTTCCTTTTTAGAACACGTTATGACAACCTGGCGCACTAAGATACAACTCAGAACCGCAGACAGTAACATCGAGACCGACACAATCAACATCCGAAGAGGGATTTTCCAAGGAGATTCACTCAGCCCACTGTGGTTCTGCATGGCGATGAATCCTCTATCACATCGGTTGAACTCTACAAAATACGGCTTCGCTATCAAAAGCAACAACGCAGAAGCGATCAAGTTGAATCACCTATTATATATGGATGATTTAAAACTGATCGCCGCAACCAAAAACCAACTAACGCAAATGCTTAAAATTGTAGAGGAGTTCTCCAGGGACATCGGAATGCTGTTTGGACTGGACAAGTCCCGCACCCTTAATATCATCCGGGGAAAGCTCGAACAAAGCGCACACGAGATGCAGGACGGCCAGGAGATCGAAGCAATGAGCAAGGGAGATACATACAAGTATCTCGGGATGAAACAAGCTCAAAGGATAGACCATCGAACAATGAAGACTGATTTAACGAATGAATTCATCAAGAGAGTAAGACAAGTAGTGCGAACTGATCTTAACAGCAGGAATTTGTTGGACTATAAGGAACGACACGATTCGGTTGCCAAGATCTTGCACCAGGAACTGGCGGAAAAGCTGCTGCTTGTGCAGGCAGAGAGGGTCCCATATTACAACTACACACCTGAGCCTGTTCTTGAGAACAGCAACTACAAGATGTACTGGGATCGTACAGTTCTGACAGATCAACGAGTTGCCCATAACAGACCGGACCTTATAATAGTTGATAAAATTTCTAGGCATACAACTCTGATTGATGTGGCCATCCCGAACAACAACAACCTGCGTGTGAAGCAAGTCGAGAAGATCGCGAAGTACAGAGATTTAGAAGAACGAATTAGAAGGCAATGGGAAATGGAGAACGTCCAGACGATTCCAATCATCATGTCAACAACTGGTGTTATACCAAAAAGTTTGCCGAGAAACATCAAGGAGCTGGGTCTAACTGATAGTCTTTACAGGTCCATGCAGAAAGCGGTACTACTTGCGACAGCCCGAACCGTCAGGAAATTCATGGGGAGTGCAGGAACGTCCAACAACATCAATGTCACCTAAGGCCCGATAACATGGCAAGGGTCTCGTCCGAGCCAGATCCTTTTGGTATCCGGGATACCCGGGATCTGAGTGAATGTTCCCCGTAGAGGGAGTGCGAATGCCTTTTGGCTAAGTCGAGATAATAATAATAATAATAATAAATAATAATAATAATAATAATAATAATAATAATAATAATAATACGGGTGCCCAACTTCAGAAACAATCCAGCACATAACAGGAGGATGTCAGATGTTCGCATCAACGGAATATAAGGAACGACACGATTCGGTTGCCAAGATCTTGCACCGGGAACTGGCGGAAAAGCTGCTGCTTGTGCAGACAGAAAGGGTCCCATATTACAACTACACACCTGAGCCTGTTCTTGAGAACAGCAACTACAAGATGTACTGGGATCGTACAGTTCTGACTGATCAACGAGTTGCCCATAACAGACCGGACCTTATAATAGTTGATAAAATTTCTAGGAAGACAACTCTGATTGATGTGGCCATCCCGAACAACAACAACCTGCGTGTGAAGCAAGTCGAGAAGATCGCGAAGTACAGAGACTTAGAAGAACGAATTAGAAGGCAATGGGAAATGGAGAACGTCCAGACGATTCCAATCATCATGTCAACAACTGGTGTTATACCAAAAAGTTTGCTGAGAAACATCAAGGAGCTGGGTCTAACTGATAGTCTTTACAGGTCCATGCAGAAAGCGGTACTACTTGCGACAGCCCGAACCGTCAGGAAATTCATGGGGAGTGCAGGATCGTCCAAGAACATCAATGTCACCTAGGGCCCGATAACATGGCAAGGGTCTCGTCCGAGCCAGATCCTTTTGGTATCCGGGATGCCCGGGATCTGAGTGAATGTTCCCCGTAGAGGGAGTGCGAATGCCTTTTGGCTAAGTCGAGATAATAATAATAATAATAATAATAATAAATAAAACGCAGGGGGGATCTGACTTGTGAGAGAGGCAGATCCACGGGTGTGACAATCCCGCGCTCCCCAGTTACGCAGGGATGGGTCTGGCCTGTGAGAGGGGCAGATTCACGGGTGTAACGATCCCGCGATTCCCAGTTACGCATGGAGAGGCTTGGCCTGTGACAGGGGCAGACCTACGGGTGTGACAATCCCGCGATATCCAGTTGCGCAGGGAGGGGTCTAGCCGGTGACGGGGGCTGATCCTCGGGTGTGACAATCCCGCGACTCCCAGTTACACAGGGATGGGTCTAGCCTGTGAGAGGGGCAGATCCTCGGGTGTAACGATCCCGTGTTTCCCAGTTAACGCAAGGAGGGGTTTGGCCGGTGACAGGGGCAGATCCTCGGGAGTAACGATCCCGCGTTATCCTAGTTGACCCGTATGGGTAGCGGGTTAGAATACTCCTATCGTGGCTCCGCGAGTCGTAAAAGGCGACCGAGGGCCGTCACTCCCACGTTACGGGAGAAAACTATGGAATGGAGAATGATAGGATAATTGTCATAGGGCCGCTGCCTGGGGATCGCCAGGGCATGTCTGGAGCCGGCGCTGGGCATGACAGTGAGCGGGACGTCGGTGACAGGGCGCTGATGAGGCGGGCCCCTGTTGCACAAACAGCTACAGCCCAGCAACACGAACATCTACAACATGGGAGCCAAACGAGAACTAGGGTTCCACCCACCGAAGGTGCTGCGCGGGAACTTCAGCCAGCGTTCACTCAGGCGGGATTACAACGACGACGCATGAAATGGACTGGGTCCATGAATGAATCGATAATGCGTATTTTTTACAGGGTGACAAACTTAGGACAAGAGATGATCGGCTACCGACAACAACTGCATGCCGAGTTCTGCAGGGAGTTTCCACACATGCAAGTGTCTGAACAAAGAGTGTCAGATCAGTATCGAACTATTCTAAGAAATAACCGAATTCCAGAAACGCGACTTAACGCCATAAAATGGGAAGTTGAGCTAGAGATCCATGGCGAACACATAGACATAGACAACAACAACGGGGAAATTCAAGTGCCTGGACCTCAACAAGAAGCCGGAACGGCAGAGCGAACAACTGAGAATCGGGAAATTCAAGTGCCTGGACCACAACAAGAAGCCAAGACGGCGGGACGAACAACTGAGGATCGGGACTCAGTTAACGGAGAACACTTTGAAAGCCTGGACACACAGCTGAGAAGGGCGGTATTGCGATACGAAGGCACAGACCCACTGAGCAGACCACCGCTACCAAGATTGAATTCTTCCAGGAAGCTTGCAATCATGCTCGATATTATGAACACCAAAATTTTACCCAACTATGTTTCAGTAACACCCACATTAGAACATATGCACATGTTAATCTACTGTGCCGCAACGGCCATCATCACTGCAATGGGAGCCAAGATCCGGACAGCTCAAGAGTTAAATCGTGCAAGACCAGAACCACGAATGGCTCAATGGGAGATGCGACTAAATCGGAAGATCGAGAGTCTCCGTAAAGACATAGGACAAGTAACGGAATATATCAGAGGAGTTAGAACTAGAAATATCCAGAGGGCGGTGCAGGCAATAATGAGCCGCACCCAAATGCATTCTCAGCGTGACCCCGCGAACATCACTGCTCAACAATGTCTTGATACATTAAAACAAAAACTTTCTGTTTTCGCAGGGCGTCTGAGGAGATACAAGGCTAGTAACAACAGGAAACGAGACAACAAACTTTTTGACCGATCAGAAAAAGTTTTCTACCGTACTTTGAATTCTAGCGCCGATGCCACAAATACGAGTTACCCTAGCAGAGAACAGGTCGACGGTTTCTGGAGAAATCAGCTTGCCACACCAGGTCCATGCAATGTCAGTGCAAGCTGGAGTGAAGAACGCGAGATGGGCCGGAACTATAGCCAGATGCAACACGAGCAATTCACAACCGATGAGGTCTCCAATGTCATCAAGAATTCCCACAACTGGAAGGCACCAGGTCCAGATCATCTCCAAAATTATTGGATTAAGAAGTTGTGGTGCACGCATGAACAAATAACTACCTTAATTAATGAAGTCTTGCTCGATCCTCTGAAAATGCCATTGTTTCTTACACAGGGTGTCACCTACTTGTTACCAAAAGACCAGCGGAATACGGATAACCCTGCCAAGTACCGCCCAATAACCTGCTTGCCTACGCTGTACAAGATAATCACTTCTTGCCTTACGCAGCGAATATATGCTCACTGCGAGCGGAACAACATCATGGCAATGCAGCAGAAGGGCTGCGCGAAGGGCGCAATGGGATGCAAAGAGCAACTCATCATAGACTCTGTCATCTGCAACCAGGCTCATTCCAAGCAACGAAACCTCTACATGGCTTATGTGGACTACAAAAAAGCATTTGATTCCGTACCTCACGACTGGCCAACAGGTATCTTAAAGCTGTATAAAATAGATCATCATACAGTTTCCTTTTTAGAACACGTTATGACAACCTGGCGCACGAAGATACAACTCAGAACCGCAAGCAGCAACATCGAGACCGACACAATCAACATCCGAAGAGGGATTTTCCAAGGAGATTCACTCAGTCCACTGTGGTTCTGCATGGCGATGAACCCTCTATCACATCGGTTGAACTCTACAAAATACGGCTTCGCTATCAAAAGCAACAACGCAGAAGCGATCAAGTTGAATCACCTATTATATATGGATGATTTAAAACTGATGGCCGCAACCAAAAACCAACTAACGCAAATGCTTAAAATTGTAGAGGAGTTCTCCAGGGACATCGGAATGCAGTTTGGACTGGACAAGTGCCGCACCCTTAACATTGTCCGGGGAAGGCTCGAACAGGGCGCACACGAGATGCAGGACGGCCAGGAGATCGAAGCAATGAGCATGGGAGATACATACAAGTATCTCGGGATGAAACAAGCTCAAAGGATAGACCATCGAACAATGAAGATCGATTTAAGGAATGAATTCATCAAGAGAGTAAGACAAGTAGTGCGAACTGATCTTAACAGCAGGAATTTGTTTATGGCCCTGAACACGTATGCGTGCTCTGTACTCAGCTATTCGTTTGGAATAGTGAATTGGACCAACACGGACATCAACAACCTGCAGCCAAAAGTTAGGACACTACTGACAAAAGCTCATAAACATCATCCCCGTAGCGCCGTAGAAAGAACTACTCTGCCACGTCAACTAGGAGGAAGAGGATTGGCAGACCTCAGCAAGCAATTGGACCAACAAATAATAAATCTGCGTAATTATTTCCAGAGACAGGCCAACAGCTCCACACTACATAAAGCTATATGCGGAGCAGACGTCTCAACACCGCTACGTCTGACGGAACACGAGCATCAAAATCACCACCGAACCGACAACGATACACTACAGAGGTGGTTGGAGAAGCCGCTGCACGGGAGGCATCCTAATGAGGTCAACCAGGAACATGTCGACAAGTTAGCGTCGAACTACTGGCTGAGCTCGGGAAGAATGTTCCCCGAGACGGAAGGCTTCTTACTGGCCATACAAGATCAGGTTATACCAACTCGCAACTACCTAAAATTCATTGTAGGAGATGCATCGGTAGTGGATGACAGATGCAGATACGGGTGCCCAACTTCAGAAACAATCCAGCACATAACAGGAGGATGTCAGATGTTCGCATCAACGGAATATAAGGAACGACACGATTCGGTTGCCAAGATCTTGCACCAGGAACTGGGGGAAAAACTGCTGCTTGTGCAGGCAGAGAGGGTCCCATATTACAGCTACACACCGGAGCCTGTTCTTGAGAACAGCAACTACAAGATGTACTGGGATCGTACAGTTCTGACAGATCAACGAGTTGCCCATAACAGACCGGACCTTATAATAGTTGATAAAATTTCTAGGAAGACAACTCTGATTGATGTGGCCATCCCGAACAACAACAACCTGCGTGTGAAGCAGGTCGAGAAGATCGCGAAGTACAGAGACTTAGAAGAGCGAATTAGAAGGCAATGGGAAATGGAAAACGTCAAGACGATTCCAATTCTCGTGTCAACAACTGGTGTTATACCAAAAAGTTTGCTGAGAAACATAAAAGAGCTGGGTCTAACTGATAGTCTTTACAGGTCCATGCAGAAAGCGGTACTACTTGCGACAGCCCGAACCGTCAGGAAATTCATGGGGAATGCAGGAACGTCCGACAACATCAATGTCACCTAAGGCCCGATAACATGGCAAGGGTCTCGTCCGAGCCAGATCCTTATGGTATCCGGGATACCCGGGATCTGAGTGAATGTTCCCCGTAGAGGGAGTGCGAATGCCTTTTGGCTAAGTCGATAATAATAATAATAATAATAATAATCGCTGGGGATCGCCAGGGCATGTCTGGAGCCGGCGCTGGACATGACAGCGAGCGGGACGTCGGTGACAGGGTGCTGGTGAGGCGGGCCCCTGTTGCACAAACAGCTACAGCCCAACAACAACACGAACATCTACAACATGGGAGCCAAACGAGAACTAGGGTTCCACCCACCGAAGGTGCTGCGCGGGAACTTCAGCCAGCGTTCACAGAGGCGGGATTACAACGACGACGCATGAAATGGACTGTGTCCATGAATGAATCGATTATGCGTATTTTTTACAGGGTGACAAACTTAGGACAAGAGATGATCGGCTACCGACAACAACTGCATGCCGAGTTCTGCAGGGAGTTTCCACACATGCAAGTGTCTGAACAAAGAGTGTCAGATCAGTATCGAACTTTTCTAAGAAATAACCGAATTCCAGAAACGCGACTTAACGCTATCAAACGGGAAGTTGAGCTAGAGATCCACGGCGAACACATAGACATAGATGACAACAACAACAATGGGGAACTTCAAGCGCCTGGACAACAACTAGAAGCCGAAACGGTAGAACCAACAACCGAGAGTCTGGAATCGGTTAACGAAGAACATTTTGAAGGTTTAAACGCACATATGAGACAGGCAGTATTGCGATACGAAGGCACAGACCCACTGAGCAGGCCACCGCTACCAAGATTAAATTCTTCCAGGAAACTTGCGATCGTGCTCGATCTTATGAACACACGAATTTTACCAAACTATGTTTCAGTGACACCAACATTAGAACGTATGCACATGTTAATCTACTGTGCCGCAACGGCAGTCACCACTGTAATGGGTGCCAAGATCCGAACGGCCCAAGAGTTGAATCGTGCAAGACCAGAACCACGAATGGCTCAATGGAAAATGCGACTAAATCGGAAGATCGAGAGTCTCCGTAAAGACATAGGACAAGTGACGGAATATATCAGAGGAGTTAGAACTAGAAGGATCCAGAGGGCGGTGCAGGCAATAATGAGCCGCACCCAAATGCATTCTCGGCATGACCCCGCGAACATCACTGCTCAACAATGTCTTGACACATTAAAACAAAAACTTTCTGTTTTCGCAGGGCGTCTGAGGAGATACAAGGCTAGTAACAACAGGAAACGAGACAACAAACTCTTTGAACGATCAGAAAAGGGTTTCTACCGTGCTTTTAATTCTAGCGCCGATGCCACAAATGCGAGTTACCCTAGCAGAGAACAGGTCGACGGTTTCTGGAGAAATCAACTTGCCACACCAGGTCCATACAATGTCAGTGCAAGCTGGATCAGCGAAGAACGCGAGATGGGCCGGAACTATAGCCAGATGCAACACGAACAATTCACAACCGCTGAGGTCTCCGATGTCATCAAGAATTCCCACAACTGGAAGGCACCAGGTCCAGATCATCTCCAAAATTATTGGATTAGGAAGTTGTGGTGTACGCATGAACAGATAACTACCTTAATTAATGAAGTCTTGCTCGATCCTCTGAAAATGCCATTGTTTCTTACACAGGGTGCAACCTACCTGTTACCAAAAGACCAGCGGAATACGGATAACCCTGCCAAGTACCGCCCAATAACCTGCTTGCCTACGCTGTACAAGATAATCACATCTTGCCTTACGCAGCGAATATATGCTCACTGCGAGCGGAACAACATCATTGCAATGCAGCAGAAGGGCTGCTCGAAGGGCGCAATGGGATGCAAAGAGCAACTCATCATAGACTCTGTCATCTGCAACCAGGCTCATTCCAAGCAACGAAACCTCCACATGGCTTATGTGGACTACAAAAAAGCATTTGATTCCGTACCTCACGACTGGCTCATCATACAGTTTCCTTTTTAGAACACGTTATGACAACCTGGCGCACTAAGATACAACTCAGAACCGCAGACAGTAACATCGAGACCGACACAATCAACATCCGAAGAGGGATTTTCCAAGGAGATTCACTCAGTCCACTGTGGTTCTGCATGGCGATGAACCCTCTATCACATCGGTTGAACTCTACAAAATATGGCTTCGCTATCAAAAGCAACAACGCAGAAGCGATCAAGTTGAATCACCTATTATATATGGATGATTTAAAACTGATCGCAGCAACCAAAAACCAACTAACGCAAATGCTTAAAATTGTAGAGGAGTTCTCCAGGGACATCGGAATGCTGTTTGGACTGGACAAGTGCCGCACCCTTAATATCATCCGGGGAAAGCTCGAACAAAGCGCACACGAGATGCAGGACGGCCAGGAGATCGAAGCAATGAGCAAGGGAGATACATACAAGTATCTCGGGATGAACCAAGCTCAAAGGATAGACCATCGAACAATGAAGACTGATTTAACGAATGAATTCATCAAGAGAGTAAGACAAGTAGTGCGAACTGATCTTAACAGCAGGAATTTGTTTAAGGCCCTGAACACGTATGCGTGCTCTGTACTCAGCTATTCGTTCGGAATAGTGAATTGGACCAACACGGACATCAACAACCTGCAACGAAAAGTTAGGACACTACTGACAAAAGCTCATAAACATCATCCCCGTAGCGCCGTAGAAAGAACAACTCTGCCACGTCAACTAGGAGGAAGAGGATTGGCAGATCTCAGCAAGCAATTGGACCAACAAATATTAAATCTGCGTAATTATTTCTACAGGCAGGCCAACAGCTCCACACTACATAGGGCTATATGCGGAGCAGACGTCTCAACACCGCTACGTCTGACGGAACACGAGCGTCAAAATCACCACCGAACCGACAACGATAAACTACAGAGGTGGTTGGGGAAGCCGCTGCACGGGAGGCATCCTAATGAGGTTAACCAGGAACATGTCGACAAGTTAGCGTCGAACTATTGGCTGACCTCGGGACGAATGTTCCCCGAGACGGAAGGCTTCCTACTGGCCATACAAGATCAGGTTATACCAACTCGCAACTACCTAAAATTCATTGTAGGAGATGCATCGGTAGTGGATGACAGATGCAGATACGGGTGCCCAACTTCAGAAACAATCCAGCACATAACAGGAGGATGTCAGATGTTCGCATCGACGGAATATAAGGAACGACACGATTCGGTTGCCAAGATCTTGCACCAGGAACTGGCGGAAAAGCTGCTGCTTGTGCAGGCAGAGAGGGTCCCATATTACAACTACACACCTGAGCCTGTTCTTGAGAACAGCAACTACAAGATGTACTGGGATCGTACAGTTCTGACAGATC
The DNA here is from genome assembly GCA_963920635.1 of Pseudeuparius sepicola. NCBI lineage: Eukaryota > Metazoa > Arthropoda > Insecta > Coleoptera > Anthribidae > Pseudeuparius > Pseudeuparius sepicola. The sequence continues at coordinate 35,494,235 of OY987303.1, forward strand.
AACGAGTTGCCCATAACAGACCGGACCTTATAATAGTAGATAAAATTTCTAGGCAGACAACTCTGATTGATGTGGCCATCCCGAACAACAACAACCTGCGTGTGAAGCAAGTCGAGAAGATCGCGAAGTACAGAGATTTAGAAGAACGAATTAGAAGGCAATGGGAAATGGAGAACGTCCAGACGATTCCAATCATCATGTCAACAACTGGTGTTATACCAAAAAGTTTGCTGAGAAACATCAAGGAGTTGGGTCTAACTGATAGTCTTTACAGGTCCATGCAGAAAGCGGTACTACTTGCGACAGCCCGAACCGTCAGGAAATTCATGGGGAATGCAGGATCATCCAACAACATCAATGTCACCTAAGGCCCGATAACATGGCAAGGGTCTCGTCCGAGCCAGATCCTTTTGGTATCCGGGATACCCGGGATCTGCGTGAATGTTCCCCGTAGAGGGAGTGCGAATGCCTTTTGGCTAAGTCGAGATAATAATAATAATAATAATAAGACGTCTCAACACCGCTACGTCTGACGGAACACGAGCGTCAAAATCACCACCGAACCGACAACGATAAACTACAGAGATGGTTGGGGAAGCCGCTGCACGGGAGGCATCCTAATGAGGTTAACCAGGAACATGTCGACAAGTTAGCGTCGAACTATTGGCTGACCTCGGGACGAATGTTCCCCGAGACGGAAGGCTTCCTACTGGCCATACAAGATCAGGTTATACCAACTCGCAACTACCTAAAATTCATTGTAGGAGATGCATCGGTAGTGGATGACAGATGCAGATACGGGTGCCCAACTTCAGAAACAATCCAGCACATAACAGGAGGATGTCAGATGTTCGCATCAACGGAATATAAGGAACGACACGATTCGGTTGCCAAGATCTTGCACCAGGAACTGGCGGAAAAGCTGCTGCTTGTGCAGGCAGAGAGGGTCCCATATTACAACTACACACCTGAGCCTGTTCTTGAGAACAGCAACTACAAGATGTACTGGGATCGTACAGTTCTGACAGATCAACGAGTTGCCCATAACAGACCGGACCTTATAATAGTTGATAAAATTTCTAGGCAGACAACTCTGATTGATGTGGCCATCCCGAACAATAACAACCTGCGTGTGAAGCAAGTCGAGAAGATCGCGAAGTACAGAGATTTAGAAGAACGAATTAGAAGGCAATGGGAAATGGAGAACGTCCAGACGATTCCAATCATCATGTCAACAACTGGTGTTATACCAAAAAGTTTGCTGAGAAACATCAAGGAGCTGGGTCTAACTGATAGTCTTTACAGGTCCATGCAGAAAGCGGTACTACTTGCGACAGCCCGAACCGTCAGGAAATTCATGGGGAGTGCAGGAACGTCCAACAACATCAATGTCACCTAAGGCCCGATAACATGGCAAGGGTCTCGTCCGAGCCAGATCCTTTTGGTATCCGGGATACCCGGGATCTGAGTGAATGTTCCCCGTAGAGGGAGTGCGAATGCCTTTTGGCTAAGTCGAGATAATAATAATAAACTTAGGACAAGAGATGATCGGCTACCGACAACAACTGCATGCCGAGTTCTGCAGGGAGTTTCCACACATGCAAGTGTCTGAACAAAGAGTGTCAGATCAGTATCGAACTATTCTAAGAAATAACCGAATTCCAGAAACGCGACTTAACGCTATCAAACGGGAAGTTGGGCTAGAGATCCACGGCGAATACATAGACATAGATGACAACAACAACAATGGGGAACTTCAAGCGCCTGGACAACAACTAGAAGCCGAAACGGTAGAACCAACAACTGAGAGTCTGGAATCGGTTAACGAAGAACATTTTGAAGGCTTAAACGCACATATGAGACAGGCAGTATTGCGATACGAAGGCACAGACCCACTGAGCAGGCCACCGCTACCAGGATTAAATTCTTCCAGGAAACTTGCGATCGTGCTCGATCTTATGAACACACGAATTTTACCAAACTATGTTTCAGTGACACCAACATTAGAACATATGCACATGTTAATCTACTGTGCCGCAACGGCAGTCACCACTGTAATGGGTGCCAAGATCCGAACGGCCCAAGAGTTGAATCGTGCAAGACCGGAACCACGAATGGCTCAATGGGAAATGCGACTAAATCGGAAGATCGAGAGTCTCCGTAAAGACATAGGACAAGTGACGGAATATATCAGAGGAGTTAGAACTAGAAGGATCCAGAGGGCGGTGCAGGCAATAATGAGCCGCACCCAAATGCATTCTCGGCATGACCCCGCGAACATCACTGCTCAACAATGTCTTGACACATTAAAACAAAAACTTTCTGTTTTCGCAGGGCGTCTGAGGAGATACAAGGCTAGTAACAACAGGAAACGAGACAACAAACTTTTTGAACGATCAGAAAAAGTTTTCTACCGTACTTTGACTTCTAGCGCCGATGCCACAAATGCGAGTTACCCTAGCAGAGAACAGGTCGACGGTTTCTGGAGAAATCAACTTGCCACACCAGGTCCATACAATGTCAGTGCAAGCTGGATCAGCGAAGAACGCGAGATGGGCCGGAACTATAGCCAGATGCAACACGAGCAATTCACAACCGCTGAGGTCTCCGATGTCATCAAGAATTCCCACAACTGGAAGGCACCAGGTCCAGATCATCTCCAAAATTATTGGATTAAGAAGTTGTGGTGCACACATGAACAGATAACTACCTTAATTAATGAAGTCCCTGCCAAGTACCGCCCAATAACCTGCTTGCCTACGCTGTACAAGATAATCACATCTTGCCTTACGCAGCGAATATATGCTCACTGCGAGCGGAACAACATCATTGCAATGCAGCAGAAGGGCTGCTCGAAGGGCGCAATGGGATGCAAAGAGCAACTCATCATAGACTCTGCCATCTGCAACCAGGCTCATTCCAAGCAACGAAACCTCCACATGGCTTATGTGGACTACAAAAAAGCATTGGATTCCGTACCTCACGACTGGCTCACAGGTATCTTAAAGCTGAATAAAATAGATCATCATACAGTTTCCTTTTTAGAACACGTTATGACAACCTGGCGCACTAAGATACAACTCAGAACCGCAGACAGTAACATCGAGACCGACACAATCAACATCCGAAGAGGGATTTTCCAAGGAGATTCACTCAGTCCACTGTGGTTCTGCATGGCGATGAACCCTCTATCACATCGGTTGAACTCTACAAAATATGGCTTCGCTATCAAAAGCAACAACGCAGAAGCGATCAAGTTGAATCACCTATTATATATGGATGATTTAAAACTGATCGCAGCAACCAAAAACCAACTAACGCAAATGCTTAAAATTGTAGAGGAGTTCTCCAGGGACATCGGAATGCTGTTTGGACTGGACAAGTGCCGCACCCTTAATATCATCCGGGGAAAGCTCGAACAAAGCGCACACGAGATGCAGGACGGCCAGGAGATCGAAGCAATGAGCAAGGGAGATACATACAAGTATCTCTGGTTGAAACAAGCTCAAAGGATAGACCATCGAACAATGAAGACTGATTTAACGAATGAATTCATCAAGAGAGTAAGACAAGTAGTGCGAACTGATCTTAACAGCAGGAATTTGTTTAAGGCCCTGAACACGTATGCGTGCTGTGTACTCAGCTATTCGTTCGGAATAGTGAATTGGACCAACACGGACATCAACAACCTGCAACGAAAAGTTAGGACACTACTGACAAAAGCTCATAAACATCATCCCCGTAGCGCCGTAGAAAGAACAACTCTGCAACGTCAACTAGGAGGAAGAGGATTGGCAGATCTCAGCACGCAATTGGACCAACAAATATTAAATCTGCGTAATTATTTCCACAGGCAGGCCAACAGCTCCACACTACATAGGGCTATATGCGGAGCAGACGTCTCAGCACCGCTACGTCTGACGGAACACGAGCGTCAAAATCACCACAGAACCGACAACGATAAACTACAGAGGTGGTTGGGGAAGCCGCTGCACGGGAGGCATCCTAATGAGGTTAACCAGGAACATGTCGACAAGTTAGAGTCGAACTATTGGCTGACCTCGGGACGAATGTTCCCCGAGACGGAAGGCTTCTTACTGGCCATACAAGATCAGGTTATACCAACTCGCAACTACCTAAAATTCATTGTAGGAGATGCATAGGTAGTGGATGACAGATGCAGATACGGGTGCCCAACTTCAGAAACAATCCAGCATTTAACAGGAGGATGTCAGATGTTCGCATCAACGGAATATAAGGAACGACACGATTCGGTTGCCAAGATCTTGCACCAGGAACTGGCGGAAAAACTTCTGCTTGTGCAGGCAGAGAGGATCCCATATTACAGCTACACACCGGAGCCTGTTCTTGAGAACAGCAACTACAAGATGTACTGGGATCGTACAGTTCTGACAGATCAACGAGTTGCACATAACAGACCGGACCTTATATTAGTTGATAAAATTTAAAGCCAGATCCTTTTGGTATCCGGGATACCCGGGATCTGAGTGAATGTTCCCCGTAGAGGGAGTGCGAATGCCTTTTGGCTAAGTCGAGATAATAATAATAATAATAATAACAATAATAATAATAATAATAATAATGGGGATCGCCAGGGCATGTCTGGAGCCGGCGCTGGACATGACAGCGAGCGGGACGTCGGTGACAGGGCGCTGATGAGGCGGGCCCCTGTTGCACAAACAGCTACAGCCCATCAACAACACGAACATCTACAACATGGGAGCCAAACGAGAACTAGGGTTCCACCCACCGAAGGTGCTGCGCGGGAACTTCAGCCAGCGTTCACAGAGGCGGGATTACCACGACGACGCATGAAATGGACTGTGTCCATGAATGAATCGATTATGCGTATTTTTTACAGGGTGACAAACTTAGGACAAGAGATGATCGGCTACCGACAACAACTGCATGCCGAGTTCTGCAGGGAGTTTCCACACATGCAAGTGTCTGAACAAAGAGTGTCAGATCAGTATCGAACTATTCTAAGAAATAACCGAATTCCAGAAACGCGACTTAACGCTATCAAACGGGAAGTTGAGCTAGAGATCCACGGCGAACACATAGACATAGATGACAACAACAACAATGGGGAACTTCAAGCGCCTGGACAACAACTAGAAGCCGAAACGGTAGAACCAACAACCGAGAGTCTGGAATCGGTTAACGAAGAACATTGTGAAGGCTTAAACACACATATGAGACAGGCAGTAGTGCGATACGAAGGCACAGACCCACTGAGCAGGCCACCGCTACCAAGATTAAATTCTTCCAGGAAACTTGCGATCGTGCTAGATCTTATGAACACACGAATTTTACCAAACTATGTTTCAGTGACACCAACATTAGAACGTATGCACATGTTAATCTACTGTGCCGCAACGGCAGTCACCACTGTAATGGGTGCCAAGATCCGAACGGTCCAAGAGTTGAATCGTCCAAGACCAGAACCACGAATGGCTCAATGGGAAATGCGACTAAATCGGAAGATCGAGAGTCTCCGTAAAGACATAGGACAAGTGACGGAATATATCAGAGGAGTAAGAACTAGAAGGATCCAGAGGGCGGTGCAGGCAATAATGAGCCGCACCCAAATGCATTCTCGGCATGACCCCGCGAACATCACTGCTCAACAATGTCTTGACACATTAAAACAAAAACTTTCTGTTTTCGCAGGGCGTCTGAGGAGATACAAGGCTAGTAACAACAGGAAACGAGACAACAAACTCTTTGAACGATCAGAAAAGGGTTTCTACCGTGCTTTTAATTCTAGCGCCGATGCCACAAATGCGAGTTACCCTAGCAGAGAACAGGTCGACGGTTTCTGGAGAAATCAACTTGCCACACCAGGTCCATACAATGTCAGTGCAAGCTGGATCAGCGAAGAACGCGAGATGGGCCGGAACTATAGCCAGATGCAACACGAGCAATTCACAACCGCTGAGGTCTCCGATGTCATCAAGAATTCCCACAACTGGAAGGCACCAGGTCCAGATCATCTCCAAAATTATTGGATTAAGAAGTTGTGGTGCACGCATGAACAGATAACTACCTTAATTAATGAAGTCTTGCTCGATCCTCTGAAAATTCCATTGTTTCTTACACAGGGTGCAACCTACCTGTTACCAAAAGACCAGCGGAATACGGATAACCCTGCCAAGTACCGCCCAATAACCTGCTTGCCTACGCTGTACAAGATAATCACATCTTGCCTTACGCAGCGAATATATGCTCACTGCGAGCGGAACAACATCATTGCAATGCAGCAGAAGGGCTGCTCGAAGGGCGCAATGGGATGCAAAGAGCAACTCATCATAGACTCTGTCATCTGCAACCAGGCTCATTCCAAGCAACGAAACCTCCACATGGCTTATGTGGACTACAAAAAAGCATTTGATTCCGTACCTCACGACTGGCTCACAGGTATCTTAAAGCTGTATAAAATAGATCATCATACAGTTTCCTTTTTAGAACACGTTATGACAACCTGGCGCACTAAGATACAACTCAGAACCGCAGACAGTAACATCGAGACCGACACAATCAACATCCGAAGAGGGATTTTCCAAGGAGATTCACTCAGTCCACTGTGGTTCTGCATAGCGATGAACCCTCTATCACATCGGTTGAACTCTACAAAATATGGCTTCGCTATCAAAAGCAACAACGCAGAAGCGATCAGGTTGAATCACCTATTATATATGGATGATTTAAAACTGATCGCAGCAACCAAAAACCAACTAACGCAAATGCTTAAAATTGTAGAGGAGTTCTCCAGGGACATCGGAATGCTGTTTGGACTGGACAAGTGCCGCACCCTTAATATCATCCGGGGAAAGCTCGAACAAAGCGCACACGAGATGCAGGACGGCCAGGAGATCGAAGCAATGAGCAAGGGAGATACATACAAGTATCTCGGGATGAAACAAGCTCAAAGGATAGACCATCGAACAATGAAGACTGATTTAACGAATGAATTCATCAAGAGAGTAAGACAAGTAGTGCGAACTGATCTTAACAGCAGGAATTTGTTTAAGGCCCTGAACACGTATGCGTGCTCTGTACTCAGCTATTCGTTCGGAATAGTGAATTGGACCAACACGGACATCAACAACCTGCAACGAAAAGTTAGGACACTACTGACAAAAGCTCATAAACATCATCCCCGTAGCGCCGTAGAAAGAACAACTCTGCCACGTCAACTAGGAGGAAGAGGATTGGCAGATCTCAGCAAGCAATTGGACCAACAAATATTAAATCTGCGTAATTATTTCTACAGGCAGGCCAACAGCTCCACCCTATATAGGGCTATATGCGGAGCAGACGTCTCAACACCGCTACGTCTGACGGAACACGAGCGTCAAAATCACCACCGAACCGACAACGATAAACTACAGAGGTGGTTGGGGAAGCCGCTGCACGGGAGGCATCCTAATGAGGTTAACCAGGAACATGTCGACAAGTTAGCGTCGAACTATTGGCTGACCTCGGGACGAATGTTCCCCGAGACGGAAGGCTTCCTACTGGCCATACAAGATCAGGTTATACCAACTCGCAACTACCTAAAATTCATTGTAGGAGATGCATCGGTAGTGGATGACAGATGCAGATACGGGTGCCCAACTTCAGAAACAATCCAGCACATAACAGGAGGATGTCAGATGTTCGCATCAACGGAATATAAGGAACGACACGATTCGGTTGCCAAGATCTTGCACCAGGAACTGGCGGAAAAGCTGCTGCTTGTGCAGGCAGAGAGGGTCCCATATTACAACTACACACCTGAGCCTGTTCTTGAGAACAGCAACTACAAGATGTACTGGGATCGTACAGTTCTGACAGATCAACGAGTTGCTCATAACAGACCGGACCTTATAATAGTTGATAAAATTTCTAGGCAGACAACTCTGATTGATGTGGCCATCCCGAACAACAACAACCTGCGTGTGAAACAAGTCGAGAAGATCGCGAAGTACAGAGATTTAGAAGAACGAATTAGAAGGCAATGGGAAATGGAGAACGTCCAGACGATTCCAATCATCATGTCAACAACTGGTGTTATACCAAAAAGTTTGCTGAGGAACATCAAGGAGCTGGGTCTAACTGATAGTCTTTACAGGTCCATGCAGAAAGCGGTACTACTTGCGACAGCCCGAACCGTCAGGAAATTCATGGGGAGTGCAGGAACGTCCAACAACATCAATGTCACCTAAGGCCCGATAACATGGCAAGGGTCTCGTCCGAGCCAGATCCTTTTGGTATCCGGGATACCCGGGATCTGAGTGAATGTTCCCCGTAGAGGGAGTGCGAATGCCTTTTGGCTAAGTCGAGATAATAATAACTAGCAATTCGCCCACCTGCGCTAGCGCGCAGGATGGGCGTCTCCCAGTGCCTCCGGCAGGCGGCAGCTGCGCCGCCGCAACCTTCTTTTAGATAACTGGCGCGTGGGCTCTGCCGGCCATTGCTCCTCGCTTCGCTCGTCGCGGCAGGCTTCTTTTGGGTAACTCGCGCGTGGGCTCTGCCGGCCATTGCTCCTCGCTTCGCTCGTCGCGACAGGCTTCTTTTAGGAAAACCCTAGGAAACCGTAGTAACCCCAGTGAGTGTAGGACAATTAGTAAATCACACGGATAAAGCCTATTTAGCGGTGATTTTCTTTAAAGACATATGCATGTGCCTGCCTCGAACCGACGTCGATCGAAGGCAGAAAAACATGCAGTTTAAAAAGTCAGCGCCGGTACGAGCGACGCCACCGCGGCCCAAGCAAAACAAAGATTATCGTCATTTTGAACGTTAATACAAGCTTGTTTAGATTGTATTGATTCCGGGAGGTTTATGTAGGATCTACCATTAGTAGTATAGCTGTGTGCGTTCAAGCACAATTTCCCCATGTATTTCTTATGGGGGCTAAATCCGGTACTTTTTTTTACCAAACTTACCCCCTCCACTCCCACGCCACGCCCCTCCCGCCACTCGAACCGACTCTGAACGCGGCGCTAGCCCAAGGAGTGCCGAAGGCGCCCGAGTTCGCGCTTTAGTCATTATCCCTCCGACCGTTGACCTTCGCCCGATGTCCAGCCGCGACCTTCGCCGTGACATGTCACGACAGGTGACTGAGACTCGCACCTAATACCTAAAAAACCTCGCACCCTGTTATATAAAATCGTAATTTAGGCAAGCCATGACGTCCCCTGGGTGCTCGAGTTCTCGCTTTCGCCAGGCCGACCGTTGACCTTCACTCCAGCCGCGACCTTCGCTGGGGCATGACCGGACCGAGAATCGCAACTAATAATTAAAAAACCTAACACCCTGTTATAGAAAATCGTAATGAAGATAAACCATGACATCCCCTGTCGACTAACCTCTAGCCGTGGCCACGCAAGTCAGGATTTTTGCTACCAGCCCTCGCCGACCTTTGACCTCTACCTGGTGATGAAACGTATTTTTTTCCGCGACGCCGGGGACATGTCACGATGAGACTCCGCAGATCCCTCTATAATATTTAAAAAAACCTAACACCATGTTATAGAAAATCGTAAAATACCAGCTTGCAATTTGAACATATGTGAAAGTCACGTACCTTTCTAACGTATCTAAACTATAATACCATCGAAAAAAAGCACTTTCTTTTTAGCCATCGAAATAAGCGCGTGTGGCACGTTATTTTCAAGCGCGAATTTCCCACGATGTCGACACTATACTGAGATAAGCCATAAAATCAAAAACAAAATATTAGAATAGCCTTTAAAAATGTTTAACAAATTGGAAAATTATACACTAAATTAAAAAATAAAACTCCACTAATGTGTGAATCTAATGTTGTTTAATTCGATCCCTTGTTATAATTGCAATAAAAAATACATGGCCAAACTTCCCAAAATTTATATAATAGAATTTCAGGACACAAAAGTGATGTTAAATTGAATAAAATTTCTTCTGCTTTTTCTGAACATATAAATATCACAGGCCATCATGCAAATTTTAACAATGTCAAAATTTTACACAAAGAAAAAAATCTAACTAAGAGGTTATTCTTTGAGATGTATGAAATTATAAAGAAAATTATCCAATGAACAAAAGAACTGATATAGAAGATCTAAGTTGTATATACTCTTATATTTTTCTTTTAGATGAAAAACAATCAAAATAACTCACTATAACCCTATATTTATAAAAATTTGTCTGCAATATTATTGTACACTACCCTATATCTATATTTCCCAAGTTTTCGGTTTTCAAACTAAACATTTTTATTGGCAAATATTTCTAACCTTTTTGACAAATAACCTAAAATTTATATTTCTTTTCTTTATTGTCAAACTTTTTAGTAACCTAAAAATTTTTATAACCTAAAAAAATTTTTATAACCTAAATTTTTATAACCTAAAAACTTTTATAACCTCAAAACAATATTACTGTCTGCTATCATTTGTTTTCATGGCTTGCTTCATAATATGAACATTCTCTTTTATTTCAAATTTCTATAACAACTATAAATATTTATTACAAAATTTTCAGTTGACAACAACAAAAATATTTACACAACAATTTTATTCCATTTTTGGACGTTTATATTCATAGAACCATAACTTTTCAATATTCATCTCAATAGTAAGTAATAATTCTCACTCAATAATATATTTTACCTAACACTATTTTAGCCATGACGAAGGCCAAAAGTATGGCCGAAAGCTTGGTTTATTGTAAAGAATAAATAAAACATAATTTGGGCTGAAATACCCGTTATTTTACTTCATTGATATATAAATACAGCCGTTATTAAAGATCTATTATTATATTCAGAATATAATTAAAAATGGTAGTGCCACAAACGAGCAAAAAGGTGTTAATAAATCGATAATCAAATAAAAGTCGCGCTTGAGGAATACATTATACTATCGCAACTCTAATAGAAAAATAAAAATTTAAAATAAGGTCTGATAAACTAGAACCGAATTTCTTTCATTACAAGTAAAATATATAATAATGTTGGCAAAAATATTTATACAGTAAAAACGTGTTCCTAAAAATAGAATGCTCAACAAGCGAAATGAATCACATATTCTTGATATGCAATTCTGTAGGATTAATAAATAAGGTCTTAAGGATAATCATAGTTTACTGAGAAAGAATTTTGTCTTTATCAGTTGGGAAATAAAGCAGGGGTTTCACTGTTACACTATTCCACATCAGCGTGTAAGTGGACATATAAAAATGTTAGTGAAAAATCAAAGTAAAACTTCCTATTCTCAACGGCAAAAATCAATCTTCAAAAATTAATATACTTAGGACTTTCAAAATCAAATTTTCTCGCCGGACACGAATTCAACGGTAAAAAAATATTGCAACCAATAATAATTGTTAGTAGGTGAATCAAAGACCTCGGAAGTGAAAAACGCGTCCCTAGTTCTTGTCTACTCTCAGTATTAAATATATTTTTTGAATTAATAATTAAAACTTCATAGGCATCAGACAAATAATATCAAAATTTTCACCTCTCAAAGCAAAGTTTATCATGTATCTATCATAGATATAATTAATAATATTATCTAGATGTAAGTATTTGAGAGATGAAAATTAGTTTGGGGTTGACCAATATTATTTTTTATATTTAAAAACATTTGTGGTAAACCTTAACGGGATTGCTATGGTTTTATATATTTTTCTGTAATATTTGAACAATATTGGTAAAATAGTGGAGTCGGTCCCTATTTTTTGCCGCATCACACAATATAGTTGCTTCTGGAGTGATCCCCATGTACGCAGTAGCATGACTACTGGATATACGAGTATATCTAAACATCCATTCTTTACGATTTCATTATGTGGTAAGAATTTTAGGGCTATTCCTAGTTTAGAGAATTGTGATGGTGGGATCTATTATTAAAAAATAAAGTGATTTTTGGTATTGATGTGGCTTTAGGAATTGGATGACGGGGTTAAATTATAACATGTATTTAAACCTTCCCAAGGAAATATTATCAACGAATTCTCAACCATATGCATTTCCCTATGCATTCTCCAACATTTTAAAATTAGAATGGTGCAAAAACTGTATAGGGAAGAACCAATTTTGTAAACGGAATACATTTTAATTCGATAAGCTAAGAAATAAAAAATATAAACATTTACTATTTACTATTTACTATTTACTTTATTAATAATGATAGATTTTTTTGTGGGGGTTAAAGTCAAAATGTTGTCACTAAAGTATTAAAAGCAAAGAATATGAACAAATACAACGGATAAAGCAATTAGCAATTAGCAATAGATGTTTTATCACACCGGGTTAAAAATAAATGATAAACAAAAATGGGTAAGTGGTCCCGTGATGCGAGCTTTATTTTTTCGGTATAACAGAGTTCATAAATTCGGCTTCAATATGATAAAACTAGTATTCGCCAATAAATAACGACTACTCGTATAGGAAATCTCGCAACGCTGCCCGCATTCTTTAGAAACGTTTTCTTTCGTGCTTTGGACTATAACTTCCCTTTGAATAACTGGCAATAATATTTTACTAAATTACACTGAACATTCAGCAAACACAGTTGTCCGTATTTCCTGGAATAAGTGCTGATTCTTTAGTTTTTTAGTCGATTTCCTACTTATTATTTGACAATTAATTTAGACCTATCCCACAAAATCCTATGGTGCGAGGTCGCACCAGAATCAACTACAAATGTACTCGTATTTCCATTATTGCTTCCTCCTTTTTGATCTGCCATAAAATATACCTACCTTTTTATCATTACTATTTTTATTGTTATTTTGTTTGTTTCTAAAGAAGCAGTTGGTTTCCTTGTGATTTGTCTTTTTACAAATTTTGCACATACTTGTATTTTCAGTTTGATTATTAGCATTTCTTCTACAATCTCTTGTAAGATGACCAAAATTATTGCATTTATAACATTTGATTCCATCTCTCTTTTGTTTACAAAACTTCGATACATGTTCTAGTTAATTACAATTAAAACATCTTCTTTCATTACTTGCAAAAGCTACAGATTGTCCTACATTTTCTTTTTCTTTATACATATTTTCTTCAAAAATTAATCTTGACGTTAAATTTGTCATGGTTCTTTCAATTTTTAGCGTTGATTCCCATGCAGTTCTAAAATATTTAAATCTTTCTGGCAATGTGCTTAAAAATTTTGACATTAACTTTTCTTCATTTATGTCTTGTTTCATTGTATTCAGACGAAAACTTAAATTCTCCAATTTACTTTTGTGTGTTGAAACATCAGTTCCTCTATCATATTTGAACTTAAAAAGGTTACATTTTTGTTGACTATTGTCCTTTTGAAAAATCCCTTTTATTTTAATATACATTTCATTCTCAGTTTTGCAATTTATTACATGTAGTAACATTTTTTTGTCGATTGTTGATATTATAATTCTTTGGGCTTGAGCATCCTTTTTAAACCATTTATTTTTATTTCCTTGAGTCATCGTATCATTACACTTATCTTCACTGTTTACTATTTCATGTAATCCACCAGATTTCAATAAAATTGTTATTTGAAAATTCCATATTTCATAATTCTCAGAGTTCTTCAATTTTTCTTTTGGTTGATTTCTTCACCACTTCCCATGATTTTATATTATTTTCTTAACTTTGACTTTTTCCTTACTGATGACAGCTTCTATTTTTTAATTTTTTTTATTTTAAAGAACAGCTGGGATTTTCTGGGCCCGTAACCTGTTCAAAATTTTTTATTGTCTTGTATTTATTATATTACAATTATTGCTTTTTACAGGTTTATAATATTTTAAAAATATATACTTCAAAATTTTCGTAACTATGTATTCATCTAATGTTTTTGTTTTAATGTAAAAACAATGGTTACTATTTTAAATTTAAAATAATAATCAATATTATTTTTTTAACAAAAGATATGACGGAAAATGCCTCCGAACTAATTATAAAAATCATAAAACTGTAAGTAGAATATCGAAACTTAAAATGTATCTTCCAAATCTTTGAGTAGGTTATAAAACAGTGCAAACATGTTTACTAAAAGCTGATATAACAACTTTAGAGGCATTTTTCGTAACAATATTATTAATATTGGGTAGAGAGTAAGTAGATAGGCTATGTTGGTACGAGCGCAATTTCCCCATGTATTTCTTATGGGGGCTAAAACGTGGTCAAAACGTGACCAAACTTACCCCCTCCACTCCCAAACCACGCCCCCCCAGCCAATCGCACCGACTCTGAACCCTGCCGAAGATGTCCGAGTCCAGCGACCTTCGCCCCTGCTCCCAACCCTGCCGAAGGTGCTCGGCTTTCGCCGATCGTTGACCCAGCCGCGACGCCGCGACATGTCACGACTCGCAACTAATAAAAACCCTAAATCATAATTAAGCCATGACGTCCCCCTGTCGACCTTTAGCCGCGGCCATGCATGGATTTTTGCTACCACCTCTGCCTGCGTATTTTTGCGTCCGCGACGCCGAGACATGTCGAGACTCGCAACTAATAAAAACCTAACACCTATAGAAAATATTCTAGCTTGCAATATGTACGTGATGTAATTCCTAGGAAAAAAGTACTTTCTCTTTGTCGGAATAAGCGCCTATGAAACGAGCACGCTGATCTCATCGGTACTGGCGATAAAAAATTTGTAGGAAAAGTGAAATAAAGAATAGATATGAGATACATATGAGTGTATACATTTTCTTGACTACATTACCTAAGGATGTATCAAAAATATATATTCGTATATTTAGAGAATAGGACTGCTCAAAAGGAAAGTGGACATTAAATTTGGGGCATAAATTAACCATTTTTAGTTGAGTTTATAACCATTTAGGTAAGTAAATTTCTTTAATTCCGAGAAAGCCAGGCCCTGTTTTAAATTACTTGACTAAAATATAATAGGTGCAAAGTTCACCAGTTTTTAAAAATACTCTGACGTCACACGATTATCAAGTTGAAAGACTAGCTGGAAAACCCCATTTTGTGCAACGCGTTTCCTGTTTAAAATTTCACCCAGAAACAAAAAAAAAGGTACTAATTCTCACTTATGCCATGTTCACCGTATGATTTTTATACTATTCCGACTTCGAAAAACCAAAGGTATAAGTGTAGCGTGTGGAAAAAGGTGGAATTAAGGGTTTAAAACCCTTAAACGGTCTATATATGGAATAAAATGAGGGCATGCAACATGTTCTTCAATAATGAAAATTAAAAATTACAACAATGTTCATTTTTTGACTGTCCATTATCCTACCAAGAAAAAGCTTATAGCGTCTAAGCGACTATAAAAACGACTCTAAAAACGTCTAAACGACTCTAAAAAACGACTAGACGACTCTTAAAAATGACTAGACGATTCGAAAAACGACTAGACGATTCGGAAAAAACGACTAAACGACTCTGAAAACGACTAAACGATTCTGGAAAACGACTAGACGATTCTGAAAAACGACTAGACGACTTGAAAAAGAGACATACCATTGAATACCATCGAGTACCATGGAATACCATCGAATACCATGAAATACCATCAAAGACCATGGAATACTATCGAAAACCACGGAATACCATAAATGGTCTTGGATATCCCTGTGAAAAAATTTGCGGGAGAGCATAAAAGGAAATTATCCGTGATCGATGCTCTGTGATCGAAAGATATATAAGCCTTTGATAATGCAATCACTCTCAGTTAAAGACATGTTTTTGTCACTTGAGATTGAACCTAGGAGTTATGGTATCCAACACACCAATGACGGATTGGTCATGGGACAAATACCAGTAACTGTTGAAGATAACGTATTATGTATTGGAGATCAAAATTACCCTTACACCAGGTCTGTCTCAACTGCTTTTGAAGAACAAACCACAAGGTATTAATGAGAGTGACCTAAAAATATACAAACAATTGTTGATTACTAATTTTCGATAGGTTCAACAAATCAGGTTTTAAAAGTATTTGTGTTTGGTTTCATCTGATATATGTTCCATACAGGATTCGAACCTTAGCCCACATTCCAAAGCCAAACACTCGGCATTTATGTAAAATTCTAGGAAATGCTTGGCAGTGTGGTAATAATCTCGACGCGCTGTTGTAGCAGGGCTCCGCTGGCTCCCGCAGGCCTCGCCGGTCTCTGTAGACTCAGCAGGTCCCTTTAATGATGTGTACCGCAGGCTCCGATTAAATTAAAAAAATTACTATTAACACTAAAATACCCGGACAATAACCATCATTCCAACGTCAAAACACCCAACAGTAGTATTTCTGCGAATGCATCGCAGCCGGGCGCAAGGTGGATGACTCACATCCGCTAGCCGGAACTTGTCAGGACAGGTTGACGACCTAAAAACAATTCTCTCTACTTAGATAAAAATAGAATGTCCAATAAGATTTTTTTCACACACTTTTATATATAAGCACAGATAACGTAACCATATAAGTATATATTAGAATATTATAAAATATTTAAGCCCCATATAGTTCGAATTTGAATGGGATATTATGTTACATGGGTAATATATCTCAACACTTCGTACACAAACAAAACTCGCTCGTTCTTTACAGTTTTATTACTGTGAATTCGGTACCTACTAAAGCGGCAGACTTGGGATGCAGCAGTAGCAAATACAATATGAAGCGCAGCTCTGATGTATACTAAAAATGTTATTATCAAACTTGAGACGCACACATATTTAAAAATATAAATACCGCCGGATGAATGCAAGGCCAGTTTACGGAATATATAGCAAAACAATTAGATTATGGACATGGATATTAATTTCTTTAGGTAAAGGTAATAAACATTTGATACTATCGACAGGAGTCTACGCAAAATAATTGTATCCGTATTCAGCAAATAAAAAAGTTATGGGTACCCGTCACCGATGAAAAAGTATACAAAACTGATAAAATGTTCGTGGCATCTTGTATATTAAAATATTTAATCGCGTATCTAAGTTGTTATTTTATTCATTGCCTATCCCACAAGTTGGATTTTAGCTCTTGTAATCGCTCGATCACGATTGAAACTACACTCATAAAATGTTTAAAAAATGCCCATACCACGTGATCGCTCGACAAAAACAAAACGTGCAAAGTGGCTACTGCTCGAGGTTTGACCTTTGTCCTTAGGGACACGTGTGACCCAGTTGATGTAGAATCTAAAAACCCTGTAAATCATACTTCCATAGCATAGAATCTAAAATTAAAATTTAACCCCGAAATTTTGTTGATTTCTAGGAATAAAAAAGAAATACTGCGATTGTAAGTCCAAAGCTATTTACGCTATCAAATTCGTTTAAAATGCGAATGATAATTTGCCGCATTAAAACCAGGCGTGAAAAATTCAACATATGTCCCTAAGAAGTTCAACCAATTTTACCCTGGAAATACAACATTTTTAATGAATAAAATATCGAACATACAACAACACCCTTCTAAATATAGTATAAATCATGGTTTTTTTTTTGATAATGTGGAAAGCTAAACTGAAAATTGTTGCTAGAGGTTCTAAAAACCGGGGTGTCAAAAATCAACTATTATTAGAAAATACGCTGATGTCATAATATAGCCGTCGATGTCACCGTTAGCGTGTCCTATGAAAAATGCGTTCTGCTTAATACGGTGTAAAAAATCCATGACGGGGCTTAGATGAATAAATAAAGTTTGATGTATGTGAAAGTATAGACTAAATTTTCGTATAGCCCGCGTGATCGCTCGAGGTGGCGGTATCCTCTGGACTAGAAAATATCATATCGGCTCAATCTCCAAACATTTTCATTTTGAATTATACGTTTTCATTGATGATAGATATAGCAAGAAAATTGGACTGGACTCGATATGAGAGACATTAATCTAACTTTCACTAAACTGCACGTACTACTTAGAGGGTTGTAAGCCGTTTTAATAAAAGCACCAGACTTGCTTAAAATTCATGGCTAAACGTTAACATAATGTCATACAAACATGCGGCACGCAAAATATTAAGAATAGATATATGAGCTCAAACATGTTGATCCAAAATATATTAATTTCTGGCGATTTAGTTTACCAGTTATCATTTAAAAACAAAACCTGGTCCCAATATTCAGTGAAAATAATAATTGAAAACTTTGAACCTTATAAACCACCACTAAATAGCGAGTCGGAAATAAGTAAAAAAATATATATAAATATATTATTTTGATATTATAGCCGAAACTGAATTTATTGGGGTGAAGATGTAAGGAAATATTTTTAGCTAGGAAAAAGTAATGCAATTATCATAGGTACTGGTTGCAGAACCCGTTGCCAGTTTTGCAAGGATTTTTGATACAAATATAATTGCTAACGTTTAATTTGTTTACCCCATTTACGAAAATGATAACAAAATTGGATCAGACAAGATGTTTTTTCGAAGTATAGTTTTTAAACACAGGGTGCCACCACCGGTTTTACGATATAGGTTTAAAAATGCGACGCAAATACATAAAAAAAATACCCTAGAGATAAGAAAACAAAATACAACTCACCGAAAGATTCTTGATGATGTATAAAAAGAAATCAGGTTACATCTAATGCCCCAGACAGTAAAATAAACATCCCCGAGCTATCAGATATAACCAAACATAATTTTTCTTACGGCACAGTCATTTTCACGGGAAAAAGAACCAGTAACCGTTCAAATTCCATAGATAGGTACTGCCGTAATCCAAAATTTCACTGAACTACGCGTATCTATTATACTGAAGTAGGTACTGACACCATCTTTCCAAAGAAAAACAAACACGAAACTCAGACTTTTCATATATTACAACGCCTCGATAGTCTTTGTGGCCACGACCGAGAATCTACTGAAGCAAGTGCGACGCATAGGACGTGAAAAGTGCCGAGTTGGTTTTATTAAACAATGAAACTTATACCTACGTATATATATAAAATAAATGAGAAATATGCCAGAGATTTGAAACCTAATTGTGTTGCAAGTTTGAGGTCCAAAAAAAATATTGGTTTTAATTTTTTAAGGTGAGAAACACATCTAACAGCCAGTTTGGAAATATACAAGGCAAAAAAAAGTAGTGATGTGGCTGCCCCATTTTATGTTTTATACAGGTTGGATTATTTTAGAATAGTTGTTCAATAGACCGAGACAACATCATAAACGCTTCCCGTTAGAACAGAATCTGATGAAAAGAAAAATTCCATCTGGGTCAAGCTACTAGATAACCAAAATAAAAAATACTGAACGTTATAAAATTTTAAAAAATCATATTTTCAACGGATTTTTATCCTCTGAAAATGGCGTAAAATTCAGTTTCACTGGGTCAAGCTAGGTGGTAACTATATAACCAAAATAAAAAAAATACTGAACGTTATAAAATTAAAAAAATCATATTTTCATGGGATTTTGGTCCTCTGAAAATGACGCAAAATTCAGTTTCAATAAGTTACTAATTGGGGTAATAGGGGAAAAATCTTAAATAGGAATTCTGAGACAACGAGGCTGAGAGTAAATAACATACAAAAATCTTGTGCGTTGACTTTCAACTGAATTTAATAATTAGGTTTAATAACGACAATTTTCTCGATTATCTAGAATCAAAAATATTGCAAGTGACAATTCACTATTTTCTCGACATTATGTAAAGCCTTATTATTGCGTCGTAAATTAAAAGATCCAAAAATATTGGCATCAATTGTTTAGTAAATGTGATTAAAATATGTCTACTTTATCAACAGTTATTTGTAACAGCTTATTATCTTGGAAGCGTAAACTCTTTGAATTTTTTAGACAAAAAGTTGTAGTTTAATAATGGTCAGTTGGATTCCTTTTTGAATCATGTTTGCGTATTACCTACAAGGATTTACAACCTCCAAACATAGAAATCGCTCATTTTAACTCGATTTAATAAAAATTTCACCAAAAACAATACTTTCAGTCATATACACTTCTGATTAATAAAAAAGGCACTATAGTAATAATGAGATTTTCAATGGAATTTTTATAGACTGTTTGCCCATTTTGAGAGTCTGTTTGCTAGCTTTTGGGGGTATTCCTTGATATTTTAGACAGATAAAAATGAATAACATTGGGTTTCCTAACTAAAATACAAAACGCACTGTTGACTTTACTTCCGTGGATAGTAAGCCTATAATACGTATCGAAAACAGAGAAATATTCAGGTCAAGAAAAAAGTAGCCTAATTTACAAGTTTGGGAATCAAAAACTACCTTTTGTCTTTTAATTTTGATGAGAAAATACGTCTAATTCGTAAGTCAAATAAATGGGACATCATGAAAGATATACTAATAATTGAACAAATGCTATCTCAGTTCTATAGGCACAAAGGTACTATGGGTAGTAATAGTTTTGGGATCAAAAGACAAGCTTTTAAATTTGTTAAGAAAATACGTCTAATGAAATTGAAAGTAGTAACTAGATTTTGGTTAACATTTCGTTAACGCGTTGATGAATGTTTGATGCAAGTGAAAAGTAGATCGAATTTCCAAAAAACGGTGACTGACCAAACAAGTTATTATAAAAAGTTGCTCAGGAGACCGATGTAACCTAGAAAACGCCTTTCCTTCGAATAGAAAGTGACATAAATAGTTACAAAATGGGACTTAGACGGATATTCGATGCAAGTGAAAAGTAGGCAGAATTTTCGAAAATCGGGACGGACCAAAAATTATTAAGTTGATCGGGAGGTTGAGATAACCTATGAAACGCCTTTCATTCGAATAGAATCTGACAAAAAAAAAATCCAAGAAAATTTTAGACGACTGTTTGCAAGTGAAAAGTATACAGATTTTTTTCGAAAACCGGCGACTGACAAAAAAAAATATACTTATTAGAAAATTTTGCTCGGGAGACCGAGGTAACCTAGAAAACGCCTCTCGTCCGAATATAATCTGAAATAAAATTCCATGATGGAGACTTAGGCGAATGTTTGATGCAAGTGAATAGTATAGACCGAATTCCCGAAAAAAAACGCCATTCGTTTTGAATATAATAAAAAAATCGAATAAGGAACGGGACTTATTAGATGAATATTTGATGCAAGTGGAAAAGTATAGATAGATTTTTTCGAGTGACTGATAAAAATAGTTAGTCGGAAGGCCCCCAGATAACATTGATATTTTGTTTGAACAAAATCTGTAAAAAAAATGCCAAGACGTGACTTAGACGAATGTTTGCAAGTGAAAAAAAATTATTAGAAAAGTTGACCGGAAGGTTTAACCTAGGAAACGCCTTTCATTCGAATAGAATATGACAAAAAAAAATCCGAGACATGACTTAGACGAATGTTTGCAAGTGGAAAAAAAACAAAAAAATTATTAGAAAAGTTGACCGAAAGGTTTAACCTAGGAAACGCCTTTCATTCGAATAGAATATGACAAAAAAAAATCCGAGACGTGACTTAGACGAATGTTTGCAAGTGAAAAAAAAAACAAAAAAATTATTAGAAAAGTTGATCGGAAGGTTTAACCTAGGAAACGCCTTTCATTCCAATAGAATGTAACAGAAAAAAAATTCCAAGACGTGACGAATGTTTGCAAGTGAAAAGCATACAGATTTTTTTTTTCGAAAAACGACGGCTGACCAAAAATTATTAGAAAAGTTGTTCGGGGCCGTGATACCTAGGAAACGCCTTTCATTCAAACAAAATGCTACAAAAAAAATTAGACATAGATGAATAAGAATGCAAGGACGATTGGAGTGATCTATAACCCTAAACAGAAGGGAGAAAATACCCCTCAATAAGTCGAAATTTGTGTGTTTTCCATATGATTCAATGACATTTTTACAAATTATTGGAAACTTAATGACGTGAGAAAAATAAAACGTCCATTGTCTGCTCACATTTTAGGAAATTTATCACAATTTATTCTAATTAATAATACTCTTTGTTTATGGAATCCCTAGTTAGCCAATGTGTCATGAGTAAGTATATGACAGGTCAAATACGTATATAATGTATAGTAAAAATATAGTTAACAAGGCGTTAACGAGCATTGACAACATGTTAACGAACGAGGTGCTAACAACGCGATAACTTAACTTTGACAACTCGTTAACGAAGCGTTGACGAGTGTGGACCCTCCAAATCTTAGGAGATACATTCGCAACCTTACACCGGATCACGCGTCACAAAGATGCTACCTTAAATTAATGCGTTGACAACTCGTTAATCCCAGGAGATACAATCGCAACTTACACCAGATCAAACTCAACTGTGGAATCCTGTGACGTCACAGAGATGCTACCTTACATTTCTTTTAGGCAGATAACTTAACCTAACATTATTGTCGTGGTTGTATCTCCTGGGATTAACGAGTTGTCAACGCATTAATTTAAGGTAGCATCTTTGTGACGCGTGATCCGGTGTAAGGTTGCGAATGTATCTCCTAAGATTTGGAGGGTCCACACTCGTCAACGCTTCGTTAACGAGTTGTCAAAGTTAAGTTATCGCGTTGTTAGCACCTCGTTCGTTAACATGTTGTCAATGCTCGTTAACGCCTTGTTAACTATATTTTTACTTTACATTATATACGTATTTGACCTGTCATATACTTACTCATGACACATTGGCTAACTAGGGATTCCATAAACAAAGGGTATTATTAATTAGAATAAATTGCGATAAATTTCCTAAAATGTGAGCAGACAATGGACGTTTTATTTTTCTCACGTCATTAAGTTTCCAATAATTTGTAAAAATGTCATTGAATCATATGGAAAACACACAAATTTCGACTTATTGAGGGGTATTTTCTCCCTTCTGTTTAGGGTTATAGATCACTCCAATCGTCCTTGCATTCTTATTCATCTATGTCTAATTTTTTTTGTAGCATTTTGTTTGAATGAAAGGCGTTTCCTAGGTACCACGGCCCCGAACAACTTTTCTAATAATTTTTGGTCAGCCGTCGTTTTTCGAAAAAAAAAATCTGTATGCTTTTCACTTGCAAACATTCGTCTAAGTCACGTCTTGGAATTTTTTTTTCTGTTCCATTCTATTGGAATGAAAGGCGTTTCCTAGGTTAAACCTTCCGATCAACTTTTCTAATAATTTTTTTTTTCCACTTGCAAACATTCGTCTAAGTCACGTCTCGGATTTTTTTTTTGTCATATTCTATTCGAATGAAAGGCGTTTCCTAGGTTAAACCTTCCGGTCAACTTTTCTAATAATTTTTTTGTTTTTTTTTCCACTTGCAAACATTCGTCTAAGTCACGTCTCGGATTTTTTTTGTCATATTATATTCGAATGAAAGGCGTTTCCTAGGTTAAACCTTCCGGTCAACTTTTCTAATAATTTTTTTTCACTTGCAAACATTCGTCTAAGTCACGTCTTGGCATTTTTTTTACAGATTTTGTTCAAACAAAATATCAATGTTATCTGGGGGCCTTCCGACTAACTATTTTTATCACTCACTCGAAAAAATCTATCTATACTTTTCCACTTGCATCAAATATTCGTCTAATAAGTCCCGTTCCTTATTCGATTTTTTTATTATATTCAAAACGAATGGCGTTTTTTTTTCGGGAATTCGGTCTATACTATTCACTTGCATCAAACGTTCGCCTAAGTCTCCATCATGGAATTTTATTTCAGATTATATTCGGACGAGAGGCGTTTTCTAGGTTACCTCGGTCTCCCGAGCAAAATTTTCTAATAAGTATTTTTTTTTGTCAGTCGCCGGTTTTCGAAAAAAATCTGTATACTTTTCACTTGCAAACAGTCGTCTAAAATTTTCTTGGATTTTTTTTTGTCAGATTCTATTCGAATGAAAGGCGTTTCATAGGTTATCTCAACCTCCCGATCAACTTAATAATTTTTGGTCCGTCCCGATTTTCGAAAATTCTGCCTACTTTTCACTTGCATCGAATATCCGTCTAAGTCCCATTTTGTAACTATTTATGTCACTTTCTATTCGAAGGAAAGGCGTTTTCTAGGTTACATCGGTCTCCTGAGCAACTTTTTATAATAACTTGTTTGGTCAGTCACCGTTTTTTGGAAATTCGATCTACTTTTCACTTGCATCAAACATTCATCAACGCGTTAACGAAATGTTAACCAAAATCTAGTTACTACTTTCAATTTCATTAGACGTATTTTCTTAACAAATTTAAAAGCTTGTCTTTTGATCCCAAAACTATTACTACCCATAGTACCTTTGTGCCTATAGAACTGAGATAGCATTTGTTCAATTATTAGTATATCTTTCATGATGTCCCATTTATTTGACTTACGAATTAGACGTATTTTCTCATCAAAATTAAAAGACAAAAGGTAGTTTTTGATTCCCAAACTTGTAAATTAGGCTACTTTTTTCTTGACCTGAATATTTCTCTGTTTTCGATACGTATTATAGGCTTACTATCCACGGAAGTAAAGTCAACAGTGCGTTTTGTATTTTAGTTAGGAAACCCAATGTTATTCATTTTTATCTGTCTAAAATATCAAGGAATACCCCCAAAAGCTAGCAAACAGACTCTCAAAATGGGCAAACAGTCTATAAAAATTCCATTGAAAATCTCATTATTACTATAGTGCCTTTTTTATTAATCAGAAGTGTATATGACTGAAAGTATTGTTTTTGGTGAAATTTTTATTAAATCGAGTTAAAATGAGCGATTTCTATGTTTGGAGGTTGTAAATCCTTGTAGGTAATACGCAAACATGATTCAAAAAGGAATCCAACTGACCATTATTAAACTACAACTTTTTGTCTAAAAAATTCAAAGAGTTTACGCTTCCAAGATAATAAGCTGTTACAAATAACTGTTGATAAAGTAGACATATTTTAATCACATTTACTAAACAATTGATGCCAATATTTTTGGATCTTTTAATTTACGACGCAATAATAAGGCTTTACATAATGTCGAGAAAATAGTGAATTGTCACTTGCAATATTTTTGATTCTAGATAATCGAGAAAATTGTCGTTATTAAACCTAATTATTAAATTCAGTTGAAAGTCAACGCACAAGATTTTTGTATGTTATTTACTCTCAGCCTCGTTGTCTCAGAATTCCTATTTAAGATTTTTCCCCTATTACCCCAATTAGTAACTTATTGAAACTGAATTTTGCGTCATTTTCAGAGGACAAAAATCCCATGAAAATATGATTTTTTTAATTTTATAACGTTCAGTATTTTTTTTATTTTGGTTATATAGTTACCACCTAGCTTGACCCAGTGAAACTGAATTTTACGCCATTTTCAGAGGATAAAAATCCGTTGAAAATATGATTTTTTAAAATTTTATAACGTTCAGTATTTTTTATTTTGGTTATCTAGTAGCTTGACCCAGATGGAATTTTTCTTTTCATCAGATTCTGTTCTAACGGGAAGCGTTTATGATGTTGTCTCGGTCTATTGAACAACTATTCTAAAATAATCCAACCTGTATAAAACATAAAATGGGGCAGCCACATCACTACTTTTTTTTGCCTTGTATATTTCCAAACTGGCTGTTAGATGTGTTTCTCACCTTAAAAAATTAAAACCAATATTTTTTTTGGACCTCAAACTTGCAACACAATTAGGTTTCAAATCTCTGGCATATTTCTCATTTATTTTATATATATACGTAGGTATAAGTTTCATTGTTTAATAAAACCAACTCGGCACTTTTCACGTCCTATGCGTCGCACTTGCTTCAGTAGATTCTCGGTCGTGGCCACAAAGACTCTATCGAGGCGTTGTAATATATGAAAAGTCTGAGTTTCGTGTTTGTTTTTCTTTGGAAAGATGGAAGTGTATCAGTACCTACTTCAGTATAATAGATACGCGTAGTTCAGTGAAATTTTGGATTACGGCAGTATCTATCTATGGAATTTGAACGGTTACTGGTTGTTTTTCCCGTGAAAATGACTGTGCCGTTGGAAAAATGATGTTTGGTTATATCTCATCGCTCGGGGATGTTTATTCTACTGTCTGGGGCATTAGATGTAACCTGATTTCTTTTTATACATCACCAAGAATCTTTCGGTGAGTTGTATTTTGTTTTCTCATATCTAGGGTATTTTTTTTATGTATTTGCGTCGCATTTTTAAACCTATATCGTAAAACCGGTGGTGGCACCCTGTGTTTAAAAACTATACTTCGAAAAAACATCTTGTCTGATCCAATTTTGTTATCATTTTCGTAAATGGGGTAAACAAATTAAACGTTAGCAATTATATTTGTATCAAAAATCCTTGCAAAACTGGCAACGGGTTCTGCAACCAGTACCTATGATAATTGCATTACTTTTTCCTAGCTAAAAATATTTCCTTACATCTTCACCCCAATAAATTCAGTTTCGGCTATAATATCAAAATAATATATTTATATATATTTTTTTACTTATTTCCGACTCGCTATTTAGTGGTGGTTTATAAGGTTCAAAGTTTTCAATTATTATTTTCACTGAATATTGGGACCAGGTTTTGTTTTTAAATGATAACTGGTAAACTAAATCGCCAGAAATTAATATATTTTGGATCAACATGTTTGAGCTCATATATCTATTCTTAATATTTTGCGTGCCGCATGTTTGTATGACATTATGTTAACGTTTAGCCATGAATTTTAAGCAAGTCTGGTGCTTTTATTAAAACGGCTTACAACCCTCTAAGTAGTACGTGCAGTTTAGTGAAAGTTAGATTAATGTCTCTCATATCGAGTCCAGTCCAATTTTCTTGCTATATCTATCATCAATGAAAACGTATAATTCAAAATGAAAATGTTTGGAGATTGAGCCGATATGATATTTTCTAGTCCAGAGGATACCGCCACCTCGAGCGATCACGCGGGCTATACGAAAATTTAGTCTATACTTTCACATACATCAAACTTTATTTATTCATCTAAGCCCCGTCATGGATTTTTTACACCGTATTAAGCAGAACGCATTTTTCATAGGACACGCTAACGGTGACATCGACGGCTATATTATGACATCAGCGTATTTTCTAATAATAGTTGATTTTTGACACCCCGGTTTTTAGAACCTCTAGCAACAATTTTCAGTTTAGCTTTCCACATTATCAAAAAAAAAAACCATGATTTATACTATATTTAGAAGGGTGTTGTTGTATGTTCGATATTTTATTCATTAAAAATGTTGTATTTCCAGGGTAAAATTGGTTGAACTTCTTAGGGACGTATGTTGAATTTTTCACGCCTGGTTTTAATGCGGCAAATTATCATTCGCATTTTAAACGAATTTGATAGCGTAAATAGCTTTGGACTTACAATCGCAGTATTTCTTTTTTATTCCTAGAAATCAACAAAATTTCGGGGTTAAATTTTAATTTTAGATTCTATGCTATGGAAGTATGATTTACAGGGTTTTTTTAGATTCTACATCAACTGGGTCACACGTGTCCCTAAGAACAAAGGTCAAACCTCGAGCAGTAGCCACTTTGCACGTTTTGTTTTTGTCGAGCGATCACGTGGTATGGGCATTTTTTAAACATTTTATGAGTGTAGTTTCAATCGTGATCGAGCGATTACAAGAGCTAAAATCCAACTTGTGGGATAGGCAATGAATAAAATAACAACTTAGATACGCGATTAAATATTTTAATATACAAGATGCCACGAACATTTTATCAGTTTTGTATACTTTTTCATCGGTGACGGGTACCCATAACTTTTTTATTAGCTGAATACGGATACAATTATTTTGCGTAGACTCCTGTCGATAGTATCAAATGTTTATTACCTTTACCTAAAGAAATTAATATCCATGTCCATAATCTAATTGTTTTGCTATATATTCCGTAAATTGGCCTTGCATTCATCCGGCGGTATTTATATTTTTAAATATGTGTGCGTCTCAAGTTTGATAATAACATTTTTAGTATACATCAGAGCTGCGCTTCATATTGTATTTGCTACTGCTGCATCCCAAGTCTGCCGCTTTAGTAGGTACCGAATTCACAGTAATAAAACTGTAAAGAACGAGCGAGTTTTGTTTGTGTACGAAGTGTTGAGATATATTACCCATGTAACATAATATCCCATTCAAATTCGAACTATATGGGGCTTAAATATTTTATAATATTCTAATATATACTTATATGGTTACGTTATCTGTGCTTATATATAAAAGTGTGTGAAAAAAATCTTATTGGACATTCTATTTTTATCTAAGTAGAGAGAATTGTTTTTAGGTCGTCAACCTGTCCTGACAAGTTCCGGCTAGCGGATGTGAGTCATCCACCTTGCGCCCGGCTGCGATGCATTCGCGGAAATACTACTGTTGGGTGTTTTGACGTTGGAATGATGGTTATTGTCCGGATATTTTAGTGTTAATAGTAATTTTTTTAATTTAATCGGAGCCTGCGGTACACATCATTAAAGGGACCTGCTGAGTCTACAGAGACCGGCGAGGCCTGCGGGAGCCAGCGGAGCCCTGCTACAACAGCGCGTCGAGATTATTACCACACTGCCAAGCATTTCCTAGAATTTTACATAAATGCCGAGTGTTTGGCTTTGGAATGTGGGCTAAGGTTCGAATCCTGTATGGAACATATATCAGATGAAACCAAACACAAATACTTTTAAAACCTGATTTGTTGAACCTATCGAAAATTAGTAATCAACAATTGTTTGTATATTTTTAGGTCACTCTCATTAATACCTTGTGGTTTGTTCTTCAAAAGCAGTTGAGACAGACCTGGTGTAAGGGTAATTTTGATCTCCAATACATAATACGTTATCTTCAACAGTTACTGGTATTTGTCCCATGACTAATCCGTCATTGGTGTGTTGGATACCATAACTCCTAGGTTCAATCTCAAGTGACAAAAACATGTCTTTAACTGAGAGTGATTGCATTATCAAAGGCTTATATATCTTTCGATCACAGAGCATCGATCACGGATAATTTCCTTTTATGCTCTCCCGCAAATTTTTTCACAGGGATATCCAAGACCATTTATGGTATTCCGTGGTTTTCGATAGTATTCCATGGTCTTTGATGGTATTTCATGGTATTCGATGGTATTCCATGGTACTCGATGGTATTCAATGGTATGTCGCTTTTTCAAGTCGTCTAGTCGTTTTTCAGAATCGTCTAGTCGTTTTCCAGAATCGTTTAGTCGTTTTCAGAGTCGTTTAGTCGTTTTTTCCGAATCGTCTAGTCGTTTTTCGAATCGTCTAGTCGTTTTTAAGAGTCGTCTAGTCGTTTTTTAGAGTCGTTTAGACGTTTTTAGAGTCGTTTTTATAGTCGCTTAGACGCTATAAGCTTTTTCTTGGTAGGATAATGGACAGTCAAAAAATGAACATTGTTGTAATTTTTAATTTTCATTATTGAAGAACATGTTGCATGCCCTCATTTTATTCCATATATAGACCGTTTAAGGGTTTTAAACCCTTAATTCCACCTTTTTCCACACGCTACACTTATACCTTTGGGTTTTCGAAGTCGGAATAGTATAAAAATCATACGGTGAACATGGCATAAGCGAGAATTAGTACCTTTTTTTTTTGTTTCTGGGTGAAATTTTAAACAGGAAACGCGTTGCACAAAATGGGGTTTTCCAGCTAGTCTTTCAACTTGATAATCGTGTGACGTCAGAGTATTTTTAAAAACTGGTGAACTTTGCACCTATTATATTTTAGTCAAGTAATTTAAAACAGGGCCTGGCTTTCTCGGAATTAAAGAAATTTACTTACCTAAATGGTTATAAACTCAACTAAAAATGGTTAATTTATGCCCCAAATTTAATGTCCACTTTCCTTTTGAGCAGTCCTATTCTCTAAATATACGAATATATATTTTTGATACATCCTTAGGTAATGTAGTCAAGAAAATGTATACACTCATATGTATCTCATATCTATTCTTTATTTCACTTTTCCTACAAATTTTTTATCGCCAGTACCGATGAGATCAGCGTGCTCGTTTCATAGGCGCTTATTCCGACAAAGAGAAAGTACTTTTTTCCTAGGAATTACATCACGTACATATTGCAAGCTAGAATATTTTCTATAGGTGTTAGGTTTTTATTAGTTGCGAGTCTCGACATGTCTGGGCGTCGCGGACGCAAAAATACGCAGGCAGAGGTGGTAGCAAAAATCCATGCATGGCCGCGGCTAAAGGTCGACAGGGGGACGTCATGGCTTAATTATGATTTAGGGTTTTTATTAGTTGCGAGTCGTGACATGTCGCGGCGTCGCGGCTGGGTCAACGATGGGCGAAAGCCGAGCACCTTCGGCAGGGTTGGGAGCAGGGGCGAAGGTCGCTGGACTCGGACATCTTCGGCAGGGTTCAGAGTCGTGCGATTGGCTGGGGGGGCGTGGTTTGGGAGTGGAGGGGGTAAGTTTGGTCACGTTTTGACCACGTTTTAGCCCCCATAAGAAATACATGGGGAAATTGCGCTCGTACCAACATAGCCTATCTATAGTTTTTTCATTCACTTTCCTATAATCTTCAAAAATTCTCCATTTTTTAATACCGCTTGCATCTAGTTTTTTAGGAACAATCCAAATTGGACTACTCCAAGGGTTTTGACTTGGCGGTATAATGCCATCATACAACATGTTTGAAATTTGTTTTTGAACTTGTTTTGTTTTTGTTTTCAGAATATTCGAAATAAAATTTTGTATTGCTTTATCTGTGTTATTATGAGTTTACGGCTGTGTGGTTATATTTAGTAGATAAAATAACGAGTCTTTCAGCCAGAAAGGTATATTATTAAACTTTTTATAATATCAAGCTTTCGGTCTACTTCGTGACCTTTATCAGGGCTAGAAAAATTTTAATTTATAAGAAAAAATTGTCTAGCCCTGATGAAGGTCACGAAGTAGACCCAAGGCTTGGTATTATAAAAAGAAATTTAATATATACCTTTCTGGCTGAAAGACTCGTTATTTTATCTACTAAGTATATCTGTAATAAGTCATTGTTGAAATCAATCAATCAATCAACTGTATACCGGTTGTCCTCAAGTTGGCTATAATAAACAGAGATTTTTCAAGTCGCGTAGACCAACAATGCAATCGAAATAAGGTTGGAAATCGAATAGAGTTATTGAAATTTCCATCTGTATTTAATTCTTCTGAAATATATGCTCTAAATTTTATTTCTGTTTCGCCTAAGCTTGTTTTGATTTGCGCTGGACAAGTATAAATGCAATTTGGAAAATATTTTTCTACAATTGAGGGACTTAAAATGGAATGATAATAACCGGTATCAATAAGTTACTCCATATTGTAATTTTTAATTTGAATATAAGCTACACTATTGCATTGTTACTACTTCGTTCTTTAGTTTTATTTCTTCCGTGTTGGAGGTGATGTGGCTTGACGAATATTTTCGGCATATTCATTATTTTGAGTTTGAAATTGAAGCTGATTTTTATTTAGTAAATTTATATTATAATAATGCATCTTGTTCGAACGCATCCTGCGTTGGCTGTATGGTGTTATTAGTAGCATTTTCGCTATCGATTTGGTATAATTCTTCGGATAAGAAGTTTCTAGGCCCAGTAGGGGTAAAGTAATTCGGGATATTTCTTGGACGATTGTTTCGATTTTGGTTCGAAAGACTTCTATGAACATTAGAAGTCATGTACGAACTTAGGGACATAGCTTCATTATAATTTGGGAATCTTGACACGATAGAATCTTGGGGAGTTTATCCTGTCGATCTGAAGACCTTACGGGTGGACCAAAAACTTGGCGGTTAGTTGGATAGTGTCTGGGTTGATTATTATTTGGTCGGATAGTTATTGGTTGACTTGAGAAGTCGGTCTAGTTGAAAAGTTTGCATTTTGAAAATTATTTCTATGATGTTGATTATTATAATTTTGGTAATTATTTTGGTAACTAGGACGAGGGTAATTATTTATTTAATTGGGCCGAGAAACATTACTTTGATAATTAGGGTGAGAAGAATTATTTTGGTAGTTGTTTGGTCTATTTGCCCTAGGATTATTTTTATGAATTTGTGAAAGATTTTAAGAATTATTTCTGAAAATAATTAGAGTCATTGCGTGTTCGAGTCAAGTGGGTTCTTTTAAACATTATTATTTGGGAAACTTGACACAATATATTCTTGGGGAGTTTGTCCTGTCGATCTGAACACGTTACGGGTGGTCCAAAAACTTGTCGGTTAGTTGAAAAGTTTGCATTTTGAAAATTATTTCTATGAGGTTGATTATTATAATAATTTTGGTAATTATTTTGGTAACTAGGACGAGGGTACTTATTTTGGTAATTGAGACGAGAAACATTAGATACTTTGATAATTAGGGTGAGAAAAATTATTTTGGTAATTATTTGGTCTATTTGCCCTAGGGTTATTTTTATGAATTTGGGATAGATTTTTAGAATTATTTCTGAAATATTTTGAGTATAATTAAAGTTTTATTCTTGTATAATTAGATTCATGGCGTCTTCGAGCCAAGTGGGTTCTTTTAAACGAATGATAGTCTGGAGAGGACCTGTCAATCCTCTAACAAAGTCTAAACGTCGGAATTTATTTTCTGTTTTAGTTATTCCTCATAACCTGTAATCTTTTCGCGAAGTCCAATGGGTAGGTACTCATTTTTAAACGGTCTAGCCATAAATACGTCTTGTTTCGTCTAAACATTCCAAGTTTCGACTATTGTCAAAGCACTGTTTAGCGTGTCTTTAACTTTTTGCCAGGTATTTAGTTCATTTCGACAACCTATTAATTACTCTGCACGTCCAGTCAGTTTAATCCGGACTGCTCTAATTAAATAATTTTGCAAAAATGTAGTGAAGTCGCATTACCATCAAAATTTGGGATAGTTTCTACGTAGATTTTAAGCATTGGCAAATTAACATATTGTTCGTTAATATTTAAATTATGCATTTTACTAATTTCTTCATTACTTGTCTGAATAACTTGATTAACTTCAGTTAAATTACTTAGGCAAGTCCACTCAGCGTCCTCGTGTCGCACACTCATCAGTCATCAGCTAAACGGCGGCCATTGTTCATAGGTACATAACTACCTTAAATAAAGAAATATCACTAATGGTATGTATCACAGAATCTTATAATGTGTGATTTTAAAATCCGTAAAAAAGTTCAGAAATCTTTGTTGGGTCACTCAGATTAATGAAAACAGCTGAAAATGATAATAATAAACAGTTACGGGGATGGCATATTTAAGGAGGACTCCTAGTGACAAACCTTTAAAGTGTGCCTATTGATTTGTTTTCTAGTAAATAGTATTTCTATTTCAAAAATAGTCATTCCAGACTCTGATTGATAATCTTTTTCTTCGTGTATTTAAAGTTTTTAGATATTTTTAACGTATAAAACTTTACTGCCGAACTCATATTATGTAAATGGAAATCATGCGTTCTTCCAGTAGATATATTCTTCAAAAACTACACAAACTTTTCCCGACAGCACTACGATAGCATTTGCGCAAATACTATGGAAAACTGTAGTGATTCTAGTGAGTCTAGGGCAATTAGTAAGCCACACAGATAAAGCTATTAAGAAACAATACCGTCCATTTTTTCCAACGCTCTTGACCATCAGCGGTGTTTTACTATAAAGATATGTCATGCACTCTGCCACGACCTTGAATCGAACCTAGGTCGATCGAAGGCAGAACAACATGCAGTCCGAATAATTCGCAACGCTTGGAACGTCGCGTCGCCCCCCCCCCCCCAGCCCCAATTATACTAACCTGCCGTATTGAGCTGCTAAATCCAGAGCAGTTTCTCCTCTGCAATTTCTGATTCCGGGATCACAGGCATGCCCCAACAGCAAACTCGCTACAGGGGTATGACCATATTGAGAGGCGCAGTGCAAAGCGGTTTCATCATCTTTTGTCTGTAACGAGAAATTTTAATTATAACATGCTGTAACGAAGATGTCTAATTTTCGTTACAACGTTTAAATGCACTATTTTGTTCCATTCCATAAAATATCCTCAGTATATCACCACGCGTTTTAAGAATGTTGCCCTAACATCTGCAACCACCTATACAAGCTGATGCATAATACAGGGTGGTCCAAACTTTATCAGCAGTACTTTAAAAACTGCTAGAAAATTTCAAAAAAAGGAGATTTTTTCATATAAACATGTATCGAAATCCTAGCGATTTTCGATATACAAAGCGTCAAAGTTCATCTTTTTTTTCAAGTTTTCTTTTATTTTTCCTAAAGGAAGACAGCTAAGGCAAACATATTTGGTACAGTTTAAACAGTCATTAAATACTATAAATTAAAAATAATTCAGCCCATCTACATCCACTAAGTTTTCCAACCAATTATAAGAAAAAACTATTCTTGAATTTTTTTCGAAAAATGTACCGTTTTTGAAAAATTCACTTTTATGCGTTTTAATTTTTTAAGCAGAAGAAAATCAAAGTTGGTCTAAGCTTTCGAAAATTTGCACACCTACCAAGTTTTTAATTCCGAACAATTTTCCTTAATAAGATTTTGCCGTAAGACCTACTTAAAGCCCACTTTACTGGTGCGAAAAATTAGATTTTTTAAATTCCCAGGACATGATTTTTCGAATCTATTAAACCTTTTTGTAGGTTTTATGACCAAATCTTATTAAGGAAAGTTGTTCGGAATTGAAAACTCAGTATGTGTGCAAAAATTCGAGAGCCTAGACTTACTTTGATTTTCTTCTGCTGAAAAAATTAAAACGCATAAAAGTGAATTTTTCAAAAACGGTACATTTTTCGAAAAAGAGTCAAGAATATCCATTTAATTTTTAATTGGGTTTTTCGCCACCAAACTTTTTCAAGTTGCCTGGAAAATTCATAAATTCTTAACAGTGAATGAACGAAACTTTAAACGTGTAACTCAAAAAATAACTTCAACAAATTTGTTTTCTGAGCTTTCGGAGAATAAATCTAAAATATAAAAATCTAAAATATATAAAACACTGTATAAATACCGTGAACAAATGACACAGAGACAAAGGACACTCTTAACTCCGCATCATTCAAAACCTCAACACGTTTAAAGTTTCGAATTTTCCAGGCAACTTGAAAAAGTTGTCTTTCAATCAGTTTGGTGGCGAAAAACCCAATTAAAAATTAAATGGATCTATTTGCGCCACAAATAAATTTTAGAAAATATATAGAGTCAAGAATAGTTTTTCTTAGAATGTATTGGAAAATTTAGTGAATGCAAAAAACATTACTTTTCCAGCGGCGTACCATTTTTTTTATTAAAAAATATGATGATTGACCCTTTCAAAATCCAACTGTTGAACAGGGTATTGCCGGTTGCAAAAGTGTTTACATTTTATTCATTAATTGAAGGTTTGTATCGTTAGAACAATTACATTGTTGTAAACACTGTCGGACGTAAATCATAGACAATATTCACTTTATTTCGTTTTGCGATTGGTTAGCGCCACGGTGTTAACTTCATGTACTATTTTCAATCTTTATTTTCGTTGTTTCTTTCTGTTCTAGTATCAGTGGTAGAAGTTTGGCAGAATTGACAGTTGACACCCCAGCATGTCGGTAGTGTCCAAAATCGAGCTTTTTATATATATGTTTAATTAAAAAAAAACCTTCTATAACATTCTGGAAGGCGGAAGTCGTCCGTCGTCCATATTTCAAAGAAGCTTATAAATAGACCCCGCGACAAGAAGTCGTGGCACTTCCGTATCGATCACCCGTGGTGGACTCTCGTCAGGTGAAACTTGGCTTTGTACTTCCTGTCTCGGAAATTTCCATGTGAAAATCTCCTTCGAAGCCTAGTTTCCCTCTTTACGGTCGGATTAAGTGGTTTTGTATAGTGTGTGCATTTATTATCGCTGTGCTAATTTAGGTTTTCTGTTTTTTTTTACATGTGCTGAGAGCACGTCTCTTGAGGTGTAGGTGTCCAGTATTGCTAAGTTTCAACAGCGACCTGTTGTAGGTGATCCACGGAGAGGATTCTCGGGAGCACAGTCTGGGTGAGTTAGCTGCTTAATTGTTAATAATTCTTTTGTTAATAGCATCCTTGGACGACTTTTTGAAGCTACTCTCACTAGGCTTGTTCACCCTTTTCTCTGTGGGCATCACGCTGCGAGTTGCGGCCATATTTTGGTTATAAATTTGTTTTATTAGCACAGACTTCTCGAAACGAACCCTTAAGTTGCCCGAGATTGACGTGGACTCTACCACGGTTCTTATTTTGGTTATCTAGCTTTTGTGGCTGTTATATATTTTTTTCTTGTGTTTAATCACTGAACGGGGAAGTCGTCAATCATTCTGTATTTGGTTAATGTTACCTTTTATCTTGTAAATATTGTACAGTAAATTTATAAGTCACCTTGAGTCAAGATAATTGATCGCTTTTTGTTATTAAGTTTTAATATATTTTATGGTCAGGTTCAGGGTACATAAAATCAAAGTATTATATGCTTTCATACATCCAATCTTTTGTATTTAAGAAATTTAATGATCCATTGTAAACACGTCGAAACTTCGACTGCAGTGTTTTCGAAGACTGTTTGTTGTGTTTTCTTTTACATGGTACGTGAGCGAAGCACCATCGGAATACGGGCATGCCTATGTACCATCCTACGACCCAAGTCTGACATTGGTTGCACATTGTCTAGCCCCAGCTTCAGTTGCCCACGACCCAACTTTGAGTCTCGAGTCTAGCCGAGGTCTTAACTACAACGATAAGAAGCTTGGAGCAACGGTGGCAAATCAACGGTGTCAACGACCCAGAATTTTTAAGGTACTCTGTGAAACTCATTAGTCCAAGTTTTCGAAGTACTTTAAACAAAACTTTAAATGCTCACGTGAACTTTTAGTGACTGAAAAGTATTGCTACATGACGGCTCTGGAGATGTTTGTTTAACTTTGTCTTTTCAGTTGGAAAAATAATGTTACCTCTGCTGTTTTCCTTGGCTACCGACATATTGTGGATACTGCCATTTGCGTCTAGGTGAACTTCAGCTAAGACCGTAATTTTTGAACCACCTTGTCTATTATCTCCAACATTTATCTGGGCGTCGGCATTCAATATTATCTTCTGTATCTGCAGGAACATTAGCGAAGAAAATATTTTTTGAGCAATCTGGTGTTTGCGCAGTTTTTTTAAATTCCTCTGCCAATTTCGCCAAAGGAATCGAATACTCCGGGTCACTGTCGTCAGTATCTTGCGATAGTATTACCGGATTTTTTTAAATGTAGGAACTGATGGAGAACAAGCGGTATCTGAGATGGCACTGGGATCATAAGGATATATTCCCGTGCTTTTAAAACCACTTTTTATATTAGAAATAGACATTCTTTTGTTCCATGTTGGCGTAAATACAAGACCAAATCGCTCTTTTGTTAAACTTCTCTGAGGATACTTCTCTCAATAAGATAATAATTCTTGGTCCCAATAACATTCGAATGCTTTGAAAACCGCCTTATCTAACGGCTGCAATTCATGGGTCGTATTGCTTGGTAAACAAAAGGCGACAACATCATGTTCTTCAGCTTTATTAACCACTTTCAAATCCAAGTGACAAGATGCTCCATCAATTATTAAGATGACTTTTCCAGGTGACTTATGATTGGCAAAGTGATCGAAACAATCCACAAAGAGCTCGGTAGTCATGCTACCTTTCGGACCATACGAACAGCTTCGTCAGGCAAACTATCTTGAAAGGTTGGCTTAAAGCGTTGTCCTTTAAAAATAATCATGGGAGGTATCGGCACTCCTACGGCACTAACGCATGCAACAACAGTAACATTCTCACCGTGTTCGTTTGCAACTATGTGAACTCTGCGAGCTCCTCTTTTGACTAGAACTTTCTGTGCGTGGTGCAGTGTCAGTCTACAGCCTTTTTCGTCAAGATTATATATCTTGTGGGGTGAATGACGAGCATAAGCTTCATCCATGGCAACTTTCAATTTGGCAAAATAATCTCTAACTATAACTGGGTTTAATTTGTGGGCCCTGGAGGGATTCATGTTTTGTGCCTTACGTTTCGCATTATTTGGATGCCTTTTCATGAATCTAAAATACCAGTCCTTTCCAGCTAACTTTTTTTCAGAACTAAATTTGGATAACAGTGAGAGTTATCTTGAACATAATTGTAAACACGTCGCCTTAATGTTTTTGTTGTTAATAGAACGCCAATTTCCGCAAGTCTTATAATTCTTTTTCTAGATCGTTTTCCTGGTCTCTGGTAATTAATGTTTTTCTTTCTAGTTTTCTCTTAAAACTGCCTGTCTTGATATGGTTTCTCAATGTTCTTCTTGGTACCTTTGACATTTGCCTTGTTTCAATAAATCTAATGCCTCCTCCATCATATCAGATGTCCAATTCGCACGTAGACCTCTGCCCTTTTTACCCATTTTTTCTAAAATGAAAAATCAAAATTATAAATTATTATGGTTTGAGGTTATGTTACAGGTAACATTGAAACTTTTAAAACTACTGTGGCCATAAAAACTTACCTCGACAGTCAATGGGAAAAGCACTACAAAAAAAACTGTGTGGGCTGCGCCTATAGGTTGCCAAAACATACTAACTACTGACCAAAATATTGTAATGACACACTTGTTTCACGAACGGTCAGAGCTAATGGCTAATGGCGGAGTGGTAACGGATGTTTTGATACCTGTCAAAGTTGATATAAGAAGAGTCTACAATTAATCTACCGGTATAGAGAGGTCGCTGTTTGTCTATGAAATTGGTGATGGACCTTATTTCCGGGCGGGCCTTATTACCTGCCGACACCTTATTTTAAGGTTTAAACATTTTTCAGTTTTTCAACTTTTCCACAGTGAACAAATTCTAAATTGTAAACAATAAAATTCACTGCTTTACTTTATTGTAATCATTTTTATGTATGATTTCAACTTGTAAATAAATTGTAAATAGGAAAATGTTATGTTTTATTTAACCATCAAATAGTTCAAGCTTCTGGCGCTCAAATATAACCATTTTGGTTATAATAGTTTTAGTTCGATAATTGGTATTAGCATAGAAAGTTAGAAGAATCTACTACGATGAGAAGATCAACTTTGTGCAGTGTTTGCATTATAGTAGTCCAAACCGACATAAAAAGCAAGCACCGTTGCCATATCCACAATACTACAGTCAAGCTGGAATCGACAATCAAATGTGAGAATGATGCCGATTGAGCGATCATGAAGCTATGGTATTTTTGTAGGTTCTTCTGTAGTAATAAAAAAAAGATGCGCGCGCGCGTTCGGTTGGACATTCATTCGAAAAAATCTAGAGAATCGAGCCGCTGCTCTATGAAAATGGATGGAAGATAGAATAATCTGAATGGAAACTTGGATGAGGGTGCTTAAATGGTGTCATGAAGAACCCCCCAGGAAAGGGATGCAACACATTGAAGTAAGCCTTCATCGTTCGTTGTTTCTTTTTATTTGCTGGTACTCCTTTCTGTTTTCTTATATGGTACTTGGTATATACAGGGTGTTCCGGAAATAGGTCTAAGAAATGAAACTGTGTAATCTTTGACAGCTTTTATGTTTTTTTTTTATATATAATTTGTTTTGCTCCATCCTCGGTAAGTACACTTTTATATACTCGCAAAAGCATCCGAAAGCATTAGTCAAATATTCGAGATGCCCTGTTAGTTTGGTTGCTATGTGCCAAAGTAGTAGCTAGGTACGAAAATTATTTCCTAGCAACACTTGCGCAGCAAGGCGGCACGAAAGCAACCATTAATAAATCATAAGTAGCGAAATGCGTCAATTTTAAAATGTTTCACAACGATCACTTAATAAACTGGTTTTTATCAGAAAGAACACGAATTATGCGAAATAAAAATTAATAATATCAATATTTCCCCAGTCTCAAATAATAAGAGTGGCCTAATAGCACAAAATTGATAGGCTGTTATTTGGCGCAGGGTTAAACTACCCGTCTCTTAATCCGTAATTGTCACAAAAAGCGCTACTTTTTTATTTTTCTTTATTATCATATATTTATCACTAATTATCATTTTAGTAATCGATAAATGGCTATTATGGGAAATATTTCTTACAATGTTTAATTCAAAGTACCTATAATAATATGACAATTGTCGGTAACAATAAAATTTTAATATATTACACCGATGCGTAAGCTCTTTTTTGGCCTCGGGGGTACTTTAAGGTCCGACGCAAAGCCTACGGTACCTTGGTACTTCAACAACTTCTTCGGCCGAAAGAGAACAATGTCTCTCTTTAGCAACCCATCATTAATTACTAAAGAATAAATAACATCTTGCAGTTGCTCTGGAGTAAGTGTGCAACGGCTTCACCAACCATATTCTTTAGGCTCTCCGGGAGGAACTTTGGAACCTCGCTTTTGCTTAAATTTTGACCGTAGTTCTTCGGGTTGGCAATCCGAAAAAATACTACACCCCTGTTTTGATAGTCAGCATCTTTGCATCTTTTATACAGCCGGAATTCTTCTTTGGATTCCGCAATAATGTTATCACTATTCATTCCATCGTAGGTAGCTTTGATAACCATTTTTCAATTAGCTGTTATGGTAATCAGGAGTCATTCTCCGTCCTCAAAATTCTCTCGTGTCCTTCTATCTTCTTCTCGCACGACATATAGTCCCAATATGACATAATCGGTTATTTTTGAGACATGCTCTATATGTCTAAACTTAGTAGATCCTATAGCCATCAAGGCGTGATGTTTGCCAATTTCACGATGTCACGCGTACCATTTGTAATACGCTGGCATTGCTGGTAGTGCCTGTTTTGTAATAGCACCTGTCTAATATTACTTGGCTGCTTGCTGCCTGTGTTGGAGCTTCAAGTTCCAATGCGTACGCCAAGGCTTCTGAGATGTTTTCGTGGCGGGCTAGACGAAGTGCTTGGCTAGTCTCACTATCACGCTACTGAAATTTGTTCCCGGAATTCGATTGGGGCCGATGGATATGCCAAATTTACCAAGCGGGCAATGTCGGCTTTGGTTCAGGGTCTCATCGGTACGTTGTCGTCTATCCTAGCTTTCCCATAATGCATTTCGCGGGCTCTAACCAGGGCACTATAATCATGCTGAGCGTCGGCTGGTATCGTTCGCAACACTTCGTTGGCCTCACCTCGTTGACATATCTTCAAATTTCGGGTTTTCTCTTGTCCTGTCCAGAAGTCTCCTTCCGCAGCAGCCTCAAGCTCGCTCTGGCAAAAGTGTTCCATGATCATTTTCCATCGAACTTTGGACTATTCATTGCAATAGAAGCCATGGTCATGTTGGCTTTTGATTTTGGAACTCTCTGTAGCTGCATCATCCTAACCTCCTTTCTCTCCCGATTTTTTTCTTTATTTAACAAGTTCACTTTGTAGCTCATTTTTCATTTCTCTGATTTCCGTTTGCTCTCCCTTCTTCATTTTTGTTACTTATTCTTCGACAGCTTCTTCAAACTCTGTAATCTTCTTTTGCAACTATATCTTTAGATATTCCTGTATCTTAAACTGAATGGTTTTCATTCGGGTTTCTAGTCGTGTTGTTGCTTCTTCAAACTTCCTGCTGGTTTAGTCAAATTTTGTATTGAGGTCACTTAGATATCAGTTTTCTTGTTTCATGTCTCTTTCATTTTTCTTACGCTTTTCTCCTTTTTTCTGCTTTTTCTTCTTCTTTTTGTGCTTCTTTCTTAAATTTTCCTTCTTTTCTGCTTCTTTCTTGCGTTTTTTTCTTCTTCAATTCTTTCGTCATTTCAAATTTAAGTTTCTGTCATTTCAACTATAAGTTTCTGGCATTCTATGCGGCTCGCGGAGCGCCGGCGCCCCGGGCGGTCGACTAGCGGACGCTCCGTCGGGATTTTCATTGGAACAGTTGTCGGCGGCGTAACTGCGCGTAACTGCGCGGTGCGTACAAGCTGCAACATAGCATACCGGAGCGCAGGGGTACTAAGGTTGATTTGACCCATGTATGAGACTTCGGAAAAAATATTTTTTCGCATTTTCCCTTTTACTATGCCTCCCCACTGTGTGGTTAAAATTTTTTACATCTTGATTGAATGTAGTCTTGAACTGTAGTTACATTAAAAATCAATTTTGGTTGGAGTTAACAAATTGCACATATTTTTAATATATTGTCCAGTCTGTATTATGTCATTGTTAGAGTGAAAATCCAAAATGGCAATCTGACATAAGCCTACTGTGAAGAAAATACATAAAATTATTCGTTCATTGTAGATATTTACTTAGACCCCATTTGTACACCTCACACAATTTCTTTTAAGTCCAAACTAGGAAAGTCCTTCGTAGGTAAAAGAAAAACGGAATTCAAAAATATCAACAAGATTTACTCAAATGGCACTAAATATTCTCAGTTATAAAAAATTATTACTAGTCATAACTTTAAAGCTATGCCTTTCAGATTCACCAGCTATATTAATAATTAAAATGGTACGTGCTGTATAGTAAAACAAAGCGTATAGTATCATAAACCCCCCAAGCGTGTACACGTTCAATTCACAAAAAAACAATAATCGTCAGGACGTTGCAATAGCTAATCACAACCCCGCAAGAGTTGACACGACATACGCAATAATAACCAAGACCTACGCAATAATGATCAAGACGCACGCAGTAATAACACAACGTACGCAATAATAAAAGGAAGGTAAGCTGTAGCAGCCTACGCTTTCGATTGTACACGTAAATCAAATTAGTTTTACTAGTCCAGGCACGATAAATATAAAAAAGGTAAACATGCAAAACTTAGCTGCAAGTTGAATCTTCAAAACTGCGATGTTTTTGGGCGAAGGGTCTCCAAACCCCTCTTAGAGCAGTCAAGGACAATGTGCGCTCCAAGAAGAAAATCGCCAGGTCTCCGCCGTTAGTGAATCATCAAGGCCACGCTCCAAAATCAAATCCAAAACAAGAAAAATTCGTAGACCGTAATTTAGAGCTTATAGGCCGGAAAAAAACCCTAAAATAGAAAACCTATTTTAGTTACGCTCATAGGCTAAACCTATAAATTAATTTGGAAATTAAAACCAAAATGGGGACTTGAAAAGCAAAAATAAATCTTACCTCGAGATATGAGGGTTTTTACCGACAAGTGTCCGTGAAGTATCGTAAAATTTCGGCACCAAAACCGTTGGAGTAGGTGCTCTATAAAGAAAACACTGTGTAAAAAAACAGCTTCAAGACTAAAATATTCACAGTTGAACCAAAATGTAATCTCGGGATGGAATGAGATGTATTAAATAGTGGATGAATATTTACGGCTAGTTACGGCAAATTATATATCCCGCAAAAGGCGGCTAGAAGTCCGTGAAACAACACGCCAAGTTCCGGCACTTCTGGTACGCACAGCAGGCGAAATACTCCCGGAAAACAAGCCGGACACGACACTCGGAATCGGTCCTACTGGCGTTTGGAAATATTTTTCCCAAAATTTATGCGGGAATCTC
This sequence comes from Pseudeuparius sepicola, assembly GCA_963920635.1. Classification (NCBI taxonomy): domain Eukaryota; kingdom Metazoa; phylum Arthropoda; class Insecta; order Coleoptera; family Anthribidae; genus Pseudeuparius; species Pseudeuparius sepicola. Next base: position 35,537,555 of record OY987303.1, read on the forward strand.
AACTGGAGACGTAGGTACTCGAAAATCCCAAGCCCGCAAAAACATTAGGGTATAAAAACGATTTTATTCGCTAGACTGGGTCCGTAGCAAATCTGTGATAATAGCGAGGAAACACAGCGAGGGTACTAAGCACGAAGCACAAACACATAGTAGCCTCAGCCGCTGCTCAATAGGTGGCGATGCAGTTGCCTTAGGAAATGGCTTTAATTCGGGAATTAGAGATTACATCAAAAATATACTTAGGAAGCGGATAAAATTTAAGCAGTTTCGAGGGATTTAAAACATCTACAAGCGTAGATAAATAATTATTGTTTTTATTGGGTATTTCCTGTGACCCCAGTGAGTTCACCAAATATCGAACTAAAACCAAATTTGATTGTAACAATTTAATATGCTGTCACTATTTAAGAAGGACTAGAATCGAACAATTTCAAACACTATCCATAAAATCTGTCAAAAATTACAGTTTCATTTTGTGAGGCGCGGATCAGGTACGTGTGTTAACTATCTATATACAGTGTGGCCATTTTAGTGTGCAACATATGGGATTTTTTTTTATTAATTGCACAACCAAAATACAAATATTGCCGAAAGTTGGTGCATGTAGAATGGTTGCAAGTCAAACAGCATACAGGGTAGGTCAAAAAATATAAAAATTGTTCAAGAGTAAAGTACCCTTATTTCAAAGAATTCAGCAAAATGTTGTTAAGAAAAGTTGTTTAGAATTAAAAGTTATGCCTAAATACCAAAACATGGCCTCCTAAGAAAAAAATATATATTTTTTGAAAAATATTAATAATTTTCTAAAAATATATATTTTTAAATATTCCCCCTAAACACTTTCATAAATTAATCAGAATCAAATTAATTTCTCATAACTTTGTTCAAATTCAAGCATATTTGTAAAATTAACTTAGATTTTTAGTTTTTTAGGGAATCACAAATTTCATGTTTGTTGCAACGATATTAAACACAACTTTAAAATTTCGCAAAAATTCTTATGAACAAGGTAAAGCATTAGTAATGATAATGTGTCTATTAAAAAACTCTCATTTAAGGGCACCTAATATGATTATCGAACATGCACCAACTTTCGGCAATATTTGTATTTTGGTTGTGCAATTAATAAAAAAAATTCCCATATGTTGCACACTAAAATGGCCACACTGTATATATATATATAGTTAATTTACAATCGACACTTACAAAGCATTAAAATATAAAAGTAAGCATTTAAGGTTCAGTTACCTGTACCGAATGCAATTAAAGCACACCTTTCTTTATTGCCTAATTCTATATGCTACATTGCCTAATTCTATATGCTACCTACCTAGTAATACCTATTTTACACCATATCTTCCCCTTAAAGGAAAAAAAATTAATGCTTTTATATTATTATTTTTTGTCTGTGTATCTTATATATTTTGTTATTAATAATTACATGTATCAACGCAGCAGTAGGCTTTATAAAAAACGTTTATTTGCGTAAACGCGTTACAAGGAGTACGGCTTTAATCTGTCGTCGCGAATGCTATAAAAAGTTTTTATAAATTCGTTTATGCTGGTGTGGCAGCTGTTCTTGCGCTTCTTCTTTTGATGTATCAGGAACTTCTATGTACGTAACTCCTCCATCCTCAAGAGGCTACTTCAGGGATGAAAAGGACTGAAGTAGGCACCTTTTCTTCTTGTTAACAAGCTCCTACCGGCTCTGCCGGACTATAGGCCGTGTTATGGCCCCCGCTCCTGTGTAGTAATAGGTGTACCTATGCTCTCGTCTACAGGACGCAGTTTTCGATATTTCGAGCCCAAATTTGGCGTACGGCCATCCGAGCTCAAGGGCAACAACCTTATTGAAGGGCATTCGAATCGGGAGAGCCGTTCGGCCCCCAAGAATTTTTTTCCCGTTTCTTTTTCGGGAAAAATGACTAGCGATTGGAAGGGGGAGCGCCGGTCGAGTTAAATTTTCGCGTGGGACCGCCGACGGATACTGGCCTCTCGCCTGCAGATCAAAAAAGCCGTTCGGCTGTTTGGGTTGCCTTTTTCCGCGATTTGGCGAGGTCCCCGGGATCATACTGTATACATCGTGGCCGAGATGCACGCCCCGCCCCCCGATACTTATTCGTAAACATCGATTGACATTTCGTATTGTTTTGGTGTGTAGAATTTCCAAATTTCCTACCGATTTTGGACTTTGGGGGCTCAGAGGCCCATCTGTTATTCCATGGGTGACATTTTCAGGTACGGGCGCGCTGTATTTTTATGTAAAATCTCGTAGAATATTTTAAAAAAACCCACGGGACTCCAACTATGCCTTATACGGCTGTATCTTTTGAATCGTAATAGGTAGACACATGGAATTTTCACAGAGTGTGTATGGCCGCTATAACAACAAATATAATAAAAGTAAAATAAAGTTAATATAATAGTTTCGATTTTTGTTAAGAATGATGACACGGCTAACTACAATCAAATATTTCTCAAGAAGCGTGCTGTGCTCATAACCCAGAGGTCCGGCGTTCGAAACCACGCTCTGGGGCAAATTTTTAAATTTCTTTTTTTATTTTTACTAAAGTATTTTTTAAAAATATGTAGTGCTAAATAGTGTACGGTTGTACGAAACCCTTCGTGTGCGAGTTCGACTCGCACTTGGCCGATTTCAACTTTATACTTACTTGTGTATTGTTTTAGATAGTTGCAGTATTTGGCATTGCAGGAACATGCAGAGATGAGTTACAGAAATTACCATTATGGATTCTAGACAAACAAACCTCGATCATTAATTGTAATAAGCGGTAAAATTAGAAGTTTGAATTTTGTTGAAATGTATCGCAAAAATGCATCCCTTCGTCTCCAGTCTACCAGTCACACTAGATTCTTTATAAGATATTATAACGGAAAATGCTCCGTTCAACCTGTTGGTGTAAATACTTCTAGTGAAATTTCAATTTCTAAAAAAAACTGAAATGTAGCTGCTCAAATTCTGGAAGGTGAACCAAGTACCAGTACCGGAAAGTTCACAACAATTCGAAAAAGAGTTTTAAGTGAAGAACCTGAGACCTTCACATGCAATGAAGAAAACAAAATTTTAAAAAATACTGGAAATGAAGTTTGTCCATCAGTTACCTCGACTGCGTCTCGAGTTGAAAACTTCATGCCTCGTGCAACAAATATGCACTTTTTGCACTAGTTACACAAATAATTATTTTTTAAGTGTAATAGAATTGTGTTTTTCGCATTGGAAAAAGAGAAACTTTTTCAGGGTATTATAGGTGTCTCACATAAAGTCCGATTATATCCTTAGTTTTTGAAATAAAAATACCAGCTTAAAACCAGTATGATGCTGTTTTCTCTGGGGAATCCGAATATAGCTTCAGAATTTATATACAGGGTGTTCTCGAAAAGTTAAGGACAAAAACACAGGGTGTCTATTTATGAATGGCCACTCGAGAAAATCTTGACAAATATGCATTTTTCTGAGAATTTTATTTGAAAAAAATTGCTTTTTTGATGAGCTAACTTTGCGTAAAAACACACTTGAGATTCATGGCCTAGTTTTCGAGATATTTTTCAAAATCCCGAAAAACGCCGAAATTTCTTCGGCAGGTAACTATTTTGTTTCAAGCGCTACTAAAATTTGTGGGCAAACTGATTGATTTAAACCTAGTTTATTAGAAGAACACTTAATTTTTTTTATTTAAAGCTGTCATGCATACTAGAAAATGTTTAAAATGTGAAAAATGTGCAAGATAGCGATACTTCCCAAGAAATTTCCAAGATTTCCAACGTAGAATGTTGGGAAAAAATACCTAAAACATGAAGGTACAGGATTCAAGGCCACGGCTCGCTACAATAAAATGGGCACATTTTTCGGTGCGTATTAAGAGAACACCCATTAAACCGTGGCATTGTTTTAAATTCTGATAAAGTAGGCTTAAAGCAATTAGTTTTGCTAAAAAATGACATTGGGGAACATTTTTCGGTAACTCTTGAAACAAAAAAGTTCCAGAAGTCCCAGAAAAATAAATTGTAAGCAGATTTATTGGGGGATTTGTTGGACGAAAATTGTTATTTGTAAAACAGGCTTTAATAAATGGAGTATTGTGTATAGGCGCTTTTAAGCCTGCCGTGGTTTCAGCACGGCCACAACTGGGCACTCCTTAAGTTGGTGGCGCTTCGAGGTCTGTACTTGTTATATCACTGTAGATGGGGTTACTAGAGTTTAGAGTCATACCCTTCAGGTGTTTGATAAAGTAATTAAATTCAAATCATTATATTCATATTAATTTTGTTTAGTAAAGAGAATCTGCGTGGCAGTTTTAAACTGTGCCTTCACTACCTACGCGTATGGAACTTAACTGTCAATTTAGACGCAGCCTGTTGCCAGGGAAATGATAAAAACTACAAAATATGTCTATTGCACAACAGTATATTTCATTACGAGCTTGTAAATAAGGATATTTCCGTGCGAGGTGGAGCGAAGTCGAACACGGGAAGTCATGAACGATATTGTTATTATACTTTTTTGAAAATGAAAACATAAAATTAAAGAAACTTGGAACATTTTTATTTTAGAAAATACACAACGCTGTATGATTCGTTTCCATGATTACTCTCAAATCATTTCAAAGGTGATATTTTTTAAATTAGTCTATGTCAGATAGGGTGGATAAAATCTTGAAAAATATTACAGAACTGTATCTAAATATTCAAACACTTACAGCTTAAAATATGAAATCGTTAAATGTTAAATACCAGATAGCATATAGACTTTCTTAAATTTAGTTGACTTTGTTGTATGCGGTGTTTCTGTGCGCTAGCCTGAAAAAGCCTATTTTACATTATAACTAATGCAGATGAAAATTAGAAGTATAATAAAGAATGCATTTCATAGGAACAACAAGGCCCCTGACCGCGTTGTTGTCGCGTAACGAGCGGGCAACACAAGAATGACCTCATATCGGCTAGTACAAGACAGCGAGGCAATCAGGTTGATTGACATTGCGAGTGCAATTTGCACAGATTAATCACCATCGGCGCACGTAATGGGTCTCTTTCTGGCGCTGGCCACTTCAGCTCCACTTCAACTATACGCCGCGGCGTCTTAATTGAAGCCGTCGAACGCTGGTGGAGCGGCCGGTGGCTGGTTTTTACCACGCGTGAGGTATATTAGTTCTGCAGATGGGGATAATCGCGGCTCTTTATGGTTTTCCGACTCTGAATATCCAATACAATACCGAGCCTAATACCTGTCTTGTGCATGATGATTGGTTATGACGAAGCTGTGTTGGTTTATACCTACCTACCTATACTATAACCAATCACAACTAACGCTTAAATTTTTAGACTATAGTTTAAAATAAAAGACATTTTATACGACTATTGGAAAATAGACTCTTTATAAATTCACAAACTGATAAATAATTGCACCTATTTACCCATTAGGAATTAGGAGTCCCTGTGAGTTCGGGTTGCAAGTTTCCTTAGGGAATAACCCGCTCGTTAAATACTACTAATACTACTACTAAGTTATAGCCCGGGGGCTGGCGACAGTTTTGATTGTCACATTTCCTAAAGTTTAATTTATCTTTTATTTGATAATATTAGTGACACTCATTAATAAAATGAACTCCTGCCATCACGGTGGCGGGACAACGATTGACAGCGGCCTGCCAATTATGTTAAAAAAGAAGGCAAATGTTAAATATTTTAAAAGCTGAAGTTTTTTTCCATTATTTAATAATATTTCAATAAGATGTAAAACGAACTCCTGCCACATCTCACGTAGAACGGTCAACTCCTGCCATAGACATTTTTATGTGAAAAAAATCAATTGATACAAATACTAAAAGCTAAAAATTTCCAGCGGGAACACGAAAACTCAAAATAAAATTTCGAAAAGGGGTTCTTAAATGGGATATACTAAGCTATAATTATGACCATAAATTAGCTTTTTGATGTTTGGGGAAATGGCCGCTGTGACCTCATCGATATTATTTTCTCAGAAACATACCATTTTTTCTCTATATATTGCAGTGCTTATCATTCTCAACAACTTTTGAAGGAAAAGATTTTCTGTACCTGTTATTGTTCAAAATCTACAGGGTCAAATAAGTAAACAAACATGGATGCAACAGGGTCGGTTTTCCGAAATCTAGCTAGACATGGAAACAATTATGATAGTTCGAAATTATTTAAGAGTATGATAATATGCATTGAGCACCTTTAAATTTATTCAACTGGATTATTTTCAATTTTTCTAAAAAACGCCAGCTCCCGGCTATTAGTATTATTATTACTCTTGAGTCCAATTGACAAAACATGCAAAGTATGCCTTTCTTGCCTAACAGACAAGAAATATTTGAAATGAGAACTTAATTTTTCAATGTACACTATCTACAATGTACACTATCTACACTACATTACACTGCATTACAAGGTGTGGTTGACTTCACTGTAGATGCGTGAACGATAACAAATGTAAGGGTTGGTCTGATGTGTTTGAAAATAATTATTTGAGACACATTTTCAATTCATTTTCATTTTTAAGAAATCAAGTAAGCCTTGGTTGAAGCCAAAACTTATTTTTGGTTTAAGTAAATGATAACGAAAAATGTCACTAAAAAAAGTTGTTCAAAGTGTAAATTAAGCCTACGTGTCAAATTTCAAAATAATTGGCGATATTTAATTTTTGTGATTTTTAAAACGTTAATTAGATAGTGCCTTGTCGTACTCAATCGGTAATTTTCAAATTTCACCGCACATTGCGCAACCCTGTGTGGTGCCTAATTATTATTATCATTATCACTATCATTATTTTATTTACTAATTTAGAATACAACATAGCAACGCAGCAGTTTAGAATGTAGGACACTAATTTAGGTAATTGTAACAATGGTATATTTTTTATAGACAGACGATTTGAAGTGGTCTTAGGATGAACATGTAGCATCGAACCAAGATACTTACATTTCACTACATGGCAACCCGGCCTTTTCTAATACGAAGAAGAATCTGAGATTTGATCTGAGCAACAAAGAAAATGGGGAAAAACAGTCAAAAGAAGAAACTGTAATACAGTCGGGTAACAGCGGCGGCACCTCGGCAGAAGCGGCAACTTTATCCCAGTTCACTACAAAGGATATCTTAAGCCTGCTCGTATTATTGTTGACAGTTTTGGTAATTGGCTTATATACAGGGTGAGACTGAAATAACTGGCGTCATTTTTTTTGGTAAGAGAAATGGTCATTCTGAACAACTTTTCTTAATTTTTGTCCTATCGCCGACATTTTTCTCTAATTTACCCACCTAAAATGCCCCCTCTATGAAGACAGGGCACTGACGCCCCGACCATTCTGGCAGAAGGCGTGACATCGCGTCATGAGCGTGTCTGGTTTTAGATACATATCACAGAAATACGTTTTCATTTTGATTGTAAGAAGTGCCCCAGTTGTCCCGGTTGCCCGAGTATTTGACAGTTCTGTCGTTCTGTGTTTATCATTATCCTGTTTTGTTGGTCATGTCTGCGATTTATTATTTCAATTTTAAGAAAATAAAACGAAATAAACGCGTTAACAAATCGTGCCAGTAGTGATACAAAGGGGTTTCTGGCCCAAAATGGCCGCCAAGGTCAAGGTCGTTTATTTGTTGCGAAGTCGCGATGGGGTGTTCAAGGTCAAGGGGCAGGGTTTCCTAGAATAGCTTCAAGGTTAATTTCCGAGAATCTCAAGGTTTCTGGGAATTTCGGTTCAAGGTCAAGGGGCGTGGTTTCCGAGAATCGCTTTCAAGGTTTCTGGGAATTTCGGTTCAAGGTCAAGGGGCGTGGTTTCCGAGAATCGCAAGGTTTCTGGGAATTGACATTCAAGGTCAGGGGGCGCGGCTTAGAGTTCAAAGGTCAAATTGCGACAGAGTGGCTGTGGGAATTTTGGTGGTCTCCATTTCCTAGAATCCCCCCCCTCCACCCCTCTAGCTTTGGTAAAAAGCATAGTTTGCTGTTTGGAGTTCAGTAGCCGAGTTGAGCTAAGATGGCTTGCAGCAAAGAAATTGATTTGAAAATCATCAACAAAGTTGGTTGCTTGTCTCAGAAACCGACGGTAAACAACGTTCGGGGAGACCATTTTGCTGGAGTTGGAGCATGGTGTCGTCTTCCTGCCAAACAGAGTGACACAGTCGTTCAAACCGTGCCTCGAACATTTTTCCAGTGGAAAATACTCGCTGGTTTACAAAGGACAAGTGGATATGGGGAAAAACCGCAAGGCAAATCAGTTCGAAATAGTGGAAAATGTCTGGGGGAATAGAAAATTAACATGGGGAATTCTTCAAATAAATAGTAATTTCTGTTTTATTAATCTTTAGCTGTAGAAAAATCATGTGAATGTTCAGAAAAACCAAGGTCCCTAAAAAAACCGAGGGCCCTTAAAAAACTGAGGGTCCTTAAAAAAACTGAGGGCCCCTAAAAAAAACTGAGGGTCCTTAAAAAACTGAGGGCCCTTAAAAAACTGAGGGCCCTTAAAAAACCGAGGGCCCTTAAAAAACTGAGGGTCCTTAAAAAAACTGAGGGCCCCTAAAAAAATTGAGGGTCCTTAAAACAAGGATTCTAAAAAGAATTACTGTAGAAAATCATTCAATAAAGGAAATGCCTTCAGTGTTATGAGTAACTGTTGTAAATAAAACAAATAATTCGATTTCGAAATTTTTATTTGCTATGAATAAACAACGGTATGACTCACAAAGTAACTGGATCAAGCGATCCATAATTCGATAGCAATGAAAGACAGCAACGTACTCTGTTGTGAAATAATAACCCATTCATAAATAGCGGTTATGAGTCATCAGGTCTAAATTGAACTTAAATATTTATGCTAAACGAAGGAGTTTTAAAATTCAAAGCGCAGGCATCGTGATCCAATGTTTGGAAGTGAATTAAAGCAAGCGGATCTGCAATAAAGACGTTTCATTATACGAAATTATACTGTATACAGAATTTATATAAACACATTTCCAACGCCGAGGTCAGTTTAAGTAAAATCTTAACGCGCTCGGATATTATGTAAATATTTTGATGTGGTAAACAGTTAAAGAATAAATTCAAGCGAGAAAAATAAATTACTAATTGAAACTTATAAATATATTTTCATGTAAAGACTTGCATTCAGTCTAATGTTATCATTCACAGGAGACAGTTTGGTTAATACCCTTATCAGTAATCTACCAGTTGAATTGCACATTCCTGGATACCAATATTGCGGACCTGGAACTAAGCTAAACAAGAGATTAGCTAGGGGAGACCCTGGCATAAACCCTCTCGATGCTGCATGAATAGAATATTCGAAATCTTCCTCTTTAGAGGATCGACATAAAGCCGATCGAGTGTTAGAAAATAAAGCTTGGCAAAGAGTTAAGTCTAAGGACGCAAAACTAGGTGAAAAGACAGCTGCTTGGTTTGTTACTACAACAATGAAAACTAAACGCAAGTTAGGTATGGGCTTAAAAAAATAGTTCAAACGTGATATAGTGAAAAATCATTGAAAAAATCATTTAACGGAAATCAACTTAATAATGAAAAGGGAATTAAGAAAACCACACTAGCTACAATTAAAGCGGCACGTTTAGCAGTTAAAAAAGTAGGTGGAAAGAATAAAGTGCGAATCCCCAGAATAATTCCTTTTGAGACGAGCGGTGGGTTTCTTCCTTTGATTCCAATCCTAGGTGCTCTGGGAGCTCTTAGATCGGTGGCAGGCGATGCTAGCGCAATTGCTAAAACAGTTATCGCTGCGAAAGATTTGCAGAAAAATATGGAAGAACAAAAACGTCATAACAAAGCGATGGAAGCAATCGGATCGGGGCTTTACTTGAGAAAAAACAAGCGAGGCTTTGGTTTATTTTTAAGGAAACAAAAAAAACTCAGAGTGAAGCTACCCAAGAGACCATTAACTAACGTTGACCTCGAAAAATTTGCCAGGAAATTAAAGTTGTTATATTTTAGAGGTGTATTCATGAGAGATGCACTTCCAAGCAAACCACATGCGTATGAATCGGCAATTATTAATTTAGATGTTAAAAACAATAGAGGCACTCACTGTGTAGCTTATATAAAGATAATAATATTGTTGCATACTTTGATAATTTCGGTAACTTAAAACCACCGAAGGAACTTGTTAAATATTTAGGAAAAGTTAAAATTGTATATAATAACGATACATATCAAAAATTTAATGAAATAAATTGTGGACATCTTTGTCTCGATTTTTTTTATATAAAAAGAGCTGACCGACTTAAAACTATTAGTCATGTCGTTGTTATTCACGTTGAAAGGCTACAACTCTGTGCTCTCGGTTGATTACAATAACCCCATTTATTTAGACCCAACTTTGCAATACGGCTTAGCGTTGCTTGGGTTTTATTCATGTAATACGATACCGAATATTGAGGCACCGAATAATAAATTTTATTTAATTGATCAAGCAAACGAACTGAAAGTTTTAGAAATACCCACAGGATCTTAGGAAATTGCTGCCATAGAGACAGCGATAATTAAAATTTTAAGAAATCTTAACGAAATACCTGATTTTTCATTGAAAGCTAATACTAACACTCTACAGTGTGAAATATATAGTGATAAATATACGATTGATTTTCGACCAAAAGACTCGATTGCCGCATTGCTTGGTTATTGCAATGGTTTACTACCTCCACTAGGTGTCCACGCATCATATTTACCGGTGAATATCGTCAAAACCAGAACAATACATATTGACAGCAATTTAACCTCTGGAGCGTACTATAACAGACCTACTCATACTATTTACGAGTTTTCTCCTGAAGGTAATCCGGGGGACGCCATAGACGAAACCCCCAGAAACCTACTTTAATTACCTGTCACTAAACGGGAAATAAATAATATAGCCTTATCGATTTTGGATCAAAATTTTCAGTTAGTAAATTTCCGTGGAGAAGAAATAATTGTGAGATTAGAAGTAAAACCTTTGTAATGGGTCTAGTTTTCGGTGAGGGCCTCACATATAAAAGTGAGTTAAACCACTTTATAAACACACTCTCACCTGAACCTCAGAAGCGTCAACCTCGCAACCTGACACCTACACCTAAAAGCATAAATATTTTAAAATCACTTGGATATAATGTCGTTGACACCAAATGTATTGGACGTGTATCAAAGTCCAAAGTATGATGAGTCAATCCAACGCATAGAAAGCCGTAGTTACTATCCTTTCATCAAGTCTTTTATGAATAATGACATCATTGAAATAACAATTAACCAGGGAGATGCTTGGCTGTTAATGTACGATGCCGCAATTTTTATTAAAGGAGAAATAAACCCTATCCAAGGAGAAGGCACTTGCGAATTAGTTAATAATGCCGCGGCTTTCTTCTTCGACTCTATATCTTACGAACTTAACGGACAAGAAGTAGATTCTGTGAGGGACCCAGGCATTTTAAGCAGTATCAGAGCGTATCTTTGCTACAATCCCACCGATGAAAAACACACCTCGAGTTGGTGGTACCCCGGGAAAAAAAACATTTTGAATAAAGATTCAACGTTCAGTTTTAGAGTTCCGCTTAAACACCTGTTTGGCATCTTTAACGATTACCAACATGGAATTTCTGGTAAACAAACAATACGGTTAACTAGAGCTCGAAATGACAAAAACTCTATATTGCTGGAACAAACACCTGGTACAACTCCAGATCTAACGGTTGAAGTAGTCATTACTAACATCGAGCAGAAAGTAAAACATATAATACCAAACGATAAAATTAAGTATAACTTATTGCAAGCCCTCAAGAGTAACAAACCCATCTTGATACCGTTTCGCAAATGGGAGTTACATGAATTACCTAATCTCACCGTAAATGCAACCAAAGAAATATGGTCCGTTAAAACCTCTGCCACAGTGGAAAGCCCAAGGTTTGTTATTGTTGGCTTTCAGACCGACCGCAAAGAAAATTCAAAAACCGACCAGACATACTTTGATCATGTAGATATTTCCGATGTACGCCTTATAATAAACGGTGAATACTTTCCGTTTGAACGCTTGCGGCAAGATTTCAATAGGGATTACTTGGAAGTTTACAATAATTACAGAGACTTCTACCCAAGCTTTATGAATACGCGCGATAAGAGCCCACTACTTAATTATGCTGACTTTAAAGACCGGGCGACGCTGTTCGTTATCGACTGCTCACATTTCAATTAAACAATTAAAATGAGCACTGTCGATGTTAAATTGGATATTGAGAGCTCTCAAGGATTTCCAGATAAGACTCGTGCATATTGCATCATCGTCCATGACAGAGTCTTGGAGTATTTGACCTTGAGCGAAACTGTAAGAAGCTATATGATGTAAACGGATCCCGGATATAAATGTAGGGACATCAGCATCATACCAACAGTTTTATTCGAGAACTAAGTTAAGTTGAAGATTGCTGTAGTAGACATTCAAGGTTTCTCGGTGGAGAATGAGTTTTATCCCAAGGAATTGACAATTAAAATTAATGGACAAGTGATGCATATGGTTATAGTTTCCCAAAAAGTTTTATGTCTCTTAACAATTTAAATAAGAGGCACGTGCGAGTTATGGAAGAAAATTTTCTGGGGATAAAATATTCGAGTGGACATGTTGAGTACAATAAATTGGTTGAAATACTGCAAACTGATCTACTAGACGTCCACATAGTTTACGTGAAGGGGCATCAAAAAGAACGTTTTCTACGTGAAATAATCAGCAATAAAGTGGTTGATGTTGGAAATTTGCAAAACAATTGGATAGAGGTGCCGCTATTTGAAAAAGACATTCCGATGTGTCTCCACCACAATGAAAATAAAAAATGGATATGTAGCTTAAGGAATTGTGATAATTATATTCTTGGTTAGAAAAATACTTAATCAATTACTAAAAGTTGTAAGTTTTTACTTAAATAAAGGCCTTTATTTGCATTTTGTTGTTTGATTCCTATAAAGGAGAAAGAAAACTTAAGTGGGTCACACTTTTGAAAATGTTGTTGAGTGCAGACTACCTGTTACTTCATTCTCTGTATCAATAACATAATATACGTCTATAAACAGTTTGACGTAAACGATGTTGCTATTTGTATGGATCATTCATTAAATTGCATTTCATTAACTCCTACAACTACCACTGATGAAGTTTTAATGACAAAGATACCAAGTAATATCAAACAGTATAAACTTCGAATGATATTTGAAAATGGTACAGTTGCTGACACAGAGTGGGTTACACCAATTTCTAAAACGTTAAATGAGCTGCAGCAAGTTACAACAGGTCAATCCCTAGAAAGCGTGGTTTATTTTATTGCCACATGTTCCTCGCTCTTGATTTTAAAATGGATGATTAAATTAATCCATAAGTTGGTAGAAAATCAATGGATTAAAAAACTAACAACAGTTGTGGAGCTATAGTATTTGTAAAATCTTAACACATAATAAAGTTATGAAAATAAAAGTAGTTTCATTTTTGTCAGCTCCCCGGTATTCTGGCGGTCATTCGTTGAAAATATTCTCAGACTAAACATCCAACTTATAAAAGCGGGCCGACGTGTGAGATCATATCAACATTCTCTGACCATCTGTGTTTTCTAAACATTCAACTGACGAGTTGATGGAAATTTTGTCTCAAAAACATTCTCAGGGTTACCATCTGCGTTTTGTAAACATTGAAATCAGCGATTTTGCATGCCCGAGGAGCAGGAATTCTGGTTAGCTCCACCCACTTGCACATGCGCAGCAAGCCTTCAAGGAGATAAGCCCAGCCCCTTTGTGGGAACCACGCCTGCGCGTTTAGACAAGGAAAGCGAATGCACTATGTGGATTGGTGTGGTAGGCTTTTCGACACACTCGATTGTATCTTGGGTGTCCCCTCAAGAATAATGCAAGCTCGGTAAAATTTTACACTATATCTTTGCTCTCAACTAAAATTTTCTTCAGTTCTGTGACCAGCATTAGTAATTTGTGAAACTTGACATCATGCAGTGCAGTGGGGCTAATATACTACAAGACATTATCATAACTGTAAGTTCAATGAAAAATATTATTTATCTTTAAACATTTTTTACGTCTCATTTAGTGATTTTTTAAATTATTCTCTCATTAGTTGAAGTGATTTTTGGTTATTTGGAATATGAGATGTGAAAACAAAGACTATTTATGAAAAAAGAAAAGATCGCTACTATTCGTTCATTTGCTCATAATTCAGTATTTATTTGAAAACTCAAACAAAAATATACTCAGATTTTTTCTCTTTGTTGCAGCCATTGAATCAAAATAATGGTGATGTTGATTTATTTACCTTACTTGGAGGGCAACAAACCCAACCCGAACCCGCACCTCAACCATCTACTTCAAAGAATCCAACACCAGCAAGGAGGGGCAAAGGCAAGGGGAAAAATATGTCCCTGTTGCAATCGGTGAGGGAGGATGACAACATAAGTGTCATCATTGATGCGACTGTTGGGAGGTAACGAAGAGTTCTTCAACACATAGCAAATCCGGGGATAAAGTCCAACAAGCTATTTACACAAAGTTAAGGGACACGCAAACGTCTTCTGTAAAAGAAAGATCAGCGATATAAAGGTGCAGAGAAATTCTCTCAAAGAGCAGCTAACTAAACTGGAAGCCAGGAAGAAAAATATTCTACAAAATATGGATAGATTAACGCGAGAAGAAACCCAAACCAACAGTCTCATGACCAAATTCAAGAATTTTTTGATTTTGATATGTAATTATTATATTTCCCTAATAAACATATAATTTACCAATTTTGATTGTAATTTCTTAACCTAAAAACACATTTTGAAACTTAAATCTGATTAAAGAAGAATCCAAGTGATCAGTGTCTAAGCAAAAAACGACATTTTGAAACTTTGATACTATCTGAAAGGAAAGAAGTGATAAGAAAAGAAAAGGTAAGTATACACTTTCATTTTCTTTATACATGATACAGGTGAAAAAAACAACACTCACTTTTTAATGGTTTTTATTAAATTCAAATTAATATTAGAAATTTTCTTATTTATCTCATACATTTTAATTTCATGCTTTAAATCATCTAGAGATTTCAAATACATTTGAAGTTTCCTTCGATTGTACATAGTCAACAGTCTAATCTCGACAGAAGTTTTCATTCTTCCAGGGAAAATTCAAAATTCATTGTTCTACCTTCTGTTGGCCCAAGGCTTATTAAAAACACCTTCTGTCCACGCTCAATTTCCCTATTTATTTCTATAATCCGTTGCGTAGTGAATTTGTCTGTAAATCTTTGCGGTAGCACAGTGTAAAATATAAAAATTCCACAGAAACTCTTTCTGTATACTGTGTGCAAACTCTTCTAAACGATAATACTTGAAGCTCGCATCCAATTTCTATACGTCGAGCCTTCATGAATGGTTTAATCAACGATTTCTAATTTAGTTGATTAAAGAACGTCTCCATTTCAAGGCGCAAAACTCACTGGAGAAATAAATGAACTCGTTAATGTATTTCAACTTAAATAAAGCAGTGGGGGAATACTCTACTATTTAAGTTATAACCTTCTCGGTTTTGTCTCATTGCTTTTTGATACTCACACGTCACACATCTTAAAATGTCAGCAGAAATTGGAACGGTAAGTGATGACATTATTAGAACGCTTGAAAAAGTGTTTACGCTTATTCATAACTCTGTTGACGCTACTTTAGTGCATTGGAAAAAAATAATAAATTCAAACATCCGGTTAGTTCATAAAGCATTGAAAAAGGCTGACTGTAATCATGGCACTCGAATTAAATTGCAAACTAACTTGAGTCATTTGAAACGATTTAAAGTGTACTTAAAAAAATTACAACACGTTGGAACAGGTCAACGTAAGCGGGAAAGTCGAAGCGATAGGGTAAAGTGGGGGGATATAAAATCAATTTTTAATAATCGTATACGCACGGGTGTTATAATTAATTTAAAACACATAGATATTCTACAGTTTTTTAAAGATGCGTTTTTTGTTTTTAAGACTCGCATTAATAGAATTTTAAGATCATTTAATATAATTAAAGTAAATGCTGTCTTTTGTGGAGAATTTATTAAAACGTCTGGAGATCAGGAGATACTTGAGAATAAATATTTTAATACAAACAATGAAATAATCGATCAAGGAACACAGTTAAAACAATGGTTTGAGAGCAACATTATTGAAAAAATTTTGGCTGCCATTGAGTCCTTCGAACATCAGGAGTCCGGTTGGACTCTTCACAGAATCTTAAGTTTGGAAATTAATATAAACAAGGTAGAGATGGGAAACGGTGGTAGATCTTACATAAACCTTCCGGAATCAATACAATCTAAAAAAGCGTGTATTGACTTTCAAAATGATGATAATCTTTGTTTTGCTTGGAGTAAAGTATCAGCTCTATATCCACCCGTTGGAAAACCATACCGTACATCCTCATATCCCCACCCTTCAACCGTTTTAAACCTAGATGGCCTCGAATTTCCTGTAACTCTAAGTCAAATAGCAAAATTCGAAAAACTGAATAATATATCGGTAAATGTGTATGTCCTAGAGTTAGTGTCAAATGAAGATAAATCAAGCACATTTAGAACTTCTCCAGCTCGTCTAACTAAAAACAAAATGGAAAAACATGCAAATTTACTTCTAGTTCAGGACACATATTTTCCAAAAGTCGGTGAATATGAAGCTCTCCCTATCGATGAGTCAACAACCGAAATCAATTACCACTACTGTTGGATTAAAAATTTATCAAGATTAATAAAATCCCAAATTACAAAGCATAAATGTAAGATGTTTGTTTGTGATAGATGCTTAAATTATTACTCATCCCAAGAAAAGTTAAACGAACACATTGAATATTGTCGAGATATAAACAACTGCAAAGTCTCATTTCCGAAAAATAAGTATATCGAATTTAAAAATTATATCCATAAAAAAGTACCATTTATTATTTATGCTGATTTCGAATCAATCCTAAAACCTTATGATGAATCTCACTGTTTAAAAACCGCTAGGTATCAAGAACATGAAGCGTTTAGCGCAGGCTACTATTTTAAATGTGATTATGATGATACAATATCTTTCTATAAGAGTTACCGTGGCAGTGATTGCATGTCTTGGTTTGCGAATGAAATGGAAAATATAGCACTCTCTGTTGCTTCAAAATTAAAAACTAATGAGCCAGTGAGTGAATCTATAAGTTTAAAAAAATACAACTGCTACATGTCACATATGTGAAAAACCGTTTAATTCTAACGATGTAATAGTACGTGATCATGATAATATGACATCACGTTTTCGCGGATACGCGCACCAAGCGTGTAACTTAAATTACAGAAATTCCTTTGTAGTACCGATAGTATTTCATAACTTTAGTGGGTACGACAGTCATTTTATTATAAGAGATCTTGCTAAAAAGCATAATGTGACATTACTTCCAATAAACAAGGAAAAATATATTAGTTTTACAGTTTCTGATACCGATACTGAAGTTAAATTTGGATTCATCGACTCCTTTAAATTTTTAGGCTTCTCTTTGGATACATTAGCATCGTCTCTCAATAAAGGGGACTTTATTAATACCCAAAAGGAATTTAGTGACGTATCTTCCAACAATCTAGATCTGTTAACCAAAAAGGGGGTATTTTGTTATGATTATATCGATAACATAAATAAACTTAATGAAAAGTGTTTACCACCAGTCGAGCAATTCTATAGTAAGTTAAACGATACTCACATTAGTCAAAGCGATTACAGACATGCCCAGTTAGTTTGGGATAAATTTAATATTCAAAGTTTAGGTGAATATAGTGACCTATATCTCAAGACGGACATTATGATTCTTACCGATATCTTTCAGAACTATAGGAAAACTTGTATAAAGAATTATGGCTTGGATCCGGCTTGGTACTACACTTTACCGGGATATACTTGGGACTGTATGCTTAAATATACTGGGTGTCGATTAGAAACCTTTCAAGATATTGATATATTAATGTTTTTGAGAAATGAGTTAGAGGGGGGATAAGCCAATGTAATGATAGATATTCTGAAGTAAACAACAAATACATGAAAAATTATGATCCTAACAATCCTTCTAAATACTTACTATATCTAGATGTAAATAATTTATACGGGTGGGCAATGGGGGAATCTCTTCCTTATGGTAACTTCCAATGGGTGGATACAAACATTAACGTGATGAATATTCCGGAAAACGGTTCAGAAGGATACGTTTTAGAAGTCGATTTAGACTATCCGGAAAATTTACATGACCCCCATAAAGACCTACCGTTTTGCGCAGAACATTCTAAACCTCCAAATTCCAAACTTCCAAAACTTATGACAACTCTCAATTCAAAAGAAAAGTATGTTGCACACTACATGGCTCTTAAACAAGCGTTAAGTCACGGTTTAACTTAAAAAAAATTCATAGGGTTTTAAAATTTAGTCAGTCTGCTTGGCTAGCTCCTTACATTAAATTTAATACAGAATTGAGGACAAAAGCTAAGTTTAATTTTGAAAAAACAGTAATTAAATTGATGGTTAATGCCGTATACGGTAAGACTATGGAAAATATTCGTAAACATAGAAATGTTAAATTGGTTAGAAAATGGGAAGGTAGGTATGGAGCCAAGAATTTAATTGCTAGCCCAGCTTTTACCAGTCGATTAATTTTTTATACAGATTTAGTTGCTATTGAACTTAATAAAACTGAAATCGTATTTACAAAGGCCCTGTACATCGGGATGGCGATACTCGATATCTCAAAGACGTGAAGTTGTAGAATTCTTTTCCATGATCACTTTGCAAGTGGGTGCCGTTGAGAGTTTTTCAGTATTTTATCAAAGGCCTTTGTCACTTCTTCACCAGTCTTAGATTTAAAGGCTTCACACCAAACGTACTTGGAAAAACAGTCAATTACTACAAGAATAAACTTAAATTTGTTATTGTGAGCTGTATATTGATCTAACTGGGCGAGGTCATCCTGCCAGAGGTCATCTAATCCTTTAATAATAGTCCGACGACGAGGGTATTTTTTCAATGCTCGTCTGTGTAATTCATTCACAATTTGAATCTTTTCTTTACTATGCTTTGTTTTCGTTGCTTTCATTATGTTTTTGATATTCCAGAACTCTTATTCTATACAAAATTTCACGCAGTTGTTTTTCTTGGATTTCAATATGTGACTGTAAGGCTTTTTTTACTTCAGAAAGTGAATCGTCAACGTATTTTTTGTTAGTTGCGTCACCTAATGCTTTCGGAGCCTTAAGATTGCTGATTTTTAAATTTCTCGCATCTATATGACCTTCAGTAGTAAAAGTTAGACCGCCTGTGTGAATACTTGGTCATGAATAAATTTTTGAATACTGACCAAACTTATTGACACTCATATTGGATATGGTGATAACTAAAGGGCGGAATATATGCATTTAATTTCAATCGAAATATGCGCATATATATGCATCATTTTTATTTAAAATATACAATAATATGCATTTATTTAGCGAAATATGCAATAATATGCATTTATTTTACATGTACAAATACCTTAAAAAAACAAAACTGATTTTAGAGAAAAGGTTTATTTGAGGAAAAATGAAAGGAAAACAAGTACATAAAATACCTCGTAAAATACCTATATTAAAGTAGAATTATAAAAACATTTTAATTTGAAATTTTATAAAGTAGGAATATATGATTAACTACTTTTCAAAGTTTTCCAATAACAATATTTGCCTTCTGTCGGTAAAAAATTGTTTATATATAGAAAAGCTTCTCTCAACATATGCCGATGTAATAGGACAATATTTTAATTTGGGTAGTAAGAAGGCCAAGGTGCAACTTCGTTGGATGGTTTACCATCAAAAATACTCTTTACTGCCATTAAAGAGTTGAACCCTTTATTATTTTCTACAGTAGCATCCAGTGGCGTAAAAATTCTTCGGTAATATTTATGGCAAAACTATCGTTTTAAAATAAATTTTCTTTAGAAATAAATACCACGCAACTGATCTTTGGGGGGGGGGCTAAAGCTCCTAAAGCCCCCAAAGCCCCCCCCCCCCGGTTACGCCACTGGTAGCATCTATTTTTTTCCTAACTTTAATACCTACATCACCGGAAACCTTTCTATATTTAGCGGAAAATGTTTGAACAAAATCAATCGATTCGCTTAAACTTAAATTTCTATTTTTTATTGAAAGAATTATTTTTTTATCTGGTATAAAACTAAAATTAACTTTAATAAAATCGAGTTGGTTAACTACATCCGCATTTTTCAGGATTTCTTGACTTTGCACTACACACTGTAAGTTGTCTCTGGGCTCTCATAATCTTGGTTATATCTTATATCTATAAATAAGTATAGGAAAAACATGCAAATATGCACAAAAATAAGGTTTTTCTAGAAATATGCAATGTTTTGCGAAATTGAATAAAATATGCAAAAAATGCGTATATATGCAATTTGCATATATTCCGCCCATTAGTGATAACCATGTAATGTACATGTATTTATATTACGAAATGATGTGAGCCTCTTTTAATTATGTCTCTATAGCGGTTATTTCATTATCGTGAGAGGTGTTTCCAGCATTTTTAGAAGCAATAAGAAGCATTAATCTATCCACTAATTCATTCACATCAGCCCAATAAATATACTCGACTGGTTTTTTATTGTAAATTAAATGCATACCAGTACCCGAACGTGTTTTTGGTTTAGCTGGAGATTTTCCTGGTTTGAAAAAGGGCCTAATAATGTTAAAATACTTTAATTTTTTCGCGCTTTTTAATTTGCCTCTGGTATCAAGATGTGCCCCAGTTAATTTTAAAATCTCGATATATTTTGCAAAATCTTCGTCTGTGTATTTTGGATCATTATAAAAAATCAAATCGTATAGTCCCGATGTACCCTCAAAATTCTTTCCCTTAACAATTATATCTCCACTACTATCAAAATCAATATTTTTACCGGTTAGCAAAAACTTTGATTGAGATGCGTCATAAACGGGACCATATACTTTATCATGAATTATCATGGTAGTCTTGTATATATTGTTGTGCTGTATTAGGATAGGAAACATCTTCAGGCTCACTATTTTGTGTATCGGAATCGAAAAAATCAACCTCCTTTTTTAACTGTGGGCTTTCCGGCTCCTCTTTTTTATATTTAATTTTTGTGAAGTTAGGTAGTTTGATTTTGCTCAGAGATTGCGTAACTGGTGTGAACATTTTTTTTAATTCATTCATCTTCAATTCAAAATCAATTTGAGTGCCACATATTTTTTTCTAACAGCGCGAGCGAGCTCACTGACTTTCTTTGCACGCTGCATTTTAAATATTTGATCTTGCGTTGTTAACGGCATGATTAAAAGTTAGTTAATCTAGCTAAGTTACAGCTTTATATACTTATCAAATCCATTTCTATATCGCCCATTATTTAACTCAAAGTATTTTACAATTACTAAAGTACCGTAAGCATTATTCCAGCATTCGCTACACATAACTTAAATTGATCATAAGTTAAATCGGGAGACACGTGCTCATCAAAAGCATGACGTAGGTTCATATTATCCTGTCGAAATAGTACAATGACATTACAGTTGTCACGGACCAGCTGTTTAGGTATTTTTCTAGTAAGTCTGACAAAGATATACGACATCAACGCCTTTGTGTCGGCCCATCGAATAAAACTCACGTATCTTATCTTGCCGATCACAACTCACATCATTGAAAATAAAAACTGACTTTTCCAGGGCCTCAGATGGGTCTATAACATCATCATTAGCTTTGAATGGAAAATATCCGATTTTAGGAACTTTTTTTAAGACATCCTGAAGAAACTGATATTTTGGTTGATATAAGCTTTTACTATAAACGTAGATATTCTCAAACTTAAGACCATTCTTGTTAAATATTAAACTTAAAAGGGCATTTGTCTTGCCACAGTTGCTAGGCCCTATAAAAGCAGCTCTAACAGACTCTGGAAATAGTTCGCCATGTCTAGATGCATGTCTGATCCCTATATCTGCAACATCTAAGTTTTCAATAGGGAGAGAGCTTTGTTGTTGCCTTATTTGCATTTTGGACTCTTTTAAAGTAATAAGACATTTGATGGCTATTTATACTTTCAAAGTTATCTTGTAAAAAATCAGTGGAGGGGAACTGACTATATATAACTTAGAATTCATTGTGGACATGCATATTCGTAAATATGAGTGACATTGTTAATATTGACTTTGAAGCATATCTTGCCTCACACAGAGTGTTCTTTCAGCATTGCCGCGGTGATTCATTGACTTATATACTACAAAAAACAGATTTTATTATCCCAAACGAGTGTTTTGAAAAAGTTGCCAAGCAAAAACT
The DNA here is from genome assembly GCA_963920635.1 of Pseudeuparius sepicola. Lineage (NCBI taxonomy): Eukaryota > Metazoa > Arthropoda > Insecta > Coleoptera > Anthribidae > Pseudeuparius > Pseudeuparius sepicola. Next base: position 35,559,937 of record OY987303.1, read on the forward strand.
TCATGGAATTTGTACCTATCGTTTAATGTTGGGAAAAAAACAACATATTGATAATTACGTGAGGCAAATCATTAATATATGTGACGCAGAAAACATGGATCAAATAAATTATTTTACGCTTGATGTACTTCTGAAGAAATATGGTTTGGAATTTGGGTTCCAATATAAGATTCTCAACATATTAAGCAACGAATACCTTTTAGAGCAGTTCTATCCTACCAAGAACTTAACTTTAAATTATAGGGATTTAATGAAATGCATTGATGATTTTATTTGTGAAGCAGCGTATCTTGCAAGATATCAAAATTTGAAGGATTTTACAAAGGCACTAAATGACATGAAATTAACTTATAAATTTCAACCTATACATAATGAGCGTCATATGCAGATTCTAAAATGGTTGCAAAAGAATATAAAAAAATATGAAGAGGATCCAGAAGCCCTTTTAGGGTGGCAAAGCGGTCCCTGCTGTGGAAACTGGCCATCTGTGGAAATAGATGACTACAAAGCAACAATTTCGTTATTAAATAACCTTGTAGATAATACTTCTGTTTAAAATAAAACTACTTTTAACCTACTTGTCTTATTTTGTTCCTTAAACGAGGTACCCATTTATATGCCTACCAAATTCAAGTCGGTATATCGGTTAAGAAGCGTTGTTATTAAGAATTCATTCGATTGTGTTTTGATTGTGTATTGCCTCTAAATTTTTGTGTATTGCCTCTAAAATGTGTTTGTATTACTAAGGTGACCCAACGTATAGAAAGTTAAGCGCGAATTCAATAGCGGGCGGTGTTACGAACGTGAGCGTATAGCCGAATATAAAACTCGACTGGTCATCGAGGTCCGGCTAAGTTAAAATCTGGACTGCTCTTTAATTCAGACGTTTAAAACACTCGCACGTAGCCCGCAAATATTTAAATTGGTATAAATTACACAGAACTCATTAGTCATAAAGTGCCGCGGTTGATCTCTCGGTTATTCATATACAGAGAATGTTGCTTTAATTAAATATAAGCTATATAAGCGATTAATTTATAAAATAAAAAGCGATGCTGTGTAACTTGACACCAGTTAATTATATTATCGGTCGCGCGATGATTTCAGTCCAGCGCCGCGGAGATATAATAATTACAGCACGTAATTTGGGTCCGCCTGCCGAGTGCTTTGTATTTAGCTTATATAAATAAACATTAAAGACCTTTTACCGGCGGGGACCGAGAGATCGGTCTAATGGAAGTTAGCTTACTTAATGATGCTACAGCAATATTAACACATTATTAACAGCAACAATTTTATACTGTTGTCCAGCAACGGTTTTTACAAGGTCGTAGAATGTAGAGATTGAAATGCGAGGACTTTGCATATATTGCCACGCGGATAATTATACCACCGTTGTTTAATTCACAGATAATTGTTTGGACATCTGAGAGAGACCTGGGGCGGTTGATGCTATAGGCTGAGCTACATGCTACACCGCGCAGATAATTACGCCACCAGTTTGTTTAGTTAACAACAAATAAAGTTTGGAATTCATATTAAGAATTGTTTTATTTACCAGTTTCGATGCAGTGACATAATACTGGGTGATGGTCCTTTATTAAAAGAATTAGGAGATATTTTCTACAGTAATTTTTTTTTAGAATCTTTGTTTTAAGGGCCCTCGGTTTTTTTACGGCCTTCACATCACAGATTGATTTTTCCACAGCTAAAGATTAATAAAACACAAATTACAGCAAGAGTTTTTATTTTAATTGTAGACTCTCAGATGTTGATTCCCCGAGCGACGCCAGCCACGCGGATTTTACCTCCACTGCCGGCTACTTAACTTTGCCAACCGCGTTCCCGGCAGACGCCGCGCGGCGTTCGGTAAGCAAGGAACTGGGTCGCTGCATTCAAGCGGTGGATTGCGCTCGATTGTGCTGGAGCTGCAGCTAAACGAGCAACATGCTCCTAATTTTTTAAAACAGGTCTAAATCGAGAAATAAAAACAGTCGTTTTGGCTGATAGACCCCAAGGTGTCAGCGAAGCTGTGGAAATCGCACTATATGCAGAAAGTTTTCAAAGTCATTCATAAAATAACTTCTACCGTATTAATCGCCAATATAATACAAGGGGAAGAAATAATAGATATTCGGGAAATTTTAGAGAAAATTCTAGAGGAAATTATCGCGGTCGTGGACAGTACCAGTTTAGAGGACACAGTAGCGTATCTAATGGTGCGTACAACGTCAACATAAGCCGTGGTAGAAATAATTTTAGAGGTAATTTTAATAATTCATATATCGCGGAAATCGCGGTTGGTCTGATGTGTTTGAAAATAATAGTTTGAGACACATCTTTAATTCATTTTCATTTTTGAAATGTAACACTTATTTAAACAGATAACATTAAAATCAGGTTTTGCGGAGTTATCGTTAAATGCCAAGGCAATATCAAAACGCTACGCTACGAAAACGCTAAAACATCGCCTTAAAGTTACAAAAATTATTTTTATAACCATAATATTTTATATCTTTAGAAATTCGAAAATGAACAAATGTCAATAAAATCGGTTTATTAAGGAAGTTTGGTTTAGTTACTATGTCTCCTGGAGAACAAGTGACCGTTGTTGAAAATTATATTATCGACCAAGAGGGTCAAGGTGTGATAACTTTTGGAAATTTTTAGCGATAAGTACTTGTTATAAACGAAAGTCTGTGAGGGTCAGCGCAAGGTGATAACCTTTGATAATTTTTAGTGATAAGACACATGTATTTACATACTTATTAGTAGTATACAAATTTGATATTTCGTCGCACTAGAATTACAGTCAGGTATTTTTAAAACGATCATTTTGAGATAATTACCTTTAAAGGTATTTTTTATTAGTTTAATTAATAATAGGAAAATTAAAAAAGTTTAAACCTGAAAGAGTGTATGGTCATGATGAGTACATGATATCTTTCTAATAGTAGGAGAAATATTTTTTCTTTTCAAGAAAAAAACAACGTTTTATAGATATCTTTGTTTATGACCTATTATTAAATGAATCATATTACAAGATATCTTGTTTCTTTGTAGAAGATATCTGAGTGTAGGACTTGACTGATAATAGTTTTTAGCTTAGTTATCTGACTTTTTTAAACTTATCTTAGTGTAGTTGTAGTTTTCCAGCCCGTACAAACTGTTAATGTTAACGTTGACCGGAAAATACGAATAAACAATACAATCAGTTTTTGATCACTTTATTTATAGAGGATAGAAAAACATTAGTCCGAATCTTGTGGTTTAGTACAATGATGTTTGATACTATTCCATTTTCTTTCTATACAGCTTATCTAACGGAATACTAGTGACTATATCCCTCGTCTTAATTTCCACCAATCACAAACGCGCAATTTTGATTTACAAATGGTTTATGGAAAAACTGTATGACAGCACCTGTCAGCAGTTTTTTCGAGTTTTCCCGCGGCAAAACTCGACAGCTGTCGTATAATAGGTAGTATGTTTTGTAAGCTATGTGTATTGTGTATGCAGAATAATCTGTTACTCATGAAATAGTCTTGTCAAATACCATTCGGGCATCTAATTTTTCCTGTGAAAAAAACCCAAAAAAAAAAACACAATGCTAAGTAACATATTTTTTAACAAAATGCATTCGTGCAGGTGCCACCAGCACTCATGCTTCTTGTTAAATCATTACTTAGCAACGTGTTTTTTCGATTTTTTTCGAACAAATTAGATGCCCTTATGATATTACTTACGAATAAAGAAACAACATCTAAACTTATAATGACATAATTATCGGGAAGTTGCAAATTATTGAATTTTTCTGCAAAACTAAAGGAATCTTTAATAAAATAAGGATTCTTTTCTTCATAAGATGTACCAAGGATGTTATAAGTTAAATACTTAATGATTTTACTAGTTGGTGAGTCAATTGAAGCAAATATTGGTCTAAGAGCTAGGTTAGGTTTATGGATTTTTGGTAATCCATAAAATTTTGGTGCAATAGTTATGTATATTTTTAAAGATTTAGTCTTTTCCTACTTCTTTAGTTTTAGTTAAATTACTAACTAAATTAGCTTTTGTTGTATGGTATTAGTTGGATCTCTAGTAATTTGATATAATAAGTTAGATCTTGTAACATATTATTTGCAAGTTCACTGTCACTGTATTGATTTTTAAACATGATAACTGAAAAATTACTTTTATCAGACTTAACTACAATAATTTCTGGGTGCTCCAAAAACTATTTTGTAGTATTATACCAAGAAGTAATTTTAGAATAATGCGTTGGAAAATGATTAATGAAATTAGTTATTATCCCAACTACCATCGTAGTGATGAAAACTTATATCGCCACTTCTACCGAGTGGCCATTACGTAATCACCACTAAATCTACAACTTTGCAAGTAAGATTTACTTTATTTTCTGCGAAAATAGTGGTAATCACGTCAATTTCACCGCTAGTAGTCACTATATAGTTTCATAACTTTTTACTGGTGCTTAAGGTGTTTGGAACGTCGTGATTACTACCGAAAATCACCTTAAAGTTCTTATGCTTTCAAAGTGGAAAATGGAAGTGGCGGAGACCAAACTGTATCACTATCTATCTTAGAAGTGGCTACAACTTTAGCGTGCGCGTGATAGTAGCGGCCACGTTTTAGTCACCTCTAGTGAACCTTGAAAGTGGCGAAACTTGGTGGTCATCGCCAAGTTTTTGTCACTTGTAGAAGAGATTTTCACGTTCGCATATGACACAAAAGCCACTACAAAGTTATCATTACCATCAAAATTCACTCTATAGTGACCGTCACTATCAAGGGAGGCTTCCTTGCTGTTTTGCTGTATGCGTGTACATATTTCTTTTTTTTTTAAGTTTAAGTCGAGTAGTCAATATGAACGACATGATGATGTGCATATTATCTACACTCTGGGAGAGCAGGAACTGTTTCCAGAATATTGTCGCTTGAAGAGGTGTGACAGCGGTATAAGCTTCTTAGGGATAAGAATCTTTAACAAGCTACCTACTCTGAGCTACCACTTCCAAAATTTAAAAACTATTAAGTAATTTTTGCTTTTTACTCGGTGGGCGAATTCTTGAATAAAACCTTCGCCTAAATAAGTATTTGTTATTGTGGATTTATGATTGTAAATTTATTTCGAGATTTTAACTAAATGTAAAATATGTACCTACTATGTAAGTACCTGTTTGTCTTATTATGCTTAATGTATGTATCTTAAAACAAAATAAAGAATTTTTATTTTAATAGTCGTTGGGAATGCTTTGTTCCCTAAATTTTGTGGTAATGGATATTGACACTCGCGCGTGCAGAGATGATAGTGGCTGCAGTGGTGTCTGTGAGGTGGCCGCCACCTGCAAATGGTGAAAGTAACTATGAAGTGGAGTAACACATTTTCCGCCACTATACGGCCAATGAGGTCAAGTAACAAACACCTCAAATACGTAAATGTATGTGGAAATCACTTTAAAGTTATATTTTAGGCAAGACGCCATATTGAAGAATGAGATTTATGCCGCCATTATGACAAAATGAACAGGCCACTGAGTAAAAATTAATTTCTCGTCAATTCTTCATTAAAATATAGTATATTGGTAAGTAATTATTGGTTTTACGTAACCAGGAATAATAAAAAAATTGTTTGAGGTATGTAGGTAGATATGTTTAAAAAAGTGTGTTCCTCACTTTTTATTTTATTTTTTGAAAATGTTGAATATTGCGGGAGGGCGTGCTCATATTTCAAGCTATAACGTCTATGTTTGACAGTAAACTTGAAATCGTTTTGTTTTTATCTCCATCTCCTAATTACATTAAAATTAAATAAATACTCATAGGAGTTATATTCCCGATTGACACCGTCAATCTCAGTAATTTCGAGTTGGTGGGAGAAAGGCAGCAGGACATAATAATGTATGTACCTAAATAAGTTGAACGAGAGAGACCGAGTGTCATGGAAAAGAAAGAGGCAAGTAGCCATGTTTCACGTAGGTGGCCTCATGGTGGCTGCCACTACGCGCCCACGTTTTTGCCACGTAAGTGTCACGTGGATGGAACGTAACGGTATAAGTTGCAAAAACGTGGTGGCAACGTGGCAGCCACCCAAAAATTGTTCCCCACTTTGGTGGCAACCACGTTATAGAAAGGTTCCTATAACAAGTAGGCGACTAGTGATAAACACTTTAAAATTTCTACGGTAGTGATCGTTACGTGGCGCTCACTAAAAATGCTACTTGGGATATTAGTCATCTAACAAAAGAGAATTTTTTTTGATCGTGACTATTTATTTGATTAAGAGACAATTCAACATCTGCCAAAATATTCTTAAGAATATTATAGAAATGTCAGTTTTAGTTGGTGGTTAACTAAATTTCGGACCAAGTGATAGAATATTCTTAATTACTTCGATAGGAATATCAACATTTTTTGTAAGATTTTTAAACCAACGTTGATTCATTTTAAGTTTGATTTTGGTTTCATTTTTGAGATGCTCAAATTTACGTAAACTAGTTCCTTTTTTTTTATTAAAAAATCTATTATAAGATTAATTTTGTCTACGTTTAAATTCAAACCAGATATGTGCAGGTAAAGCGCTATTAACTTTAGTTTTAAAAAGTTAATTCTTTCATTTATTCTGTAGATATTCCTCTGTGTTACACTAATTTCTAAATTAAGGATATTATTGTTTAACCTATTAGTAAAATTCTTTAGTTGGTATCCTGATGTACCAGGGAAATAAAGACATATTTCAATTATTCCAACTCGATTTGGACAAAAACTGAGACATTTAAAAATATCCTATTGTTCCACAATATTCCAAAACAAACTTACGAAATTAATTCTGAGATAACTTTAAAAATTGAGTTACGTTTTAATCTTTTAAACACATTATGGTCCAAGACAAAGACATTTAAAAATGTCTTGTTATATTACCTGCATTTCATATCTACCATTTCAAAACAAATAAGACCATTATAAAATAACCTACTATTTTACATTGTTTGACTTCTAAACTAAAAAATCATATAGTAGGTTTGGGTAGCTTGGATTTTTATTGTTTACTCTAGAAGAAAACCGAGTATACTACCAGAAAAGGCTCTTAAAATAGTACAAGATAAATTAAAAACAAAAATTGATTTTTTTAAGATGTCTTACTGTATTTCTAGTGCGACGATTTGAGCAGTTAAATTAAAAACATATAAATTTTTTTTATTGACACAATTTCAAGACATCTTCTCTCTTAAGGCCCCGGATTCATCCCCCTAACGCTAGTCAGAATTTTGAATTTGGCGCCAGATCATAGACAAAGCTACAAATAGACTGTCAGAACCATTGTTGAAATTTTCGCAGGCTACACCAAATATTTTGTCACAAATTTGATATAAAAACTAATAACTAAATTAAAATACCTATACCTCAACTTAGTATCGAGTCCTAAAGAATTTGCAAGACATTACAATTTATCTGTTTAAATTTGTTTTTGCTTCAAAATTAAAGTTTGAAGATTGGTGTAGCCAGATTTTTTGCGGACGATTTCAACAATGCTTTTAACTATCTATGGCTCATTTAATCTATGGCCAGATGCGCAGCCGTGGGGCCTACAGCGTGAAGTCACGAGATGATTCCTTACTTTTTGGTCCACTCTGTACGAGTTTTTAGACACCCGGTATTTTACTTATTCATAATTCTGTGACGTCACCGATGAGATTCTGGTTTACGCCGTTTTAAGGTAATATTTCCGAGTGCGCCGATAGCCTAATTGGTTGGGGCGTCGGACTCGTAAATCGACGGTCGTAGGTTCGAACCATGCAACTTGTGTTGTCGTTTTCTTAATTTTCAGAATTTTGAATTTCCCGCAATTTAAGGAAAAGGCAACGTCGTATCCCAGGAAATAACTGAGGATCCGGCAACGTTGCGATAACGGCCGAGGGATAAAAAGTAGAGATTACAATGTGACGTCAGAGAACAAGTGATGGAATTAACACCTGATAAGAACTTTTAGTCCGGCAGCCACGGGGGTAAACCCAAAAATTAGGGATGAAGTTTTTTCAAAACGGATTTGACATCTCTAGCCCAAGTAGCATCGTAGTGATGAAAACTTACATCGCCACTTCTACCGAGTGTCCATTACGTAATCACCACTAAATCTACAACTTTGCAGTAAGATTTACTTTATTTTCTACGAAAATAGCGGTAATCACGTCAATTTCACCGCCAGTAGTCACTATATAGTTTCATAACTTTTTAGTGGTGCTTAAGGTGTTTGGAACGTCGTGATTACTACCGAAAATCACCTTAAAGTTCTTATACTTTCAAAGTGAAGAATGGAAGTGGCGGCGACGAAACTGTATCACTAAAATATATCTTAGAAGTGGCGACAACTTTAGCATGCGCGTGATAGTGGCGGCCACGTTTTGGTCACCTCTACTAAACCTTGAAAGTGGCGAAACTTGTTAGTGATAACTAGTGGTCATCGCCAAGTTTTTGCCACTTGTAGAAGAGATTTTCACGTTCGCATATGACATCAAACCCACTACAAAGTTATCATTACCGTCAAAATTCACTCTGTAGTGACCGTCACTATCAGGTGAGGCTTCCTTGCTGTTTTGCTGTATGCGCGTGCATATTTCTGCTAACTCGGTGTCAATGTGGTGATTGTAGTGCAGTGAGATTTAGTGTTCATTCTTTGAATTAATTATTCGATGTGTGCGATTTACATAAGAGTATAGTGTTTAAGTCGAGTACTCAATATGAACGACATGATGAAGTGCATATTACACTCTGGGAAAGCAGGACCTGCTTCCAGAATATTGTCGCTTGAAGACTGAAGAGGTGTCACAGCGGTGTAAGCCTCTTAGGGAAAAGAATCTTTAACTTTAATAAGCTACCGCAGTACCTTCTCTGAGCTGCCACTTCCAAAATTTAAAAACACACCTGTAATTAACACCTCTCTCAAAACAATTAACACCCAAAGGTCACCAAGGTCAAAACAATTAACACCTCTTATCAGCTATCACCTCATCGAGGTCAGCTGATAACCCCTGACCCCAACTGATAACCCCTGACCACAACTGATAACATTCGACCTCTAACTGGTAACCCCTGATCCTATGACGTCATCCGGTCCGGCGGTCCAAAGTGGCCCAGTAACTACTTATTATTGCTGTTGTTATAACTTTTACAGGAAGCAAGAGCCCAATTTTATGCAAGAATTTACTTGTAATTTTAATTTATTACCCTTATGCAGGCCACAACGTTGGATGAAAGCTTCGTTATTAAAAATATATTTGAACATAAGTTCCTTTCATAATGGCTTTTGAAAAAATTCGTTTCATTTTTTAATTTCTAATTTAGATAAAATATCCTGGGTACTCTACCAAAGTGTATTTAAAACGAAAAGCAAAACTTTTTTTTCTTTACATAGGTATCCTCTTGTACAACGTACGTTTCGGCGTTTAAGCCATCTTCAGGTACATATTAAAATTTTGTGTCATTTTTTTTTAATTTATATAAACGTATAATAGTGAAAGGTAAAACATAAATGTCAAAATAACTACAAAATTACCTACATTTTTTATTCATAACAATTAACTGAACATTATGTTCTAAATACGGTTTTATCTCGTCAACTTCGATGTGATCACACATTCATTAAAGTCAAACAAAATTAAAAGGTTAATCCATAAGTTTGTTGTGGAGGATGTAATTTTTCAGTAAAAATTTTTTTTTTCTTAAATGAGATGTTTCATAGGAGGCTACATGTTAGCAAATGGTCCGAAATGTTTTCAGGTACGCTGCGCGTTAAAATATTTTATACAAATAAAAAAGGTGGAACTGATACGTAGTGGGTTTTTTAAACAGATTTCAGAAATATACAGTGATAATAATAATAATAATAATGTTTTAAACATTTTTAACAATTTTGTTGGTGAGACCCAAAAAACAAAATCCAAGAGAGAACAAAAAACGAAAATAGTCTCTACAGGGTGAGTTTTTTTCGATACCCACTATGGGGATCTCGGAAACTAGCAGAGCTAGAACAAAGGTTAAATGGGGAAAGAATTGCAGTTTTGAATGCTCGATCCAATGCCCCTTTTGAATTTTTAAAAAAGTTCATGGCTCACTAGATATTTTGAAAAAAGTGATTTTTGCTATTTCATCAGAAAAACTGTAGAGACAAAAATTGTAGACAATTTTGGACTTAATAAGATAATCTAATCTAATTTTTATGTTATTTGTGATTTTTTAAATATGACATAAACTTGTGATTTTTTAAAATGTAAATCATAGTTGGCTATGGCCTTATAAAATCGGCCAGTTTTTGAGCTTTCCAAAAAATATAATACTCGGAATAGTTATTATAAAAAATAAAGGATTTTCTGATTTTTTTTTAATTTTCACATAGTCAGCCATGGAATATTTTCATAATTACGTTCTATTTTATAATAAGACACACTTCAAATTTTCAAATATTTTATTTTTAGCTGGTAACAAAATGTAACAAAGTAAAACAAAAATTGTCATGATATAGCTCCACCACATAATTATTTGGCAAGAAATTACCTATAATAGATCAGCTCTATCCAAATAGTTGGATAGGGAGAAATATACCTATTTCCTGGCAGCCCCGATTTGTCTGTTTTGGATTTCTTTTTGTGGGGAACAGTACAAAATAAAGTATCAGAAAATTGTTGAATTATAGCCCTCCTCCTTTTACAGTTTTAAGTGATTTTAAATCGATTCCGAATCACTTTGAGATCACATCAGATGACATCGAGTGTTCCTTTTACAAATGTTCAGTTGATTATGAAGTGATCAGTTTACGTATCAAATCGATTTTTACGTAATTTGTGTTGGTTTTGAGTGTTTCTGGGGTTAAGGTGGTGAAAAATATTGAAAAATTCATTCAAGGGTTCGATTATAGATAACGTGGTCGTACATTTTTCCATTTACCAATAAAAAATCATTTGACTGTCAGATCACTTCATGTTCATTTCACTTCAAATTCACTTGTGCAAAAAGTCAAAAGGAGGACAACTTAAGAGTAGCTGTTTTAGAAGTAATTGCCAGTGACCTTTTAAAATAATAATAATTTGAATTTGAGTTTTTTAATTTTTGTTTTATTTTGTTACCAGCTAAAAACAAAATATTAGAAAGTTTGAAGTGTGTCTAATTATAAAATAGAACCTAATTATGAATATATTCCATGGCTGACTATGTGAAAATTTAAAAAAATCAGTAAATCCTTTATTTTTTATAATAACTATTCCGAGTATTATATTTTTTGGAAAGCTCAAAAACTGGCCGAATTTATAAGGCCATAGCCAACTATGATTTACATTAAAAAACACAAGTTTATGTCATATTTCAAAAATCACAAACAACATAAAAATTAGATCAGATTATCTTATTAAGCCCAAAATTATCTTCAATTTTTGTCTGTACAGTTTTTCTGTATAATCAGAAATAACGGAGCTACAGAGATCTGATGAAATAGCACAAAATCACTCTTTTCAAAATATCTAGTGAGTCATGAGCTTTTTTAAAAATCCAAAAGGGGCATTAGATTGAGCATTCAAAACTGCAATTCTTTCCCCATTTATTCTTTGTTCTAGCTCTGCTAGTTTCCGAGATCCCCATAGTGGGCATCGAAAAAAACTCACCCTGTATATGTGAAAGACCTTCTGTGTCAGTTCTAAAGTTTACACAATTTTGTTGTTTTTTTTTATGTGGATCATTTCAAAAACATTTCTTTTCAACTGGTCATTTTCTTTACAAACGACAACGGGGTTATTAAAATCACAGTTATGGAAATTATCTAATGCATGTTTACAAAGGGCAGTTGAATTTAAATTTTTATTTCTTGCATCATATTGGTGTCTATAAATTATTTTGTGTAGATACTGTTTTGTTTGACCGATGTAAAGAAGCCTGATAATCTAAGCAGTTAATCTTATAATAATTTCTAATAGAAAGAGTAAAATTTTTGTGGGTTTGTTACCTTCTGAGAAATTTTAATTAGTTTAGTTAGGTCATCTGTTTAGCATGTTTCTACTTTTTGCCATGTAGGTACCCATGGGTCTTGAATGCTGTTACTACGTACAGAGTTTGAACTCGATATCTCTTCTCGTTCCACATATAAAATGTTATAATAAATATTTTCTTAAACAATCTGTCTTGAAAACTAAGGGGTTACGAACTCATGTTTATAAAATGACTTTTTATACAAGCTGTCAAAGCTTGTCTACAAAAATCGCGGAAACCCTTATTAAATGAGAATTGCGTGTTTTCTGGTTAAGACTGAAAATTGTATTAATTACTGAATAGCCTGAACAGGGATGCATGTTGCAGTGGAATCTCCAACCGTCAGTTCAAGAGATAGTTGAGTATCCTCGCACATAGTTTGCAGAAGGTTCAACGTTAATTATTAATATCCAAAAAAACTTCGTGGAAATTGTATCAGACTGACTTTAAACAGGAAATAGTGTGGTAGTCGCTTTTAAAATGTACGCGGACGAGACAGACGTCTATCATCTGCAGTTTTCTACCACCTTTAGAAAATCTTTGAAGCTGAAACTGTAAATGGCGCGCCTTGCACAGTTTTCAAATTAGGCAACAGTCCAACGAATCCAGCGGGGGGAGGAAATCGTAGTAAGTTTGGTCGTGTTATAAAAGTTTTGAAGCGGCAGTGATGTACAGAAAACGGGAAAGTGCAGCTTTTTTGGCTATTGAGGTTTCCGCACACCCCTTAGTATATACGTTGCTATTTTAACAGAGTTTGGTTTTAAATCGGGGTAACCGCAACATGTATATATTGTATATCCGTCCACGCTATTCATTAACCAGTGCAACTTTAAAAGTATTCAAAGGAAACTCAGATTCTAACTTCGCGTATTTCGTATACAATATAAGTAACACTACACTGAATCATGATAAATTGATGAGTCAAGTTGGACCTAGAGAGTGTTTCAGAATACGAGGATAAAGAATACTTGAAGCTAGGTATACATACAATTCAAAGTCGCCATAGTATTCCGAAATCAAAATTGATCGTCCTAATACGTTTTTTTCCGCAAAATATTTCAATGTTGTCAATGAAAATGGCACTTTTCCTATCATTAAGCCTACTGCTCTTGTCAGCGCCAACTCTAAGTTATTTCGAAGATTTGCAAATGCAACAATCTAACTTACAAACAAGTTTAATCACAATGTATTCACTAGTTCTCTGCAACAATTTAATGAACAGGTAGACATTGGCCAAAACGTGATTCTTGTCACTTCAAGTATTTTCGAGATCAAGTGGAATTTAATTGGAGGGCTGCAAATATCGCCCTTTGGTGGGTGGTGGGTAGGAGAATAAGTGAAACCTCGCTTATTAAAAAAATGGAAAAATTTGGCGATTCCCCGATTATGTACTTTTTTCTCATTTTATGACTTCCATCAGTGAAAATAATTTAACAAGAATGCAGGATATATCAACAAAGTGCTTGGTCTTCTACTAAAATGTGAGTATACAAATAGCTTTTATTATTCAAATTTTATAGTTTACATCTATTCTGTAAAAAATAAGTTGTGTGACCCACGGCATAAGTTCTCATGCCTTTCCATTACAGAAAATCGCGTCAGTAAACTACGTTTTGTAACCCTAGTGAAAAGCTATCTATCCCTCTCACCGACCTTATCGGCTCCTTCTTACCGTTAAATTAACGTTGCAAATAGTGGGGCCCGCCAACAGCAGCTTTACGATGTTGACGTTGCCGGACCACGCTGCCAAGTGAAGGGCAGACGAACCCTTCGCATCCACGATGTTAGTGGACGCGCCGTTTTCCAACAGGAGCCTCACTATCATTCTGAAATGGAAAGGGAGAGAATGACAGACACATTTTTCTTTTCAAAAGTAAACCTGTAAATATTGTCGGAAATTTCTTTGTGGCGCAAACAGATCCATTTAATTTGTAATTGGGTGTTTCCCCACAGAACCTAAACTAAATTGATTAAAAGAAAACTTTTCGTTGCCAGGAAAATTCATAAATGCTTCACAGTAAATGACCGAAACTTTCAAGGTTTAACTCAAAAATAATGTCACGTCGAAGTGAAATGACAGAATAATGAATGAAGGGTATTTGTGTATTTCTGTATTTTTTTGTAATAATAACCGTGCAGATATAAAATCAGAGAGGTCCACAATATATTGAAATAAAAAATTACTTTACAGGCATAAAATCAGAAATGTCCAAGCGCAACCGGTATAAAAGTTGGAATGTCCACATCAGCGAATAATATATGAAAAATACGTTTCAGTTTAATTTAGTTGAGACTTTGTGATTCAGAGTAGGTTTCAATCCCTGTTTTGTTTTGTTTAACCATGAGCTCCGAAAAGTTTGTAAGTGATGATTTCAAGCCCAAGAAAAACAAAAAACTGACAGAATGCAGGACGTCATAAAGAAAATGAAGTTGTCTCAACATGAACAAGGAGAACCATGAAACTGTAAGCGGTTAAAATGCTTCGAAACTTAGACCGCTGTGCAATTTTATTTGACTTTAACCAAATGAGTAGCCATGATGAACAGAACAGTTATCTGTGTGGTTTGATCTCTCTTATACCCTTCAAAGGTGCAGATCTAGACAACCCAAGCATCCATCTAGACAAGCCCAAGCTCTATATCACTACAGCACTTATGCATACAAGGTAAGGGTAAAAAGGGATGATGTTGTGAAGAAAATACCTGTGTGTAGTAAAGTGACAAGAACATAGGACTTATAAACTTAAAAACAAGGATGGAAGTACCAAATGATTGGTATGACTTACTTCGTTGCTCTAGAAAAATCCCACTCCCTTTATTGTCATTGAAGTGGAACATACTGTGATCAAAGTTTATTAAGTATAAGTTATTAAGTTATCGTCCCACTCACTCTCTGACGTCACATTCTTATCGCTACTTTTGATCTCTCGATTGTCGCGGCGTTGCCGGATCCTCGATTCTTTCCTGGGTTGTGACGTAGCCTTTTCCTGGAATGGCGAAAAATTCAAAATTCTGAAAAATAAAAAAATCTCGTCGGGGTTCGAACCTATGACCATCGATTTACGAGTTCGACGCTCCGAACAACTAGGCTAACGGTGCACTCGGAAATATGACCTGAAAATAGCGTAAACTAGAATCTCGGTGACCTCACAGAACTAAGAATACAGGATGAAAGAAAAATATAAATTCAAGGTGAGAGAAAAAATACAGAGTGACCAAAAGATAGGGGAAAATTTTAAATATGCCCTTGTGGCACATTGCTGGACTCGTCTCGACGTCAGGAACACGAATATAACCTTGACCATAAGTATATGGTCAGATGTAGAAAACATTTAAATATAGTAAACACCTTAAACAAATTACCCATTGAATTACAAGTTCCCGGCTATCAGTTTTGTGGACTATGACAAAATTACAGAAAATAATAGAAAAGGGTGACCCAGGCATAAATAAACTTGACTCAGCCTGTAGAATTAACGATTTGGCGTATTTGAAAAACAAATCTCTGGAAGAGCAACGCAAGGCAGACTGAGAATTAGAGAATCGAGCCTAGGAAAGGGTCAAATCAAAAGACGCTAAATTTGGAAAGAAGATCGCCGCGTGGTTCGTCACCACTGCCATGAAAACAAAGCAAAAGCTGGGCATGGGAGCAAAAAAATAAACCAATATCATTTACACGAGACATTGTGAATACAGTTGCAAAGTCTCTGAAAAAATAATTCTATGAACACCAACTCAACGATGCGAAAAAATTAAAGAAATCCTCTTTAGCAGCCATCTGTGCGGCTCGTATAGCAATCAAGAAAGCAGGAGGAAATAAAAATATACGAATACCGGGTAATACCATTCGAGCGAAA